>OX422223.1:340556545-341934545 GCA_949130495.1 Sambucus nigra
ATATATTCGAAGGTGAAGCTGATTTCTGGTGGCAAGCGTTATCTCATAACTAGACTATCGTCAATTTTATTTGGGAGCAATTTAAAGAAATTTTCCTCAAAAAGTACTTTTCCTAAGCCGAATGAGATCAATGAACTGTAGATTTCTTAAAATATCAATAAGCAAATCTATTTGTAGTCCACTATGAAGCTAAATTTACCGAGCTATTTCATTACACACTTAAGTATGTGGATACCAAGATAAAGAAATGCAAGTAGTTTGAAAGAGGTATACATTAAAAAATTAAGAATTATGTCTCTCCTTTACTGATCTATGAGTATTCTAAACTTATCAAGGTTGTGACAATTGTCGAATGAAATTCTTTTGCAGTAGTACGATCTTCTCCCCCATTACTAGAAATAATCATGTGATTAGGAATTCACCTCAATATTGATCTCAACCTTATGCCAATTCCAGTGGATTAGCTTATTCCCATATTCATCATAACACAACCTCTTCAGTGATTCGTTGTCAAGAATGTCAAGAATTAGGACATATTCGGCCACAGTGTCCTAAACTAAGATCTCTTCCAGTCCGTCGCCAGTTAGATAATCCCTCATAAAATCTAAAATCCCGTCTTATCCAAAATCCACCTAAACTAAATCCAGCTAAGATAATTATGCCAATCCCGAGTCATAAAAAGAATTGTGTAATATTGCCTACACGAAATTCCCATGACGTGATAGAAGGTACGATACTTTTTATCATTTTCCTGCATATATTTTATTTGATTCAGGATCAACACATTCCTTTACCAGTCTTAGACTAGCTAAAGTATTACAATTTTTACCTACAAATTTAATTGTTCTATAAAAATATTGAACTACATATGCGTGAAATCAATACACCAACACAAGTTTATAGCAATTGTTAAATTCAACTTGGGTTAGGTATAATCTTTATGGACTTGATAATCTTAGACATTCGCAATTTTGACATTATTATCGGAATGGATGCTCTATCAAGGCATTCTGCTTATATCGATTGTCAGGCCTAGAAAATTATTTTTGAAATGAAGAAAATTGTTCCTTTAAATTTCAAGGATCACATCTGTCCAAACCCTCAAGTTTTCAAATTCAAAATTCTGCGTTAATCCCAAGAATTTTGGAACAATTCGAAGATGTTTTTCTTGAAGAATTACCTGGATTACCCCCTTCTCGAGAGATCAAATTTTGTTAAAGCTTTATCTGAATACTCTTCTTATTTTGATACCTTCGTATCGAATCGCTCCTTTAGAACTTCGAGAACTCTGTACCTAATTAGATGATCTTTTTGAAAAAGGTTTAATTCACCTTAAGTCATCTCCTTGGGGAGCTCCTGTATTATTTCTTAAGAAACATGATGTAAGATTTAGATTATGCCTAAATTCTCGTAAACTGAACTCAATAACTATTATGAATGAGGATCCTTTATCCCCAATTGGACATCTATTTGATCAACTTCAAGGAGCGAAGGTCTTTATAAAAATATATTTACGATCCGATTACCGTTAATTGTGAGTCAGAGAAGAAAATATTCTAAAAATTGCTTTTCGAACTCGTTATTGACATTTTGAATTTACAGTCATGCCTTTTGGATTAACCAATGCACCCACATCTTTCATGGATCTTATGCATATAATTTCTAGACCTTTTCTTGACCTATTGGTTATCATTTTTATTGACGATATTCATGTGTATTCCCAAAATTCTGCATAAGATGCACAACATTTAGATCCAGTATTAAGTACTATAAGAAACCATATGTAATCTGCTAAGAAGAGAAAATATGATTTTTCAATGTAGAAAATCAATTTTTTGGGGCATGTGATTTCTGAAAATGGCATCCAAGTCGATCCTGCCAAAAATTCATCCATCTTGGAATGAAAAAATTCTACCAATATTACCGAGGTCAAAATTTTTCTAGGATTAGCCGATCATTATCATCATTTTGTGGAAGGACTCGTATTTCTCTCCCCCTCTTGAAGCTAACTAGCAAGGAAGTTACATTCACATGGACTGATGAATGCAGTCAAGCATTCTAAATTTTGATGCAGAATTAACTACTACTCTTGTCCTTACTATTCCTTCTAGTAATGTAAGCTATGATGTATATACCTATGCCTAGTTGAAAGGGTTAGGATGTGTTTTAATACAAAATGAGAAACTTGTAGAGTATGGGTCATGACAACTCAAAACTCATGCACGAAATTACCCTGTCCATGATCTTGAGTTAGCAGCTATAATTTTTGCTTTAAAAATTTGGCGTTGTTACCTTTATGGTGAAAATTTTCAAGTCTTTTCTGATAAAAAAGTTTAAAATATATCTTTACTAAAAAGGACTTAAATGTAAGACAACGACGCTAGAATTTCTGGAAGATTATTGATTTAAGTTAAACTACCATCCCGATAAAGGAAATGTAGTAGCCGATGCCTTAGTTCGTAATCTAATAAGAAGACTCCATACTTTAATTTCTTACGATATTACTACTACCACAGAGCAATATTATTTTCAATTAATGTCCCCTTTCTCAAATTTTTCTAACATCATTACGTGTCCCGAATTCAGAGAGAAAATCTCAGTCCAACAATCTCAAGATCCTTTTGTACAAACTTTTCAAGACAAAAATCCCTAATTCTCGTATGATAAGAAAATAAGTTTACGATTTAGAATTAAATTATATGTACCTGATAATTTATCTATTCGAGAGGAAGTATTGCAAGAAGTCCATCGTTTTAAGTTTATGATTCTTCCCGAAAGCTCCAAAATGTACCATACCCTGAAGAAACAATATTGGTGGCCAAATAAGAAAATTGATATCAAGAATTTTGTAAGGATATGTCTTACTTGTCAACAAGTAAAGATAGAGCACCAACACCCTGCTGGAGTCCTCCAACCCTCCCAAAGGTAAATGGGATCATATTACCATGGACTCTTATGTCCAAAGGATATAATTACATTTGCATAATAGTAGACCGACTTACCAAGTCTGATCATTTTCTACCAGTAAAAACCATCGATTCGTTTCAAAAGCTCAGTAAACTCTACATTCGAGAAATTATCCGTTTAAATGGAATTCCTTTATCCATACTATCAGATAGAGATTCTCGTTTTCTAGGGAAGTTTTAGCAAGCACTTCAAACCACAATAGGTACTAAACTTCATCAAAGTACAACATTCCACCTGTAAACGGATGGACAATCGAAATGTATAATTCAAACATTGGAATATATGCTACGAGCTTGTACATTAGATATGCCCAAAAATTGGAATGAATATTTACCCCTTGTTGAGTTTTCTTATAACAATAGTTATCAATCAATTATTAAAGTTATCCTGTTTGAAGCTTTATATAGAAGACCTTGTCGTTCGCCTGTATGATGGGTATAATTGGAAAATAGTCAATAATTTGGTCCCGAGATAATCCAAGAAACTAGTGAGAAGATACAACAGATTCGAGAAATATTAAAAACGGACCAAGATCGTTAGAAGAGTTATACAGATTAGTGCCAAAAGCCCTTAGAACGTCGAGTTAATGATTGAGTATTTTTGAAAGTTTCTCCTCGAAAAGAAATTTTACAATTTGAAAGAAAAGGGAAATTATCTCCCTAGATATATTAGACCTTTCACCATTTCTAGTCGTATTGGCCCTATAGTATATCAATTAGAATTACCAGTAGAGTTATCCAACATTCACTATGTATTTCATGTGTCTCAGTTACGCCAGTATATTTTTGATCCCTCTCATACCATCACATGGCAAGCAATTTCTATTGAACCAAGCCATGAATTTGAAGGACATCCTATTAAAATATTGGATCGCCAAGTGAAACGTCTTAGGAACAAGGAAATCCCCTAAGTCAAAGTACTTTGGGAAAATCAAAATCAACAAGAAGCGACATGGGAAACAGAACGAGCTATGAAAGATTAATATCCTGATCTCTTCCAAGGTAAATTTGAGGATGCATTTTTTAGGTAGGTAGACTGTAATACCAGGGAATTTTCAAAACCAAACATATTCATAACCAAGTCCTGAAAGAATTTATCTTAAAACCTTATGATGACCTCAAATTCAAAAGCAGCCTAAAGAAGAATAATAACTTTACTAAATTAACCTAGACACCTTGAAGTTTTAATAATTATAAACTAGCCCATGAATAATTCAAATAAACGTAACTTAACTTATAATCAACCCATAAACCTCAAATTTATATCAAATTAATCCTCTCGACTTCCATTAACATTAAATTACAATTTCAGCTCTTGAAACTTTTTGAAATTACAAGAATACCCCTAAACGTTCTTTGAAGTATACTTTTAAGGCTATATATCTTAATATTTTACCAAACAAGGACTGACCTTCAAAGTTTTGGTATTTTCACATAACCCCCAGGCAAAATATGCAACACATCAGCATTAGAAGAGAAGAATAACACGTGTTAGCATTATTAAAATATGCGAAGGTTTAAAACTCACTTTGAAATCCTTGAATTTTTGCCTGAAATCCACCTACATTGGCAACCAATCGAATTCCCTGATGAAGTACTATAAATACTGCACATTTTCATCAGTTAAAACACACGTTATAAGCATATTTTAAGCTTGGAAAATTCACTCAAAATAGGTACACTGTGATTTTTTGCATTATATTCAATTCTTTCAGTTTCAAATGATTTCTGTGTGATTATTCTTCTTAGATCAATCATAATATTGAAGCTTTTACTTGTAAAAACAGTGTAAAAGAGGAGAAACATGAAATTACAAAATTAAAGCTTGAGCTTTAATGGTGAATTTCGATATAAAGCTTCAAGCTCTGATTTGAAGCTATGAATACCTTCACTAAAACCTTAGGAACTCTAGTGCAATAATAAAAACTCATGAATTTGCACAACAAGCTTTAATTTATTAAAAGTGTTTTTCGAACTTCAAAGCTGAAAATCTCAAATTCTCCCTATATAATCCATCTTAAACCTCGAAATCAAAACAAAACTATTCCTTAACATAGCAAAAACCAAACTAAGTTCATAAGTATCCCTGCTATATTCTTCAAAGCCGCATATGTTAAGTCAAAAGTTCAGCAAAACACACAGTTATAGAACTCACGATGTATAGCATTTCAATCAATAAAACCTATATATTTGGATTCCTAATGAAATTTTAGGTTGAGTTTATTTAGAAATCATCTCAAATGGTGTAGAAATGAAGGAGGTATTCAAGGTAAAAAATCTGAAACCCTAAAGCCAACCATCGAGAGGTTGAAGATGAAGTTTTTGACCAGAAACATTGACTATGTGCGTGAGGGCTTGTGGCCAATAAAAAAATTTTGAATTTTTTTCCAATATTTTTGTTTATTTTTTTGGTCAAAATGATATAAGGTAAGGTCATGTTTGGTTCATCCTAGCCTAAGTTAAGGAAAAATGAGATTTTAACTTTGAAATATTTTTCCTAAATTATAATTTGACCCCTCCTGACTTTTTCAACTTATGAATTCAAACCCCAAACTTTGCCTATAAGTACTTCAAAATATTTTAAGACCAAAAGTCTCCAACCCCAAAGTTCAAATGTAACCTTAAGTCCAAGATTTTAAAGTCCCAAATTATTTACAATTAAACCCCTAAAACTTTAAAAGGTACAGTTTTTTGTTTAAACTGACCAAACCATCCCCAATCCCAACAAATGCTTATATACTCGAACATTGTATATAAAGAATTAAGTACCAAGTGATCCCGATATCCTCCTTTTGATCCTTAAGTAGTTTAAAATACCGAGCAAGTAGGTTTCTTTTACTTCTTCAACAGTAAATTTTACGTATTTGATAACTGCTATTGATATCATTCAATTATAGCCAAACTTGATTCCAAGTATGTGTAGAATTTACCATACTCATATGTTATTATTGCAACTGATATTTTAATTATGATCATTTGGATCAAATTTAAACCCTTCTCACCTAATAATCGATATCATAACAATTCGTTGTAAAGATTCGGTTTATCCCGCACTTTTGTGCATTATTCTTATTGAAAAAGCTCAGGAATAACTAGAGAGTAGACTGTCATGTTATCATGCTGAATTTTTCTACTTGGACTATGGTCTCTGATGTTAAGAGTCGGTTTTATTTCTACATACGTATGAGTGTCACTTTAATTATGTGCCTAAGTAGTTATTATCCAAAATTTTTGGATTATTTATTATTTGGTTTTACTGATGGATTACTTATTTCAATACCACCCTAGTGATCTGGTAAGTATCGGATTATCAGTTCAAAGATCCTTGATTTTCTTTGTAAACCTTAATAAACTGATAAGTATGGGATTATTAACTTTAATTCTTTAGCGTTGCTACACAAACACTGAATTCTATACACACTCCACCTCTCATCTATACATATATATTTGTTATAGAATTGGTAAAGTCTACTTGGAATATTTTTGTTAATTCCTTTTTCCTCAAAATGGCCCAGGAAAAAGAGGATAATGTCTCTTCCCCTTTAGAGACAAATATTGGTCATCACTTTGCATACGTGACTATGTGGGCATGGAATACGCCAAATCAGAGCAAGGAGTGGCACTTTTTAATTTTTTACTTTATAGTTCATGTCAAATAAATGTAATTCACCCTTGCAGTTATAATAAACTATGTGTACTATTTTCATAATGAATAAAATTTTGTTTTCTGCCTTAATTTTAATTTATTGCTTTATATATAGTCTGTTGTATATTCATACTGAAAAGCAGGGTGTGACTAAAAGCCAACTTATTCTCTTGTTATCTCTTCATGAAAGTTTAAGAACTAATGTTAAGGCCACTCAGTCACAGTTATCACTTCTTTTTCGATCAAATTAGTCCTCAGTAAAGCCGATCTATCTCGACGAATGTCCAAATGATCAATAGAATTAGGGAGATTTTCCATCCACTATCAACCAAGGGCTGCAATAAAAGGGATGGTGCTAGAAAATTTCATCTCCAAGTTCACAGGGGGCCAAAAGTCCGATGATAAGGAACTCGTCAATCAAATAATAAATAAAGAGTTTGAAGAACTCAAAAAATGGGCTTTCTATGTCGATGGGGCCTCGAAATCAAAAGGGGAAAGAATGGACATTGTCCTTATAACCTTGGAGTAATCCATGATCGAGCAAGAGATCAGACTTGGATTTAAAGCATCTGATAATGTACCTAAATATAAGGCTCTAATTATCGGATTAAGAAAAGTCATATCTTTTGTAGGAAATCACCTTAACGTCTACTGAGACTCAATTGGTATTTAATTTAGTATCACGAAACTGGAATGCCCGAGATGAAAGAATGTTAACATATTTGTAGGTCATCGAAAACCTGGTCTCCTAATTTAAGAAGATCCATGTCCAATAATTCCCTTGTATAAATAACAATCATGAAGATGGTTTGGCCACTTTGGGTTCAATAGTTAATTCCAACCTTAAGAGAACAACTGAGGTGGAATTCCTCGCCCAACCAAGAATACAAAAACTAAAGGTCGCCGAATAATTCATCACCCTCTAAAGGTCTCCTAGCTGGATAGACCCCATCATAACTTATTTACAAAAGATACTTTGCCTACCGATAAAAAGTAAGCTCATCAAAATAGGATAAAAGATTCATGTTTCTACTTATCACATGAAGGTAAGATCCACATGAAATATTTTACTAGTTTATACCTCCAATGCATGCACCCAAATGACATGAAGCCACATATGAGGGAGATCTTTGGCATTGAAAGCCATCAAAGAGGAATATTGGTGTCCTTACATAAAAAAACATGCAGTCTCCTATGTCAAGAAGTTTCAGAAGTTCTTGCCCATGCTTCATCGATTGACCAACGACCTAAACTCACTCACTAGTCTGTGGCTTTTCAATAAATGGGGACTTGATATTGTAGGCTTCTTACCTACAGCTCCAGGTAATCGAAAGTATCTCCTGGTCGATAGGGACTATTTCAAAAATAGGTAAAGGCTGAACCTTTGATGAATATAAGGGATTCTAACATGTTCAAAATTAAATGAACAAAGATTATGACTTGATTTGGCATGCTGAGAACGATTATCATCGAAAATTGTATGCGATTTGAGAGTGGACCATTTCAGGACTTTAGTGACAATAACTATATTAAACATCACTATAGTTCGATAGCTTACCCGCAAAGTAATTGGCAAAATGAGGCTTCAAACAAGATGGTGCTTGTCAAGAAATATCCTAAAAAAATGTAATGGAGCTTGAATGGATGAGTTTCCCTATGTACTTTAGACATATCGAAAAATGCTAGGGTGGGTAACTAGGGAAACTCCCTTTGCCTTAACTTATGAGATGGAATCCATCATTCCTTTAGAGGCAGGCCAACTGACCATGTAGATAATTCTTGTTAACCAAACCATGAATGGAGAAATCTTAAGTATTGAGTTCTATATAGTCGAGGAACTTACGGAACAAGCCTTGCTCAAACTAACTTCTTACCAATAAAAGTTAGCAAAGTAATACAATAAGGGTGTAAACCCAAGAAAGTTACAAGTTAGGGATTACATCCTCAGGAAAGTGCTCGGTAGCGTGAAGAATCCAATAGATGGAAAGTTAGGTCCTAACTGAGAAGGATCCTTCAAGATTATTAGAGACAACATCCATGGAGCCTATTATTTAAAAAAATGGGGGGAAGGGATATCCCTAGGTCTTGAAATGCGGCCAACCTTAGAAAATTTAATTTTTTACTTTATTCAAGTCTTATTGATCTATTTCTTGAATGATTTAAAGTTGAATGAATACTATTAGTTTTCTTATTATTTTAAATGGCAGTCCAACCTTGTTTATTGCAAATTATTATTATAAACTTATTCACGTTTATCAAATCAAGTTCTGGTGGTTGGTTTGAGAAATAACCATCCAATCTTTGATCGCCACTATAAATACCTTTGTAAGATTATACATAATCAATGACTCAAGGTCACATGTTCTCATCACTAACAAACATGAAAAAAATCAAAGATTGACCAAGTAAGAAAAATACCTACGGGGGATACCTAGGCACTAAGTGTCTTGACTTTGATCAGCTAAAATAGTGATCGAGCGTATGGTTCTATGACCAGGTGAATTTTAGCCATAGTTTTTCCTAGACCTAAGATTGTTTGATGAAACTTTCAAAAAGGTAAGGCAAACAATAAATACATGCTCGACATAATAAATGGGAAAGTTCAAAACATGGAATTATCTAATAATTTCATTTATAAGACATACATTAAACAAAAAGCCCAAAATGGCCGAGTTACAAAGTTAGTATACAAAGTCATAGAAAAGATAGTCATCTTATCTGGTGGGTTATCAACTCGACAACCTCACTCTTCATTTATCCTCAGGGTTGGGAGGAAGCTCATCATCAATATCATGAGAAAATAAGTAACTCTTCAATAGTTAGAGATGAATAACTTTAGGAGTAATCCTTCACTCATCACCCCTAAAGGGAGGATGACTATAAGGAGGGTATTCCCCTTGGTACTAGTAACAAAGCTCAGATTTCTTAGAAACCTTCATGATAGCTAGATCATTAAGCCAATCGTGCTTGTAATCCACTTACTTTGGTAGGGGGGGGGGGGGGATCTATCTAACCATTATCGTAACCAACAACCCAAAATGCACGAGGAATTTTTTTAAAGATGTACTTATACTTCATTATCTCGTGGCTCATGCCTTGCTTGATCGCCTCATTTTCCCAAAAGTCCTCCTCAGCCTTTTCGAGATTTTCCCTTAAGGACTTGTTCTTATTCTACAATAGCTTGGTGATATCATTGACCTCCTTAACTTCCGTCTACATATAATTAACCAAATGTTTTTTTAACAGTAACCTATTATCTTATGAAGTCTCCGGTGAGCATAAATTAATGTGCACGATATCAACCGATGAACACCCAACAAAGTATCAAATATAGGGCAATATAGAGTAAAGTACCCCTATGGCCCCTAAACTATTGGACTTTGGCCAATTTAGTCCCTAAACTATTAATTTGGCCAATTTAGTCCCTAAACTACTAATTTTGGCCGATTTAGTCCCTCAAATCCGTTTTTTAATAAATATAAAACAATTTTAAATATAAAAACAGTTTTAATAAAATACGGTTTCAATAAAAACAGTTTTAATTAAAAAAAACAGCCTTCTATTAAAAAACATTTTTAATAAACTACAAATTTTAATAAAAAAACATTTTTAATTAAAAAAACTATTTTAATTAAAACTGTTTGACTAAAGACAGTTTTAATTAAAAGTGTTTTAATAAAAAAAATAGTTTTTAAATTAAAAAAACATTTCTTTTAAATAGGATAAAAAACTGTTTTATTAAATTTAAAAACAATTTTTAAGTAGGATAAAAAATTGTTTGTTTTTTTAAATTTAAAAACTATTTTTCTTTATTTAAAAACTGTTTTTTAATATGAAAAAACAATTTTATCCTATATAAAAAACAGGTTTTATCTTAAAACAACTCTTTTTATCCTATTTCAGAAACTGTTTTTATCCTATATAAAAAACTGCTTTTTTTCTATTTAAAAAGTAAAAAAAAAATTTATCCTATTTAAAATCAGTTTTTTATTCCATTATAAAAACAGTTTTTTTAACCTTGAAAAGAAATAAGAAAGTTTAAGGACTCAATTGACTAAATTATTAGTTTATGGACTAAATCTAAATTGGCTAAATTATTTCAAGCTATTTAATTTTTTTTTCTAAAAATAGTCATTTTTTAAAGATAAACTTTAAAAGCAGTTTTTTATCCCAAAACTAATAATTTATCTGTTTTTTAAAAAATGTTTTTTAAAGTTTATGTATAAAAAATGACTGTTTAAAAAAAACTGTTTTTTAAAACAGCCTAAAATAGCCAGTTTATCCCATAAACTAATAATTTAGCCAATTTAGTCCTTAAAATAGCCTAAAATTGATTATTTATTTTCAAAGTTCAAAAACTGTTTTACAATGGAATAAAAACTGTTTCTTAAATAGGATAAAAAAACGGTTTTTTTTAATGGGAAAAAAACAAATTTTCAAATAGGATAAAAACAGTTTCTTAAATAGGATAAAAGATGGTTTTTTAACTATATGTAGGAAAATGTTTTTTTAATAGGATAAAAGAGGGTTTTTTAACTATATGTAGAAAAATGTTTTTTAATAGAAGGCTGTTTTTTTTATTTAAAAATGTTTTTATTAAAACTATTTTATATTTAAAATTATTTTATATTTATTAAAAAAACAGATTTGAGGGATTAAATGGGCCAAAATTAGTAGTTTAGTGACTAAATCGGCCAATTTAATACTTTATGGACTAAATTGGCCAAACCTCAATAGTTTAGGGGCCAAAGGGGTACTTTACTTGTCAATATATTCTCGAAGTATTAGCACCATTACCAAGTTATTATCAGGATACAAAGAACAAAATAACATCATTCAAATATATAAAGGGCACCCGAAGCATTTTTAAGTAATCAATTGATAGGCAGAGTGATGGAGAAGAAGAAAATGAATTTCTCATTAAAAAGTCAAAGAGTAGGGCAAGTCCTAACAACATATTTTTCAAAAGAGAGGGAAATATAGAAAATAAGCAAACCTGAGCTAAACCAAACTAACTTGGATTTATTTCTTCTTCTGTTACTCTTGATAGTATTGACCGTTGTCTTGGTCGACAACCTCATTCTCCTACTCAGCCCCATCCTTTGGCTGACCATCTCCTAAGGCCTTGCCCTTTTCTACATCATTTGGTGGGGAGCCTGTACGTGCTCCTCATAAAGTTCAGACTTAGGGGGGAACTCAGCTTTGGCCAAGGTTTAATCTTATTTCTTCTTAAATTCAGACATACGTATGTAAGTTAAATCCTTATTGGACTAACCAAAATCATCAAAAAACCCTAATTATAGGCCTGGTCCTTGTACGTCAAAGCCTTAGCCAGGTACAAAGCATTGTCCTCAACATCCTTCTTCAGGTGCTTATTCTCTTTATTATGCATGGACATATCAGATTCGGTGGCCTTGTTCTCATTACCATAGGCCTTTTTGAAGGCCTTACAATACTCTTAGGACTTCTCTAAAGCAGGGCCCAGGTCGCCATTGGCTTTGGCCAACTACAAGAAAAAAGGCGATCACAAGTCATTTCTATAGAAAGACCTATGTTAAAAATATAATCAAAGAAGAAAGGCTTACCAGGGTCAATACCTGAGAAGCATGAAACGAGTTGGTCGATGGTCACCTATCGACTACTCCTTATCTAACTCCAGAATGTCATGGAAGTGCTAGAGACAAGTCATGGTTCTTAGCCATTGACATTATTTGGTGACTCTTCCCCTTGAAGGGGTCATCCACATGCTTGGTGGGTATGATTATAAAAGAAGTAGAATGCCTAGTCTTGGTCTAATTCCGGGCCTACGATTTATTGGGGGAATATTACAAGTTCATAAGCTTGTATGTTCCTTTGATCTCATTCTTCTTAGAAGATTGGGATTTTGGTGAAGTGGGGAGGTTGAACTCATCCATCACAACTCCAAAATAGGCGAATCGTCATAAATTTGGTCCGTGATCAGGCCTCTAGGTCATGGATTCCATCCGTGACAAAAAAAGGCAAGATCAAAAGCGCTAGTCTCAAACCTTGTTCCTTACCAAAATGAGTAGTCATAGAAAAGAGCGTCGGCCAGTATAAGGTAGGATGGTCGCACACAAGGGCCATGACCATGTAGTCAAGGACAAAATTCGTGACCAGATTTGAAAAAGTAGTCATGGACTAAAGTCGTGACCATAATCCTTACATGGCTCACCGTGGTCACGGACTAAGGCCGTTGTAGAGGGGTGTGATAGTTTTATCACAATATTCTTGAGAAGTAACCCCTCCCATACCTACTTCCATTATCAAAGTTATTTTTGGAGAGGGACCCCTCCCTCACCATATTCTAGTTTCAAAGTTATTTTGAGCGAGGGAACCCTCCCCCACCTCCTTCCAGTTCCAAAGATATTTTGGACGAGGGACACCTCTCCCACCTCCTTCCAGTTCCAAAGATATTTTGGGTGAGGGAACCCTCCCCACCTCCTTCATATTCCAAAGATATTTTGGGTGAGGGACCCCTCCCCCACCTCCTTCCTGTTACAAATATATTTGTAGTTTGGGCGACGGAGGAACCCATTCCCCCACTTCCTTTTAGTTACAAATATATTTGTAGTTTGGGAGAGGGACGCCTCCCCCACCTCCTTCCAGTTCCAGAGATAGTGTGGCAAGGGACTCCTTCACCTCCTTCCAAATTCAAGATGTTGCAGCATGGGCGAGGGACCCCTTCACCCATCTCCTTCTGATTCCTAAATGATATAGTGAGGGTGATGGACTCCCCTTGCCAAAACCAATTAAAATAATACCTGGGCGAGGGAGTCCACAAACGAGGGACCCTTCTGCCAAGACCAGCTAAAATGTAAAATCTAGTGAGGAATTCCATAGTAAGGACCCCTCTAGTAAATGTTCAAATAGTATTTGTTTTACAGCAAGAGGTGCCAAGAAGTGTCTCAAAGAATAAAATAGGCCAGGATGAAGGGATATAGAATGAATAGCTCCTCATCGTGAAAAAGTTATTCTTTTATCGAACAAAAGTACTAATATTTACTTTCTTGTATAGGTAGCCTAGTTGAGCAGACAGGGATCAAATTGGCCAGTTGGGATCTCCTGGGATTTTTGGCTTGGTGGCCGAGGAAGAATGTTTGTTGAGAAAGATCAATTAGTTACTTTAATATAAATATAATACTAGTAGAGGGACCCTAGGAGTCACTCAAGTCCTTACACATCTCACTCTTAGTCACAACTGAGGTGAGTAGCCAAAGGTCTGCTCACAAGAAAATGAACTTTTAACAAAATAATTTTAGAGGGGGTGGTCCTCGAGGCCACTCTTAAGTTTAAAAAGTTTGTACAACAAGTTAACATTTCAAAAGATATTTACCAAATTATATATTTTGCCTCCATTGGGATACATATTTTTTTTTTGCCTTGGTTCACACCAAGTGTCGTCTGTCAGAGGGGGACATGCGGTTGCAGACCTAGTAGGGACAAAATATATATGGTAGACCTTGTCCCTTTAAGATATCCCTATTGTTTTTGGTGCCCAAAATTCCCAAACCAGACCCAACATACACCTATAAATAGGACCATTGGTGATGTCAAATCATATATCAGAAACTCAAGTCTTACCATTACTCCGTCAAAATCACACCAGACCACCTAGTATTCTCTCCCTGCTTTATCTTTGAGTGCTGAGTGCTTGTTGCTTAACTTCCACCTTGATAGCCATCATTCTTAGGATATTTTATTCTCATAGTTACTATTATTATTATTATTATTATTGTGAAATTGATCTTCTTGCAGGAGGTGGTTCTAGCTTTGGTTCCATTTTTACAAAAAAGGGAAGGTTTTATCAGAGCTCCCTCAGGCTCTGATGTTATAGACGTCCATTGAAGTGAATAATGTCTCACCAATTTTAGTTTCTTACGAAACCCCAGTCACACTACCCTCCTACATCCATGACTAACGTTCCCACAATGTTTAATGTGGTCACATACCTAAGCCATGACCCCCTTTTACGCATGCTTGAAATTAATCGTGGACAAAATCCGGGACCACATATTTATCACGATAAAAAAATAATATATGATCATGATTTAAGTCCGTGACCATATATATATGAAAAAATATTTGCTATTTTTGGTCGTGTTCTCAAATCGAGAGTCCCGTGACTATGGGGTCGATTTTTACGAGTTATGTTGGTAACGTGCTAGGTGTTCATGCCCCTTGTAGGGCCGTTTGGAGGTTGTTCGGGGTTTTGGCCCACGAGCGGCACATTTTCAGGCCTAAGTGTGCCTATTTTCAAATTTCGGTCATGTTATAAAACTAGGAGTCCCATGATTGTACGAGTTATGTTGGTCATGTGCGAGGTGTCCATGCCCCTTGTGGGGTCGTTTGGGTGATGTTTGGGGTTTTGGCCCAGAAGTGCCACGTTTTCAAGCCTAAGTGTGTCTATTTGTAAATTTCGGTCCTGTTCTCAAACCAAACCAGGAGTCTCGTGAATACGCGATCGGTTTCTATGAGTTATGTTGCTCACGTGTGAGGTGTTCATTCCCCTTACGGGGCCGTTTGGAGTTTGTCCGAGGTTTTGGCCCACAAGTAGCATGCTTTTAAGCCTAAGTGTGCCGATTTATAAATTTCTTTCCCGTTCTCAAATTGAGAGTCATGCAACTACGCGATTAGTTGTATGAGTTAGACTGGTCACATGTGAGGTGTTTGTACCCCTTGCTGGGCCGTTTGGGGTTTTGTCCCACGAGTGAAAAGTTTTCAAGCCTAAGTGTGCCTATTTATAAATTTTGGTTATGTTCTCAAATAGGGAGTCTCGTAACTATGCGATCATCTGCTAGGAGTAACATTGGTGATGTGCAAGGTGTTCATGCCCTTTGTGGTGCCGTGGGTTGTTCAGGGTTTTGACCCACGAGAGGCATTTTTTCAAGCCTAAGTGTGCCTATTTATGAATTTTGATCATGTTCTTAAACCGAGAGTCCCACGACTAAGATATAAATTGCAATGAGTTATATTGGTCACGTGCAAGGTGTTCGTGCCCCTTGTAGGGCTATTTGGGAGTTGTTCGGGGTTTTGGCCCTCTAAAGCCTCATTTTTAAGCATAAGTGTGCCTATTTGCAAATATCAATTTGTTCTTAAATCGTGAGTCTCGCAACTATGCATCCAATTGCTACGAGTTATGTTGGTCCCATGCGAGTGTTGGTACCCCTTGCGGGGTCATTTATGGATTTGTAAGGGTTTTAGCCCACGAGCAACACGTTTTCAAGCCTAAGTGTACGTATTTGCAAATTTCGGTCCTATTCTCAAACCAGAAGTCCTGCGATGATGTGATCGGTTGCTAAGAGTTATGTTGGTCATGCGGGAGGTGTTTATACATCTGACGAGGGCATTAGGGGTTGTCCGAGGTTTCGGCCCACTAGAAGACATTTTCAAGCCTAAAAGTGAATTTCGGTATTGTTCTCAAACTAGGGGTCCCGTGACGATGCAGTCGGTTGATATATGTTAGTCATGTGTAAGGTGTTGGTGCTCTACGTGGGGCCGTTTGGGGGCTGTTCGGGGTTTTGGCCCATGAGCAACACATTTTCAAGCCTAAGTGTGTCTATCTACAAATTTTGGTCATGTTATCAAACCGATTGTCCCGCGACTACGCGGTCAGTTTCTATGAGTTACACTAGTCACGTCCGAGGTGCTCAAGCACCCATTGGTGGTTGTTCGGTGTTTTATCCCACTAGCGACATGTTTTAAAGCTTAAGTGTGCCAATTTGTAAATTTTGATCCTATTCTCAAACCAAGATTCTTGCGACTATGCGATCGGTTGCTACGAGTTACATTGGTCACGTGCGAGATGTTGGTTCCCCTTGCGGGGCCTTTTTGGGTTTTTTCGAGGTTTTGGCCGATGAGCGGCAGTTTTTTAAGTCTAAGTGTGCCTATTTTCAAAATTTAGTCACGTTCTCAAATTGGGAGGGTTGTGACTACACGGTCGATTGCTACGAGTTAGGTAGGTCACGTGCTAGGTGTTTGTACCCCTCGTGGGTCCGTTTTAGGGTTGTTCGGGGTTTTGTCCCACGAGTGACACGTTTTCAAGCCTAACTATGCCTGGCCCACGAGCGACATGTTTTCAAGCCTAAGTGTGCCTATTTGTAAATTTAGGTCATGTTCTCAAATCAAGAGTCCTACGACTACGCTATCGGTTGCTATGAGTTATGTTGGTCATATGTGAGGTGTTCGTGCCTGTTGTGGGGCTGTTTTGGGGGTTATTCGAGGTTTTGGCCCACAAGAGACACGTTTTCAAGATTAAGTGTGCCTTTTTTATAAATTTCGATCTAGTTCTCAAATCGGGAGTCCTACGACTACACGATCGATTACTATGAGTTGTGTTGGTCACATATCGGGTGTTCCTGCCCCTTGCAGTACCGTTTGAGAGTTATTTAAGATTTTGGTCCACGAGCGACACATTTTGAAATTTTATATAAAATACTTTTGTGAGCAAGAGTAAGTTGTGCATATAATGGAAAATGAAATTTTCTATTTAGTGAGGGTTTCATAGTTCCATCAAGATGTTAACTAAATGCATGAGAAAATGTTTGGATTAAATTATTCAATTGTAAGTGTTGCTAATAGTTCCAAACCTAAACAAAGCTGGAAATAATTATTTTTAAATCGTCATTAAGTAGCTCCACCATTTATTTGAAATGAAGACGACTAATCCGGATTACCTGAGAAAGCATCTTTGTTCTCCCCTTACATAATTTTGTCCTATTTTTAAACTGGGAGTCCTGTGACTACGTGATCGATTGCTACGAGTTATGTTGGTCAGGTGCGAGGTCTTCACGCCCCTTGAGGGGCCATTTGGGGGCTATTCAGGGTTTTGGCCCACGAGGAACACATTTTCAAGCTTAAGTGTGACTTTTTGCAAATTTCGATTATGTTCTTAAATTTGGAGTACCGCGACTATGCGGTCAGTTTCTATGTGTTACGTTGGCCACGTACGTCATGTTCATGCCCATTGCGAGGCCGTTTGGGGTTTGTTCGAGGTATGGCCTAATAACGGAACATTTTTAAACCTAAGTATGCCTATTTGCCAATTTCGATCCAGTTCTCAAACTGAGCGTCCCACGACCACTACACCATAACAGAAAAATTGTAATGAAATTTTTTTTCTATTTCTAATGGATTTTTTCCATTATAAATTTGTAACGGTCAATATCCATTATAAAAAGAAAAAAAACATTGGAATATATTGATAACCGTTCCAAAAGTCATTAAAAAGGAAAAAAATTAAGGAAAGTTCGCGCGACATAATTCCCCCCAAATCCCGATCCTAGTTTAATTGTCTCAACCAAACCCATCTTCACCCCTAACCCTCTCTACCTCTAAATATCGGTGACCACATGTTGTATCTCATCACTTTTTTATATTTATTTTAGCCCTCCTTTATCTCGCTTCTCACCTGGGTAAGAAATTTAACCTTCTTGAATTTATTTGCTAGTTATGTTCTATGATTTCATAATGATGTATCATATTTTGCGATTCCTCTAGGATTTGTCTGTGGATGGAATATCAAATTTGACTAGGACAAATAGTTAAGGTATCTTGTTTGAATTTCTTTTGAAAATTTTGGGGTTTTTTGTTCGAATATCTTCTATAATTTCTAGGGTTTCTTGTTTAGAGTGTTGGTGTATGTTAGTTGTAAGGTGCTTCATTATAAAATTTTGAGGCTCTAAAATGTCTCCTTTTTAATTTTAGCTTTGTTTAGAGTTAATGAGAAAATCAAAAAATGTGGAGATATAACTGTTTAATGGCTAATTATCTGATTATAATGGTTAATAGATTGTAAGCTTCATTTTTGTAATCTAAGATTTCTAGCTTCATTTTCAGAAAATTAGAAAATCATTTTCTTTGTCATGGTAGGATTTCAACCTGGTCAATTTTCTTTTTGAAAAAAGCTTCAGTTTTTTTTTTCTCTAAAATCATTCGGTTTTCTCTCTAAGGCTTTAAACAACTCTTAAGGTACTACATTTCGGTCATTCAAATTTGAACCATTTCCACACTGAAGTTTACTAATTATAATAATATATTATGTAGTTTTAGGACTTAATATAATATAGGTTATGGATTTAGGACGAGAAACATTTCGTTTCCATTTTTAGTCCCTATTTTCAAAGGAAAATGCGTTGAGTCCCAAACAACTCCCCCAAATCTCCCCCAAATCCTACGTGGACGCCACGTCATTCTTCCACTTGCCTGTCATATATTGCCATGTGATGAGGATCCCGCCAGGGCACAAAGTCCAACTCATTTTGGGGGAGGTTTGGGGGAGTTATTTGGGGTATGTAGCATTACTCATTTTCAAATTAAAGGGACACGTGGCATGCTGTGATTGGTTGACATTTTAAGAACATGGGTCCGCGCCAGCGGATTTATTAAAAAATAGGGACTAAAATTTTAAATGAAATGTTTGTTGTCCTATTTCCAAAATACATATTACAATAGGCCCTAAATTTACAAGGCCCTAATTATATAACACCTTTATTTTTATTCCATTGTGTTTGATTATGTTTTTTGTTGATAGGTTAGTATAAATAATGCATCTCGAAGGAGCTGGCTAAATATAATAAAGTGATTGTTTAACCATATTTTTTTGTCTCTGTCAAATCACGAAAAAAATAAACACCTTCGAGAGATTTATATGTTGGTGTTCTATCATATTCTTTATACGTTTGATTAGTTCTATCAGAAATTTCATCTTTACTATTACTTCCTTTTTTAATTACTTCAAATATTAAGCATGGAAATGTCAATATAAAATACTTTTGTGAGCAAGAGTAAGTTGTGCATATAATGGAAAATGAAATTTTGTAAGTTTTACATATAATGGAAAATGAAATTTTCTATTTAGTGAGGGTTCTATAGTTCCATCAAGATGTTAACTAAATGCATGAGATAATGTTTGGATTAAATTATTCAATTGTAAGTGTTGCTAATAGTTCCAAACCTAAACAAAACTGGAAATAATTTTTTTTCAATCGTCATTAAGTAGCTCCACCATTTATTTGAAATGAAGACGACTAATCCGGATTACCTGAGAAAGCATCTTTGTTCTCCCTAAAAAAGGTTCGGGCACATTGAAAATTACCCCTATTTCACTAACTATTTCTGTGGATCCTGAACTTGTGAAGAACTGTGAAGCCCAGATTGGTGGTAGAAGTTTGATCTGTGCATTGTGTTCTAATTTGTTACACTTTGTTCTGTTGACTTTAGTAGCAATCCAATTTATTTATACTATGTTGGTATCAATCCGTATATTTGAGATATTTAGGATTTAAATATGATAGTTCATTTTGTTATTTGAGGAACTAAGTTTATGAATATAGTGATTTGTGGGTTGTTTTTTAACTTTATATTTGTATGGTATTTGTTAAGGGGTTGAATTATTGGTATTTTTCATGTTCTTTATTTCTCCTATTACTAAAGTCCCTTATTTTGATTTAGAGGACTTTTATTGTTCTTTATTATTTGTTTATTAGGTGTGTTTTTCAAGTCGTACTTGCTTTGTTACTTACTAAAGTATATATATATTGTAATTGAATGCTTATTCTCATTTTTTAATCCTGAAAATTCTCTGTGTGTGTGTGTAAAATGGTTTTGATTGTAATTTGAGATGGGAGGTCATCATGACCCCCTCTTTGAAGAGGCTGCACAAATTTGCACTCCAATGAAGGTTATGTGGATGCCAACTTGATTGGCTCACATCAATGAGTGGTCTGATGTTTAGAGGATGATAGTGATTTTATTAGATTTCATTTTGTGTTCAACTGAATAGGCTTACATCACTATATACTTTGTTCATAAATTTTTAGCACATGTGATAATGCAAGATGCTATATGTATTGTGACTTGAATGTTATTAATGACTAAATGACAAATTAATTTTAGACTACTTGAGGAAATAAGTTGTTATCAAGAATACAGGTAATTACATTTGGATGATTGAAATATAATTTCAGTGAATGTACTTCATTAATTCTTTAAGATTACTTGTCATTATAATGACAAGAATAGTATTAATTATAATAATGGAAATATTAAATGATGAAATTGCTTAGGATTTCTTTGTCAGCCTGGTACGAATAAAACTTTCTTTGTCATTTGGTGTAGGCCTCTTATCAAGAGTTGCTTGAATATACTGAAAATCAATTTTTTAGCGTCATGCTTGTGGGATAGTTATTCCCTTTGACTCTTACTATAGAATAAATTTACATTACGTTGCTCTGTTCTCTTTACTTTTTTCTCTGGTAGCTTCTAAATTGTGATTTAATCTTGCATTTTTATTGTTAGAAATTGTATTATGGCACAAGCAAGTTTTTTTGTTTTGATAGTGTACTAAATAGTTCCTCCCCGTGACATGAAGGAAAAACTTACATACGTGGCTCTTGACTACAAGCAGGATCTTGAAACTGCAAAGAGCATCTCCTCTATTGAGAAGAACTATGAATTGCCCGACGGTAAAGTTATTACTATTTGAGCAGAGAGATTTCGTTGCCCAAAAGTCCTATTCCAGTCATCTCTCATCGGAATGGAAGCTGTTGGGATCCACAAAACTTCTTACAACTCTATCATGAAGTGTGATGTTATCAGGAAGGATATGTATGGAAACATTATGCTCAGTGGTGGTTCTAGTATGTTCCCTGGTATCGGTGACATAATGAGCAAGGAATACCGCTCTTGCTCCCAGCAGTATGACGATTAAGGTGGTTTCACCTCCCAAGATAAAATATAGTGTATGGATCGTAGGATACACCCTTGCATCCGTCATCACCTTCCAACATATGTGGATCTCCAAGGGAGAATATAAAGAGTCCAGTCCATCTATTGTCCATTGGAAGTGCTTCTAAGTTCTTTGATTTGATGGTGAGTTTATTTCCCCCACCTCCTTTAGTTGTTTTTTCGTGTTATGTTTCATGTGAACCCAGTTTAGTTGACATGGAGAAGTGTTGATATTAGGTAATGAAAGGGAGGGCATAACGATCCTGATGTATCATCTCTCCTCATTCACATTCATGTAATGGCCCTCCTTGTATTTCATCATTTGTAGCTGGAGAGTGGTTGTGATGATTTTTTCCCCTTTCCCTTTTTCTCCCTATTTTTATTTCATTTTGAAGGTTCTTTTTTTCTTTCTCGGGAACAATTATGTTAATATTTATTGTATCACAATATTTTATATTAGTGTCAGTTTGCAGATATTCTCAGATTTAATGCTGGGTTGAAAGCTTCCAGGTAAAAAAAAATTAATGTTTGAAAGGAATTTTTATCTTTACTATTCTTTGATGTAATTACAAGTTGTTGAATACCTTCCAGGTGGTTGATGGATTGGCAAAATAGTTAAACATTTGGACATTTCTTCAAATCAAACCAGGGCCCGCGTGACTCATTGTAATAGGTGAGACATAACTAGTCTTCATTTTTTGCAGTCATTCCCTACTTGTGTTCTTGATTGTGTAATTACTGCAGATTCATCTCAAGGTGGGATTCATTGAGAAAGACTTCATTGTTTTCTCATTGCACGCATCTTTTATCTTTTATAAGTGAGATCTTCTTATTTTCTCTCTCTCTCACACACACACACACACACACACATATATAGAGAGATAATTAGTCTTCTTCTTTGGTAATTGCAAGTTCATCTCATTTCAGGTGGGATTCATTGAGAAAGACTTCATTGTATTCTTATTGCGAGAATCTTTTATCTTTTGTAAGTGAGATCTTTTTATTTACTCATACACACATGCACACACACACACACACACACACACACACACACACACAAACACACACACATATATATATACACCTCTTTTGGGGTAAAAAATGGCTGTTGTGGGGAAAAAACTAAAAACAACAACCAAATGGCTTAAATTTTGGTAAAAAACATCAAGCAATACCAAAGTAACTTGTTAAAACAAAATGCATCCTCATCACTCTCGGTTGACCAATTTGACTAGTATACGATTCTTTTGGGGGTTAAAAATGGGTGTTGGGGGCGAAAACTTAAAACAATAATCTAGCGGCCAGATTTAGGTACAATCACATCAGCGATACCATAATAACTTGTCTAAACTAGTCTTGTCCTCTTCGGACTCTCACTTAGCCTAATTGAGTAGTATACGCTTCTTTGGGGGTTAAATGGGTGTTGGGGGGTAAAAACTTAAAACAACATCCTAGCGGCCTATATTTAGGTACACACATATCAAGCAATACCAAATCAACTTATCTAAACTAACGACATCCTCATTGGACTCTAAGTTAGCCTAATTGACTAGTATATACTTCTTTCGGGGTTAAAAGTGGGGGTGCAAAATCTAAAAAAAAACTAGCGGTATAAAAATGGTTACAAGTACCACCTGCTAAATCAAAGTAAATTGTCTACATTAACAACATCCTCATCGAATTCTCAATTGGCCTAATTGACTAGTGTACGCTTACTTTTGGGGTTAAAATTGGCGTTGGGCGTTGAAAACTTAAGGCAACAATCTAACTGCCAAATAGTAGGTACAAACACATCAAACGAGACCAAAGCAAATTTTTTAAACTAGCCATGTTCTCAACGAACTCTCGATTAGCCTAAATGACTAGTATATGCTATCTTTTTTTGCGGCGGGGGGGGGGGGGGGGGGGGGGGAGGGGGGGGGGCTAAAATGGTCTTTGGGGGCGAAAAATAATAGAACGGGCAATTTATAATTAGGTCCCTTGTTGACAATTTTTAAACACGTAAGGACAATTTACTATTAGGTTTACTTGATATACCACTAGAGTGGATTTCTACAAGAAGAAAATTAGTGGACCTAAGTGTTTAAAATTTGTCAAAATTCCCTTAGTGTTTAAAATTTGTTTGCGAGAAACCTAAGAGTACTTTCCCCTGATAGAACATCCTTGCGTCTTAGAAATAGGTATACACACATCTAGTGATACCATAGCAATTTGTTTAAACTATCAGTGTCCTAATCGAACAATCAGTTGGACTAATTGACAAGTACACCCTTCTTTTTTGAGTAAAAATGAACATTACCTTACGGCCTTGGTTTAGGTACAAACAATCTCGTCCTCATTGGACTCTCGGTTGGCCTTATTGACTAGTATACGCTTCTTTTTAGGGTTAAAAATGGACGTTGGGGGTTGGGTGGGGAGGGGGGGGGGGGGCAAAAACTTAAAACAACCTAACAACCTAGATTTATGTACAAACACATCAAACGATACTAAAGTAACTATGGACATTTGTTGGGTATCGATTACTCTCCAATAAAATTACATGCGTGTCAATGGTATGAGAATGTACTAGTCTTTTTGTGTTATTTACTCATTTATGATTACACATTTACTAAGGTTGATTTTATTCAACAGGTTCTTATTGGGAAATGTGAAGATTAATTTTTGGGAGAATGAAGTCTACTTTTGCAAGGAATATAATGAAGACTACTTTTGGGAGAATAATATGTGTAGAAGTTTAATGATGCTAGACTTCGTTTTAATTTTTGGGTTAAAAGCTAGATGGTTTATCTTGTACTACATTTTTTTGGGGGAATTTTAATGGTTATGAACGAAATATAGTTTTAGATTGGTTTAATATCATCGAAATGTCATGTCATTCATTTTGTCATGTGTGTTTTGGAATTATATTTTGAGTGAAATTTGTTGGCATTGGTTCTGCATTGCCATCGGTTGAGCACACGAATTATTACTAGTGTATTCATATATATTTGTTTAATAAGAAACTAATATTTTTTTTAAAATATAATGATATTGTTAACGGACTTTAACCATTACAAATAAAAACATCTGTTACAAATATATGACACTCCCAATTCGTTACAATGTATTTTGTAATGGTTTTTTCTGTTACAAATTCTATATTTGTAACGGATCAAAATCGCTACAATTTAGTAAATCCATTACTAATATATGTAATGTGTACCAACACCAAATCCGTAACAAAATAAATTGCAACTGTTTTAATCCGTTACAAATATTAAATTTCTAATGGATAAAATTTGTTACAAAATTTATTAGTAAAATAAATAACGCCAATTTTCTAACGGATTTAATCCGTTACAAATATTTTTTGTAACGGTTTTTTCCCGTTACAATTGACCTGTTTTGGTGTAGTGGACTGCGTAATCGATTACTACGAGTTACGTTGGTCTCGTGCGAGGTGAGGTGTTTAGGGTCTTTGCCCTCGAGCGACACGGTTTCAAGCCTAAGTGTGCCTATTTGTAAATTTTAGTCCTATTTTCAAATAACGAGTCCCGCAACCATGCAGTCTATCTCTATGAGTTACGTTAGTCATGCGAGGTTTTTGTGTCCCTTGTGGGGATTTTGGGGATGTTTTGTCCAAGGAATGAATAGTTTTCAAGATTAAGTGTGCTTATTTACTAATTGAGATCATGTTATCGAACTGGGAGTCCCGTGATAATACAGTCAACTTCTACAAGTTATGTTGGTCATGTTCGAGGTGTTCGAGTCCCTTGCGGGGTTGTTGAAAAAGTACCACTTAAGTTGTTTAATTCAAGATTAAACAGTCTAAATGGCTCCGAACAGTTTTTTGAAGAAACTTTTTCCTTAAAACTAATAGCTAACACAAGATGTGTATACAAAGAATTATGAACGAGATATTTACGGTATTATGTATCCATGTTTTAAAAACCAAAACTAAAACAGTTTTAAATCAGTACGCCAATAGAAAGGGATGAGACGAGGATTAAGTATGCAAGTGCACAAGATGTTAACATAGTAAAACCCCACCCAATTCGGGGAACATCCACAGAGGTCTCTACACCTCAAAATAAAAAATTCACTAAAATAAAGTAACAGATTACAAACTATTTAACAATCTAAACACACAATCAGAATTAATCTAAGTTCCAAAAATATACCAGCTCCTCTAGATTATTCTGACTTCTCCCAAGGCTCTGATGTCTTAGATGTTCTCACAACTTTGTAACTCCACTCCTTTTAGCTTACGTCAACTCTTAAAGTAAAAAATCACTCTACCAACATATTTTAGTGTTGTAGTGTGAAAGTGTTGTGACGTGATGTGCCTAATACATGCGTGCAACTCACACACACTTATTACACACATAATGAGTATCAAATTACAAACATATTTCTAATATGCAAAAGAAATTTCCAAAATCAGTTTGATCGAATTTTTTAGACTTTTTGATCTTTAAATTTATCTGCAGATCAAGAGGGAATCTTGCTATAAAAAAGAGCCTAGATCCTAGACACCTTCTTTATTCGAAAATGTACAGTTATTTCACAAAATGTGAAATATATGGAAGTGAAAATACCCAATCAGGATCTCAATTACATATAAGTCTGGATATTCTCAGAAACTGAAATCAGAAATGATTTTGTTGGTTTAGGTTTTGAAATCAACATAAGATTTTTGAAAACAGCCAACAAAATAAAGATTTATCGAAAGAAAAAATCAAACGCAGTAATATCTACGTGATATGTATCACAGAGTCTCAAATCTCAACTTTCTATGAAAGAAAATGAGATCTGGAAAACGTGACTTAGTTGGAGAAGAGATTAAGAATTAAAGAGGATGGTTATTCTCAAATCTTGAACTAACTCAACTCTCAGAAAGGTTTTCGGGTAAGAATTTGGCCGGAGTTTGGTTAGGGTTTTATTTCTCTCTCTCTCTCTCTCTCTCTCTCTCTCTCTCCCCCCCAGAGTTGAAAAATGATCCAAAGATTGTAAACATTTCACATATGAGTCCTATTTATACTAGAGAATGGACGGCTCTGGAAGGACGAAGCAAATCAACGATCAGGATTGAATATAAATGATCGAAGTAAATTTAATGGCTGTCAAAGCACCGCTTTTAAACACACTCTGATTGGTTCAAAGGGTTAACACATGGATCGCTTTGGAAGATATGCAGACCATTGATAAAATTGATCAAACGTTGTAACTAAAGTTTCAGATATGTGAGAGAACACACAAATCTAGCTGTTATAATACCAACACGTGTAAGGATACGATTAACAGAAAAATGGGTGTTTTTGAAGAATGAAAGAATTCAATTTTCCACCACAATATTCTCTAGCGCTTTGGGTTTCAACCCAAGAAAAGTTTAAGGCGCTTAAAAAATTATAAAATAGCCCCAAAACATTAAAAAATCCAATTTTAAATCTCTAAAAATTATTTTAAAAATTCCTAAAATTATTTAAAATATCCCAAAAATTGTAGAAAAACATTTAAATGGGATTTAACTCACACACACCCATATTATGAAGAATGCAACACATAAATGCGGTCCAAGGTGAATTTTTTGGTCTTCTACCTTTAGGAACTTTAGAGGAATTCAAATATAGAGTCTGAAGGCTTTTTGGTAATCTAAGATATGACTCAATTTTGTCACTATTTCCAAACTAGATGAACATCAATATATTATAGACTCAAGTGTGTCAAAGATATAGGGTGATTCAATCTCCCCCTTTCGAAATATGAGACAAAATCTCCTTTGAGTCATTGAGGACTCATAGGGATACAAAACAAATAAGAAAAACCTATTCCTATACAAAAATTATATCTACCCAATATCCTAGAAAAGAAAATTACGTAACTCAAATAGTTACAGACCAATACCCTATCAAAATTCGGATGTAAATGAAGGTACTGATTCCTGAAAATGAGATAACTAAGATCAATATTTTTAGTTGAGAATACAGTAGGAATGTCCAAGTAGACTCAAATTTCTCCCCAATTTTGTGTCAAATGGACAAAGGGAAAGTATGAAACAATAAATCATTATTCTTCCATAACCATACCAATAGATTTACGCAAAGATTCAAATCAAAGATAATCCGATGGTGTAGTAAATAAGTCAGCTAATTGCCATTCAGTAGGCAGGTAATTAATTTCTAATTCCTTAGATTAAACTAACTCGCGTATGAAATGATATCTGATTTTAATATGTTTGGTACGAGAGTGCTGAGCTGGATTTTTAGAAATATATATAGCACTTTGATTGTCACAATAGAGATGTAACTTATCTTCAGTTATACCATAATCTTTTAGCATTTGTTTTAGCCAAAGTAATTGAGCCCAACAACATCCTCCGAAAATATATTCGGATTCGGCAGTAGACAAGGAAATGCAGTTTTGTTTCTTACTACTCCATCCTATCAAATTGTTACCAATGTAGTAACATGCTCCTACAGTACTCTTACTATCATCGGGACACCCAGCCCAATCAGCATCAGTGTATCCTATTATAGTACAAAAAATGTCTTTAGTGTACCAAATTCCTAAATTTAGAGTGCCTTTAATGTATTTGATAATTCTTTTAATGCTTAATAAATGACTCTCTTTAGGATTATTTTGATATCTGGCACGCACGCAGACCGAGTACATGATATCAGGATGGGAGGCAGTATGATAAAGTAGGCTTCCTATCATGCTACGGTATAAAGTAGAATCGATAGTTTTACCATTCTCATCTTTTGAATACAAAAGTACTCAAAGGAGTCTTAGCTCCTTTCGTAGTTCTTAGGGTAAACTTCTTGAGAATCTCTAAAGCGTATTTGGATTGCGATACAAATAATCCATCTCAATTTTTCTTAACTTGGAGTCCTAAGAAGAAGTGTAACTCCCCCATAAGTGACATATGGAATTCCTAATGCATAATGTCAGAAAATGTTTTGATATTTGTAGGGGAGGTAGATCTAAAAATGATGTCATCTACATATACTTGGGATATGGTAATGTTTCTGTTAAAATATTTGACAAACAGAGTTTGATCATTCCCTCCTTATTTAAAACCATTGTTTAGAAGGGAGGTAGATAGGTGTTCATACCAAGCTCTGGGAGCTTGTTTTAACCCATAAAGATCTTTTTGAAGTTGGTAAACGTAATTTGGATGATGAAGATCAATGAACCCTTTGGGTTGTTCTACATAGGTCTCCTCGGTCAAGATGCCATTAAGGAAAGCAGATTTAATATCCATTTGATAAAGTGTGAAATGAAAATGACAATTTATTGCAAAAAGTAAGCAAACAGACTCAAGGCGAGTGACATGTGAAAAAGTTTCCTCAAAATCTATTCCTTCAATTTGAGAGTAGCCCTGGGAAACTAATCTAGCTTTATTTCAAATAATCATCCCAGATTCAGCGGTTTTATTTTAAAAAATACAACTTGTGTCGATAACCCTTTTATTTTCAGGCCGGGGTACAAGATACCATACATCATGCATGACAAATTGAAGAAGTTCCTCCTGTATAGAACTTATCCACAATGGGCCATTCAGTGGTTTATTAACATTCTTTGGTTCTATAAGAGAAACAAAGCACGCATAATGAGCAAGAGTATGAAATTGGGATCTTGTACGAACTAGCTCAGTAGGATTACCAACGATGATCTTTGGAAACCCAGTTAGGCACTTCAGTGGTCTCAGTTGGTAAGCACTCATCTATCTCTGGAGAATCATAATTTAAAATGTTTTCGTATTCATCCTCTATAGTTGGTCATTTGATCTTACTCTCTACATTAGTGTCACTTAAAACCACATTAATGGATTCCATCAAAGTTTTGGTACGAAGATTGTAGACACGGTAGGCTCTACTATTTGGAGAATACCCTAAGAAAATAAATTTATCTCCTCTGGTTTCGAATTTAGATAGATGTTCTCTGTCCTTACAGACATAACAGGTGTAACCAAAGGTTCTAAGATATTTTAGGTTAGGTTTATTCCCATACCAAAGCATATAGGATAATTGTTTGGTATTTTTCCTTAGATAAACTCGATTGATTATGGGATAGGCTGTACGAATGGATTTTGCCCAGAAATATTTACGTAGATTCTTCGCATGAATTATCACATGGGCCATTTCTTAAAGAGTGCAATTTTTATGCTCAACAATTCCATCTTGTTGAGGTGTCTTAGGGGCACAAAATTCATGTTTGTAACCATTATAGTCACAGTATCGATGATACCCGAATCTATGAATTCTCCTCCTCTATTGCTACGAATTCTTTCTACTTGGGAATCCTTTTCATTTTCTATACGAACTAAGATTTTCAAAAACTTACGAAAAGTTCTTGACTTGTGTTTTAAAAAGGCAACCCGGGTAAATCAAGTGAAGTCAGCAACCATAACTAAGATATAATTATTTCCACAAGATACCAAACATCATAAATGTCAAATTGAAGAAGTTCTTACAGCATAGCACTTATACATAAAGTGTCATTCAAGGCTTCATTTACATTTTTGGGCTCAATAAGAGACACAAAGCATGCAAAACGAGCAATGTTACGAAGTTGAGATCTTGTATGAACAGGCACAGTAGGATTACCAACTACACTATCTAAAGGATGATCTTTGGAAACCCAGTTAGGTACATCAGGGGTCTCAGTTGGTAAAGATTCAACTATTTCTGGAGAGTCATAATTTAAAATATTTTCTAACTCATCCACAATAATTTATTCTTTGGTCTTACTTTCTACATTAATGTCACTTACAACCATATTAATGGATTCCATCATGGTTTTGGTACGAAGATTGTAGACACTATAGGCTCTACTGTTTGGAGAGTATCCTAAAAAGATGGCTTTATCACCTTTGGTTTTGAATTTAGACAGATGTTCTCTGTCCTTACAGACATAACAGGTACTACCAAAGGTTCTAAAGTATTTTAGGTTAGGTTTCTTTCCATACCAAAGCTCATAGGATGTTTGTTTGGTATTCTTCCTTAAATAGACGCGATTGATTATATGATAGGCAGTACGAACGGATTCTACCCAAAAATATTTTGGTAGGTTTTTCGCATGAATCATCACACGAGCCATTTCTTGAAGAGTACGATTTTTACGCTCAGCAATCCCATTTTTTTGAGGTGTCTTAGGATCACTAAATTCATGTTTGTAACCATTATAGTCACAATATTATATGATACCTGAATTTATGAATTCTCCTCCTCTATCACTACGAATTATATCTACTTAGATGTCCTTTTCGTTTTCTATATGAACTAGAATTTTCAAAACCTTTTGAAAGGTTTCTGATTTATGCTTTAGGAAGGCAATCCAAGTAAATCGAGTGAAATCATAGACCATAACAAGAATGTAACTATTTCCATAAAGACTAACAGTTCGAGAAGGACCCATTAGGTCCATATGGACGAGTTCTAGAGGTTTAGTGGATATAACTTCTTTAACTTTCTTTTGGGGAGCCTTAATAATTTTTCCTTCTTAACAAGGACCACATATGATGTTTGATATGGGTTTGATCTTAGGAAGACTTCTAACTATCTCTTGGGATAAATTTTTAATAGGACTGTCATAATTAATGTGGCCAAACCTATTATGCCATATCTTATTGTCATATATTTTGGTAATGTTACAAACCTCTGTACTTGGATTGACTGTATAACAGTTATCTGGAGTACAGAGTCCTGTAATAATGCAATCTCCTTTTTCATTTAAATTTTTTGCAATTGTTCTTTGAAAAGGCGACAGTATGGCTGGAGTCACAAAACTGTGATATACTTAGCAAATTGGATTTAAGGCCTTTTACCAAGAGAACATCCCCAATAATAGGTAATCCTTCTTCATGGTGTGTTCCTTTACCAATAATCTGGGCTGATACACCATATCCATACAAGACTTTTCCTCCGAAGAAGTTAGTTTTGTTTTAAAGTTTGGAATTTGGAACATCCATTGTCTACGTACCATCCAGATGACGTGTGTTCAACTTTAAAAGCACTGATCATAATGTTGCATTTCATCTGGGGTAATAGATCATATTTTTTTACCCAAATTGCTCTAGTTTTCAATTTGCACTTATTGGCTCGTATGTGATCAAACTTGCGAGCTTCTGTCTTTTCTTTAAAAGATTTTTACACAGGTTTATGAGTATTATAGACAGTTTGAGCATTTGGTTTAAAATATTGTAAGAGGGTAGTTTAGATAAGATGGAGACGTAACCCCTTTTGAGTATGGTGATGACAAGGTTAGTTAGAAAACACTAGTGATTTAGCCACAAGACACAAAGAGCAGTTTGGAAGGTATGGAACCCATCTTATACTCACAAATCTCTCGTGTATAACTCACAATATAATAAAGAACTTCAGAAATAACTTGGCTAGAGGGAGAGAGAAGTAAGCACCCTAGATACACCTTGGTAGGCAGGCAAACATACTAAAAACTCTCAAGGGTCTCTGTTCTGTATTAAAAGCTTCGTAATAAATGACAATGGTGAGTGGATAAACCCTCTAGTTTGCAATAATTCTCTCTCTCTGATGTATCTCTAGTAATAACTTTTGAACTCTCAAAAGATCATCCTCCCCTCAAAGGTGGTTGGGGTCCTTAAATAGCCCCCCACACCACCCCCGAGGCAACTCAGTCATTAAAGACTATGAAAGACATCCCTCATACTTTATGTCACAACATTAAATGCCTGATGCACTAGTTGTATCCTACGTCATAAACATTAAATGCCAAGACATGCCTTTTGCCTAACCACTGTGTGTCTGGGGGTTGTTGTCGCAGAGGTGGCTCACCAACTATCTGACAGCCCCAAATACAACGGTGGTTTACTCAAGTGCATGTCTGACATTGTTTAGAAGGCTAGTGACATCACCCACAGTAGATGTGACATTTAAGTAGAGGGTTGTTTGGTCCATAACTCAATGCCCGATGGAACTCCAAGCTGCTCAGCTTGAGGTTCCACGGTCAGGGTCCTTCGGTGTTTTACCAGGTGTATCTAAGATGGTCAGGACAAGCCCCAACGGTGCCCCACTTCTCAATCCTCCAAACCAAGTCCATCTAAAGTTCCCACGGTGAGGTTGTTCGATAGAGCATGAAAGCTCTCCCAGGCCCTGCCAAGCCTGGTCTCTCGCGAGTCCCGTTCGACCTCACACCCATTCATTATTCTCGTTACAACATTACAGTCATTACAACTCGTAGTCAATATAAACAAAGCTATAATATGGCAAAGTAACAATAAGCTAAAGTACGAGTTGCCACGCCAAGCTGCCACGCTTGAGTTGCCTCCCCAACATGCTACTCTTGAGTTGCCACGCTGAGCTACCTCACCAAGATGCCACACTTGAGTTGCCACGCTGAGCTGCCTCCCCAAGCTGCCACGCTTGAGTTGCCTCACCAAGATGCCACGCTTGAGTTGCCACGCTGAGCTGCCTCACCAAGATGCCACGCTTGAGTTGCCACGCTGATCTTATCCTCAGAACACTGTTGCTAATTGGTGGATTATCTCTAATCCCAGGATTACCTTCAGGCCCACTCTACAAAAATAATCTAGGATTCCTTCTTGTTGACGGTCTTTTAGTATTAGTTCTTCTCTTCCTATTTAGATAGTTAGAATTCTTGTTTGGCTGTCTAGGAAGGACATAATTGTTTCGGCTTCTCCTAAAATATTTGAAGTTATGGTAAATAGGAGAGTTATAGACTGGATTATATAGACGTTTGGAATACAAACCATCAAAGGAATGTCCATAGACATCACAATAGGAGCAGAAAAGATGGCACGTAGAACTCATAACCTTAGAAAAATTATTATTCGAAGGCTTGTCTAGGTTTTGAGCTCTAGTCTTGTTCCTAGGTGGCACAGGATGAAATAACGAATAAGCTTGTCTAATAGGGGGTAGACGTATTTAGCCTTATGTTCAACATCATGCTTAGAGTTACTTGATTAACCAATGTCTAACTTTTGTTATTTTGAATCAAAATTCTTTTTCAAAGTTTGAAAATCTGGACAAGTTTCAACAGGTCTTTTGACACCAGAGACAAACTTGGTAGGTTGAAAAGTTTTTATTTACTTAGAACTGCTGGGGCAAAAGCCTATTCCAATTTTATCATCAGAATTGGTCTTGCTTTCAACAAAACAATCTTCAAAACATTTAGATTTATTTTTAAGTTTAGCAAACTTTTTGAAGACTGTTAATGTCTTTTCTTTTTCTTGTTCCAAATCTAACAATGTCCCTTTGTATTTCCAGAATAGAATTTGAGTCACTCAACTCTTCAGTTTTTGTTCAAAAGTTTTAGTTTCATTCACATGAGTTAGACACTGAGAAGTGTACTCTTCAGCATTTTGTTTGATCATATGACTTAGGGTTTCTATCTTCTATGTAAGATCTTTGACAATCTTTTCAAGTCTAGTGCTTTTCTTGAGAGTTTTTGTATACAGTGTGTGAATGTCAGGAAGGTCCTCATTGTGGAAGTCACTAAGTGTGCAGTGTGTAGTGTCCCCTAGTAATTCATTTTTAGTACTCACACACCCATTGACATCAACAATAAATCATACCATTTGACTCACACACATCACGTTTGAAGTATTATCATCCTTCTCAAGTAATAAAGCATACATAATAGTAGGAATAACATCATTCAACATAGCATGATCAGGTTCCTTATCATCAGTGTATATGATTTTAGCAAAGAAAGATATACAAGGGTCATACGTATTAGATGACTTAGGTTTATCAGCTTCTAATTCACTTGAGTCATCCCAACTCTTTCATAAGTTAGCCCTAGTATTCTTGTTCTTATTCAAATTAACTCTACAGTCACTGGCTAAGTGTCCTAACTTGCCACATCTATAGCATTCAGTGTTCTTATGGTCTCTGCTAGGTTTGTTGTCAAGTATTTTGTCACGAGGCCTATTATTAGAGTTTTTTGGATAGGAAGGCTTGCCTTGTCTATTTGAAATTTTATTTCTGAATTTCTCAATTTTGTTGAAATGTTTAGACATTAAGGCAATCTGGTTATCCAAGCTCTCTAAATTACAATCCTCATCAGAATCTAAGTCAATTTCAGGTAAATGACATTCAAGTTTAGTCAACTTAGAGGTAAAAATAAGACTGGAAGCAGTTTGTTTCTTATGGGTTTGAGTTAATTGTTTCTTAAACTCTAATTCCATTTCCACAGTTCTTAGCTTTCTACTAAGGAGTTCAGGGGTAAGGTTTTGATCATCCATCTCCTCAATTACATAATGCTTATTGTCAATTTTTTGTGGAAGTGACCTTATAATTTTAGACATAATTTCTTTCCTATAATAGATTATCCCATTAGCATGCACCTTAGTCACTATGTTTGTCAATCTAATGTAGAAGTCATCAAATGACTCAGTCTCAGTCATGATTAAAGTGTTGTACTGCTGGATTAACATTTGGGTTTTAACAAACTTTAACACGTGTATATGTTTCATGTGTAGTCACTAGGGTGTCCCATGTTTCCTTAGAGGTAGTACAGAAAGATATCCTCTTGAATCCGTGTTCATTAATAGACATGAATATAGCATTTTTGCCTTTGTTATTGTTAAGGTAAGTTTATTTATCTTCTTTAGTGAATTCACTTAGCAACTTTTTAATCCTTATAGTACTTCCTTCTGCGACTAGTTTAATAGGAAAAGTATAACAATTTTCAATAGCATCCCATTCCTCTTGGATGAAAGAAACCATCCTCACTTTCCAGTAAGGGAAGTTGGTTCCATCAAAGAGAGAGTGTCTGAACAGGTTACCTAATCTCTTAAATTTCTCGTCCATTGTTTGTTTTGAGAATACAATTTTAGAAACTCAAGATCTAAAGAATTCGTAAAACCAAAGCTCTGATACCAATTAAAAAAGTACCACTTAAGTAGAGTTTTAATTCAAGATTAAACAGTGTAAATGGATCCGAACAGTTTTTCGAAGAAACTCTTTTCTTAAAACAAACAGGTAACACAAGATATGAACGAGATATTTCAGGTATTATGTATCCAACATTTGAAAACCAAAACTAAAATAGTTTTAAATCAGTAGGCTAATAAGGGATAAGAGGAAGATTAAGTACGCAAGTGTACAAGATTTTAACGTGGAAAACCCCCACCCAATTGTGGAAACATCCACGAAGGTCTCTACACCTCAAAACAAAAAATCCACTAAAATAGAGTAACATATTACAAAATATTTAACATTTTAAACACACAATCAGACCTAATCTAAGTTCAGAAAATATACCAGCTCCTCTGGATTATTCTGACTTCTCCCAAGCCTCTGATGTTATAGATGTTCTCTCAGCTTTGTAACTCCACTCCTTTTATCTTTACGTCGACTCTTAAAGTCCAAAATCTCTCCACCAACACATTTTAGTGTTGTAGTGTGAAAGTGTTATGATGTGATGTGCCTAACACATGCATGCAACTCACACACACTTATTACAGACATAATGAGTATATCAAATTACAAACAAATTTATAATATGCAAAAGAAATTTCCAAAATCATTTTGATCAAAACTCTACAACCTTTTTATCTTTAAATTTTTCTATAGATCAAGAGGGAATCTTGCTATATAAAATAACCAAGATCCTAGACACTTCCTTTATTCGAAAATGTACAGTTATTTCACAAAATGTGAAATATATGAAAGTGTAAATCCCTAATCAAGATCTCAACTAGATCTAAGTCTGGATATTCTCAGAAACTGAAATCAGAAATGATTTTGTTGGTTTAGGTTTTGAAATCAACATAAAAGTTTAAAAACAGCCAACAAAATAAAGATTTCTCATAAGAAGAAATCAAACATAGTAATATCTATGTGATGTGTATCACAGAGTCTCAAATCTCAACTTTCTACGAAAGAAAATGAGATTTGGAAAATGTGAATTAGTTGGAAAAGAGATTAAGAACAAGAGAGGATGGATCTTCTCAAATCTTAAACTAACTCAGCTCTCAGAAGGATTTTCTGGTAAGAATTTGGCCGCAGTTGGGTTAGGGTTTTATTTCTCTCTCTCTCTCTCTCTCTCTCTCTCTCTCTCTCTCTCTCTCTCTCTCTCTCTCTTTTCTCAGAGGTGAAAAATGATATAAAGATTGTAAACGTTACACATATGATTCCTATTTGTACTAGAGCATGTAGGGCTCTAGAAGGACGAAGCAAATCAACTATCGAGATTGAATATAAATGATCGAAGTAAATCTAATGGCTGTCAAAGCACCGCTTTTAAACACACTCTGATTGGTTCAAAGGGTTAACACATGGATCGCTTTGGAAGATATGTAGACCATTGATAAAATTGATCCTACGGTGTAACTAAAGTCTCAGATATGTGAGGTAAAGAAAACACAAATCTAGCCGTTATAATACCAACACGTGTAAGGCTACGATTAATTGAAAAATGCGTGTTTTTGAAGGATGAAAGAATTCAATTTTCTACCACAATATTATCTAGCGCTTTCAGTTTCTACCCAAGCAAAGTTGTAGGCACTTATGGAAATTATAAAACAGCCACAAAACATTATAAAATCCAATTTTAAATGTCTAATAATTATTTTAAAATTTCCTAAAATTATCTAAAATATCCCAAAAATTATAGAAAATCATTTTAATGGGATTGAACTCACACACACCCCTATTATGAAGAATGCAGCACATAAATGCAGTCCTAGGTGAATGTGTTGGTGTTCTACCTTTAGGAACTTTAGAGGAATTCAAATTTTAGAGTTTGAAGAATTTTTAGTAGACTAGGATATGACTCAATTTTGTCACTATTTCCAAACTATGCGAGCATCTATATAATATAGACTCAAGTGAGTCGAAGATATAGGGTGCTTCAGCCGTTTTCGGGCCTTTTGCAGTATTGGTCCATGAGCAGCACATTTTCAAACCTAAGTGAGCCTATTTGTAAATTTTCATCCTGTTTTCAAACTGGAGTCCCGTGACTATGCATTCGGTTGCTACAAGTTATGTTGGTCATGTGCGAGGTGCTCGTATCCCTTTCAGGGCCATTTTGGGACTGTTCGAGGTTTTGACTCACAAGCGGCACATTTTAAGGCCTAAGTGCGCCTATTTTCAAATTTTGAAATTGTTCTCATATCGGTAGTTCTGTGACTATGTTGTTGATTGCTACGAGTTACGTTGTTCATGTGCGAGGTGTTCGTACCCCTTTTGGGGATATTTGTGGGATGTTCGGGGATTGGTCCACTATCGACACGTTTTTAAGCCTAAGTGTTACTATTCGCAAATTTTGATCTAGTTCTCAAATCGGGAGTCTCGTGACTGACTAATCGATTTCTCTGAGTGACATTGATCATATGAGAGGTGTTGGTGCCCCATGCGAGGCCTTTTTGGGCTGTTCGAGATTTTGGCCAATGAGGCGACACTCTTTCAAGCCTTAGTATGCCTATTTATAAATTTTGGTCCTATTCTCAAATTAGGAGTCCTGGAACTATGCGGTCAGTTTCTACGCATTACATTGGACATGTGTGAGATTTTTTTGCCCCTTGCGGGGATGTTTGGGGACTGTTCAAGGTTTGGGAACATGAGCAGAACGTTTTTAAGCCTAAGTATGCCTATATGCAAATTTTGGTCCAGTTCTCAAACTAAGAGTCTCGCGACTACGTGGTTAGCTGCTACGAGTTATGTTGATTATATACGAGGTGTTTGTGCCCCTTGTGGAGCTTTTTTAGGGTTGTTTAGGGTATTGGCACATGAGTTGCACCTTTTAATGCATCAGTGTGCCTATTTGTAAATTTTGGTCCTGTTTTGAAACCAGGAGTCCTGCGACTATGCAATCGGTTGTTACAAGTTACGTTGGTCACCTGCGAGGTGTTCATTCCCCCTCCAGGACTGTTTGGGGGCTGCTCGAGGTTTGATCCATGAGTGGCACGTTTTCAATCCTAAGTGTGCCTTTTTGCAAATTTTGACCATGTTCTAAAATTAGGAGTCTCCTGACTACGTGGTTGGTTGCTATAAGTTACGTTGGTCAAGTGCAAGGTGTTAGTGCTAAAGCACCTTATACTTTTAACCAACTTGAGTCTACATTGTATAAGTGCTCATCTTGTTTGGAAATAGTGACAAAATTTTGTCCATTTCCTAGAATCCAAAAAACCTCAGACTCTACTCTACTCTTCATTCCTCTTATTTAACTGATTGAAGGTATATTCACAAACACTCACACATATTAGTATTGCATACATTGTTCATTGATTGCATTAAATTGTTTATATGTGTGTGGTGTGTGTTAATTTCCCTTAACGCTTTTTTTAATAATTTTTTTGGAATTTTTAAAATGATTTTTTCATAATTAAAATTGGATTAAAAAGATTTTGGGGTCAATCTGTAAATGTTGGTTTTATGGTTGTACGCCGATAAATTGATTTGGGTAGGATCCGAAAGCGCTAAAGACTATAAGGTGCCTGTGTAATTATTTCGTAACACGCGTGTGAGTATTGGTCCATGAGCGACACATTTTCAAACCTAAGTGAGCCTATTTGTAAATTTTGGTCCTGTTTACAAATCGGAGTCCCGTGACTATGCATTCGGTTGCTACAAGTTACGTTGGTCACGTGTGAGGTGTTCATATCCCTTTCAGGGCCATTTGGGGACTGTTCGAGGTTTTGGCTCACAAGCGACACGTTTTCAAGCCTAAGAGCGCCTATTTTCAAATTTTGAACTTGTTCTCATATCGGTAGTTCTGTGACTATGTTTTCGGTTGCTACGAGTTACGTTGGTCATGTGCGAGGTGCTCGTACCCCTTCTGGGGCTATTTGTTGGATGTTCGGGGATTGGCCCACTATCGACATGTTTTTAAGCCTAAGTGTGCCTATTCACAAATTTTGATCTAGTTCTTAAATCAGGAGTCTCGTGACTGACTAATCGGTTTATCTGAGTGACATTGATCATGTGAGAGGTGTTGGTGCCCCATGCAGGGCCTTTTTTGGGTTGTTCGAGATTTTGGCCAATGAGCAACATGCTTTCAAGCCTTAGTATGCCTATTTATAAATTTTGGTCCTATTATCAAATTAGGAGTTCTGCAACTATGTAGGCGATTGCTACAAGTTACATTGGTCATGTGTACTATTTTTTTGCCCCTTGCGGGGATGTCTGGGGATTGTTCAAGGTTTTGGCCCACAAGCAACACATTTTTAAGCCTAAGTATGCCTATATACAAATTTTGCTCCAGTTCTCAAACTAAGAGTCTCGCGACTACACGGTTAGTTGCTATGAGTTATGTTGATCACGTTTGAGGTGTTTGTGCCCCTTGTGGGGCTTTTTTAAGGTTGTTTAGGGTATTGGCACACGAGTTGAACGTTTTCAACCATAAGTGTGCTATTTGTAAATTTTGGTCCTGTTTTGAAATCAGGAGTCCTGTGACTATGCAATCGGTTGTTACAAGTTACGTTGGTCACCTGCGAGATGTTCATTCCCCCTCCAGGACTGTTTGGGGGTTGGTCGAGGTTTGATCCACGAGTGACACGTTTTCAAGCCTAAGTGTGCCTTTTTGCAAATTTCGATCATGTTCTAAAATTAGGAGTCTCGCGACTACGCGGTTATTTGCTATAAGTTACGTTGGTCAGGTGCGAGGTGTTAGTGCTGAACCACCTTATACTCTTGACTCACTTGAGTCTACATTGTATAAGTACTCAACTATTTTGGAAATAGTGACAAAATTGCGTCCATTCCTTAGAATCCAAAAAGCCTCAAACTCTACTCTACTCTTCATTCTTCTTGTTTAATTGATTGAAGGTATATTCATAAACACTCACAAACATTAGGATTCCATACATTGTTCATATATTCCATTAAATTGTTTCTGTGTGTGTGGTGTGTGTTAATTTCCCTTAAAAAGTTTTTAATAATTTTTTAGGAATTTTTAAAATGATTTTTTCATAATTAAAATTGGATTAAAAAGCTTTTGGGGTCAATTTGTAAATGCTGGTTTTATAGTTGTATACCTATAAGTTGATTTGGGTAGGATCCGAAAGCGCTAAAGACTATAGGGTGCCTGTGTAATTATTTTGTAACACGTGTGTTATGTTAGATATCAGTCCTAGACCTATCACCCTTATACCGGTTGGATTTATTTTTCTTTAAAGACTCAAAACCGTTGTCCTCTGCCAGCCCTTGGATCGTTGTTATCAACGCTCTGCATGCGTTTGAAGCCAATCCCTGTGAAAACCATCTCAACCAATCAGAAGCCATTTAACCCACTGCTTTTATTTCACCGTTGGATCAAAGTCAATTTGGGAAGACCAAATCCCAGCCCTTGATTTTGAATAGCCTTCTCGATCCTTCTCAGCCCTCTATATAAATAGACTTACCTCAGCCTTTGAGAGACTTTTTTCCACTTCATCTAAGAAGAGAGAGACGAGATAAGAGAGATAAGAGAGAGAAACTAGAGAGAGAGAGTTAGAAACCCTAATTCGTCCAAACACAGTTTCAAACCCTAATTCATTTTTCTAAAACCTTTTATCCCAAACACCAACCCTGAGTGTTTGAGAATTAATTATGTGTTGGTTTGGAAGATGTTTCGTGGTTTAACCTCTTGGTTTTAAGATCTTGTGTCCAACTTAAACATTAGGTTAGATATGTATTTCTGTTTCATAGAAATCATAGATCTGGTCATTTTATGTTATATTACACTTAGATTTGCATTTTTAGTTTCTCGTTTTGAGAAATCTTTTGTTTATTATTTTATGTAAATGTTTTTAACTTCAAAATCAACCAAATCATTTTCTGTTTTTAGTTCTTTTGAAACAAGACCTTTGACCTAGTTAAGAATCGCACTTGGTGGTTTTCAATTTCAAAAATTATTTTCAAAAACCCTGAAATCAATTAAGATCTTGAATAGTCTTCCGAGCAAGATAGCCGTGGATTCTTAGATCATTTTAAAGGTGAAATAAGGTTTTTGTTTCCTAAGAAGAGAGAAACTGAAAATCATAGCATATAGATCTAGACTGTAATTTGATAGGACTGTTTGTATAAATAAGCGTGAGTGTGTGCATGCATGTGTTAGAGCACCATCAAAAACACTTACACACTTCAAAACTGAAAGTGTTGGTTATAAGATCTTGAAACAAGAGTCGATGTAAAGACTGGAATAAAGTGAAAGTTAGCAAACTGGGAGTGCCACATCAACAATCAGAACTGCAGAGAAGTTAAAAGGAAACCAGTGGGTACATTCTTCAACTTTTATAGGACTGATTTGTGTGCATGTGTGTTATATAGTTTGTAACTGATATATTTTTTTAGTGGATTTTTTGGTTTGTCACTTAGAAGTCACCGTAGATGTTTCCTCAGTTGGGTGAGGTTTTACCACGTTAAAAATCTCTTGTCATTAATCTTTATACATCTCCTCATCTCATTCTAAATAGTGTGATGATTTAAACTTTCTTAGTTTTGTTTTCAAAACTTGTTAACAAATCTTGAACCGATCTCGTGCATGTTTTATTAAACACATCTTGTGATTAACCCGATTTGATTTAAAGAAAAGAGTTTCCTAAAAAAATAGTTCGGAGCTACTTAAATAGTTCAATCTTGTATTAAACGGTTTTAGTAACAGTTTTTCAATTGGTATCACAGCTTTGGAAATCTTTTTAAAAGATCTTGTGTTTCTGAAATTGTTTTCTTAAAATCAAAACAATGGACGAGAGAAATGAAAGATTTGGCAACTTGACCAGACCCCCTCTCTTTGATGGAAACAACTTTGCTTACTGGAAGGTAAGAATGGTTGTTTCATACAAGGAACCTTGGGAGATGATGTCTGGGATATTGTTGAAAATGAATATACTTATCCTACAAAACCAGAAACTGAAGGAAGTAATGAGAGGATTAAGAAGGTATTAAGTGAATTCACACAAGAAGAGAAGCAAACGTCTCGAAACAATAACAAAGGAAAGAATGCCATATTTATGTCCATAAATGAACATGAGTTCAAAAGGATCTCATCTTGTGCCACTTCTAAGGAATCTTGGGATACGCTGATTACTGCTAATGAAAGTGACACTAAAGTTAAGGCTACTAAAACTCAAATGCTTGTCTAGCAGTATAACTCTCTAATTATGTTAGACTCAGAATCCTTTGATGACTTTTACATGAAATTGACTGACATTGTGAACAAATTGCATGCTAATGGGATAACATATGACATACATGAAATTTTATCTAAAATTCTAAGATCATTACCACATAAATTTGACAACAAAAGATATGCTATTGAGGAAATGTGTGACTAAAATCTCACTCCTGAATTACTCAGTAGTAAACTAAGAACTGTGGAAATGGAATTAGAATTTAAGAAACAAATGACCCAGTCCCATAGGAAACAGACTAGTTCCAATTTGATTTTTTCCTCTAAGCTGATGAAAGCTGAGCTTACTATTCCCAATGATGACTCTGATGAGGAATGTGATATAGATAGTTTGGATAATCAAATTGCCTTGATGTCAAAAAAGTTTAAGAAAATTGTTAAACTTAAAAATAAAATGACAAACAGACAAGGCATGCCAAATTATCCAACTAAGTATAACTACAAACCTCATGAGAAAGGTCAAGAAAAATATCACAAGGACATGAGACCTAACAAAGACTTCAAGAACATTGAGTGATTTAGATGTGGAAAAGTAGGACATATAGCACAAGACTGTAGAGTGATACTTAACACTACAAATAAACATACTAGGGCTAACATTTGCAAAACATGGTATGATTCAAGTGATTCTGAAAATGAGGAACCTGAATCATCTGATGCTTTTGATCCTATCATGTATTTCTTTTCCAAGATAATCTATAATGATGATATGCCTATGTATGAGAATGATGATAATAGCTCTACTTCAGTTGTTATGAATCATGCTGCTACTGGTTTAGATGCTTTAATTTCTGAGAATATTGCTAGTTCTACCACGGGGTGTGTGAGTCAAAGGAAAAGCGATAATGAAAATGTCAATGGGTGCGTGAGTTCAAGAATTGAATCATTAGAGGTCACTTCACACACTACACTTAGTGACTCAAACACTGAAGACCTCCCTGTCATTCACACACTTTATGCGAAAACTCTCAAGAAAAGCGTTAGACTAGAGAAGATAGTTAAAGATCTCACCAAGAAATTAGAAGACCTAAGTCTGATGGTTAAACTTAACACTGAAGAGTATACTACCCAATGTCTAACTCATGAAAATGAAGTCAAACTTTTTGATTAAAATTGAAAATTTTGATTGAAACAAATGAAACTCTGGAGAAAAAATATAAAGGGACATTATTAGAATTGGAGCCATCTAAAGAAAAGACAGCAACTATTTTCAGAAAAATTGTAAAATTTGAAAATAATTCAAACTGTTTTGATGGTTTTGTTGCTGATTCAAAAACCAATTCTGATGATAGAACTGGAATAGGGTTTTGTCCAAATTTGAAGACACAAAATAAAAACTTTGAACCAATTAAGTTTGTGCCGGGAGGCAAAAGACCTATAGAAACTTGTCCAAATTTTCATTCTTTGAAAAATGAGTTTGATGAAAAACAATCAAAGTTTGATATTATGGAATCAAGTAACTCTAAGTGTGAAATTTTACCTAAGGCTAAATATGTCTGCCCCTAGATTAGGAAACGTGACTCTACCTTTCAAACTGTACTTCCTAGGAATAAGGTTCAACCCCAAAATTCCATGAAGCCAATGTTTAGAGACTTTCCTAAGGGGATACCGCCTTCGAGCAATTTATATTGCTCATACTGTGACTTATACGGTCATTCATTCGAAGGTTGCTATTCTAGATGCTTAGTTAACCCTGTTAGTAATACTCCTGTATATCAAAACTTTAACTATTCTAGGAGAAGTCATAACAATTATGTTCTGCCTAAACAACCAGAAAAAAAACTCTAACTATAGAAAGAGAAAGATCAAACCTAAAAGAATATTTCCAATAAGGATTCCTAGACACTTTCCTATACCAAATGCTAATGTTATTCATAAAATTCAAACTCATGCGCAAAACATTTTTCAACAGAAATCTAATGCTCGCAAATTTTATCAAATAAGAGCAAATAAGCGCAAAATGAAAACAAGAGATATTTGGGTTAGAAAAGATGAGATATTACCCCAGATAAAGTGTGACATTGTGATTACTGCTTTAAAAGCTGAACACACTCCCTTTGGTTGGTATTTAGACTCTGGATGTTCAAAACACATGACTGGGGACGATACCAAACTTTTAAACAAAACCATCTTTGTTGGAGGGAAAGTTATTTTTGGTGATGGTGTATCATCTCAAATCATTGGTAAAGGAACACTCCAAGAAGAAGAATTGTCTGTTCTTGAAAATGTTCTTCTAGTAAAAGGTCTTAAGGATAATCTACTTAGTATCTCACAATTTTGTGACTCAAATCATACTGTCACATTTTCAAATAATAATTGCAAAATTTTAAATGAAAAAGGTGAGTGCATAATTACAGGACTCAGGACTCCTGACAATTGTTATACTATGCAGAACAGTACTGAGTTCTGTAACATTACAGGAATGGATGACAATGAGATATGTCATAATCGAATGGGTCACATCAATTACGAAAATCTTAGTAGATTATCTTCATAAGAAATAGTTAGAGGTATTCCTAAGATCAAACCTATTTTTAATATTGTCTGTGGATCATGTCAGGAAGGAAAAATTGTTAAGGCACCTCATAAGAAAGTCAAAGATATTCATACCTCTAAACCCTTGGAGCTCATCCATATGGACCTAATGGATCCCTCTCGAACTGTTAGTCTCTGTGGACACAGTTATATTCTTGTTATATGCCTATGAAGATGAGCTTAGGCACCCTAATTATATGCCTATGAAAATTTCCTCTGGTGGTTCTATCCTATTATTTCCCTGGGTGGCATTTGAGGGCTCTGGTTTTGAGGATCCAAAGGAAATTAACTCAATAGAACAACAAGTGGGTGTTGAACATTTGGTGAATAACGTGTCTATGTATACCGTAGATTCAGACTCTTCCCTTGTGTCTGACAGAGCAGTTTCAGTGGGGCCTATCCCAACCCTTCCCTTGTGGAGGAACCAATAAGTGAAGAACCAATTGACTAGGAGAGTGCTTCAAGGGCCTCTTCAGCATCTCATGACCCCTCAACCATTGATGTTATATGGTACGCCTATAATATATCAGAGGACAAATCAGACGTCTTGAGGGATAAATATAGTATACCTATCAGCATCTCCAATAGGTAGCCCACTAGTGAAGATAGAGTTTATAATATCCCTTGCTCAGATGATATTTTCCTTCCTCAATAGGCCTTACAAGTTGGACTTCGCCGACCCCTTCATGATGTTATCAAATCTATATTAAGTGGGTATGGTGTTATGCTTATCCAACTCCCCCTAATGCTTATGGGAATTTCCTGAGAGCAATGATGTTCTAGAAGGCTTAGACTAGGTTTGACCTCACTGAGGACATATTCAAATATGTCCATGGCCTGAAAAACAATGCCAAGGCCCCTGTGTATAATTACTTCTCTCCAAAGAAGTCACACTTGAGTATGGATAAGGTTGTCTGAGAAGGCCCCTATATGGTGTGTGCTTAAACATTGATGATCCGAACAAACAAAAAAATCCAATTTTTATATATTTCAATTTTAAAGACAAAAACTTTAATCAAATTAAAACCAACAAAACTTGTTTTCCAAATTAAACCAATTTTTGTGAAAAAAATAATTTACCCAGTTTTATTTTTTTAACCTAAAACATGTTCTAGGTGATAAGAAAATAAAATAAATAAATAAACCATAACACGTCGATGTACGAGAAAAACCACAAACGGAAAAAACCTTAGACGACCTAACTAAACAGATCATTATGATAAGATTTTACATAGATTAAATAGTAGACTTACTTCATGACTCATCTCCTTTACAAGACTTGACGCTCTTCCATCTTCAGCCATCCTCCACAATGTAATATAGGAGTCGACCCACGCAAGCTGCCACAATGAACGAATTCATGCACGCCTCGATATCCACCGATGAAGCTCAACAATCATTTATGAAATACATGGAACACTGCTTCTTTATCGAAACATAATATAAAACAAGTATGGTGTCCATCGCAGGAAACTTATTCTTTTATGATGCAGAGAAAATAAACTTTGGTTCCCAACACAGATATCAAAGCATATGAATATGAAAACTTGGATATTTGGACTCAAAGGATGAAACTAGGGTTTTGGGAATTTTTTAAATAGGTAGAGAACTAATTTTTGAGTCCAACACGCCTTAAATAGAGAAAATACAACTTTCAAGGCAGCAAACCCATTCGAATGAAAACACATAGTTCATTAGAACGAAAGCTCTTTTTGTCTAAAACAAAACTCAAGTTCATTCGAACAAATAGGCATTCGTTATAACGAGCTTCCAATTAGATTATTTTTTCTTGACAGAGAATGATCGTTTGATATTTATTAGATGTTCGTTCTAATGAGTTTCCAAAGGTTTTTCTAACGAGGAAAAACTTCATTGTAATGAGAATCTCTTTTCGTTCCAACAAGGTGAAAAACTAGTTCTAATAAATTCAAAAATAAAAAAATATTTTCTTCAAAAACAATTTTAAAGATAGTTCCAAACAATTTTATGTAAAAACAAACACCCAAAACTAAATCCAAGGACCATATTCAAAGTGCATCCATACCTTGGGATATCCTCGATAAACGTGAAGATTAACTTAGCTCGACAAGCATGACACGATGCATATCCACTTAGTAGCTTGGCCACTACGTCTTCATCAAATATGTCATTGGCTTACAATATCGACAATACAAAGCCTGACCTATGACTCAAATATTTTTTCCATAATTAAGCCAATACAGACCATTAATAATAGTTGGAAGGGTGTTCACGAGGGGTCATTGGGAGTTCAAGAGCCACGACAAGGATAGGTCATCCAAGGTTCCATATGAATCAAACGATAATAGGTAATTTTTTATTCTTTCTTTCATAATGCTTTTCTTTAAGGTGCAATATATTGATTTTTCTGTGATCAATTTTACTAAAGAAGTCCTTAAAACTTCCAGGTGCAGTGCAAGACTTGGTGGAGGCTTACTGTATACTCAAGCCTCCTAAATTTGAAGATTTATTTTTTGTATCCAAATTTATGAGCGTTGGATATCACACCCCTCTAGTTGAAGTAGTCATCCCTGTAGAAAAAGGGTTGTTCTTTGTGATCAACATGGAGGCAAGAGACAGAGGCGGATGCTAAGAGGTAATTCTTTTTCTGCTCATCTTTACTACATGTTTAGTACTTTGCAGTTCTTTCTCCCATCTCTTCACATCATCCCTATGAATTAACTTTTGGTATGTCCCCTAGACATCTTGGTTGAACTTAAATGGATCTGGCTCGCCACAAGAGGAAGAAGGACGAGAAAAAATGGAAAGTTGATGCTGAGGCTAGGATCAAGAAGAAAGTGGATGACTCGAAAAGGGTTGATGCTGAGGAGAGGAAGCAAGCATAGGTTTCTTCTCAGAGGACAGCCTATGCTGAAGCTGTTGCTAGGACCAAAGTGAAAGGAAAACCCCCATCCCTGTTGCGGTAAGGGACAAAAAGCCACTCGATAATCTAAGGCCTTAGGGTGATCCCAAGGTTCCCAAAGTTGAGCCACTGCTAAGAGGGTGCAAATAGAGGTAAGACCTTCTCGTCGTCTATTTTGAGCACAGGGATCGGCCTCCCGTTATGGGGAGGTTGAAGACTTTAAATTTTATCCTACCCACATGGTGACCTAAAAGGATCCAAAAAGGGATCCAGATTCCATATATCAGTATATGAATAACGAAGCTGACCTTCACAGTAAGGATTTTGAGTCTATGGAGCCTACGATACAAAATCCTTATAAAGGTCGGTCCAACATCGTCTTGCAATGGTAAACTTATCAAGATTGTTTTTATCTTGCACTCTACCCATTTTACCATTTTATGGACAAATTTCTATTGCCAGGACAATTATAAGGGAGAAAACTATTACTAATGATGTGAGTTATGAGGAACAAAGGGATACCATAGATTCATTGACCAAGGAAAATATCGAGTTGAAGAGTAATTGATTAGGCATAAATATTGTATATTTATTCCCTTAATTTCGATCTTCTTATGATCCCGTGTACTGTAAAGAGAGTGGATTTATCTCATATTCATTCTACTAACCTTTTTTGTGAGTATTTTTTTTATCTCTTATGTGTTGTTGATACCAAATTTAATCTGCTGACATAGACCAATCATATGAAGACACATTGCTATCTACATGACAACAACAAGCATTTCCGAGATGATCAAACGCTCCGAGGAACCATGTTACTCTGAGGAACTCATACGCTCCGAGGAACAGACCTCTCCGAGGAACTTGTGACACCCCGCCTAAATAATCCCGGGTGATGAGTCCTAAATCAAGTTAGAACAGGTTTCTCATTTGGTCCATTCTTAGCATCACTGTCGTCTTATTTAATTACTAACCACCTAAGTGAGAAAAATAGACAGGTGCCAATTTTTTCCTTTCATTATTTAAACAAACACCCATGCGGAATATAAAACTATATAACAATCACAGATAACTGAATTATTCATCCACAAGTAAAAACAATTGACCGAATAAACCAACGGTCCAAATAATAAATCCCATAAAGACAAGAATAAACTCCCAACAAGTCTAATACAAATAAATGGAAAGTGAGCAACATGCTCGAATACTAATCATGAACTTCTACATTTAAGAATGAAGAATGAGGCGTCTATCAAAACCCCGCAACATCCACATATGCTGCAGCAACGGATCCCTGGAATATAGTCAAGGCTGGCGTCCCTGTGGTTGGACACCTAAAAGGTTTTTAAAAGTTTTTATAGCAAGGGTTAGTACCCAAAACATTTGAAAAACATTTAACAAATGATTAACTTGCAGTAATAAATAAATATGCATGCTCTTCATATTTTTAGTTAATATCGCACTCTCTTGAGGACTTCCTTACCCTTCCTTTATTATACCCTACGAACGCTTTAATTAAATTACCTAGTTACTCATCTCATGACTAGATAATTAACAAAGTTCCTTTATACCCACCCTACTCTAACTGAGTATGTAGTGATTATGATTTTTAAGTTATTAGTAACATCAACTTAACTAAATCATTTCCCTTTTTAACTTCATATAACTTCTACACTTGTTATACATGTGAAATAACTCATATTTTTCATTAATAGCTCGTATATAATTAATTATCCAATTATATACTTATAATCATATTTCAGCATTCACAATCATACTGTAATATATATAACAACTTGCATCCTCCCGAGCAAAATACTCCCGGAACGTAAATTCTATAAAGTTCTATCCCACTAGGTACAATCACATAGCCTAGTTATCCCAAGTCAGAATTTTCACACCAACTTGATAAAAATAAAATAATTGGAGGCGGTCATATTCCTTCCCTGAAAGTGAGATGTCCCTCACCCATATAACGGACGCTATGACCTCGGGAATATACTCACCCTAATCCTCAAGCTAGGGGATTCATCCACTACGCGCAACCTCCCCTATAGCACTATAGTAACAAATATCTAATCACTGATATTAATTGTGCACACCATATATATATACTAACGCCTCCGTATATATAAATATAAAAGTCCCGGTTAGACCGTTCGCTAAAATCCGTAACATAAGCCTATTAAAATTATTAAGAGTTTATGATCCAACTCTAAATATTAATTAAATTTCACTTTAATTAATTTAGTTATTTTTGGTGTCGCCCCCACCATAAATTTGGACTTACTCCCGTAGCCCAAAATAAATTTACCCGAGTCACAATTCCCGACTCTAATTTATTAGCCTCAAACCCTAATTAATTTATCTACAATTAATTAGATTTAAACTCATGTATTTAATTTCTCACTAATTAATTACATAATATTTTTATATAAATTTTCCCTCTTATATAACCAACTGGCGAAACTGCCAGATTCTGGCGACCGTCGATCGATCGACCCAGACCGTCGATCGATCGATCGAACAGGTCTTCGTCTTCTTCGCGAAGACAGGGCAGCCATGGACGAGATTTCTTAAACCCTAATCTCTTCTAACATGAATTTTTAAGCCTTTATAACACCAGTACATATTAGAAACCTTATTAGGACTCCCTAGAAAGTCCACAACAATCATCAATTCGTCCATAAACTACTAATCCATAATTTTGGGGAAAAATCTGCCTTTATCTTTAAACCCATTTTCATTCCAACTTTCTTCATCAAACTCGTTCTAATTTATCCGGATATCCTTCTAACAGATACACATCAATATTCCATTATCAGATTTTTACGTAAATCCTTATAAATTCCGGCAAATCAGATTCATGTTTTCTTTTGTATTATCAAAACCCCATGTTTATGCCATGAAACCCCAAAACGAATTTTAATTCATTACATCACATAAATACGAATTGAAAGACAGATTTAATGCTATTGCAAGTTATTCACTTGCCTTAGGTTTCGTAGTGTTTGAATATGCGATGGATTCCAAGGTTGAAGATGACCTTGTTGGCTCTTTTGAGATCCCCAATTGGCTTTGGCTGCTGCTAGGGTTTCCTAACCCTTTAATTCCTTTCTCTCCTTAAGCTCAGCCAGCCCTTATTTCTTTTTATTAAGTTAATTAATCCATTCCCGTTTTTTGACTAATGGGCCAAGCCCAAGTGACCAAAATGCCCCCGAGTGGGCCCGACTATGTCTAAAAACGTCCCGTGACCCGTTTACTACCCCCAGGTACACTTTTCCGACTATCTCGGCCCATCCGGACTCAACTGTACACTCAGAATTTGCATCCGAATTAATTTATAAAAATACTTATCCCCCACCCAAAATAGTCTATACCGACTTCCGGATGTGATAGGTACATACCTCGTCATTAATACTCGAAACGACGAAATTACATTATTATTATTCACTCAGTAAATAATTTTTCCTAAATATTAACCATTCAATCCCAGATTAATATTTATATATTATTCTATCATAATTAATTCATTAAATTACAACACACTAGTAATTTAGAATTTCCGAATTAATTAAATTTTAAAAGTACCAAAAATACGGGGTGTTACATACTCCCCCCCTTATAAAGGAATTTCGTCCCCGAAATTAGATCGTACCTGCGTTGAAAAGCTCTGGATATTGTTCCCGCATATCCTCCTCCCGCTTCCAGGTAGACTCGTCAACATTGTGATGACCCCACTGTACTCTAACCAATGGAACAACCTTGGATCGTAATTTCCGCTCACTATGATCCAGAATAGCTACCATCCTCTCCTCATACGAGATGTCTGGCTGTAAGTCGATCTCCTCGAGTGGAACGTGCCAAAAGGCTCTCTCGCTCCTTCGATATTTCTTCAGCGATGCCACATGGAATACATCGTGTATCCGCTGAAGATGTTCTGATAACCCAAGCTTATACGCCACCGGTCCTACCCTCTCAATAATAGGGAAAGGTCCTACGTATCGCGGTGCTAACTTACCCTTCTTGCCGAACCTCATCACCCCTTTCATTGGGGATACCCGGACTAAAACCTGGTCCCCAACTTCTAGCTCCACATGTCTTCGAGAAGCATCAGCATAACTCTTTTGCCTGTCCTGAGCTATCCGAATTCTTCCTCGAATCAACTCTATCTTGGAAGATGTCTCTTGAACAATCTCCGGCCCAAGAGTTTGTTGTCCCCCACCTCTAACCAACAAACGGGTGAACGACAAGGTCTCCCGTACAGTGCCTCAAACGGTGCCATGCCAATCGTGAATTGGTAAGAGTTGTTATACGCAAACTCTACCAAAGGGAGATATTTCTCCCATCCTCCCCCGAAGTCCAAAATGCACATTCTGAGCATGTCTTCCAGCATCTGGTTAACTCTCTCAGTCTGTCCGTCCGTCTGTGGGTGATACGCTGTACTCAAGCGCAACTCCGTGCCCATTGCCTCCTGAAAGCTCTGCCAAAAGTGGGCGACAAAGATTTTGTCTCGGTCGGATACAATATTTATAGGCACTCCATGCAGCTTAACAATCTCTGCTATGAATAGCTGTGCATAACGCATCGTCTCGAAGTCTGTGCGTACCGGCAAAAAGTGGGCCACCTTAGTCAACCTATCCACAATAACCCATATGGAGTCGTGACCCCTCTGCGATACAGGTAACCCTGTGATGAAGTCCATGGAGATGCTCTCCCACTTCCACACGGGAATTTCTAACGGCTGTAGCATCCCTGATGGTCTCTGGTGGTCAACTTTCACAAGCTGACACGTGGCACATTTCGAAATAAACTCCGCTATGTCCCGTTTCATTCCTGCCCACCAATACTGCCTCCTCATATCTTGGTACATTTTATCCCCACCGGGATGTACCGCAAATTTCGAACCATGGGATTCTGTCATAACAGCGTGCCTCAAATCCTCATCCTCTGGCACCATTAACCTCCCATTAAAGCGTAGGCCTCCTTCTGAGCTAATCGAGTAACCCTCTGCTCCCTCAGCTAACAACTGGCCCACCCTATCCCGGCAAATCTGATCCTCCGCCTGAGCCTTCACAACTCGCATAATGATCTCGGGTGTGATGGATAAAGCTGACATGCAAGCCTTGGCTACGTCATCCTCATATTGAATCTCTCTCCACTTCGATTTCCATACCTCTGATATCTCCCCAGTCGGCCTTCGGCTCAATGCGTCTGCTACCACATTGGCCTTACCAGGATGATACTGAATATCAAACTGGTAGTCCTTCACGAATTCTAGCCACCGCCTCTGCCTCATATTCAGATCCTTCTGTGTGAAGAGATACTGAAGTGACTTGTGATCCTTGAATAGAGTAAACTGTTCTCCTAGAAGATAATGCCTCCATATCCTCAAAGCAAAAACGACTGCTGCCAACTCTAGGTCGTGAGTGGGGTAATTCCTCTCGTGGGGCTTTAGCTTCCTGGAAGCATAAGCTATAGCCCTCTCCTCCTGATGGAGTACACCCCCAAGACCCCGTAAGGATGCGTCTGTGTAAACCCGATACTCTAGCCCTCCCTTTGGCAATGCAAGCACGGGTGCAGATGTCAACTTGTCCTTTAGCTCGTCGAACGCTAATTGACAACTATCATCCCACTTGAAAGGTACTCCTTTCCGAGTCAGATTCGTCAAAGGTCCGACAATCTTAGAGAATCCTTTAATGAATTGCCTGTAGTAACCGGCCAAACCCAGAAAACTGCGCACCTCGGTCGGTGTCGTGGGCTGTCCCCACTCCCTCACCGCCAACACCTTATTCGGATTCACTACAATCCCCTAATCTGACACGACGTGACCAAGGAACTGTACCTCCCGAAGCCAGAATCCACACTTCCCTAATTTGGCATAGAGCTGATGATCCCTCAGTGTCTGTAAAACCATGCGTAAATGCTCTGCGTGCTCTTCCTCGGTGCGCGAGTAGATTAGGATGTCATCAATGAACACGATGACAAACTGATCTAAGTACTCCCTGAAAACCCTGTTCATGAGGTCCATGAACACTGCTGGTGCATTGGTGAGCCCGAAGGGCATCACCCTGAACTCATATGATCCATACCGCGACAAGAAAGCGATCTTAGGAACATCCCCCTCTCGGATACGCAGTTGATGATACCCTGACCTCAAGTCGACCTTGGAGAAGTAAGACGCCCCTCTCAATTGGTCAAATAAATCATCAATCCGAGGCAACGGATATTTATTCCGTATCGTCACCTTGTTCAGCTCCCTATAATCCACGCACAAGCGGAGTGAACCATCTCGCTTCTTCACAAACAACACCGGCGCACCCCACGGCGATGTACTCCGCCGAATAAAACCCTGACCCAGTAGTTGCTGAATCTGTTCCCTCAATTCCCGCATTTCTGAAGGGGCCATTCGGTAAGGTGCCCAAGCAATCGGCCTCGTCCCTGGTGCCAAATCGATAACAAATTCGATTTCTCTGCTCGGCGGTAACCCTGGTATCTCTTGGAATACATCCTCAAAGTCCCTCACTACAGGAATAGAGTCTAAAGGAACTACCACCTCCTGTGAGGTTTCCTCCTCAATGTAGTATAAGTGAGTGCGCGACCCTCCCTCAGGAAGCGGCATTGCTATCAGGAACATTTCCTGTCCCGGAATGGAGAACACGATCGTTCTCTCATAACAATCCACCGTAGCCCGGTAACCTGCCAACCAATCCATGCCCAAGATGACATCATACCCCTCCATATCTAACACTAAGAGGTTTGCTGCTAAACTAAGCCTCCCAATCAAAATGTCTACTCCTCGACAAATCGAGCGAATCAAAGCCCCGCTGCCTACTGGTGACTCTACACTCATACAGAGGCTACCCTCTGTCTCTAATAACCCAGCCCGTCTAGCAAAATTAGATTTAATGAATGAATGTGATGCTCCCGTGTCAAAAAGAATGCTACCCTCATGACCATGAATGAAAAACATACCCTCAACCGCTGGCGGCGCCTGCTGTGCTGGAGGATTGGGAATATCCCGAACGTTGTACACACGTCCGTAGTGCATCTGCCCCTGCTGCTGTGGGGCGGGTGGGGCTGGTGCTGCTAGCAACATCTGACCCTGTTGCCCCTGCTGGGCACCCTGCTGCTGGCCTCTGCCCCTCTGCGGGCACTCCCTCTTGAAGTGTCCTGGCTGGCCACAGGCGAAACAGCATTTCTGGTCGTCACCCTGCCGTTGGCCCTACTGGCCCTGACGTTGCTGGCCCGGTTGGCCTCCCCCGTTGTTCCCTTGGCCCTGACGGCCCTGAGGAACCTGCTGTTGCTGATTAGGGCCTGGTTGCCCCTGCCTCAACCCCTGTCCTCCCGGTCGGAACCCACCAGGCTTAAACTTCTTAGCCTGATTCCCTTGCTGAATGATGACCTGCTGCTGTGTGCCACTCGTCTCACTACTAGTGACCGCCTTGCCCTGCTGGCTTGGCTCACCTGCCTTCTTGTTCCCCTTAGCATGGAAATGATGATCCTGGCAATGTACAAGTGCGGCATTAACGACATCTTTATAAGTCACTAACGCCGGATTTCCAATCAAGTGTTGCCTGATTCTCCAGGCTAGGCCATCCATGAACTTTGACTTCTTCCGCTCCTCATCGCTCACCTCATTTGGCACAAAGTTTGCCAAACGGGTGAACTCCTCCTCATATTCTGCTACTGACCTATCACCCTGTACCAACTCGCTGAATTTCTTTCTCATCTCAGACTCTACTACTGGAGGGAAGTACTTGCGGTCAAACCGCACCCAGAATTCAGAAATCGGCATCGAATCTCGCTCCTCAGCGGTGGTTACGGACTCCCACCACTGTAAGGCTGCCCCTGACAGATGAAAGGTAGCCAGCATTTGTTTCTGCACCTCTGTACCCTCTAACATGCGCAGATGGCGCTGAATGTTCTTCTTCCAGTCACAAGCCTTGACCACATTGGTGCTACCTCGAAACTCAGGTGGGTGACCCTTCTGAAAGGTCTCCCTCACTCGCTGCCAAGATGGTGGCCCTACTGGAGCCTGAACTGCTGGAGCCAATGGAGGCAGTGCCTGGGGCTGTGGAAAATGAGCTGTCATAGCTCGCATTGCTGTCTCGATCGCTTGGGCCACTATCACTGCCACCTGAGTGGTAGAAATCAACTCGGGTGGGGGTGGTGGTGGCGGTACCTGTGGCTCCTGGCGAGCCTCCCTCACCTCATCTCTAGCCTCAGCCCTCTCCGCTCTCTGTCTCTTTGGCGGCATCTGAAATAGATTGAATTGTATAAGTACACAATTTATACAAAAACTAATAGCAGGAATACGATATCTCACAAGCGAAAAATATAATCAACAGTCCTAATAATAGGGCTCTATAACAACCGAACGCTACGCTAAAACGTAGAAAGTCGTACAGATCCTAAGGACACTAGAACCTGATGCTCTGATACCATCTGTGACACCCCGCCTAAATAACCCCGGGTGAGCAGTCCTAAATAAAGTTAGAACAGGTTTCTCATTTGGTCAATTCTTAGCATCACTGTCGTCTTATTTAATTACTAACCACCTAAGTGAGAAAAATAGACTGGTGCCAATTTTTTCCTTTCATTATTTAAACAAACACCCATGCGGAATATAAAACTATATAATAATCACAGATAACTGAATTATTCATCCACAAGTAAAAACAATTGACCGAATAAACCAACGGTCCAAATAATAAATCCCATAAAGACAAGAATAAACTCCCAACAAGTCTAATACAAATAAATGGAAAGTGAGCAACATGCTCGAATACTAATCATGAACTTCTACATTTAAGAATGAAGAATGAGGCGTCTATCAAAACCCCGCAACATCCACATATGCTGCAGCAACGGATCCCTGGAATATAGTCCAGGCTGGCGTCCCTGTGGTTGGACACCTAAAAGGTTTTTAAAAGTTTTTATAGCAAGGGTTAGTACCCAAAACATTTGAAAAACATTTAACAAATGATTAACTTGCAGTAATAAATAAATATGCATGCTCTTCATATTTTTAGTTAATATCGCACTCTCTTGAGGACTTCCTTACCCTTCCTTTATTATACCCTATGAACGCTTTAATTAAATTACCTAGTTACTCATCTCATGACTAGATAATTAACAAAGTTCCTTTATACCCACCCTACTCTAACTGAGTATGTAGTGATTATGATTTTTAAGTTATTAGTAACATCAACTTAACTAAATCATTTCCCTTTTTAACTTCATATAACTTCTACACTTGTTATACATGTGAAATAACTCATATTTTTCATTAATAGCCCGTATATAATTAATTATCCAATTATATACTTATAATCATATTTCAGCATTCACAATCATACTGTAATATATATAACAACTTGCATCCTCCCGAGCAAAATACTCCCGGAACGTAAATTCTATAAAGTGCTATACCACTAGGTACAATCACATAGCCTAGTTATCCCAAGTCAGAATTTTCACACCAACTTGATAAAAATAAAATAATTAGAGGAAGTCATATTCCTTCCCTGAAAGTGAGATGTCCCTCACCCATATAACGGACGCTATGACCTCGGGAATATACTCACCCTACTCCTCAAGCTAGGGGATTCATCCACTACGCGCAACCCCCCCCCCCCCCTATAGCACTATAGTAACAAATATCTAATCACTGATATTAATTGTGCACACCATATATATATACTAACGCCTCCGTATATATAAATATAAAAGTCCCCGCTAGACCGTTCGCTAAAATCCGTAACATAAGCCTATTAAAATTATTAAGAGTTTATGGTCCAACTCTAAATATTAATTAAATTGCACTTTAATTAATTTAGTTATTTTTGGTGTCGCCCCCACCATAAATTTGGACTTACTCCCGTAGCCCAAAATAAATTTACCCGAGTCACAATTCCCGACTCTAATTTATTAGCCTCAAACCCTAATTAATTTATCTACAATTAATTAGATTTAAACTCATGTATTTAATTTCTCACTAATTAATTACATAAGATTTTTATATAAATTTTCCCTCTTATATAACCAACTGGCGAAACTGCCAGATTCTGGCGACCGTCGATCGATCGACCCAGACCGTCGATCGATCGATCGACCCAGACCGTCGATCGATCGATCGAACAGGTCTTCGTCTTCTTCGCGAAGACAGGGCAGCCATGGACGAGATTTCTTAAACCCTAATCTCTTCTAACATGAATTTTTAAGCCTTTATAACACCAGTACATATTAGAAACCTTATTAGGACTCCCCAGAAAGTCCACAACAATCATCAATTCGTCCATAAACTACTAATCCATAATTTTGGGGAAAAATCTGCCTTTATCTTTAAACCCATTTTCATTCCAACTTTCTTCATCAAACTCGTTCTAATTTATCCGGATATCCTTCTAACAGATACACATCAATATTCCATTATCAGATTTTTACATAAATCCTTATAAATTCCGGCAAATCAGATTCATGTTTTCTTTTGTATTATCAAAACCCCATGTTTATGCCATGAAACCCCAAAACGAATTTTAATTCATTACATCACATGAATACGAATTGAAAGACAGATTTAATGCTATTGTAAGTTATTCACTTGCCTTAGGTTTCGTAGTGTCTGAATATGCGATGGATTCCAAGGTTGAAGATGACCTTGTTGGCTCTTTTGAGATCCCCAATTGGCTTTGGCTGCTGCTAGGGTTTCCTAACCCTTTAATTCCTTTCTCTCCTTAAGCTCAGCCAGCCCTTATTTCTTTTTATTAAGTTAATTAATCCATTCCCGTTTTTTGACTAATGGGCCAAGCCCAAGTGACCAAAATGCCCCCGAGTGGGCCCGACTATGTCTAAAAACGTCCCGTGACCCGTTTACTACCCCCAGGTACACTTTTCCGACTATCTCGGCCCATCCGGACTCAACTGTACACTCAGAATTTGCATCCGAATTAATTTATAAAAATACTTATCCCCCACCCAAAATAGTCTATACCGACTTCCGGATGTGATAGGTACATACCTCGTCATTAATACTCGAAACGACGAAATTACATTATTATTATTCACTCAGTAAATAATTTTCCCTAAATATTAACCATTCAATCCCAGATTAATATTTATATATTATTCTATCATAATTAATTCATTAAATTACAACACACTAGTAATTTAGAATTTCCGAATTAATTAAATTTTAAAAGTACCAAAAATACGGGGTGTTACAGAACTCTTTAGCACCGAGAAACTCAAGCGGTCCGAGCAACTCAGGTGGTCCGAGCTGCACCTCAAAGCAGGATACCAACAGTTTAACTGCTCATTAAATGCTTATCATTCAGACGCACACGCAAAAAGGGCATTAAATGTATTACCCTTTCATATGTATATCATTTAATGTATTACCCTTTCACATTACAACCTCAGGGATATAAATACATTGTACAATCCTCATTGTAAAGGGACCCCGAATCCATACCGGAATTTCTTGATAGAACTTATAATCGAGAATTCCCAAACACTCAGCAATAAAGCAACAGTGGACGTAGGCCATTCTCATAAGGCTGAACCACTTTAAAATTCTTTTTCTCATTTATTTATCTGTGATTGAATAATTAGAGTAATCTAATTTTTTACATCAACAGATTGGCGCCGTCTGTGGGAAACGACTGATAATATCGTTTTTCATAAAAAACAATCCATTACCAATGGCTGATATTCCTGAATCCAGCAATCGAAATGCTGGAACCCCTCCAAATCCATCTGCTCCACCAATTATTCCAGATCTGACTGGAATAATGGCAAATCTGGCTCAGGGACAAACCGTCATGCAAGAAACAATGCGACAACTCATCCAAACCCTCCATGGCGGTGCATCAGCCCATTCTGGACCACGAAGCATTCAAAGAAATACCCGTGCGCCTTTTTCGCGTACTAGGCGTACTAATTCATATCGCAATGAGGAGTCTGAAGAATTTTCTTATCAACCTGGACGAACTTCGTCAGTGCGGGCCACAGATACTGAACAAGGTGTCACCCTCTCCCCAGAAAGGACCAACGCATTGGAAAGATTAAGTAGGGTTTCTCCTTTCGACCGATTAGGCCCTAGGAGGAACAAAAGTCCTCTTAATGCAGCGTCGAGGAGCTTTCGACGACCATCAGATTTAAGGGAAGGATCTGCCTAGTCGCGACCAGCTGCTCGTCAAGATAGATCCTATGACCGACCAGCTGCTCGTCAAGATAAATCCCAGGAAGCCACTTCAACGCGATCAGTTGCTCGAACCAATAGGCCCGAGGAAGGAAATGATGCTTGGAAAGGGTCTATTCAGAGGCTGCAGGTTAAATTAGGGGAAATGGCTAAGGCCAAGAACCCTCTACAATGAACCTTTGTTCGAGGAACACCTTTTGTCCAGGACATTGTTGATTTTCCAACACCATCAAAGTTCAAAGCACCTGTTGTGACTCCCAAATATGATGGAAAGACTGACCCTGTCCTTCATATAGAACAATACCAAGATGCAGCCGACATCTATGCTGTCCCAGATGAGATGAGATGAGATGAGATGTAGAGAATTCTCAGGAACACTTACCGGATCTGCTCAAATATGGTATAATAATCGTCCTCGGGGTAAGATTTCAACTTTTCTTCAACTGGCCGAGTTATTCATTGGGAATTTCTGCTTCGGAGCAAAGCCAGTTAAACGAGTAGCACATTTGTTAAGTGTTAGACAAAAAGATGGTGAGAGTACAAGAGATTATATAACTCATTTTAATAACGAGAAACTCGAAGTCATTGATTATAAGGAGAAGACAACGATTACCTCTTTGATGAGTGGACTACTGCCAAACAAGTTGTACTACACTTTGGCCAAAGATCCACCTCAAACCATGTCGGACCTGATGGGAAAAGCTTCCAAGATTATGAATGCCGAGGAGGCTATGTCTGCGAAGAAGAATATGGACGCCAAAGAAACCAAGGTGGAAGGTGATAAAGTTAAGAAGAAAGAACATAAGAACAATGGTGGTGACAAACAATCAAAAAATAGGTCGTCATGGGAAGTCTTGAGGAAATTTGATAAGTACACACCTTTGAAGGCAAATATCAACCACGTCCTGGAAGAAATTAAGAACAGCGAGGAGTTAAACTGGCCAAAGAAAATGAAGGCAGACCCTGACACGAGGAATAGGGAAAAATATTGCGAGTTCCACAAGGATCATGGCCATATGACAAAAAATTGCATAGCTCTTCAGAATGAGATTGAAACACTCATCCGACGATGAAAGCTAGCAAAGTATGTTGATCGGGGAGGCGAAAGAAGAAACAATGACCGAACTAGAGAGAGGTCTAGATCTCCTCGTCGAGCAGAGGAGAACAAGAAGAGAAACCATGAAGTTGATCCAGAGGATGACCCCGATCTTCCCAAGAAACCAAGGCAGACAGAACGAGAGGTATTTTCAATACGCTTTGGGTCATTTGATTGTAATGTTATTATAGGAGGAGATGCAGGAGGAGGAGACCTTACTGCAGAAAGAAAAGCTTACCTCTGTGAGGCTCAAGCTTGCTCGTACATTCAGTGAATAAATCTAGCTGAGGAAGATCGTCGGAGAAAGGTGAACAAGGAGAAATTGGTCATCGGTTTTTCAAAAATGACCTTGCAGGTGTTTTATATCCTCGTGATGACCCGCTGGTGATCAAAATGAGAATGAAGGAGGTCATGATTTCAAGAGTACTGGTCGACAATGGTAGCTCGATAGACATCATGTTCAACTCATGCTTCGATAGTTTAAATTTAAAGCTATCTCAACTGGAGCCTTACCACAGACCCCTGATTGGTTTTACTGGCGAGAAAGTATTTCCACTTGGGACGATCAACTTGGATATATTCATTGGTACGTGGCCTGCTTGTCTGAAAGAAAGAATACGTTTCTTCGTGATGGATAAGAATGTCCAATCATCGTACAATATCATCATGGGAAGAGTATGATTGAAGAAGTTCGAGGCTGTACCATCTACAGTGCATCAGTGCCTAAAATTTCCAACAAACTTTGGAGTAGGAGTTGTGAAAGGTGATCAGAAAGTAGCTCGAGAATACTACTATTCATCCACCGAGCAAGAAGAACTGGAAGAATAAAAGAAAAAGACTACTACCTATCAAGTGGATGAAGGTGCAGAAATTGAAACATTGGATCCTCGAGATGAGTCGCAACTCGTGAAGGGTCAAGTGGTGGAAACTACTGAAAACATCATTCTGGACGACGAGCACCCTGAGCGAACTACTCAAATAGGTTCATCGTTGGAAGCCTCATTAAAACAGGAATTGATAACTTTCCTTAGAAGCAGAAGACAAACTTTTGCATGGAATCATGAAGATATGCCTGGGATAGACCCAAACTTCTTATGTCACGAGCTCAATGTGAATAAGGAGATCAAGCCTGTGAAGCAGAGAAGAAGAGTATTCAGTCCCGAGAAGAATCAAGCTATACAGGAGGAAGTCGAGAAGCTCCAGAAAGCTTGTTTCATTGAAGATTTTAAATATCCAGATTGGTTAGCTAATGTGGTAATGGTAAAGAAGAAAAACAACAAGTGGAGGATGTGTGTAGAATTCACCGACCTCAACAAAGCATGCCCAAAGGATCACTTTCCATTGCCCCGAATTGATCAACTGGTGGATGCTACCTCGGGACACGAGTTGCTGAGCTTCATGGATGCTTATTCTGGTTACAATCAGATCAAAATGAAACCTGAAAACAGAGAGAGTACTTCTTCCATTACCCCTAGAGGAACTTATTGTCATAATGTTATGCCTTTTGGTTTAAAAAATGCAGGTGCGACATATCAGCGGCTGATGAACAAAGTCTTTGATGAACAAATCAGTTGCTATATGGAAGTTTATGTTGACGATATGCTGACAAAAAGTAAGAAAGCTGCAGATCATCTAGTTTACTTAAGTCAGACTTTTGATCAACTGGATAAATATCAAATGAAGCTGAACCCGATGAAGTGCAGATTTGGAGTACGAGAAGGCATGTTTCTCGGATACATTGTCAATCAGTGAGGCATTGAGGCAAATCCTGAAAAGATCAAAGCTCTATTAGGGCTGCGATCTCCAACGACGAAGAAGGAAGTACAGAGTCTCACAGGACGAGTAGCAGCACTCAACAGATTTGTGTCACGAGCAACTGATAAATGTCTCCCATTCTTCAAGACACTCAGAAAGACTTTTGAGTGGAATGATGAATGCGAGAAGGCTTTTCAAGACTTGAAGAGATACTTGGGAGCACCTCCACTGTTGTCCAGGCCAGTGATGGGAGAAAAATTGTACTTGTATCTTGCAGTGTCCGAGAATGCAGTTAGCTCGGCGTTGATCGGAGTGGAGAATGGAGTGCAAAAACCAATTTACTGCACAAGTAAGGCCTTCTGAGGAGCAGAGATCAGATATCCAAGGATGGAAAAGTTAGCACTGGCGCTTATTGAGGCAAGTAGGAGAATGAGGCCATACTTCCAGGCTCATACCATAGTAGTATATACTGATATGCCATTGAGGCAAGCCCTGCATAAGCCAGAAAAATCAGGAAGATTGATGTACTGGGCAATAGAGCTCAGTGAATATGATATAGTCTATGAACCCAGATCATTGCTTAAAGGGCAGGCTGTAACAGATTTTATAGCGGAGTTCACCTATCCTGATAGCTCCGATGAACAAAAGTTACTCGTTGATCAACCTGTGGATGTTACAGGATCAACAAACACAGGCTCAGACCAATTCCGATTGGTGAAAGGGCGTGTTGATGTTACAGGATGTGACGCAGAGATAGTTGTGAGGACTCCGGACGAGAAATAAGAGTTGCTCGTTGATCAACCTGTGGATGTTACAGGATCAACAAACACTAGCTCGGACCAACTCCGGTTGGTAAAAGGGCAAGTGGATGTTACAGAATCATTAAATTCAAGCTCAGACCAACTCCGGTTGGTAAAAGGGCAAGAAAAAATGATCGACGAAGAGCGAGAAATATCCGAGGAGGATAAAATGAAGCAACAAATATTTCACCTAGGAACTCTAACTGATCAGAAATTTGAAGACGAGTTACCTATATGGAGGCTATATGTAGATGGATCATCTTGCACTACAGGATGTGGCGCGGGGATAGTTTTGAGCACTCCAGATGAGGTCGATATGGAATACGCCTTGCGTTTCCAATTCAAAGCTTCCAACAATGAGGCTGAGTATGAGGCCATGATTGCAGGACTTGGTTTAGCAAAAATTGTGGAGGCGCAGCAGATTATTGTCTTCAGTGATTCTCAATTGATCGTAAATCAAATGTTGGGTGTATATGCAGTTAGAGGAGAATTAATGATCAGATATCATGCAAAGGCAAAGGAACTGGTGTCAGAATTTGTCGCTATTCAGCTGGTCAGAATACCAAGAATGGAGAATGCGAGAGCAGACGTCCTATCTCGACTAGCATCAGCTACTCGCACCGAGCTACGACGAATAATCCCAATTGAAGTGCTAGCTGGTCGGAGTATAGATGAAGATCTGACAACGAACTTTATCACCCTTGATTTAGGACCATCTTGGATGGATCCCATCAGGGCATATATTGAAGAAGGAGAATTACCAATTGACAAGCTCACAACCAAGAAATTGAAGTTTAAAGTTGCTCGGTATGTATTAACTAATGGTGTTTTGTATAGACGAGGAATTATGGCAGGCTTGCAGAGATGTGTACATCCCTCCGAGGTGAATGAATTGATTGAAGAGATCCATGAAGGGTCCTGTGGAGCACAGGTAGCAGGTCGGACGCTTTTACAAAGGGTGATGACGCAGGGATACTACTGGCCGACAATGAGGGCTGATTGTATAGCCTATGCCAAGAAATGTGATAAGTGTCAGCGCTTTTCCTCCATCCGAAGAACTCCACAAGCATTGTTGGCACCCATAACTTCCCCTTGGCCATTTGCATTATGGGGAATTAATTTGGTTGGGCCACTACCAACGACCCGAGGAAGATTCAAAAACCTCGTCATCGTAGTAGATTATTTTACTAAGTGGGTAGAAGTTGAGCCACTCATTGATATGATGTACGAGAAGGTGTACCAATTTGTTTGGAAGAACATCATTTGTCGATATGTTCTTCCTCATGCTTTCATCACTGACCATGGAACACAATTTGATAACGAGGAGTTCGCTGCCTATTGCCATCAGTCAAACACTTTGAAGGTCCACTCAGCACCAGGCCATCCTCAAAGCAATGGGCAAACTGAAGTAACAAACAGAACGCTGCTGAATGGTTTGAAGAAAAGACTGGATGATGAGAAAGAAAATTGGATCAACGAGCTACAATCAGTACTTTGGGCTTACCGAACTACTCCCCGAGTAGGACCAAGAGAATCACCATATATGCTGGCATTTGGAAGTGAAGCTGTTTTACCTGCCGAGTTGGGCCTTCCAACACACAGGGTACTGAATTTCATTTCCCCTATCAGCGACTTAATGAGAAGACTGGATTTAGACATGCTCGAGGAAGTTAGAGAAGAAGTAGCCATCAGAAATGCTGCATACCAGCAGCGAACAACTTTGTTTTACAACAAGAGGGTGAAGAAATGCGACCTGAAAGAAGGAGACTATGTGCTGAAGAAAGTAATTCAAAAACACAATAAACTGGAGGCAAATTGGCATGGACCATACCGAGTTACAGAGGTTGTTCGACCAGGAACTTATCGAATAGCAACTCTAGAGGGAGAGGAGTTTAAGAATGCATGGAACGCAGAGCACATACGCAAGTATTATCAGTGATGTATATTCCCATGTAATGCAGTTCCATCATTATGAATAAAATGAAGACATTCTGCCAAAGTTCTTCCTTTTATTGAGAATTTTTCGGGGAATACTAGTGTTACACACTACTCGGCAAAGCTCCAGACTGCTCAGCAAAATATTCCTAAAAATGCCAACTTCGGTTGGTTAGGAAACCAAATATTCCTAAAAATGCCAACTTCGATTGGTTAGGAAACAAAATATTCCTAAAAATGCCAACTTCGGTTGGCTAGGAAACAAAATATTCCTAAAAATGCCAACTTCGGTTGGTTAGGAAACCAAATATTCCTAAAAATGCCAAACTGTTTGGCTAGGAAACAAAATATTCCTAAAAATGCCAACCTATTTTACTAGGAAACAAAATATTCTCGCAAATGCCAACTTATGTTGGTCAGGAGGTAAGATTACATCCAGAAAGCGATAAAAGTCTACTAATTACGACTGGTCGAAGATAAAAACCCACCAACTGTAGTTAGTCGACAAGCAAAATTTACCGATCTTGGTTGGTCGAAAACATTTTATGGGTAAAATTATTTCAAAAGGACTAACTATAACTGGTCGGGGATAAAAACCCACTAACTGTAGTTGGTCGACATGGAAAATCTAACAACCTAGGTTGGTTGGAAACATTTTAAACAACATTTTTATACTCATTACTTTATTATTAAGTGATCGAGAAACAATATTGATACTTGTAACTTTTTAATTGTTACTGAGTTGGTTGACAAACAACACAATATTATTATTTTTTTAACAAATATGCACAAATATAAAGTGTTTGATAATTACAAGACAAAATCAATCAAGATTTGCAAACAAAAATGAAAGTCTTTCATGGAATTCAAAATAAATTACATTGATAATAAAATGAAAAGTACATTGATATTGAAATGCCAACTAACTATTACATCAAAAATTCCTATTCTACTGGTCTCTTCCCCTCTGCTTTTGACACAGGTTCCTCGCCAGCAGGTGGATCATTTAAAGACAGAGGAGAATTGATGAAGTTGAGATCCTTCAACATCCTGACATTCATCACGGATGGCCGATCTAAGAGATGCTCGGGACGAGATACCTCGGTTTGAGAATGTAAATTGTAGTCACCGAGATACTTTGAAATTAATCTCTGAGGAATGGCCCGAGCAGGGATCCAACTCATGTCCAGTTTGTATGGTGGCACAGGCAAGTCGAGCAGCCCGGGATCATGGTAATCCCATAGATAATGACCTTGTTTGAGATTCAACACACCTAAGGCATTCAGCCAGCCTTGCTTATAGCCCTCATTGTTGGCATTCTGGATACGATCGTCCAAGTGGAATAGTGCTTCGTTGTATCCAGCCATCCAGAACTCCCTAGGCTGTTTGTGGAACTGATATATTAGCCTCTCCATCTGCTCGTGGAGATTCTTAATGAAAAGTTCCTTATTCTCCAAGACTTACTTCTAGGCAGAGAGCTGTTTTTACAGGTCCCTAATCTTCTTTGACATATCAGACAACGCCTGGTTCTTCGCCATTAATTGGAAAGCCTGGTTCTCTAAGGCAGACTGAGTCCTCTGTTCCTCAACAAGAACCCGAGCTACTCTTTCTCATCCCCGAGGAGCTCTTGCTCGACCACGAGAAGATGAAGAGGTTCCAGAGCTCTTCAAAGTCTCCAACTGGTCCCTCAACTTGGCGTTCTCAACCTCTAAGAACGAAAATCCCTCGTCGGTCACTGGGATTAAGGCACTAGAAGTGGAAGCTGCAGACTTCAATTATGACAGCTCCTTTTGCAGGTTGTTGTTTTCCTTTTCCAGCAACTCAGCAATCTGTCTGCATTCTTTGACCTCACCTCTCAAGGTTCTCTCCCTTACATCGTACCCAGCAAAAATATTCTCGTAGCCCTTGTCGTCAATGATCTGCTGGTACTTCTTCTCGTACCCCTCATGCAATAAGGCAGTGGATTCTTTGTATTGAAGCTGAAGGTCTTCGACGGTTCTTTGAAGATCCTCGATCATTTCATAATAGGCAGCGTTATTAACAACTGCAGGATCGAGTAGACACTTCAGATATTGATATGCTTCAACTGCCTGTTCTGAAGCATTTTGGCCGAGGATGTCTACAACTTATGCTGCATTCAAGTCTGTATGACCAGCCTTAAAGTATTCATTACATTGTCGCAGCAACTTAGTATCATGGGCAGATAGTAATTCCATCCTGGCCAGAAACCAGCAGAGAAATAAAGAGCAATCATCAATAAGAAATATAAGCAGAGTATGAATAGAAAATAGACAACAATATGCAAAAAGTTCAAGTTTTATTAGATCATAGTTCAGAGTTACATATTCTGGGTTAAATTTGATAAAGAGAAAGAAAATAAAGATAAACACGAACAATTCTACACCTTCTCCTTATCTCCCAAAACCTTCTCGGGAGGCTGGGATGAAGATATAGGTTGCTCGGAGGGAATGGATAGTTGCTCGAGCAGCACTGGCAATTGCTCGGAGGAACTGACGATCTGCTGAAGTTCCTCGACAGCGGGCTGAATGGCTGGGGGATGCTCTCCCATCACCATAGAAGATTCTTCTGAGGCAGCTTCGTCCTCTTCAAGGTCTTCTGGGGTTGGAGGGGAACCAGGAATGTGTTATTGGAAAAGCTCAGAAGATTCATCAACTTTCATTTCCTGGAGAGCTGCAACCCATCCATCTCTAAAGTACTTCAGGCTGCCATAGTCCACTTGTGATACCATGGCAGCCAACCCTTTGTTCCACCCCTTGTCCCAGCCAGCGCTGAAGGACTTCTTTACAGCCATCTTCCTCTTCAATTTCTCCGAGGAGAGCTGCTCGGACAGCAGGTTCTCAGCAGCCTTCAATTTATTTTATGCCTCCTCTTTTTGCCGACCTACTTCCCGAAGCCGAGCCAACTCCTCCTCGGCAGCCTTGAGTTTATCTTCAAACTCTCCAGCAGTGTTGAGCTTCTCTTCAAGCACCTTATTAGCCTTCTCCAGGGCATTTATTCTCTTCTACAACTCCTTGGAGGCATCAACAGCTCGAGCTTTTTCTTTCTCGATGGAGGCAAACTTCTTCTCCCAGACAGTCTTATCAGTGGCATACTTCTGGAGAGAGTCTTCCAAAGACTTGATAGCCTCTTCCAGAGCTCCCTCCACACTGGACGAGGAGCATGAAGCTTTAATTGCTTCATCCTTCTTTAGGATTATGTTAAAGCAGCTCGTCAACTATGAACAGAAAAAGAAAGCAAGTTAGAAACATAAATGACAAAGGAAATATGAAAAGTTGAAAGTAAGAAGACTTACAGAAGCAAGGTGACGAGCAGCTAGTGAGGTGACCATGTCCCGAGTAAGGTTTTCTTCTATACCTTGAACCTCCGGAATGATCCAGGACTTTACCGAGCTCATGGCAGAGCTCGGAGGAACAAAAGTTGGAACCCCAGTTCCAGTAACTGGGGGCTGAGTGATGGTATCAGCCAAATTGACCGAGGAGATTTTCTTCAGCCTCCTCGGGGGAACAGGAACGGATTCAACCAAGGAAGAACCCTTGGTCGGTGATATCACAATCACCTCTCCAGGAGCAGCAGACCTGCTCGGAGCCACTGCGAACTTTTTAGCAACCTTCACAACTGCAGCAGCTGAGGAAGGTGCATCATTTTTCTTCGTCCCCTCCCTTGGGACATCAATCCTACTCCTTTTTGCCTCCCCAGAACCGGAGGCAGTTTTCTCAAACAGGGTAGGAGGTCTTCTCTTCTTCATCCTTTCACTTAAAGGAATATGGGATTCAGGCGATGAGCTTGTGGAAGCTGGTACTGGCTCTGATTCACTTATCACTGGACGAGCAGTGAAAGAAGTGGTGTAACTCTTGTACTGGAGCAGATACGAAGCCGACCTAATGTGCTCGTCGGCAACACTCTGATGCAGACTCCAGATAAGTTTCAGATGTCTTACATTAACATCTGCTTCCTTTGGGCACTTTCTTTTGTTATCAACTGCAAATAAACAAACATTGAGATATCAGTGGCACATTTGATCAAACATAAAAGAAACATGATTTCAAAATAAATAAAATGAAATAAAAATAACCTATCCCATTGCCATAAGGAGGGCATCTGGGACCCTGGTAAACCTCATCTCCAGTTAATGGAGGGTGTTGTCAATTTTTTATGACAACCCCGTGTTCAAAATAATCCCTATTGGCATTAGGGAGATTGACTACTAAGGCTCTATTTAAAAATCTAGTTTTTAAATAAAAAATATTATCATTAACTGCCCATCTATAGCAGTACATGAATTCTGGAATTCCTATGCGAGTTCCATAGACTTGATTTAATTTATGCACCCCATTAACTATTCTCCATGTGTTGGGGGCTATTCTCGCAGGAACGACGTCAAAATAATGACATAATTCCAGACACAAGGGATTTAGTGGAAAAGAAAATCCACACTCAGCAATAAAAAGGTTGGGGAACCAATGTCCCTCAGCCAAATTGAAATAATCAGAAGGCTCGGAAAGCTCTTCCAAGACAACCCAAGAGGGAATGGAAAAATCATAGCGAAACTTTTCAAGAGACTCAATAGGGTAAACCATGATGATGAATAAAAGAAATGAAGAAGAAAGAAGAAGATATTACAGAAAAAGAGGAGAGCTGTTGACAACGAACGATGGAAAAGATGAACAAAGAAGATAGTAGAAGACAATGAAAAACTCGAAAACACAAATTTGAAAAGTAGAAGACGATGGGAGTATCTGTGAAGTTTAAATACCTTGCCTTGGGAAATGGTGAAGTAATGATTACAAAAAATGATGATTACGTTACCAACAGCTAAAAAGATGAAAAGTGGCGCGGGTATCAGAAAGGGCAACAGCGGCTAAAAAGATGAAAAGTAACGCGGGAATCGAAGCACGCAGAAAATTCCAAAAAAGCATGATTTTATGAATTGGGAAGGTGAAATAAATACAAGGAAAACGCTCCTAAAAATCAGGAAGACTATTTAAAGCTACCATATTCCGAGAAAGAATGTTCCATACTCCTCAAATTTCGAACTATGAAACATTGGGGGCTTCTGTTGATACCAAATTTAATCTGCTGACATGGACCAATCATATGAAGACACGTGGCTATCTACATGACAACAACAAGCACTTCCGAGATGATCAAATGCTCCGAGGAACCATGTTACTCCGAGGAACTCATACGCTCCGAGGAACAGACCTCTCCAAGGAACTCTTTAGCACCGAGAAGCTCAAGCGGTCCGAGAAACTCAGGCGATCCGAGCTGCACCTCGAAGCAGAATACCAACAGTTTAACTGCTCATTAAATGCTTATCATTCAGACGCACACGCAAAAAGGGCATTAATTGTATTACCCTTTCATATGTATATCATTTACTGTATTACCCTTTCACATTACAACCTCAGGGATATAAATACATTATACAATCCTCATTGTAAAGGGACCCCGAATCCATACCGAAATTTCTTGATAGAACTTATAATCGAGAATTCCCAAACACTCAGCAATAAAGCAACAGTGGACGTAGGCCATTCTCATAAGGCTGAACCACTTTAAAATTATTTGTCTCATTTATTTATATGTGATTGAATAATTAGAGTAATCTAATTTTTTACATCAACATGTGTTTTACAGGTATTTCATGCAAGTTAGTGCGAAAGAGTAACAGTGAAAGAAATCGAGAAATGGGGAGCTCAAGGGCATTTTCATAATTTTTCAGCCTTATTTCGAAGGTGGGGCCAACTAGAAAGTTGAAGATATTGAAATTACAAGAACACTAGAAAATACAGCACCCCAATTCGAGCTACGGTGAAGAAATTATGCCCATTTGAAGTTGAGAAAGAAATCCAAGGAAAAATCGTTAAGGCCAAACTGAACCGATGGACCAAAAAACGAACTGGCACGATCATTTGTCACGTTCCAGAACCGTTACAAAATTAGTCACGCTTTATAAGTGTGACAAAATTGCCAGATACGAGATTTTTATTTTGTACTTATCTTTTAGCCAAAAGAGTTTTATTTATTGGGGACTCTTTTAAATGTCCTCTACCCTATATATTTAGTCGTTAGAACTATTTTTATTCATATTTCATTAGTGTAAAAGCTCCTAATCACGGAGGAACATCAAGGAGGAGAATTTACATATTTTGCACCTTTAATTCACGATCTTTTTCGGTTTTTCTTCGATCTTTGATTTTGTCTTGCATGGTTGTGTTCTTCAATCTTGGTAACCTTAGATTCCAACACTTTTATTATTCTTTCCTTATTTTCACATGCTTGTTAATGGATTATTGCGTAGTTAATCATAGTTACACCATGCTAGGCTAGATTTTTAGGGGTTGGGGTGCATGAACCCAACCCATTGTGATTTACATGTGTGTAAAATTAGTTCCCTGAATTAAATAAATGATCGAATCGTGTTGTGTAGTCATCACAACCGTCGTAGGACTTTTGATCTCGTTTTTCCTAGGTAATCGGGATGCTTAAGAGTGCGACGCGAGTGTAGCTATAACTACATCGCTTTATTCTTATTTTTGATTATGTATGGTGCGGGCTAGTACCCTCATATATATAATGCTTGAGATTAATAAAGACAAGATTTAATCAATTATCTAATTCATAACTAGTTTTATACCCGGTAAACATTATAGGAGTTGGGGGATTGTGTCCCTACCTTAATTTTCCAATTAGTTTTAGTTAACTTCTTTATTTCCCCCATTTTTCCTTTCTCACCCCATTATCATATTTTACACTTTATTTTTGAAGTAATAAATTTATTAAAATCTATCAAACATTCCCTGTGGATTCGATAGCCAGACTAGCCGCTATACTCCTTAAGAGTGTAGTTAAAGTTTAGGATTTTTTGTATTGTGGTTGGAAGCCAATAACAACGATTTGCGTATTACATGAATGCTCGGTTTTCCACTCAATCAAAATGGCACCGTTGTCGGGGAGTGTTTTGTTATAGATTATAATTGATTTACTATTTCATAAGATATTTTTCTTTTGTATTTTTTTGTTTTAACCTTTTTTGCAGGATTGCACATTTGAGCACCAAGAAACGTTGAATCCTCAGCCGCACACCTCTTTACGTGAATTGTCCCTATACAAACCATTCAGTAATCATATATTTTTCTAGTGATTCGGAAAATTATAATGGTTCATATGGGAATCATTTTCAAACTTTTTATTCTCAAGAATTCGAATGGCGTAGACTTGTTCCCCTTGGTGAGGGTCTTCGAATTGTTCAGAATGAAAGGCTTGAAAACTTAGGTTTGTATGGGAGTAGTTGTCTAGATTTTTGTGGGCCAGAACCCGCACCTCGACCTACTACCATTGGTGAGGCCTTTCGAAATCTTGAGAATGAAAAGCATGAAAATAAATATCGAGAAGAAAATCGTTATTGGGAGCAAGAGGTCAATGCACTATTTGAATCCAATGATGATTTTTCTTTCGATATTTTTGAAAACGAGGAATGTTTTCAACCAAATGAGGAATTCAAGGTTCTAGAGCCAAGGAAGCCTACTTTGGAAGAAAGCTTCCATCTTTACATGCAAACGGTAAAGAGGAGCCTTAGTAATGATTGGGAAACACTTTTCAAGGAGACTAGTTCCTTTTTTGAAAATAAAGAGGAGGTTGAGACTTATGTGTCACCTCAAATTTTTAAAGAACATCTCATTGACAGTGAGTCGTGCTCCCTTGAAATTCAATCTCCAAGTGATGACTAATCACTTGAGGTTGAATTTATTTCATTACTATTTTCGTTCACCGTTATTGAACCATTAGAAGTACCGCTAGATTCCTATGAGTCGGTTGAAACTTTTGAAACGTTTAAACCTTTTACCGATGATGACTTTTTACTTGAATTATTTTCCAAGATGGACTCTTCTTTTTGTGTGTCCTTCTTCCCATAATAATTGAAAAATCTTTGGGAGGTGATTCTATTTTTCTTTGATCTTAATTGTACTTGTCCCACCTAGCATCCAAACCCCCCATCATCCCGTTAAAATTTTTAATCGGTGATGCTTCATTTTTTCCATCTCACACATGCCTTCCGTTGTTCAAATGGAATTCTTATTTTTCGAAAGGCATGCATGAAAATGAGGGTACACCGATTACCCCTCAAAGTCAAATTGTATTTTGGATGGACCCTCAAATTTTTCGACTTCTAGTGTATAACTTATTAGAAGTTCAAATCGTAGGTTTTACATAATTAACGTTTTTTCCTTTTTCTTTGTTATAGTTTAGAGTAATTAGTTAAAGTTTTTGTTATTCTTTTTGTTATGCTTGGTTCTAACATGTTTTGTAGGTTCAATAGACTTTACTCATCGGGGATTGCTCCATTTGGGTAATATCTTTCTTTTCCTCTCTTTGTGTTATGTTCTTGATTTGCATTGAGGACAATGCAACATTTAAGTTAGGGGGTGTGGGATATTCTTCCCATTTATTTTTTAATTTCATTTACTCGATCACATGTTCTTTCCAAGTGTCTTTTTCTTTTAGAAAATTTCAAAAAAATTGAAATTTTTTGAAAAGCCAAATATATTTTTCTTCAAAATAAATAAAAATTGGAATTTAAATTTTTAAAAAATATCATTAAAATTCGGTTTAAAGTCTCAAATTGTAAAATTCAAATGCACAAAGACAAAATTGACCAAAGATGAAAATTGAGTTAAAATTGACAGCTTAACGAATAAGTGTGGCGATTAATCAACGTGATAAGATTTCGAGCCTATTGATTTTTTCGAGTTTTTAAATCAATCCAAGTTTATGATTAAATCAAAGTTCTTTTTAGCACTTTAATAAGTCGTTGATGATCTCTATTTTATTGTTTTGATCGGTTATGGAAAATGTTTGAGATATTGTCTTGAATAAGGCGCACTAAAATATCTCTAAACTAAATTAATCTCGAGACGCATATGGTAAAGAAACTCGCATTTGGACAATGAAGTTGACCATCGTTTGTTACCCAAAAAGATTAGCCATAAAAAGTCGTAAAAAATTCATCCCTTTACAACCCAATTTGAGCCTAATAAATTTTTTCTTTTCGTTTGATAACCCGAAAAATCCAATTAGCCCGAAATTGTGGAAATCGAATATTTATCAAATAAAGTCCGAAAAGTGCATAAAAAGGGGCAAGAAAAAAATAGAAGAATGTTCAACAAAAATAGCAAGAAGAAGAAAAAGAAGAAAAGAAAAAAAAGTAGGAAAAGAAGAGAAAATGAGCAATATCCCGAAAAAAGCAGAAATGGACATCATAAATGAATTCTCTAATTTCGAAGTCCCCACCATTTCCATTTTACCCAAATACACCTTATAACCCGAAAAAGTCCTCATTGAGTCCATATTGCTAAATTGTCTACCATGTAGAGAGCTAAGGCGCAAAAGATGATAAAAGAGATTATATGGCATGAAAAAGAAGCGATGTTTCCCGTTTTCCAATGACCGTATTCCAATGATGAGATCTTTTTACCTCCAATAGTCCGTCTTTCAATTTGTGTGCGTGACCTTGTGTCCATTATATTTACACTTTATATCACGCATACCGAGAGAATTAACCACATTCCGACTGATTCGTGTGTAAGAGCATCCCGTGAGATTTTGAAATCAAAGCGAATTTTCAGAAAGTAACGTAGTGATTTATCAGTGGAAATTAGCGGTTCGATTTTCAGCTTCGCACACACACATTGATAGCTATCTTTTTACGTAAGGTCATTGTCTTCAAAAGACAATCTGAAAATTCCTTGAATTACCTACAAAACTTGTCTAAAATAACTCATAATGCGGTAAGTACGGGTATCAATCCAACTTCAAGGTGAAAGAATTATTGTGAAAACTTGCAATTTCAATTTTTTTTATTCAAATTATTTTTTAATTTTTTAAAAACAAACTTCAAGGGAAAATTAACTAATAAAAGCTAAAAATTATGAAATGACTAAATAACGAGAAATAATGTGCAATAAAGTGTGAATAATATGAGAATGTCGAGAGATAGGATTACACCGCATTATCAATTATTTTAATTTCTCAATTTATTAATTTGAAATATTTCGAGATAATATTAAATCTATAATCTAACTCTCGTTACAATTATAAATTTAATAATATCTTTTTCAGAAAACTAATTTAAAAATGTCGCACGATGAAAAATTAAGAACTATACTGTGTTCAACAAAATTACTCGTTAGGATTAATTTAACAAAAACAGTATGAATTATAATCAGGAGGATCAAAATGTTTTCAAATTATATTGCACAAGTAAATGTAGTCGTATACCGTCAAAACACTCAGTTATAATCTTATAGAATTATTATCGCGTTTTGCCTTTTGGACATATTAACTTACTAACTCCTTTGGGATTTTGGATGGGTCTGCTAATAGTTTAGTCTTGCGATCAAGTGGTCGGCTTGTTTCCAAATCGATCTGCCTTACTAGTGTAATACCCCGTACTTTGATTATTTAATTTTCGAGTGTTAGTTGCTAATAATTACTAATTCAATTATGGGAAATTAATTTGGGTTTAGATAATATTAATTAGGGAGATAAATGATTAATATTTATCATTATTATATTTACTTGCATGTGATAAGTAAATAGATATGTGATTTATTATGTGTCACGTACGAGTGAAAAGCGATGATTTATTTTATTATGTCGATAAAGTGTTAAATCGACGGATCGGTATATATTATGGGCCACGTGTACTGTACGCACGTGTCGGTTCCGATTAATGATATGTTAGTAAATTTGTAGATGGGCGATTCAAATGACCTTTTAGAGTGTATCAGTGATTAAGAAAGGGTCAAAATAGTCAAGAATAGTTACCCGAGTGTGATGATTGGATTTTCGAAGCTTTTTAGACATAGCAGGATCCGTATAAGGGTAGGATGGTCTTTTTACACCTAGTGTTGAATGAAAAATGGGATTATCGTGTATTTTGGAGTTTTTTAAGGGTTAAGAATATAGATGACTGCTCACCTTTAATATTCTGCACAATTGAGTTTGAGAGAGAGTTCAAGAGAAGGGAAAAAGAGGTAAAGGAAGAGAAAGGCTTAAAAAAGAGAAGGAAAGGGAACCATCTTCGGATTCAACCCATTATAACAGTCAGAATTTTGGAGTTAAATCCTCTAAGGTAAGTATTTACTTGTTGTTGATGTAAAAAATTAGATTGGACCTAATTATTTAATCACAAATAAATAAAATGAGACAAAGAACTTTTAAAGTGGTTCAACCTTATAAGAATGGCCTACGTCCACTGTTTTTGTTATTGATGACTGTTTGGGAATTCTCGATTACAAGTTCAATCAAGAAATTCCGATCCCCTTACAATGAGGGTAATACAACGTATTTATAGCTCTAAGGATGTAATGTGAAAGGGTAATACATTCAATGTTGTACATGTGAAAGGGTAATACATTCAATGCCCCTTAAGTGTATACATCTGAATGATGAGCATTTAATGAACAGTCAAACTGTTGGTTATCCTGCTATTAATGCTTTGTTCGAGGTGCAGCTCGGACCGCCTAAAATGCTTGCTACTCAAGAGTTGCTCGGTACTCAAGAGTTCCTCGTAGAATTCATGTTCCTCAGAGCGTCTGAGTTCCTCGGGGAAGCAGTGTTCCTCGTTGTAGTATGGTTCCTCGGAGCGTCTGAGTTCCTCGAAAGTGTTTGTTGTTGCCACGTAGATTGCCACGTGTCTTCATTCGATTGAGCCATGTCAGCAGACTAAATTTGGTATCAACAGAAGCCCCCAATGTTTCATAGTTCGAAATTTGAGGAGTGCGAAACATTCTTTCTCGGAATATGGTAGTTTTAAATGGTCCTCCTGATTTTTAGGAGTGTTTCCTTTTTATTTATTTTTCCTTCCAAATTCGTAGAATCGGGCTTTTTTGAATTTTTATAACCGCCTCGATCTCCGCGTACTTTTTGTCCTTCTAGCCGCCTGTAGCGTAATCGTTTCTTTTTGTAATCATTAACTTTACCGTTTCCCAAGATAAGGTATTTAAGCGTCACAGACAATCCCATCGTCTTCTACTTTTTCAAATTTGTATCTTCGAGTTTTCCATTGTCTTACTCTCTTGTGCGTTCATCCTTTTCATCGTTCGTTGTCAACAGATCCACTCTTTTTCTGTAAGATCTTCTTCCTTCTTCTTCATTTCCTTTATTCATCATGGTTTACCTTGTTGAATCTCTTGATAAATTTCGTTCTGATTTTTCTATTCCTGCATGGGTTGTTCTGGAGGAACTTTCTGAACCTTCCGATTATTTTCGTTTGGCTGAGGGACATTGGTTCCCCAGTCTCTTTATTGCTGAATGTGAATTTTCTTTTCCGCCTAATCCTTTATGTCTGGAATTCTATCAATATTTTGACGTTGTTCCTGCAAGAATAGTCCCCAATACATGGAGAATAGTTAATGGGATTCATAGACTAAATCAAATTCATGGAACTCGCATAGGAATTCCAGAAATCATGTTTTGTTATAGATGGGCTGTAGGCGATAATACTTTTTATTTAAAAACTAGATTTTTAAATAGGGCTTTAGTGGTCAATCTCCCGGATGCCAATAAAGACTATTTTGAGCACGGGGTTGTTATAAAAAATTGGCAACATGCTCCTTTATCTGGAGATGAAGTGTATCAGGGTCCCAGATGCCCTCCCTATGGCAATGGGATAGGTTATTTTTATTTCATATTATTTATTTTGAGATTATGCTGCCTTTATGTTTGATAAAATGTGCCACTGATATTTTAATTTTGATTTATTTGTAGTTGACAACAAAGAAAGTGTCCAAAAGAGGCAGACGTTAATATAAGGCACTTAAAACTTATCTGGAGTTTGCATCAGACTATTGCCGATGAGCATATTAGGTCAGCTTCATATCTGCTTCAGTACAAGAGTTACACAACTTCTTTTACTGCTCGTTCGGTGATAAGCGACGCAGAACTAATACCAACCTCTACAAGTTCTTCGCCTGAATCACATATTCCTTTGAGTGAAAGGATGAAGAAAAGAAGACCTCCCACCCTTTTTGAGAAAACTGCCTCTGGTGCTGGAGAGGAAAAAAGAAGTAAGATTGACGTCCCAGGAGAGGGGACAAAGAAAATTGATGCACCCCCTCCGGCTGCTCCTGTGAAGGTTGCCGAGAAGCCTCCAGTGGCCCCGAGCAAGGCTGCTGCTCCAGGCGAGGTGACTGTCATATCACCGACCAAGAGTTCCTCCTTGGTTGAAACTATTCATGTTCCCCCGAGGAAGCTGAAGAAGAGTTCCTCGGTCAATTTGGCTGAAACCATCTCTCAGCCCCCAACTACTAGAACTGGTGTTCCTACTTTTGTTCCCCCGAGCTCTGCCATGAGCTCGGTGAAGACTTGGATCATTCCCGAGATCCAAGGTATTGAAGAAAACCTTTCTCGGGACATGGTTACCTCATTGGCTGCTCGCCATATTGCTTCTGTAAGTCTTATTGTTTTGAACTTTTCATCTTTCCCTTGTTATATCTGTCTCTGACTTGCTTTCATTTTCTTTTCACAGTTGGTGAGCTGTTTTAACACAATTTTGAAGAAAGATGAAGCTATTAAAGCTCCAAGCTCCTCGTCTGGTGTAGAGGAAGCTTTGATGAGCTTGGGGCAGTCTCTGAAAGATTCGCGCCAGAAATATGCTGATGATAAGGCAACTTGGGAGACGAAGCTTGCTTCGACCGAGAAGGAAAAAGCTCAGGTTATTGAGGTCTCTAAGGAGTTGGAGAAAAAATTAAATAGTCTGGAGGAGAAGAATAAAGAGCTTGAAGGGAAGCTCAATAATGCTGAGGAGTTTGAAGATAAACTCAAGGTTGCTGAGGAGGAGTTAAGTCGACTTCGGGAAGTAAGTCGTCAGATGGAGGAGGTTGAGAATAAATTGAAAGCTATTGATAACCTTCTTTCCGAGAAGCTTTCCTCGGAGAAGACAAAGAGGAAGTTGGCTGTGAAGAAATCTTTTAGCGCTGGCTGGGATAAGGGGTGGAACAAAGGCTTGGCTTCCATGATGTCGCAAGTCGAATATGGCAGCCTAAAATACTTTAGAGATGGGTGGGTCGCAGCTCTTCAGGACATGAAGGTTGATGAAACTTCTGAACTCTTCCAACGATACATCCCTGGTCCCCCTCCAACTCCTGAAGACGAAGAAGAGGACGAAGCTGCCTCTGAGGAGTCTTCCATGGTGATGGGAGATCAAGTTTCTCATCCCCCATCCATCCAGCCTGCTAACGAGGAACTTCAGCAACTCGTTACTTCATCCGAGCAACTTCCAGCGCTCCCCGAGCAACTCTATGTTCCCTCCGAGCAACCTACCTCCTCGTCCCAGCCTCCCGAGAAAGTTTTGGGAGACAAGGAAAAGGTGTAGAGTTGTTCGGGTTTCTCTCTATTTTATTTTTCTTGGTCAAATGTAACTTCTGAACATGTAACTCTGAACCTTGTACTTCTGACCTTTGTAATGTAATAAAATTTGAACTTTTGTTTATGCATACTGTTGTTTCTCTTCTTCATGCTCTGTTTGTACTCTTATTGATTATTACTTTTTCTTCCTCTACTAGTTTCTGGCCAGGATGGAATTATTGTCTGCACATGATACAAAGTTGTTACGGCAATGCAATGAATACTTTAAGGCTGGTCACACAGATCTGAGTGCAGCACAAATCGTCGACATCCTCGGTCAAGATGCTTCGGAACAGACAGTTGAAGCTTACCAATATTTGAAGTGTCTGCTTGATCGTACGGTGGCCAATTATGTAGCTTATTATGATATGATTGAGGATCTCCAAGGCACTCTTGAAGACCTTCAGCAACAATATAAGGAATCCACCGCCCTCTTGCACGAGGGGTACGAGAAGAAGTATCAGCAAATCATTGCCGACAAGGGATACGAGAAGCATTTTGCTGCTTACGACGTGCGGGAGAGAACGTTGAAAGCCGAGGTCGAGGAGCACCGGAAAATAGCCGAGTTATTGGAGCAAGAAAATAACAACTTGCAAAGAGAATTATCTCAATTAAAATCTTTTGCCTCCACCTCAAATGCTTTAGTCCCAGTGACTGACGAGGGATTCTCGTTCTTGGAGGTCGAGAACGCCAACTTGAGGGACGAATTGGAGACCTTGAAGAGTGCTGGCCCTTCTACTTCTTCTCGTGGACGAGCAAGAGCTCCTCGGGGACGAGAAAGAGCTGCTCGGATTCCTGTCGAGGAACAGAGGACTCAATCTGCTTTAGAGAACCAGGCCTTCCAACTGATGGCGAAGAACCAGGAATTGGCTGAGATGTCTAAGAAAATCAGGGACCTGGAAGAGCAGCTTTCTGCGCAGAAGTCTGTCTTGGAGAATAAAGAACTTTTTATCAAAAATATCCACGAGCAGCTGGAAAGATTGACATATCAATTCCACAAGCAGCCCAGAGAGTTCTGGATGGCTGGCTACAACGAGGCTCTCTACCACTTGGACGATCGTATCCAGAATGCAAATAATGAGGGCTACAAACAGGGATGGTTAAATGCCTTGGGTGTGCTGCAACTCGAACAGGGTCATTATCTGTGGGATTGCCATAATCCTGGGCTTCTCGACCTACCAGTTCCCCCATTAAAGCTTGATATGAGTTGGAGCCCTGCTCGGGCCATCCTTCAATGTCTGATTTCCAAATACCTCGGCGATTACAATCTCCATTCAAATATCGAGATATCTCGTCCAGAGCATCTACTAGATCGACCCTCTGTGATGAATATCAGGATGTTAAAAGATCTTAACTTCATAAATTCTCCTCTTACTTTAAATGATCCGCCTGCTGGCGAAGAACCTGTTTCAAAAGCAGAGGGGAAAAAACCAATAGAGTAGGAATATTGATGTAATAAATTTGTATTTCATTCCTGATGTATTTTGTTCTACATTTAATGAAATAATTTTGTTTGCAAATCTTGACTGCTATTGTTTTGTAACACTTTACATCTGTGCATGTGTATCTGTTAAAAAGATAACAATATTGTGTTATTTGTCGATCGACTTATTGTCGAGTAGTTTGAATTTGTGGTAATCATTTGGCAAAAATGATGTTTTATTTCTCGACCAACTTAGTAATAATTTAAAAAGTTACGAGTAGCAAAAATTTTGCTCGATCACTTTCTCGTATTCATAAAATATTTTCGACCAACGATAGTTAGTGGGTTTTTATTTTCAACCAGCCATAGTTAGTGGATTTTTCCTCTGCGAGCAACTTTGGCACTTTCTGGAATAACTTTACCTCCCGACCAACCTTAGTTGGCGTTTTCGAGAATATATTTACTTCCTAACCAACATAAGTTGGCATTTTTAGGAATACTTTAACTTGGCATTTTTAGGAATACATTTGTTTCCCGACCAACCTTAGTTGGCGTTTTCGAGAATAAATTTGAGTAGTCCGAGTTTTGCTGAGTAGTGTGTAGCACTAGTATTCCCCGAAAAACATTCAATAAAAGGAGAGAATTTGGCAGAATATCTTCATTTTATTCAGACTGACGGAACTGCGTTACATGAGAATATACATCACTGATAATACTTGCGCAGGTGCTCTGCGTTCCATGCATTCTTAAACTCCTCCCCCTCTAAAGTTTCTATTCGGTAAGTTCCTGGTCGAACAACTTCTGTAACTCGGTATGGTTCATGCCAGTTTGCCTCCAGTTTGTTGTGATTTTGAATCACTTTCTTTAGCACATAGTCTCCTTCTTTCAGGTCGCACTTCTTCACCCTCTTATTGTAGAACAAAGTTGTTCGTTGTTGGTATGCAGCATTCCTGATGGTTGCTTCTTCTCTTACTTCCTCGAGCATGTCTAAATCCAATCTTCTCATTAAGTCGCTGACAGGGGAATTGAAATTCAGTACCCTGTGTGTTGGGAGGCCCAACTCGGCAGGTATAACAGCTTCACTTCCAAACCCCAGCATATATGGTGATTCTCCAGTTGCTGCTCGGGGAGTAGTACGATAAGCCCATAGTACTGATTGTAGCTCGTTGATCCAATTTTCTTTCGCATCATCCAGTCTTTTCTTCAAGCCATTCAACATCATTCTATTTGTCACTTCAGTTTGTCCATTCCTTTTAGGATGGTCTGGTGCTGAGTGGATCTTCAAAATATTTGACTGATGACAATAGGCAGCGAACTCCTCGTTGTCAAATTGTGTTCCATGGTCTGTGATGAAGGAATGAGGAAGACCATATCGACAAATGATGTTCTTACAAATAAATTGGTACACCTTGTCGTACGTCATATCAATGAGAAGCTCAGCTTCAACCCATTTAGTAAAATAATCCACTACGACGATGAGGTATTTGAACCTTCCTCTGGTCGTTGGCAATGGCCCGACTAAATCTATTCCCCACATGGCAAATGGCCAAGGAGAAGTGATGCGTGTCAACAATGCTTGTGGAGTTTTTCGGATGGAGGAAAAGCGCTGGAACTTGTCACATTTCTTGGCATAGGCTATACAATCAGCCCTCATCGTCGGCCAGTAGTATCCTTGCGTCATCACCCTTTGCAAAAGCGTCCGACCTGCTACATGGGCTCCACAGGACCCTTCATGGACCTCTTCAATTAAATCTTTCACCTCGGTGGAATGCACACATCTCTGCAAACCTGCTATAACTCCTCGTCTGTATAGAATACCGTTGATCAGTACATAACGAGCGGCCTTAAACTTCAGTTTCTTGGCTGCAAGTTTGTCAGTTGGTAATTCCCCTTTCTCAATATATGCCCTGATGGGATCCATCCATGATGATCCTAAATCGAGGGTAATAAAGTTCATCGTCAGATCTTCATCTATACTCTGACCAGCTAAAACTTCAATTGGGATTGTTCTTCGTAGCGCGGTACGAGTAGCTAATGCTAATCGAGCTAGGGCGTCTGCTCTCGCATTCTCCATTCTTGGTATTCTGACCAGCTGAATAGCAACAAATTCCGACAGCAGTTCCTTTGCCTTTGCGTGATATCTGATTATTAATTCTCCTTTCGCTGCATATACTCCCATCATTTGATTTATGCCCAGTTGCGAATCACTGAAGACAATAACTTGTTCCGCCCCCATGGTTTTTGCCAAACTAAGACCTGCAATCATGGCTTCATATTCAACCTCATTATTCGAAGCTTTGAATTGGAAACGTAGGGCGTACTCCATGTCGACCTTGCGCCACATCCTGTAGTGAAAGATGAACCATCCACATACAGACTCCATATAGGTAACTCGTCTTCAAATTTCTGACCTGACAGAGTTCCTCGGTGGAAAATTTGTTGCTTCTTTTCACCATCTCCTGATTTTTCTTGATGTTCGTCCATCATCTTTTCTTGCCCTTTTACCAACCTAAGCTGGTCTGAGCTTGAATTTGATGATCCTGTAACATCTACTTGCCCTTTTACCAAGCTTAGTTGGTCTGGGCTTGCATTTGGTGATCCTGTAACATCCACAGGTTTATCAACGAGCAACTTTTGTTCCTCGGGGGTATCAGGATAGGTGAATTCTGCTATAAAATCTGCCATTGCTTGCCCTTTTAGCGATGATCTGGGTTCATAAACTATATCATATTCACCGAGTTCTATTGCCCAGCACATCAATCTTCCTGAATTTTCTGGTTTATGAAGGGCTTGCCTCAATGGAATATCAGTATATACTACTATGGTATGGGCTTGAAAGTATGGCTTCATTCTTCTACTTGCCTCGATCAATGCTAGTGCCAATTTTTCCAGCCTTGGATATTTGATCTCTGCTCCTCGGAAGGCCTTACTTGTGTATTAGATCGGCTTTTGTACTCCATTCTCCACTCTTATCAATGCCGAACTGACTGCATTCTCGGACACTGCCAGATATAAGTATAATTTTTCTCCCATCACTAGCCTGAATAACAGTGGAGGTGCTCCCAAATATTTCTTCAAGTCTTGGAAAGTCTTCTCACATTCATCATTCCACTCAAAAGTCTTTCGGAGCGTCTTGAAGAATGGGAGACATCGATCAGTTGCTCGCGATCCAAATCTGTTGAGTGCTGCTACTCGTCCTGTAAGACTTTGCACCTCTTTCTTCGTCGTTGGGGATAGCATCCCTAACAGAGCTTTGATCTTTTCAGGGTTAGCTTCAATGCCTCGCTGATTGATAATGTACCCGAGAAACATGCCTTCTCGTACTCCAAATATGCACTTCGTCGGGTTCAGCTTCATTTGATATTTATCCAGTTGATCAAAAGTCTGACTTAAGTCAACTAGATGATCGGCAGCTTTCTTGCTCTTTGTCAGCATATCGTCAACATAGACTTCCATATTGCAACTAATTTGTTCCGCAAAGACCTTGTTCATCAACCGCTGATATGTCGCACCTGCATTTTTCAAACCAAAAGGCATAACATTATAACAATAAGTTCCCCTAGGGGTAATGATCATTTTAATCTGATTGTAACCAGAATAAGCATCCATGAAGCTCAGCATCTCGTGTCCTGAGGTAGCATCCACTAGTTGATCAATTCGGGGCAGTGGAAAGTGATCATTTGGGCATGCTTTGTTGAGGTCGGTGAAGTCTACACACATCCTCCATTTGTTGTTCTTCTTTTTCACCATCACCACATTTGCTAACCAATCTGGATATTTAACATCTTCAATAAAGCAAGCTTTCTGGAGCTTCTCGACTTCCTCCTGTATAGCTTGATTCTTCTCGGGACTAAATACTCTTCTTCTCTGCTTTACAGGCTTGATTTCCTTATTCACATTGAGTTCGTGATATAAGAAATTTGGATCTATTCCGGGCATATCCTCATGACTCCACGCAAAAGTTTGCTTTCTGCTTCTTAGGAAAGTTATCAATTCCTATTTTAGTGAGGCTTCCAACGATGAACCTACTTGAGTAATTCGTTCAGGGTGTTCGTCGTCCAGAATGATGTTTTCAGTAGCTTCCACCACTTGACCCTTCACGAGTTGCGACTCATCTCTAGGATCCAATGTTTCAATTTCTGCACCTTCATCCACCTGATAGGTAGTGGTCTTTTTCCTTGATTCCTCCAGTTCTTCTTACTCGGCGGATGAATAATAGCATTCCCGAGCTACTTTCTGATCACCTTTCACAACTCCTACTCCAAAATTTATTGGAAATTTTAGGCACTGATGTACCGTAGATGGTACAGCCTCGAACTTATTCAATCCTACTCTTCCCATGATGATATTGTATGATGATTGAACATTATTATCCATCACGAAGAAGTGTATTCTTTCTGTTCAACAAGCAGGCCACGTACCAATGAATATAGCCAATTTAATCGTCCCAAGTGGAAATACTTTCTCGCCAGCAAAACCGAGGAGGGGTCTATGATAAGGCTCCAGTTGAGATAGCTTTAGATTTAAATTGTCGAAGCACGAGTAGAACATGATGTCTGTCGAGCTACCATTGTCTACCAGTAATCTTGAAATCATTACCTCATTCATCCTCAGTTTGATCACCAATGGGTCATTATGAGGATACAAAACTCCTGCGAGGTCGTTCTTTGAGAAACCAATGACCAATTTCTCTTTGTTCACCTTTCTCGGGCGATCCTCCTCAGCTAGATTTATTCGTTGAATGTATGAGCAAGCTTGAGCCTCACAGAGATAAGCTTTTCTTTCTGAAGTAAGGTCTCCTCCTGCATCTCCACCTGTAATAACATTACAATCAAATGATCCAAAGCGTATTGAAAATACCTCACGTTCTGGCTGCCTTGGTCTCTTGGGAAGATCGGGTTCGTCTTCTGGATCAACTTCATGGTCTCTCTTCTTGTTCTCCTCTGCTCGATGAGGAGATCTAGACCTCTCTCTTGCTCGGTCGTTGTTTCTTCTATCATTCCTCCGATCAACATACTTTGTCAGTTTTCCTCGTATGATGAGTATTTCAATCTCATTCTGAAGAGCTATGCAATCTTTAGTCATATGGCCATGATCTTTGTGAAACTCGCAATATTTTGCCTTATTTCTCCTTTCGGGGTCTGCCCTCATTTTCTCTGGCCAATTTAATTCCTCGTTGTTCTTGATTTCTTCTAGAACATGGTTGATGTCTTTCTTCAAAGGAGTATAATTATTAAATTTCTTCATTACTTCCCATGACGACCTTGTTCTTGAATGTTTGTCATTGCCATTGTTCTTATGCTCTTTCTTCTTAGCTTTATCACTTTCCACCTTAGTTTCTTTGGCATCCATATTCTTCTTCGCAGCCATAGCCTCCTCGGCATTCATGATGTTGGTCGCTTTTCCCATCAAATTTGACATGGTTCTAGGTGGATCTTTGGCCAAAGTGTAGTACAACTTGTTGGGCAGTAGTCCACTCATCAAGGCGGTAATCGCTGTCTTTTCCTCATAATCAATGACTTCGAGCTTCTCGTTATTAAAATGAGTTATATAATCTCTGGTACTTTCACCAGCTTTTTGTCTAACACTTAACAAATGCGTTACTCGTTTAACTGGCTTTGCCCCAAAACAGAAATTCCCAATGAATAACTCGGCCAGTTGAAAGAAAGTTGAGATCTTACCCCGAGCAAGATTATTATACCATATTTGAGCAGATTCGGTAAGAGTTCCCGAGAATGCTCTGCATCTCATCTCATCTGGAACAGCATAGATGTCGGCTGCAGCTTGGTATTGTTCTATATGAAGGACAGGGTCGGTCTTTCCATCATATTTGGGGGTCACAACAGGTGCTTTAAACTTTGATGGTGTTGAAAAATCTACAATGGCCTGGACAAAAGGTGTTCCTCGAACAAAAGTTCGTTGTAGAGGGTTCTTGGCTTTAGCCATTTCCCCTATTCTATCCTCCAGCCTCTGAATAGAGCCTTTCCATGCATCATTTCCTTCCTCGGGCCTGTTGGTTCGAGCAACTGATCGAGTTGATGTGGCTTCCTGGGATCTATCTTGACGAGCAGCTGGTCGCGACTGGGCAGATCCTTCCCTTAAATCTGATGGTCGTCGAAAACTCCTCGATACGACTTAGGAGGACTTCTACTCCTTTTAGGTCCTAATCGATCAAAAGGTGATACCCTGCTTAACCTCTCTAGCGCACTAGTCCTTTCTGGAGAGAGAATGATACATTGTTCAGTATCTGTGGCCCGCACTGACGAAGTTCGTCCAGGTTGATAAGAAAAATCTTCAGGTTCCTCAATACGATATGAATCAGTACGCCTAGTACGTGAAGAAGGTAAACGGGTATTTCTTTGAATACTTCGCAGTCCTGAATGGGTTGGAGCACCGCCATGGAGGGTTTGTATGAGTTATCGCATAGTTTCTTGCATGACTGTCTGGCCCTGAGCCAGATTTGTCATTATTCCAGTCAGATCTGGAATATTTGGCGGAGCAGATGGATTTGGAGGGCTTCCAACGTTTCGATTGCTGGATTCTAGAATATCAGCCATTTGTGATGAATTATTTTTTATGAAAAATGATATTACCAGTCGCTTCCCACAGACAACGTCAATCTGTTGATGTAAAAAATTAGATTAGATATAATTATTTAATCACAGATAAATAAAATGAGACAAAGAACTTTTAAAGTGGTTCAACCTTATAAGAATGGCCTACGTCCACTGTTTTTGTTATTGATGACTGTTTGGGAATTCTCGATTACAAGTTCAATCAAGAAATTCCGATCCCCTTACAATGAGGGTAATACAACGTATTTATAGCTCTAAGGATGTAATGTGAAAGGGTAATACATTCAATGTTGTACATGTGAAAGGGTAATACATTCAATGCCCCTTAAGTGTATACATCTGAATGATGAGCATTTAATGAACAGTCAAACTGTTGGTTATCCTGCTATTAATGCTTTGTTCGAGGTGCAGCTCGGACCGCCTAAAATGCTTGCTACTCAAGAGTTCCTCGTAGAATTCATGTTCCTCGGAGCGTCTGAGTTCCTCGGGGAAGCAGTGTTCCTCGTTGTAGTATGGTTCCTCGGAGCGTCTGAGTTCCTCGAAAGTGTTTGTTGTTGCCACGTAGATTGCCACGTGTCTTCATTCGATTGATCCATGTCAACAGACTAAATTTGGTATCAACACTTGCTTTAAATTTCAATATTAGGTAGTTAATTACTTTCATAGTTAATGGTTTAAAAAAACCTATGATTTGAAGGTTTAAAGACTGGAACTTTGATTATTTAATAAAGAGAAGTAGATGATAATTAATATTCGATTTGAATTGATTAATAGTTGACATTGATTATATAGGAATTTTAAAATTAAATTAAGTTTATAATGTTAAGCATGTAGAACATTGATAGCAATGTTGAAATAATGAAAATCCAATTTGGGTACATTCTGGGTTTGTTAGAATTGATGTTTGATTTAGAATCCTAGAGTTTTGATAAGGGATTCAGGGTTAATTTTATGTTATAATACTTATGAAATGTTAGTATAATGATGTAGGATGTTGGTTTGGTGATTGGGGTGGTTTGGTATCTCCATATTGCAGGGGTTGGAAGAGAAAAACCGAGGAAGAAGATGACACGCAACCTAGGAACAAACTGGTTTGCTCAACTGAACCGGTTCGATCTTCTAAGCGAATCGGTTTGGTCTGTTAGCCTGTCCAGATTTCGTTTATAGTTTTTATAAGGGATTCAGGGTTAATTATATGTTATAATACTTATGAAATATTAGTATAATGATGTAGGATGTTGGTTTGATGATTGGGGTGGTTTGGTATCTCTATATTGGAGGGGTTGGAAGAGAAAAACTGAGGAAGAAGATGACACGCAGCCTAGTGAACCAAACCGGTTCACTGGGGAACGAACTGATTTGCTCAACTGAACCACTTCGGTCTTCCAAGCGAACCGATTTGGTCTGTTAGCCTGTCCAAATTTCGTTTGTGCTGTTTTGACCCGTTAGAGCTTGATAAATGACCATAGGGGCTTCTGGGGTATTGTGTGACTACTAGAAAATGCTTTTCGGGTGAGGAGAACCAGGAATTCAAGTGAGTGAACATTTAGATATTTAATCGGATAGTTGGTTTGAACTTCGAGATTAAGAGACTAGTGCGTTGTGGGATGTGCGTATGAGCTCAGTATATATATATATATATACACACACACATATTAGAGTGGTGTGTATATATATGTATGTGTGTATGCTACTTGTTTATATTAAATATACCTACTTAGTAGTGTGTATGCTACTTGTTTATATTAAATATACCTACTTAGTAGTGCTATTGTTAGGAGATTACACGTAGTGGGAAATCCAAGTCAGGTTGATTCCTCGAATCATAGTATTTTTGCATGGACATTATATATTTAACCTCTAGTTATTGTTAGACAAGGGATTTCGATTTTTAGTTCTCTAGGTAGGAGTAGAGGGGTTTTGCAGGAAAACCCCTAGTTTTTCAATAAGAAGTTTAGCAGTAAGGATTGCAATTAATTATCTTCAGTACAAGTAATGTTCTTCCTTTAAATTTGCAATAGTTAATTTAAGTTTAATTGCTGGTTCGATTCTGCACCTCTCTTTTCATCTAGTTTCTATTAATTATGATGTTTTCTTCTCAATCCATGCTTTCTTTTAATTTAACTATGTCCGGCTAAGTTTTTAAGGGTTGGGGTGCATAAACCCCACCCGCTGTAATTCACGATAATGAGAAATAGGCTTTTGAATTAAAATCTTAGAAGAATCGTGTTGCATAACTAGTGCAACCGTTGTAGGACTTTTGATCTCGTTTGCCCTAGGTAATCGGGATGCTTAAGAATGCGACGCGCGTATTGGTTAATGCGACACCGCTTTACTCGTCCTTTGATTACATACTGTTCAGGCTACTATCCCTCATATGTGTAATGCTTGGGAGTACGAAAGACCGGGTTCATTTAAAATTCTAATTTCGAATCTAGTATCCTACGAAGTGAATTACTAGGGTGCGGGGGATTGTAACCTAACATATTATTCTCATTTCATAGTTAATTCGTAAAACCATCTGTCATCAACTTTTTGTTTGATTAGTGTAGTTGCATTTTGTTCATTCTTAGTTTCAGTAGTTAATTATTTTCAAATTTGCATCTAGTTGTAGTTGTTTCGTATCCCAAATCATCTTTTTTTTTCTTTTTAGAGTCAAAGCTAGATTACCCTCGTCTTTCCAACATTGTCATGATTCCATTCGTCCTTTTTCCCCGAGGATCGATTACCTGACTTATCGAATTATTACTTGAGCGACAAGCTTGCACTTGAGCCTAGATAGCACGCACTCAGATACACATTTGTGGTCGCATCATTAATGGTCATGATCCATGCTTGGACCTTGATTGAGAGTTAGTCAATCGTAAATTGCACATGGCCGAAAATCTTCGGCGACATAGGATATTAGTGTTGGATATAAATATTAAAAATCAATCACGAGTGAGAAACGAGAAGATTAACCCACGAACTAGGTGATGGAACTTAAAAGGAGAGAAATTAAAATTATTTCAAGATAAAATATTAAATGAAGCATCATGAAATACCGAAGATGAGACTAATATAATGGGGACATATAAAGTTGTTCAAATTATCTTGATATTAAATTAATGAGTTATATAATGAAACTATAAGAGATAGTGATTGAATATAGATTAAGATTAATGGAGAGGTATAGGGAGAAAAAGAAGGACCTTTATATGATTTTTATAGATTTGAAGAAGACATGTGATAAGATACCAAGAGATATTATAGGAAGTATTTTACATAAAAAAAATGAGTGACTCAGATTTATTCACGTGATCAATGATATGTATGATGGGGCCAAAACTATAATACGAACATTAACTAGTAAAAGTATTGAATTTTCAAATACTGCAAGTTTGCACCAAAATTCAGCACCAAATCTTTATCTCTTTGCTCTTATTATGGATGAGTTGACTAGGAAAATACAAGATGAAGTACCGTGGTGTAAACTATTTGCACATGATATTGTTTTAGTAGATGAGACTAAGACATGTATTAATGTAAGATTGGAAATCTGAAAAGAAACTCTAGAAAAAAGAGGATAAAAGAAAATATGGGCAAATTGAATAGTCAAGAGATACATAGAAATATATAAAAAAAAAACATAATATTGTTAAAAAAAACATAATATCATGTGATCTAACTGAAGATATTGCACCAAACCGAATGAAATGAAAAAATAGGATTTATGTTAGATGACCCCAATAATTGGGAAAAATACTTTATTGAGTTGAGTATCCTTCCCTTTTAAGTTATGAATAATGAGTCTCGATCCAAATCATATAAATTTCAAAGGTAAAAATAGTTTTGGTTTTTAAGTTTATTTTTAAATTAAAAGGTAGAAAGTCTCTCAATTTTAATACTAAATCTAAATTAGAGTAAATACATCTATTCAGATATTTTATAAAGACAAAAACACATATTTTTTGAATTCTGATTTGGAACTTTAAAATCAAATATTAAATCACACTTGGATAAACAAAATGAAAACACACTCCCAATATACAAAAAAAAAATTACAAGTAATAATATTGGTTCTCTATTTGGGGGGGAAAAAGGGTAAAATCTCCGAACAAAATCTTGAATTTTGTTTTGGAGCCAAGAAGCCAAAGCTTCCTTCTTTCCACGAAGTTATAATCATTTCAAGGTCCGACCAAGGAAATTGTCCTCGAAAACAAAGCAATCAACCAAGCTTCACGTGCATGTAGAGAGAAACAAAATTAAATTTTAAATCACAATCATTATTCACACATACATACACATATTATAAATATATTTATTTTGAACCCTATACAAATATATATATGCATTGACAGGACACTTCCGTTGAATAACAAACAAGGTCATCATTCAATCTTAACCCCATAATATGTTGTCTTCTCTCTCATACATTTACATAAATACAGTAACCCCAACAATGTGCTCATCTCTGGGGCAACCCTATGGCCGGAAGTGACCATGTTTACCTACTTTACTTACCTAGTTTTAGTGACCCACATAGGCCACCATCCTATAGCCCATGAAACACAACCACCACACATCACTTTTGAAAGTAACATGCAAAAAGAACACACAAATTAAACCAAAAATGAACATATATATTATTTATTAAAAGGGGTTTCACCCAAAAGAAAAGAAAAATCTCAATTATAGTTCTATAATGCCAAAATTTCCACATTTTAAAAACATTAGAACTGTATATTTTCTCCAAAAAATGAAATAAACTATACATTTAAAAGATTTGTACATATTTATAATCTAACTCAATAGGTTTTAGTTTCTTCTCATGATTTTTTTTTTAATTGATTCGTGTTTGTAAGAATAGAATTACTCTACAAAAACGCAAACCAGCAATGAGGCTGTTATTGATGTTCTTGCTTTCGACTCTTTTCTCTGGGAGTTAAATTGTAGTGGTGTAAGAAACGAAAAATGGCAGATTAATTTAGGCCAAACGGAATTTTTTTTCTTTGGGGAAAAGAAAATAAAAATTCAAAGTTTGACCTGACCCTCTATGAAATTTTATTTCACGGGTGAGTGATTTGAAAAACAAAAATATCAACTCTGGCTAATCAAACAAACCTAAAACACAGTTAAAAAATCTCACATTGGGTACAAAAAATTGAAGATAGGTAGATAGAGATGACAGTCTGATGTGAAATAAACAAATATTGGCAAGAAGTTCAAAATTAATTAGTATATGAAGTGGGGATAAGCATTGAAGTTTGCATCAAATAAAAAAGAAAAAGAGATAAAGTTCACTGGCTAACTTCTTAAAAGGGCTAATTTGGTTCCCACTAACTGTATATTATAGGCAGGACTCAAGTCCAAAATAGACATTATCTAAAAAAAACTATCCTCTCTATTTAAAATAAATAAACAAATGAATTAGGGTTTCTTTCAAAGGCTATAGAAAGTTAACATCCAAATTATTATTAGGCAATAGGCACAGCAAAAAAATAATAATAATAATAATAATAATAATAATAATAATAATAATAACACAACTTGTTGTAAGAAAGCTTTCCCATATCCTCTCTCTTATATAAACATCAAGATCAGCCAGATTAGGCAACATAAAATAAATACATAATTCATAACATTAAACAGATTGAGCCGTCCAGCCAATATCACACCACCACTACCTCCATCTATCAAATGGCAATAGAACAAGAGAGAGAAAGTCCCAAACAATGGATTTGTAAAGGTAAGTTTTTACAACATACCAAATCCATTTTGTTGACAGCCATCATCCTCATCCGCCGCCGGTACCACCAACTCAGGTGGAAGTAGAACCCTAACATCACATACATAAACAAAGAAACTGAGACAAAAGTGGGGTTTTCTTCAAAAGGGTATTTGTGGGTGCATTTTGAGTAACGTGAACAACATAAATCAAGAATGAATAAAACATTATTGGGGTTTCTTAAAGGGGTTGATATAGGTTTTCTTGTCCTATCTTGAAACCCTCTCCCAATAAATGAAAGAAAAGATATAGTATATTTGAGTTGAGTAGTAATGAGAGAAAAAGCGAGGACAGAGAGCTTTTGCCTTGTGTTTGTATATGTTCACTGTCTGGAGTCTGGACTGTGGGTGTCTGTCTTAAACATAATGGGGCCAAATTAAATGAGATGAGCAAGGGTTGGTGTTTGTACGGTTCTGGTCATGGCCTTCAAAATGAATGCCTTAAAGCCACACACACCCCACAAAAACACAAACACACACTCTTCCTTCGCAGTTCACACCTTACTTGCCCCACAAACCCAGTTACCTAGATTTGCGCAAGCAACCTCTGTCCTTTTTCTGTCTTCCCTTGCCAACCCTTCCTAATTCATTAAATCCCTTCCATATCCCTCCCATCTATATACGTGCACCAACATTTTTGGGTTTGTTTATTAAACTTTAATATTTTACTAATTTTTTATATCAAATATTAATACATTTTAATTTGAAAAATTAGATCTCATATAAAATCATTAAAAAGAAGGAGAAGATGGTGAAAATTTTCTTAAAACTTTAGTAATGTACAATCAAGACACGCATTTTATTAACTATTCAGTAAATCCACGTCTATAATTATTCGCGTGTTTAAGTAACAATTGTCATCGATAAATGTGATATTTAGAAAAATTGTCACCGCCAATTTATTTTAAATATGTATGGATTTATCACCGTTTTAAGACACCATTTTGGAAACACGTTATACGTGTTTGAGATTTTTGTTTGATTAACTTGTTTTTCATTTAACCGCCTCTTTGTCCCCCCCCCCCCCCCCCCCTCCCCTCTTCCCCATTCAGGGCCGACCCTAAGCCTAGGCGAGTTACCCCGATTAATCGGCGCCCCTTCCGAAAAAAAAGGTATAAAAAAAATTAGTTGTAAAAAAATAGTCCCCCAAAAAAATTAGTTATGAAAAAAAATAGAGTTATCACTTAAAAAAAGGTCTTCAAAAATAAAATGTGTTCTATTTAAAACAAACGCACACACTAAACCCAACAACAACATAACAACTGACCCGCACACAAAAAAATAAACCAACACAATAAACTCACCAACATAACCCAAACCTAACCCAACCCATTTACTTATTCATTTCCAACTCTAACTCTCTCATTTCTCTCGTCCACTTTCTCTCACTGTCTTCATCTCTTCTTCTTCTCTCTCACTCACACTACTTTCTTTCTCTCTACTAACGAAAGCAAAAAAATAATCCTTACTTTTGTTGGAAAATTGGAACTTAAATGGGTATTTAAAGCTGTCCAGATTTTTCTGGACAGATTTTTGAGCAACTTTGAGCTCAAATTTAGGTGGGACCCACACTACGGAAATTGTGGGACCATATACGAACGCGTTCACCTCCGCAAGGAGATTAACGTAGTATATTCATATGTCCAATTTCAATAAGTTATGAATGATAATTATGTCCCCAAAGTGACTCACAAATCAATGAAAGTTAATGAATTGGGTGTGTTTTAACTCTTGTCCCACATTGGAAGAGTAGTGGAATTTTGATGAGTTAATAACACCCCAAGTATGGACTAAGGCTTGGATGCCTTGGGGGTATCCCAACTCTTTGAAGGGGAGATGACCTAAGCTATGCTCGGGTTGACTTTCGATCAAAAGTCCACACGCGCGCGCGCGCGTCCGGCCGGCTCGGCTCGGGCTTGGGCTTAGGCTTAGGCTTATAAAAATTCTTAAATTTTTGGGCCGAATCTAATTAACTTTCTGGGCTTTAATTAATTAATTACGGAATTAATTAATCTTTAATTAACTGATAATCAGTTAATTAACCAAATTAACTGCTTTGACAGTTAATTTCAGTTTTGACTGTTCCCAACAGTCAAGACTTTTACTATAAATAAAATGTTTCCCCCTCAGTTTTTACTACTGAAAAAATTAACCCTCCAAAATTCCGAAATTGCTACTGCATTATTTCCTCTGCCCAGAAAATTCTTTTCTTCATTTTCTGCATTGCATGTTCTTGGTTGTGTTGAGTATAAACACAGATTTGAGTTCGTTGAAAATTAATTATTGTTGTGTTGCATAATTAATTGGGAAAATCCGTTCTATCTTGGGAGACTATATTCACAAACCTCGGAGCACATTGAGGGAATAAATTGTCTTAAGGACACTGTGAGATTCACAGGGCTCGGATTATTTCTTTATTCTTGTTTAATTTCTGCAATTTCAAGTAAGTGTTTCATTTCTGTAATTTTGTTGTAATTCTGTAATTATATTATTTTCATTATTCTGTACAATTGTTATTTATAAATAGTAGACATAACAACTTTCAAACCCTTACCCACAGTCCCCCCTCCCCCCACCCTTTTTTTTTCTTGAACTAACCTCATCAAAATAAGGATTAAAAATCAAGTGTTTCAATTTATTCAATTTCAGAAAGTTAGGGCTTATTTGTGTAAGTACATATTATTCATTTGTTTTGTTATATCCCACTATATAAATTTATTTGTGTTACTACTAATATTTGTGTTGTGTTTTTTTATAGGTTTCAATTTGTTATTTGGACAATTACAAATTAAAATTTGAGATTGCTCTCAAATTGACACTCAATCAGGTTCTATTGTACCTCTTTAGTATTTTTCTTTAATATGGTTTGTCAATATTATTGAGAATCTTGTGATTGTGTGATTAATTTTTATTTTTGCAAATTACACTTCTTGTGTTGTGTGAATGTGTCTATTAGCAAATTACACTTGATATTGTGTTGTGTTGTGTTGTGTTGTGTTGTGTTGTGTTGTGTGAATATGTCTATAGATATTGCAAAAGAAATGAAAATTAAACCCGTATTTTGTGAAAAACGCAATATTTATAGAAAAAACATTTTGATGAGAATTCTAGTGATGTAATTAGACATTAGTATATTAAAATTGATTTGATATATAAAAATTGGTTTTACATCCGAAAATTGCGAGAAGAACACATTTTCTTTAATTTGATTTATTTTATACAAAAGGGCCCCATTTTGATTTTTCGCTTAGAGCCTCGAAACCTATAAAGCCGGCCCTACCCCCAATATTGAGAGATTTAGAGAAAGAGTTTTGGCGATATAGTTTTTGAGATTTTGTTCTTGCGATTGTGGTTTAAAATTTGAAGTTTTCTTCAGTCAATATCAAGGTAAGCTTTCTGTATTATTATATGATGATTGTTGTGTGTTTTATTTTGTTTATGAATTGTTTTATGTATTTTTGAGTATTTTTTTTTATTTTTTGTTTAATATTGAGTGATTTTCGTTTGTTGGTAGTTTTGTAAAATATTTTTCATTGTTCTTTGTTTGTATATATGTTGCTGCATTTTTTGTAGTAGTAATGTTGTTTCGCCTTAAATTTTTAGAGATGTTATTGAAGATAGTTATTTGGAGATATTGTTCTTGCGATTAGTGTGGTTTAGATATTGAAGTTATATGATGATGATTAATGTGTGTATTTTATTCTTTTAATGCTCTATTTCATACATTTTGAGTGTTTCTATATTTTTATGCGTTTTAAGTTTTTAGTTGTAAATGTTATGATTTTATGTATTTTTATTAGATTTATTAATAATTGAAACTATTTGTGGTTGTATCTGTTTCATATATAGTTGTACCTGTTTTTAAGTATATTTGTAAATACATATACACTTATTGTTACTATAGATACACTTATTATGTTAATTACAATTACAATTATAAAAATAGATTCAATTACTCTTATTAACTTGTATATTGTTGCAACAGTGAAATCAAATACATTTACACTTATAAATTGAGATAGATTTACAATAGCGAAGATATATACAATACATTAATTAAGTTAGATATAACTACATTGATTAATATGGATACAGTTCCATATATTTAGTTAAATATAGTTATAATGTTGAAAATATATATTATACTAAAACTCTGTTTTGTACATTTTGTGTATTTTTATATGTTTTTATGTGTGTTAAGTTTTTAGTTATAAATATTGGGGTTTGTATGTATTTATATTATATTTATTGATAATTATAATTGTTTGTCTTTGAATTTGTTTCATATATAATTTTACTTATTTTTAGGCGTATTTGTAATTACAGACATACTTATTGATATTGTTATTGTAATTACACATACACTTATATGCTAAATACAATTACAACAATGAAAACAAATTCAGTTACATTTATTAAATTGTATAATATTGTAAAAATAAAAATAAATATATTTACACTTATTAATTAAGGTATAGTTACAAATGGGGAAAACAAGTACAATGCATTTGTTAAGTTGGATACAATTATATTAGTTACAATGGATACAATTACACATATATAGTTAAATAGAGTCGCAATGTTAAAAACAAATATTCTTTTAATGTTATGTTTTATACATTTTGGGTGCTTATCTACGTTTTTATGTGTCTAAAGTTTTTAGTTTGAAATTTTGTGGCTTGTATGCATATATATTTGACTTATTTGATAACTGTAACTATTTACCTTTGTATCCGTTTCATATATAGTTGTACCTAGGCCTGTAAATTAAGCCGAGCAAGTCTGAAGCCTGTCCGTTCGGCCCGCTATTTTCGGGTCGAGCTTTATTTGAGTTTGTGTCGAGCCGAGTCTGAGCCAAAATTTCAAGAGCGGATGAATTTCGGACTGAGCTTGAGTCGAACTTTGTCGAGCCCGAATTGGCCCCGAAACCCGAACTTTGAATATATAAATAAATAAATAAATTATTTGATAAAATATAACATATTTATGTTAACTAATTTTATATGTATGGAATATAATTAGTCTTTGTAGGTTTTCATTCTTACTTCCCTTGTTTTAGTTCAATACATTTCATAATTATATACTTTATTTTATGAAATATCAACTAGATTTTGGTGTGTAGATTTTCTCCATGATGGAAACACAAGAAAAAACACAAATTCAAACTTTTTTTAACAAAAAAATTGAAATCGAGCTCGAAGCCCAAAATATTTATCAACTGAGTTCGGGATTAAGTAGAAAAGTTTAGTTTGTGTCGAGCTCAGAGTTGAGCCTGAATAAGATAATTCGGACCGAGCCTGAGTAACCTCAAGTCTGGCTCACTCAACCCGATTTTCAGCCCTAGTTGTACCTATTTTTAGTTGTATTTGTGATTACAGACACTTATTATGCTAAACTAAATATAGTTACAATGTAAAAAAGAGACCGGGTTACAATTATTAATTTGTATACTATTGCAATAATGAACATTTACGTTTATTAATTGAGATATAGTACAATAGTGGAAACTATACATTTTGAATATTTTGAATATATTTTTTTTATGTATTTTGAGTTTTTAGTTATAAATATTTGTGCTTTATATTTATTTACATTAGATTTATTTGATAATTTTAACTGTTATACATCTGACGTTAAATATAGGTACAATGTTGAAAAAATGTAGTCACATTATTTAATTCGATACAGTTACAATATTGAAAACAAATACATTTACATTTATTTAATATATACTATGTTTTAAGTTTTACTTAGTATAAATAATAACGATTTGTAGTTGTATATGTTTTTCTAACGGTTTATAGTTACGAATAATTATGTTTGTTATGTTACTTTATACAATACTAATATATAAATATAAGTGATTATTATATTTTATAGTTATTATATTGTTATGGTAAGTACATATATACACATTATGATGATAAAAGTTACAATAATGAAATAGATACAACTAAACTCATTTATATATCTATATAATAAGGAGTAAAAGGTTTTTACTATTCAATAAGATGATAACTTAATTAGGGGTTGAGATGAAGCCACCTCACTCAAAAATCAAGAGTTAAGATCATTTCTCCTCATTATCCCCTTTACACTTAAACCCTAGTCGTTTTCCACACACACTCTCTCTCACCCATTTTGGCTCTCTACCCTTTTCAAGACAAACCCTCCTAGCTTCCCTTGACCCTCCGTCACTGCCTTCTGTCGTCGTCCTTCTCCTCCATTATTGTCGCCCTCGGGTAAACTCTCTCTCTCCCTCTCTCTCTCTCTCTTACACAAGCATAGACTCGCACACACAAACTATCTTCTATTTACATTGTTATCTAATTTATTATTTTTTTTTGTGCAGAGAAACCCGCAATTTCTGTTTATTATCTTTCTTTTTTCGTGTGCGAATGTGTGAAATGTTTTGTTTTATATCTTTATCTGCAGATCCAAAATAAGGTGTTTGAATTAACTTTTTCTTTAAAATAGGGTTTTCGGATTATGCTTATTTGTGTGTTCATTTTGTTTCATGGTTGATTCAAAGGCTTTGGATGATAGTTTTGTGAGATTGATAAGGTAATATGAGTTTGAACTTCAAATTTTATGTGCATATCATACATAACCCTAAGGTAAGGGATTTTAATTTGTTTCTTCCAAATAATTGGTTTTTGTGTTAACTTTTAGGGTTTGTAATGTTTGTGCTAGATTAGGGCATTTTGGGTTGGATTTATATATCCCTCACATATTTCACTGTATTGAACTCAGAAGTAATGCTTTTGGGTTTTAAATAGGTATATCTGAATGGGTTTTAAAATTGACATATTTGAAGCACTATTAGTTAAGTGTAGTGTTAAATTCTAGATTGTGAGTACTTATTTATTTTAAATGTTTTCATAGAGAGAACAACATGTGTTCGATGAAATGTCATAGCATCCAAGATGTGTATAAGAAGAGTTGGATTCACACCACTTCTTCCTTACCTACGAAGAAGATGCAGATTCACACCACTTGATATGCACATGGACAAAGTTTAGAAGGTATTTTTTCACACGATTCATTTTTTTTATTTCATTTTCTCTCAATCCAATCACTAATTTTTACTTTGGTGTTTCTTGGGTTAGTATTTTCCGTTGCTTCTAAACCGGTCTTTCAACTTTATTGTCTTTTAAATCTATCCTCCTTTTCTACTTTTATGTTTCTTTTATTTGGTTGGGACTTTATGTTTTTATTATGGTGTCATAATGTACTATATAATTACTACTCATTTTGTTGATAGGTTTTAGTTGGTGATCGTGTTGGAAACCGAGCGTCCGTGTTAATACGTTAATCGTTGTTATTGGATTCTGACTACAATAAAAAAAAACTAAACTTTAACTACACTCTTGCGGAGTATAATGGCGAGTCTGGTTATCGAATCCACAGGGAATGTTTGATAGATTTTAATGGATTTATTACTTCAAAAAATAAAGTGTAAGAGATCATGATTGAGTGAGAAAGGAAAAAGGAAAAAATAAAGAAGTTAACTAAAACTAATTGGAAAATTAAGGTAAGGACACAATCCCCCAACCTTATAATTTTTTATGGTATAAAACTAATCATAAATTTAAGTGATTAATTAGACCCGAACTTTAGTACTCCCAAGCATTACGTATATGAGGTTCAAGCCCGCACCATACAACATCAGAGGACGAGTAAATCGGTATTACGATAGTTACACTCGAATTGCATTTTGAAGCATCCCGATTACCCTGAAGCAAACGAGATCCAAACATCTACAATTATCGCATTTTTACGCAATACGGTCGTAATAAATCATTAAATTTAGAGGACTAATTTTATAAACACGCAACTACCACATCAGGTTGGGTTCATGCATCCCAACCTTTAAAAACCTAGCCTAACATGGTGAAATTAATGAAAACTACGTTATCTACATTGCATAAACTCATAATTGCTTGGAAAGAGAGATGAAATATGAGAAATAATAATAAAAAATTGAAAGCTCTTCAACTTTGTAGTTGGCCCCACCTCCGGACTAAGGCTGAAAAATTACGAAAATGCCCTTTAACTCCATATTTCTTGGTTTTCTTTCACTATTGTGAGTTCTCTTTGGCACTACCTTGCATGAAATACCTGTAAAACACATAAGAGATACAGAAAATATGAAATACTTGCCAAAAAGGGTTAGTAGCATAAATATGAGACAAATCCAAGCTATTTACACCGCAGAGGATCATAAAAATACCTAAATTAAGGGGATAAATGTGAAGAATTTATGCCGAATCAAACCCCCCAAACTTAGAACTTTGCGCGTTCTGAGCAATGTAAAAGAATGAGAGTATGAGTTAAAGACCCTTAAAAAACTTTATTGGGATAGAATACATTTTTCGCAGGCAAGCGATTGTATTTAGCGGATGCAACAAGCCTTTAAACCCCTAGGTTACCCTAGTAGGACGAGTTGTGTCTCGTGAAGGTTTGTAGTGAATATACCGACAAAATTCTTTATTGACTCAAGGGAAAATCAAAATACTTAAAAATTGTACAATTTAAACCTTCTGAAAATAGTCATCATCGAATCATGTTCAAGAGTCTCAAATCATAGTGCGTATGTGCGAAGCATAAATTTAACCCCGAATTTCCACCGATTGATCATTACGTTACTTATCCAAAAATTCATTTTAATTTTAAATTCTCACGGGATGCTCTCACAAATGAATCACTCGGAATGTGGCTATTCTCTTGGTGTGTGTGATTTATAAAAGTAAATGTATTGGAACCAAATTCACGCACACAAGTAGAAGACAGAAATTTATGGTAATTGGATCTCATCAATGGAATACGTTTTTTGAAAATGGGAACATTGCCTCTTATATATGTGTTTAATCTCTTTTATTATCTTTTGGTATTTTAGCTCTCCACGCGGTAACCAGTTTCGCAATTTTGAACTCGGTTAGGACTCTTACAGGTTGAAGGTGTATTGGGTAATATTGGAAAAGTTCGGGAAATTTGGAATTGGAAAGTTTTCTTATGATGTCCGTTAGTGAGTTTCCGGGCTTTTGCTCATTTTCTTCTTATTTTTCTAATTTTTTTTGACACTTTTCTTTTCTTGCTATTTTTGTTGAGCATGGTTATTCTTTTCTTGCCCCTTTTTATGCACTGTTCGGACTTAAATTATGACTTTTTCCGTTTTTCACAATTCCGAGCTATTTGGGTTTTTCGGTTTGTCAAACGAAAGGAAAGCTTTTATTTGGCTCAAAATGGGTTACAAAAGGGATAATTTTTCATAACTTTTTATTTGGAGAGAATATCAAAATGAATTTTGGAATGGGTTAGATTGTCCCTAAACTTGATAATGCATGGATCGAGCTCTAAATCAGACGATACTCTAACCATGGCCTTGATTGCATCCAATAACTCCAGTGGCATGGGTGGATCGTCACAAAGAAGGAAATCATCCATCCTATCTTTCCATGCGCTTTCTTCTAAGTGACAAAATGAGTCCAATAGTGATTGGACTTCGATAGTGAAGCTCTCATCCACCGGCCCGAATTCGTTCTCAAAGTCCTCTAGGCTCATATCTCCTAATGCTCTTTCTTGATCATTATCCGAATACTCTCTCTCACTCTCCTCCGAAGGCTTCTGTGATGTGGCGGGATAGTTACTACGAAGGAATTCATTTATTATATCTTGCCATTCGCTCTCATCCAACATCTCCCTCGTAATACTCATCAATTTTTCTTTTAATTTTTTTGTCAAAGTTTGAGATTGACTTGATCTAATCCTAAGTCTACCTAAATCCCCGGCAACGGTGCCATTTTGATCGTGTTGGAAACCGAGCGTCCGTGTAAATACGCTAATTGTTGTTATTGGCTTCCGACCACAATACAAAAAAAAAACTAAACTTTAACTACACTCTTGCGGAGTATAGTGGCGAGTCTGGGTATCGAATCCACAGGGAATGTTTGATAGATTTTAATTGATTTATTACTTCAAAAAATAAAGTGTACGAGATGATGATTGAGTGAGAAAGGAAAAAGGAAAAAATAAAGAAGTTAACTAAAACTAATTGGAAAATTAAGGTAGGGACACAGTCCCCCAACCCTAGAGTATTGATGGTATAAAACTAATCATAAATTTAAGTGATTAATTAGACCCAGACTTTAGTACTCCCAAACATTACGTATAGAAGGTTCAAGCTCGCACCATACATCATCAGAGGACGAGTAAATCGGTATTACGATAGTTACACTCGAATTTCATTTTGAAGCATCCCGATTACCGTGAAGCAAACGAGATCCAAACATCTACAATTATCGCGTTTCTACGCAATACGATCGTAATAAATCATTAAATGTAGAGGACTAATTTTATACAAATGCAACTACCACATCAGGTTGGGTCCATGCATCCCAACTTTTAAAAACCTAGCCTAATATGGTGAAATCAATGAAAACTACGTTATCTACATTGCATGAACTCATAATTGCTTGTAAAGAGAGATGAAATATGAGAAATAATAATAAAAGTGCTGGAAATAAAAGTTACCAAGATTGAAGAATAAGAACATGCAAGAAGAAATCAAAGGTTGAAGAAAAACTGGAAAAGCTATTGTATTAAAGGTGCAAAATATGTGAATCTTTCTCCTAGATGTTTCTACCTGTTATGGAGCTTTTACATGAATGAAATTTGAATAAAAAGAGTCATAATGACTAAATATATAGGTTAGAGGTCGTTTAGAAGAGTCCCCAAATTATAAAACTCTTTTGGCTAAAAGATAAGCACAAAATAGAAATCCCATATCTGACAATTTGTCCCGCTTAGAAAGCGTGACTAATTTGTAACGGATCTGGTGCATGACAAATGGGCGAACCGGTTTTTTTTTCTCAGCTTCGGTTTGGTTCGTCCTTAATAGTTTCTTCTTGGATTTCGTTCTCAACTTCAAATGGGCATAACTTCTTCGCCGTAGCTCGAATTGGGGTAACATTTTTTCCAGTGCTCTTGTAATTGAAAGCTCTTCAACTTTGTAGCTGGCCCCACCTCCGGACTAAGGCTGACAAATTACAAAAATTCCCTTTAACTCCCTATTTCTTGGTTTTCTGTCTCTATTTTGAGTTCTCTTTGGCACTAACTTGCATGAAATACCTGTAAAACACATAAGAGATACACAAAATACGAAATACTTGCTAAAAAGGGTTAGTATCATAAATATGAGACAAATCCAAGCTATTTACTGTTATGTGAATGTAAATGGCATTATGTTACGATTTATGGTGTCGTTGTGCTTTAAACGACATTTATGGTTTATATGAAGTTGGAACTGGAAATGATTTATATTATTTCGGATGCCAGTTTAGAGGGCATAGTTAGTCCCGAAATAGTCGAGATAGTCAAAATAAGTGCCATATTGTATTTTTGGGTTTCGGGCACTTTTGACAGGTTATGACTTAATTATGTAGTTACGAGTCATTTTAATGGTGTATTAACATTTAAATATGGGAATTTATACTAAAGGCACGATTAAGTCTTGCAACCCTCTTATTTTTCAAGTGTATGCTTCCTAAACCGAGAAAGAGAGAAAGAAAAAAAAAGAAATTGCGGAAAGAAGAGAAAGAAGAAGAGAAGAAGAAATTTGGGGTTTGATCTTGCATTAACCAAAAGAGAATCCGAGTTTTCAGCTAAAGGCAAGTTTCTTACTTGCTAGTTTATGATTCAATGTGGATAATTTGTGTGATAGTTATGTATTAGTAGAGGATTTGAACAAATAGTAGGTTTTGGGTATATTTGGATGTTTAAACCTTGTATATTTGAGTTTGTGTGATTTAAGTTGGTTATATTGGATTAGTGCAGTGCAGAACTGTTGTGGGTATGTTGTTGATTTATGAAATTGAAAGAAATGTAAGAAAAAAGAGTTTAGGTTTTGGATCTAGCATTGTAGAAGAAGAGATAATCTTGGGTCTGCTAAGCGCGGTCGACCGCGGTCCTAGGACCGATCGATCGGGCCTTCAAGGGAGATCCTACTGCTTTTGTATTCAAGTATATAAATTGAGGCGCGGTCGACCACTGTCCCAGGACCGGTCGACCGGGCTTCCCAAACTGAGTCTACTACATTCTTTTGTAGATAAAACCCATGAGGCGCGGTCGACCGCGGTCCCATGACCAGTCGACCGGTCCTCTATTTTTTCACCCTAAATGTTTAGTGTCCTCTATCTTCTTTCTTTTAAGATAGGGACTTAGGAACCTTCTTGAATGAAGTAAAACTAGAGTGTAGTAGTATGGTATCTAAGAATCTAAGTTAGAAACGAGAGTTGGGGCTTAGATTTGGAATTAATTTAGTTAATTAAATTAGAGGAAGATAAATGACTCTTTCATAGAATGAACTAGCCTAGACCTAAGAAATGTTAGAGTGAGTTACTGTAACTTCTAGAATTGTGTTGAAGAATATCATACCTAAGGGGTTATATAAGGAATATGAATTAAGGGAGATTTATGTTGGGGATAATTAAACATTGAGGTTTATGATGATGACATTAAACGCTTATGGCTCCGGATAAAAATGTAATGCATACTTAAAAAGGGGAATAACTTGTGAATGATAAATTTTCATGTACACACCTCTCTAAATGCTATCATAGGGGAAGTTACGCTTATGAGGTGATGTCCCCTGTCTAGTGAATGCAGAGCGAATATAGTCCTCTGCCATAGGACCAATTATTATATACTGTGTGATTATTGTTTGAAGTGGGGTAATTCCGGTGTGGTTATGACTCACTGTCGAAGGTATATGGCCTCTTCCCGACGTTATGCGATGTAGGATTCCCGAGTTGTCTTAGTGATAGGCCCTAGAATATGATAGCTATTTAAGAGCGCGTCCAGTGGGGTAACCCAGAAGGACGATCTTAGAATCGTTATATGTTGTGTAATATAACTATTCATATTAAAGTGGGATATTATTGATGGTAAAGCACTCTATGAAATGAATTTCTTGAATACGATTCCTAATGAGAAAAGGAACGGTGAAATGAATTGGTGTAAATTGTGTAATAATGAAATGGAATCTCTTTAAGTAATATTTTATCTATATTCTCCTGCATAAATGAGTTATGATCATTGTCATTATTATTGTGTTATATTATGCTATTAGATTGATAAATTAGATTCCTTATCATTATTTATGGTGAACGAAGCAAGCATATTCATGATGATTAAATAGTCCATGATTGTCATGCATTTTATTCACATGGTGATCATATCAAACGGGGTCCTAACCCGTTTATATCTCCTTGTCTTGCATGAATCTTATATTCGCCCAGGTGCTCCGTCGCAAGGATGCCCGTATTGACTTTTTCGTCCCAGTGTCTTGGAACTGTAACACTTTGCGGATGTTATGGGATAATTAATATAAACGCTTTCATCCTTTTTATTCTAATTATGATAGGTTGCACGTTCGGGCGTGTTGCCCAAGTTTTGTGCTTGTATTATGGATATGATATTGTACTTTAATACTCGGTGTAACCTAATTGTATAGATCTGTCAACCGAAAGCTTATTCGGTTGTTTTGTTGTATGGTTGTTCAATGATTATCTGTTTTTATTTGCATCCACCTTCTTTTCAACTGGGATTGTTTAAATTCTTTCTTTAACTTACTAAAATAATTTTTAACATCCGTTTTCCAAAATAATAGGTGATTATCTCGTATACTTATTGTATTACAGTGATGCTAAGAATGGACCATCTATGATTCCTGTTATTATTAGAGTATCGAGCTGGCCACCTCTTATTTTAATAAGCTGGTTGTCACAGATGGTATCAGAGCATCAGGTGCTAGAGTCTTTAGGATCTATGCGGACTTGTCACCTTCTACCGTAGCGTTCTTTGATATAAAGCCTAAATGTTCGGACTATTTTGTTTGCCTATATTTGCGATCGTATGCAATATAAATTGTTCTTTATAGTAATATAATTCAGTTGTTTCTTCGTTTCAGAGTCCGCTTAAGAGAGGTCGCCCTGCGAGAAGAGATAGAGTTGTAGAGGATGACGTAGGTCCTCCACCACCACAGTAAGGAAATATTAGTGCCACTAAAGTAGCCAATATTATGGCTCAAGCGATCAATGATGCGATGACTTTCGTGGTTCAGCAATTTCCCCAAGCCCAATAGCCACGGGCTCAGGAGGTACAAGCCCCTGCGGGACCTTCTCCGTGGGAAAGAGTCAGAGAATCCTTCTTAAAGGTTCATCCCCCGAAATTTCAGGGTGGTTCCGATGTGATAGTTACTAACCAATGAAAAAAGGATATGCAACGTCATATTCGCTTGATAGATTGTAGTGAGGAGCGAAAGCAAATCCTTGCTACTTTTAAACTAGTTGGAGTAGCCTTACATTAGTGGGAGTCGATGACCACACCAGAGCAAAGAGATACTATGACTATCACTGACTTTTGGGTTTTGTTTGATCGAAATTTTTTTCCGAGGAGAAAGCTTCAAGATGTAGTTCAAGGTGAACGTTCGGTGGCAGAGTATGAGGAGGAATTCACTCGTTTGGCTAGTTTTGTGCCGGATGAGGTAACTACGGAGGAGAGGAGAATATCAAAGTTCATTGGAGGCTTACATTGGAGGATACAACAACACTTGCCGAGCAATCCAGCTTTACAAACATTCGGGGATGTGATGAATGCCGCGTTACTCCATTGTCAAGATCATTGGTTGCATGTATAGGGAAGTAAGAAAGCTTCAGTTATGGGGCCAGCAATTAAGCCAGGAGGTAATGGTGCATGAGGAGGAGCACTACCCTCATCCCAATTATCGGGAGGTAAGCAAAAGGAACGGGACACCCAGCAAGGGGATTTGTCCAAAAGACAGCGTTTCAGAGGATTTAATTTTGGTGGAAGTAATTTCAGGCACGGTCAGGGTGCCCAACAATAGCAGCAGGTGGGCCAGGTCGGTCGGGGCAATAATGGGGGTCGAGGCCATCCGAGCCAAGGCTTCGAGAAGTTCAGAAATAATAGGGACCGTAATCAGGAAAACATGGCGGGTCGTTATTTTTAATGTGGAGAGTCGGGTCACTTTAAGAAATCATGTCCGCAATTGATTGGGAGACAATTTCCTAGAATTCCACAACATCAACAGGCATAACTACTTCCACCAGTTCCTAATCCAGTCGTCCCTCCACAACAGGGACAACTATAATATGGGTGTGTCTACCATATACAGGATGCTATGCTTCCTCCAGCCCCGCCAGCGCCACTAGCTATCGAGGGTATATTTCCCATTCATGGGAATATGGGTCTTGTTTTATTTGATACGGGTGTGACACACTTGTTTATTTCAAGAAGTTTTACTCAGTCGACGAAGCTAATTTAAATCTGTGGAGAGTACTTTCACTAGTGTCGAATCTTCTATGGGTGATGGTTCACTTATTTTCTTTGTTTGTAAACGAGTTGAAATAAATCTTAGTAATTTATATTTTGAGGCCGATTTACTCGTCCTTGATATGGTCGGGTATGATGTAATCCTGGGTATGGATTGTCTAGTTGTGACACCCCGCCTAATTAAATACCGGGCGATCACTCCTTTATTAAATTAAAATCAAGGTGAACAGTTGGTTCATTCTTAGCATCACTGTCGTTAAAATACTTTTCCAATTTAAACACCCTAAATAATTAAGCTAAGTGTTAAAACCATTTAAAACCTTATTCTCATTTTATTAAATCCGGTTATAAAACCTTAAACCATTAACGTCTAAAGAGTCACGCAATAAGTAGAAGAATAAAATGAACATTTAAGAGTTTACCCAACAATAATAAATCCCAACATTAAAATACTAAGGAAAACATCCCGACATTAACAATCCCGAAATAAAGATACTGAAATATAAAAGAATTACAATCTCTGACAATACCAACTAAATAATGGAAAAGGGCGACACATGCCCCTGCTGGGTAAAGCTGAACTAGAAGTAGAGTCAACAATGAGGTCGTCTAAGCAATGGCCTACAACTCCCACAAAAGCTACAGCGTGTTCCATCCAAAGAATCCTAAGCAAGACACCCCTGTGAATGGGCACCTGTAATACATATATATATAGACACAAGAGAGAAGAAGTAACAGCAAACGGGTCAGAGCCCGAATGTAGAACCGCTTTGAAAATAGTTTAGCAAGTATTTAAATTGATTACAGGCCAATGCAACAACATATTAGTGCGACACTCTCTTGAGAAATTCTCACCTCTCTTCTAATGTGCACACTTATCGCACTAACCTTCCCAATGGTCTATCTCGTCATATACCACACTATCTTTCCCCAATGTTTTAACTTATCTAAGGTTATTCGCAGAATTTACAACTGAACCACACAAGTATTTAAGACGTAAGATTTCACTTTGTAACCAAAGTTCTCCTTTTATACTTTATTAATCAATAAAGTTTTCCAGTGTCATATTATACTTTCTCAAAACAAGTATTTATAATTTGAGTCATCATCCATGTCCTACATATCAAATCACATTAGGCAGTTCCAGATTTCAGAATTTCATATATATATTAAATACTCTTATAATATATATATCATAACGGCACCCCACATAAAAACTATGGTGCGGGCATACTCTGCTATCCAATCCCCGTATCAATCACACTAAAGGGAATACAAATTCGAAATCACTCTCGAACTGTACAAATACATACAAAAACAATATTGAGGCGAAGCATAGTATCCAAGTCCAAGAGGTCAGTACATACCCTCACGTCTCTTAGGACCGTCCGACTATCGATCCGATAGCCTGTACCTAGGATTCCTATCTTCTAGGGTACGAATTAATATCCCCCATAAGGCAACACAGGATAAGATCGTCCCAGTCCCAGCGCGGTAACCTCCGGGATAGCAAGTAGCGCGGGCATGATTTTCACAAGTATATAATATATGCATACACAATCATATAAATATACTACTTTTATTATATCAATTTAGGTTTATCTCATAACCCATATTCACAACATTTATCCTTATTTTCCCATTATTAGTTATCTCGTATAATGGTTCGTTTCTCACTTTAATTCGAAGGATTTTTCCAACTTACTACGTAACCCTCATGGACTCTATTATCCCAAATGTCCACTTCAGTAGGTACCCATTTATGTTCCAACGTAACTCTCTCTTACGTGTCTCTCCCCTTTAACATATACTTACATTGTCCCTCATGTAAGATATCCCAAAATATAGATTTCGCCTTACATTAAAGGTCTCTTATTCATTAATGAATCTTACTGGTCGTCATTATCTCCCAAATTATCTTAACAAGGATGTCTAAGGAGTTTTCTTCATTTCGAATCCATTCAACAATTTAAAAGGGGAAACTTAAGCCTGTCAGGAGGGGTCGATCGATCGAGGTCTGGGGCTCGATCGATCGATCAAACAGGTATTGCGATTTCTGCAGTTTTGCAGTTACGGGTTCTAACACATATCTTCATCCAAATTCATATTTTTCAATCCCAATCATCCTAAAAATCATACCACTAACATTATATCATCATACCAGATATTTCCAACGTAAAGCATGTAGATTTCTACCACTAAACATGGATTAACAGCCCAAGAATTATTATAATTATCTAGAACCCTAGAAATCTCTTAAACATGGTTCTAACAAGAATTTTCAAGAATTTCCTTCTTGTAAACATCAAAATTTGATGGTTTACTGATCTACATGACAAAGGGTTTCCAGAATATCATTTAAGTTATCACTACATGCAATTTCCTATCTCAAATTGGGTTTTTCTTCCATAAATCTCACCCTAATCATCCCTACACTAATATGAGTGATGCACCAACGAAAATAAGCAAGATAAACACTTGCCTGGGATTTTCGACGTTCTGGTTTGGTGCCGAATTTGGTGTGGTTGCGTTCCCTGTCTCGCGATCTACGCGTTGGTGGTGGAGGCGGTGCAAACGGATGGATTTCAGGCCTTGGATTGCTTTGGAAGCTCTCTCCTTCCCTCTCCTATGGCCGTTATTTGTCTTTGGTTGTTCTAACCCTAGAAGACATCCTAGATATCTTATAGACCCCTTTTAATTTTCGTATATTTAATTACCCCAAAATACCAAATGACTAAAATGCCCTCCCGGGGTACTAATTAAGCCTAAAATAGCCCCGAGACTCAAACTAAACCCCGGGTACAATTTTCTGACTATCTCGACCCTTCCGGACACGTTGGGGCACTCAAAACGACCATATGGACAACTTATAAAATATTCACTTTTATTTAACAATATTTAGTCCCGACACGACACAGGCGCGTCCCGACTTAAATTTCCATAATTGTCATTTTATTCACACGTGACAATATTATAAAAATAATTCTCATATATTACTATACTCATCCAGTAATATTCAACAAATAACAAATTTCCAATAATTACTAATTCTCGTCACGCTAGTAAATATTTAAAACAACATTCCGGATTAAAATTCAATTAATTTATCTCAATTAAATTTAATAAATCCCATAATTTAAAAGCCATGAAAATACGGGGTATTACATACTTCCCCCTAATAACGGAATTTCATCCCGAAATTCGGAAAATAAGGCCTATCCGGTAGCACAATTCTGGATATCCTTTTCCGTACACAAACTAACTACACATTACGGCGCTCAATCACTATAGCCCTTTCTTCACAGCAACATTGTTTTACATTCTCATTGGAGACACTTCACATTGTTCTCCCAACCGACAACATTCGCATAGGTCACGCCTATACGTTATAAATTTCATTATCTCACTATCACTAGGAGGCCGTACCTCACTACATGACAAATACTCGGATATATTCATATACAAAATTCCCATTCTGAGAAAATATTACGAACATTTGATCACTCTTGCTCGCCTAAAACAGTCGTGGAATTCTACCACATTTATCGGATGTTCTCTCGACCGATCCAAAAATTCTGATTATTTACTCACCTCTAAGCATACGGAAGGAGAATAGTCGAGGTTCCTACATAACAAAACCTTAATAAGTACCTCGTACGCGACAAAAAGGTACGAGTGCTTCTACAGAGCATTCCTGAAATCATCGTATCAAGATTCCAAAATGTCCTTCATGTAGCTCCCCAAATCTTTAATCACCATGCGCCTATTCCCTGGCTAAGGGTGATACATCCTACTCGAAACGAAACCTTATCTTTGTTGGTTCCTGAAATTCCATATCAAAGGTGGGATTCACCAATCTCATCCTGATTCGAAAATTTATACTGCGCCGGACCATGCACTGGCGCGGCCTTCCTTTCAAAGGAAGTCTGGGGCATACTAGTTAATATTATAAACGATCCCAAAGGAATATCAATCACATCCTTATCAGCGGCTTAATTCACATGTTCGGGATGAACCCTCGATATTGTTTTGACGATGGCAACCCATCCAAGGACTGTACCGACTTTACCGACCTCTTCCAATTTCAGGAATTGTCGATAAACACAAAATTCTTTGGTTGGTTCTCCTCTTTCAACCGAACCTTACCTATGGGCGGTGCATGTAGAGACTACTCACTATGTCCCGCTAAACCTTGATTCTTCCTTGAAATGTCTCACATTAAGTGACACGTAATACTCCCCTTCCTTCCTTGTAGTATGCCGAAAGTTCCACCCGTTCTCTTCTCTCCACGAAGCGCACTTTTGGATCTCTTATACCATACCGACATCATCACCCTTTGTATGTGCAAGACGCTCTCATACTTGCCTACTAACAACTTCGCTCCGAGTGTTCTTCATAATCATTTAATTCTGCTCCATTCAAGGAATACTCTTCTGAAATGACTTCCCACAGTCTTCCAATTCAAATTTGGGTGTGCTATTCCAATTACACACCTATGTATGGATTATCGCCCCTCATATGACGTTTAATCCACTATATCACTTCCACTTCGTTCTGTTAGCCCCACAAACACATTTTCCACATGTCCATTGCCACGCCCCTTCATCTCGGACGAGTTTTAACATCAGTTAACCAAGATGTCTACACACCCTATAAACCGGGCATACTAGCGTAAGCATCACATACGCTCCATACTAATAAACAAATTCTTTGTTTTCCCTGGTGCTTGCAGCGTGATTACAACACTTTAATCACCCTAAAAATCAAGATTTTAAATCATCCTTATCATCGTTATACCCCTCAACTCGTGGGGTAAATTTCAATGCTTTCTTACCACAAGATCCGGGTTCCAATAGCTTTAAGACAAAATTTAACTTCCAACTTACATACATAATTACTTGATCCCATTTCGACCGGGGTACCGAACTCATGGAATAGTGACCAAACGTCTCCCTATTTCCAACCTTACGCTAAGTTTCATGCGTGGGATGTCTCGCAAAGAGAAATCCAAACAAGGAACCCCCCCCGATACACTACTACCTAGCATTGTCGGTTATTGAAATCCGTTAGGTCCTCCGTCCATAGTATATACCCCTTTATTCCGTCCCTTGACAGAAAAGTTACAATTTCTCCCATAATTATGCTTAACAAAGAACGTTTCACTAATTGCACTATTGTTCAGTATAGGTTGGTGGTAATAGCATTCCATAAACCTCGAATACATACAATCGAAATTCTCGAAATTCCTTTCCCTGATAATAGGGGTATAAATATTTACTCCCACTTCTCTAAAGGATAAATATAACAATGCACTTTTATTATCACTAAGTCCGGAGTGCTAAACATAATACTGAGTCAAATCTTTTCGCCCAACGGTAAATCCCGATACATACAGAATTATACTGGAAAAGTCTATACATACATTGGCATCGAATATCTTGAGCCCACTATCTCCTCCGAAGTCTCTAGGATAGATAATGTAAGTGCGAGTTCAACCTTCTCACAGGTAAAGCCTCGCCAAAACAAACTTAAAACATGTTGCACTAATGCAACCACTCCTATAGTCTTGCAATAAATGCCCACTATCGTACTAACCATTTATATAATGTGTTAACAAGGATAATATCATACTCGTGTATCGCATCACTACAACGAGTAACCTCAATAAAATACGTAACACTGTTAATATACACATTCATCCTCCGCGGATAGCACCAAAGAAAAATCCCGCTACACTAGGGAAAAATATTCACATAATAATAATAACGTTTAAAATGATATGCACTAAGCTCGTCTCACATGCTAATCTAGCGAGGAATAAAATATAGTGACTCGCTCATGTCACATAAACACGCCTCATCCTCTGAGGATACAACTTACACTTCTACCTTGTCAATCGTCTTGACTGTGAAAATGGTTTCCGGACGTAACACGTCTACACAAACCAAACAAAATTACTTTAATCGTTGCCTTTTACTAGGCACCATATTCTTGTCCTTATACTCACTTTGGAACATATTATCGCGAGCGATCTCACTCCGCACAAAATACCTCAGTACATAATCCACTTATCACCTGTCCTACTAACCAGGTTAGGATTGCCCTTCTCTCGGACTTTAGTAAACTCGATTCCTGTTAACCATCCCGCTTGTTCCTTTAGATTTTTAGGCCATAAAGATCCTGTTACTATCTATAATAGTACTTACTGAATTTACCATCACTTGGTAAGAATTCCATTATCCAAATTATTTAAATGGGTCCCCTGATGTGTATACACATCCCTTTGTGGTGCTACACTACCACCCTCGTATTCAGTCTTATTCTCGACTAACTTCTTCAATTCCTTTAAGCTTCCCACACAAGGAGCATTATCATCTTTATTGACAAAATGTAACATTGTCAACCTCTGAATCAGCCGTCCATCAGAATTTTCTCCTCGAGTATTATCAATTATTATTACGATTTGGTTTCCCACTAGGAGCCGTTTCCTCCACTCGTATCTACATCTTTCGATACAAAATTCGCTAACGATTTGGATTCATATTCACAATTGGACTTCTGTCATGCCCTCCTGCGATGAGTTCAGAACCAAGTTTGCTTCTCACCCTGAACAGTTGAGGAAGGAACGTACGGTCAACACTGTACCTAAGGTTCTCCTATAGGCATAGCATTCCACTTCTAAAATTGGTGGTTGACCCCAACCATTATAACTTCGTCCCGAAAGCTAAGAAAATTTTCTCTAAATTTTCACTTTCAGTTTGCCACACTCCGTCCTATATTTAAGCCTTTGGACACTTTACCTCCTTTGGTAAACACATACAATTTTCGTGTTTCTAAAATTTCCCATTGACAGTCACACTTTTTTGTAATACGTTGGGTAAGTTTACCCTCGCACCTCGTTTGACTATAACAGAATTTGGAAATCATTGTTGCGCCTTAGTCGCCTTTCTAGTCTTGGCTTCTCGTGCCATAATGGAGGTGACCTCGATTACGGTCATCATCCTCGGATATATTTTATAATCTCAACTGAGCCCTGCCTCCTGATGTACGCTTAATGGTCCTCTTCTGACATCCGTCATCGCTCGGCACACGCACATATCCGAAAGAAATTAGAATTCACTAATGTATACACATTATAACAGGAGGACGAAATCTCGTCAAAGGAATCGACAATCCTAGACATAGGGCTCTATAACAAACAAAGCAACGCTGAAAGCATAATAAGCCGTACAGATCCTAAGGACACTAGAACCTGATGCTTTGATACCACCTGTGACACCCCGCCTAATTAAATACCGGGCGATCACTCCTTTATTAAATTAAAATCAAGGTGAACAGTTGGTTCATTCTTAGCATCACTGTCGTTAAAATACTTTTCCAATTTAAACACCCTAAATAATTAAGCTAAGTGTCAAAACCATTTAAAACCTTATTCTCATTTTATTAAATCCGGTTATAAAACCTTAAACCATTAACATCTAAAGAGTCACGCAATAAGTCGAAGAATAAAATGACCATTTAAGAGTTTACCCAACAATAATAAATCCCAACATTAAAATACTATGGAAAACATCCCGACATTAACAATCCCGAAATAAAGATACTGAAATATAAAAGAATTACAATCTCTGACAATACCAACTAAATAATTGAAAAGGGCGACACATGCCCCTGCTGGGTAAAGCTGAACTAGAAGTAGAGTCAACAATGAGGTCGTCTAAGCAATGGCCTACAACTCCCACAAAAGCTACAGCGCGTTCCATCCAAAGAATCCTAAGCAAGACACCCATGTAGCTGGGCACCTGTAATACATATATATATAGACACAAGAGAGAAGAAGTAACAGCAAATGGGTCAGAGCCGAATGTAGAACCATTTTAAAAATAGTTTAGCAAGTATTTAAATTGATTATAGGCCAATGCAACAACATATTAGTGCGACACTCTCTTGAGAAATTCTCACCTCTTTTCTAATGTGCACACCTATCGCACTAACCTTCCCAATGGTCTATCTCGTCATATACCACACTATCTTTCCCCAATGTTTTAACTTATCTTAGGTTATTCGCAGAATTTACAACTGAACCACACGAGTATTTAAGACGTAAGATTTCACTTTGTAACCAAAGTTCTCCTTTTATACTTTATTAATCAATAAAGTTTTCCAGTGTCATATTATACTTTCTCAAAACAAGTATTTATAATTTGAGTCATCATCCATGTCCTACATATCAAATCACAGTACGCAGTTCCAGATTTCAGAATTTCATATATATATTAAATACTCTTATAATATATATATCATAACGGCACCCCACATAAAAACTATGGTGCGGGCATACTCTGCTATCCAATCCCCGTATCAATCACACTAAAGGGATTACAAGTTCGGAATCACTCTCGAACTGTACAAATACATACACAAACAATATTGAGACGAAGCATAGTATCCAAGTCCAAGAGGTCAGTACATACCCTCACGTCTCTTAGGACCATTCGACTATCGATCCGATAACCTGTACCTAGGATTCCTATCTTCTAGGGTACGTGTCAATATCCCCCATAAGGCAACACAGGATAAGATCGTCCCATCGCAGTAACCTTCAGGATAGCAAGTAGCGCGGGCATGATTTTCACAAGTATATAATATATGCATACATAATCATATAAATATACTACTTTTATTATATCAATTTAGGTTTATCTCATAACCCATATTCACAACATTTATCCTTATTTTCCCATTATTAGTTATCTCGTATAATGGTTCGTTTCTCACTTTAATTCGAAGGATTTTTCCAACTTACTACGTAACCCTCACGGACTCTATTCTCCCAAATGTCCACTTCAGTAGGTATCCATTTATGTTCCAACGTAACTCTCTCTTACGTGTCTCTCCCCTTTAACATATACTTACATTGTCCCTCATGTAAGATATCCCAAAATATAGCTTTCGCCTTACATTAAAGGTCTCTTATTCATTAATGAATCTTACTGGTCATCATTATCTCCCAAATTATCTTAACAAGGATGTATAAGGAGTTTTCTTCATTTCGAATCAATTCAACAATTTAAAAGGGGAAACTTAAGCCTGCCAGGGGGGCTCGATCGATCGAAGCTCTGGGCTCGATCGATCGATCAAACAGGTATTGCGATTTCTGCAGTTTTGCAGTTACGGGTTCTAACACATATCTTCATCCGAATTCATATTTTTCAATCCCAATCGTCCCAAAATTCATACCACTAACATTATATCATAATACCAGATATTTCCAACGTAAAGCATGTAGATTTCTACCACTAAACATGGATTAACAGCCCAAGAATTGTTATAATTATCAAGAACCCTAGAAATCTCTTAAACATGGTTCTAACAAGAATTTTCCAGAATTTCCTTATTGTAAACATCAAAATTTCGTGGTTTACTCCTCTACATGACAAAGGGTTTCCAGAATATCATTTAAGTCATCACTACATGCAATTTCCTATCTCAAATTGGGTTTTTCTTCCATAAATCTCACTCTAATCATCCCTACACTAATATGAGTGATGCACCAACGAAAATAAGCAAGATAAACACTTGCCTGGGATTTTCAACGTTCTGGTTTGGTGCCGAATTGATTGTGGTTGCGTTCCCCGTCTCGCGATCTACGCGTTGGTGGTGGAGGCGGTGCAAACGGATGGATTTCGAGCCTTGGATTGCTTTAGAAGCTCTCTCCTTCCCTCTCCTATGGCCGTCATTTGTCTTTGGTTGTTCTAACCCTAGAAGACAACCTAGATATCTTATATACCCCTTTTGATTTTCGTAGGTTTAATTACCCAAAAATACCAAATGACTAAAATGCCCTCCCCGGGTACTAATTAAGCCTAAAATATCCCCGAGACTTAAACTAAACCCCCGGGTACACTTTTCTGACTATCTAGACCCTTCCGGACATGTTGTCGCACTCAAAACGACCATACGGACAACTTATAAAATATTCACTTTTATTTAACGATATTTAGCCCCGACACGACACAGGCGCGTCCCAACTTAAATTTCCATAATTGTCATTTTATTCACACGTGACAATATTATAAAAATAATTCTCATATATTACTATAATCATCCAGTAATATTCAAAAAATAACAAATTTCCAATAATTACTAACTCTCGTCACGCTAGTAAATATTTAGAACAACATTCCGGATTAAAATTTAATTAATTTATCTCAGTTAAATTTAATAAATCCCATAATTTAAAAGCCATGAAAATACGGGGTATTACACTAGTGAAGTACCGTGCGGTAGTAAATTGTTATGGAAAGAGTATAGTTTTTTGCCATTTCAGGGCAAGAGATGTTTTTAGTGTCTATGCCTCGTTCTGAGGGAGGTTCTAGCACTTGCTTGTATTGTATTGTATTGTGTAGGAGACTTCTCGGGATGTAGTCATTTACTTAGATTCAATTTTGGTTGTTGGAGACTTCGAAGATGTTTTTCGGGAAATACCGAGTTTACCTCCAAGTAGGGAGATTGAGTTTGTGATTGATTTAGCACCGGGAACAGGACCGATTGCTAGAGCTCCGTACCGTATGGCTCCTGTTGAGATGAGGGAGTTAAGAGATCATATTCAGAAGTTGTTAGAACAGGGATTTATTAGGCATAGTACGTCACCATGGGGAGATCCTGTATTGTTTGTGAAGAAAAGAGATGGTTCCTCTCCGGTTGTGCGTTGATTACCGGTAGTTGAATAAAGTTACTATCAGGAACAAATATCCGCTACCTCGGATTGATGATTTGTTCGATCAACTTAGGGGAGAGTCATAATTTTCTAAAATAGATTTGAGGACTGGGTATCACCAGCTGCGGATATGAGAACTGGATGTGTCCAAAACTGCGTTCCTGACTAGATATAGGTCCTATGAATTTTTGGTTATGCATTTCGGGCTAAGCAATGCTCCTGCAGTGTCTATGGACCTTATGAATAGAGTGTTTCAAGACTTCCTGGACCATTTTGTTATCATGTTTATTGATGACATCCTAGTGTGTTCTCAAATGGAGGTCGATCATGCTAATCATTTATGGTTGGTCCTGCAGACGCTGAGGGATCATCAACTGTATGATAAGTTGGAGAAGTGTGATTTTTAGCTACAGGAAGTACAGTTTCTAGGTCAAATTGTGATAGCTCGAGTTATCTCGGTGGATCCGAGTAAAGTTATTGCAATGAGGGAATGAGGTCAGCCCACGACACCTATCGAGATTCGTAGTTTTCTGGGTTTGGCTGGCTATTACCGCAGATTTATCAAGGGTTTTTCTAAAATTGCTAGCCCTTTGATAAATTTAACGTGGAAAGGGGTAAGGTTTGTTTGGGATGATTCTTGTCAGCTAGATTTTGATGAGTTGAAAGATAAGTTGACTTCTTCTCCGGTACTTGCATTACCGAGGCTGGGGTTGGAATATTTGGTCTTTATAGACGCATCTCTGCAAGGGTTGGGAGGTGTGCTACAACAAGAGCATCAGATTATTGCTTATGATTCTCACAAACTAAAGCCCCATGAGAATAATTATCCGGTTCATGATTTGGAACTTGCTGCAGTGGTTTTTGCCTTGAAGATTTGGAGACATTACCTCCCGGGGGAGAAATTTAGTCTTTTCACGGACCACAAATCGTTGCAATATTTATTTTCACAAAAGGATTTGAATATGCGTCAACGTTGATGGTTAGAGTTTGTGAAGGACAAACAATTTGATATTTATTATCACCCGGGTAAGGCTAATATAGTGGAAGATGCGTTGAGCCGAAAACCCGATGGGGAGTTAGCAATGGTATGGAAGGCTAAATGGAAGGAACTTAGCCAAGAGGACGTGGTTGCAAGGGCGTTTATGTCGGTGTTGACCGTTACATATACTATAGTGATAAGGGTTGTGGAAGCCCAAGGAAGGGACAAAAGTTGTCAGGACCGTATACACCAATTGTTAACCGAGGGAGAGGAATCCTACTCTATAAGTTCTGAGGGTGGGTTACGTTTCCATGGGAGACTTATTGTCCCGGACGAAGGGGATTTGAGACGGGTCGTAATGACAGAATCTCATGGGTCCAAATTTGCAGTACATCCTGGTGGGGACAAAATGTACCAAGACATGCGCCGTCAATATTGGTGGGCAGGCATGAAACGGGACATTTCTGAATCTATTTCCCAATGTACCACCTGTCAACTGGTGAAGATAGATCATCAACGACAGACGGGATTGTTACAACCCTTGTAAATACCGGTATGGAAGTGGGAAAGCATCTCGATGGATTTTATCACGAGGTTATACAATGTCACAAAGCGGTTATGATTCCATTTGGGTGATCATCGATCGCTTAACTAAGTCGGCACATTTCTTACCGGTACATACAAACTACAATACTACTCGTTATGCCTGGCTATTTATTGCGAAGGTTGTTAGACTCCATGGGGTACCCATTAATATAGTCTCCGATCGAGACAAAATTTTTGTTTTCCATTTTTGAGGAAGTTTCCAAGAAGCTATGGGAACCGAATTGAAGTTGAGTACCTCCTATCACCCTCAAACAGATGGGCAGATGGAAAGAGTCAACCAAATGTTGGAGGATATGCTTAGAATGTGTGCTTGATTTCATAGGAGGTTGGGAATAATACCTTCCCTTGGTCGAATTTGCTTATAATAATTCGTACCAATTCACTATTGGGATGGCACCCTGTGAAGCATTATATGGAAGATCATGTGGATCGCTTACTTGTTGGTTGGAAGTAGGGGATAATAAATTTCTTAGACCTGATATGATCCAAGATACTTCTTCGAAGATTGAACTTATTCGCAGTCGCATCCGAATCGCTCAAGATCGTCAAAAGAGTTATGCCGATGCTAATAGAAGGCATGTGGATTTGGTGGTTGTATATCAAGTTTTGGTGCGAGTATCACCAATGAAGGGTATAAAGAGATTTGGGAAGAAAGGGAAGATTGTGCCGTGTTACGTAGGCCATTTTCCCATCATTGCTAAGGTAGTCCCAATAGCGTATCAACTCGCCTTACTGGAAAACCTACAACAGATTCGTGATGTGTTTCATGTTTCATCCTTGAAAAAGTACAAGAGGTGTAAAGGAGCTCACTGGCACATTCCTTTGGATAGTATTGAATTGTGACCCAATATTTCTTACGAGGAACAACCAATTGAAATCTTAGATCACGGGGAGCGTAGGTTAAGATCTCGAGTGGTACCCTTAGTTCGAGTCCAATGGGGGCATCACAATGCTGAGGAGTCAACGTGGGAGCGTGAGGATGATATGTGAGAAAAGTATCCACATCTCTTTTTGCAAGGTATGCTAAAATTTTGAGGGAAAATTCCCTTATAGGGGGGGGGGGGGAGGGGGAGTATGTAATAACCCTTACTTATGAGTAATTGATTTTTATATTAATTTGCCATGAGAGGTAATTATATAAAATATTGGATAATGAGGTAAATATTATTCTAAGTGGATTAAAAGATAATATTTACTAGATTTTGCATATTTACTGTTATGTTAATGTAAATGGCATTATGTTACGATTTATAGTGTCGTTGTGCTTTAAACGACATTTATGGTTTAAATGAAGTTGGAACTTGAAATGATTTATATTATTCCAGATGCCATTTTAGAGGGCGTAGTTAGTCCCAAAATAGTCGAGATAGTCAAAATAAGTGCCATATTGTATTTTTGGGTTTGGGGCGCTTTTGACAGGTTTTGACTTAATTATGTAATTACGAGTCATTTTAATGGTGTATTAACATTTAAAGATGGGAATTTATACTAAAGGCACGATTAAGTCTTGCAACCCTCTTATTTTTCAAGTGTATGCTTCCTAAACCTAGAAAGAGAGAGAGAGAGAAAAAAAGAATTTGGGGAAAAGAAGAGAAAGAAGAAGAGAAGAAGAAATTTGCGGTTTGATCTTGCATCTACCGGAAGAGAATCCGAGTTTTCAGCTTAAGGCAAGTTTTTAACTTTCTAGTATATGATTCAATGTGGATAATTTGTGTGATAGTTATGTATTAGTAGAGGATTTGAACAAATAGTAGGTTTTGGGTATATTTGGATGTTTAAACCTTGGATCTTGGAGTTTGTGTGATTTAAGTTGGCTATATTGGATTAGTGCAGTATAGAGCTGTTGTGGGTATGCTGTTGATTTCTGAAAATGAAAGAATTGTAAGAAAAAAAGAGTTTAGGTTTTGGATCTAGCATTGTAGAAAAGTGAGAATCTTGGGTCTGCTAAGCGCGGTCGACCACGGTCCCAGGACCGGTCGACCGGGCCTTCGAGGGAGAGCCTACTGCTTTCGTATTCAAGTATATAAATTGAGGCGCGGTCGACCGCGGTCCCAGGACCCGTCAATCGGGCTTCCCAAACTGAGTCTACTGCATTCTTTTGTAGATAAAACCCATGAGGCGCGATCGACCGCGGTCCCATGACCGATCGACCGGTCCCCTGTTTTCACCCTAAATGTTTAGTTTCCTCTATCTTCTTTCTCTTAAGATAGGGACTTAGGAACCTTCTTGAATGAAGTAAAACATGAGTACTAGATTCTAGTAGTATGGTATCTAAGAACCTAAGTTAGAAACGAGAGTTGGGTCTTAGATTTGGAATTAATTTAGTTAATTAAATTAGAGGAAGATAAATGACTCTTTTATAGAATGAGCTAGCTTAGACCTAAGAAGAGTTAGAGTGAGTTACTGTAAACTTCTAGAATTGTGTTGAAGAATATCATACCTAAGGGGTTATAGAAGTAATATTAATTAAGGGAGATTTATGTTGGGGATAATTAAACATTGAGGCTTATGATGATGACATTAAATGCTTATGGCTCAGGATAAAAATGTAATGCATACTTAAAAAGGGGAATAACTTTTGAATGATAAATTTTCATGTACACACCTCTCTAAATGCTATCATAGGGGAAGTTACGCGTATGAGGTGAAGTCCCCTGGGTAGTGAATACAGGGATAATATAGTCCTCCTCCATAGGACCGGTTATTATATATTGTGTGATTATTGTTCGAAGTGGGGTAATTCCGGGTGTGGTTATGACTCACTGTCGAAGGTATATGGACACTTCCCGACGTTATGCGATGTAGGATTCCCAGGTTGTCTTGGTGATAGGACCTGGAAGATGATAGCTATTTCTGGGCTCGTCCAGCGGGGAAACCCGAAAGGACGGTCTTAGAGTCGTTATATGTTATGTAATATAACTATTCATATTAAAGTGGTATATTATTGATGGTAAAGCACTCTATGAAATAAATTTCTTGAATACGATTCCTAATGAGAAAAGGAACGGTGAAATAAAATGGTGTAAATTGTGTAATAACGAAATGGAATCTCTTTAAGTAATATTTTATCTATATTCTCCTGCATAAATGAATTATGATCATTGTCATTATTATTGTGTTAGATTATGCTTTTAGATTGAGAAATAGATTCCTTATCATTGTTTATGGTGAACGAAACAAGCATATTCATGATGATTAAATAGGCCATGACTGTCATGCATTTTATTCACATGGTGATCATATCAAACCAGGCCCTAACCCGTTTATATCTCCTTGTTTTGCATGAATCTTATATTCGCCCAGGTGCTCCGTCATAAGGACTCCCGTATTGACTTTTCCATCCCAGTGTCTTGGAGCTGTAACACTTTGCGGATGCTATGGGATAATTGAAATAGACGCTTCCATCTTTTGTCTTCTAGTTATGATAGGTTGCACGTTCGGGCGTGTTGCCCAAGTTTTTTACATGTATTATGGATATTATATTGTACTTTAATACTCGGTGTAACCTAATTGTATAGGTCTGTCAACCGACAGCTTATTCGGTTATTTTTTTGTATGGTTGTTGAATGATTATCTGTCTTTATTTGCATCAACCTTATTTTCAACTGGGCTTGTTTAAATGCTTTCTTTAACTTACTAAAATAATTTTTGACATCCGTTTTGCAAAATAATATGTGGTTTTCTCGTATACTTATTGTATTACAGTGATGCTAAGAATGGACCATCTATGATTCCTGTTATTGTTGGAGTATCGGGCTGGCCACCTCTTATTTTAATAAGCTGGTTGTCACAAGCTCCTCTCTTACGCTCGGTATCTCTAGCGGTGTGTCGTTGAGATAACTGTGTCCCAAAAATGAAGACACAAAGTGTGTCATTGACTCGATACAAATGGAGCAAAAATTACAACCATGCCTTTAGTTTTTGTATTTAATTTTGGATGCACCATAGTAGATCCGCATGTCCTCTATGATAACATACTTACTTACATTGATCTCTTTACTAACTTTATTTTAATATATCCCACTCAAATTATTTTCAGGTGAAAGACCATTTGTTATCGAGCTTTAGAGCAACATTAGATGTACTAGTAAAAGGTAGTGTGCAGACTATAAATTTACTCATCTAAAAATTCCTGTGGGAGAACAATGATTCAAATATGTGTGTTACATCTAAAAATTCCATATGTCTCTATCTAAATGCGCAAACCGCGTCACCGTCGTCTATGACCATTTACCGTGAAGGATATGGAGTAATCAGTGCTAAGAACATAGTCACCATTCATGACAGCATGGGCCATAACTTGAAAGATACTAAAGCCCACTGCCTCACTATTATGTTCTTGAGTCCCATTTCATACTTTTTTTCATATAAGATATAAAGAAAGTTGAGGGGTAATTAGATGCAATAGAAGTAGTTATGTTTGTAGACACTAAAAGAATATAAAAAATTGTGTTATTATATTCAAAATACGACCGTTAGTTTGTGAAATTTGCTTTGTTGAATTTTTAAAAGATTTTTACAATTTTCCCTTTTGAACTTCATTAACACTACTGTGACATGCTTGAGATCCTTACAAAGTTTGTAAATATGTCTACAAGTTACCTTTTCATTTAAGAACCCTCTAAGAGGTTTGAATTATGTGTTCATGACATAGCTTACTATTGAAAATTATAATGACCATATGGCTTTCTTGAAAACTAAAGATTCTCTCATTATTATATTGGGGTTTACACTTATTTTTTATTGTATAGAATTGATATTGAACAATCTTACTTTATATATCATTGATTTCATGTTAGACAATCTTACCTTCTTGATATACTCTACAAGTGAACTGCATATTCAGACTGATCCAAAGAACCTACTGTAAATATAAACATATGAGCGTTGCATTAGGTAGAATTGTGATATATAGGGCTTATAATGATTTTTTTTGTATGATTTGTTTTTTGTAGAGCATATATGTAATACCCCATATTTTTATCGCTTTTAAATTTGAGGGTTTATTAAATTTAATTTGAGATATTAATTTAATATTAATCCAAAAATTTATTTTTTAATATTTACTAGCGTGACGTGAGTTAGTATTTTTTGGGAATTTGTTGAAAATTACTAGATAAGTAAAGTAATATATAAGATTGATTTTTATTTAAATTATCGCGAGTGAATAAAATGGAAATTGTGAAAATTTAAGTCGGGACGCGAATGTGTCGTGTCAGGAATCATTATTATAAAAGTGAATATATTATAAGTCACCGTATGGTCGTTTTGACTGAGTCAAAGTGTCCGAAAGGGTTGAGATAGTCAGAAAAGTGTACTCGGGAGTTTAGTTTGGGTATCGGAGCGTTTTTAGGCGTAATTGACATCCCGAGAGGGTATTATGGACATTTTGCATTTTTGGGTAATTGAACACACGAAATTTCCCAATATATATTAGCCATTTGGAGTTGTCTCTTAGGGTTAACAAACACAAAACCTAAGAACAACCATTAGAGAAGAAGGTGAAGAGTTTCCAAGCAATCCAAGGCCAAGAACTCACTCGATTGCACCGCCACCACCACAAGAACGTAGATCGCACGACAAGGAACACAACCATATATTTTTTTATCAAAAAATCAGATCCTTTAATCCCAGGCAAGTATCTATCTTTATTTTCTTTTAGTTAATGTTCCACCCATGTTAGTTTAGGATTGTTAAGAACATATTTTATGGAAGAAACTGATAATTTAGAGACTTTAAATCGCATGTTTTTGAGGAACTAAATATGTTCTGGACATCTCAATCATATGTAGAGGATTACCCATGAATTTGTATGGATTTAGAAGCAATAAATATGGAAAAGAATTAGAAGAATGGATGTTTCATGAAAAATTAGGGTTCTTGATAGTTATGTAAATTTTACCCCATTAATCCAATACCTTTGATGAATTTGGACATTTTTCACGTGGGAAATCATGTATATAGGTATATATGAATATTAGTAATCTTGTTTTGAAGTTGGGGGATCACTAATGGTGTTTTGGAGAAGAGTTTTTGATGAAACTCATAGGTTGAATATGGGCAAGAACTGCTCGGTCGATCGACCCCCTTTCCTCGATCGATCGATCCCCCCTGAAAAACTCTAGATTTCCCCCATTTTTGTTTAATCCGGTTAAAATGCGTACCCTTGATTATTATTGATAGATTATAATGGATTATGAAGAGGACCAGTAGGGTCTAGGTAGACCCCGTTGAGTGAAATTTAATATGGAATGAAATTGTGGGTGAACGGGGAGTTATTCGTACATAGAAAATTGTAAGTACATTCACTAAAAGATTGGGACTCGTAAAAGATTTAAGCCAGAAGGTAAGTGAGGGTATACCTACTGAAATTATACTTAGTGAGATAGAATACTTCAAGAGATGAGAAGTAAGTCTGAAATAAATTATAAATGAGAATAAAAGAGATGTGAGATAATCGAGTAATTTGTGCTAAGAATGGATAATTATAATTATGGGTCATGGGCGCACCTAATTTAGAAAATGTGAATATTTATATGACTGTGTGGTTGTGCATATATTATGTATCTGTGTAAAAACCATACCCGGGTTACTTGCTATCACGGAGGTTTCCGCGCCGGGACAGTCTTATCTCGATTGGACCTTTATGGGGGATATTGACTTGTACCCTAGAAGATAGTATCCTAGATACAAGCTATCTGAAAATGATAGTCAGATGTTCTAAGAGACGTGAGGGTATGTGCTGACCTCTTAGGATTTGGAACTATGCCTCACCTCCATTTTTATGTGTATTGTGTTAATACGGTTCGAGAGTGATTCCGAACTAGTATTTCCTTTAGTACGAGTGACACGGGGACTTGATAGCAGAGTATGCCAACACCATATATTTTATGTAGGATGACGACATTATATATTATATGAGTGATTGGTATATATACTTATATATATGGAAACTTTCTACTATGTGTATAATGAGTTTAGTGGTGAATAAATGCTTCAACTTTATAACAAGTATTCGTAACTTTTATAACGATGCTGAGTGGTTCTAAGTAATGTAAGAAAATGTAAGAGATTAATTTTCTAAAACCAAAATTTATTGGCCTTAGTATTTCTCGAGATAAACTTCATGGGAATAAGTTAGATAGACTTATGAGATCCGTAGATCGATAGGCGTGCACACTAGATGAGATGTGATAATTCTCAAGAGAGTGTCGCATAATTATATGGTTGTCACATTAATCGGTAAGCATTTTAATTACTTACTAAACTATTTTAAAACTATTTTACACTCGGGCTCTGACCCTTTTCCGGTTATTTCTCTTCCTCTTGTATATATATGTATGTATTACAGGTGCCCAGCCACATGGGCGTCATGCTTAGATTCTTTGGATTGGACGAGCTGCAGCTTATGTAGGAGTTGCAGGCCTTTGCTTTAGGCGACATCGTCATTGATTCTGTTCTTACTTTAGATCTGCTTAGTTAGGGCATGTGTCGCCCGAATTCCTATTTTGTTTGGATTTGTCAGTGATTTATGTTCATTTATATTTTTGGTATATCAGTACTCCTTGGGAGTTAACTATTGTCAGAATGATTTCACTTATGGTTCTTAAACTTGGTTTGGATTATCTAAGATGGTTTAAATTCTTGTGTGTTAATTGTCATCCTTAGTATTTATGTGATTCTTAAACTGTTGGTTATTAATAAAGGTATCATATTGGAATTAAATAAAATGAAAATAAGACTTTCAATTGTTTTGACACTTGGCCTAATTATTTAGGGTGTTCAAATTGGAAATATTATTTTACGAAAGTGATGATGAGAATGAACCAACCGTTCACCTTGATGTTAATTTAATAAATGATTGATCACCCGGTATTTAATTAGGCGTGGTATTGCAATATAGGGCGAGTGATAAGGTGAGGAGGTTAAAAAGGTAAGGATATGGAGGTGAAAGTTCAAAGGATGATATCTCACCGGTGACACCAAAAATTGAACCGATCTGCATGGGTAAATCAACGATTTGTGAGGGTTCTGAAAATGAAAATGAAAACACGGTGGTTCCAAAAAGAAAGGAATACTTAATTGATTACACATTTTTAGTTGTTTTAAAACAAGAATACTTTTTCGACCTTGGGGGGCATGAAGGCCTTTTTTTCCAATCTATCTGGGAGGCTAATAAAAGTTATATATATAATGTTGTCCAGTGTTTTACCATTGGCCATATCCTTAAACAGCTTAATGTACTATCACTGTCTTGGTGCCTAATGTGGAAAATCCCGATACCCCTAGCCAACTTAGACCTATAAGCCCGTCAAGTTTTCCTTATAAAATTACTTCTAAAGTCCTAGATAATAGGTTTGACCACCTGCTCGCCCTTATAATTGCCATAATCAAAGTGCTTTGTTCAAGATACATTGATCCAAAATGATGCTATTGTTGCAAGACAAAATGATCGAGACTATTTATTATTATTTTTCTTTTATTAAGACCATTTTACTCCCGCCCTGAATTCTTGCTGTTTGTAAGCTGAACTTTGAACTCTTAGTTGTGATTTACTTTTTATGTAACATATTGGTTGGGATTAAACTCTATGGTGAGTTTTGATGTTCAAGCATTCTGTGTTACAGCTTTAGAAAGGGTAACTATTGAGTCCTATCTCATAAACTATCATACCACTATTTTAGATTTATTAATTGTCCATGTTTTAATTTTCTTATGGTACTGTAGTTTTGCATAACTTTCTCATGTCACTACACTTTCTAATCGTCTGTCTTTGGGATTTATCATTTAATCATCTTATGAATTGAACATTTTGTACTTTTCCCGTTGAACATTGCTGAAATAGTGTTGTGCTTTTTTTTAGTTGAATAAATATTAAAATTAGAAGATTGGCTTGATTATATCTTTGACTTTTTTGTATATCTCTCACACTTGGATTCACTAAACTATAGTTTAGAGCAGGTATAATATACATTTTATCTTATTTTAATTTTAGCAGATTAACTATATTCTGTTTCCGACTGAGAGTGTGGGAAGGGTGGGGGCTCAAGCTGGTCAGATTTAAGACAAGTTGAACTGCTGTAATTGGTGCTCGAAGATAAAAAAATAACCCATATAAAGTGAAGAATAATGAATGATGGCACCACCAGAAAAATCATGGATAACTCTTTGGTTTGTCCTTATGCGTGGCTCATTGTCATGACTGGTTTGTCTTTTCGCCCGCGCCTCTATGCTCTTCACAAATTTTTAGTTGTTTTTTCTTTTTTGCTAAGAATGAAACTTCTATTTTTTTTTTCGTAAATCGGTCTATGTATATATATATGTGTGTGAAGTAATTAGTTGGTTTATTGAACAATAAATGTGTGATCCCGTTTCAGTGTCGGTTGATGGGCCTGCTAAGAGACAAGAGTTATTTTGAAAGATAGAATAAGATCTTGACATTTAAAGCTACTAAGTAAGAGCTTGACATTTAAATCTACACCTATGTCAAGTTTCTACATGGAACCCCCTCCAAAAGTTGAATGGAAGAATATGCCAGCCACTCGACTGATAGCTCCTAAGCTTGGAAGGAACAAAAGTTGCATTGCTGGGTCCAACAACTCCTCCGAGGGTGGAGGATGAGGTTGCATTGTATGTTAGAAAATGTCTACGGATGAGTTGTAAAGGTCATGATATGAATTTTCATTTCGTGAAAATAGAAGTACATAATGCACTTTTGTGAGTGAGAAAATGAAAATTCATTTAATTTCTTTAATATATATTTTATCTGGCCGAAAAATTTCCTCTTTTGTTACCATGCAGGTACCAAGAAAATGTAGTTCATAGAAAAACTTGCAAAAAGCTTCGCCTGGAGTTATTGGTTCTTCCAGACCATGGCATCATTAGTTCTTCCTAACAATTATTAAGTCCAAGAGCCGTGTTTTTTTTTTGAAACAAACGTGGAATCAAAGTTTAGGAAGTTTAGTATGTGGTTCTATTGTCTTTCATGCTACTTTATCAATTTTAGGATCTTATAAAACAAGATTTTATCACAAACACATCTCATTAAACAAAGCAAGGCCTTTTTTCTATGACAAGAGTTCTGTAAATTTCAAAAATATGAGTTCGTGTTAGTTTTAGGTAATAATTTATTGCTGTAACATTTTCTAATTTTCTTTATAACTAATATTGTAAAAAATGGAGCTGCATTTCGTGTCACCGTGAGCACAATGGGTCAGATATTTTTACCATTGTTAAAATTAACTTCTACCAATAACACAAACCAATTATGTTATTAGTAAAGAGAACAATGGTTCTCTTTGTAACAGTACCATTCTTATAAGCATTCTAGATAATTTTAAAGAGAACAATGGTTGTCTTTTAAGCATTCTTATAACAATACCATTCTTTCAACCGGTGTTCAGTGCATTTACTAATAATTTACCTGAAAGAAAATTAACTGGTACCAATCAACCATTGTTTTCTTTATAACAAAATTTTTGGTTCTCTTTATAAGAATGGTACTGGTGTTAAATGGACTGGTTTGTGTGGTTGGTTCTCTTTATAACTAAACACCAATTCCATTCTTATAAGCAAATGCACTGAACACAAGTACCATTATTAAAATTATTAGTAATTTGCTTTCTAGATAATTTTTCATAAGCTTAATTGAAATTTTCAATTTTAGCCCATGTTAATCTTTCATCCTTGGGTGACTTAATCTATTAAACATAGGGTGCAATAAGTTATGTTATTTTCTCTCTATGATTACCGATATAATATGTTGATTGTTTTTTCTCATACAATTTAGAACAAGTATTATTATGATGTTGGTTATACCAAAGTAACCTAACTCAATAAAGCTTTTTGGGTATACATGTCATGCCAATGTAAATTGACAATAAATTATGTTATTGGGACATGTTAGTTATAATTTATGAATTTCATCATTTACTATTGAAATGATATACTAAAGATCTATTGAAGCATCACAATCATGGTAGTATGTTGTTAGGATAATGAATTTCTCAAATTCGTTGTTAAATACTACATTGTATAATTTATTTAAACGTTCACCTTAGATTAGTCTTTTTTGAATTAATGATTAGTTAAGTCCATGTATAATAAGATTTGATATTTTATGTTAGTATTATGAATTATGGATGGCTTATGTTACATTTAAAAGGCCATTAAAGGCTAGACATTGGAGGCCTATAATAGCATATTAGAAATCGAAAACATTGCCTAAACATTAAGCACACACATGGTCAGGGAAATCAAAACTTAAGAAGGAAACAAACAAGAAACATTGTGGATCCATCTATTATTCTGCAAGCCTTGATGGATCCAATGAGGCCTGTGTATTTTGATGTTTCGAGAGTGTCAATATCCCCATCTGATATCCAACATTTTGGACCGGTCACCGTGTCAACACTTGCTTATGCTTTGCCTCTACTACTCCTGAAGCTCAGTAAATGATGATGAGAGAACATCTATTTCCTCTGATGGAGTGTCTTGAGTGTGAGCATACGGGGAAAGTGACGGGTATGTTATTAGAGATGGACTTGACGGAAGTGCCTCTTCTCATTAAATTCCTAAATGCTCTTAAGAAAAAAGTTGGTGAGGCCAAGAACGTGCTCCGTTTGGCTACTTCAGGTTCCGATGGTGGTGAGCAGATTAACTCTTTGTCCTTCGATGAATGAGGCAACCATAATATCCATTGGTAAATACATGTGTGCCAATGTGAGTCCATTTTCATAGGGCTGGTGAGAGCTATTTATTGTTAATGAGTTATTCGACTCTACACAATTTCTAGGATTGGTTTCATTTTTGCTCAAGTTATATCTGCTAGGTAGTCAAGTTCTTTTTAGGCTATCAACTTATTATGTAGGTATTTTAGAGTCTTTAAGAAGGCTGCCAAGATGATCATCCCATTTTTTTCAGTTTATTTAGCCAACAAGACTTGGGATTTTACTAGGATTATTATTTAGCCATCAAATCAGTTTGTATTTATAAATTTTTACATCAATATTTGTTACATGATTTTTTGAAACAATTATTTTTTCTTCTTCTAATTTTAGTGGGTTCTGATCTTAAAAAGTGACATTTTTACACATAATCATAATGGTTTTTGAAGTTCAGTGGGGTCACCTGAATATATGAAGAAAATATATTCTTTAAGCTCTAAATTTTGGCGTGTTCACATGCGTCTTTCTATGTTTTATTATTTGGAAGTACCCTTTGCATATGGTAATCATCAAAGTTAAGTACATTTATTTTGTCTTTGGTATGCTATTGGAGTAAAAATACAATGCATTATATGTATTTGATATGCTATATGCCTGGGCAAATGTCTTTTCTTTCAGTTTCACATATTGATTATAGTTTGAATTTACATCATTATCTTTTAATGGAGTTTAATTTTAAAATTCCTTTAGGTACGAGAAACCAGTATAAGAGAAAAGTGGAAAATTTATCGTTTTACGATTATGTACTTTGGATAGTTTATTTTATCATTTTACGATTATGTACTTGGGAAAGTATCGCCGTGCCTTCAGGCACGGGCATTCCGCTAGAATACACACACACACACACGCACACACACACAGACACACACACACACAATTAGACTTATTAATTTATTTGAAGTTACATCAGTGAAAGTAAATGAAGTTACATTTATTAAGTTAGATTTACTATGGATACAATTACACATGTTAAGTTAAATACAGTTACAATGTTAAAAACATATGTAGTTACATTTATTTAAATAGATACGATTACAATAATCAAAAGCGATTCAATTACATTATTGAAAATAAATACATTTACATTAATTTAATTTATACTATTTTTAACCTTTACTTTGTATAAATAATTATTTGTAGTTGTTTATGTTTTTGTAACACTTTGTAGTTGGGATAATAATGTTTGTTGTGTTATTTTGTATAATACTAATACATAAACATAAGTGATTATTATGTTTTGTTTTTGTTATATTGTTATTTTCAGTACATATACATTTAATGTGTTAGATACATTTTACAACGATGTGTACAGATAGAGTTACAGTCATTAATATATATGCTATTCATAGCGTCCCCCTATTTAGCTCGCATGGAGAGTCCAAAGGCTCGTTCGTGTGGAGGTTCAGGGTTATAATAAAATTAATATATACACTATTGCAGTTGTAAAAACAAATTCAATTACACTTCTTTATTTAAAAATTATTTCTTTATATTGTGTTTGTTTAATTTTGACCTTTGGAATTATTTTTCATATATCAGAAATGAAGTTTTGATCTATGTCTGGGTTAATATCTGGGTCGAAGTCTCAATGAACTGGTGTTTCTTTGAAATTAAGTGATGTGAATACGAAGAGTTATATAACTAATATAAAAAATATCAATTTTGATTGTGCAGAGAATAAGTCGAAGAAAACTGTTGGAGATTATGATTTCACTGATTCTAAAGCAAAATCAAAAGGAACTAGGACTCAGTATATGTTTAGTCTCAATAGTTTAATCAAAATCATTAGTAATATTAATTTGACTGTGAAACAAATTAAATCTATTAGGAAAACACCCTTCAGTAGGTTGTTGCTGCCTATTGTCGAGAAAACTCTTGACAAAAAATGTATCAGAAAAAATATTGATGACATAATGATCAATTTGAAATTCTTTGATTTTAGTGAGGAGATGACTTTAACAAATGAAGATGTTAGGGTCGTTTTTGTAATTGATTGTAGGCTAGAGGAGATAAATGTTGATGTACATTAAAGATCGAGAAGTGTTTTTGTTTAGAAAAGATTCGTTGGTGTTGGAAGGGAGAAATGGAGTTTGTTCAAATATGCGTTAATGGAAGCTGTAAAAGAGGAAACAGAAGATGATGTTTTCAATGTTGCATAACTGTTGATTCTTTATCTGTGTAACTCATTTTTTTAAGATGAGTGGAACATATAGTAAGTGGGAGCACGTCCCAGCTTTTGAAAGTCTTAAGTCAATGAATGCTTATAACTGGTGTGGCATGGCTAATTAGTGGTTGATTGATCAATCATGAAGAATAATTTGGATATTTTGAAAGTTGAAGGATGTGTTTCACTTTTGTTGGAATGTATTATAAATTATTTTTATTTTTTGTGAAATAATATTAATATGTGTTCAAATTCCATTATATATGTAGGTATAGTTATATTAATAAGTGTATTATATATACTTATTAAGTAGTATACAATTATAATGAGGAAAGTATTAACAATGACTAAAATAATATAATTATTATTTTACACACAAGTACAATAATAAAAAAAATATTGTTACAGTTATTAAATAATATATAATGATAAAAATATATACAATCACACCTGTTAATTTATATATTATTGCAGTATTTAAAACATATGCTGTTAGACTTATTAATTTTGATAGAGTTACAATACTAAAAATATACATAATTACATTTATTAAGTTAGATACTATTACATTAGCTAATACAAATACTTTTACACATATTAAGTTAAATACGTTTACAATATTAAAAATAGATAAAGTTATATTTATTTAGCTAGATACAGTTATATTGATCAAAAGACATACAATTATAATCAATAAGTTAGATACATTTACACTTAATAAGTCAAATATAGTCTCAATGTTGAAGTTAGTTACACTAACACTTATTAAGTTGGATACACTTATAATGATGAGGTCAGATTGATAACAGGGGAAATCGCGGCGCAAGTTTATATAGATATTCGCCGATCATTATGCTCGGCTCCCACTGTTATGCAAAAACTTAAACTATTGACTACACTATTTTAAGGGAGTACAACGGCCAGTCCGGGTATCGAAATCCACAGAGGCAAGTTGCTAGAATTATATTGATTTAATACTTCAAGAATAAAAGTGTAAAAGATAATTGTTAACAAAAAAAAAGATAACTAGGCATGGAAATTAAACTAAGATTAATAAAAAGGAATAAAAAATACAAATTGAGACTAATATCCCTCACCTTGGGTTAATCCGTATATCTGGTTACATGGGAAGACGAGTTTATTAAGATTGAATCTCATTGCATCAATTAATTAAATCTAGAGTTGTCTCACTCTAAATCATCATAAAAGCCTACTATGATTTTAGCGTCAACAAATTGTGACAACCCGCTCCAAATAATAACGGATGGCTAGCCTTATACTATAATAAATCAGGTATCTCAGATGGCAGGCTAACTACCCGAAATCATTAAGTGGGAATTGTCAAAAATTTAAAACTTTTATAATAACAACAATAACAAAACCAATAATGCACATAACCAACAATATACATCTAACTATGATGAGTGAAAAGTGCATGCTCCAATAATATGAAAGAGTACAATACATTGTACAACAAAAATCTCACCAATGAAATACCCGAATATGCTGTCGGGTAACAGACAATACAATAATCTGAGAATATGAAATACAAAAGTGTTAATCTACAACACTTGAATACTAACTCAATATACAAACTGAATCCTAATCTAGATATACAAAGATAGGAATCGACTAAAGCAAGGTGCCGCAACATTCCGCTACTGCCACAGCTCCACAAATACCCTGGATGGATAACATCAAAGGCGTTCTAGTGGAGGAACACCTGAAGTAATACAATATATACAAGGAGAAGGAAAATATAAACGGGTCAGAGCCCGAGTTTGAAAAACGTTTTATAGCAAGTGTATTAAAATGCATAATAATTATAAATGAATTATTACATGATTTAGTTGGAATCGAACTCTCCATAATAATTCAACTCACCTCTCATCTAAAGCGCGCACTAAACGTATGCACGTGATCTCTAAATGGATGCCCGATTCTACTTAGGTAAGAGGATCCTAACTTAAACCCAAAAGAAGTATTTAAGTGAAATCATCTAACCTATCTCCCAATACATTTGTTTCCATAATTTATAAGTCATATACATTAACTTTAATGTAATAGTTATAGTTATCTTTATAATGTTCATTTGTTGAACATATAAAGTTACATGATCCAATCATGTACACATCATTACAATACATCAACAATCTCATTTACTAGAATTTTTTTATTCTAGTGATGCCTATATAAGTCATGGAACCATATGTATAATTATTATATATGAGTTATTAGCATCAAGAGTTAAGGACTAAACTCCTCCCGATTCTCAACACGGCGCTGCGTTTCGTGTGTGGGACGTCTCGCCGAAGCGAAATCGAAACAAGGAACCCCCCTTTACACTACTCCTGACCGTATCGATCCTCGGGGCTCATTATGCCCTCAATGCAAGATGCATGTAACCCAAATGATTATTATCCAATTTTAATTAATTAATATTCCCAATTCTCAACAGTACACGGTATTTCATGCGTGGGACGTCTCGCCAAAGCGAAATCCAAACAAGGAACCCCCCCGTTACACTACTCCTGGCACTGTCGATTGTCGAGATAGGTGATATATATATATATATATATATATATATATATAGTTATGAGCATTAAGGACTAAACTTATCCCCAAGTTCCAACATTACACTGCGGTTCGTGCGTGGGACGTCTCGTCGAGGCGAAATCCAAACAAGGAACCCCCCGATACACTAATCCTGGCAATGTAGGTCGTTGAGGTCCATTATGCCCTTGATACCCAAGTACAAACACAAGCAATAATAACCATCCAACCGAGCTATAACTCGAAGGACGCAGGCTCACATGCTATCATCTTCCAGCAGCCCATATACGTAGCAAACTGGGGCCACCTGGTGGGGTTCAACGACACCCACCTCGTGATCTACTCACGCACACAACGTCCGGGAAGCGATCATAGCTCCTAACCGGCAAGTGAGAGCGACACATACCCACGACCTCTCACCCCCAAAATAAATAATGTATATATATATGTCGTTTGTTGACCACCATGGACGACTATGACCTGGGAAATATCCACATCCTTCTTTTCTAGTCAGAATGCTCACCCTCTACGCACGAAACTTCCCAATGATAGCAAGGAGGGGGTATGCTTAACATGTATATACACCATCATATAAGGTATATGTACATCCCACATAATAAAGATATACCATTATATAAGGTATACCTGCACATCATATTCATTTTCATTATACGCTCTTAGGCGCAATAGATTAATATCATTATTTAGTATATTTCTCTCTTTTGATACACTAACCGTCAATTCTCGCACAATAACCCCACTTAGTATCTGCTATACTAATTCTCACTTGAAGCTCACATGTCGCTTCTAATAATGAATTGTCTCAAAATTCAATTCAAGTTAAGGATATTCTTGATCCTAATAAACCTCAATTTGCATACGCGGTTCTCCATCCATAATATGGTTCAATTTATTTTATGAACCTTTAAAGTTATCCCATTTGGGATTCGATCCTAAGATCCGGCATCTCCAAGTTATTCTCATTCTCAGATCATGAAATTATTAATATCACCAAATAAAATCCCAAATAAAAATGGGCTTCCCCACTTAGTAAAATACCAAAATCTCCAATCGGTATTCCTCAAATACTAACCTCGATACTTAGAGGATTTTACACCAAATTGATATACTCTTTTAGATTCTCACTACTCAAAATCAATCACTAAAACTCCCCGACATTTTCATTTAGTCATTTATCACTATTTCTCTTATTTCCCATATAAGAGAGATATGCCACCATCACATTTATTTATCAATTAGCCCCATATATCGTCTTATGATTCTAAAGTCTATAATCCCCTTATATAATCACTTAATCCTTTATGATACTATGATTATGAAAGTCCATACTTACAAACCCAAAGAAAAAGGGGATAAATTAAATTCTCAAACTTGAACCCAAAACAGGGGACCGGTCGACCGGTGCCCAAACCGCGGTCGACCGCATTTCTTAATTTTTCCTATAATCGAAGACAGTGTGCCCAATTCTGGAGGTGCGGTCGACCGGCCCTCTGTACGCGGTCGACCGGCCCTACCAGGTACCACAGCCAAAATCCATTTTTACACAACTCCAACTTCTCAAAAACCTCCAATAATTACATTTAACCACAAATCTTCAACCCAACCATATTCATAACATTAATATTCATTCTAGAATACTTATAAACTAATTTCTAACCTTAAATCCATTTTATACACTACAAATCTAAGGTTTTCCCCAAAAGTTAGGTTTTAACAATTTAAACCTAAAACCCAAAATTCAATCCACAGATCATGCAATAATTGGTACACAGCAATTATTTAGCAAGTTTAATCACTTGCCTCGGGTTCGTAGGGTCTGAATCCGCCTTGAGATCGCGTATTTGTCAGAAATCTCCACTTTCTCTCTCTTTTCTCCTTCTTCTTTCTTCTTCTCTCTCTCTTTCTTTCTTTCTTTCTTTCTTTCTTTCTTTCTTTCTTTCTTTCTTTCTATTTCTCTCTTTTTTGGGAGAAATATCTCCTGTAGACTTTTTAAGCCTTGTCTCCCAATGTACACATCTTTAATGATAATACACACTTTAAATGGCCCGGTAACTTTAATTCGAGTCAAACGGTCCTAAATTATTTCGGAACCTAAATAGACCCCAAGTACAGTCATTTCGACTTTCTCGACCCTTCCGAAAACAATGGTACCCTCAGAATTGCCATTCGAGACTCTTTCTAACGAATCTAAATTTTGACCTTAATTGCCAATTTAATTGTTTCTCCAATAACATATTATTTATTTCTCCCAAAATAAATAAATTGTTGTCTCCAAGACCTCGGGTTGTTACATAAATACCCCAAAAATTACACACGCAACATTGTAAATACGGTGCATACATGACACCGTTAAATATCCTAGGTGTAAAATCAAGAACAACCCAATCAAATTAAACTCATAAAACCCATCACTAAAGCAAAACAACCAAATCAACCCAAGGAGAGTTCAATCAATCTCAACCTAGACTAAATTAGCTACACAACATAATGAAAGATATAAATTAAATGCAAGTAATAAATGAAATAAATAAATAAATGAAATCAACTATGTTACAGAACAAGAAAAATGCACAAATAAAGTGGAGAATACAATGAATAGTAAAGTAGACTTATAAAAATGGGTATGAAACCCTACAGGAAGAGGAGAGGGAAGCTCCCTAAATACAAACCCCAAAAACTAATAAAATGAAAGATATGTTACAAAATAAACCAGGGTTCCTATTTATAGTAAGTGAGCAAATAAGAAAAGAAAAAAAGGAAAAAGAAAAGAAAAAGAAAGCTAGCGCCAGAATCCCTGTTCAGTCGATCGATCGACTAAATCCTATCGATCAATCGATCAAACTCTGAACAACCACTATTTTCTTCGTATGCTGAATTCTGAATGACCGGTTGGCCAGGGTTCCAAGGCCAGTCCATCGATGCTCTGTTTTGAGCAACCCTTGGTCCATAAAAGGGGAAAAAGACAATAAACTAAAATAGTCATAACTTCTTCGTCCAAAGTCGAATTGACGTGCCGTTTGCGGCCACGCGAAGTTGACTCAATGAACTACGTTTTCGTGGAATTCCACTGAGCCATAAATGAAGTAGGGAATGTCTAAAATGACCTTGAAATTGAGTCTGGTGATGGAACTTCTTCGAAACGCAACCAATCCTCACTTTAAGCATTCTAACACCTACAAAATCTCTATTAAACCATACACAATATATATATATATATATATATATATATATATATATATATATATATATATATATATATATATAATTGAGGGTGTCTGTTAACGAGCTTAAATATAGGCATAAGGAATAAAAAAGTGCTAGAATGCGTAAGGATAACAGGTGCGGATATGCAATATTCATGACTAACCACACCCTTTAACTTAGACATTGCTAGTCCATTATCAAAACCAGTCCACAGAAGGTGGTACAAAACGTATATACACATAAAATTATAAAAGCCACTTTCGTAGGGAACACAATTGCATTTAGCATATGCAATAAGTCGTTAAACCCCTAGGTTACCCTAGTGGACGAGTGTTGTCTCGTGGGGGTTTTCACAGATGAAACCCACAAACATCAAATTTCCTCAAAATGTATGCCCAACCAATATGTGATAAGCCCAACAATAACAAAAAAGATTTCAAACACATTATTAGCAAAGTGAATGAATTCACACAAAAGTTTATATTACTAACATTATGGAATGAACTTCGTAGAATTGAAACCTTAAAATGTGGGAGGGGAGCGAGCACATGCAAAGTATGATTTGGCAAAAATTTAAAAAAATTGGATAAGCGTTAAAGCGTGCATAATTGTCAATCCTCACCGGTGTATTACACTAAACAAATGAAATTTCTATGAATGAGAGGTAATACACGAGACACACGTGCATAAACAGTAAATGTAAGTGGAAACTAGGCCGCACACATGTCACTAAAGAAGAACACTATATATAAAATGAAAAGCATGTAATCTCAATGAAAGATACCGTCATTAAAGGAGGCGAAATGTATTTTCACAAATTATCAAAACTATTTAAACTTTTGAATTAAATTCACTTTAGGATCACATAGGACTTTATAGGGTTGTGATGTAGGTTTGGCGTTAAGGTTATGAAACAAAGGGATTATGTACGGATTCAAAGGTGCTTGGGGATGAAAACTCGGAATAATGAAAAATGTGAAAAAATACAAAATTGGACAATGATTCCAAACAAGCATTAGATATGAAATGGGAGAGTGACAAGGATTATTGAACACTATGTACATAAATGAAACTTTCTCTTTCTATTATTTTCTATTATTTTCTTTCTTCTTTTTTTCTTTTATTTATTTTCATTTTTTCTTTTCTTTCACACTCTCACATGCTTAATTGCAACCACGTAACACGAATATCATTCAATCCCAAATATCATTTCAAAAAAAGTAATGGAAGGTGATATATATGGTTTAAAACTCCAATGTGGAGTTGGTTATAGGATTTTGGTTTATGAAACGAAAGGCTACATTTAGGCTCAAAGGGGTTGACGATGGAAAACATTTAAGATGAGGTCAAGGTCAAAATGGGCGATATAATAAAGAAGGCCTATGATCATTTCCTAAAGTATACGCAATTCCCGAGTCAAAACAAACTTTGAAAATCATGCTCAAGTAACACATTTCAAGATATGACTCAATTAATAAACGATCAAATAAAGAATAGTGAGATTACTAATGACTGTAACATTTTCAAAGAGAAAATAGTAGTGTATAACAGTCATAAACGAAGGAAAGCCTAAAGATCATTAGGTGTAAGTATATTCAATGCAATAAAAGATTACCTAATTATAAAAATCTTAAACCAAATTAATTAAACAAGAAAAGCGCATGTGCTCATGGGATTAAAGTTTAATTCATAAAGTTATTCAAAATATCAATAATTGAGGAGTAAAGGCTAATAACTTCTAAAATCGAGAACATGCACAATTAAATTGTCTATTGAATCAGACATTTATTAAAATTTGTCATAGGAAACAAAGGCAAGATGCCCAAAACTGAAAAAAAAGAAAATATTTTTAAAATTTTTAATTTTTAGAAGAAAAGCGTGCTTGGAAAGAACATATAATTCAATCAAATAAACTACCAATGAATGGATAGAATATCCCACACCCCAAACTTAAACTTAACATTGTCCTCAATGTGAATTAAGAACCAAGATAAAGAAAGGAAAAGAGTAATATTACCCAAAATGGGGCGATCTCGTGACAATACAAGTCCAACGATTCTACAAAAAATGTTAGCACCAAGCACAATGACACGAAATTAAATGTATACTAAAGTGCGTGCTTATATAGGCTCAAGTGCGAGCCTATCGCTCAAGTAATAATCCGATAAGTTGGGATCGTCTCCATAGGTAACTAGGACAAAAATTTATGACGATGTAGGAATAGAAGACTGACCCCCCTAACAGATTCAAGAAAAGAAACTAAAAAGATGATTAATTGTGAACTGAATGACTACTAACTAAATGCGAAGGAAATTTAAACTATTGACTAACCTATATGCATATAAATAAACTACTATAGTGAATTAAATATGAATAAGGGAAAGATAGGTTAGGATACAATCCCCCAAACCCTAGTAGATTTACCGGATAAAATACTAGCTTTTGAATTAGGTAAGTGATCAAACTCAGTCTTTAGTTTTCCTAAGCATTACTTATATGAAGGTACTAGCCCACATCATACGTAATCAAAGGTAAGAATAAAGTGGTGCTGCATAGCCAACACACATATCGCATCCTTAAACACCCCGGTTACTTAGGGAAAGTGAAGTTAAAAGGCATACGACAGTTGTGATCGCTACACAATGAGATTCGATCAAAATTTAATTCAAAACCTATTTTCTATTCTTGTAAACTACATCGAGCCGGGTTCATGCATCCGAACCCTTAGAAATTTAGCTGGACATAATAAAACTAAATGTGAATACAAAACCTACTGTGCATGAATTCATAACTTCTTGAAAACTTGGGAAGAAATTTTGTCAATAAGAATTACAACCTAAAATTTAATGAATAATCAAATTAAACTATGAAATCAATTGAAAGCAAAAAATAAATAATACTTGCAATGAAGAAATTATGGAATTAAATCTTGAAACTTGAATGACTGTTGTAGAAATTAAAATCTAGCGTTCTTAGTTGCAAAAGCTCTCTGAAACTATCCAAAAGAGAACCCCCCAAAAGTCTGGGAATTAATTAGAATAAGTATCCTACGAAAATTACAAGAGTTTGAGCTAAGTTGGACTCCTAATTTGAAAAAGAAAATTCAAAAAAATTGCAACCGAACTAGTTCGGCTTGGTCTTTCAGTTTGGTCCGGTATATGCCGGATCAGTTCGTTTTCCTTTGAAATTGGATCAGTTCGGCCCTCAATTTTATGCATATATTCTCAAGGAATTGGATCGGTTCATTTTTGGATATATCCGGATCGATTCGATGGTGACTTTTATTCAGAGACTGGATCTCCTTCGGATCGACTTATTTTTGGCAATGACTGGTCCGGTGTGATTCTTGAATTCTCTTTTTCTTCTTTTCTCTTGATTTTATCTCATCTTTGAAGTTCCATAACTTCTGATCCGGGACTCAGATTGGGAAGATGTTTCTTCTTACTTTCTTATAGACTTGCGTTCTTTAATTTTCATTTTGGTCCTTTATCCGAACTCTAGATGTAAAGTTACTATTTTGCCCTCTGAATTTTTTTCCTTTCTTTCTTCCTTGATTTCTCGGTTCTTGAGTTTCCTCTTCTCTTCACTTGTATAAAATACCGATAAAAAGCATAAAGAATACATGAAGATCGAGGCACTATATATGAAAGGTCAGTAGCACATATATAAGATAAATCCACATAATTTACATCACTGAGGGTGCTAAAAGTCTCTAAATTAAGGTAATAAATTTGGAAAAATTTATTCCTAATCACATAACAAAAAATAAATAACAAAAACTTAACTAATTACGCTAGACAACAAGTAAGAATAAAGAAAAATAAGGAAAAAAACTAACAATTTACAACCTACCATTTTAACTTCTATCTAACTATACACTAAAAGTTAAAAATTTTGAGAGTTCATCCAAAAAACGATTTGACTTTGAGGTAAAATCGGTATACCCTCATTTTCATGCATACCTTTTATAAAATAAGCATTCCGTTCAAACAACGGAAGGTATGTGTAAGGTGGAAGAAATGAACCATCATAAATTGAAATTTTTGGGGGATGATGGGGGATTTTGATTGAACGGGTGACGAAACACATGGGATCCAAAAAAATAGAATTTTCTCCCAAAGTTTTTGCAAATGGAATGGGTGGTGGCACACATGAAGGAAAAATTTCCTTCATGGAAAGAAACTCGAGAAAGTAATCCTCATCGGTGAAAGGGTTAAACTTTTTAAAGTTTGGAACCGATTCATTGAATACTTGTAGTGGTTAGACAATATAGAATAAAGACGGGGATAAATAAATTCAAACTCAAAAGATGAGTCATCATCGCTTGAAGATTGAGTTTCGAAGGAAATAATATCATTTTCTATGAAATATTCTTCTTTGGGGACCAAATAAGAAATCATTTCAGTGTAAATGGATACTACATACATTGAACAAGTGAAGAATGGTTTTTTCCAAAGTAGGAAAAAATTCCTCATCTGGTTCAAAACATTCCTCGACTTCAAAAGTATAGGAAGAAAAATTGTCATTGGATTCGAATAATGCATCTAACTTTAGTTCCCAATAACGATTTTCTTCCTAATAACGGTTTTCAAAATTTTCATCTTCAAGAATGCGCGAGTCTTCACGCAAAGTCATAGGTGGAGGGGCGGATTCTTGATAATGAGAAGTTTGAAAACTATCCTCGGAACAACTATCAAAATCATTATCATAAGAATTTTGAAAGCTATTGCAAATCGTTTCAACATTCTTATCATAAGGATTTTGAGGCCCAAAATCAGAATAATCATTCACAAAATTCCTGTAGTCCATAACTTGACTTTGGTAATATTCACCCAATGACATTTTAGATGTTTCAAGTTTTTGACTTTGCGAGTATTCTCCAAAAGTCATAGGTTTAGGGGAATTTTGAATATTATCACTACGATTATCAACAAAAATAGATAGGAAATTATTCCCCCCAAAATAGCTCAAGATAACAAATTCAAAAAAGTGATGTGCATCTAGCAAATTCAAGCATTTCTTGGTGCTCAAATGTAGAAGTCCTTTAAAAATAGTTAACAGAGAATAAAATTAAAAAGAAAAATACTACGAAATACGAAATCAATTAAATTCTAAAACAAACAAGACCCCAAAAATGACGCCATTTTGATAATAGTGGAAAATCGCGGTGCTTGTATTACCTGCGCATGTCGTTGTTGTCGTTTCACAGCCTCAATCCAAAAACTTAAACTACTAAATACTCTCTATTAAGGGAGTACAGTGGCCAGTCCGAGTATCGAAATCGACAAAGACAAGTTACTAGAATTATATTGATTTAATACTTTAGGAATATAAGTGTAAAATATAATTGTTAACAAAAGAAATGATAACTAGGCATGGAAGTTAAACTAAGATTAACGAAAAAGAATAAAAACTATAAATTAAGCCCTCACCTCGGGTTAATCGGTATAATTGGTTATATGGGAAGACGAGTTTATCAATATTGAATCTCATTTCAACAATTAATTAAATCTAGAATTGTTAACCCCTAAATCATCATAAAAGCCTACTATGATTTTGGTGTCCACAAACACCTCAAAAATTACACACGAAAGGTCATAAATACTGATATACACCGTTAAATCTCCTAGGCATAAAATCAAGAACAACCAATCTGAATTAAACTCATAAAATCAATCACCAAAGCAAAGCAACCAGATCAACCCAAGGTAAGTTCAATCAATCTTAACCTAGAATAATTTAGCTACACAACATAATCAAAGACATAAATTAAATGCAGGCAATAAATGAAAGCAACTAAGTTGCAAAGCAAAAAAAATACACAAGTAAAGTGGAGAAGACAATGAATAGTAAAGTAGACTTACAAAAATGGGTATGAAACCCTAGAGGAAGAGGGGAGGGAAGCTCCCAAAATACAAAACCTAAAAACTAATAAAATGAAAGATATGTCACAAAATAAACTAGGGTTCCTATTTATAGTAAGTGAGAAAAGAAGAAGAGAAAAAAGGAAAAAGAAAAGAAAAAGAAAGTTGGCACCGAAATCCCTGCTCAGTTGATCGATCGATCGACTAAACCCGATTGATCGATCGATTAAATACTGAACAACCACTATTTTCTTCGTAGGATAAATTCTGAATAACCGGTCGACCAGGGTCTTGATTCTTATCAAATATTGCATATTTTTGCCTGTTATCTTTATGCATTATAGCGCTTTTACGGTCCTTAATGCCTATATTTATGCTCATTAATCAGAAAACCTTGGATTTGGATATATACATGTTTTGCAGGGGTTAATTGTGCTTTTGTAGGTATTAGAACGCTAAAAGTGAGGATCTGTTGCATTTCGTAGAAGTTCCGTCGTTGGACGCTACTTCAAGGGCATTTTAATCAATTCAAATTTCTTATCCAGCTTAGTAAAATTCCACGTATGCATATTTCGTTGAGTTAGCATCGCGTGGCCACAAACGGTACGTCGTTTGGAGTTCGGACGAAGACGATATGCTCGTTTTCGTTATGTGATTTCTCCCCCTCTTCATGGACCATGCTTGGCCAGAAAACAGAGTACCGATCAACCGTGTCCAGTGGACTGGTCGGCCGTGATTTCTTATTTTGCCATCGGTAGGAGACAGTAGGCTTTTTCCTGAAGGACCGATCGACCGCGCCCCTATGACCGGTCGACCGGTTATGCCAAATATTTTGAGATCTTTCCTTTTTCTTTTCTTTTCTCTTTATTTATTTCCCACTTACTATAAATACCCATTGTTGTTGTAATATCAAATATACTAGTTTATAATAGATTTTAGGTTAGGGTTTGGAGGTTGAGAGATCATTCTTCTTCCTCTCATGGTTTGACACCCATTTGGGTTGTAAATGTGCACTATTCATCTTCCCTACCATTTTATATAAGTTGTATTTCCATTATTCTTGCTTTCTAGTGTAATTTACATGCTCTCCTAATGAGATTTACATGCTTTCTTTGCTTGCTTTCTAGGTATATTTATTACGTCTATTTATCGCGTTTCATTTATCGAGTTTTTACGATGCTTTCTAGGTAATTTAAATTTGGTTGTGTTTGAATTGAATTCACTTGAGTTGATGCGTTGCTTGACTTTGGTGATGGTGTTTAAATTCGGTTGTGTTTGAATTGAACTCACTCGAGACGCATTTGTAATAACTCATCGACCCATGTATCCATTTTATACAAATTAACTCGGGTGAGGGATATTCGACGCAACCTATAGTTTTATCACTTTGTTTATCTAGTTTTATTTACCCTCGCCTAGAATAATCATTTCCTTTTTATGCATCTTTTCCTTTTTAGTTTGTAATTAACCTTTTACACTTTTATTTAGGAATATTAAACCATATAAAGTCTAGCAACTCTTCTCTGTGGATGTTCGATACCTGACTTACCGCTATACTCACCTATTGGGTGTAGTCATAATTTAGGTTTTTGTATATTTCAGGTGAGCTGAATTCAAAATGACTGGCGCGTAGGTGACTCTCGCACCGCGACAAAACCCAGTCTATCAAATGACACCATTGCCGGGGATGAGTTTCTTTTAGACTTTATTTGATTTAGTATTTCATAGTATTTTCTTTCTATTTGTATTATTTGGTAATATTTTACAGGACTTCCACATTTGAGCACTTAGAAATGCTTGAATTTCCTGCGCGCACTTACTTTGTGGAATTTGCCACTTTGAGGCATTTTTGGGGTAAGCATGTCTTGTTCCAACTCTTTCGGTAATCATTGTTATAATTCTCAAAATTCTCACAAACCTATGACTTTCGGTGAATACTTAGAATCCCTAAGTATAACAAATTCAAATATGACTTTGGGCGAGTATAACGAAAGTCAAAATCTAGGTTATTGGAATTTTAATGATGATGATAATGATTTTGGGCTTTTAAATCCTTATAATAGGAATTTTGAAACGAATTGCAATAGTTTTCAAAATTCATATAATAATAATGAGTTTTTGTTTAAGTCCGATAGTAATGGTCAAAGTTCCCATTTTCATACATCCGCACCTCGACCTATGACTTTTGGTGAGGGCATGCATATGTATGAGAACGAGAAAATTGAAAATCGTTGTCGGGAAGAAAATCATTGTTGGGAACATGAATTGGATTTATTATTTGAGTCCAACGATGATTTTTCTTTCGAGACTTTCGAAGTCGAGGAATGTTTTGAACCAAATGAGGTACTTGCCTACTTTGGAACAAACCATTCTAGACTTTGCCCATCTCGTAATTGATATTGAAAGCGAGGATGAAAATGACGTAATATCTATTTGCAATGAAATGATTTCTTCTTTGCCCCCCAAAGAATAACTTTTCATTGAAAATGATATTATTTCTTTCGAAACTCAATCTTCATGCGATGATGATTCATCTCATGAGTTTGAATTTCTTTCATCCCCATTTCATTCTCTATTATCACACCGTCACAAGTACCCGATGATTCGGTTTCAAACTTTAATGTTTTAAACCTTTTCGCCGATGAGGAGTACTTGCTAGAGTCGCCTTCCACGATTGCATTCGTGCCTTCGTGTGCGCCGCCTCCCATTCCAATTTCAAAATCTTTGGGAGGATATTCGGCTTTTCCCGGCCCCCACATGTTTTTGTCACCCCTTCAATCCAAACCCCCCATCGTCCCTCCAAAACTTTTAATTGGCGATGGTTCATTTCTTATGCCTTACACATGCCTTCCGTTGTGCAAACGAAATTCATATTTTTCAGAAGGCATGCTTGTATATGAGGGTACATCGATTATACTCCAAAGTCAAATCATTTTTGCAGTGGACCCTCAGCTATTTAGACTTCTAGTGTACAGTTAGTGTGAGGCCTAAATAGTAGGTTTTATATAGTTAGCTTCTTTTTTCCTCTCCTTTTAATTTAGTTTAGTGTAATTATTTAACCTTTTGTTATTTGTTTTGACTATGCTCGGTACTAACTTATTTTGTAGATTCTTTGGACTTGTTCTTATGGGGATCGCTCCAATTTTTGGTAATATCGCTCTTTTCCTCTCTTTGACTTGGTTCTTAATTTACATTGGGGACAATGTCAGGTTTTAAGTTAGGGTGTGTGGGATATTCTATCCATTTCATTATTTAGTCCATGTTTTTGCTCACATGTTAGTTACTTAGTATGCTTTTCTTAGAAAAATTCAAAAATTTCAACAAGATTTTTTTTTCTTTTTTCTCTTTTTTTGGACATGTTACCTTTGTTTTCGATGATAAATTTCAATAATTTTCGGATCCAATAGACAACCCAATGATATATGTTCTCGATTTTAGAAGTTGTTAGTCTTTAGTCTCACTTATTGTTATTATGAATAACTTCATGAATTAAACTTTAATCCCATGACCACATGCGCTTTCTTGCCTTATTGATTTGGTTTAAAAAATTTATAACTCGATAATCTTTTGTTGCATTGTATATACTTACACCGAGTAAGGTTTGTACTGTTCGTCATTTGTGAGTGTATACACTATTCTTTTCTCATTGAAAACGTTGAATTCGCCGGTAATCTCACTATTCTTTCATTTGACCATTCATTAATTGAGTTCATACTTGAAATGTGTTACTTGATCATGATTTTCATATATTGTTTTGACTCGAGAATTTCGTAAACTTTGTGAAATGATCATAGTCCCTCTTTGTTATATCAACCATATTAGCCTTGACCTCAACCTTATATGTTTACCCTCGTTAACCCCTTTGAGGCTAAATATAGCCTTTCGTTTCATAACCCCATTCCCATTACCATCTATAAATTGGAGTTTTAGCCTATACATACACCTTCCATACCTTTGTTTGGATTGTTACTTGGGATTGAATGATGTTGTTATGATGTTGGTTGCAATTTAGGCATGTGAGAGTTTGATATGCAAAGAAAAGAAAGTAGTGAAAAAAAAGTGATGAAAAAGAGAAAGCAAAAAGCAAAAGAAAACAAAAGAGAAAAATGAGAAAAAGAAGAAAAGAAAAAATAAGAGAAAGTTGTAAATGTTGTATATGTTTCAAAAAGCTTTGATTGCTCTCCCCGATGATATATTTATTGCCTTTTTGGAATTTGTTTTCCAATTTTTCTATTGCTCGCATCTTCCCATTATCCCGAGTTTTCATCCCGAACACCTCGAATCCGTACATACATTCCTTCATTTTGTACCCTAGCCTAGCCTACATTATAACCCTATTAAAGTCCTATGTGATCTTAGGTTAATGTAATTTAAAAGTTGAAATAATTTTGATAATCTGTGAAAATACATTTCGCCTCTTTTAATGTGTGGTATCCTTTCATTGAAATTATAATTTTTCGTTTTATATATAACGTTCTTCATTTGTGACATGTGTGCGGCCTAGTTTCCCTTTACATTTACTCTTTATGCCCGCATGTTCTGTGTGTTACCTCCCTGTTTCGAGTGAATTCGCTTGATGAGTGTAATGCCCGTGAGGATTGAATATATGCTTTCTTTAATGTTTATCCGGCTTATATAAGTTTTTCTCCAAATCATAATTTGAATGTGCTCGCTCCCCTCCCACATTTTAAGGTTTCAATTCTTTGAGGTGCATTCTATAATGTTAATGATTTGGACTTTTGTTTGAATTCATTCACTTTGCTAATAATGCGTATGAAATATTTTTCGCCATTATTGGGCTTGTCGCATGTTGGTTTGGGCATATTTTAAGGAAACCATGTGATGTTTGTGGGTATCATCCCTAAAAACCCTTACGAGACTACACTCGTCCGCTAGGGTGACCTAGGGGTTTAACGACTTATTGCATATGCTAAATGCAATCGTGTTCCCTACGAAAGTGGCATTTATATTTCGATGCATATATATGTCTTGTACCACCTTCTGTGGACTGGTTTTGTTTGTTTCATTACTAGGGATTAGCAATGTTTAAGTTAGGGGGTGTGATTCGTATCAAATATTGCATATTTCCGCACGTTATCTTTATGTATTCTAGCGATTTTACGGTCCTGAATGCCTATATTTATGATCATTAACCAGACAACCTTGGATTTGGATATATACATGTTTTGCAGGGTTTAATTTTGCTTTTGTAGGTATTGGAATGCTAAAAGTGAGGATCTGTTGCATTTCGAAGAAGTTTCGTAATCGGACGCTACTTCAAGGGCATTTTAGTCAAATCACATTTCTTATCCAGCTCAAGGAAATTCCAAGGATGCATAGTTAATTGAGTTAGCATCGCGTGTCCATAAACGATGCGTCATTTGGAGTTCGGACGAAAAAGATATGCCCGTTTCGATTATGTGATTTCTCCCCTTCTTCATGGACCATGCTTGGCCAGAAAACAGAGTACCGATCGACCGCGGTTTCATATTTTTCTGTGGGAAGGAGACAGTAGGCTTTTTCCAGAAGGACCGATCGACTGCGCCCCTGCGATCGATCGACCGGTTATGCCAGATATTTTGAGATCTTTCCTTTTTTTTTTCTCTTTATTTATTTCCCACTTACTATAAATACCCATTTTTGTTGTAATATCAGATATACTAGTTTAGAATACATTTTATGTTAGGGTTTGGAGGTTGAGATCTCATTCTTCTTCCTCTCTTGGTTTGACACCCATTTGGGTTGTAAGTGTGCACTATTCATCTTCCCAACCATTTTATATAAGTTGTATTTCCATTATTCTTGCTTTCTAGTGTAATTTACATGCTCTCCTAATTAGATTTACATGCTTTCTTTGCTTGCTTTCTAGGTAGATTTATTGCATTTATTTATCGCATTTCATTTGCCGTGTTTTTACGATGCTTTCTAGGTAATTTAAATTAGGTTGTGTTTGAATTGAACTCACTCGAGTTGACGCGTTGCTTGGATTTGGTGATGGTGTTTACGGGTTTATTTCGGGTGCGTTGTCCTAGTTATTGCACCTAGGAGATTTGAAGGGGCATATCATGTATGTCCTGTGCTTACGGCCTTTCGTGCACAATTTTTGGGATATTTGTTGACGCCAAAATCTTATTAGGCTTTTATGCGGATTTAGGGGTGTGACAACGCTTGGTTCAATTAATTTTCGAAACGAGACGCATTTGTAATAACTCGTTGACCCATGTATCCATTTTATACAAATTAACTCGGGTGAGGGATATTCGACGCAACCTATAGTTTTATCGCTTTCTTAATCTAGATTTATTTAACCTCGCCTAGAATAATCATTTCCTTATTATGCATCTCTTCCTTTTTAGTTTTTAATTCACCTTTCACACTTTTATTTAGGAATATTAAACCATATAAATTCTAGCAACTTGTCTCTGTGGATTTTCGATAACCGAATTACCGCTATACTCACCCGTTAAGTGTAGTCGTAATTTAGGTTTTTGTATAATTCAGGTGAGCCGAATTCAAAAATGACCGGTGCGTAGGTGACTCTCGTGCTGCGGAAAAACCTAGTCTATCAGGTCCCCAGGCCGATCGACCAGTGCTCTGTTTTGAGCAGCCCTCGGTCCATAAAAATCGAAAAAAGTCCATAAACGGAAATGGCAACAACTTCTTCATTCAAACTTGAAACGACGTGCCATTTGCGGCCTCATGAAACTGACTCAATGAACTACACTTTCGTGGAATTCCACTGAGCCAAAGATGAAGTGTGAAATGTCTAAAATGCCCTTGAAGTTGAGTACGACGAAACTTCTCCGAAATGCAATCGATCCTCACTTGAAGCGTTCCAATACCTACAAAATCTTGATTAAACCCTGCAAAGCACACACACACACACACACACACACACACACACACACATATATATATATATATATATATATATATATATATATATATCCTAAATTGAGGTTATCTGGTTAACGATCTTAAATATAGGCATAAGGAACACAAAAAGTGCTAGAATGCGTAAAGATAACGGACGCGGATATGCAATATTCGTGACTAATCATAGATACAGTTTCACACACACACACACACACACACACACACACACATATATATACATACATATATATATATATATACATACATATATATATATACATACATATATATATATATATATATATATATATATATATATATATATATATATATATATATATATATATATATATATATAGAGAGAGAGAGAGAGAGAGAGAGAGAGAGAGAGAGAGAGACAACTGCAATGATAAAGACATATCTAGTTACACTTATTAAATTGGATGTAGTAACATTCATGAAAACAATGTTGGATTATTTTACAAATAGAAAAATTAATACACATGCATTCTAATAGATAGTTGTAGTTATAATTTTTAAACTTTTAGGCATACTTTCATCAATATGAATTTAACTATGGAAAACTAATGTTTGTAGTATTGGATTTATGATCACACCACTCCTTTTCAAATTGAGAGACCAATGTTCCTCGGTTTCTTTGATGGAATATATTCAACATGCACCGTTTATTAAGCAATACTGACTCATAGATGTTTTTTATGAGTAGGTATAAAAAAGTGAGTCTTTGAAATTAAGTCAAGTAGTTTATTTACTTTAAACTGTAGGTGATTTTATCATTAGGAGATGATAATGTTGGGAAGATAATTATTGGAGCTTCTGATCAATTGAAATTAAGGAAATCTAAAAGAAAGTCAAAGAAGATGAAGACTTTATCAATAAAGTGATAATATTTGAATTTAAGTTAAGTGATTTGTTTATTTATGAGGACATTATAATTTAAATTACAAGTGATCCTATCGTTAGGAGCTGGTAATGTTGGGAAGAGTACTGTTGGAGCTTCTGACAAATTGAATTTAAAGAAAGTTAAAGAAGATGGAGAATGTTGAAAACCTAGTTATAGAGACTGATATCCCCATAGAGAAAAATAATGAAGTTAAAGGTGGTAAAAATATTCAATTGAAATTTAAGTCAATGAGGAATTTGAGAATGGATGAAGTAATGGATTTGGGAGAAGAAAGTGCAAGAACAGATCAACACAAAGATGATATTAAAACTGTTATTGTTTGTGAATCAGCGAGTATTGAGAAAATGGACAAGGTTAAGAGCGATTATGTTCCTTATTTTAGAATTAAGGATGTTTCTATGTATGTTGGTGTTAGTAGGAGAAATAATGTTGAAAAAAAAAGTTAGTGATAGGGAGGGTGAATGTAATGAAGAAGGTGGGGATGCTGGCGTGAATCGTGAAGATGATCATAACCTCATATTTGGTCAATTTAATAGTTATGAGAGATGTAATAATAATAATAATAATCAGTTGACAGGTGACACTTTTGTTATCGATAGTCTAAAAAATATTTACCAATCCCTCAAACCATTGTTCTATTTGTTTAAAAATTAAGGAAGATACATTGGTTGCGGAGACATGTGAACAAACTCATGAGATGTAAGGAAATGATGAAAGGGATGGGGAAGGTGATAAACAATTTGGAGAACCTCTATACAATGATGATAAAATCAATGATAACCTAGTTTTTAAGTCAATGTGTATTGATCAGTTGTGTTCTAATATACTTTATAATTTTGAGGTTAATGAAAACTTAAATGAGAATGAAGAAACCAGAAGAGATAATACTGACAATCTTGTTCCAAGTGCATCAACTCCAATATGTAGTGTACTTTTCATAGATTTAAATGCTACTAAATGGTCTACCATTGCATCTTCGAACAACTCAATTATTGAAAGGATTAAGTAAGATTTATCTGAAAAGGATGCTGCTATGTTAGAGGCGAGGAAACTGACAAGACAGATTAAAACTCTTGAGTATGAGAGATATTATGCAGTGAGATTTTTTTCATGATGTTGGTAACGAGAGAAAGAGACTGGTTGATGAAATGGAATTTGAAATTGATGCATGTGTTAGAATGAAAACAAAGGGCGAGATTAAAGAAATCCAAGAATAAAACATTAAGGTCCAAAGTTTGATAGATGGTTTGAGGATTGATATGAGCTTGCCCAAAAAAGAATTTCATGGAATGAAAATTGCATTGGAATGTAACTTGAATTTTTATCCAAATATAATGAAGAACTGTTTAGAACGTCGAAGGAAGAAAATAGAGATTTGAGGAATGACATTTTAAAATTGGATAATGAATTAAGTTAAAAAAGGTTATTGGTTAGGAAATGAGGAATGCTAGAGAAGGAGGTCATTAGTCAGAAATGGAAAGAAGGTCAAGCCTATAGGATTCACACATGATTTTAAGATCTAATTAGGATATGGAGTTAGTTAAATTTCTAATATTCTGGTAGATAAATTTCATTAAGGAACCAAAGAATTACGTCTAAGATTATACCCCTCATTTCTAACAACACCAAGTCTCACTTTAGCCTCAATTTGTTTCCTTATTTTGATTTGGGATGTGGATAATACCATCTGGAAGTCTCCGACTATTATTGAGAAGAAGATTTACAATCAATAGCATAAGTAGTGGCAGGGGTGATAATATTTATAATTCTATAACAAAGAACATAAGAAACTTCCCTAAGCATGTTATCTTCTATAAGATGTTCAGCAGTAGAAGTGATAGCCAATTCGTCATTACTTTCCTCATCCATTAAGTTAGCCCATGATTTGTAGAAAGTTTGACAAAAGTAATGTTTGAGGAACGAGTATTAATCTGAGTTAGAGTTCCAGACACAGTGTTCCACATTATTTATGGAAGTATCATACGCTAGAATGTATTTAATAGAGTTGACAATAAGATTACTAATCTGAGCCATAATAGTAGAATTTGCTTAATATGATCAATAATATTGATGTCATCATCATACGCTAGGGTGGGTACAATAGAGGGGGGTGATATGCCCACATTAGGGACAGTAAAATGTGTCATACCTGTAATAAGATTAATCAAATCATTAACCAAATTGATGTCCTGGGTAACATTATTAGTATACTATTGGTAGGTCCAGTAAGAGAAGTCACAATGAATATGAAAACTTATTGCATAATTAGGGCTTTTTTTTGAAGGGATTATAGTTTTCGCCTAACATTCTATCCCATTGACTTGAAGTTTTCTAACCACTCTATAATCTGTGACCCAATGGCCTATATATATATATATATATATGTTTTGTCAGTAAATATATATGAGTTTTTACCCAAGTTCAAGTAATGTACAAAAATAGAGCAAGAAGAAAATTCACCCGTTGGATGCAAAGACAATACAAACCTTTCAGCCGTAATAGAGGATTTATTTAATTTCAATGAACAATGTGATTTGGTAAAGATGGTAAAGACTGTTAAGCATTCAATATGGCTTGTAGTGCGTGGACCTAGCATTAACTAAGTAAAAAGTTTATGGGTTTAAATTATTTGTATGCAAAAATATCTTTATTGTGCATATAAATAAATATCTTTATTTGGGGATTTCAATTATTTGTGCATATTATCAGCTCGGATAGTATGCATAAATATGTTTATTCTTATGTTTATGGATGCCTCGTATGTGTACAATATCAGTATTCATTTAGATTATTTAATATACATACATTGTGCTTATTTAGCATTGACTTATAAATTTCTAAATCTTGATAAAAATGTTTTCTATACAATATTTTAAATACGATAATATATTTTTACTAAAGACAACCTAAGAAAAATAGAGAACAATTTTAGGAGGCTTAAAAATAATTACTGAGATTTAATGTGTACTAAGTGTCCCTTTATTTAAGTCAGTAAGAATTTGAGAAAATAATTTAGTGAACACATAAAAGAAAGCAATATTAATTAGTGATAAAGTAATTTAATTTGTGCCAAGTACATTACATTGACAACACCACTATTTATGAGTCGTTATGAATATCTCAAACAAAGGGACAATGTCCACAATTATAGTGCATTTAGATAACAAGATAACTAATGTAAACTAGAGACATATTTTGTAAGATGACATTAAAGAGTAGGGATTAATTGATATAATTTTATTTGTTCTTTGTGTATATACATATATATACACATGTACACACACACACACACACCCAAACATGCACTAATGATTCAATATATGATCTCTCCACAAGACTATACATATTTTATCCCTCGGCTTAAATGGGTCGGCTCTTTGGGTCAGCCTCAGCAGGATTGGCCAAATTAGACAGATAATTATGAACATTCAGAATTTACCAAGAAGGCTATTTTATTCATCCCAAGACTATGCAAGTTGATGCATGTGATGGACATGCACGTGTGAGGAATAATCTCACTGTTCATGCAAATCTTGAAGGACATATGACACTCATCTAGTGGTGAAGATCAACCAACATTCTCCATGTGACTTGGGGTGCACACTTCACCTCAAGTCACCTATAAATATCTAGCTATTGTCAATTGTTCCACAAGTCATCTTAAAGCACTTAAACCTTCTAAAAAATGTTAGAGAGAGAAAGTACTTGTAACTTGTAAAAAACTTCAAAAATTAGTGAGATATGAGTTGATCAATAATGGATATAGGTTTAATTTGGTTGAACCACTCTAAATATTTGTGTTGTTCTTACTTTACATTTACTTTCACTGTTCAGATTCATACCTAAAACTTGTTAAATTACATAACACCCTGAGCTACATTCATATTAACTGAGTTGTTACCAATTCGTGTAATATTAGCTTGGCATCGTCGGTAGGAACAAAATCAGTAACTCAACTAGTTTTCACGGGTGGACTCACTCACAACCTGATCATAGGCACAAATCTTACACAAATCAGATCTGGATCTATCGTTTGAAGGTTTGAGTTAAGGTTTTTTCCCTCATAATCTTTAACTCAACTCCTGGGTATTCAATGAATTTCATAATAGTTTAACTGCAATTATGGGTAAAAAATATTATTCACCTGCAAAATTTTTGGGGGTTTGATCTTTAAAATTCAATTAAAGCATCTTCATTTTCATTTGTTCACCAATTTTGGGAATTTTTGGGTAGAACTTCAACCCAAAAAATTAGATCCAAAATTTCACTATTCACCTATTATCTAGCTTTTTTTGGGTAAATTCATTTGTTTGAACTGTTATTTTTGCCAAACAAAAATGTCAATGGAATTTCCTCTGCCACCACCTTTAGACACCAGATCGAAGAGGATGATGATAGAAAACCAATACAAAATGCAATCTTAGATGACAGATCTTATTTAGACATTGATGGGAAGACTCTTGGAGGGGGTCATAAACCTTCATACTTTGGTGGTCAAGGGAAGTCAAAACCCCCCACAATAGGCGGTCTATACACCAAGGAAGGCTGGGACATTTAGGATAAGATGAAATTATGTATAAGGCTCTCGTTAGCTTGGATTGGGAAGTGGAGAAGAGGATCTGAACAAATGTGTCCCAGAAGATGAGGAAGAGGTTGAGGCAGAATCTAAACTAATAGTTTGAGACTATTCCTATAAACCAGTTAATGCATCCTTTATCCTAAGAATAATATCTGTGACTTGGATAAAACAACCATTATAATAAAGGTCAAGTGCTTTCACTAGGATTACGAAATAATAAACAGTTAAGAGGCTGGGGCCCAGATGTCGTGCCCCACCTGCTTCTCAAAACCAATGCGATATGAGATAATTCTCTAAGAGTCATAGGGAAAGAATGACCTTAAAAGGGCTGGCATATGTTGAACTTAGATACACATCTCAAACATTGACTAATAAATGTGGACGAGGATCAAAGATAAAAGGGTATGAGGACAACCACCCTGAAAGTAAAAATCCTTGGAAAAGTTCCATTCAAAGGATTGAAAACAAGATTCATGACCAGATAATGAGTACTAATCCTTTTTAAAGGGTCTCCTTTCATCCCAATAATTATTAGTTATCCCACTCCTGCGAAGTTCAAAACTCTAGGCATAGCACCAATATATGATGGAAGCAAAAACTCCATTCATCCCGTAGATATGCATCAATCTACTACCGATATCTATTCTATGATGAATGAAATGAGATGTTGAGCATTCTCAAGCACCCTCACGGGGGCAACACATGTGTGGTACACAAGTTTGCCTAAGGGGAAAATAAGAAGTTTTAATAAGCTTGCTGATAAATTGATTTATAACTTTTTCTTCGACCTAAAACCAACAACAAGTGTTACCCACCTCCTTAATGTCAAACAAAAGAAAGGGTAAACACTCAAAGATTTCATTTACAATTTCAACAAGGAAAAACTCAAAGTTGTTGACTACGGTGAAAATATTGTGATGAAAACCCTCATAAATGGGCTTTTTCCTAAAAAAATTATACTGGGAACTTTCTAAAGACCCTCCTATAACGATAAATGAAATTTGAACAAAGGCTAAGAAAGTCATAGCAGTCAAAGAAGTAATGTCAGTCCAAGAGGGAGAGCTCAAAAAAGATGTGCCAGATAAATCTTCTCAGTCTAAAGATAAAGTGACAAATTAGAACAATGCGGTAAGACCTCAATACAAGGTAAGGTGTCGAAAAAAAGTTAAGAATATGATATGATTGAATTTTAAGATGTTATATATTTGATATGTTTTGCGAGTAATACAATCATGGATGAAATTGTTATATAACCACATGACACCATAACCAATTTAAATCTCAACCTTAATTAACAATTTTAGCTAACTTTACACTTCTTTAATCATAGCCAAACCAATTTCACTCTATTAATATCTTAATAATTATTTATCAATTTGATCTTCTCGTGAAATCCCACTACTTCATCTATTTAATAACTTCCCAAATACAATTCTCTTACTCTAAATCTATAACTTACTCTTATTACTTATCGATCTCCTATCATAATTTACTCTCTATAATATGCATATATATTTAGAGGTCCACACCCTATATTTTTTTTGTATTTTTGACCCAATTATTTCATCTCGATTATCCAATTCATTATATCGATGCCGCATATACCAATATGGAACGTAATTTTAAGCCATCTTATAGAACTTAGATGAGTCATTAGCTAAATTTTCTATCAATAATCATTTAAATACTATATATATTTAAATAACAAATAAATAATCATTAAGATCATATCAACATTGGCAAAATAATGTATATATTACATGGTTCTATCTTAATCTCCATTATATACCTTCACTAACCATTATGTTTTATTGTATTACATATCGATTCATAACTATATCAATTTATACCATTAGTGTATGTATAACAATATTATCAAAATTTATCACTAAACAAATAAATTTAGGCTCAATACCATCATATAATTTTTACCATTCTATTACAAAACTCTGCATTTTATAATATCCATTACTACCCATTTGAATCTTATTTTAAAGAGTTCCATCACAAACCAATCTTTTCGTATCATATTTATATTATTTATTTTCTTTTCAATAGTGTGTTTTCATAACAAGAGTATTCCATCCATCATATTTATCATATCTTTCAATATAACAACTATGTAATTATATATAAAAATTCAGATTTATATATTTTCACATCTCAATCTACAAATTAAACAATATAATTCTCATTTCTGATGCAATCCTAAACTATGCTTAATGTATATCGTATATCACTTATTTTACTTTATATACATCTCCTAACTTTGAATTAATATCGCAAATCCCATATCACTAACCACAAAACACATACATGAAATAAAAACTAAATTCTAACAATTTTTTACTATTGATTCATATTTTTTTTCATCTCATCCATCACGTATCAAAATTTCTTATTCATATAAGGAATATTACTCACATTCATCATTGGCGTATCTTGAATATTTTACATAAATTGTCGTCACAACAACACGTGTGCATCACACAACTCGTCAATGTATTTGTTATTATTCCTTCATAGTTAATCTATATGACTTAACCACATATTTACCAATTTTACTGCCATACAACATCTTTATGCCATTTAGGCAATAACAACTCTTTGGATTAATATCCAATTTCTCTTGCCTCTATGGATATAACATCTCTGTGCCATTTAGGGAATAACATCTATTTGGATTAATACTCCAACATATCTTGCTTCTACGTCTATAATCATATATATGCCATTTAGGCAATAACATATCTTCGTGTATAATAACCAACATATTCTAGTTGTAATAAACTCATCTTTATGCCTTTAAGTCTATAAAAATCACTTTATATATCAATATTTATATTTATATCCAATCAATGACTAAAATTTCAAGGCACATAGTCCTACTTATCATGTTTCATTAGCTTTTTCATTATATTAAGTAAGAACAAAAACTAATATACTTACTAACAATGACAATAACCAAAATTATAATCATAGCCCTAGCCATCACGATAACCATATATATACCCAGAGTCATTAAAATAACCAGGACACTAATCATTTGCAATCTAATAAATAAGATACGCTGAACATATCATAATTATATGGTTAATGTTTCACACGTAATCACTGTAAAACCTCATACTTTTGTGTATTCGAAAATAATAAAAATGCTTAATTTTAGATGATAATTAAAATTTTCATGCAATATGATTTTTGTAATTTGTGTTTGGAATAATTAATTGGTGATATTAATTATGCAATATTGGATTAGGTGTATGCATAAAATATTTAAATGAATAATTTATTTACGCCGTGAGATATTATCATGTGTTGTGGGTAGTATAATTAGGACTAGACTCTTGTGCGTTAAAGATGCCCGAATATATATTATTATCATCTTAAGTTGGGCCCGATGGGTAGATATACCCTTATGCTAAGTTTTGGAGTTATTCGATTAGTATTTTGGACCAATTTGGGCGCTCGAAAATATGCCAATTAAGGAGGTGTAAAAATTATAAGTGTTTAATAGAGTCAGGACTCTTTAGTTAGTCATATATTAACACAAGAACAAACCATAACAACTATAATGCTTTAGAGAATTAGAAAAGACTGAGAGATAAGAAAAATAATGCATTTAAGTGGGAGTTCATCATTTTTTAACCTAAGGAAAGAAATTTCTTCCAGTGTGATCTTATAATTTGTAACTAATTTAGAATCCATGCTTTCCCTTTATATTTTTGGGATTAATGCACGTGTTTAGGATTGAATTTCTACATCTTAATCATGTTATTATTTTGGGTTAATTAGAATTTGAGATTAGTTAATCCTCATGGAAAGTTCATGTTTTGGAAGAAGAAATCTGAAGTTGATTATATTTTATGTATGAATTTGTGTTCGAACGCATGTGTTAAAATTTAATAACGTTCGTAAGATAAATCCCCATGTAAGATAGAAATTTGGTACTGAAATCATGGGTAAAGAAAATCCTTTGATGTTGACAATATGCTAGATTTGAAAGTATGAATATTTAGTATTTAATTATTGAATTGATGTTCTTGATCTTTTATAATTGATGAAAAATATTTAGAATCATAACCCTATACATAGGTTTAACTTTGGTTGTGTTTTTAATCTATTTTGGAAGCTTGGAGAAGCTTTTAAGAAGAAGAAGATTCGGTGATAGGCTGTGGTCGATCGATCGATTTGGGTCGATTGATTAATCCCTACAGTTTTTGCCAAGCATGGAATTTTTGATTTTTGAATTATGAATGCCTGGGTGCCCGTTTCTTATTTTTTATTTTTTTATTGGTTTTATTATGAATATTTTACCAAGATCATTTAAGGTTGAAATTATGGTTGGGTGATTTTCGATTTAGGTTTTCTTTAACAGTTGTTTAACCTAGATTATTGAGAGATTGAACTTGGTTAATATTGGAAATAGTTAAGTGGGAGAGATACAAACCATATTACAATTTAGTACCCTCCAGTGTTGGGATTGGGTTAGATTGGGTAGATGCATGGGTGAGCATTATCTTATGGTCGTGTGTATGCTTTGAGATTTGAGAGTATTTAATTATAGTGTTTGGGTGTTTATAATGGCCTTGAGGAATTATAGGCCGTGCAATTAATTTTGTAATGAATGAGGAGACTTATGTGTATGTTGTGAGAAAGTGTATTTATTTATATACACACATGTACTCATAGTTTAGAAATGTAATAAACTAAGAGTTGGATTTGACAAGATTGAGAGTTAATAAGCCTAAGAAAATATTGAATGATTAGGCGTTTGGGGATTATAATGTTTTGGGTATGCTAGAGAGTATGCTTTATCTTATTGGTAATTATATATATACTAGGGTGTACCTGTGCCGATGGCACGACGATAAATTTGTTCCCGTGATATTTTATACCAGTGCCGACAACACAACGATAAATTTGTTCCCGTAATATTTTGTCTTCTAAACATGTCACCAATAATACAAATATAAATTACGCTGGTCATCTCATGATACACTTACTCTTCATGGCTAGATGACATCATTTATACTAATTGGTTTAAACATGACAAAAATTATTCAACCAATGTCTATTTTTCTTTTTTCATTTTAGATTTTATTTCTCTTTTCACATTTTTTTCTTGATTTTCTTATATATCTATTTTTCAAATGGTAAATTAATGTTTACCCATGTCAATGGCATGATCGAAAAACAATCCCCATAAAATTCACTCAAATATATGTGATTTATAATGTCAAAATAAATGTAATAAAATTCAAATTTCCTTTAAGAATATTAAAGTGTTTTAACAACATGCTATATATAAAATAAATGATAACATGATGAAACATGACATGTTTGTGAATCTCCAAAAATGTTTTTCTTCCATGGCTCTAACTCGGTAAAAAACAACAAAATTAAAACTCCAAACCACTGTGTTTAATATGAGTTTTATTAGAACTACAAACGACCATGCCTCAAACCTAATGTTAAAACTCTAAAAGTATTTATGAGATTAAAAAAATGAAACTACTTTTACATTTACCAATATCATTCTTCGAGGTAACACTTCAATGGCTTCAACCTTATGATATAACAAAAGCTAAGAGCAACACTAAAGAACCCATGAACCGAAACCCCCAACAACATCATTTGCATACATAAATAGAGAACCCCTAATGAATACACAAAACTAATATAAGACATAGGCCAGATGAGAAAACCTTGTAAACAAAAGTCCATACATGTGAAAATAATTAATAGAACAAAAAAACATAGTTTACCTATAGATTACACCTCACAACAAACACACCAAACAACAATCACCACACGCCACAAAAATTACCTCGACATATTTAGATTGTGGCGGTGTATGTATATATGCATTAGTATATTATAAAAAACAATTATGATTTTTTTTTAAAAATAATAATTTTTATTTCAAACATATTATAATGTCAAAATGAAGCAAAACACTTTAATACTGTGAGACTATAATAAAAATGAAAATAAAAGGAGTAGAAAATAATGAGAATTATTTTACTAATAATAAAGCCCCAACCCACTAATAATTATTGAGTGAAGCACTGATTAAAAAAATAAAATTCTCATCTTGCCAACATTGAAAATCAAACAATCTAATCTATTTAACATGACACCCTAACTTTCATTATGTGACTTGGTCATCGTCCCCCTTTTTTTTTCTTGTATTTCACTTTGGATGCTAGTATTCAAAATATACATAATTTAAACCAAATTATAATTAATTTTCATTTTAATTTAATTTATTATAATGTATTACTTTTGATGATTACCCATGAGTACAGTGTTTACAGCCTATGCTCATTTAACAGCCATAAAAACCAAACCCAATAGTCTTTTTCACTTTAGACTTCATAGTTGTATCCATTAGTACAGTGTTTACGTCTTACATGTGCCAAGTTCTTTGACTACTTGATTGTTGTCAAGAAGTCTAAAAAATGAACATACATTCAAGTTTTGTAAAATACCCTATTAAACATACTTCAAGAACATATCAATACACCTCACCTCAATTAACCATTTCATTCACCAAACGACACCTCAATCCATGCAAAGGCCTTTACTGTGACTTTATAGTACGGATCCCTCACCGTTGTAAAACATGAACTGGAAGAAAATAAAATGAGTTGAGCTGGAAAAAAATACAATTAACCCCCAAATCATTATTTCAAATAACAAAAAAATAAAATAAAAAAATCGTACAAAAAAACCAACAGCAACAAAACATTCAAATCCTTAAACACAAAATAGTTGTATATGTGTGAACTCAGTCCATACTCCCAGCTAGAGAGAAAAGTGAACCCCAAAAAAACTACTTCAAAAGAAATAGATCTAAAGATTTTTCTCTAAAATGAAACAAACAACGTTATAAATAGATCTACACAAATTGATCCCATAAATTTGAACCTCATCTTTGAGTTACTTTTGAAAAAAAATTAAAAATGAAAACAAATGAGAATGCGTTGTCAAACAACGTCAAAACATTAACACAAAATGATATAGATCTGCAAAGTTGGACCATGACAGCCGAGCCTCCCTTTTAAAGCTGGATCATGACAGCTTCCTATAGAACTACCCAAAAAACCTAACAAAGTACATGTCCAATATCAAAACACACGAATACAAATCCCATAAATGAAACTTGTCCAAAAGAAAAACCTCACAAAAGTGACAACATAAATAAAAAACTTGAGGAGAGAGAAACTTGCAAAACTTGAAATAAATAGAAACACATACCTTGCCTTTCAAAATGATGAGCTTAAAATCCAAATAACACAGGTGGTGGCGGGAGCAACACCTTTCAAAACGGTGAGTTCAAAATACAAAAAACGTGACCTTAGTGGTGATGTGAATGGTGGAAAGCACGAAATCCAAAAACGTTGGAGGAAAACCCATCAATGCAACAACAACCCAGCACAACGTTAGAGGAAAACCTAGCACACCGCCCCAACTACGCAATCAACAATAAAGGTTTATAAAAAAATACCCAGCAACACACCAATGTCGGTCAGTGTTCTGCAATGGATTCAAAATAAAAAAAAGAGGGGATCAATAAAAAAATACCCAGCACGTCTCCCTGTCAGAAGGTAATAAACGGAAAAAGAGGGTGTGAGGCACCATTTCTCCGCTGTGTCTAACCACCAGTTTGCCATAGCTCCGGCCAACAACCAACCTTATACCCATAACTACCCTAGCTCCGGCTAGCAACCAACGTTACCATAACCACCCAAGTAGGCCCACCTATTTTCCAACCCTAACCGAAAAATTGAAACTACCTGTTTTTGAACGGGTTGTAATACCCCGTAATTTTAATGACTTTTAAAATGGGTTATATTTTAAATTAATGGATTAATTGAATCTTATTATAAATTAATTCATTTGGGTTTTATTCGAATTGTGGATATTAAAATGGATGATTCTGAATATTACTTAAAGATATTTAGGTAATATATGAATGTGATGTCATTGATAAGACGATATGATATAAATTCGGTAATTTGAGTTTTTAGTCAGACGCGGTATGGGACGTGTCGGGACTAATTTATTAAATTAAAAAGGAAATTTATTTTCCATCGACCTTATAGTCATTTCGACTGTGTTGTTGCGTCCGGAAGGTTCGAAATAGTCAGAAAAGTCTATTTGGATGTTAATTTTGAGTCTCGGGTCATTTGGAAATGAAAAGACAACCCATAAGGGCATTTTGGTTATTTTTACAAGGGGGATGAATAGTGATTTCGGGTTTTGTCTTATTATAAGTATTTGGAGATTAGTGTATGTAGGTTCATGTCATCTCTTCTACACAAAATTGAAAAGTCATATTCTTAGAGAGAGTGGAAGGTTTCTTGGAAAGAAAAAGAAGTTTGCTTGGGAAGGAGGAGAACCAAAGGCCAAAGGTCACCACCACCATCACCACCTATGTTATTCAACTCCAAAGGTTCAGATCTTCATTAGAGGCAAGTGTTTGATATTTTCAATTTAAGTTCGTATATTGTCCATGTTAGGATAGTTATAAAAAGAGATGATTTTCATGCTTGGAAGATGAAAGGATATAGTTGTTAATGGAATTTTGGAATCTAAAAATATATAGGAATTAAACTCATGTTGTAGGTAGTTAGTAATCCAATAAATATTCATCAATCTGTGGAAGAAATTATGAAAATAATTTAGTGTTCTTGAAGATAATATGTTGATAATTTTCTAAAAAAAGAGGCAAAAACGAGTGGAATGAGAAGAGCCAATTTGGAATGTTTAGATCTCCTTTTTGAGTGCATTTGGATGAGATTTAAGAAAAACTCAAAACACATACCTGACTTAATTTTTCATGTAGAATCCAAATCTGAAGTCGAATTGATGATTTGAATAATTTTTGGATTTGATTTTTTAAGCATTTAAAATATGAAAATTCATGATGTTGTTTCTTTTTAATGTTAGTTCTTATCCCAAAACTTTTGTAGATCTTCGGTGATTATTAATTGGATATTATGGGACTTAGAGAAGATCAGTAAGACCTAGTTAAGATTTGAATTAATTTGAATGGGATTTAATTGATTAGAATTATGATAATTAAAGTTAAAGAGATTTCGGTTGCTAGATTCATGTGTTGGATTCTAATCTGTTTGTATGAGGATAAAGGATAGTTCAAGTAGGGAAGATTTAATATAACGCCTGGGTAGCCTTAGGGTTACAATTTAAACATCAAGGACTGAGTTTAAGCTCATTATTGATTTCGCAAGGGCTGAGTGTAGTACAAGAGCGTAGTGGTATGGCTCCTAGATAGAGATGGGAGTTTAGAACACATTTGGTTGAAAGAGGGGATGAGGTTATTCCGATCGCATATTTGAAGTTGACGAACCTCCTCGATCGACAAAGTTAAGTAGTAGTGTATTGGAGGGGTTCCTTGTTTGGATTTCGCTTTGCGAGACGCTCCGCGCATGAACCTTAACGACGTCGGGAGTGGAGAGATGTTATAGGATGCGAGGATAATTAAATTATGAAGTAAAGATATGACATTTTAATACGTGGGATTTAAAGAGATATAATGCTACGTAAGGGAATAATCTAAGGTTAATGTGAGTACCTCGTTGTTAGTATACTATAGGTATGATAATACCTATTTGATTGATTAATGATTATGTGTATGACATACCTAGCTTACTTGCTATCGGTGGGAGGTTTGTGCGTGAGGGCATTCATATCCTGATGAATCCATGGGATCTTTGATTTGTCGCTCGAGAACATAGGTCTATGAAAGACTTATCGGGGAGTTGATAAGTCCGCTGACTATGGGTGCGTAGGTATGTGCGTGACCCATGGGTATGAGAACTATGTTCGCCTCCAATGATTGCGTTGTTGTTAATGGTTTGAGGTATCCTCACCGAATCTTTTGTCCCCTTTTCGGCGACCAGCGATATTGGGACATGATAGCAGAGTAATGCATTGCACCGCAGCTGTGACTCGGGGTGCCGTATTATATATATATATATATATATATATAATGGATTAAATGAATGAATGGATATTTATTATGGTTAAATCTATCTACGGTGATAATTGTAGATAACGGTGAATAGAGAAAGATAATTGAATTAAGTTAATGAATGTTTATTGAAAAACTTAATTCATATTAATGAGAAATGATTCATGTTAATGAGAAACGATGAGAAATGTAAATGAATAATAATGTGACGTATGGTATGGGACATATGGGGATTATGATATTGGGATGGAATTATAATATGGAGACTAGAAAAGAGGAACCATTAACTAGGAGGTTAATAGGAAACGTTAAGTGTGCACTCTAGTTGAGAGGCGAGAATGGCAAGTGAGAGTTGGGTCTAACATTTACATAATAAAAGATTTATTGCACTTGTTAAATACTTGTTGTTTTAAAAATCATTTACACAATCGGTCTCTGGCCCGTTTCCTTGTATATTTTCTTTTCTATTGTATCTTCTATATCAGGTGTCCAGCAACAGGGATGCCAACCTTAGCGGATTATGACAGGCTATGGATTTATGGAGTTTTGCTTAGATGCCTATCATCATTTGATTCACAGTATTCTCTTAGTAGGGCATGTCGCCCAAAGGATTCAGTTATCTTTTTTCTATCGGAGTCAAATACTATGGTATTCGTGTCATTTTAATACATTTGATATTGTTGGGATTACTGTAATGGGTTAATATTCTTTGGGAATGTTTATTCCAATTGCATTCAAATTATTTTGTGTTATCTAATTGGTTATCAGTGTTGTAGAATAAAATGTGTTGTGTTATTCTTAAACTGGAAATGGATTTTGTTAAATTAAAATTTGGAAAGTTTTTAACACCAGCTTAATTGAGTATTGGGTGAGTTGTAAATATTTTCGATAGTGATGCTAAGAATGAGCCAACTGTATATTCTGTTTTAATTTGGCATGGGACTGGGCACCCGGTATTTAATTAGGCGGGGTGTTACAGGGTATCAGAGTGACGCCTAGAACTGGTACCCATTTTCCTTGTCTAGGACGTTGTTTTCCTCCTGACCCAAGTTGCTTGAACGGGTATTTTCTTACCAAGAACCGCACCCAGATCTATTTTTCAACCCATATCTTCTTTCATTTCAAGAACGTAAATCTGATTCTTTTCAAGAATGCAAATGGTTTTTTTAAGAAATGGGTGAGTTCCCCATCATATCTGCCGCGAGGCACCATTTTTTTTAAAAAACATTATACAGGTTTCTAGGGGTTCTCAAGATGTTGGAGTGATTGAGATTTATGAGGCACCAACTCTTTTTTTTAAGATTATACAGGTTGCTAAGGGTTCTCAATATGTTGGAGTGATTGAGCTTTGTGAGGCGTAACTTCTTGAGAGAGAGAGAGAGAGAGAGAGTGTTAGACGGCATGGTCAAAAATAGAAAGAGCATTTCTCTCGAGCCTTGCGCTTTGATAAAGGTGCAGATTAAATGTACCTCTTTCACCAAATATTCTTCACAACTTCGAAGAATTTACGTCCGTTAGATTCAATTTGGTATGATTTAATCTGAGCCACCAGTTGATAAAGACCAAATTCATGAGATTTAATCTCAACCGTCAGTTGGGAGAGACCAAAAAACCCTCCTCCTTTATTATATATATATATATATATATATAAAATAAAGGAGGAGGTTTTTTTTTTGTCTTCCCCAACTAACGACTGGGATTGAAAGTGTTGGGTTTGGTCTTTATCAACTGACGGTTGAGATGAAATCTTGAAAGGATTTTGGTCTGTCCCAACATAAGGCTGAGATTAAATGTCAATAACCACTGAAAATAATACTAAAAGGGTTTATTATATGCTCAAGGCTCAAGGAGTGTCAGATGAGTACTCGGTGGCGTGCAAAATTAGTGACCCAAGGCTCAAGAAATCTTTCGAGTTTTACAAATCACAAGTCTCTCCCATCCTCTCTCAAGTCCCATAACCTATTTCAAAGCCACCCCTCATTTGTGGCTTTAACTCATCATAACCCATCAGTAGAAAGAGGCGTAGAAGGTTTTCTCAAGTCTTATAAACCATCTGTACAGTTTTTGTTTAATATAACCCATTTGTTTGTTTTGGTATAATTTTTTCTACCATGGGATTAAAGTGTGTGCAGTTTCGATCCGGCTTCATGAATGATGATTCGATAACTGGGTTTCATCACTCTGTTTCTAAAAACCAGGGGTTTGTATTTGTATTCTCTTCATTTTTTATATTATGTTTTTATTTTGGTTTTCCAAACACACAACCTCAGTTTTTCTAACTTTAAAAAAAACTGCTCTGAATGTGAGATCTCATCCCTTAGTAACTGACCGGGAAAACAAGTTTGCTCAGTTGGGTTTTTGTTTTCTCATTATTCATCATAGATCTGGGTTTGGTTAAAAAAGTATTATACGATATTTTTTTCTTTGCCTTTTTGTTTACGAGTTATCCCCCATTAATATTTTGTCATATTAGTCTTCTCAGATCTGATTTAGGCCCGCCAAAGAACTGCAACGGTCAATGGGTTTTCTGCCATATTCCTCTCCAAAGAACTGCAGTGGTGATGGGATGAGGCCGTGGTCAATGGATTTTCTGTCATTCAATACCTCTACTCAAACCCTTTTCAACATGAGGCTTGGGCGAGACTCCCTAGGAGTGAAAATCATAGCGGCCATCAGCACCATTAAAATCGATGGTCAGAAAGGCGAGTTCTGTAGTTCAGTGATCTCGGGACTTGCACAAGTCAACGACTTCAATAGGTTTAATTAGATAGTTGCTGGGATTGAACAGGTTTAATTAAAATGCGTCTACCACCTATTTTGAAATCGGCTATTCAACCGAATGGTGATCTGATTCAACGGGAGATGGGATTGCAGATGGGTGTGAGTGATTCAATTAGGTATTCATTTCTTTTGGCTCACAAGAAGAAACATTGTATTTTTTCCCTCTATGTATATGTGTATATGCCATTCGTGTCAGTGATTGGGTTAGTTTGATGAGTTGATGTAGTGTAATTTATGATTTTGAAGTGTTATTAATGTGTTAATTATGATTAATGTTTAAAAAATATGAAATTTGATAATTGATTGATATAAACACAGACATTTATGTGTGTGTGTGTGTGTGTGTGTGTTAAAGAGGGATTAATTACTCCAAGCTTTCTTCTCTTTGGTGTAAAGGAGTTTTTTTTTCTGAGTAAAACCATGTTGGACAAAAATGGGTACGAAGTGATGAAAGATAGAAAAGTGTAGTCTTTGATGTTGAATCTAATGAATATATATGCGTATAATTTATTTATCTTATAAATAATATATAGATGGATCTATTCTTTTCAAAAGTAATTGAACTGCCCGATCACATCTTTGCCTATTTTTAAAACCTTTTTTGGCGGCCGTGTCATAACCTTGGACAATGAATTGTCCGGTCACACTTTTCTAGGGACTGTACCCTCTTTTCACCAACCCTATTTCTCATTTAAAATAAATTTATATCAGTATTATATATTTTTTTGGTAGCATACCATGATTTGTCCGAATCAGTTTATGCGCATCTCGACTAATCAGTGCCAGAGATTGGACCGGGGATCAAAGTCAATCCACCTCAAGATTGTCCCAATGGAAGTTTTATATCACGCGGTTAAGAGGCTTGGTTGTAATTTATAATTTTTACCTACCTTATAGTTGTATTTCGTCATGTGCCCACAACCATGGACAATTGAGATTTTTAGGTCCCCGCCCCATCATAGCCATTACCTTGGTACTTGGTAAATATGGTTTGTAAATTCAATTTACAAATTTTCTTTGTAAATGTTCTAAATGAGTATTGAAAAAGATAATGATTTGAGCTTATTTTTACAACCTCTAATTGATTATTTGGAGCATCGATTTAATACATAGGCGTGTAAAGAAGTCAAAGGAGAAAATTGGAGAAGTTTTACATATAATTGTCTAAGGCAGGGAATTGTTTTAAGGATAGGATTTATATGCCCAGTGTCCTATGGCAGTCAATGTGTTTATTCATATTTTCATAGCTATTACGAGGATCGAGAAAGGGTGACTCGCCTATGTTTTTAGAGTACAAGGGAAACTCACAAGATAAATAAACTTAATAAAAATTGGTTATGCAAATTGGAAATGTTACAATAAAAAAAATACCAATTGCAAATTTAAAATAGATGTTTCTAAGACACAAATGCGTTGTATTAAAATCGTAATTTACCACGGGAACAAATTTATCACGGGAACAAGTTTATCATCATGCCATCGGCACGGGTATACCCTAGTGTGTGCACGTATATATATATATCTGTGTGTGTGTGTGTACTATATTTATATGAACATACCATTACTCGTCATAACTCGTGGTGAATCTAATAGTTGGGGGTTGTGTTCGAAATCAGGACAATGTACCACATACCTGGATGATGACGCAAGATGTATTATAGGTCATTATGTTAGATAATATGGCCAACGATTACCGCTTCATGATGAGAGAAGGCAATTGTGACAACCCGCAATCCGAAATAAGGGGTGGTTAGCCCGATACTCCAACATAAAGGAATCACGGATGGAAATCATTCTCAGCATCACAATAATAAAATAGGTATAACGAAAAACCACCCAATAATTTAAAAAACAAGTTGCCAAAAATTTTAATTTAGTTTGATTACAAGTAAAAGAAAACAATTTAAACAACCCAAATCTGAAGAGAAAATGGAATTCCCAAAAGGGCTTATATTACATCAATAACAAATATACAATAAAGGACCGAATATGCTGACGGTCGACAGGTACATATAACGTGTTACAACTATTTAATAAATTACATAATACATTAATTAAATAGTTACAAAAGTTTGGGCCACACGCCCAAGTGAAAGACCCAATCATATCTAGAATACAAAAATGAAGGCGTCTAACAAAACATCATGTAATATCCATAAAATCTTACAGCTCCACAAAAGTATAGGAGTGGGAATATCAACACGGGCACCCTTGCGGCGGAGCACCTGAGCGGATACAATGTCATACACAACAAGGAAAATGAACGGGTCAGGGGCCGGTTTTATATGATTACCAGATGAATAAGAAGCATGACAGTCATGAAATATTAATCGTGAATGATAAGGATAAGAGTCTAACAATAAAAACCCAAAGCATAATATAGTAGTTTCAATGATTATGTCTTTTATTAAATTATACAAGAAAATATAATTAGACATCATAAATCTAAAAGCCTCCATCATTATTTACCATTTCATTCCAATTTCCATTCCTTAACAGGAATATAATACCATCATATGTTCTTATGGCATTTTACATATCTCAAGTCCCACTTGATTTAGAATGGCCATATTATTATACATATAACGATTCTAAGACCTCCCCTCCGAGTATCCCCACTGGGTGCGCCCCTAAATGACTATCATCTTCCAGGTCCTATCAAATAAGACAACCTGGGCACCTAACGCACGTTGGGAAGTGTCCATATGCCTACGAGTGAGTCATAACCACACCTGAAATTACCTCACTTGCGCAGAATAAACATATAACAACCCCACATATGGTCGAGGACTATAGTCTCCCTGCATTCACTAGCCATGGGGCATCACCTCATACGAGCTTCCCTTATGATAGCATTTAGAGAGTGTGTTTAAATAAATTATCAGTTTCCATTTAAATCTTATTTTCATTTCCATTATTCATATGTATGTTTCATTTTATTCGAAACCATCATCATTGAATATTCTCATTAATATTCATCATATATTAAATCCCGAATTAATCTCCAAGTGATCACAATATTGCTATAAGTCCCAAGGTCTTGTATACCTCATTAGGGCCCCTAGAGTCTCCAAGTATGGCCCTACAATTCCAAGATATTTAATGGATTTCTAAAGAAAAGAAAAACCCAAGCCTCAATTTGTACACATTCAGAATAAGTCCCATTTAACCAATCCTAATGTAGGGTAATGACTCAACTCAACTAAAACTCTAGGACTCTAATTTTACTTCATTTAAGAAGGTTCCTAAGTCCCTATAAGAAGAATAGATCTAGAAAGCAAACAAGGTTTGAGGGTGAAAAACAGGGGGCCGGTCAACCGGTCCTGAGACCGCGGTCGACCGCGTCTCAAAATTTTACCTAAGAAGAAAAGAAGAAACCTCAGTTCGGAAGGGCCGGTCGACCGGGCATTGGACCGCGATCGATCGCACACTAAAAATTATGACTTTGTGGGAAAGCAGTGTGCCCACCCCCGAAGGCCCGGTCGACCGGTCAGGGGACCGCGGTCGACCGGTCATAGCAGACCTAGACCATTCTCATCCTCCACCAAGATAAATCCAAGGCCATATTTCAACCTTTTGCCTTTCTCCCCATAACCCCCAAGTACAGTATTACCAACAACATCTCCAAACCTTAACAAGCACACTAAAATTCTTAGAAATCCTACCAAACTTAGATTTAATAATTTAAATACCCCAAAATAGGTATCCAAACCTAGTATTTACCCAAATCTCCCAAGCACACAACTATAACACAAATTATCCATCATAAATCATATATTAGCAAGGAGAAAACTTGCCTTAAGCTTGCAAATTCAGATTTGAGGAAGATGAATGCAAGATCAATCTCCAAATCTTCAATCTCTCTCTTTCACCACAAGTTCTCTTCTTCTCTCTCTCACTCTAGGTAAACAAATGCTCTTAAGAGAAATAAAAGGTCTTAGCAAGACTAAATCGTGGCCTTACTCCAAAATCTCCACTTAAATGATTAATACCGCGATAAAATGACTCGCAACTACACATTTAAGCTATAACCAGTCAAAAGTGCCCGAAACATCAAAATGCAATATAGCACTTATTTCGACTATCTCGTACCCATCGGGACTAACTACACCCTCCAAATTATCATTTGGAAATTTTATAACTCATTTCAAGTTTCGGTTTAATTTTAAACCATAATGTCATTTTAAATCTTATGACACAATAAAACACCACATGGTGACATTTACCCACATATAAGGTAAACATACAACATTTTTAGTGAATATTAACTTATCTCATTAAATTAATACTTACTCCACATTCCAACATCTTATATATAATTACTTTGTATAGTAAATAAATATAAAATAGGTTCTCAAAAGCGAGGGTGGTTACATACTCCCCCCCTTATGAGGGAATTTTACCCCCCAAATTCAAGCTTACCTTGTATAAAGAGATGCGGATACCTTTCCCGCATATCATCCTCGCATTCCCAAGTTGATTATTTGGAGTTATGATGACTCCATTGGAATCGCACCAAGGGCACCAATCGAGACCTCAACCTACGCTCCCCATGCTCTAGAATAGCAACCGGTTGTTCTTTATATGAAATGTCGGGTTGCAAGTCGATATCCTCAAAAGGGATATGCTAAAGGGCTCCATTGCACATCTTATACTTCTTCAAAGGGGAGACATGGAACACATCATGAATTTGTTGTAAAGGTTTCAGTAAGGCAAGCTGATACGCCACTGGACCCAACTTAGCAATAATGGGAAAAGGTACAACAAAACGCGACGCAAGCTTTCCTTTCTTTTCGAAACGCTTGATACCTTTCATGGGTGACACTCTCACCAAGACTTGGTCCCCAATCTCCAACTCCATGTGTCTTCTACCCGCATCGGCATAGCTGTTTTGACGGTCTTGAGCTATCCGAATGCGATTCTGAATGAGTTTGATCTTAGAAGAAGTATCTTGGATCATTTCAGGTCTAAGGAATTTATTATCCCCCACTTCCATCCAACATGTGCGTGATCTGCAAGGTCTACCATACAAAGCTTCATAGGGTGCCATCCCAATAGTAAATTGGTATGAATTATTATAAGAAAATTCTACCAAATGGAGATATTATTCCAAACCGCCTTTGAAACCAAGCATACACATACGAAGCATATCCACCAACATTTGGTTGACTCTTTCCGTCTGACCATCTGTTTGAGGATGATAAGAAGTACTTAACTTCAATTCGGTTCCCATAGCCTCTTGGAAACTTCACCAAAAGTGGGAAACAAAAATCTTATCTCGGTTAGAAACGATATTTAAAGGCACCCCATGGAGTCTGACAATCTCCGCGATGAATAATCGGGCATAGCGAGCAGTGTCATAGTCGGTACGCATGGGTAGGAAGTGTGCCGACTTAGTCAAGCGGTCGACAATCACCCAAATTGAATCACAACCACTCTGTGACCTTTGCAAGCCTGTAAGAAAGTCCACCAATATGATCTCCCATTTCCACACAAAAATTTCCAATGGTTGCAACAAACCTGTCGGTCGCTGATGATCGATTTTGACCAATTGACAAGTAGTGAATTGGGACACAAACTCAGAAATATCCCGCTTCATGCCTGGCAACTAATACTGATGGTGCATATCTTGATACATCTTGTCCCCACCAGGATGTACCATAAATTTAGAACCGTTAGATTCTTCCATCACCGCCCGTCTCAAATCCCCCTCCTCCGGGAGAATGAGTCTTCAATGGAAGAGTAGTCCACCCTCTGAACTTATCGAGTAGGATTCCGCTCCCTCAGACAACAATCGACGTATATGGTATTGACAACCCTTATCCCTTCCTTGGGCTTCTACAACCCTTGTATAATTATGGGCATAACAGTCATCACAGACATGAACGCCCTAACAACCGCATCCTCGTGACTGAGCTCTTTCCATTTAGCTTTCCATACATCGGCTAACTCTACCTCGAGCTTTCTACTCAAAGCATTCTCTACCATATTCGCATTGCCCGGATAATAGTGGATGTTAAATTGATAGTCTTTCACAAACTCCAACCATCGACGTTGTCGCATATTTAAATCTTTCTGTGAAAATAAATATTGGAGCGACTTATGGTTCGTGAAAAGTCTAAATTTCTCCCCTAGGAGATAATGCCTCCAAATCTTCAAGGCAAAGACAACTGCGTCCAGTTCTAAGTCATGCACCAGATAGTTTCTTTCATGGGGCTCTAGCTTACGAGAAGCATAAGTAATAGCCCGTCGCTCTTGTTGAAGTACACCTCCTAATCCTTGTAGAGATGCATCGATGAAGACTAGGTATTCCAACCCCGACTTTGGCAATGCAAGGACTGGAGCAGAAGTTAATATATCTTTGAGTTCATCAAAAGCATCCTAACAAGAGTTATCCCAAACAAATCTCACCCCTTTTCGGGTCAAATTTATCAAAGGGCTAGCGATTTTAGAGAAACCCTTGATAAATCGACGGCAATAACCCGCCAAACCCAGAAAACTACGAATCTCGGTCGGTGTCGTGGGTTGACCCCACTCCCTCACCGCAACCACCTTATGAAAATCCACCGATATACCTTGGGATATCCCAATATGACCTAGAAATTATACCTCATGCAACCAAAATCCACACTTCTCGAACTTAGCATACAATTGGTGATCCCTCAACCTTTGTAGGACCAACCTCAAATGAATAGCATGGTCAGATACCATTCGAGAATAGACTCGGATGTCATCGTTGAATACAATAACATATTGGTCCAGGAAGATACGAAATACCATATTCATGAGATCCATAAAGACGGCGGGGGCATTGGTTAGTCCGAAAGGAATAACCAAAAATTCATAACACCCATATCTTGTCAGAAAAGCGGTCTTGGATACATCCTGCTCCCGTATCCTCAACTGATGATACCCCGTCCTCAAATCAATTTTAGAGAAGTAAGACGCTCCCCTAAGTTGATCAAACAAGTCATTGATACGAGGCAAAGGGTATTTATTCTGGATGGTGACCTTATTCAATTCTCTATAGTCAACAAATAACCGGAGAGATCCGTCCCTTTTCTTCACAAACAACATAGGAGCACCCCATGGCGACGTACTACGCCGAATGAATACCTTCTCCAACAACTGCTGAATTTGATCTCTCACCTCCCTCATTTCAACAGGAGCCATACGATAAGGAGATCTCGCGATCGGTCGAGTTCCCGGTACTAAATCAATCACAAACTCAATCTCTCGACTCAGAGGCAAAACCGGTATCTCCCGAAAAACATCATCGAATTCTCTAACAACTGGAATAGATTCTAAGTAAACAACTACATCCCGAGAAGTATCTTATGGAATACAATACAAATAAGTACTAGTACCTCCTTCTAAACGAGGCATGACTACTAAGAACATTTCTTGTATCAGAACGACAAATACTATAGTCTTTCCGTAACAATTAACTATTGCATGATACTTGACAAGCCAATCCATGCCCAAAATCACATCATACCCGACCATGTCTAGGATGAGTAAATCGGCCTCAAAGCACAATTTACCAAGAGTAATTCCTATATGTTTACAAATAAGGAAAATGAGCGAACCATAACCCATAGAGGACTCAATGTTAGTGAAAGTGCTTTCTGCAGATTTTATCAACTTTGTAGACTGAGCAAAACTTCTAGAAATGAATGAATGTGTCGCACCCGTATCAAACAAAACGCGACCCATATGTCCCTGAATAAGGAACTTACCCTCAATCGCTGGCGGAGCAGGAGGATTCATAGCATCATGGATATGATAAACTCTCCCATACTGTAGTTGACCCTGCTGCGGAGGAACAATCGGATTTGGTGCCTGTGGCGAAAACTGAACATATGGCTACTGAGGGACTCTAGGAGGCTGACCCCCAACCAACTGAGGACACTCCTTCTTGTAATGACCCTCCTCCCCAAATTGGAAGCACTTTCCCTACATATTATACTGAACACGGCTCCAGTTGTTTCTAAACTAGTTAACACCTTTGCCCGAATGGCCCCTACCGCCTTGACCACCCTGACCTGTTTATTGCTGTTGCGAGCCACCCTAACAGTGCCTATTGTTATTACCACCCACATTAAACCCACCAGAACATTTCCTTTTTGACACGTCCCCTGCCGGGGATCCCTTTCTCGTTGTTTATTAACCGAAGATTGGGACGAGGCAAAAGCTCCTCCTCCATTCCCACTGCCTCCAGGCTTTCCCGCTTGCCCCACTACGGTAACTTTCTTACTACACTGCAAGTACAATCGATGTTCTTGGCAATGGAGCAATGCTGCATTCATTACCCCACCAAAAGTTTGCAAGGCTAGATTACCCAACAAATGTTACCGGATTCTCCAGTTCAAGCCTCACATAAATTTTGAAACCATCCTCTCTTCCGGAGTCACCTCATCCGGTTCAAAACTTGCCAATCGGGTGAACTCCTCTTCATATTCATCCACGGACCGCTCTACCTGTACCACATCCTAAAGTCTCCTTCTCATCTCCCTTTGAACTGCGGGAGGAAAATACTTTTGGTCAAACATGACCCAGAAATTAGTGATCGTTATGGTATCCCTCTGTTCTGGTGTAGTCATCGACTCCCACTAGTGTAACGCGGCCCCAACAAGTTTGAAAGTAGCAAGGACTTATTTCTTCTCCTCACTAAATTCCACCATTCGTAGATGGCATTGCATATCTTTCTTCCATTGATTTTCTCTAATAACATCGGAACCTCCATCAAATTCCGAGGGATGGCCCTTTAAAAAGTACTTTCTAACTCTCTCCCACGGAGAAGGTCCCGTAGGATCTTGTGCCTCCTGCGCTCATTGTTGGGCTTGTGGCATTTTTTGAGCCACTACAGTCATCACTGCATTAATCGCTTGAGCCACGATGTTTGCTACATATGAAGCATTGATTGTTCCTTGTGGTGGCGGTGGAGGACCATCATCCCCTTCTACAACTCTATTACGTATCGCTGGGCGACCTCTCTTAGGAGGCATCTGAGATGGAGAAACAATAGAGTTATAATACTATATAAAACAATCTATCTTGCAGAAGATCATAAACATAAGTAACAAAACAGTCCTAACAATAGGCTCTATATCAACGAACGCTACGGTAGAACGTGACAAGTCCGCATAGATCCTGAAGACTCTAGAACTTGATGCTCTGATACCATTTTTGATAACCCACAATCCAAAATAAGGGGTTGCCAGCCCGATACTCCAACATATCATGGATGGAAATCATTCTCAGCATCACAATAATAAAATAAGTATACGGGAAAACCACCCAAAAATTCAGAAAACAAGTTGCCAAAAATTTTATTTTAGTTTGATTACAAGTAAAAGAAAACAATTTAAACAACCCAAATCTAAAGAGAAAATGGAATTCCCAAAAGGGCTTATATTACATCAATAACAAATATACAATAAAGGACCAAATATGCTGACGGTCGACAGGTACATATAACGTGTTATAACAGTTTAATAAATTACATAATACATTCATTAAACAATTACAAAAGTTTGTTCCACACACCCGAGTGAAAGACCCGATCATATCTAGAATACAAAAATGAAGGCGTCTAACAAAACATCCTGTAATATCCATAAAATCTTACAGCTCCACAAAAGTATAGGAGTGGGAATATCAACACAGGTGCCCTTACGGTGGAGCACCTAAGCGGATACAATTTCATACACAAAAAGAAAAATCAACGGGTCAGGGCCCTGTTTTATATGATTACCAGATGAATAAGAAGCATGACAATCATGAAATATTAATCGTGAATGATAAGGATAAGAGTCTAACAATAAAAACCCAAAGCATAATATAGCAGTTTAAATGATTTTGTCTTTTATTAAATTATACAAGAGAATATAATTAGACATCATAAATTTAAAAGCCTCCATCATTATTTACCATTTCATTCCAATTTCCATTCCTTAACAGGAATATAGTACCATCATATGTTCTTATGTCATTTTACATATCTCAAGTCCCAATTGATTTAGAATGGTCATATTCTTATACATATAACGATTCTAAGACCGCCCTTCCGAGTTTCTCCACTGGGAGCGCCCCTAAATGACTATCATCTTCTAGGGCCTATCAAATAAGACAACCTGGGCACCTAACGCACATCGGGAAGTGTCCATATGCATGCGAGTGAGTCATAATCACACCTGGAATTACCTCACTAGCGCAGAATAAACATATAACAACCCCACATATGGCCGAGGACTATAGTCTCCCTGCATTCACTAGTCAGGGGGCATCACCTCATGCGCGGGCTTCCCTTATGATAGCATTTAGAGAGGTGTGTTTAAATAAATTAGCATTTGCCATTTAAATCTTATTTTCATTTCCATTATTCATATGTATGTTTCATTTTATTCGAAACCATCATCATTGAATATTCTCATTAATATTCATCATATATTAAATCCCGAATTAATATCCAAGTGATCACACTATTTCTACAAGTCCCAATGTTTTGTATACCTCATTAGGGACCCTAGAGTCTCCAATTATGGGCCTACAATTCCAATATATTTAATGTATTTCTAAAGAAAAGAAAAACCCAAGCCTCAATTTGTACACATCCGGAATAAGTCCCATTTAACCCAATCCTAATGTAGGGTAATGACTCAACTCAACTAAAACTCCAGGACTCTAAGTTTACTTCATTTAAGAAGGTTCCTAAGTCCCTATAAGAAGAATAGATCTAGAAAGCAAACAAGGTTTGAAGGTGAAAAACAGGGGACCGGTCGACCGGTCCTGAGACCACGGTCGACCGCGTCTCAAAATTTTACCTAAGAAGAAAATAAGAAAGCTCAGTTCGGAAGGTACGGTCAACCGGTCATAAGACCGGGCTCGACCGCGCGCCAAAAATTATGCCATTATGGGAAAGCAGTTTGCCCACCCCCGAAGCCCCGGTCGATCGGTCAGAGGACCGCGGTCGATCGGTCATAGCAGACCTAGACCATTCTCATCCTCCACCAAGCTAAATCCAAGGCCAAATTTCAACCTTTTGCCTTTCTCCCCTTAACCCCCAAGCACAATATTACCAAAAACATCTCCAAACCTCAACAAACACACTAAAATTCTTAGAAATCCTACCAAACTTAGATTTAATAATTGAAATACCCCAAAATAGGTATCCAAACCTAGTATTTACCCAAATCTCCCAAGCACACAACTATCACACAAAGTATCCATCATAAATCATATATTAGCAAGTAGAAAACTTGCCTTAAGCTTGTAAGTTCAGATTTGAGGAAGATGAATGCAAGATCTATCTCCAAATCTTCAATCTCTCTCTTTCTCCACAAGTTCTCTTCTTCTCTCTCACACTCTAGGTAAACAAATGCTCTTAAGAGAAATAAAAGGTCTTAGCAAGACTAAATCATGGCCTTAGTCTAAAATCTCCACTTAAATGATTAATACCGCGATAAAATGATTCGCAACTACACATTTAAGCTATAACCAGTCAAAAGTGCCCGAAACATCAAAATGCAATATGGCACTTATTTCGACTATCTCGTACCCATCGGGACTAACTACACCCTCCAAATTATCATTTGGAAATTTTATAACTCATTTCAAGTTCCGGTTTCATTTTAAACCATAATGTCATTTTAAATCTTATGACACAGTAAAACACCACATGGTGACATTTACCCACATATAAGGTAAAGATACAACATTTTTAGTGAATATTAACTCATCTCATTAAATTAATACTTACGCCACATTCCAACATTTTATATATAATTACTTCGCATAGTAAATAAATATAAAATAGGTTCTCAAAAGCGAGGGTTGTTACAACAATATGACTTGATCCGTTGACATGGTTGGGTATGGTCCCATTAATGGTGTTACTGCGTAGTAATCACCCCATTGTTTATTTATGTGTTTTGTTTAAGCCTATCTGGTGATGGATTACTACAAATTTACCAATAAAGGCATGAGATAGACACCGAAGGTAATCGACTTCATGTGATGTAATAATTAATAGGAAAGAATTAATATAGTCTAATGATAAACAATTGGTAATGAAACTTATGTCATGATTAAATACATTATTTGATTTACTTGTATTTTTATTGTGGGTTACATTGTTAGGGTTGGTACCTAGGTTATATTATTACATTTGTAGTTAGTTACATTCCTATTATATGTTAGATCTTTATTAATTATATATTGTGAATGTACAAATACTCATTAGTATAGTTCTTCTTTGGGTTGGGTCATGCGCGTAGTTTTGCACCTGGATGAGAGGTGAGGTATTCATTGCATTTGAGTGTCGACGGGTGGAATATCATTGTAAATAATTTGCATTATTATTTACGGATGATATTGAAGTTATTTCTTGCAACTTTAGAGCTCTAAACTAAGATTATATATGTTTTCCCCATAAGTATTATTAGTATTTTAAACAGGTTAACTAGGGTTGAGTGGTTAACCTTGCAGTCTTGGAGATTCAGTTACCATTCTAAGAACTAGGATATTGTTTCATTCCCATTGTCATTATACTCAGGAGTTTGATTCAGTAATAGTTTTGATTGTATTGATTTTACTTCATTTGTAAGAGTTCTAATAAGAGATCTTAATGATATCATTTATTGAAGTTACAAATTATTCTCAGTTCAGTTATTCTATTGTCATCCTTTATCGAGATTTTATTATGGATGGTTTTTATTTATTGTGGGGCTGAGAATGATATAATTTTTTTTAGTTCCCCCTATATTTCATGTCCGTCTTAATCAACTGGGTCTTGAAAATTAGGGGTGTTGCAGTTGGTACCAGAGCATTTAAGTTCTAGTGTCCTTATGATTTGTATTACATCTGTTTTGTTTTTAGTTGAGTGTTGTATGATGTGTTAGAGCCTGTTATAAGTTTTGTACTGTGGTGTCATAGTGAAGTGTGTAGACATCGTTCATAGCCGTTGAGCTTTGTTCAAGCCTAGAAGATGATGACAATGAAGGACATTGTGATTTAATGGTTAAGTATTGAACGAGGGGTTCGACAATGGTGTTTACTACCACTGTGAGGATTATTATGGGAAGTTTTGGTGTTTGGGGGTAAAGTCCACAACTTAGAGACTTTTGGAGGCACAAGTTAGTGAATGCATTTCACGCTGAGTCCATTTTTGGAGACATTAAGTAATTTGATTTACGAGGAGACTATTAGAGCTTTGGGTTCCGCTTATGGTAATATAGATTGTAATGGGAAGTTAGGCCAGTAGAATAACCTTACTAGATTTTATTCACTTAATAAAGAGGGTAATGAATTTCTTTGTTTTTACAAAATATGAAGATTTTGATGATGAATTTATGTGTAGCTAATTCTCATGATAGAGTGGAATTTGTGTTATGCTCAAGATTCGAGCAAAGTTAATTTGTATTGCTGAACCTGCATGAGATAAAGGGTGATGGTAAAGTGACAAATTTTGGCCTAGGAGTAGGGTCACCGCATGGTTGTGTAATATTCACTAGAGTTAGCTAGATAAGATATGTTAGTGCACCTAAGTGTGTGGAAATTGGATATGAGAGGATTGATATTCCTGTTGGTTTGAGTTGAGAGGAATCAATTTGAGGTTTTTATGAGTATGGATTTACCTGTTCATTACAGGCGTGTATTTTGTTGATATATTAATTATGTAGAAGATTTAGGAATAAATAAGTCCTAAGAGTCTTAAAGAAATAACATGTTTTGATTAAGGTTTATAATTACAAATGCAAGACTGAGAGTACCCTATTAGAGGAAATTAAGGGAAAAGAGAAGATAGAGATATAAAATAACGATTTGAGCCGAGAGAGAGAACTCCTAAGTTGAAATAGCATTTTAATTTTTATGACGTGTAGTGTATGGCCATGTGAGTGGAAAGTGCCTGAATGTGGATTCTGGGTATGGTAGTGTAGAACCAAGCACAACACCAACTCCTATGAATGGTCACCCCCAATGGGCCATGACTCAAATCCTTGACCAGTGGCCGTGACCATATTAATTTTGGGGTCACCATATCCATGACCCACCATGGTCATGGATGCTCTTGAATGTAGTCATGGAAAAAATCCCTGATTAGTATGGGTGACGGATTGAGGCTGCGACCAGGTCGTGCCCATCATGGCACAAAATTCGCATCAAAGTTCCCTCTAAGTTTGGTCACGACAGGGTAAAAAAAAAGGGCCGGGACCAAGGCCACAATGAACACCCATTGGGGCACGACTTTGGGCCGAGACAGCACGCGTGGGTTACGGCTGAGGGCCGTGACCACATAGTTGCCTACACGCTGATGTAAAAAACATTTAAGGGTTATGGTAGATACATTCTGCCTCCATTTCATTTATTCCCGCACCAATCTCTCTCCATCTTTCTATGTGCGCTAATTTCTCTCTCTAGGCAATATGGATTCTCTCAAACCCTAATTCTCTCAATCTCAAAGATAAACTCTATTTTTTGTGTTTATAATTTAAACCATATTGTGTATGTGTATGAATGTGTGTGTACGTGTGTGTATGTGTGTGTCAGTGTTTGTATATGCGTGTGTACATGTGTATATGTGTGTGTACATGTGTATGTATATGTGTGTGAGTGTGTGTGTATTTCTATATACGTGTATATACGTGTGTGTATGTGTGTGTATATGTGTGTGTGTATGTATGTGTGAGTGTGTGTATATTTAAGTATATGTGTGTGTATGTGGGTATATTTTTTTCAAGAAAAGGGGATGTTTTATAATTTCATATTTTGATTGGATATGTTATATTTAGGGATTGAAATTTATTGGGCATTGTTAACATTGATTGGGAATTGCGATTTAGAGTTTGAAATTAATTATAGTATTTAAGGGTATTGTCATTATTAGTATTGACCGAACGTGGTTACTTAGGGATTAAAATAAATTGCACTATTTAAGGGTATTTTCATTTAGGGCTTGAAATTTGTTTAGAGTTTGAAATTAATTGAGTATAATTAGTATTGACTAAATGTGGTTTCTTAGGGATTAAAATAAATTGCATTATTTAACTTCAAATGATTATTGTCATTTTAAATTCTTATTCCCATACTTTATTGCAGATCCATTAATTGGGGAGAGCTGGTAGACCACATGTGATTGCATCCGTGACTACATAGGTGATAGGTAACGTGGTTTTTGTAATACCCTATATTTCTACATATTTATGATTTAATTAATTCAAAAAATTAATTGGATAAATATGTTTTAGTTCAATTACACGTGTGATGTAATTTAATGTGATTAAATAATAAAAGTGATTCTTAAATATTAATCGAGAGATAGAGACTGATTAATATTATGTTACGAGATTTACTATGTGCGTGAATGGTAAATAATGGTGGATTTTGATATATGACATAATGAGTGATATGTGCGTATTTTTGTTTTATCTCACTAGGAGTCGCGTGTAGACCATTTTGAGGTGAGAAATGAGAAGTATATTTTAAGTGACTCAAAAGATAATTTCGAGTGCACTATTGATCCCGAATGGGCCGAAATAGTCAAAATGAAGTACCTGGGGGTAATGTTTGGGTTTCGGGGGCTTTTTGGACTAGTCGGGACTCGCATTTGAGTACACGAGTCGTTTTACAATTGGGTATTCACCCAGTTTTGGGATTAATAAGGGGAGAACCCTCATTTCTCCCACATTTAAGCCGTTGGAGAGAGAAATAGAAGAGATAAAGAAGAGAAGAAAGAAGAAGAAAGAGAAGAGAAGAAAGAAAGGGGATTTCCGGCCAAACTCCACGGGATTGGACTCGAGGTCGTCGGATTTTATCCACGAGGCAAGTGTTTAGTTGTTTTATTAATTTACTGTGTTTAATTCTCATATTATAATTGGTGTGTAAAACTATAAAGATTTTTGGGATGAGTTTTCGTGAATCAAAACGGGTTTTTCGAAAGTTTAATGAATAAACCCCGGATAATATTAAATTTGGGAAACTTAGGCATTAATTGAAATTAGTTGTTGGTTATGGGTTTTAGGATTATTAGAACCATTTTTATGTGTGTATTTATGGTTGTTTGAGGTTGGATGATGATGATAAAGAAGATAAAAAGATTAGAGGTGTATTAATGGAGGTTTGAATTTTTGGAGAAGAAGGTGAATAGTAACTCCATCCTTTCTGAATCGATTCATCTAGGAAGAGAATCGATTCGTCTCTTGGTCAAAATATAAAATTTGTATATCATTTCAATACGGTCACGTGGGCACTGACCTGCATTTTTCTAATTTATTTTGGATTTATAATGGTTTTTCTAAGGAATAAATTCCGAGATTAAAATCGTTAGCTCGGGAATCAAACCGAAAATCTTATAGACAATTCAAATGCGTGTCATTTTATTTATGATTTGAATTATATGTTTATTTCTGGATGAAAATAAAGGTATGTAAGTTATCTTTCTAATGAGATTTGAATGAGGTCAATTGAACTTCTGTAGAGTGAGTTATATCTGTTTTAGTGCAAGGTGTTTAAGCTGTCAGAACAGTTGAGTTACAGAAATCTTACAGACAATTCAAATGCATGCCATTTTCTTTATGATTTGAATTACATTCTCATTTATGGGTGAAAAGAAAGGTATGTAAGTTATCTTTCTAATAAGCTTTGATTTAGGTCAATTGTACTTTTGTAGAGTGAGTTATAGCTGCTTTAGTGGAAGATGTGAAATCTGCCATAAATCCAAAGTTTTGAGAATTTGTGATTTTTAAGAGTTCTAATGGGAAAAAGGACCCTTGGGATTCGAATCGGAATTTTGGATGTTATTGGGATACGATCTAGTTGTGGTAAGATTAATAAAAAAAATATTTGATATTTATATTATAAGTAAGTGAATACTTATGGAATTAAATCGAATATATATATTCAGGATTACAGGCTAATGCTATGAGAGATAGGCATGGATAGCAAGATTTGTATATATATATATAAATATACGAGCATAGAGACAATATATATATGATATAATTATAAATATATCTGTGTGTGAATGGTATATTTACATGAAGCATACCCCTCTAGTGTTATCATGGGAAGTTGCACGATGTGGGTGAGGCCCCTGGCTTGAGGAGCAGGGAGCGTATAGTCCCCAGGTCATAGTGTCCATTCTATTTTGTGTGATTTTTTATCAGGAGTGAGATATGGTGGGTATGTTTCGTTCTCATTTCTGGTGAGGAACTATGATCGCTTCCCATACGTTGTGATTTGGTTTTTACCAAGTCAGTGTGAGAGTCCGACCGCTACTACCCATGATGGTGTGTGAGTAATTCCCTGGAAGATGATAGCATTGAGAGACTGCATCCATTGAGTTATAACTCTGAGGGATGGTTATTATACTTATATAGTGTGTGATATATAAGTATGTATATAATTGATGTGTATTGTAAATTGTATATATATATATATATATATATATATATATATATATATATATATATATATATATATATATATATATATATATATGAGATATGAAACATATATATACGGACATAATAAAGAATGGAATGTGAGATAAATTCTCAATCTTTCGGGAGTATAAAATCCGAAATAAAATATGGATATACATATACAAAGATGAGAATATTATATACGAGTTTAATAACACTGAAATGTGAATAATGTAAATAACTAGTGAAAGTTATTCATGATGTAAGGATGAATCATAAGTGAGAGATTATGATGTATAAGTTCAGGCGATAGCTTAAAATATTTTATAAAGAATGAATAAAGTGGTATTCTCCTTCCAGTAGATTTATTTGTACATGGATCATAGGTTTTAGTGAGAACTATTTATACATACAGGATGGTATAAAATGTGGTATGTACCGAGGGCCTAATGGATTCCGACGATCAACATTGCCATGTAGTAGTGTATCGGGGCGATTCTTTGTTTTGGATTTCGCTTCGCGAGACACCCCACGCACGAACGTAGTGTAATGTTGGGAATGGGGAGAAGTTTAGTCCTTAGTACTCGGATTTATGAGGATCTATAGAAGATGGGTAAAATGAATTAGTTAGGCAGGGTAGCTTAACTAAGTTATTTAAAAGGTATACAATAGTTGTGTACTATTAGAAGAGGGATAAGGGGTATCTCATAAGAGTGCAATACCAATTTAAATATGAGAGATTTTCATATTTTACAATATGCATTTATGCACTTGCTAAAATATTTTCAAACTCGGTCTCTGATCCGTTTCTCTATTCTTCCCCTCTCTTGCTATATATATATATAGGTGTCCAGACACGGGGACGCCTAGATGATGATTCCTTCGAGTGAGACATTTGCTGCAGCAGCTATGGATGCCCGTAGGTTTATTATAGACTGTTCTATCCTTGAGATCTAGATAGAAAGTGTTGTAGAAACATTCGGACCGATGGACTCATTGTATTCATTTATTCTTTACTGCCTTTTAGTGAGGCATTCGATTTGATTGTATTAAATTGTACCGAGTGTTCGGTTATTTTATTTCATTTCAGTTGTTGCATATAAACTGTTGTGATTGATTAATTTGAATGGTTTTGTTAAAAAGATTAGTTAATTAAAATTTTGATGCCAGGCTAATAAGTTATTAGTAATTAAATTGATTTTCGACAGTGATGCTTAGAATGAACCATATGAGACTCCTATTTTAATTTGGTATAGGATTGATCACCCTGTATTTTATTAGGCGGGGTGTCACAGTTTGCTAGGTATAATCACTCAACATCTAAACGTTCATCTGTAATCCTATTTTCTTAAATTTAATTTTCTTTACACCAGCATGCCAATCATTAGTTATCTAAAATTCCCTTTATAATATTAATTTGTCAAATATGAGTAAATTTATTTATTTATTTATTTTTCTTGTCCTCTGGATGATCTTGCTCACATAGCTGCATTTCGGGCCCGATACTATTTTGAGTGAGATGCTTTGAAAAATGAATCTAGTAGTGGGGGTTGGGTCACAATTGTGACACCCCGACTAATTAAATACCGGGTAGCTACTCCTTTATTAAATTAATTCAAAATGCCAAGTTGGCCCAGTTAATAGCATCACTGTCGAAAACATTTTAATGATTACTAACCACCTAGTATTTAAAAAGTAAGTGCCAAATTTTAATTAAAGTCTGATTAACATGCAACAAGTGTAATAAAGAATAATAACACCATTCACCATAATGAAGTAAATAGAATGACCATCACATAACGTAAATAAAGTCTGGAGGAAAAACTCCTCACTACAAATCCCACAACTGATAAGTAAACTGAATACTAAATCAATACATGCCAAAGTCTGAAAACTGTAATGGAAAAGTAACTCTAATAGAAATGGGCAACATGCCCTACAACTGATAGATAATGAATCTGGAATCCAAGTGATAGAGGCGTCTACAAGCAAATCCCTGTAGCTTCCACAAACATCTACAGCTCGTCACCTGAATGAATATCCTATGCATGGTGTCCTTGTGGCTGGGCACCTAAAATGGTTTTACAAAGAAAAATAGATTTGAAAAGAAAATGGGTCAGAGCCCGAATGTGGAGTTATATTTTAAAAACCTGCAAGTGCTTTAAAAACATTTAAAACATTAAATGCAAAGTACATGTTAGGACGTACACTCACATGATATTCTCACCTCTCGTCTAACTGTGCACTCCTAACGTAAGTACCCATCTACAACGACACAAACCACTAGCTAAGTGACATCATCTCTAGCTAGACTATCATAGGTCCTACCCATATTACTCGGTTCTATTAACATTATAACGCTCGTAATTAAGTAGGGGTTTAATGTAAACTCAGATGCTCAATATGCAATATATATATCACTATCAGTTAACTCGCTATATTTCTCGAAGCAATACCGTAATTATATTCACAACATTAACATGAAGGTTCCCATTAATTAAGTGTATATTATTCACATCATAAATATACAATATAAGCACCCCGAGAACTAAGTTGCGGTGCACACATACTCTGCTATCCATCCTGGTACATCACGTACATAAGGATTAAATATTCGGAATCTCTCAGGAATAGTTCACAGATAACAACATCACAAACAATGGAGGCGAACACAGTCACATCACATAGGTCACGCACATACCTACGCTCCTACGATCAGCGGACTTATTAATATCCCAATAAGTCTTTCTATGACCTATGTTCATCAAGGTAACCAGTCTAAATCCTGGCAACACAAGGATTAGAGGGCCCTAAGCGTACGCAAACCTCCCGTGATAGCAAGTATGGGCAGGGGCTTCTAACGACCTACCAGATTCGTCCAAGAATTGTCTAATCTCGTTTTTTACCATTCTTACTCCTCCAATCTCTTCTAAAATTCGTTCCAACCATGTATTAAGTTCTTTAATCATCCTCAAACATGCTAAGGTCATGTACTAACATCTTTTAAGGGAAAATTACATCCTAAACATCATTAAATCTCAAGTTTCTACATTTTCCCCCAATTTCTTCAAGAACATAAACCCTAGATTATTATCATCATAAATTCCCAGAATTAATCCGTTGTTACATCACATAAATATGAAATCTCTGAATTAAACCTTCAAACAACGTTTCTACATGCGAACCTATACTCAAAATTAAACTACTAACTTCAAATTTCATGGGTTTTCCTTTAACTCTTAAATAAGATTGATTATCAAGGTTTCTAACATGGAAGAGGCATTCACTGCATAAATAATGTAATTTAAATCACTTGCCTTGAGTTTATTTCTGATTTTGGATGATGGTTTGATGAAGATTTCTGCAAAATTTCTTCTCTTCTCCAAGCTTCTTCTCCAATGGTGGCTTAAGGTGGCTAGGGTTTTCTTTGGGAAAGTTATAAACCTAATGATAGCCTCCGTAGCTTAATGGGTTAATATGGGTTGGTTAGTGGGTTTAGTGGGTTAAATCCACATCAGAATAAAACTCCCAATTTTCGTCACTTTTAATTCCTCAAAATGTAAAATTACCAAAATACCCTTTATGATGCCGTTATGGCCTAAAAATACCCCGGAATCCAAACTACACCCCCGGCTAGTGTTTTCTGACTATCTCGACCCTTTCGGACGCGTTGGCGCACTCAAAACGACCATACGGATAATAGAAATAAAAATCACTTTTATAATTAAAATAATATACCATGACGCGGCGGTCACACGCGTCTCAACAAAATTCCCAAATTGCCGTATATAAATCTCACGACAAATTTCATAATTCCAAATTCATATATAATCATATATGCACATAATCTCGCATCTCGTTAGTATTTATAACCCAGATTAATTTTCAATTAATACGCATTTAATTAATTAATCCCAAAAATAAATATAGCCAAAAGTACGGGGTATTACAACAATATAGAGCGCAATGAAGCTTCACAATAGAGAGCAATAAAACATTAGTCTCTCTTACGCAATAGAGACGAATGTTCTATTGCGCTCTATCGGGAAGCTCCATTCTTCTTTGTTATGGCCTTACCCTCACTGCTAGATTCATTTTCAGAAGCATCTCACTCAGCATAATATCTAGTCCTAAATGCAGCTAAGTGAGCAAGATCATCCTTAGGACAAGTAACATTAATAAATAAATTAATTAATATATGGTAGGATAGTATTATAAAGGGGAATTCTAGATTGCTAATAATTAACATGATAGGGTAAGAAAAAATAAATTTAAAGAAATGGGATCATAGAAGTAACTATAGATATGAGCGAGTACACCAAGAAAACCAAGTCACCTACCACGAAAATTGATTTTCGGGCATTGGTATTAAAAGAGGTAAATTTAACATCTTATGTGTGCGGTTATTTATTCGTGTGTGATAAAATCATGCCCTAATACAAATTCATTAATAAATGTATCTTCTAAGGTAAATTCATAGAATGTTATATTAGTTTCACAAGTCGCTCAGTTTGAGAATAGAGTCATTTGAGTTTGTGATTGGATCAAATTGACCCAACCCGATTTCCACGTGTTCGTGTACATATACCTTTTGTGATTACTTTCATTGATGTAGTGTTCATAAAATGAAGTTAATCTATCTTGATTTTATGAAGATTTTATTATAGAAAATAATCCCAAATGTACATGTAAAAGGATACGTTAGGGTCTCCAGGATCAATTTGGTCTAATCAAACAATCTGAAGACTTTACATAATGGCCTTTTTAGATCATAGGAATCATGTAATCTTTACTTTAACTGAAGTAGTTATATAATTAATATCCATTATTTTTTAAATCTTTTAGATGATCAAAGTTGTTATATAATGGATGTCTCTCCTCTCTCTCTCTCTCTCTCTCTCTCTCTCTCTCTCTCCCCCCCCCCTATCTAAGCCACCATAAAACCTAATTAGGGTTTGCATGGCAACCTTTAATAAAATTCACATTGTTCCTAAACCACCAGATATTAAGAATGCATGGACTAGATCATTCGCGTCTGTTGTTGTAGAAACATCCTCTAATAATCACGACCTTGATTTAAAACCTCCATCATCTTTCAAAGGAGAACCTGCAGTTCCATTCTCTGATAAACATATTAAGATTCTCTTTAAACCTTTCAAATATGCGTTGGTTGGGAAGTTTTCACACAGTAGGCCATCAATGGAAGGTATTCGAACATTTTTTCAAACATTATCATTAAAAGAAGCAGTCAATGTGGGTTTGATTGATCATAATATATTCTCATTCATTTGAATTGTGAAGAAAATTACACAAGGATGTGGATGAGAGACTCTTGGTATTTAGGTGGTTTTCCTATGAGAATTTTCAAGTTATCACATGGTTTCAGGCCTGATTTGAAAGTAGCATAACTCCTATCTGGATTACATTCCCAAATCTGCATATTTACTTTTTCTCCGAATCAACCATTTATTCAATAGCCCAATTAATTGGTAAACCTTTCAAATTAGATACTTATACAATTGAGATCAATAGGCTAAGAATGGCTCGTGTTTGTGTGGAAGCAAACCTAATAATGAAGATGTCAAGAAGAGTGTGGATTGGTTGTCGTAATAAAGGGTTTTGGCAAGAGGTTCATGTAGAGGATATGCCAAAATATTGTAATCATTGTCTTAAGTAAGGGCATAATGTAGATTCTTGTATGTTCCTAAATGATTCAAAAGATTTGGCTACCATAAAATAAAAGTCCGTAAGAAGCCAACTCTGTGGAAAGAGAAGGCAACTAGTGTCATTAATCTTGAAAGGTTAGATAAATCAGGTGAAGAAGAGGTATTAATTGATTTGAAAATTCAAGAAGCAAAGGATCAAGAGTTAAATATTCAGGATGCAGTGGAAGAAGTATCTTTTATCAAGAAATCTGTCCAAAAGAATACTCAACCAGAGAATCAGTTAAGTATTCTTCCAAGGAAGAAAAAGAAAGGTGAGAACTTAAAAGATATTGTTCCAAGTAATGTAGTTCAAGAGTAAATATCCAAAATTCATCATTGTGAGATATCATCACAAGAGGCTTTTGTTGTTGATCATCAAATACTCTCCCCAAGAGGATTTGAACTTCCAAACTATGACTATCTTCAGCGAAAAACAAAGGTTAGATGTCAGACATTGAGCAAAAGAAGGAAAAAAGGAAATATAGTTGCATCTTGACTGAAGAGTTAACCATCTTTGCCTCCATGTTTGATAGAAAATGGACTTGTATGATGAAGTTGAAGGAAATCAGACATAAGAAAAGTGAAGAAGTTTCAACATCCAGTACCATAACTGGTAATTTTCCTAAAAGGTTTTCATTTACGCATCAATTTGATCCATTGTTTAAAAGAATTACTTGATCCTCTTCAAAGATCTTTTATAAATCTTTACCCTCTATTCCTAAATGTTAAATTTTATTACGTGAAATGCTTGAGGGATTTTGAATTGTCCCACTTGTAGAATAATCAAAAAGATCTAAAAAAAATTTAATTTACGAGCATTGACAATTGTTGAGCCTAAGTATAAGTTAAAAATGTTACCGTAGATTCTGAGGAAATTGAATTATGATGAGTGCATTTCCAATTGTTCTAACAAATTTTGGTTCATGTGGAGGTTTGATATCAATGTAGAATATATTCATGATGGGGTTAAAAGTTTAACATTGAAGTTGTCCCATCCTAGCTTGCCCAATTGTTTGCTTATTAGTCTTATCTATGCTTAATGCACAAGATAGGAAAGGTTGGACCTTTCGGGTGATTTAGAGAATTTATATAATATTCAAAATATACCTCATCTATTCATTGGTGATTATAATGTGGTAGCTACTCAGGATGAGAAGATAGGTGGAGATATCATTGACCATCAGGCTATGGAAGATTTTAATGAGACTATTCAGCAGCGTGGCTTATTTGATTTGGGTTTCAGTGGTTATCGTTTTACATGGTCCAACATTCGAATTAAGGATGGTGCCATTAATGCTAGACTTGATAGGGATCTTTGCAATCTCAATTGGAAATCTTTTTTTCCTAATACTTCCATCACTCACTTGGCCAAGATCTGTAGTGATCATGCTCCTCTTCTTCTCTCAATTCAGTCTACCTTTGATGCTTGTCCTAAACCTTTCAAGTTTTAAACAATGTGGTTTTCTCATTCTTATTTCTTTGAAACTGTTTCTAAAAATTGGCCTACTTCCAATCAAGCCTCCCTTATGACAAACTTCTCCCTTAAATTGAAATTTTTGAAAGAATTTTTGAAAAATTGGAACAAAAACACTTTCAATTTTTTTTTCCCAAAATGTTATTGATCTAGAGGATGATTTTCTTAAGTTGGAATATGAGTTTGAGAGGGATCATTTCACAACAAATAGAATGGAGTTGCAGATGACCAAATCAAAGCTTGATAAAGCTTTATATATTGAAGAAATATATTGGAAACAAAAGTCCAATATTAAGTGGTTTAAGGAGGGGGATAAAAATACAAATTTTTTTTTCATTCATCTGTGAAGGCCAAGGTTTCTAGAATTTCTATCACCAAAATTAAAGATAAGGATATCATCAATAAAACTTATAAAGAGGACTTGGAGAATATATTTATTTACCACTTTATGGAGAGATGTTAGGCTTCTCTTAGTTCAAGCCAAGATGATGTGATTCAAGTGATCCCTAATTTGGTTACTCAAGAGATGAATGATATTCTAAGTAAAGTGAGAGATGAGAAATAAATTTTCAATGCTGTAACGGGGTTGAATGAAGATAATAGTCCGGGTCCTGATGGTTTTGGAGGTTGCTTTTATGTGAAATTTTGGGATATCATTAAAAAATGATCTTTGTGAGGCTATTCAATCCTTTTTCTAGGGGCCCAAATTCCTAAATGTTGGACTAGCACTTCTATTGTTGTGATCCTTAAAGTCTCTAACCCAACTATTTGTTCTCATTTGAGACCAATCAGCTTGAGTAATTTCAATGTCAAGATTATTTCAAAGGTGTTAAATGATAGGCTTGCTGAGTTTCTTCCAAACCTGACTTCTCCTACTCAGAGTGGTTTCATTAGAGGGAGGAGCATTCAAGATAATATACTTCTTGATCATAAGATGGCTTGTATGCTTAATAAGAAGTACTATGGTTCGAATGTCATCATTAAATTGGACATGGCTCCAGCTTATGACAAGTTGGATTGGATTTTCCTTATTAAAGTTATTAGGAAATTTTGTTTCTGTGAAATCTTTATTGATATCATTTGGAGAATCAATTCTTCAAATTGGTTCTAAATAATTCTTAATAGTAATTCGACTGGATTCTTTTCTTCTCAAAAGGATTAAAGCAAGGAGATCCAATCCCTACTTCACTTTTTGTCCTTATGGTTGAATCATTGAGCAGAGGAATTCAAGACTTAATTGAGACTAACAAAGCTCCGTCTTACTCTCAAACCCCAAATAGTCCCCTTATTTCTAATCTTTGTTTTGCATATGATACTATGATATTCATTAATGGAGGTAGAAGAAGTCTTAATGCTCTGATGCAGTTCTTATCTTCCTACGAGAAAGCTTCTGGTCAGCTGATCAATAGGAGTAAAAGCTCATTTTCAATTAATCTAAAGGCCTCTATTTCAGAAAAGGCTTCAATTGCTCAATGTTTTGGCATTCCTTTCAAGTCCCTCCGTATAAAATATTTGGGATGTACTCTGTATAAAGGCATAAGAAGAATTAGAGACTTTAATGATTTGATTGCCAATTTTATATCCAAGTTGAAGGGGTGGAAGATTAAATTTGTATCAGTAGTAGGAAGATTGGCCCTTATAAAGCATGCTCTCCCATCAATTCCCATTTTTACTCCATCTTCCTTAAAACCTCCAAAATCTATCTTTCTAATGATCAATAATATTTTTAGTATATTCGTTTGGGGTTATAATGAGCTCGGAGGTTCCAAACATCACTAGGTTAATTGGCATGACATCTGTAGACCTTCTGATGAGGGAGGTCTTGGTGTTTAAAATATGGAAACTATCAGTGAAGATTTCTTGGAGGTATTTTAATTCAATAGGTATTTGGGATGCCTTCATGAGAAACAAATATCAATCCTTATGAAGACTAAATGGATCAATGGTCTTTAAAAGGATTAAGCTTGCTAAAAACCTGATTCACGAAAATTCAATCTTTATTGATAATGAGCTCCTTTGGAAGCCTACTAGCTCTGGGAAATTTTCTTTAGAAACTGCATATTAAATTTGCTCTCCTCCTAAATTTTAAAGCTTTATAGCTTCTAATATCTGGTTTGCAAATGTTCCACATAAAATTTCTTTATTCTCATGGAAATTGATTCATAATTCTCTTCCCTTGGATTCTAACTTTAAGGACATAAAGATCCCTATTGTATCTCGATGTCAGTGCTGTCAGGTTAATGAATAAAATGCCAATTGTCTCTTTTGTTAAGTTCCTATTACCTCTCAAGTTTGGAAGAATTTCTCAAATATGTTTGATGTAAGAAATTCTACACATTCAATTTCTTCCATTCTCATGTCTTGGTGGATGACTGCAACTATGAAAGATTACTTGAAATTTTTCCTCAAAATTATCCCTACGACTGTTTTGTGGGAGATATGGAAAGCTAGGTGAAAATATTATTTTGAAGGAGTTCCCATGCAAGCCCAAATTGTAATTAGAAATGTTGTAGCAGTGGTTTCCCAGCAAGCTTCTTTTCTCAAATTTGAAAGCCACTTTGTAAAAAATCATGAGGTCCTCGTACAATACTTCCACATTAAGGTGCATGATTAGGCACATATTCTTCACATTTATCCCCTTAATTTCGGTATTTTTATGATCTCGTGCAGTGTAAATAGCTTGGATTTGTCTCGTATTTATGCTACTAACCTCTTTTGGCAATTATTCCGTGTTTTGTGTATTTTTCATGTGCTTTATAGGTATTTCATGCAAGTTAGTGCGAAAGAGAACTCAAAACCGTGAAAGAAAGAAAGAAATGTGAAATTCAAGGGAATTTTTTGTAATTTTCAGCCTTATTCCGGAGGTGGGTCAAATTGGAAAGTTGAAGATATTCCAATTACAAGAACATTGGAAAAAACGGCACCTCAATCCGAGCTACGGTGAAGAAGTTACGAGGTTTTGAAGTTGAGAGATAATGAAGAGTCATTTTCAGAACTGAAGAGTCAAAACTCTTGAAATTTCTTGTTTAATTCATTTTTATTAGTTGTAAAACGTGGGGAGGAAAGGTAAGAGTCAAATTTAGGTATTATAAAAGGGAAAACCCTATTAGGAAGTGATAGGAGTTGTTTTTATCAAGTTGTAGGAGGCTAGTAGTTAGTTTTTAGACGATTCTTGTAACTAAGAACCCTAGTTTTGAAGTTTGGCTACTATTCAAGATTCAAGGTTCTATTCAAGATTGAAGGTTCTATTAAAGATTCATCATTCATCCATTGCAAGTAATTTTAATTTATTGTCTCTACTTCTTTCCTAGTTAGTTTAATTAATTGTTGCTTTCTAGTCTTCCAATCCCAATTCAAGTCATGTTCTCAATTTTCTAGATTTAGTTATGAATTCCTGCACTTTCACTTTTAAGTTTTCTTTTATTTTAATCATGTTAAGCTAAGTTTTTAAGGGTGGGGATGCATGAACCCAACCCGATGTGATATGCATAGATTTAAAATTTGTCCTCTAAATTAAATAAGTTATTAGATCGTGTTGTATTGTTTCACAACCATTGTAGAACTTTTGACCTCGTTTGCCCTAGGTAACCGAGATGCTTAAGGATGCAACGTGCGTGAACTATTGCAACACTGCTTTACTCATTATTTGATTATGTATGATGCGGGCTTGAACCTCATATATGTAATGCTTTGGAGTACTAAAGACTGGGTCTGATCAATTATCTAATTTATGACTAATTTTGTAGTAGCATACACACTAGGGTTTGGGGGAGTGTATTCTTAACCCATTTCTTCATTCATATCAATTCCTTCTTAGTTAGTTAATTTCGTATGCATAGGTTAATTTAATTAAATCTAGTTAATTCATAGATAAAATCCATGAAAATCAATCATCTTTTTCTTTTCTTTTATTTTAACATCAACTTTAGGATTAAACTACCTTACCATTGTCATTGCGTTCACACGTCCTAATTCCCTATGGATTCGATACCCAAACTCGCCACTATACTCCTTAAGAAGTGTAGTTACAAGTTTAGTTTTTTTTGTATTGAGGTTGGAAGCCGATAACAACGACTAGCGTATTTACAGGAACGCTCGGTTTTTCCACTCGATCAGTGCACCCAAAGTAGCCTTCTTTTCTTATCATTAGATGGTTATCCCTTCCCAGATTTGATGTGAAGCTTAATGTTGATGGATCAAGTAAGGGCAATCCAGGAGAAAGTGGGATTGGAATTATTTTCAGAGGCCATTATGGAGAATCGATTCAAGCCCATCAAGTATATATTGGCATATCAACAAGTTTAGAAGCAGAATTGATAGCTCTTCTTCAAGAAATCAAAGCTTATAGAGGAATTGAGTTCAATAATATCAATATTGAATCTGGTTCTTTAACTTATTTGAATATGATTCAGGATAGATGGAAGGTTCGTTGGTACTTCAAAGGAATTTATAATGAAATTAGAGGGTTGATTTCAACTCAAAATATCTTTCTTTATCATTCTTGGAGACAAAACAACTATGTTGCTGATGGTTTAGCCAATTTAGCTTCTTCATCCAAAGATACTTTATCTTATAGAAAATTCAGTGACATGGAAATAATGATAAGGGTCTTGATGAATCTAGATAGATGGGGTATGCTAAATGTTAGAATTTTAAATTTTTAATTGCTTTTTCTTCTAAGGCCATCGTGGAGAGGCTATTTCTCCTCTTATTATTAATAAATTAAGGCTTTTTGCCTTCTCCTAAAAAAAGTTATATTATGGATGCTGACTTGTTGTTGGATAGTATGTTAAAAGGAGTATGGGATAATTAGTGGTTTTGTTTGGTTTGTCTGTTTGATAATGATTGGTTGTTGGCTTATTGTTGGATAGTATGTTGGAAGGAGTACTGGGTAATTATTGGTTATTGGCTGTTGGATAATCACAGGACCCCTGGTTTGAGAAAACAACGTTAATTTCAAAATATCTAGACTTTGGTTTAAAAATATGCCAATAAGGGGCGAAACACCTGAACACCCCCCAAACGTGGACAATCAGTCACAATAGGCGAGGAAGTATAAGAGCTTCATGATAAGTTATTGATCATGGAAACTTAGTTGAGAAGTATACCAAGCGTTATCAGCGGTATATTTTTACTCCACCTCATAGTCGGGATTCGCCATCATAGGTATGGCATTGGGAACTTGTGAGAGTGTCAAAGCTAGTATAGTGTTTGTGTAGAGTAGTATGGTGTGTGTGTTAAATACAACAAAATTTGAAAATAAGCACATTTAGGCCCGAAAACGTATCGTGGGGATCTGGGCACCCTCAGCGGCACCCAAACGGCACCGTGAGTGGCACGAACACCTCGTGCACAACTGTCTCGAGCTCAAGAGTTTTACAAGTTTTTAGAGCTCAAGAGTTTTGTGATCATGACATTTATTAGAGAGATATGGTTTGAGACCTTGGGAATACTATGTGCTACGACAACCACTAAATATCAAACATATTATCTAACAATCGGACATTGGTCCCGTGCGAGGTATTGGTGCATCTCATGGGGTTGTTTTTTTCCCCTCTAACGACAAGTTTTTAAGCTTAAGTCTATATATTTTCATATTATCGTCATATTCTCAAACTAGGGGTCCCGTGACCACGCGATCAGTTCATGTGAGTTACATTGGCCTCGTGCGAGGTGTGCGTGCATCTCACGGGGCCGTTTGGGGGGTGTTTCGACTTTTCACCCTTTAACGACATGTTTTTAAGCTTAAGTCTAGATATTTTTAAATTGTCACCATATTCTAAAACCAGGGGAATGTGACCACGCGGTCAGTTGCTGTGAGTTACTTTGATCCCGTGCGAGGTGTTTATGCCTCTCACGGGGCCATTTGATAGTGTTTTAGTTTTTCACCCTCTAACGACATGTTTCTAAGCCTAAGTCTATATAATTTTAAATTATCGACATATTCTCAAACCGGGGGTCCCGTGATCACGCGGTCAATTCCAGTGAGTTGCATTGGTCCCGTGCGAGGTGTTTGCGCCTCTCACGGGGCCGTTTGGGGTTGCTTTGGGTTTTTTTCTTCTAAAGGAAGGTTTGAGAAGAAAATTTGCCTTTTATGGCCTTACCAAATGTAGTGTGTTATAAAGCTCATTGAAATTTTTCTAAAAAAGAGTCCACATAATATGATGCATTTTCCCGTTTGGAGTTTGATAGGGTATTCCAAATACGACTCCTCTCATTATGGGGAGTTTGGCCTTCATTAATATCCACCAAACCAGGACACCACAATAGTATTTTCTAGACCTGGAAAAATGAGGCACGACACGATAACACGACACGATACGATACGAAATTATAAGTTAATGGGTTTAATCTTATAGGGTTTGGGTCATTAACGGGTCAACACGGTAGATCCGTTATCATAACGGGTCGTGTTTGGGTTTGTACTCTTATACGATTAAACCCGATTATACCCATTATCACCCGTTAGTGGTAACGGGTTTTATTGGGTCGTGTGACCCGAACCAATATTACACGGGTATTAACGGGTACTAACGGGTATTAACGGGTACTAACGGGTATTAACGGGTATTAACGGGTCACCTAACCCGTTACCCGTTTATACCCGTTAATATTAACGGGTGTTAACGGTTCGGGTCATGTACCCGTTAATATTAACGGGTCGTGTTTGGGTATTATCATTTGACCCGTTAGTCTTAACGGGTCGTGTACGGGTTAAGGGTGTTTTCACCCGTTAACCCATTAACACGACCCGTTAACACGACCCGTTGACAGCTCTAGTATTTTCCCCCATTCTTGATATTTCTCATTTACAACACTCCTTTTCCCTTTATTTGTGTGTTCCTTTGATGTGATTTTCTCACCGGAAAGCTTCTTATACAAATTATAGCTTACTCCTAGTACACTTTGGTCTTTCTGCACGCGTACAACTTATTTACTCGCACACCTTTTCTCTTGGATAATCTTAAGATCTCTAATTTCATTTCTAGATTTGTGAGGATTGTTGAGGTTATGAAATAGGAATTTAACTTTCCATTTTTATCAAAAAATGGAAATCTAGAAATACCCGAGTAAATGTGGAAATCTGGAAATGAAAAAATATATGTTAAGCTTCTCTAAGAAAAGAGGTGTGTGGGTAAATAAGTTGGACACATGACGACGGTGTATTCGTGGAGAAAGACCAAAGCCTACTTGGAGTAAGATATAATTTGTATGAGAATCATGTCGATGAGAAAATCACAGAGAAGGAACACACAAAGAAAGGGAAAAGGAGTGTTGTAAATGAGATACATCATGAATGGGGAGAAAATACTATTGGACTGTCCTGGATTGGTGGATATTGATGAGGGCCAGACACCCTGTAATGAGAGGAGTTGTATTTATAATACTCTATCAAACTCCAAACGAGAAAACACATCATATTATCAGGGACTTCTTTACGGAACAATTTCAATGAGCTCTACAACACGTTGTATTTGGTATGGACATTAAAGGCAGATTTTCTTGCAAAACCTGCCTTTGGAGGTTGAAAACCCAAAGCACCCCCCAAATGGCCCTGTGAGAGGCGCAAACACCTCACACGGGACCAATGTAATTCGCAGGAATTGATCGCATAGTCACGGGACCCCCGATTTGAGAATATGATGATAATTTGAAAATATATAGACTTAGACTTTAAAACATGCTGATAAAGGGCGAAAAAGAAAAACACTCCCAAACGGCCCTGTGAGAGGCGCGAACACCTCGCACGGGATCAAATTAACTTTTAGGAACTGGACACGAGGTCATGGGACCCCCGGTTTGCGAATATGACAATAATTTGAAAATATCTAGATTTAAGCTTAAAAACATGTTGTTAGAGGGAAAAAAACAAAAACACCATCCAAATGGCCCCGTGAGAGGCGCTAACACCTTGCACGGGACCAATATAATTCGCAGGAACTGATCGCATGGTCACAGGACCCCCAGTTTGAGAATATGATGATAATTTACAAATAATTAGACTTAGGCTTAAAAACATGCAATTAGAGGGCGAAAAATCATAACACTATCGAAACGACCTTGCGAGAGGCGCCAACTCCTTGCACGGGACCAATGTCCTATCGTTTGATAACATGTTGGATATTTATTGTTGTTGTAGAACGTAGGATTCACAAGGTCTCTAACCATCGCAATCCAATCAATATCCTGTTCGTAAAACTCCTGAGCTCTAAAACGTTGTAAAACTCTTCATCTCGAAATAGTTGCGCGCGTGGTGTTCGTGGCATTTGCGGTGCCATTTGGATGTCGCTAGGGGTGCCCACCCCCCACAGTAAGTTTTCAGCCTAAGTGTGACTGTTTTGAATTTTTTTTCACACACACACCATGCTACTCTAGATAAACACTACAGTATCTTTTACACTTTCCCAAGTTTCCAACGACATACCTATGATGGTGAATCCTGAATATGAGGTAGACTAAAAATCCACCGTCGATGATGCTTGGTACACCTCTCGATTTAGACTTGAGGGAGAAACCTCGAAACACCCCATGAACAGCCCCGTGAGCGACACGAACACCTTGCATGGGACCAATGTAACTCGTAGGAACTGATATGCCAAATATCACCTCGTCTAGGATTATAGACCTCGACCTAAGCTGACCCTCCCCAGTTAGATAGAAATGACGAACGATCTAGACAACACCATCATCAGTAAATCCCATCCGGGGGTTGACTTGTCATCTCAATCTCGTCCTGGGCGGTACGACCGAAAGTGACAGCTAGCGGATCATGTGGATTAGGGAACACATGGAAGAATGCATGTGGGTTGCTAATCTCACGAGACCCATGCGCGCGAAACCGTTATAGATATATCTCCCACACACATGAGGGAATATTTCATCATTGTGATATACATATGGCAGGACAAATGGCACAACCTCAATAGGTAGGAACATTCCATGCCTTCTTCGGGGTACACTAAACCCCCAAGACCTATATATACTCATCATCTTCTCCGTGAAAAGGTATCGCTAAATTAAATCCCTAGCTAAAACTCTGCTCATTTGTATGCAGAAGAGAGAGAGAGAAAGATTTTGATATAACGAGGCCATTAGAGCCATATTTACTAGTGAATTTCACTCACGCACACATAGTGGACGTAGGCCTCGGACGAACCACTTAAATATAGGTGTTCATCCTCTTCACCTCATCTCCTTCTTTATTGATTTACTATGTGATTATTTCCATTGTAGTATACCTGTTTGAGATTCATACATCTGTGGCCTAGTGATACCATTTATGGTATCATTAGGAATCGACCGCCTGGTCAAGGGAACCTCGATGCGGGAGAACGGACCAATTTTTAGAATGTCCACACTTAGGGTTGAAAACATGCCGTTAGAGGGCAAAACCTCGAAACACCCTCCAAACGGCCCCGTGAGATGGGAAAACACCTCGCACAAGATTAATTTAACTCGTAAGAACCGACCACATGGTCACGGGACCCCCGATCTGGGAACACGAACAAATTTTCAAAATTCCACGCCCGGGCTTGAAAATATGCTGTTAGAGGGAAAAACCCGAAAACACACCCAAATAGCCCATGAGTGGCGCCAACACCTCGTACGGGACAATTGTAACTCGTAGGAACCGACCACGTGGTCATCAGACCCTCGGTCCAGGATTACGGACCAATTTTCTAAATATCCACACCTAGGGTTGAAAACATACTGTTAGAGGGAAAAACCCTGAAACACTCCCCGAATGTCCCCATGAGCTATGCTAACACCTTTCACGGGACCAATGTAACTCGTAGGAATTGATCGTGTGGTCACAGGACCCCCAGTTCGGGATTACGAACCAATTTTTAGAAAATCCACACTTAGGGTTAAAAATATGCCTTTAGAGGATGAAACCCCGAAACACCCCCTTAATGGCCCCGTGAGGGGCGCTAACACCTTGTACGGGACCAATGTAACTTGTAGGAACTGACTGCGTGGTCACAAGACCCCAAGTCTGGGATAATGAACCAATTTTCATAAAATCCACACTTAGGCTTGAAATCATGCCATTTGAGAGCAAGACCTCGAAACATCCCCCGAACGGCCTCGTGAGTAGTGCCAACACCTTGCAACATGACCAATGTAACTTTTAGGAACCAACAGCATGGTTAAGGGACACACAAATTTTTAGAAGATCCTCACTTAGGGTTGAAAACATGCTGTTAGATGGCGAAACGCCAAAACACACCCCGAATGGCCTCGTGAGCGATGGCAACACCTCGTACATGACCAATGTAACTCGTAGGACCCGACCGCGTGATCATGGGACCCCAGGCCCAAGGGTACGGACCAATTTTTAGAATATCCACACTTAGGATTGAAAACATGTTGTTAGAGGGAGAAAACTCGAAACACTCCCGAACGACCCTATGAGTGGTGCCAACACCTCGCATGGGACAACTGTAACTCGTACAGACCACCAATCCAGGAGCACGAATAAATTTTCAGAATATCCCACTTAGACTTGAAAACCTACCGTTAGAGGAAGAAATCCCAAAACACCCCCGAGCGGCCCTGTGATCGGCCCCAACACCTTGCATGGGACCAATTTAACTCGTAGGAATCAACTGCGTGGTCATGGGACCCCTGATCAAGGATCACGGACCAATTTTAAGAATATCCACACTTAGGACAGAAAACATGCCGTTAGAGGGCAAAATCTTGAAACACCCCCCGAATGGCCTAGTGAATGACACAATAATATCGCACATGACCAATATAACTCGTAGGAACCGACTGCATGATCACGGGACCCTGTTTAGGGAGCACGAACCAATTTTTAGAATATCCACACTTAGGCTTGAAAACAAGCCGTTAGAAGGAGAAACGTCGAAACACCCCCCGAATGGCCCCATGCACAACGCCAATACCTCGGACGGGACCGATTTAACTCATAGGACTCGATCGCGTGGTCATGGGACCACCAGACCGGGAGCACAAACCCATTTTCAGAATATTCACACTTAGGTTTGAAAACATGTCATTAGAGGGAGAAGCCCCGAAACATCCCCCGAATGGCCCCGTGAGGGCGTAAACACCTTGCACGGGAGCAATGTAACTCGTAGGACTCGGCTGCGTGGTCCATGAACCCCAATTTTAGGATCACATGTCGGTTGTCAGAATATCCACACTTCATCTTAAAAACATGATGTTAGAGGGCGAACCCACGAAACACCCATAGAACCCCAACACCTCGCACGAGACCAATGTAACTCGTCAAAACCGATTGCTTGGTCATGGGTCCCCCGGTCTGGGAGCATGAACAAATTTTCAGAGTGTTCACACTAAGGCCTAAACATGTCGTTAGAGGGAGAAAGCTCGAAAGACCCCCCAATTGGCCCCGTGAGTGGTGCCAACACCTCTCTTGGGACCAATGTGAATCATAAGAACCAATTGCATGGTCATGGCACCCCCAATACGGGAGCACGAATCAATTTTTAGAATATACACACATAGGGTTGAAAACACGCAGTTACTGGGCGAAACCTCGAAACACCCCCAAACGGCCCCATGAGCGGTGTCAGCACCTAGAACGTGACCTATGTATGTCGTAGGTACCGATCCCGTGGTCATGGGACCCCAGATCTAGGATCATGGGCATATTTTCTGAATATACACACTATGGATTAAAAACATGCCCTTTTAGGGAGAAACCCCAAAACACCCCCGAAACGGATTCGTGATCGGCGCTAACACCTCGCACGGGATCAATGTAACTCGTAGGACCCGATATCATGGTCACGGGACCCACTATCTAGGAGCACATAACAATTTTCAAAATATCCACACTTAGGCTTGAAAACATGTCGTTGGAGGGAGAAACCCCCAATCATCCCCCGAATGGATTTTAGGGGGTGAAACCCCGAAACACACCCTTACCGACCCAGTGAGGGGCGTTATTACCTCGCACAGGACCAATGCAACTTGTAGGAATTAACTGCGTGGTCACAAGACCATTGGAATAGGAGCATGAATAAATTTTCAAAATATCCACACGTAGGGTTGAAAACATGTCGTTGGAGGGAGAAATCCTGAAACACCCTCCCCAAACAGCCTCGTGAGTAGCGCCATAACCTTGCACGGGACCAATATGACTCGTAGAAATTGATCACATGGTCACGGGACCCTCAGTGCGGGAACATAGACCAATTTTTAGAATATCCACACTTAGGGTTGAAAATATGCCGTTAGAGGGTGAAACCCCAAAACACCCCTCAAATGACCCCGTAAGTAGCGCCAACACTTCGTACGGGACCAATGTAAGTCATTGGAACCGATCGCGTGTCCCGATCTGGGAGCACAAACCGATTTTTAGAATATCAACACTTCGGGTTGAAAACATACCGTTAGAGGGGAAACCCCAAAACACACCCCAAACGGAGCCAACACCTCGCACGGGACCAATGTAACTCGTTGTAACCGACCATGTGGTCGTGGGACCAACTATTTGAGAGCACAAACCCATTTGCAGAATATCAACACTTATGGTTGGAAATATGTCGTTAGAGGGCGAAACCTCAAAACACCCCCCGAACGACCCCGTAAATAGTGCCAACACCTCGGACTCAACGAATGTAACTCATAGGAACCGACCGTATGGTCAAAATTCCCGGACTTGGAGCACGGACCAATTTTTAGAGTATCCAAACTTAGTCTTGAAAACTTGCTGCTAGAGGGCGAAACACCGAGACACCCACCAAACGGCCCAGTGAGCGGCACCAACGCCTCGCACAGGACCAATGTAAATTATAGGAACCGATCGCATTATCACGGGACCCCCGGTCTGGGAGAACACACCAATTTTCAAAATATCCACACTTAGAGTTGAAAACATGATGTTAGAGGGCGACACCTCGAAATACCGCCAAAATGACCCTGTGACCAGCGCCAACACCTCATACGGGACCAATGTAACTTGTAGGACCCAACCGCATGGTCACGGAACCCCCGATTCGGGCACACAGATCAATTTTCGGAATATCCACACTTAGGTTTGAAAATATTTCGTTAGATGGCGAAACCCCGAAACACCTACTGAACGGCCCTGTGAGCATCACCAACACCTCGTACGAGACCAATGTAACTCATAAGAATTGATAGCGTGGTCACCGGACCCCCGGTGTGGGAGCACAGATTAATTTTTAGAATATCCACACTTAGGGTTGAAAACATGCCGTTAGAGGGAAAAAAGCCCAACCCCCCCCCCCCAAATGACCACGTGAGCAGTATAAACACCTCGCACTGGACATTTGTAACTCGTAAGACCCGGTCGCATGGTCACAGAACCCCCGATGCAGTAGCACAAACCAATTTTTAGAATATACACACTTAGGATTGAAAACATGCTGTTAGACGATGAAACCACGGAACTTACCTTGAACGGGCCCATGAGCAGCGCTAACACCTCGCATGGGAATAATGTAACCCGTAGGAACCGACCATGTGGTCATGGGACTCCGTGTCCAAGAGCATGAACCAATTTTTAGAATATCCACACTTGGGGTTGGAAACATACCATTAGAGGCGAAACCCCAAACCCCCCGAATGGCCTCGTGAATAGTGCAAATACCTTGTACGGGATTAATGTAACTCGTAGGAACCGACCGCGTGGTCACATGACCCTCGGTGTGGGAGCACGAACCTATTTTCTGAATATCCTCACTTAGGCTTGAAAACATGCCGTTAGAGGGCGAAACCCCAAACACCCCCCGAATGGCCCTATGAGGAGTGCCAACACCTCGCATGGCAGTAATATAACTCGTAGGAACCGACCACGTGGTCATTGGACGCCCTGTCCAGGAGCATGGCCAAATTTTTAGAATATCCACACTTAGGTTTGAAAATATGCCGTTAGATGACAAAACTCCGAAACACCAGTCAAACAACCCCATGAGAGGTACCAACACCTCGCTCGGGACCAATGTAACTCGTAGGACCTGACCACATGGTCACAAAACCCCCGGTCCTGGAGCGCAGACCAATTTTTCGAATACCCAATCTTTGGATTAAAAACATGTCGTTAGATGGAGAAGCCCCAAAACACCCCCCGAACGGCCATGTGAGCGACGCCAACTCCTTGACGAGGAAAATGTAACTCTTAGGACCCGATCGCGTGGCCAAGGGACCCACTATTGAGGAGCACGAACCAATTTCTAGAATATCCACACTTAGGCTTGAAAACATGTTGTGAGAGGGCGAAGCCTACAAACACCCCCCGAACGGCCCTATGAGCGGCGTCAACACCTTGCAAGGGACCAATGTAACTCCTAAAAACTATCTTCATGGTCATGATACCACCGCTCTCAGAGCAAAAACCAATTTTTAGAATATCCACACTTAGGCTTGAAAACACACTATTAGAGGGAGAAACCTCAAAACACCCCCGAATGGCCCTGTGAGTGGCATCAACACCTCACATGGGAAAAATGTAACTTGTAGGACCTGACCACGTGCTCATGAAACCCCCAGTCCGAGAGCACAACCCAATTTTCAAAATATCGATACTTTCACTTGAAAACATGCAATTAGAGAGAGAAACTCGAAACACGCGCTGAACGGCCCCGTGAGCATCTCCAACACCTCTCATGGGACCAATATAACTCTTAGGAACTGGCCACATGGTCACGGGTCCCCTGGTCCAGGATTATGGACCAATTTTCAAAATATCCACACTTAGGCTTGAAACGAGCGGTTAAAGGGAGAAACTACGAAACACCCCCCAAACGTCCCCGTGAGCAGCGCACCTCATGCGGGACCAATGTAACTCTTAGGACCCGACTATGTGGTTAGGGAACCCCTGGTCCAGAAGCAGGGACAAATTTTTAGAATATCCACACTTAGGCTTGAAAACATGTCGTTAGATGGGGAAACCCCTAAACACACCCCGAACGGCCCCCTGAGCAGTGCCAACACCTCGCAGGGGACCAATGTAACTCATAGCAACCGACAGCGTGGTAATGGGATGCCCTGTCCAAGCGCATGAACAAATTTATAAAATATCCACACTTAGGGTTGGAAATATGCCGTTAGAGGGCGAATCCCCAAAACACCCCCCAAACGACCCGTGAGCAGTGCCAACATCTCTCAGGGGACTAATGCAACTCGTAGGACCCGATCGCATGGTAACGAAACCCACTATCCGGGAGCACAGACCAATTTTTAGAATATCCACACTTAGACTTGAAAAAATTTTCGTTAAAGGGAGAAACTCCCAAACACCATCCGAACGGCCTTGTGAGAGGTGCCAACAACTCACACAGGACCAATGTAACTTGTAGGAACCAACCGCATGGTCACGGAACCACCCACTTAGAGCACGATTCAATTTTTAAAATATCCACCATTAGGCTTCAAAACATGCCGTTAGAGGGGAAACCCCGAAACACCCCCCAAATGGCTTCGTGAGCAGTGCCAACACCTCGCACGGGAACAATATAACTCGTAGGAACTGATCGCATTATGATGAAATCATCGTTGTGGGAGCACGGAACTGTGACACCTCGCCTAATTAATTATCGGGTGATCAGTGCTTAATTAATTAATTTCAAAATATCAAGTTGCTTCAGATAATGTATCACTGTCGAAAAACTCAAATTATAATTTAATAAAACTCACCACCTAATATTTAAAAAGGTTGGTGTCAAAATTTTATATTGTTATTAACCATCAACATCAAAGTGAATATGTAAAGCCGTAATCATACATCACAATAGCCTAAAGAAAACTAATTGAATATAAATAAGGAACTGCAGAAACACATCCAGTAAAAACCCATACAATAATCCAATGACATGAAATCAAAGTCTAATAATGAAGTAAAGCAACTCTAAATCTCTGAACGTAAATAGGATGGACGACATGCAAAACTGAAATAGAAGACTCGTAGATAAGAAGAAATAGACTCAGAAACATCTACTAGTAAAATCCTGTAGCTTCCACAGCAGATACAAGTCAGCAAATGAATGGAAACTTCTAGGTCTGGTGTCCCTATTGCTGAGCACCTAAAACAATAAAATAGGTGAAGAGATTTGCAAAAAAATGGGTCAGAGCCCGAGTAGAAAATAGTTTAAATATAGCAAGTTCTTAAATTGATTTGATTAACACATATATTATCCATGATAACTTAGCGTACTCACTTGAGATGCCCACCTCTCATATAATGTGCACACCTAGTGAGTCTAACTACCCATACTAATCTCATCACTCTACCTGACTTTATGCAGGATGATCGCCATGACTAATACCATAACTAATGATCCGCACCCAATATATTATTATTATTATTATTTAGGAATAAGTTTAAGGATGTTATAACTCGTTCTTATAGCTTTCTATTCCCAACAGGTGACCCAATAAGTAAATGCTTTAATAAAGTATCGAATAAGTAACAAAGAATGTAACTTAGCATATATATATATATATAATCTCACTATGTATACATACGAACATATCTATACATCACCCATGGTTAAAAAAACCCTGGTTCTAGGCATACTCGGCTATCTAGTCCCATTGCAACGCTCACGCATAAAGGACAACATGTTCTATCTTTCAAGAACCAATGAAACGTATACACATCTTAGAGGCGAACATAGTCCCAAGACGATGGGCTACGTACATACCTATGCACCCATACGACCGTCATCACTATCATTCTCACAGATACACGTACCAAGGTTCCATCTTCTAGTGATACGACTCAAAATCCCCTGAAGGCACATAAGATATGGTCGTCCACAACGCGTTAACCCCTATTCGATAGCCAGTAGCTAGGCATGTCATACACATTATATTCCAAGTAATAAGCATGCACACAACTTATATACATTAATAGTTAATCGCACAACCCAAATACTATAATCCGTAAGTACTATTAACGCATTACTCCCCTCGATACCCGTATATATATAACCTCTCTAGGACTTACATCCCCTCCTAGGTTTCCACACAAATTCAATACACCAAGTACCATTACCCCTTAATTCCTTAGCACTTTGGAAACTTAAGCCACCCATTACTCGCGAAGGTTAATACACTTATATAGATAACCCTAAGAACATTTCCAACCCAAACAAACCCTAAAAACCCATTATGGAATTTCGTTAGAAGTTCCAGGATTCTCGTTCGAATGAGGTCGTTCGAACGAGTTCGTTCAAACGAAGTTCCCACTTCGAACGAACTTAGCAACTTGTTAGAAAGGTCGTTAGAAATCTCATTCGAATGAGGTCATTCGAATGACCTGGGCAGGTCTTCTAACGAAAGTTCCGGATAGACCCAGTTCTTCCCCAACTTCGATTTTCTCAACTTTTAATCCTAAAAAACATATGAATACTCATCATAATCCAAATAAAATGTTCCTACACTAATCCCAATCACCTGACAGGCCACTAACCCTCAATGATTTTAATTAACCCAATTTTCATCCATTTAATTACCAAAATCCCTAAAGATCAAAATACGCCTCCGGGGTGTCGTTTTGAGCTTAAATGACCCGGACTCCAAATAAAATACTTGATTAGTGTTTTCTGACTATTTTGACCCTTCCGAACACTTTGGTGCACTCAAAATAGTCATTCGAGTTATAGAAAAATAATTTACCTTTTTAATCCACAATTACATATCGGTGGCGCGACTCATATGCACATCTCAAATAATTATAATATGACTATCGTGTATCTCATCCCGGCCATAATATTATTTTTGAAATAATATTATGTTACTCACTACGTAATGTTCAACATAATTATAATTTGATATAATTATTTTCAAAGTAAGACTCAATCACTATAGCCCCCCGCTTCACAATAAGCTTGTTTACCACTCTTGACACTTTCTCTTTCAATAACGACACCTTACATTGTGCTCCTATCAAACATCATTTGAATAAGACCAACCTATACATCATTGACCCCATTGTCTCAATATTATTGGGAGGCCTCACCTCACCTCGTATCAACTCCCTTATTTATTTAAACACAAAACTACCATCCTGGGAGAAACCTTATGAACATCTGACTATTCTTTTCAGTTCTTTAAATCTCGATTCCTGGTGACGTAACCCTTATGAAAGTAAAAAGGTCACCTAAGATAGTATGTGGTTATTCCACTTACGTCATCAGATTCTATCTCTCGATCAATCCAAAATTTTGATTATCCGTTCACCTCTTAACATCCAGAGGGAGAATAATTAAGGTCTATCCACACCAAAACCTCAATAAGCACCTTTTTCACAATAAATGGGTACGAGTGTTTCCAAAGAACCCTACCATTAGGTAATATCCTCTCCCAATTACCGCCCTATCACTTGCTAACAATATCCGTTGTGGAATTGAAATAATTAAAATAAATCCGTAATTACTTTTATACGGCTCCACTAATCGTTAATCACCGTTTGCCTACTCCTCGGGCTATGGGTGATACAACTTGCTCAAAACAAAACTTTATCCCCTCTGTTTCTTGAAATCCCACATTGAAGGTGGGGTTCAAGTATCTCATGATAGTTTAGAATAATACCAGGTAGGACCATGTACCAACGCGATCCTTCTTTTCAAAGGAAGATTGGGGCACACTATCTAATATTGTAAATCACTCTATAGGAATATCAATCGATTACTTCTTGATCAACTTATTTCACACATTCGAAGGAACTCTTGACCTTGCCTTGAGGTTGGCAACCCATTAAAGAAATTTTACCATTGAATGCTCTCTTCCACTATCGGAATCGTCGTCTTGATACAATTTTTTTTCTAGATGATCATCTTACTTCAACTGATTCCTACCTATGATAGGTGCACGTGGTGACTACTCACTATGTTTCGCTCAACACTGACTTCCACTTATAATGCCTCCCATTAAGTGGTACTTAATAATCCTCTCCTTCCCTCGGCGTATACCAAAAATTCCGACTCGTGCACATTCCTCCACGATGTGCACTTCTGGTCTCCTTATACCTTATTGACATCATCTTTCCCTTTTTCGTGCAAGTCACTCTCAACATTCGACTGGGTAGGACGCCGTTCCAAATTTTCTATAATTGTTAAATTCCAGTCTTCTTAAGGAATACCCCTTTTTAAATGGCTTCCCACAGCCTTTCTACAAAGTTCGGGTGTGCTACTCTGATCGCACACACATATATGGAATATCGTCCCTCTCTCACGATGCTTAATCCCCTCTACTTCATCCACTTCGTTATATTAGTCCCACATAAATATATTTCACACATATATTCCCACGTACCATTAACCCGGACGATTTTGACATCAGCTAACCAGGGTGCCCGCACACCCTATAAACCGTGCTTACTGGCGTAAGCATCACATACGCTTCTCCCAATTCTTTATTTCCCCTATACTCGCAACATGGATACTACACTTGGGTATTCTCAATTACCCTAGAAATTGAAATTCTAACTCCTCCTTAACATTATCCCTCCTTTCAACTCGGGGTGATAATTTTTTTTCAATGCCTCCTCACCGCACAACCGGCTCCACTCGCCTTATATCATAATCTAACCTTCACCATACATTTATAACTTCATACTTCTATAACGATCGAGGTACCAGACTCATGGACGAATGACCAAACATCTTTCTACTTTCAACCTTACTCTAAGTTTCATGCGTGGGACGTCTCGCAAAGATAAATCCAAACAAGGAACCCCCTCGATACCCTACTACCTAGCATAGTCAGTTATCAAAATCCGTTAGGCCCTTAGTCCATAACATGTACCCATATATTCTCATCTCTTAACATAAAAGCTGCATCTCCTTCCGCAATCCCCAAAAGAATTATCACTCAACATTGGTGGTCATCACATTTCCTTAAGCCTCGTACACATACAATCGGGACTTTCAAAATCCTATCCCCAGACATAAAACTTTAAGTCTTGACTCCCACTTCTCTAAAGGAGTGGTATAACAATTCACTCTTCCTATTACTAAGTCCTGAGCGTCAAACATAACAACGGGTTAAATCATTGCTCCCTACTGTAGACCCAATACACTTCGAATTATATCGATAGAGTCCCTACACATACACGGATCGAATATCTTGATACCACTATACCCTGGAATTCTCTCTAATATATAAGTAAAAATGGGATCCCGACTCTCTCGCAGGTGAGGTTTCGCCAGAACAAAACGTCCTGCACTAGGGCAACAACCCCGATTGCCTTGAAATAACTACCCACTATCGTTCTAATCATTGATTATAAAAACATAATCAGGATAGTATCGTACTCGTATAACACATCACTAAGATGAGTAATCTTAATAAAGTATGTAACACTATCAATACACCCCTTCATCCTCCATGGATGACACTAAAATTAACCTCGCTACACTAGGGAAAATATTCACATAATAATAACGTTATCGATATACGCACTAAACTCGTCTCACATATGAATCTAGCAATAAACAAAATGTAGTGACTCGCTTGTGTCACATAAAACACGCCTCATCCTCCGAGGGTAAAACTCATAATTCTACCTTGCCAATCGTCCTGACTGCTCAAATGGTTTCCCAGACATAACACGCCTATTAGAACCAAGCCAAAAATTACGTTAACCATTGCCCTCGCAAGCACCATACCCTTGTCCCTTTATTTGCTTCAGGAATAATCTACGCATGTGATTTGACTCTCCACAAAATTCCTCTAAACATAATCCACTCATCTCCTATCATACTGACCCTATTAGGGTTGTCCTTCTCTCGAACCTTGGGTAGTCTCGATCTTGCTGTCTACCCCCAATGTTCCCTTAGCTTTGTTGGTCCTAAGGAACACGCTACTAGTTTCAATAGTCCTTGCTGAATTCACCATTATTTGGTAAGAATTAAACTACCTGAATTATTTAAATGGGTCCCCCGATGGGTCTCCCCCTTGCGATGGTTCATGACCATCGTTTCACCTAGTCTTACCTTTTGACTGGATTCTTCGAATATTTTAGCTTACCACACAAAGAAGCATTAACATCTCCATCGCAAAAGCACGACATTGTCACCTTCTGGCTCAGCCGTCCAGTGGAATTCCCTTTAAGTGTTGTAACTTCTCTTTCGAGTCGATATCCTACTTTAAATCCTCTCCTCCATTTGTATCTACTTCCTCCGATACAAGATTAGTTAAAGGTTTATATTCATTTTTCACAAATGGACCTCTGTCCATCCCTCCTGTGATGAGTTCAGAACAACGTTCATAACTTATTCTGAACATCTGATGAAGGAACTTGCGGTCAAACTGTACCTAATATCCTTCCATTGAGACAAAATTCCACTTCTAAAAGTGATGGCTGACTCCCACCATTATATCTTTGTTTCGACGAGCTAAGAAAAATTTTACCACAAATTTCCACTTTCGGTTAGTCACACTTCACCATATGCCCAAGCCTTAGGGTATTTTACCTCTGTTGGCTAATACACACAATCTCCTCATTTCTAGAATTTCCACCGACGATTCTCTTCAACGTTTCGTCTGACTCTCTCCCAATCCAACCACGTTAGGTGAGTCAAATTTGGTACCACTTTCTACTATAGCGGTACTTGAAAATCATACGTCGTGCCCTATCTGTCTTTACCGTCCTGGTTTCCCGAGCCATCATAGGGGTGGCCTTAACTACGGTCATCATTCTTGAATACACCCTCTAACCTTGCCTGAGCTCTGCCTCCTGCTATCCGCCCAATGACCCTCCCCTGTGATACTTCATTGTTAGGCACCCGAGCACACCCGAATATAAATGAGATTCACTAATATAAACGTTATAGCAGGAGAGAGAAATATCACCAAAGAATTCAACAATCCTAAACATAGGGCTCTATATCAAAGAAAGTTACGCTGGAAGCATAATAAGCCGCGCAGATCCTAAAGGAGACTAGAACCTGATGCTCTAATATGACCTGTGAGACCCCGCCTAATTAATTACCGGGTGATCAGTACTTAATTAATTAATTTCAAAATATCAAGTTGGTTCAGATAATGCAACACTGTCAAAAAACTCAAATTTTAATTTAATAAAACTAACCACCTAATATTTAAAAAGGTTGGTGTCAAAATTTTATGTTGTTATTAACCATCAACATCAAAGTGAATATGTAAAGTCATTATCATACATCACAATAGCATAAAGAAAACTAACTGAATATAAATAAGGAACTGGAGCAACACATCCAGTCAAAACCCATACAATAATCCAATGACATGAAATCAAAGTCTAATGATGAAGTAAAGCAACTGTAAATCTCTGAATGTAAATATGATGGATGACATGTACAACTGAAATAGAAGACTGATAGATAAAAAGCAATAGTCTCATAAACATCTACTAGCAATATCCTCTAGCTTCCACAACAGCTACAACTCGGTAAATGAATGGAAACTTCTAAGTCTGTTGTCCCTATGGCTGAGCACCTAAAACAATAAAACATGAGAAGAGATTTGCAGAAAAACGGGCCAGAGCTCGAGTAGAAAATAGTTTAAATATAGCAAGTGCCTAAATTGATTTAATTAGCATATATATTATCCATGATAACTTAGCGTACTCACTTGAGATGCTCACCTCTCATCTAATGTTCACACCTAGCGAGTCTAACTACCCATACTAGTCTCGTCACTCTACCTAACTTTATGCAGGATGATCGCCATGCCTGATACCATAACTAATAACCCGCACCCAATATATTATTATTATTATTATTATTATTATTATTATTATTATTATTATTATTATTATTATTATTATTATTATTATTATTATTATTATTATTATTATTATTATTTAGGAATAGGTTTACGGATGTTATAACTCATTCTTTTGGCTTTCTATTTCCAACTGGTGACCCAATAAGTAAATACTTTAATAAAGTATCGAATAAGAAACAAAGAATAGAACTTAGTATACATATATAAAATCTCACTATGTATACATACGGACATATCTATACAACAACCATGGTTAGGAAACCCATGGTGCTAAGCATACTCGACTATCTAGTCCCATTGCAACGATCACTCATAAAGGACAACGGGTTCGATCTCTCAAGAACCAATGAAACGTATACACATATTGATGGTGAATATAGTCCCCAACCGATGGGCTATGCACATACCTACGCAACCATACGAACGTCATCGCTATTATTCTCAAAGATAGGTCGTACCTAGGTTCCATGCCCTAGTGGTAGAACTCAAAATCCCCCGAAGGCACACAAGATATGGTCGTCCACAACGCGTTAACCCCCATTCGATAGCCAGTATCTAGGTATGTCATACACATGATATTGCAAGTAATAAGCATGCACACAACTTATATACATTAATATGTAATCACACAACCCAAATACTATAATTCGTAAGTAATATTAACGCCATTACTCTCCCCGATACTCATATATATATATATATATAACCTCTCTAGGACTTACATCCCCTCCTAGTTTTACACACAAATCCAATACCCCAGGTACCATTACCCCTTAATTCCTTAGAACTTTGGAAATTTAAGCCACCCATTACTCACGAAGGTTAATACACTTATATAGCTTTCCCTAGGAAGATTTCCAGCCCAAACAAACCCTAAAAACCCATTCTGGAATTTCATTAGAAGTTTCAAGATTCTCATTCGGACGAGTTCCTTCGAACGAACTCAGCAACTCGTTACAAAGGTTGTTGGAAATATCGTTAGAAGTCTCATTCTAACGAGGTCATTCGAACGACTTGGGCAGGTCGTCTAACAAAAATTTCGGACAGACCCAGTTCTTCCCCAACTTCGATTTTTCTCAACTTTTAATCCTAAAAAACATATGAATACTCATCCCAATCCAAATCAAATGTTCCTACACTAATCCCAATCACCTTAAGACACTTTTCAACACGAATTAAAGGTGAAATCCTTATAAAATCAGTTGGAATTAAGCAATCTCTTAAACTTCCAATAATTCTCTTTAATATGAACCCAAAATTTTAATTGCCCAAAACTCTTATTATAATTAGTGAATAAGGCATAAAATGTCCAGATCTTATTATTCTAATTAAGGGAAAGACCTCTACATGCATACCCATCTCCAATTCATATGTTTTCGTCATCATTTAATCTAATTAAAACTAAGTTTCATTGTTCCAAATTTATATCATCAAACCTAAATTAACAAGAACAATATATGCTAAAAGGAGAGAAAGATAAACACTTTCCTAGAAATGAACTTCTGATTCTCAGACTAAAATTGGTATTGGGGTGATCCTCTTGACCCGATCTATGTGCCGATGTAATTTTTGGAGTGAAAGCTTGAGTTCTTGGCTTAGGGCTCCGATGGAGTCTTCTTCTTCCTTGGTTATCTCTCTATTTTTTCTCTCTTTCTCACAAAAGTTGAAACTAACAGACCACTAACCCTCAATGTTTTTAATTAACCCAATTTTTGTCCATTTAATTATCGTAAAATCCCTAAAGACCAAAATACCCCTCTGGGGTGTCGTTTTGGGCTAAAATGCCCCGAACTCCAAATAAAATACCCCAGTAGTGTTTTCTGACTATTTCGACCCTTCTGGACACTCTAACGCACTCGAAATAGCCATTCTAGTTATATAAAAATAATTAACCTTTTTAACCCCCAATTACATATCGGTGGTGCAACTCATATACGCATCTCAAATAATTATAGTATGACTGTCGTGTATCTCATCCCGACCATAATATTATTTGAGAAATAATATTACGTTACTCATTACGTAATGTTCAACATAATTATAATTTGACATAATTATGTTCGATAACTACCAACTCTTGTTAAGATAGTAATTATTACCCTTAAAATCGGATTAATTCTAAATTACATTTTCTCCATTGAAATTAATTAATCCCAATTTCCATAAATTCAGAATAAAATAAATATGCATAAAAATACGGGGTATTACAGGATCAATTTTCAAAATATCCACACTTAGGGTTGAAAACATTCTAATAGAGGGCGAAACCCCAAAACACTACTCGAATGACCCCGTAAACAGCGCTAACACCTTGCACAGGACCAATGTAACTCGTAGGAACTGACGGCACGGTCACGGGACTCTAGTCTGGGAGAACAAACCAATTTTTAGAATATCCACACTTAGGGTTAAAAATAAGTCGTTAGAGGGTGAAACCCCGAAACACCCTTCGAACGACCGTGTGAGCAGTGACAACACCTCGCACGTGACTAATGTAACTTGTAGGACCCGTCCTCATTATCACGTAAACCCCGATCCGGGAGTACGAACCAATTTTCTAAATATCCAAAGTTAGGCTTGAAAATAAGGCGTTAGATGGAAAACCCCCGAAACACTCACCGAACGGCCTCGTGAGCGGCACCAACACATCGTACGGGACCAATGTAACTCGTAGGAACCGATCGGGTGGGCACAACCCCCTGGTCTGGGATTACAGACCAATTTTCAGAATATCTACACTTAGGTTGGCAAACATGCCATTTGAGGGCGAAACCCCCAAAACAACCACTGAATGACCCCGTGAGCAGTGCCAACACCTCGCATGAGATCAATGTAACTCGTAGGACTCGATCGCATGATCATGGACCCCACAGTCCTGGAGCACAAACCAATTTTTATAATATCCACACTTAAGTTTGAAAATAAGCTGTTAGAGGGCGAAAACTTGAAACTTACCTCGAATGGCCTCGTAAGCAGTGCCAAGACCTCGTACAGGACCAATGTAACCCGTAAGAACCAACCATGTGGTCACAAAACTCCCTGTCTAAGAGCAAGAACTAATTTTTAGAATATCCACACTTGGGGTTAAAAACATGCCGTTAGAGGGCGAAACCCTGAAACATCCCCCGAATTGCCCCGTGAGCTGCGCAAACACCTCATACGAGACCAATGTAACTTATAAGAACCAACCGCGTGGTCATATCAGCCACGGTGCGGGAGCATTGACCAATTTTCAAAATATACATACTTAGGGTTGAAAACAAGACATTAGAGGGAGAAACCCTCAAACACCCCTTGAATAATGCCATGAGCAGTGTCAACACCTCGCTCGGAACCAATGTCACTCGTAGGACCCAATTGCAATGTCATAAAACCCTCGATCTAAAGAATAGACCAATTTTTAGAATACCCACACTTTAGCTTGAAAGCACACCGTTAGAGGGCAAAACCCCGAAACACCACCCAAACGGCCCCGTGAGTGGCGCCAACACCTTGTAGGGGACAATTGTAACTCATACGTACCGACCACATGGCCATGGCCCCTAGGTCCGGGAGCACCAACCAATTTTCAAAATATCCACATTTAGTCTTGAAAACATGTCGTTATAGGGCAAAACCCCAAAACACCCTCGAAACGGTCCCTTGAGCGGCATAAACCCCTCGCACGAGATCAATGTAACTCGTAGGACTCGATCGCATGGTCACGAGGCCCTAGGTCTAGGAGCCTGAACTGATTTTTAGAATATCTACATTTTGCTTGGAAACATGCCGTTAGAGTGAGAAACCCCCAAAACATCCCCGAACGGCCTCGTGAGTAGTGCCAACATCTTCCACGAGACTAATTTAACTCATAAGAACCGACCTCATGGGTACGAGACCATCAACCTGGGATGACGGACCAATTCTTAAATTAACCACACCTAGGATTTAAAAGACGCCGTTAGAGGGAGAAACCTCGAAACACCCCCCAAACGGCCTTGTGAGCAGCGGCAACACCTCGCATGGGACCAATATAACTGTTAGGAACTAATCGCATGATCACGGGACCCCCAGTACCTGGGCACGAATAAATTATCATAATATTCACATTTGCATTTAAAAACATACTGTTAGAGGAAAAAAACACAAAACACCCCTCGAACGACCCCGTGAGTGGCCTTAACACCTCACACATGACCAATGTAACTCATAGGACCCAATCGTGTGGTCACGGAACCCCCTGTCTGGGAGCACATACCATTTTTTAGAATACCCACACTTAAGATTGATAACATGCCGTTAGCGGGCTAAAGCCCGAAACACCCCTTGGTCGTCCCATGAGTAGTGCCAACACCTTGCATGGGACCAATGGAACTTGTAAGACCCGAACATGTGGTCACGAAACTCCCGGTCCGGGTGCACGAAATTTTTTTCAAAATATCCATGCTTAGGCTTGAAAACATGTCTTTAGAGGGCGAAACTCCCAAACACCCCCAAACGGCCCCATGAGCAGCGCCAACACCTCGTACGAGACTAATATAACTCATAGAACCCGATCGCGTGGTCAAGGAACCCTCGTTCTGGGAGAATAAACCAATTTTTAGAATATCCACACTTAGGCTTGAAAATATGACGTTGGAGGGTGACACCTACAAACACCCCCCGAACAGCCCCGAGAGTGGCGCCAAGACCTGACACGGGACCAATGTAACTTGTAAAAACTGACCGCATGGGAACGAGACCACCGATGTGGGAGTTGAAACCAATTTTTAGAATATACACACTTAGGCTTGAAAACACACCGTTAGAGGGAGAAACCTTAAAAAACCCCTTGAATAACCCTGTGAGTGGCATCCACACCTCATACGGGACCAATGTAACTTGTACGACCTGACCACGTGGTCATGGAACCCCCGGTTTGGGAGTACATATCAAGTTTTAGGATATCCACACTTTGACTTGAAAACTTTCCGTTAGAGAGCAAACCCCCAAAATACCCCCCGAACGGCCCTATGAGCGGTTCTAACACCTCACACGGGACCAATATAACTCCTAGGAATCTACAACATGGTCAAGGGTCCCACGATCTGGGCGTGTGGACCAATTTTTAGAATATCCACACTTAGTCTTAAAATAATATGTTAGAGGGAAAAACCTCGACACACCCCCGAACGTCCCCGTGAGTGGTGCCAACACCTCGAACGGGACCAATGTAACTCCTAGGACCCAACCATGTGGTCATGGAACCATCGGTCTGGGAGATCAAACCAATTTTTAGTATATCCACACTTAGGCTTGAAAAGATGCCGTTAGAGGGCGAAACCCCATAACACCCCCGAACGACCCCGTGACCAGTGCCAACACCTCGCTTGGGACCAATGTAACTCGTAGGAACCAATCTTGTGGTCATGGGATACCCTTTCCAGGAGCACAAACAAATTTTTAGAATATTCACACTAAGGGTTGAAAATATGCCATTAGAGCGCGAAACTCCTAAATACCCCCGAACGGCCCATAAGTAGTGCCAACACCTGTCACGAGACCAATATCACTCGTTGGACCTGACCGCATGGTCACAGAACCCCCTGTCCGGGAGCACAGACCAATTTTTAGAAAATCCACACTTAGACCTAAAAATAAGCCGTTAGAGGGGGAAACCCCCAAACACCACCCGAACAGCCTCATGAGCGGTGCCAACAACTCACACATGACCAATGTAACTCACAGGAACTGACCTCATGGTCATGGGACCACCGTCTTGGAGCATGAATCAATTTTTAGAATATCAACACTTTGGCTTAAAAACATGCCGTTAGAGGGAGAAACCCCGAAACACCCCCCAAACGGCTTCCTGAGCAGTGCCAACACCTCGCACGGGACCAATGTAACTCGTAGGAATCGATCACATTATCATAGAACCCCCGATATGGGAGCAGGGGCCAAGTGGTCATGGGCCCCTCGGTCCAGGAGAATGGAACAATTTTTTGAATATCCATACTTGAGCTTGAAAACATGTCGTTAGGGGGTGAAACCCCAAAACACCCGCCATATGTCCCCATGAGCGGTGCTAACTCCTCGCACGAGACAATGTAACTCATCGGACCCGACCGCATGGTCATGGGACCCTCGGTCTGGGAGCACAAACTAATTTTTATAATATCGATACTTATGCTTGAAATTAGTCTTTAGGGGGTGAAACCCCTAAAACACCCCTGAACAGCTTGTGAGTGGTGCCAACACCTTAAACGGGACTAATATAACTCGTAGGAACCGACCGCATGGGCACGAGACCACCGGTCAGGGAGCACAGACAAATTCTTAGATTATCAACACTTAGGCTTGAAAACACGCCATTAGGGGGAAAAACCTCAAAACATCCGGCAAATGGCCTCGTGAGCACTGCCAACACCTCTCATGGGACTAGTGTAACTCGAAGAAACCAACCGCAAGATCACGGGACCCCCAGTGCGGGAACAAGAACAAATGTTTAGAATCTTCACACTTGGGATTGAAAACATACCATTTGAGGGAAAAACCCAAACACCCCTCGAACGACCCCATGAGTGGCCTTAAGAGCTCGTACAAGACCAATGTAACTCGTAGGACCCAATCAGATGGTCCCAGAACCCCGATCCTAGAGCACATACCAATTTTTAGTATACCCACACTTAGGATTGATAACATGCCATTAGCGGGCGTAAGCCCAAAACACCCCTCGAACGTCCCATGAGCGGTGCCAACACCTCGCACGGGACCGATGTAACTTGTAGGACCCGAATGCATGGTCACGGAACCCCTAGTCTGGGAGCATGGACAAATTTTCAAAATATCCACTCTTAGGATTAAAAACATGTCTTTAGAGGGAGAAACCCCAAAACACCTGCCAAACGGCCCCGTGAGTGATGCCAACACCTAGCACGAGACCAATGTAACTCGTAGAACCTGATTGTGAGGTCACAGGACTCTCGGCTTGGGAGCATGAATCAATTTTTAGAATATCCACTCTTAGGCTTGAAAACAGGCCGTTAGAGGGCGAAACCCCCAAAGACCCCTAAACGTCTCCGTGAGCGACGCCATCACCTTATACATGACTAATGTAACTCGTTAGAATTGATCGCATAGGCATGAGACCCCCGGTCTCGGAGGAAAATCTAATTTTTAAGATATCCACACTTTGGGTTGGAAACATGCTGTTAGAGGGTGAAACCTCAAAACACCCCTGAACGACCCCATGAGTAGAGACACCACATCGTACGGGACCAATGTAACTCGTAGGACCTGACTGTGTGGTCACAGAACCCTTGGTCCGGGAGCATAGACCAATTTTCAAAATATCTGCACTTAAGGCTTGAAAACAAGCCATTAGAGGGATAAACCCTCAAACACCCCCGAATGGCCCTCTGAGCAGTGCCAACACTTCGCACGGGACCAATATAACTCGTAGGAACCGACCGCGTGGTCATGGGACTCCCTGTCCAAGAGCACGGACCAATTTTTAGAATATCCACACTTAGGGTTGGAAACATGCCGTTAGAGGGAGAAATCCTAAAACACCCCCCGAAAGACCCGTGAGAAGTGCCAACACCTCTCATAGGACTAATGTAACTCTTAGGACCCGACCGCATGGTCACAGAACACCCGGTTTAGGAGCACGGACCAATTTTTAGAATATCCACACTTAGACCTGAAAATAAGTTGTTAGAGGGAGAAACCCCCAAACACCACCCGAACGACCTCGTGAGCGGTCCCAACACCTCATATAGAACCAATGTACCTCATAGGAACTAACCACATGGTCATAGGACCACAGACCTGGAGCACGAATCAATTTTAAGAATATTCGTACTTAGGATTAAAATCATGCCGTTAGAGGGAGAAACCCTGAAACACCCTCCAAATGGCTTCGTGAGTAGTGCCAACACCTCTCACATGACTAATGTAACTCGTAGGATCCGATCGCATGGTCACAGAATGCCCGGTCCGGGAGCACGGACCAATTTTTAGAATATCCACACTTAGACCTGAAAACAAGCCGTTAGAAGGAGAAACCCCAAACACCACCCGAACGACCTCTTGAGCGGTTCCAACACCTCATACATAACCAATGTAACTCATAGGAACTGACCACATGGTCATAGGACCACCGACCTAGAGCATGAATCAATTTTAAGAATATCCGTACTTAGGATTAAAATCATGCCGTTAGAGGGAGAAACCCCAAAACACCCCCCAAACAGCTTCGTGAGTAGTGCCAACTCCTCGCATGGGACACATGTAACTCGTAGGAACCGATCGCATTGCCACGAAACCCCCGATGCGGTAGCACGGACCAATTTTCAGACCATTCACAGTTAGGGTTGAAAAGATGCCAATAGAGGGCAAAACCCCGAAACACCCCTCGAACGACCTCGTAAGTATTGCCAACACCTCGCACATGACCAATGTAACTCGCAAGAACTGACCTCATGGTCACAGGACCCCCGATCTAGGAGCATAGAACAATTTGCAGAATATCCATACTTAGGCTTTAAATCATGCGGCTAGGAGGGAGAAACCCCAAAATAACCCCCGAACGGGCCATGAGTGGAACCAACACCTCAACGTGACCAATGTAATTTATAGGAATCGATCATGTAGTCATGAAACCCCCGATCCCGGAGCACATACCAATTTTCAAAATATCCACACTTAGGATTGACTACATGCCGTTAGCAGGTAAAAGCCTGAAACACCCCTCGAACATCCCGTGAGCAGCGCCAACACCTCGCATGAGACCAACGTAACTCGTAGGACCCAAACGCATGGTCAAGGAACCCTCTATCCGAGAGCACGAACAAATTTTCGAAATATCCACACTTAGGACTGAAAACATGCCGTCAGAGGGAGAAACTCCCCCCCCCCCCAAAAAAAAAACCCCCCGAACGGGCCCTTGAGTAGTGCCAACATCTCTCACGGGACTATTGTAACTCGTAGGAGTCGACCGCATGGTCATGGGATGCCCGGTCTGGGAGCACGAATCAATTTTCAAAATATATACACTTAGGCTTGAAAACATGCCGGTAGAGGGTGAAACCCCCAAACACATCCCAAACGGCTCCATGAACGATGCCAACACCTTGCACGGGGCCAATGCGACTCGTAAGAATCAATCGCATAGGCATGTGACCCCCAATCTAGGAGCACGGTCCAATTTTTAGAATATCCACACTTAGGGTTGGAAATATGCCGTAAGAGGGCCAAACCTCGAAACACCACATAATGACCCCGTGAGCAGAGCAAACACCTTGCATGATACTAATGTAACTCGTAGGAATCGACCACATTATTACAGGACCCGTGGTCTGGGTGCCCAGACCAATTTTTAGAATATCCGCTGTTAGAGTTAAAATCATGCCCTCAGAGGGTGAAACACCCCCAACGACCCCGTGAGCGGTACCAACACCTTGCATGGGACCAATGTAACTCGAAGGAATCGACCGCGTGGTCTTAGGACTCCCTGTCCAGTAGAACGAACGAAATTTTAAAATATCCACACTTAGGCATGGAAACATGTAGTTAGAGAGGGAAACCCCAAAACACACCCCTAGCGACCCCGTGAGAAGCACAAACACCTCACATGGGACTAATGTAACTCCCAGGAATCGACCATGGGGTTACGGGACCCCTTGTCTGGGAGAAAAAATAAATTTCTTGAATATCCATACTTATATTTTACATCCTGTCATTAAAGGGAAAACAACGAAACACCCCCCGAACGTCCATGTGAGCGCCGCCAACACCTCACATGGGACCAATGTAACTCATAGAAATTGATCACATGGTCATGGGACCCCCGATCTGGGAGCATGGATCAATTTTCAGAATATCCACACTTAGGTCTAAAAACATGCCGTTAGAGGGCGAAACTTCGAAACACCCCTTGAATGGCCCCATGAGCCGCGCCAACACCTCACACGGGACCAATGAAACTCGTAGGAACTAACTATGTGGTCATGGAACCCCATGTTGGGGAACACATACCAATTTTTAGAAAATTAAGACTTACGGTTGAAAATAAGCCGTTAGAGGGAGAAACATCGAAACACCCCCCGAACGGCCCCGTGAGTAGCGCCAACACCTTGCACGAGACCAATTTAACTTGTGGGAACCGATCGCGTTATCATGGGACCACCAGATCGGGATCACGAACCAATTTTAGAATATCCTCACTTAGGCTTGAAAACATGTTGTTAGAGGGAAAAACCTCGCAACATCCCCTGAATGTCCCCGTGAGCGGCGCCAATGCCTCTCATGGGTCTAATATAATTCTTAGGAACCGATTGTGTGGTCACGGCACCCCCGGTGTGGGATAAAGGACTAATTTTTTGAATATCCACACAGGCTTGAAAATAAGCCGTAATAGGCCGAAAAGCCGAAACACCCCCCGAACGGCTCTATGAGTAGCGCCAACACCTCGCACAAGACCAACTTAACTCGTAGGAACCGATCGTGTTGTTATGGGACCATCAGACTGGGAGAACGAACCAATTTTTATATTATCCACACTTAGTATTGAAAACATGCAGTTAGAGGGAGAAACCCTGAAATTCTCTGAGAATGGCCCCGTGAGTGGCATCAACACCTCGCACGAGACCAATGTAACTCGTAGGACTTGACCACATGGTCACAGGACCCCCACTGCGGGAGAATAAACCAATTTTCAAAATATACAAACTTAGGGTTGGAAACAAGCCGTTAGAGGGGAAAACCCTAAAACACCCCCTAAACGACCCTGTGAGTAGTGCTAACACCTCGCTCGGAACTAATGTAAATCGTAGGACCCGACCGCATGGTCATAGAACCTCGGTCCTGGAGAACAAACCAATTTTTAGAATGCCAACACTTTGTCTTGAAAACATGCCGTTAGAGGGAAAAATCCCGAAACACCACCCGAATGGCCCCGTGAGTGGTGCCAACACCTCACACGGGACAATTGTAACTTGTAGGCACCGACCACGTGTTCATGGGCCCCCCGATCTGGGAGCAATGACTAATTTTCAGAATATCCACACCTAGGCTTGAAAACATGTCATTAGAGGGCGACACCCCAAAATACACACCAAATAGCCCCGTGAGCGACACTAACCCCACGAACGAGATCAATGTAACTCATAGGACCCGATCGCGTGGTCACAAGACCCTCGGTCTGGCACCACAAACCGATTTTCAGAATATCCACACTTAGGCTTGAAAACATGGCATTAGAGGAAGAAACCTACAAACAACCCCAGAACGGCCCCGAGAGTGGCGCCAACACCTTGCACGGGATCAATGTAACTCATAAAAACCGACTGCATGGGAACGAGACCACCGATCTGGGAGCACAAACTAATTTTTAGAATATCCACACTTAGGCTTGAAAACACGCCGTTAGAGGGAGAAATCTCGAAACACCCCAAATGGACCTGTGAGCGGCGTCAACACCTCACACAGGACCAATGTAACTTGTAGGAACCGATCGCATGATCACGGGACCCCTAGTGCTGGAGCACGGACTAATTTTCATAATAATCACACTTGGGGTTGAAAACATGACGTTAGAGGGCGAAAACCCAAAACCCCTCTCGAACGACCCCGTATTGTCCTTAACACCTCTCACAAGACCAATGTAACTCATAGGACCCGATTGCTTGGTCACGGAACCTCCGGTCCTGGAGCACATACCAATTTTACCCACACTTAGGATTGATAACTTGTCGTTAGTTGGAGAAAGCCCAAAACACCCCTTGAAAGTCCCATGAGCAGTGCTAAGACCTCGCACGAGACCAATTTAACTCATAGTACCCGAACCCTTGGTCACGGAACCCCCAGTCTAGAAGCACGGACAAATTTCTAGAATATTCACACTTAGGCTTGAAAATGTATCTTTAGAGGGAAAACCCCCTAACACCCCCCAAACGACCCGTGAGCAGCACCAAAATGTTGCACTAGACCAATGTAACTTGTAGGACCCGACCACGTGGTCAAGGGACCCTCGTTTTAGGAGAACGGACGAATTTTCAAAATACCCCCACTTAGGCTTGAAAGCATGCCGTTAGAGGGAGAAACCTACAAACAACCCTGAAATGGCCCCGAGAGTGGCACCAACACCTTGCACGGGACCCATGTAACTCGTAAAAATCGACCACATGGGCACGAGACCATCGGTCTGGGAGCACAAACTAATTATTAGAATATCCACACTTAGCCTTGAAAACACGGTGTTAGAGGGAGAAGCCTCGAAACACCCCCGAATGGCCTTGTGAGTGGCTTCAACACTTTGCACGGGACCAATGTAATTCGTAGGACCTGACCACATGGTAACGAAAAACTCGGCCCGGGAGCACAAACCAATTTTTACAATATCCACACTTTGAATTGAAAACATGTCGTTAGAGAGCGAAACCCTGAAACACCCCCGAACGCCCTTATGAGCGGCTCCAACACCTTGCATGGGACCAATATAGCTCTTAGGGACCGACCGCATGGTCAAGGGTCCCCCGGTCCAGGAGCGTGGACCAATTTTTAGAATATGCACAATTAGGCTTGAAAATATGTCTTTAGAGGGAAAAACCCCAAAACACCCCTCAAACGGCCCGTGAGCAGCGCCAACACGTTGCACGAGACTAATGTAACTCGTAGGACCCGATCGCATGGTCAAGGGACCCTCGGTTTGGGAGAACGAAACAATTTTCCGAATATCCCCACTTAGGCTTTTAAACATGCCGTTAGAGGTCGAAACCTACAAACACCCCCCGAACGGCCCCGAGAGTGGCGCCAACACCTTTCACGGGACAAATGTAGCATGTAAAAATAAACCACATGGGCATTAGACCACCGATCAGGGAGAACACAATAATTTTTAGAATTTCCACACTTTGGCTTGAAAACACGCCGTTAGAGGGAGAAACCTCGAAACACCTCCGAATGGTGTCAACACCTTGCACATAACCAATGTAACTCGTTGGACCTGACCACATGGTCACGGAAAACTCAGTCCGGGAGCACCAAACAAGTTTTAGAATATCCACACTTTGAACTGAAAACATGTCGTTAGAGAGAGTAACCCCGAAACACCCCCGAACGGCCCTATGAGCGACCCCAACACCTTGAACGGGACCAATATAACTCTTAGGAACCGGCCTCATGGTCAAAGGTCCCCCGGTTTGGGAGCATGGAGAAATATTTAAAATATCCACACTTAAGCTTGAAATAAGTTGTTAGAGGGTGAAACCTCAAAACACCATCGAACGTCCCCGTGAGCAGTGCCAACACATCGCACGGGACCAATGTAATGCGTAGGACCCGACCGTGTGGTCACAGAACCTCCGGTCAGGGAGCGCGAACCAATATTTAGAATATCCACACTTAGGCTTAAAAATATGCCGTTAGAGGGAAAAACATCCAAACACCCCCCTAACGGACCCGTGAGCACTACGAACACCTCGCATGGGACCAATAAACTCGAAGGAACTGACCGTGTGGTCATGAGATGACCTGTCCAGGAGCACGTACCAATTTTTAGAATATCCACACTTAGGGATGGAAACATACCGTTAAAGAGCGAAACCCCAAAACACCTTCCGAATGACCCGTGAGAAGTGCTAGAACCTCTCATGGGACCAATGTAACTCGTAGGACCCAACCGCATGGTCACGGAACCCCCTGTCTGGGAGCACAGACCATTTTTAGAATATCCACACTTAAACCTAAAAATAAGCCGTCAGAGGGAGAAAACCCCAAACATCACCCGAACGGACTAGTGAGCGGTGCCAATACCTCACACATGACCAATGTGATTCACAGGAACCGACTGCGTGGTCATGGGACCACCGGCCTGGAGCACGCATCAATTTTTAGAATATTCGTACTTAGGCTTAAAAACATGTCGTTAGAGGGAGAATCCCGGAAACACCCCCAAATTCATTCGTGAGTAGTGCCAACGCTTCGCAAGGGACCAATGTAACTCGTAGGAACCGAGCGCATTATCACGAAACCCCCAGTGCGAGAGCACGGATGAATTCTTAGAATATCCAAACTTAGGGTTGAAACCATGCCAATAGAGGGGGAAATCCTGAAACACTCCTCGAATGACCCCGTAAGTAGTGCCAACACCTCGCACAGGACCAATGTAACTCGTAAGAACTGACCGCCCAGTCACAGGACCCCCAATCTGGGAGCACGAACCAATTTTAAGAATATCCACACTTAGGCTTGAAATCTTGCGGCTAGGAGGGCGAAACCCTGAAATACCACCCAAACGACCCCGTGAGTGGAACTAGCACCTCGCATGTGATCAATGTAACTCGTAGGAACCAATCATGTGGTCACAGGATCTCGGTCTGGGAGCACAAACCAATTTTTAGAATATCCACACTTAGGGTTGAAAATATGCCGTTAGAGGGTGAAACCCCGTAACACCCCCCGAACGACCCCGTGAGACTGCCAACACCTTGCACGACACCAATGTAACCTGTAGGACCCGAACACATGGTCACGAAACTCCCTATTCGGTGTATGAACCAATATTTAGAATATCCAAACTTAAGCCTAAAAACATGTCTTTAGATGGAGAAATCCCGAAACACTCACCAAACGGCCCCAAGAACGGCACGGACACCTCGCATGGGACCAATGTAACTCGTAGGAACTGATCGTGGGGTCACGGGACCCCCGATCTAGGAGCACATATCAATTTTCAGAATATCCACACTTAGGTTTGAAAACATGTTGTTAGAGGGCGAATAAAATACCGCCCTAACGATCTTGTGAGAAGTGCCAATACCTCGCACGGGATCAATGTAACTCACAGGACCCGACCGCATGATCACGAACCCTGAGTCCAATGCTTAGTCCAATTTTCAGAATATCCACACTTCAGGCTAAAAACATGCCATTAGAGGGGAAAAAACCGACACTTACCTCAAATGGCCCCGTGAGTAGCGCCAAGACCTCACATGGGACCAATATAACCCGTAAACACCGACCGTGTCGTCACGGGACTCCCTGTCTAGGAGCAGAGACTAATTTTTAGAATATTCACACTTGGGGTTGGAAACATGACGTTAAAGGGAGAAACCCCAAAACACCCCTCGAATGGCCCCGTGAGTAACGAAAACACCTCGTGCGGGACAAATGTAACTTGTAGGAATCAACTGCATGGTCATGATATCCCTGGTGCAGGAGCATATAAATATTTTTAGAATATCCAGACTTAGGGTTAAAAACATGCTGTTAGAGGGCGAAACCCTGAAACACCCATCGAACGACCCCATGACAGTGCGAACACCTCGCTCAGAACTAATGTAACCCGTAGGACCCGACCGTATGGTCACGGAACCCCCGTTCTTGGAGAATAGTCCAATTTTCAGAATACCTACACTTTGCATTGAAAATATTCCATTGGAGGGAAAAGTCATGAAACACCATCGAACATCCCCTTGGGTGGAGCCAAAACTTCGCACAGGACAATTGTAACTCGTAGGTACCGACCACGTGGTCATGGTCCCCTCGGTTCGAGAGCATGAACCAATTTTCTGAATATCTACACTTAAACTTGAAAACATGTCGTTAGAGGACGAAAACCCCAAACACTCACCAAAGGACCCCATGAGCGGCTCTAAGCCCTCTCACGAGACCAATGTAACTCTTCGGAACCGACCGCATGTTTACGAGATCCTCGGTCTGGGAGCACAAACCAATTTTCAGAATATCCCCACTTAGGCTTGAAAACATGTCGTTAGAGGGCTAAACCCCGAAAACACCCCACGAACGGCCCGATGAGCGGTGATAACTCCTTGCACGTGACTAATGTAACTCGTAAGAACCGATCGCATGGGCATGAGACCACCAATTTGGGAGTACGATCGATTCTTAGATTATCCATACTTAGGCTTGAAAACTCCACATTAGAGGGAGAAACGTCGAAACAACCCCTAAACGGCCTCGTGAGCAGTGTCAACACCTCACATGGGACCCCTGTAAATCGTAGGAACTGACCGCATGATCACGGGACCCCCGGTGCAAAAGCATGTACTAATTTTTAGAATATTCACACTCGGGGTTGAATACCTGCCGTTAGAGGGTGAAAACCTAAAACACCCCTCGAACGACCTCGTGAGAAGGCTTAACACCCTATATGGGACCAATGTAATTCATAGGATCCAATCATATGGTCATGTGACCCCCGATCCTGGAGCACATGCCAATTTTAAGAATACCCACACTTAGTATTGACAATATGCCATTAGTGGGAGAAATCTTGAAACACCCCTCGAACATCCCATGAATAGCGCCAACACCTTGCACAGGACCAATGTAACTCGTAGAACCCAAACACGTGGTCACAGGACCCCTCGTCCAGAAGCACGAACAAATTTTTAGAATATCCACACTTAGGATTGAAAATATGTCGTCAGAGGGAGAAACCCCAAAACACCCGCCGAAAGGTCCCTTGAGCTATGCTAACACCTTGCACAGGACCAATGTAACTCGTAGGAGTCGACCATGTGGTCACGAGACCCCTGATCTGGGAGCAGGAAATTATAAGAATTTCCACACTTAGGCTTGAAAACATGGCTTTAAAGGGCGAAACCCCCAAACACCCCTCAAACGGCTCTGTGAGCGATGCCAATACCTTAGATGAGACCAATGTAACTCATAAGAACCGACCGCATAAGCATGAGATCCCCAATCAGGGAGCACGAACCAATTGTCAGAATATCCACACTTAAGGTTGAAAATATGCCGTTAGAGGGTGAAACCCCGAAACACCTCCGAATGACCCCGTGAGCAAAGCAAACACCTCCCATGACACCAATGTAATTCGTAAGAACCGTTCATGTTGTTATGGGACCCCCGGTCTAGGAGCACAGATCAATTTTCAAAATATCCATAGTTAGAGTTGTAATCATGCCGTTAGAGTGTGAAACACCCCCCGAACGTCCCCATGAGCGGTGCCAACACCTTGCATGGGACCAATGTAACTCAAAGGAATTGATCGCGTCGTGTTCGGACCCTCTATCTAGGAGCACAAACGAATTTTAGAATATCCAAACTTAGGCATGCAAACATGTAGTTAGAGGGCGAAACCCCCAAACACCCCTCTAACGACCCCGTGAGCAACGCAAACACCTCGCATGGGACTAGGGCTGTCAATGGACCGGGTCTGGACCCGGACCCGATCCGGACCCGACCGGAATTAACGGATCTGAGCAAATTTTATAGACCCGATTATCCGATTACCCGATTAGTTAATGGACCGGATCTGGATATACATGACTCCGATCCGATAAGGACCCGACCCGAATGTGTATATATATAATATAATAAATATATATTTATATACAATATTATATATATATATATATAGTCTTACATATAGTTACTAAATATATAACTAACTAACTTATATATATATATATAAAAGTTTTACATACATATATACATACATATATATAACAGTTATATATATATATATATATATATATATATATATATATATATATATATATATACATATATATATATATATATAAACAGTTTATAAAAACAGTTTTTATATAAACAGTTTTTATATATTTATATAAACAGTTTATAAAACCAGTTTATATATATGTATATATACATATATATAAACTGTTTTTATATAAATACTGTTTATATATATATATATATATATGCAGTTATACAATTTTTATATATATATATTTGGGTCGGGTATTCGGGTCGGGTCTCCGGGTCCTTAACGGACCCGGGTCTGGATCCATTTTCTGAGACCCGTCGGGTAATCGGGTAAGACCCGATCCGTTTAAAATATACCCGGATCGGATCTGGATATACCCAGACCCGATCCAGACCCGACCCGTTTACACCCCTACATGGGACAAATGTAAGTCGTAGGAATCGATTGTGTGGTGACGGGATCCCGCTTCTGGGAGCACGAACCAATTTCCAAAACATCCATACTTAGAATTGACATCATGCCATTAGAGGGAAAACACCGAAACACCCCCCGAAGGGCCTCGTGAGTTGTGCCAACACCTTGGCAGGGACCAATGTAACTCGTAGGAATCAATCGCGTGGTCATGGGAGCCCTGATCTAGGAGCACGGATCATTTTCAGAATATCCACACTTAGGTCTAAAAACATGCCGTTAGAGGGCGAAACCTTGAAACACCCCCTGAATGGCCCTATGAGCGACGCCAACACCTAACATGGGATTAATATAACTCGTAGGAATCGACCACATGATCACGAGTCCCCCAATCGGGGAGTACGGATGAATTTTCAGAATATCTGCACTTAGGCTTGAAAACAAGTTCTTAGAGCACAAAATGTTGAAACACCCCCCGAACGGCCTCTTGAGTAGCACCAACAACTTGTACGTGACCAATTTAACTCATAGGTACCGATCGCGTTATCATGGGACCTCCGGACCGGGAGCACGGGCCAATTTTTGGAATAATCTCATTTTGTCTTGAAAACATGTCGTTAAAGGGCAAAATCTTAAAACACCCCCCAAATGGCCTTGTGAGCGGCGGCAACACCTCACACGATACTAATGAAACTCTTAGGAACCGACCGTGTGGTCACAGGACCCCCGATTTTGGGAGCATGGACCAATTTTCTGTATATCTGCACTTAGGCTTGAAAACAAGCCGTTATAGGGCAAAATGTTAAAACACCTCCCGAATGGCCCCAGAGTAGCACCAACACCTCACACAAGACTAATTTAACTCGTAGAAACTGATTGTGTTATCATGGGACCACCGGACTGGGAGCACAAATAAATTTTTAGAATATCCACACTTAGGATTAAAAATATGCCGTTAGAGTGAAAAACCCCGAAACAACTCAATAATGGCCCCATGAGTGGCGTTAACACCTCGTACTGGAACAATGTAACTAATAGGACCTAACCACGTGGTCACGGAACCCCAAGTTCGAGAACACAAACCAATTTTTAGAATATCCACACGTGGAATTGAAAACATGCCATTGGAGAGAGAAACCTCAAAACACCCCCCGAACGGCCTGTGAGCTGCTCCAACACCTTGCACGGGACAAACATAACCCATAGTAAATGGTCGCATGGTCATGGGTCCCCCGGTCTGGGAGCATGGACCAATTTTCATAATATCCACACATAGGCTTTGAAATAAGCTGTTAGGGGGCAAAACCCCGAAACACCCCCCGAACGACCCTGTGAGTTGTGCCAACACCTCGTATGGGACCAATGTGACTCGTAAGAACCGAATGCATGATCATGGGACCCCCGATCCAGGAGTACGAACCTATTTTAGAAATTTCCACACTTAAAATTGAAAATAAGACGTTAGAGGGCAAAATGTTGAAACACCCCCTGAACGGCCCCGTGAGCAGCGCCAATACCTCATACATGACCAATTTAACTCGTTGGAACTAATTGCATAGTCACGGGACCACCAAAACTGGAGTGCGAACTAATTTTGAGAATATCCACACTTAGGCTTCAAACACTAGTCGCTATAAGGAGAAACCCCGAAAGACCACCCTAATGGCCCTGTGAGGGGCGTCAACACCTCGCACGTGACAAATTTAACTCGTAAGAACCAATCGCATGGTCATGGTACCATTGGACCGGTAGCACATACCAATTTTGAAAAACCCACACTTAGGCTTGAAAATATGCTGTTAGAGGGAGAAACCTCGAAACACCCCCCAAAATGCCCCGTGAGCGGCTCCAAGACCTCGCACGGGACCAATGTAATCCGTAGGAACCGACCGTGTGGTCACCGAACTCCCTGTCCAGGTGCATAGACTAATTTTTAGAATATCCACACTTGGGGTTGAAAACATGTTGTTAAAGGGAGAAACCCCAAAACACCCCCGAATGGCCCCGTGAGCAATGTAAACACCTTATGCAGGACCAATGTAACTTGTAGGAATCAACTGCATGGTCACGATATCCCCGGTGCAGGAGCACAAACATATTTTTAGAATATTCAGACTTAGGTTTAAAAACACACTGTTTGAGGGAAAAACCCCGAAACACCCATCGAACGATCCCGTGACAGAGCCAACACCTCGATCGGAAAAAATTTAACTCGTAGGACCCGACCGTATGGTCACGGAACCCCCGTTCCTGAAGAACATACAAATTTTCAAAATACACACCTTTGGATTGAAAATATGCCATTGGAGGGAAAAGTCCCAAAACACCACCGAACAGCCCCTTGAGTGGAGCCAACACCTCGCACGGGACAATTATAACTCATAGGTACCGACCACGTGGTCATGGTCCCACTGGTCCGAGAGCACAGAACAATTTTTAGAATACCCCACTTAAACTTAAAAACATGTCGTTAGAGGACGAAAACCCCCAAAACCCACCAAACGTCCCCGTGAGCAGCGCTAACCCCTCACACGAGACCAATGTAACTCGTCGAACCTGACCGTATGGTTAAGGGATCCTTGCTCTGGGAGCACGAACCAATTTTCAGAATATCCCCACTTAAGCCTGAAAACATGTCGTTAGAGGTCAAAACTCCCAAAACACCCCACGAACGGCCCGATGAGCGGTGCCAACTCCTTGCACGTGACTAATCTAACTCATAAGAACTGATCGCATGGGAATGAGACCACCGATTTGGGAGTACGAACAAATTCTTAGATTATCAACACTTAGGCTTAAAAACTCAACGTTAGAGGGAGAAACTTCAAAACACACCCCAAATGGCCTCGTGGGAAGCGCTAACACCTCGCATGGACCCATGTAATCGTAGGAATCGACTGAATGATCACGGGACCCCCGATGTGGGAGTACAGACAAATTTTTAGAATATTCACACTTGGGGTTGAATACATGCCGTTAGAGGGCGAAAACCTAAAACAGCCATCGAACGACCCCGTGAGCAACCTTAACACCCTGTATGGGACCAATGTAACTCATAGGATCCGATCGCATGGTCATAGGACCCTCAGCCTTATAACACATACCAATTTGCAGATTACTCACACTTAGGATTGACATCATACCATTAGCGGGCGAAAGCTCAAAACACCCTTCGAACGTCCTGTGAGTGGCACCAACACCTCACAGAGGACCAATGTAACTCATAGGACCCAAACGCATGGTCATGGACCTTGTTCGAAAGCATGGACAAATTTTCAGAATATCCACACTTAGGCTTGAAAATATGTCGTCAAAAGGAGAAACCACAAAACATCCCCCGAACGGCCCTGTGAGCTATGCCAACACCTTTTATGGGACCAATGAAACTCGTAGGAGTCGACCGCATGGTCACGGGACCCCCGATCTGGGAGCACGTATCAATTTTCAGAATTTTCACACTTAGGCTTGAAAACATGCCTTTAAAGGGTGAAACCCCCAAACAACCTTCAAACAGCTTAGTGAGCGACGCTAATACCTTAGATGGGACCAATGTAACTCCTAAGAACCGACCGCATAGGCACGAGACCCCCTATCTGGAAGCATGGACCAATTGTCAAAATATCCACACTTAAGGTTGGAAACATGGTGTTAGAGGGGGAAACCTCGAAACACCTCCGAACGACCCCGTGAGCAGAGCAAACACCTCGCACGACACCGATATAACTCGTAAGAACCAATCACGTTGTTACGGGACCCCAGGTCTAGGAGTATAGTTCAATTTTCAAAATATCCATAGTTAGAGTTGTAATCATACCGTTAGAGTGTGAAACACCCCCCGAACGACCCCATGAGCAGTGCCAACACCTCACATGGGACCAATGTAACTCACCGGAATCGATTATGTGGTCTTGGAACTCCCTGTCTAGGAGCATGGACTAATTTTCATAATATCCACACCTAGGCATGGAAACATGTATGTAGAGGGTGAAACCCCAAAACACTCCTCTAACGACCCCGTGAGCAATGCAAATACCTCGCAGGGGACGAATGTAAGTCGTAGGAACCGATCACGTGGTTATGGGACCCCCTTTCTGGGAGCATGAACCAATTTTCGGAATATCCATACTAAGAATTTACATCATGCCGTTAGAGAGAAAACACCGAAACACCCCCCGAGCGGCCTCGTGAGCGGTGCTAATACCTCGGCTGGGACCAATGTAAATCATAGGAATCAATCGCATGGTAATGCGACCCTTGATTCGGGAGCATGGACCAATTTTTAGAATATCCACACTTAGGTCTGAAAACATGTCGTTAGAAGGCGAAACCTCGAAACACCCCCCGAATGGCCCTATGAGTGGCACTAACACATCACATGGGATTAATGTAACTCGTAGGAACCGACCGCAAGGTCACGAGTCCCCCGATTGGGGAGCATGGAAGAATTTTTAGAATATCCACACTTAGGCTTGAAAACAGGACGTTAAAGCACGAAATGTCGAAACACCCCCCGAACGGCCCCGTGACAAGTGCTAACACCTCGCACGTGACCAATTTAACTCGTAGGTACCGATCGCGTTATCATGGGACCATTGGACCGGGAGCACGAACCAATTTTGGAATAATCTCACTTAGTATTGAAAAATGCCGTTAGAGGGCGAAATCTTAAAACACCCCCCGAATGGCCCCATGAGCAGCGCCAACATCTCACATGGTACTAATGAAACTCTTAGGAACCGGCCGTGTGGTCACAGGACCCTGACTTGGGATCATGGACCAATTTTCTGTATATCCACACTTAGGCTTGAAAACAAGCCGTTATAGGGAAAAATGCTGAAACACCCCCCGAATGGCCCCATGAGCAGCACCAACACCTAACAAAAGACCAATTTAACTCGTAGGAACCGATTGCGTTATCATGGGACCACCGGACTGGGAGCACAAACCAATTTTTAGAATATCCACACTTAGGCTTGAAAAAAATCCGTTATAGAGCAAAATGCCGAAACACCCTCCTAATGACCCCACGAGCAACACCAACACCTCGCACAAGACCAATTTAACTCGTAGGAACCGATTACGTTATCATGGGACCACCGGACTGGGAGCACAAACCAAATTTTAGAATATCCACACTTAGGATAAAAAATATGCTCTTAGAGGGAAAAACCCCGAAACACCCCAATAATGGCCCTATAAGTGGCGTCAACACCTCGCACGGGACCAATGTAACTCGTAGCACCTAACCACGTGGTCACGGAACCCCTCATTCGAGAGCACAAAATAATTTTTTGAATATCCACACGTCGACTTGAAAACATGCCGTTGGAGAGAGAAACCTCTAAATACCCCCCGAACGGCCCTGTAAGCTGCTCCAACACCTCGCACGGGACCTTTATAACTCGTAGGAAATAACCGCTTAGTCACGGGTCCCCCGGTCTGGGAGCATGGACCAATTTTCAAAATATCCACACTTAGGCTTTGAAATAAGCGGTTAAAGGGAAAAACCCCGAAACACCCCCCGAACGGCCCTGTGAGCAGCGCCAACACCTCACATGGGACCAATGTGACTCGTAAGAACCGACCGCATGGTCATGGGACGGCCGATCTCGGAGCACGGACCTATTTTAGAAATTTTCACACTTAGGAATGAAAACAAGACGTTTGAGGTCAAAACGCCGAAACACCCCCCGAACGGCCCCGTGAGCAGCACCAATACCTCGCACAGGACCAATTTAACTTGTAGGAACTAATTGCATGGTCACGGGACTACCGAAACGGGAGCGTAAACTAATTTTTTGAATATCCACACTTAGGCTTCAAACACGCTAGAGGGTGAAAACCCCAAAAGACCACCCGAATGGCCCTGTGAGGGGCGTCAAAACGTCGCACGTGACAAATTTAATTCGTAAGAACGAATCACATGGTCATGGGACCACCGAACCAGCAACACATACCAATTTTGAAAATCCACACTTGGGCTTGAAAATATGCCGTTGAAGGGAGAAACCTCGTAACACCCCCCAAATGGCCCTGTGAGTGACGTCAACACCTTGCACGGGACCAATGTAACTCATAGGACCTGACCCCATGGTTATGGAACCCCCGATCTAGGAGCACGAACCAATTTTAAGAATATCTACACATAGGCGTGAAAACATGCCATTATAGGGCGAAAACCCCAAACACCCCCCAAGCGGCCCTATGAGCGGTGCCAACACCTCGCACTGGGCCAATGTAACTCGTAAGACCCTATCGCGTGGTCAAGAGTCTCTCGATCTGGTAGTACTGGACAACTTTTAGAATATCCACACTTACGCTGGAAAAGATGACGTTAGAGGGAGAAACTACAAAACACCCAACGAATGGCCCCATGAGTGGCTTCAACACCTCGCACGGGACCAATGTAACTCATAAGAACCAGCCGCATAGTTATGGGACCACTGGTTTGGGAGATTGAACCAATTTTTAGAATATCCACCCTTGGGCTTTAAAATACGCCGTTAGAGGGCGAAACGCCGAAACACCCCTCGAACGACCCAGTAAGCGGCACCAACACCTCGCATGGGACCAATGTAACTCATAGGAATCGACCGTGTAGTCACGGGACCTTCGATCTAGGGACACAGGCCACTTTTCATAATATCAACACTTAGGGTTAAAAACTGACTGCGTGGTCACGGGACCAATGTAACTCATAAAAACTGACCGCGTGGTCACGGGACCCCCGATCTGACAGTACAAACTATTTTTATGAATATCCACACTAAGGGTTGAAAACATGTTGCCAGAGTACGAAACCCCCAAAAACCAATGTAACATGTAGGAACTGACATCGTGGTCATGGGACCCTCAGTCTAGGATTATGGACCAATTTTTAGAATATCCACACTTAGGATTAAAAACTTACCGTTAAGGGGAGAAGCCCTAAAACACCCACGAACGGTACTGTGAGTGGCTCTAACACCACGCATGGGACCAATGTAACTGGTAAGAACCGATCGCGTGGTCACGGGACACTCGATCCGGGAGAACATACCGATCTTCACAATATCGACACTAACTGTTAAAAATATGTCGTTAGAGGGAGAAACCTGGAATCATACCTTGAACGGCCCCATGAGTGGCACCAACACCCTGAAAGGGAACAATATAACTCGTAGGAACCGACCGTGTGGTCACGGGACCCCTGTCAAGGATTACAGACCAATTTTTAGAATATCCACACCAAGGGTTGGAAATATACCATTAGAGGGAAAAACACTTTAACACACCTTGAACGACCCCGTGAGCAGTGCAAACACCTCTCACGAGACCAATGCAACTCGTAGGAATCGACCACGTGGTCAAGGGACCCCCGATGCGTGTGCACAAACCAATTTTTAGATTATCCACACCACGGGTTAAAAAAATGCCATTAGAGGGTGAAACCCTGAAACACCCCCCGGACTACCCTGTGAGCAGTGCCAAAACCTTGCAGGGGACCAATGTAACTTATAGGACCCGATCGCATTGTCACAGAACCCTCAGTCTGGGAGCAAAGAATAATTTATGAAATATCCACACTTCGGCTTGAAAATATACCGTTAGAGGGCCAACCCCCGAACAACCTCATGACTGGCGACAACATGTCGCATGGGATGAATGTCACTCATAGGTACCGCTCGCGTGGTCATGGGACCCCCAATCCGGGAGCATGGACCAATTTTTAAAATAGCCATACTTGGGCTTGAAAACTTGCCGTTAGAAGGCGAAACCCCGAACAACCTCGTGATCAATGCCAACACATTGCACGAGACTAATGTAACTCGTTGGAACTGATCGCGTGGTCATGGGTCCCCCCAATTTGGGGGGAGGGACAAATTTTTAGAATATCTCCATTTAGGGTTTAAAACATGACGTTAGAGGGCGAAACCTCAAAACACCCTCCGAACGGCCCTGTGAGCAGAGCAAACACCTCGTACGACACCAGCGTAAGTCGTAAGAACCAACCTTGTGGTCACGGGACCCCAGTACGGGAGCATAAAAAATTTTCAGGATATCCACACTTAGGGTTGAAAACATGCCATTAGAGGGTGAAACCCCAAAACACCCCCCGAGCGACCCCGTGAGTAGTGCCAACACCTTGTACGGGAACAATGTAACTCGTAGAACCTGATCGCATGGTCACAGAACCCTCAGTCCATGAGCACGGACCAATTTTTAGAATATCCACATATCGGCTTGAAAGCATTCCGTCAGAGGGAAAATCCCCAAAACACCCACCGAATAAGACTATGAGTAGCGCCAACACCTCGTACGAGACTAATGTTACTCGTAGGAACCAATCGCGTGGTCATGGGTCCCCCGATCTGGCTTGAAAAAATGTCGTTAGAGGGCGAAATCACGAAACACCCTGAACGGCCTCGTGAGCGGTGCTAACACCTCGCACGGAACCAATGTAACTTGTATGAATCGAACGCGATGTCTCAGGACTCTCGGTTCGGGAGCACAGACCAATTTTAAGAATATCCACACTTGGGCATGAAAACATACTGTTAGAGGGTGAAACCCCGAAACACCCCTCGAACGACCTAGTAAGCGGTGCTAACACCTCGCATAGGACCAATGTGACTTGTAGGAACCGACCGCGTGGTCACGGGACCCTCGGTTTAGGGGCACAGACCAATTTTCAGATTATCCACACTTAAGGTTAAAAATATGTCGTTAGAGGGCGAAACCCCAAAACATACCACGAATGACATTGTGAGCAGTGCCAAGACCTCGGACGGGACTAATGTAACTCAACGGTACCGCCCACATGGTCATGGGACCCCCGTTCTGGGAGCACGAACAAATTTTCAGAATACCCACACTTAGGCTTGAAAACATGCCGTTAGAGGGTGAAACCCTGAAGCGCACCCCAAATGGCCTCGTGAACTGTGCCAACACCTAGCACGGGACCAATATAACTCGTAGGACCCGACCACATGGTCATGAGACCCTCGATCTCAGACCACGAACCAATTTTCAAAATATCCAACCTTAGGCTTGAAAACATACCGTTAGAGGGAGACCCCCCAAAACACCCCCTGAATGGCCCCGTGAGTGGCGCCAACACGTCATATGGGACCAATGTAACTCGTTGGTACTGCCCGCATAGTCATGGGAACCCTGGTCCAGAAGCATGAACTAATTTTTAGAATACCCACACTTAGGCTTAGAAATAGACCGTCAAAGGGCGAACCCCTGAAACACACCCCGAAGGTCCCCATGATCGGTGCCAACACCTCGTACGAGACTAATGTAAGTTGATGGAACCGACTGCGTGGTCACGAGACCCCCGGTCTGGAGTCCAGACCAATTTTTATATTATCCACACTTAAGGTAGAAACATGTCGTTAGAGGGTAAAACCCCAAAACATACCACAAACGGCCCTGTGATCGGCGCCAACACCTCGCACGGGACTAATGTAACTCATCGGTACCGCCCACGTGGTCATGGGACCCCTGTTCTGGGAACATGGACAAATTTTCAGAATACCCACACTTAGGCTTGAAAATATGCCATTAGAGAGTGAAACCTCAAAACACACCCCAAACGGTCCTGTGAGTGGTGCCAACACCTCGCACGGGACCAACGTAACTCATAGGATCCAACCACGTGGTCACGGGACCCTTAATCTCAAAACACGAAGAAATTTTTAGAATATCCACACTTAGGTTTGAAAACATGCCATTAGAGGGCAAAACCCCACAAACACCCCTCGAATGGACCCGTGAGCGGCGCTAACACCTCGTAAGGGACCAATGTAACTCGTGGGTATCGCCCGCGTGGTCACGGGACCCCCGGTCCGGGAGAACGAACCAATTTTAAGAATACTAATTCTTAGGCTTGAAAGCATGTTGTAAGAGGGTGAAACCCTCAAATGCACCCCGAACGACCCTGTGAGCGGCATCAACTCCTCGCACGGGATCAATGTAACCCATAGGACCTGACCGCTTGGTCACGGGACCCTCGGTCTGGGAGCACAAACCAATTTTAATAATATCCATAGTTGGGAATGAAAAGATGCCGTTAGAGGGAGAAAACCCTAAAAACCCCTCGAACGACCCAGTAAGCGGTTCCAACACCTCGCACTAGATTGATGTAACTCGTAAGAATCGATTGCCTCATCAAGGGAGCCCCAGTCTAGGGACATGGACCAATTTTTAGAATATTCACACTTCGTGTTAAAAACATGCCGTTATAGGGCGAAACCCCAAAACATGCCATGACCAACCCCGTGAGTGGTGCTAACACCTCGAGCAGGACCAATGTAACTCGTAGGTACCGCCTGCATGGTCATGGGGCCCACGGTCCGGGAGCATGGATCAATTTTAGTAATACCCACACTTAGTCTTAAAAACATGTTGTAAGAGGGTGAAACCCCGAAGCACACCCCGAATGTCCCTGTGAGCAGTGCCAACTCCACGCACAGGACCAATGTAACTTATAGGACCTGACCGTGTGGTCACGAGACCCTTGATTTGGGAGCACATACCAATTTTTAGAATATCCACACTTATGCTTGAAAATGTACCATTAGGGGGAAACCCACAAACACCCCTCAAACGACCCCGTGAGCGGCGCCAACACCTCGAACGGGACCATTATAACTCATAAGAAATGATTGCATGGTCACAAAACCACCACTCTAGGGGAATGGGCCACTTTTCAGAATATCCACTCTTAGGCCTGAAAACATGCCGTGAGAGTGCAAAACCCCCCAAAACCACATCAACATCCCTATAAGCGATGCCAACACCTCGCACGAGACCAATGTAACTTGTAGGAATAGACAACGTGGTCATGTGACCCCCGGTCTAGGATTATGGACTAATTTTTAGAATATCCGCACCTAGGGTTGAAACATTGCCATTAGAGGCTAAAACCCCGAAACACCCCCCGATCGGCATCGTGAGCGGTGATAACACCTTGCACGGGACCAATATTTCTCATAAGAACTGATCTTGTCGTGACGGGACACTCGATCCAGGAGAACCTACCAGTTTTCAGAATATCCACACTAACGGTTGAAAATATGCCATTAGAGGGAGAAACCCATAATCATACCTCAAACAGCCCCTTGAGTAGCACCAACACCTTGAACGGGACCAATGTAACTTGTAGGAACCGATCGTGTGGTCATGGGATCCATGTCTAGGAGTACGGACCAACTTATAGAATATCCACACTAAGGGTTAGAAACATAACGTAAGAGGGCAAAACCCCAAAACACACCTTTCCCCGTGATAAGTGCAAACACCTCGCATGGGACCAATGTAACTCGTAGGACCCGACCACGTGATCACAGAACTCGCGATGCGTGAGCACGAACCAATTTTCATATTATACACACTTAGGGTTGAAAACATGCCATTAGAGGGCGAAACCTTGAAACACCACCCAAACTACTAGTGAGCTGTGCCAAAACCTCGCACAATCCCAATGTAACTCGTAGGGCGCGACCGCATGGTCACAGAACCCTCGGTTCAGGAGCAAAGACCAATTTATGAAATATCCACACTTTGGCATGAAAACATACCAATAAAGGGCGAACCCCCGAAACACCCCCCAAATGGCCCCGTGAGTGGATCCAACATGTTGCACGGGACCAATGTTAACTCATAGGTACTGCCCGCATGGTCATGGGAAGCCTAGTCCAGGAGCACAGACCAATTTTTAGAATACCCACACTTAGGCTTGAAAACATGTCGTTAAAGGGCGAAACCCCAAAACACACCCCGAACGTCCCCGTGATCGATGCCAACACCTCACACGGGACCAATATAACTCATAGGAGCTGACCGCGTGGTCACGGGACCCCCGGTCTGGGAACACGAACCAATTTTTAGAATATCCATAGCTAGGCTTGAAAACATGCCGTTAGAGGTTGAAACCCAAATATACCATCCGAACGGCCCCGTGAGCAGTGCCAACACCTGTCACGGGACTAATTTAACCCATAAGAACCGATCACATGGTCACAGGACCATCGAATCGGGAGCACAGATCAATTTTTAGAATACCCACACTTAGGCTTGAAAACATGCTGCTAGTGGGCGAAACCCCAAAACACACCCCAAACGGCCCCGTGATCAGCGCCACCACCTCGCACGGGACCAATATAACTTTAAGGACCCGATCGCATGGTCATGGGACCCCCAATCTGGGAGCATAAAATTTGTTTTAGAATATCCAGACTTAGGCTTGAAAACATGCCGTTCAAGGGAAAACCCCCCAAACACTAACCGAACGGCCCCGTGAGCAGAGCCAACACCTCGCACGAGACCAATGTAACTCGTAAAAATCGACCTCATGGTCACGAGATGACTGGTCTAGGAACACAAACCAATTTTTAGAATATCCACACTAAGGTTTGAAAATGAATCGTTAGAGGGAGAAACATAAAAAACCAAAATGGCCTCGTGACCAGCGTCAACACCTCGGATGGGACTAATGTAAATCGTATCACCCGATCGCGTGGAGACGGGTCCCCCGGTTTTCGAGCATGAAAATTTTTTAGAATATGCATACCTAGGCTTTAAAACATGTCATTCGAGGAACAAACCCCAAACACCTCTCGAACGGCTCCATGCGTGGCGCCAACACCTCACACGGGACCAATGTAACTCATAAAAAACTGACCCCATGGTCACGAGAGCATCGGTCTGGGAGCACAAACAAATTTTCAGAATATCCAAACAAAGCATTGAAAATGAACTGTTAGAGAGACAAACATCGAAACATCCCCCAAATGGCCTCGTGATCAGTGCCAACAACTCTCAAGGGACCAATGTAACTCGTAGGACCCGACCGTGTGGTCAAGAAACCCCCGGTCCATGAGCATAGATCAATTTTGAGAATATCCACATTTTGACTTTAAAACATGCTGTTGAAGTGCAAAACCCTGAAACACTACCCAAACGACCCTATGAGTGGTGCTAACACCTCGCACGGGATCAATGTAACTTGTAGGAAAAGACTGCGTGGTCACGGGACCCCCGGTCCAGGATTATGCACCGATTTCTAGAATATCCACACTTAGGGTTGAAAATATGGCATTAAAAGGAGAAACCCCGAAACACCCATCGAACGTCACAAAGAGCAGTGCTAACACCTCACATGGGACCAAAGTAACACGTAGGACCTACCCGCGAGGTCATACGACCCCATTTCGGGATCACTTCCTAATGTTTAGAATACCCACCCTTAGACTTGAAAATATGCCTTTAGAGGGTGAAAACCCGAAACACCCCTCGAATGACCACGTAAATGGCACCAACACCTTGAACGACACAAATATAACTCGTAGGAAGTGACCGCATGGTCACGGGACCCCCAGTCTGGGAGCACCAAGAAATTTTCAAAATATCCATACTTAGGCTTCAAAAAATTTCGTTAAAGGGAGAAATTGCGAAACACCCCCTGAAAGACCTCGTGAAGGACGTCAACACCTCGCACGAGACCAATGTAACTTGTATAAATCGAACACGTGGTCTCGGGGCCCTTAATCTGAGATCACGAGATAATTTTAACAATATCCACACTTGTGCTTGTAACATGCCGTTAAAGGGTGAAACCCCGAAACACCCCTCGAATGACCCCGAAAGCGGTACCAATACCTCGTATGGGACCAATGTAGCTAGTCAGAATCGACTGCATGGTTACAGGACCCCCGACCTAGGATCAAAAATTAATTTTTAGAATATCCACTCTTAGGCTTGAAAACATGTCGTTTGAGGGCGAAACCACGAAACACCCATCAAACGGCCCCGTGGTCATTCCCAACACCTCATACGGGACCAATGTAACTAGTAAGAACCGATAGCGTGGTCACAGGACCACCAGTACGGGAGCACATACTAATTTTAAGAATATCCACACTTAGGGTTGAAAACATGACATTAGAGAGCGAAACCCAGAAACACACCCCTAAGGGCTCCGTGAGTGGTGCGACCACCTCGTGATGCCAACACTTTGTCTTGAAAACATGTTGTTAGAGGGAGAAAACCCCATACACCCCAGCAACGACCCCAAGAGTGATGCCAACACTTTGAATGGGACTAGTATAACTTGTAAGAACCGATCGCGTGGCCACGAGACCACCAGTCTGGGAGCATGAACCAATTTTCAGAATATCCACACTTAGGCTTGAAAACACAACGTTAGAGGGAAAAACCTTGAAACACCCCCCCAAATGGCTTAGTGAGCAGCGCCAGCACCTTGCGCGAGACCAATGTAACTCATGGGAATCGACTGTATAGTAATGAGACCCGCGGCACGAGAGCCCAAACCAATTTTTAGAATATCCATACTATAGTTTGAAAATATGTCATTAGAGTGAGAAACCCCGATACACCAGCCGAATGGCACCATGAGCAGCGCTAACACCTTGCACTAGACTAATGTAACTCATAGGAACCGAACGCATGGTCACGAGACCCCCGAGATCGGGAGCACTAACCAATTTTCAGAATATGCACACTTAGGGTTGAAAACGTGCCGTTAGAGGGTGAAACCCCAAAACAACCCTCGAACGGCCTCGTGGGTAGTGATAACACCTCGCATGGGATCAATGTAACTCGTAAGAACCAATCGCGTGGTCACGGGTCGCTCGGTCTAAGAGTACATACCAATGTTCAAAATTTCCACACTTAGGGCTAAGAACATGCCATTAGAGGATGAAACCCTGAAACACACCCCGAACGACCCCATGAGCAGCGCCACACCTCGCGTGGGACCAATGTAACTCATAGGAACTAATGGCCTGGTCATAGGATCCCTATCTAGGACCACAAACTAATTTTCAGGATAGCCAAACTTAGCCTTGGAAACATGTCGTTAGAGAGAGACACCCCGAAACACCCCCCGAAAGACCCTGTAAGCAGCGCAAACACCTCGCAAGGGAACAATATAACTTATTAGAATCGATCCCGTGGTTACGGGACCCTCGGTTAGGGAGCACGGACCAATTTTTAGAATATCCACACTTATACTTGAGATCATACAGTTAGAGGGCGAAACACCAAAACACCCCTCCAACGTCCCCGTGAGGAATACCAATACCTAACATGGGACCATTGTAACTCATAGGAACCGGTCTTCTGGTCATGGGACCCCCCGAATGGCCCGGTGAGTGGCACTAACACCTTCTATAGGACAAACATAACTTGTAGGAATCGACCAATTAGTCACGGGACCCTTGGTATAGGAGCACAGACCAATTTTATGAATATCCACACTTCGGCTTCTAAACAAGTCATTAGAGAGTGAAACGCTAAAAGACCCCTCGAATGGGCTCATGAGTACCTCTAACACCTCGTACGGGACCAATTTAACTCATAGGAACCGATTGCACTATCATGGGACCACTGGATCGAGATCACGAACCCATTTTTAAAATATCCACACTTAAGCTTGAAAACATGTCGTTCGAGGGAGAAACCCCGAAACACCTCCTGAATGTCCCGTGAGTGGCGTCAACACCTTGCACCAATGTAAATCATAGGAACCGACTGCAAGGTCATGGGACCCCCAGTCTGGGAGCATAGAGTAATTTTTAGAATATTTACACTAAGGCTTGAAAACATGCCGTTAGAGGACGAAACCTCAAAACACCCACCGAATGACCACATAAGTGGCACCAACACCTCACACGGGACCAATGTAACTCGTAAGAACAGATCGCATGGTCATGGGACCCCCGGTTTAGGAGCACAGAGCAATTTTCAGAATATTCACACTTAAGCTTGAAAACATGCTGTTAGAGGGGAAAACCCCAAAACACCCAGTGAACGGCCCCATGAGAAGCGCCAACACCTCGCATGGGATAAATGTAACACGTAAGAACCGATCCCGTGGTCACAGGACCACCGAACTGGGAGAACGAACCAATTTTTAGAATATCCACACTTAGGCATGAAAACATTCCGTTAAAGGAAAAAATCTCGAAAGAACCCCCGAATTGCCCCGTGATCGGCGTCAATAACTCGCACGGGACTAATATTACTCATAGGACCTCACCCCATGGCGAAAAAACCCTCGGTCAGGGAGTGCAGACCAATTTTCAGAATATGCATGCTTCGGCTTGAAAACATATCGTTAGAGGGCGAAACCGCAAAAAACCCCCCGAACGGTCCTATGAGCGACTCCAACACATCACACGGGACCAATGAAACTCATAAGAAATGGCTACATGATCACGGGTCCCCCGATCTAGGAGCATGGTTCAATTTTTAGAATATCCACACTTAGGGTTCAAGCAAGCCGTTAGAGGGAGAAACCCCAAAACATCCCCCGAATGGCCCCGTGAGTGGTGCCAACACCTTGCATGGGTCCAATGTGACTCACAGAAATATACCCGATGGTCATGGGACCCCGATCTCGAAGCACGGACTAATTTTTGTAATATCCACACCTTAGGCTTTAAAATAAACTATTAGAGGGCGAAACGTTGAACCACCCCCCGAACGGCCCCATGAGCAGCTCGAACACCTCTCATGGGACCAATCTAACTCGTAGGAACCGATCGCTTGGTCACTAGACCACCGGACCACCTAAATGGCCTTATGAGCAGCGCCAAAACCTCATTCGGGACCAATGGTACTTGTAGGAACCAATTAATTGGTCACAGAATGCCCAGTGCGGGAGCGCGAAGCAATTTTCAGAATATCCATACTTAGGGTTGAAAACATGCCGTTAGAGGAAGAAACCCTCTTACACCCCCCGAATGGCCCAGTGAGCAACATCAAAACCTTGCACGGGACCAATTTAACTCATAGAATGACACTGTGTGGTCATAGAACTCCCGATCCGGGAGCACGTACCAATTTTTAGAATATCCACACTTAGGCTTGAAAACATGTCGTTAGAGGGCGAAACCCCCAATAACCCCCGAATGGCACCGTGAGCGATGCCAACACCCGCACGGGACTAATGATACTCATAAGAACCGATCGCATGGTCACGGGACCACCGATTTTGGAGCAAGAACCAATTTTCATAATAACCACACTTAGGCTTAAAAACACGTCGTTGGAGGTAAAAACCTCGCAACACCCCCTAAAGGGCCTCGTGATCAATGCCAAAACCACGTACGTAACCAATGTAACTCGTAGGAACTGATCGCATGGTAACATGACCCTCGGTGCGATTGCACGGGCCAATTTTAAGAATATCCGGACTTAGGGTTGAAAACATGCCATTAGAGGGTGAAACCCCGAAACACCCCTCGAACGTCCTCATGAGCGGAGAAACCACCTCACACAAGACCAATGTAACTCATAGGAGTCAACCGCGTGGTCATGGGACCCCTGGTCCGGGGGCACAAGACATTTTTCAGAATACCCTCCCTTAGGCTTGAAAACATGCCTTTAGAGGGTGAAACCCCAAAGCACCCCTCGAACGACCCCATAAGTGACACCAACACCTTGCACGCGACAAATGTAACTCACAGGAACCGACCGCATGGTCATGGGACCACCGATCTAGGAGCACCGAGAAATTTCAAAATATCCACACTTAGGCTTGAAAACATGTTGTAAGAGCCAAAAACCCTTAAACACCCACCGAATAACCACGTAAGTTGGACCAACATCTCTCACGGGGCCAATGTAACTCATAGGAACCGAGCATATGGTAACGGGACACCTGATTAGGGAGCATGGAAAATTTTTTAGAATATCCACACTTAGGCTTGAAAACACGCCGTTAAGGGGAGAAACCTTGAAACGCCCACTGAACGACCACGTGAGCAGAGCCAACACCTCGCACGGGACCAATGTATCTCGTAGGAATTGATTGCGTGGTCATGGGACCTCGATCCGGGACCACTGGCCCATTAGAGGGAAAAAACCCCAAAATAACCCCCGAACAACCCCATGATCAGTGTCAACACCTCTTACGGGACCAATGTTACTCGTAGGACCTGACCGTGTGGTCACGAAACCCCCAGTCTAGGAGTATGAACTAATTTTTAGAATATCTACACTTAGGCTTAAAAACACGACGTTCGAGTGTGAAACCCCAAAAAACCCTTCGAGCGGCCCTGTGAGTGGCGCCAACACCTTGCACGAGACCAATATAACTCATAGGACTGGACCACATGGTCACGGGACCACCGGTTGGGGAGCACAAACCAATTTTCAGAATATCCACACTTAGGCTTAAAAACACGCTGTTAAAGGTATAAATCATGAAACACCACCTAAACGGACTTGTGATCTATGCTACCACTGCGCACGGGACTAATGTAACTCGTAGGAACCAACCGCAATGTCATGGGACCTCCGATGCGGGAGCAAGGACCAATTTTCAAAACATCCACACTTAGGCATGAAAAAATGATGTTAGAGGGAAAAACCCTAAAATAATCACCAAATGGCCCCGAGAGTGATGAAAAAACCTTGCACGGGACCAATGTGACTCATAGGAAATAATCGTATAGTCACGGGACCCTCGGTCTGGGAGCACAGACCAATTTTAAGAATATCCACACTTAGGATTCAAAATAAGCATGTTAGAGGGAGAAACATCGAAACACCCCCCAAAAGACACCATGAGCAGAGCCAACACCTTGCACGGGACCAATTTAAGTTATAGGAACCTATCGAGTGTTCGCGGGACCTACAGACCATGAACAAAATCAAATTTCAAAATATCCACAATTAAGCTTAAACACACGTCGTTAGAGGGAGAAGCCGCGAAACACTTCCTAAATGGCCTCGTGTATAGTGCCAACACCTCATACGAGACCAATGTAACTTGTAGGAACTGACTGCATGGTCACGGGGCCCCCAGTGTAGAAGAACGAACCAATTTTAAGAATATCAACACTTAAGAAAACATGTCGTTAGAGGGAGAACCTGAAAACACCCCCTGAATGGCCCTGTGAGTGGCATCAATACCTTGCACAGGACCAATGTAACTCGTAGGACCTGACCGTTTGGTCATGGAACCCCGGTCCAAGTGCACAAACCAATTTTCAAAATATCTACACTCAGGCATGAAAAATGTCGTTAGAGGGAGAAACCCCGAAATACCCCTCGAACGGCCTTGTGAGCGACACCAACACCTTGCACGGGAGCAATGTAGCCCGTCGAACCTGACCATGTGGTCACGAGTCCCTCGATTTGGGAGCACGAACTAATTTTTAGAATATCCATTCTTAATCTTAATAAAATGCCATTAGAGGGAAAAATTGAAAAACTCCCACCAAACGGCATCGTGGGAAGTGCTAACCCCTCGTACGGGACCAATGTAACTCGTAGGAATCGTTGTGTGGTGCTGGGACCCTCGGTCTAGGAGCATGGACCAATTTTTAGAATATCGACACTTAGGCTTAAACACATGTTGTTTGAGGGAAAATCCGAAACACCCCCCGAATGGCCTCGTTAGTGGCGCCAACACCTCACACAGGATCAATGTAACTTATAGGACCCAATCGTGTTGTCACGGGACCCCTGGACTGGGTGCATGAACCAATTTTCAAAATATCCACACTTAGGGTTGAAAACATGTTCTTAGAGGGCGAAACCTGGAAACACCCCCCGAACGGCACTGTAAGCGATGCCAACACCTCTCATAGGAGCAATGTAACCCATAGGAGCCTACTACATGGTCATGGGACCCCCAGTACGGGAGCATGAACCAATTTTTAGAATATCCACACTTTGGGATGAAAACATACTATTAAAGGGTGAAATCCCCAAACACCTCTCGAACGTCCCTGTGAGCGGTACAAACTCCTCCCACGGGACCAATGTAACTCGAAGGAGTCGACCATGTGGTCACGGGACCCCCGGTCCATGAGCTTGGACCAATTTTCCAAATATCCACACTTAGGGTTGAAAACGTGCCGTTAGAGGGCAAAACCCCAAAACACCCACTGAACGATCCCGTGCATGGTGCCAAAACATCGTCTAGGACTAATGTAACTCATAGTAACCGATCATATGGTCATGGGATGCCCTGTCTAGGAGCATGGATCAATTTTAAGAATATCCACACTAAAGCTTAAAAACAAGCTGTTAGAGGGAGAAACACCAAAACACCACACGAACGGCCCCATTAACCAAGCCAACAACTCGCACAGGACAATTTTCACTTGTAGGAACCGATTACTTGGTCATGGGACCACCGTACCGAGGGCATGAAGCAAGTTTTAGAATATCCACACTTACGTTTGAAAACTTTTCGTTGGAGGGAGAAACCCAAAACCCTGAACGACCCGGTGAATGATGCCAACACCTCGTTCGGGACCAATGTAACTCGTAGGACTTGATAGCATGGTCACAGGACCCCTGGTCTAGGAGCACAAACCAATTTTTAGAATATCTATACTTGGGATTGAAAACATGCCGTTAGAGGGCGAAACTCCCAAACGCCCCTCGAACGGCCTCGTTAGTGGATCCAACACCTCGTACGTGACTAATGTAACTCATAAGAAATGATCGCATGGATACTGGACCACCGATCTGAAAGCACGAACCAATTTTTAGAACATAAAAACACTCCCCAAACGGCCTCGTGAGAAGCGACAACACCTCACACAAGACAAATGTAACTCATTGGAACCAATAGAATGGTCACGTGACCACCAGTGCGAGAACACAAACCAATTATACAAATATCCAAACTTCGGGTTGAAAACGTGTCGTTAGGGGGTGAAACCATGAAGCAACCCTAGAACGACCCCATGAGCAGTGCCAACACCTTGCACGGGGCCAACGTAACTAGTAGGACCCATCCGCGTGGTCACGGATCCGGCAATCCATGAGCACGAAAAATGTTTCAGAATATCCACACTTTGGCTTGAAAGCATGCCATAAGAGGGCGAAACCCCGAAACATCCCTCGAACGGACCTGTGAGCAGCGCGAACACCTCCCACGAGACCAATGTAACTAGTAGGAAATGATTGCGTGGTCATGGGTCCACCGGTCTGGGGGCACGGTCCAATTTTTAGAATATCCATACTTAGTTTAGAAAAAAGGCGGTTAGAGGGAAGAATTACAAAAAACCTCCCGAATGTCCTCGTGAGTGATGATAACACCTTGCATAGGACCAGTGTAACTCGTAGGTATCGACCACATGGTCATGGGACAATCAGTCCTGGAGTATGGACCAATTTTCAGAATATCCACACTTAGGCTTGAAAACATACCGTTAGAGGGCGAAACCATGAAACACCCCCGAATGGCCGCATAAGTGGTGCCAACACCTCGCATAGGACCAATGTAACTAGTAGGTCCTGACCGTGTGATCACTGGACCCTCGGTCTGGGAGTATGGACAAATTTTCAAAATATCCACACCTAGGCCTCAAAACGTACCGTTAGAGGGTGAAGTTACCAAATACCCCCCAAACGGCCCTGTGAGTAGCGCCAACACCTCGTACGTGACTAATGTAACCCATAAGAACCGACCGCATGGCCAGGGGACCACCGATGTGGGAGCATGAACTGATTTTCAAAATATTAACACTTAGGCTTGAAAACACGTCGTTAGATGGAGAAACCTCAAATCACCCCCGAATGGCCTCGTGAGCAATGCCAACACCTCGTATGGGGCCGATGTGACTCGTAGGACCCGACCGCGAGATCACGAGACCCCCCGGTCTAGGAGCGTGGACCAATTTTTAGAATATCCACACCCAGACCTAAAAACATGACGTTAGAGGGCGGAACCTCGAAACACCATCTAAGTGGCCACCTAAGCAACTCCAAAAAATCGCATGGGTCTAATGTAACTCATAGGAACCAACAACATGGTCACAAAACACCTCCCGAATTTCCCCGTCAGTGGTGCCAACACCTCACGCTGGACCAATGTAACTCGTAGGACCCGACCGTGTGGTTAGGGAACCCCTGGTTTGGGAGCACAAACCAAGTTTCAGAATATCAACACTTAGGGTTCAAAACATGCCGTTGGAGGGAGAAACTCCAAAACACATCTTGAACGACCCCATGAGCAGTGCCTTGACCTCGTACGACACCAATCTAACTTGTAGGTCCCGACCGCGTGGTCATGAGACCCCCTGCCTAGGAGCATGCACCACTTTTCAGATTACCCACACTTAGGCTTGAAAACAAGTCGTTGGAGGGCGAAACGTCGAAAACACCCCCTGAATAGCCCCGTTAACCAAGCCAACATATCGCACGAGACCAATTTAACTCATCGGAATCGATTTCATCTTCATGGGACCACCGTATCGGGATCATGAACAAAGTTTAAAAATATCCACACTTAGGCTTGAAACATGCCATTAGAGGGAGAAACCCTGAAACACCCCCCGAACGACACTGTGAGGAGTGAAAACACCTCGTTCGGGATTAATGTAACTCGTAAGACTTGATCGCATGGTCATGGGTCCCTCAATACAGGAGCACTGGACAATTTTAAGAGTATCCACACTTCATCTTGAAAACATACCGCTAGGGGGCGAAAGCCCGAAACACACCCCGAACGGCCCTGTGAGCGGATCTAACACCTCACAGGGGACATATGTAACTCGTAAGAACTGACCACGCGATCACGGGTCCCCCGATCCAATAGCACTGACTAATTTTCATAATATCCACACTTGGGATTGAAATAAGCCGTTAGAGGGCCAAACCCCAAAACACCCCCCGAACGGCCCCGTGAGTGGTGCCAACACCTCACACGGGATCACTGTGACTCGGAGGAACCGAACACATGGTCATGGGACCCCCGATCTTGATGAACAAGCTAATTTTCAAAATATCCACACTTAGGCCTAAAAAATTTTCGTTAAAGGGGGAAACCTCAAAACACCCCCCGAATGGCCCCGCGAGTGGCGCCAACACCTCTCATGGGACAAACGTAAGTTGTAGGAACTAACCGCATGGTCACGGTACCCCTAGTTTAGGAGCAGAGACTAATTTTATGAATATGCACACTTCGGCTTGAAAATAAGACATTAGAGGGCGAAATACCGAAAGACCACCGGAATGGCACTGTGAGTAGCACTAACACCTCGTACGGGACCAATTTAACTCGTAGGAACTGATTGCATTATCATGGGACCACTGGACCGAGATCACGAACCCATTTTTAGAATATCCACACTTAAGCTTGAAAATATGTCGTTAGAGGGAGAAACCCCGAAACACCCCCTGAATGGCCCCGTGAGTGGCGTCAATACCTTGCACCAACGTAAATCATAGGAGCCGACCGCATGGACACAGGACCCCCAGTCTGGGAGCATAGAGAAATTTTTAGAATATCCACATTTAGGCTTGAAATCATGCTGTTAGAGGGCGAAACCCCGAAACACCCACCGAATGACCATGTAAGTGGAACTAACACCTCGTGCGGGGCCAATATAACTCGTAGGAACCGACCGCATGGTCACGGGACACCTGGTTTGGGAGCACGAAGAAATTTTCAGAATATCCACACTTAGGCTTGAAAACTTGCCGTTAGAGGGGGAAACCCCAAAACACCCACTAAACGGACCTTGAGTAGTGCCAACACCTCGTATAGGACCAAAGTAACTCGTAATAACTGATCCTGTAGTCACAGGACCACCGAATCGGGAGAATGAACTAAGTTTTAGAATATCCACACATAGGCTTGAAAACATACCGTTAGAGGAAAAAACCCTGGAACAACCCCCGAATGACCCCGTGATCGGCGTCAACATCTCGCGCGGGACTAATGTTACTCATAGGGCTTGACCTCATGGTAATGAAACCCCTGGTCTGGGAGTGCTGACCAATTTTCAAAATATCCACACCTGGGATTGAAAACATGTCGTTAGAGGGCGAAACCACAAAAACACCCCTGAATGGACCTATGACCAACTTTAACACATCACACGGGACCAATGAAACTCCTAAGAAATGACTGCATGGTCACGGGTACCCCAGTCCGGGAGCACGAACCAATTTTTAGAATATTCACACTTAGGGTTGAAACAAGCCGTTAGAGGGAGAAACCCCAAAACATCCCCCTAACGGCACCGTGAGTGGTGCCAACACCTTGCACGGGACCAATGTGACTCAAAGGAACCGACCACATGGTCATGGGATTCCCGATCTGGGAGCACGATGAATTTTTAAAATATCCACACTTAGGCTTTAAAATAAATCGTTAGAGGGTAAAACATCAAAACACCCCCCGAATGTCTCCTTGAGCAGCGCCAAGACCTCTCATGGGACCAATCTAACTTCTAGAAGCCGATCGTGTGGTCACGAGACCACCGAACCGGGAGCACGAACCAAATATCTCAATATTCATACTTAGGCTTAAAACCATGCGGTTAGAGGGAGAAACCTCATAAAACCACCTAAATGGCCTTGTGAGCAGTGCCAACACCTTGTACATGACCAATGTAACTCGTAGGAACCAACCATATGGTCACAGGACCCTGGGTGCGGGAGTGCGGAGAAATTTTTAGAATATCCACACTTATGGTTGAAAACATGCCATTAGAGGGAAAAACCCTAAAACACCCCCCGAATGGCCCTGTGAGTGGCGTCAATAGCTTGCACGGGACCAACGTAACTCATTGGAAAACATCGTGTGGTCACGTAACCACTAATCCAGGAGCACAGATTAATTTTTAGAATATCCGCACTTAGGTTTGAAAATATGTCGTTAGAGTGCGAAACCCCCAATCACCCCCTGAATGGCAATGTGAGCGATGCCAACACCTCGTGCGGGACCAATGCAACTCGTAAGAACCGAACGCATGGTCCTGGGACTACCGATTTGGGGGAATGAACTAATTTTTATTATAGCCACACTTATGCTTAAAAACACGCCGTCAGAGGTAAAAACCTCACAAGTGCCTCTGATGAGTGGCAACACCACATACGGGACCAATGTAACTCATAGAAACCGACCGCATGGTAACATGACCCCCGATCCAGTTGCTCAAGGAAATTTTAAGAATATCCACACTTAGGGTTAAAAACATGTCGTTAGCGGGTGAAAACCCAAAACTGTCCTCAAATGTCCTCATGAGCGTAGCAATCACCTCACATGGGACCAATGTACCTCATAGGAGTCTACCGTGTGGTCCCCCGGTCTGGGAGCTCGTTCTAATTTTTAGAATACCCATCATTAGGCTTGAAAACATGCCTTTAGAGGGCAAAACCCCAAAACACCCCTCGAACGACCCCGTAAGTGGCCCCAACACCTTGCACGGGACAAATGTAACTCGTAGGAATCGACCGCATGGTCACGGGACCCCCGATCTGGGAGCATCGAGCAATTTTTAGAATATTCACACTTAGGCTTAAAAATATGCCGTTAGAGGGAGAAACCACGAAACACTCACCGAACGACCATATAATTGGGACCAACACCTTTAACGAGACCAATGTAACTTGTAGGAACCGGACCGCATGGTCACGGGACCCCCGACCAGGGAGCACAGAGCAATTTTCAAAATATCCACACATATGCTTGAAAACATGCCGTTAGAGGGAAAAATCCCAAAACACCCACTGAACGGCCTCGTGAGCGGAGCCAACACCGAGTATAGGACCAATGTAACTCGTAGGAATCGATCGTGTGGTCATAGGACCCTCGGTTCAGGAGCACATATCCTTTAGAGGGAAAAACCCCGAAACAACCCCCGAATGGCCTCGTTATTGGCATCAACACCTCACACGGGACCAATGTTACTCGTAGGACCTGACCGTTTGGTCACGGAACCCCCGGTCTAGGAGAATGAACTAATTTTTAGAATATCTACACTTAGGCTTGAAAACATGACGTTAGAGGGAGAAACCCCGAAACACTCCCCAAACGGCTCTGTGATTGGTGCCAACACCTCGCATGGGACTAATGTAATTCATAGGACCCGGCCCCATGTTCATAGGACCACTGGTTTGGTAACACAAAAAAAATTTCAGAATATCCGCACTTAGCTTAAAAACACTCCGTTAGAGGTAGAAATCATGAAAGACCCCCTAAACGACCTCGTGATCTATGCCAACATTGCACACGGGACCAATGTAACTCGTAGTAATCGAGCTCATGATCACGGGACCCCTAGTGCGGTAGCAAGGATCAATTTTTAGAATATCCACACTTAGTCTTGAAAAAATATCGTTAGAGGGCGAAATGCCAAAACACCCTCCGAACGGCCCTGTGAACGATGAAAACACCTCGCACAAGACCAATGTGACTCATAGGAAACGACCGCATGGTCATGGGACACCTGGTCTGGGAGCAAAGACCAGTTTTAAGAATATCCACACTTAGGATTAAACAAAAGCATGTTAGAGGGCGAAATATTGAAACACCCCCGAACGGCCCCGTGAGTAGTGCCAACACCTCACATGGGACTAATTAACTCTTAGGAATTGATCGAGTGGTCATGGAACCTACGGACCATCAGCACAAACCAAATTCTATAATATCCTCAATTAAGCTTAAAAACACATCGTTAGAGGGACAAACCTTGAAACACACCTAAACGGCCTCGTGAGTAGCGCCAACACCTCGTACGAGACTAATGTAACCCGTAGGAACTGATCGCATGGTCACGGGACCCCCAGTGCAGAAGAACAAACCACTTTTTAGAATATACTCACTAAGGAAAATATGTCGTTAGAGGGAGAAACCTCAAAACACCCTTGAATGGCCCCGTGAGCGGTGTCAACACCTCGCACAGGACCAATGTAAATCGTAGGACCTGACCATTTGGTCACGGAACCCCCAATCCAGGAGCACGAACCAATTTTCAAAATACCTACACTTAGGCTTGAAAACATGCCATTAGAGGGAGAAACCCCGAATGGCCCTATGAGAAGCACCAACACCTCGTACGGGACCAATGTAACCCATAGGACTCGACTGCTTGGTCACGAGTTCCTCGGTCCGAGAGCATTGACCAATTTTTAGAATATCCATACTTTGGTTTGAATAAATGCCATTAGAGGGGGAAACCAGAAAACACCCACCGAACGGCCTCGTGGGCGGCACCAACCCCTCGATCTGGGAGCATGGGCCAGTTTTTAGAATATCCACACTTAGGCTTAAAAACATACCGTTTGAGGGAAAAATCCGAAAGACCCCCCGAACAACCTCTTGAATGGTGCTAACACATCGTATAGGACCAATGTAACTTGTACGACGCGACCGTGTGGTCACGGGACCCCCGGTCTGGGAGTAAAAATAAATTTTCAAAATATCCGCACTTAGGCATAAAAACATGTCTTTAGAGGGCGAAACACAAAAACACCCCCCGAATGGCACCGTGAGCGATGCCAACACCTCTAATGGGATGAATGTAACTCATAAGAGACGATTGTATGGTCACGGGACAACTGATCTGGGAGCATAAACCAATTTCTAGAATATCCACACTCAGGCTTAAAAACATGTCGTCAGAGGGAGAAACCTCGAAACACCCCTTAAACGACCCCATGAACAGAGCCAACACCTTGCATGGGACTAATGTAACCCATAGGAACCGACCGCATGGTCACGGGACCTTAGTGCGAGAGAATGAACAGACTTTTAGAAGATCCACATATAGGGTTGAAAACATACTGTTAGAGGGCGAAACCCCAAAACACCCCTCGAACATCCCCGTGAGTGGCACCAACTCCTCCCACGGGACCAATGTAACTCGTAGGAGTTGACCGCATGGTCACGGGGCACCCAGTTCGTGAGCATGGACCAATTTTCAGAATATCCTCACTTAGGGTTGAAAATGTGCCGTTAAAGGGAGAAATCCCGAAACACCAACTGAATGGCCTCGTGCACGGTGCCAACACATCGCCCGGGACTAATGTAACTCATAGTAATCGACCATGTGTTCACAGGACCCCTTGTCTACGAGCATGGACCAATTTTTAGAATATCCACACTTAGGCTTGAAAATAAGCCGTTAAAGGGTGAAAGACCGAAACACCCCCTGAATGACCTCGTTAACCTAGCCAACACCTCGCACGGAACCAATCTAACATGTAGGAATCGATTGCGTGGTCACGGGACCACCATACTAGGAAAATGAACCATGTTTCAAAATATCCACACTCAGGCTTGAAAACATGTCATTAGAGGGAGAAGCCCTGAAACACCCCCCGAACGGCCTTGTGAGCGGTGGTAACACCTCGTCTAGGACCAATGTTACTCGTAGGACCCTATCGCATTATCACGGGACCCCCGGTCTAGGAGCACAGACTAATTTTCAGCACATCCACACTTGGTCTTGAAAACATGCCGTTAGAAGAAAAAACTCCCAAACGCCCCCCAAACAGCCTCTTGAGCTAATCCAACACCTTGCATATGACTAATTCAACTCGTAAGAACCGATCGCATGGTCACCAGACCACCGGTCAGGGAGCACGAACCAATTTTAAGAACATCCACACTTAGGCTTGAAAACACGCCATTAGAAGGAGAAACCTTAAAACTCCTGCCAAACGGTCTCGTGAGAAGCGTAAACACCTCGTACGGGATATATATAACTCATTGGAACCGATCGAATGATCATGGGACCCCCGATGCGGGAGAACGAATTAATTTTTAGAATATCCACACTTAGGGTTAAAAACATGCCGTTAGGGGGTGAAACCCCGAAACACCCCTCGAACGACCCCGTGAGAGGAGCCAACACCTCGCACAGGACCATTGTAACTGGTAGGACCCATTCGCGTGGTCATAGAACCCCCAATCCATGTGCACGGAATTTTTTTTAGAATATCCACACTTCGGCTTAAAAGCATGCTATACGAGGGCAAAATCCCGAAACACCCCTCGAACGACCCTGTGAGATGCGTGAATACCTCCCACGGGACCAATGTAACTAGTTGGAAGTGATCGTATGGTTATGGGTCCACCGATCTGGGAGCACAGTCTAATTTTTAAAATATCCACAATTAGGCTTGAAAAAAGGTTGTTAGAGGGCAAAACTGTTAAGCACCCCCCATACGGCCTCAGGAGCGATGTTAACACCTCGCACGGGACCAGTGTAACTCGTAAGAATTGACCAGATGGTCACAGGACACCAAGTCCGAGAGCATAAACCAATTTTAAGAATATCCACACTTAGTCTTGAAAACATGTAGTTAGAGGGAGGAACCCCAAAACACCCCCAAACGACCCCGTGAGCGGTGCCAACACCTCATACGGGACCAATGTTACTTGTAGGATCTGACCGCAGGGTTATGGAACCACCAGTCTAGGGGTATGAATTAATTTTCAGAATTTACCCACTTTGACTTGAAAACATGTCGTTAAAGGGAGAAATCCCAAAACATTCCCCAAATGGCCTCCTAAGCAGCGCCCACACTTCTCTCGGGACTAATGTAACTCTTAGGAATGAACCTCATGGTCACATGACCCCCGGTACCGAAGCACATACCAATTTTTAGAATGTCCACACTAGGGTTTAAAACATGCCGTTAGAGGGTGAACACCGAAACACACCTTGAACGATCCCGTAAGCGTCGCCAAGACCTTGAACGGGACCAATGTAACTCATAGGACCGATAGCGTGGTCACGGGAACCCCAATTTAGGAGCACGTACCAATTTTCAAAATGTCAACACATAGTCTTGTAAACTTGTCGTTACAGGGCGAAACCCCAAAACAACCATCGAATGGCCTCGTGAGCGGTGCCAACACCTTCCACGGGACCAATGTAAAATGGTAGGAACCGATATCATGGCCATGAGACCCTTGGTCCGGGAGCCAAGATAAATTTTTAGAATATCCACACTTAGGGTTTAAAACATGCTGTTAGAGGGGGAAAACCCGAAACACACCCCTAACAGCACCGTGAGTGGTGCCAACACCTCCCACGGGATCACCGTAGCTCGTAGGAACCGACCATGTGGTCATGGGATCCCCTTGAGAAGACATTATATGGTTGAGTAAGTTGAGTCTATGCCATATAGGATTTCCAACAAGTTTGGATATCAAGAGAAAATAAGAATAGATTTTTTATGAGTTACTCTCGCTAAAAAAGGATCCCCTTCATCGAAGGAATTACAGTTCAAGAACTCCAATGCTCTTCAAAAGGGGAAGTATTGATCTCTTGAACCCACATTAGGACACACACACACACAGCATAAATATGTTATTATGTGTGCATAAAATTCATATTGGTGGTTTAACATTTTTTAAAATTCATTAAAACATTTTTTAATCATTTTAAACGATTTTTCTATTAATTAAAATATGTTTTTAAAATGTTTGGGGATTATATCACATTTATTTTTTGAGTTATATACTTGGTTAGGTAGAACCTAAACCCATTTAGAAGTTTTTGGGCATAATCTGTATTAGTCAAAGCTTCTATATCTTGCGTCTGCTTAGCCGATCGCTGTATTATTTTAAGGGTCAATTATTAAATAGTCCCTACTATAAATATATATTTTTTAAAAAGGACACATATTTTTAGTTTAACCCATTTAGTCCCTCAAGCACTCAATATCCTCTTATTTTTAGAGGTCCGCGCCAGCGGCACTCCCTCTCAAAAATATGTGGCAAAGAACTTTTTGAGGCAAAATAAAAAAGTTTGGACTAAATGATTATTAAAAAATGTCCGATGGACTATTTGGTATATATCCTTTATTTTAAGCCCAGAAATCTGTCCCCTTTAAGACTGTTATTGTGGCCCTTGATCCCTATGTTATCAACGAACAGAACTATTCAAATCTCAACTCGTGTTATTCTATTCAGACAACTAGTGTCTGTATTTCCACCACCTCTTATACACCCATAGATTTGCAGATAACCGATCTCCACCCTTATTTTTATAACCGATTTTTTTAGCTGAGTATATAGTGATTTAGGGTTTTTACTCTTAATTTTGGTTAAGAGAAAAGTTGAGGTCGACGCATATAAAGAGAGAGAAGTTCATCTCCAATGTGAGAGAAATAGAGAGAGAAGAACTCGTCGGCGCTGTAAAAGTAAACCGAGAGAGAGAGGGAGCTCGTCGACGACGCTGAGAAAAGAACACAGAAAGATAACTCATCGGAGCTGAACGAGAAATTAAAGAGTTGAGAGAAACCCAAAATTTCCTCTACATCATACACGGTTTTTCTTTTATCAGAACCATATACAACAAACCCTCCATTGTTTGTTTAAAAAAAACGAGATTTTAAAAAGTCAATATGCTTGGGTTTCTATGAGATTGGTCAGTTGCTGGTATGATTTGGATGGAAGGCCTCTTCAATAATTTGTTTCTTTACGAACCATATTCTTCGCATTGAATAATATTAAGGTTCTTTATATCTATTTTTCTTGGATCATTTTTTTTATTGTTATTAGATCCAATATTGTGATCTCGTATATTTTGAGAAATAAGACTTATGATTGTGTGTATATATTTAGATCTGTAAATACCCTTTTGTTTCAAAATATAATTTCACATTTAGTGAAATAAGTTTGAACATAAATAGACTTTTGTAACAAATCGTGATATAAAAAGATTTTATGTCACATTTGAAATTTGTTGAACTCTATTATTTAAAACATATTTGAAATTACTTGCATATGGAATATATTGTTTTGTAATGAGTATGAATTTGTTATATAATTAATTGAGAGATGTGAGATGAATTTCTGAATTTAGATTACTTCACAAACACTTTCACTCTCACATGAACACTTAGATATTGTGGTTCTTTGTGAGATATATTGTTTGTTGAGCTGCTATAATCCAGTGTACTAGGAAAAAGTAAGGAAGCTGCGGGAGGAAGATCATATCAAGTCAGAAGCCTCTGAGAGTGGAGTAACTCGTATAGTTAAATTTTCTGAACTTAGATTTAGGATCTTGTATTACATGCTGTAACTTGTGCCTTGTGATTTTAGTGGATTTTTGTTTTGCTCCGTAGAGGGATCCGTGGATGTTTCCCTTGTTGTAGGGTTTTAGCACGTTAAAAATCGCGTGTCTAATTTGCTTGAATGTTCTTCATTTCTTTTGTGAACAATATCTCATTTAAGACTTAATTGTAGGTTTTAGTTTTAAAAACCTAAGGTAATCAAACTAACAACACTAGAGGACATATTTAGAAATGTTTAACACATCATGTGTTGTATTTTGAAAAGAGTTTTGTTCAAAGAGTTTGTCATTTGAGTTTACTTAATCTATAACAATATGTTATTAACTTAGTAAGAAGTTTTCAAGTGGTATTAGAGCGGGTTTATAAAAAGTTATTTTGATCCTCAAAGTCCAATTTGTTTTTCAAAATTTATTTCTGAATATGGATGAAAGATTTGAGAAGTTAGGCAACCTTTCCTTACCACCACTCTTTGATGGAAACAACTTCTCTTACTGGAAAGTATGAATGGTTGCTTTCATTCAAGGAACACTTGGTGACGATGTTTGGGATATGATTCAAAATGGTTTTGAATATCCAACAAAGTCTTTATCTGATATTGATCCTATAAGGGTTAAGAAACTTCTTAGCGAATTTACTAAGGAAGAGAAAAATATGTCTCTCGATAATAATAAGGGCAAGAATGCTATCTTTATGTCAATTAACGAGCATGAGTTTAAAAGAATATCTATTTGCTCTATCTCTAAAGAGGTCCGTGACACTCTAGTCACCGGACATAAGGGTGATGAAAGTGTTAGGGCTAAAAAAATACAAATGATTGTCCAACAATATAATACACTAATTATGAATAAAAATGAATCCTTTGACGATTTCCACATTAGGTTAATCCATATTTACACAAAATTACATGCAAATGGTATAACCTATAGTAGAAAAGAAATCGTTGAAAAGATTCTTAGGTCATTACCTGCCAAATTTGACAATAAGAGATATGCCATAAAATAAGTGAATGACCCAAACCTAACTCCTGAATTGCTAAGTAGAAAATTAAGAACTGTTGAGATGGAGTTAGAGTATAAAAAACAAATGACTGCCCAAAACAAGAAAATCAGTGGATGTAATGTTGTATTTTCATCATAATTGACTTCACATAAAGTCAGTCCCTTTGACTTTGTTCTTGACCTAAATGATGACTATGATTTGGATGATGTTCATAACCAAATTTCCTTAATGAGCAAACAGTTTAAGAAAATAATCAAATTCAGGAACTCAGTGGCAACCAAACATGGCAAACCAGGTTATCAAGGCCCTCAAAATTCTAGACCTCATGAAAGATATAACAACAAAAGGACCTATGACAATAAGCGACTTAAGATAGACATGAAAGATGTCAAATGTTATAGATGTGGAAAAATGGTACATTTTCTAATAAATGACCATGCTTACTTAACAACAATACTATGGCTAATATGTGTAAGACATGGGACGACTCTAGTGATTCTGATGAAGATGAAACTAAATCAACCCATAATTATGAGTCCTGTATTTCATTCTTTGCTAAGATCATATACATTGATGATGATGAATGTTTAACTACTCATGATTATATTGTACCTATTGTTGCTTCTGTTAATGAGAATGTTGTGACTGTTGATGATGAAAACAACACTGATAGTGATAGTTTAAGGGTGTGTCAAACTGAAAACATTATCGATAAACCTGAAGTGTATGTGAGTTAGATGATGATCTTCCAGATCTTCAAGACCTATACATGAAAACGCTTAAGAAAAGTGCCCGTCTTGATAAAATGGTTAAGCTACTGGATGAGGGTATTGATTTACTTAGCCATACTATTAGGATGAACGTTGAAGATTTTACATCACAATGTGTTACACATGAGACTAAAATTGAGGAATTTTTCATAAAAATAAGAGATCTTTCTGAGAAAAATAATATTTTGGAACAAAAATAGAAGTCTACTTTTATTGAACTTGAAGAATATACGAAAAAAGTTTCAAGCGTGTTTAAAAAATTCTTACACTTTAAAAGTCAAGCTAAATCCTACGAAGAAATTATTGTAGGAAGAAAGTTTATTTCTGAAGACAATTCTGGTTTTAGATTTGGAGAAAAAGTTATACTAGCAAAAATCTTTCACTTGAAAATGTTATTTTTGTAAAACAAGGCCAGAGTCTTCCGAAACTCAGGAAAAAATTGTTTTAAAGATGTCTCTAAGACAAAACAAAGTAACTATACTCAACAACCCAAATCTAATGGTCCAGCTAAGTATGTCTGTCCTCCTATTAGAAATAAATATTAAAAACCCAAAACCAATGACACCTGGATGAACATTCCTATCAGGAATAAACCAATTATCAAAGACTTTAGTAATAAAGTCAAGTCCTCCACGCATGTGTACTGTTCATACTGTGATTTCTATGGCCAATCTACTGTATAATATTTTCAAAAGAGATTGTATACACCTACTTATTCAAATTTTAACTATTCGAGGAAGAGTAGGAATACATATGTTCTCCCAAGACAGACCACTCACAACTCTAAACATAAAAATAAGGCAGGACCTAAACTTACGAAAAAATCATTTAGAAAGACCCAACAAAACTTTTCTAAATCAAAGGCTAATAAAAATATCAAAACTAGGCCTATTTGGATTAGAAAAGATGAATTATTACCCCAAATCAAGTGCAATATTGTCATATTTTCTTTTAAGGCACAACGCATTTCATCTGGATGGTACCTTGACTTCGGATGTTCTGAACATATGATCGAAGATGAAACAAAATTAACAAATAAAACAGACTTCCTTGGAGGTAGTGTTGTGTTTGGTGATGGAGTTTCGTCTAAGATCATAGGTAAGGGAACATTGTGTGAGAGAGGGATCCCCAATCTAAATGATGTCCTCCTAGTTAAAGGTATCAAGGGTAACCTTCTTAGCATATCTTAATTTTGTGATTCCAATGATAAAATTACCTTTTCAAAAACTGATTGTAAAATTCTTGATGAAAAGGGAAACTGTATTTTAATAGGAAACATAAATGAGGATAAACATTATGCAGTCCTTCCTAAGTCTGAATCTTATAATATTGCTAGATTAGAAAAGTTGATCTCTAGCATAATAGATTGGGACATACAAATTTTGATAAACTTTGTAGGTTAAGTTCCCAAGAAATTATTGGAGGAGTGCCTAAAATAAAAAAATTCTTTTAATCCTGTCTGTGCTCCCTATCAAGAAGGGAAAGTAAGTAAACCTCCTCACAAGAAAGTTCAAGATGTTTTAACTACAATACCTTTGGAATTAATCCACATGAACCTTGTGGGTCCCTCTAGAACTATCAGCTTCTGCGGTAACAATTACATACTTATTATTGTGGATGATTACACACGATATACATGGGTAGCCTTTCTGAAAAATAAATCTGGTACCTTCAATGAGTCCTTAAAAATACTTTTTAAAACAGAGAACGAGAAGGATACCCAAGTATGTCGCATCAGAAGTGACAGAGGTGAAGAATTCAAAGATTCTGGTGTTGCAGAATATTATGTAGGCAATGTCTATAGACATGACTTTAGTGCGCCTAAGACACCTCAGCAGAACAAAATTGCTAAAAGGAAAAATATAACTTTACAAGAGATGGCTAGGGTTATGCTTCATGTGAAAAATCTACATAAATATTTTTGGGCCGAAGCTGTTCAAACGGCTTGCCATATCATTATCGTGTATACCTTAGGAAGAATTCCAAACCTGTTGACAATATTAGATTTGAGTATCTTAATAATTACATTGGTATGATAGTTCTTACTTAAATCACACTTCATTCATATCCTCGGTAGTTGCATGCTAATAATTGGTTTCTAAGGATTTAGGGGATTGACGTTTCTCAAATGACAAAAGTCACCTCCTAATACATGTTTGATGTAGGAGACCCTTGTATCTGCCCGTGTATATGTTATTGCTTGTGTTGACAAATTATATCATATTCTCCTGATTTATATTTTTTTACCCCGTTGTATATTTGAGCAAAATTGGGGGAGAGTAACTTGAGTACCTGTGCTACGATTCATATCTTTTCTTGTACTAACTCAACTAATATGCTTTGAATGTTTATTTTTTCAGGAATTTTTCAGACCTAATTGCATATCTGGTCCTATTTATTAAGGTATTGGTCTATATTGTAGTTGAGTAATGTTTTTTCTTCTCTTATTTTCAGTTCTATGATGGGAATGGCTAGTTAGAGATTTTTGTGTAGGAAATCTAGGATTTTTCATTTTTACCCACAAGTACAGGATACTAAAGGGAATTGTGTCTCTGATATTCCACGGGGGAGATTGAGAACACACTATATGGTCGACTTACTTGAATACGTTCGATATAGGAGTTCTAACTAGTTTGAATATAGAGACAAAATTGGATTAATTTTTTATGAGTTACTCTTGCTAAAAAAGGAATTTAAGCTTCATCAAAGAAATCCCAGTCCAAGAACTCCAATGCTCCAATGATCTTAAAAAAGAGAAGCATTGATCTCTTGAACCACATTAGGACACCCACACACACTGCATAAATATGTTATTATGTGTGCCCAAAGTTCATTGGGTGGTTTACCCTATTTAAACATTTTTTTAAATTCATTAAAATATTTTTTAATTATATTTGTTTTAATTAAAATATGATTTTTAAAATGTTTAGGGGTTATATCAGATTTATTTTTTGAGGTATATACTTGGTTAGGTAGACCCTTAACCCGTTTAGAAGTTTTGGGGAAGACTTTGTATTAGTAAAAGATTTTATATCTTATGTCTGCTTAGTCGATTGTTGTATTGTTTTAAGCCCAACAATCTGTGTCCTTCAAAACTGTTATCGTGGCCCTTGATCCCATGTCCTATCCATGAACCAAAGTGTTCAAATTTCAATCCTTGTGATTTCATTCAGCCAACATCCACCGCTTCTTATACACCCTTAGATTTGCAGATAACAGATCTCCACCCTAATTTTTTTAACCAATTTTCTTAGTTGAGTATATAGTGCTGTAAGGTTTTTACTATTCATTTTGGTTAAAAGAAAAGGTGTGGTTGGCAAATATATATATATAGAGGAGTTCATCTCCACTGTGACAGAGAGATAGAGAGAGAGAGAGAGACGAACTTATCGATGCAGTAAAAGTAAATCGAGAGAGAGAGAGAGAGAGCTCGTTGAAGGCTTTGAGAAAAGAAGACAGAAAAGAGAACTCGTTGGAGCTGAACGAGAAATGAAAGAGTTGAGAGAAACACGAAATCGCCCCTACATCATACACAATTTTCCTTTATCATAACCATATACATCAAACCTTCCGTTATTTGTTTAAATAAAATCAAGATTTTAAGAAGTCAATATGCTTGGGGTTTCTATGAGATTGGTTAGTTACTCGTATGATTTGGATCGAAGACCTCTTCAATAATTTGTCTCTCTAGGAACCATATTATTCACTTTTTGTTGTTGTTATTAGATCCAAGATTGTGATCTCAAATATATTTTGAGAAATAAGACTTCTGATTGTGCGTATATATTCATATCTGTAAATACCTTTTTGTTTCAAAATATAATTTCACATTTAGTGAAATCAATATAAACATAAATAAATTTTTGAAACAAATCTTGATATAAAAAGATTTTATGTCAGATCTAAAATTTTTTGAAGTCTATTATTCAAAACAAATTTGAAATTACTTGCATATCATATAATTTGATTTGTAATTCGTAGGAATTTGTTCTATAATTGATTGAGAGATGTTAGATGCATTTATGCATTTAGATTACTTCACAAACACTTTCACTCTCACACGAACACTTAGAAATTATGCTTCTTGGTGATATATATTATTTGTTGAGCTGTTATAATCAAATGGACAAGGAAAAAGCAAGGAAGCTACGGGAGGAAGATCATATCAAGTCAGAAGCCTTTGAGAGTGGAGTACTTCCTATAGGTAAATTCTTTGAAGATAGATTTAGGATCTTGTATTGAATGCTTACTGCTGTAACTTGTGCCTCGTGATTTCAGTAGATTTTTGTTTCGCTCCGTAGAGGGGGCCATGGATGTGTCCCTTATTTTAGGGTTTTACCAAGTTAAAAATCGTGTGTCAAATTTGCTTGAATGTTCTTAATTGCTTTTGTGAACAATATCTCATTTAAGACTTAATGGTAGGTTTTAGTTTTAAAAACCTAAGGTAATCAAACTAACAAATCTAGATGACATATTCAGAAACGTTTAACACATCTTCTGTTGTATTTTGAAGACAGCTTTGTTCAAAGAGTTTGTTATCAGAGTTTCTTAATCTATAACATTTTGTTATTAACATAGTAAGAAGTTTTTCACCCCCTGTCTAGGAGCATGGACCAATTTTCAGAATATCCACCCTTAGGGTTGGAAATAGATCATTAGAAAACATCCCATGAATGGCCTCGTGAGCGGAAATATCTCACACGGTACTAATTTAACTCATTCAAACCAACTGAGTTGTAATGGGACCATCGGTGTGGGAGCATGAAACAACTTTCAGAATATCCACACTTAGGCTTGAAAACACGCTATTATCGGGAGAAACCTCAAAACACCCCCGAAACGTCCTTATGAGCAGCGCCAACACCTCACACTGGATCAATGTAACTCGTAGGAACCGATCGTATAGTCATGGGACCTCCGGTGTGAGAGCACAGGCCAATTTTCAGAATATCCACATTTAGGGTTGAAAACATGCCGTTAGGGGCGAAACCCCGAAACCCCCCTCGAACGACCCAGTGATCGGAGCTAGCACCTCTCTCGGGAGAAATGTAACCCATAGGAAATGATCACATGGTCACGGGTCCCCCGGTCCATGAGCACGGACTAGTTTTTAGAATATCCCCACTTTGGCTCGAAAACCAGTCGTCAGAGGGGGAAAACACCAAAACACCCCCGAACGGCCATGTATGCGGTGCCAACACCTCGTACGGGATCAATGTAACTCGTAGGAACTGATCGCATAGTCACGGGACCACCGGTCTAGGAGCATGGGCCTATTTTTAGAATATCAAAACTTATGCCTAAAAACATGCCGTTAGATGGAGAAACTCCAAAACACCCATCGAACGGACCCGTGAGTGGCACCAACTCCTCGCACGCGGCCAATGTAACCCGTAGAAACCTGTCGCATGGTCACGAGACCAACGGTTTGGGAGCACGGACCAATTTTAAGAATATCCACACTTAGGGTTGAAAATATGTTGTTAGAGGGAGAAACCCCAAAACACACACCGAACGGCCCCGTGAGTGGCGCTAACACCTCGCACGGGACCAATATAACTCATAGGAATCGATCTCGTGGTCACAGGTCCTCCCGTACTGGAGCACGGACCAATTTTTAAAATATCCACACTAAGGGTTCGAAACAGGTCATTAGAGGGAAAAAGGCCAAAACATCCCTCGAATGGCCCCGTGAGTAGTGTAAACACCTGTCGCGAGACTACTTTAACTCATAGGAACCGACCGCATGGTCACAGGACCCCCGGTATGGGAGCATGAATCAATTTTCAGAATATCCACACTTAGGGTTGAAAACATGCCATTAGAGGGAGACACTCTGAAACACCCCCCGAATGACCCTGTGAGCAATGCCAACACCTCGCACAGGACCAATGTAACTCATAGCACTCAAGCACATGGTCACAGAACCCTCGGTTCGGGAGCACACACCAAGTTTCACAATATCCATGAGACCAATGTAACTCATAGATACCATGAGTGGCATCAACACCTCGCACGGGACCAATGTAACTCATAGATACCGACTGTGTGGTCACGGGACCCCAGTCTAGGAGCACGAACCAATTTTTAGAGTATCCACACTTGGGCTTAAAAATAGGGCGTTAGAGGTGAAACCCCAAACACTCCACTAAGGGCCCCGTGAGCGGCCCCAACACCTCGCATGTGACCAATGTAACTCGTAAGTACCGGTTGCATGGTCACGGGACCACCGGTCTGGGTGCACGAACCAATTTTGAGAATATCCACACTTAAGCTTCAAAACACGCCTTTAGAGGGAGAAACCTCAAAACACCCACCAAACTACCTCATTAGTGGTGCCAACACCTCGAATGGGACTAATGTAACTCATTGGAACCGAACGCATGGTCACGGGATCCCCAATGCAGGTGCACGAACCAATATTTAGAATATCCAAACTTAGAATTAAAAACACTTTGTTTAGGGTGAAACCCCGAAACACCCCCCGAACGGCCCTATGAGTGGTGCCAACACCTCAATGGGGTCAATGTAACTCAAAGGTTCCGATCGCATGGTCATGGTCACCCGACCCGGGAGCACGGACAAATTTTCTAAATATCCATACTTAGTCTTGAAAGCTTGTCGTTAGAGGGTGAAACCACGAAACACCACCCGAATGGCCCCAGGAGCGGCGACAACACCTCCTAAAGCACCAATGCAACTCGTAGGACCCAGCCATGTGGTCGCATGACCCTCGGTTTGGGAGCACGATGATATTTTTAGAATATCCACACTTAGGCTTGAAAGTATGCTGTTAAAGGGAGAAACCCACAAACACCCCCGAACGGCCTTATGAATGGCGCCAACACCTTGCACGGGACCAATGTGACTTGTAAGAACCGATCGCGTGCTCATGGGACCACTGGTTTGGGAGCATGAACCAATTTTTAGAATATCCACATTTAGGCTTAAAAACACGCCGTTAGAGTGAGAAACCTCGAAACACCCCCCAAACAGCCTTGTGAGTAGTGCAAACACCTTGCACGAGACCAATGTAACTCATTGGAACTGATCGCATGGTTATAAGATCCTTTATGCCGGAGCATGGAAAAATATTCAGAATATCCACACTTAGGGTTGAAAACATGCCGTTTGGGGGAACCCCAAAACACCCCTCGAACGACCCCATGATCGGTGCCAATACCTCGCATGGGACCAATGTAACTGGTAGGACCCAACCGCATGGTCACGGATCCCCAATCCATGAGCACAGACCAATTTTAAGAATATCAACACTTTGGCTTGAAAACTTGTCGTCAGAGGGTGAAACCTCGAAACAACCCCTGAATGGCCCTGTGAGCGACACCAAAACCTCGCACTGGACCAAAATAACTTGTAGGAAATAATCGCTTGGTCACGGGTCCCCCGTTCCACGAGCACTGACCAATTTTTAGAATATCCACACTTAGGATTGAAAAAATGTCGTTAGAGGGAAAAACCGTGAAACACCCACCGAATGGCCTCGTAATTAGTGCCAACACCTCGCACGAGACCAATGTAACTTATAGGAATCAACCACATGGTTATGGGATACCAGATCCGAGAGCACCGACCAATTTTCAGAATATCCACACTTAGGCCAGAAAACATGCCGTTAGAGGGAGAAAACTCGAAACATCTCCGAACGGCCCCGTGAGCAGCACCAACACCTCGCATGGTACTAATGTAACTCGTCGTACTTGACCGCATGGGCACGGGCCCCTCGATCCGAGAGCACGGGCCAATTTTTAGAATATCTAAACCTAGGCCTAAAAACATGTGGTTAGAGGGCGAAACCTCGAAATACCCCCCGAATGGACCCATGAAAGGTGTCAACACCTCGCACGGGACCAATGTAACTCATAGGAATCGACTGCGTGGTCATGGGACAACCGATTCGGGAGCACATACAAATTTTTATAATATCCACACTTAGGCTTAAAAATAACCCGTTAGAGGGCGAAATGCCGAAACACCCCCTGAATGGCCCCGTGTGCAGCGTCAACACCTCATACGAGACCAATGCAACTCGTGTGAATTGATCACGTGGCCATGGGGCCACCAGACCGGGAGTATGAACCAATTTTTATAATATCCACACTTAGGCTTGAAAACATACCGTTAGAGGGAAAAACCACGAAACACCCCTCGAATGGTCTCGTGAGGAGCGTCAATACCTCACACGGGACCAATATAACTCATAAGACCTGATCTCATGGTTATCGAACCCACGATCCCGGAGCACAAACCAAATTTCAGAATATACACACTTCGGCTTAAAAACAAGCCGTTACGGGCGAAACAATGAAACAACCCTCGAAAGGCCATGTGAGCGACTCCAACACCTCGTACGGGACCTAGTAAATCCTAAGAACTGACTGTGTGGCCACGTGTCCCCTAATCTAGAAGAATGAACAAATTTTTATAGTTTCCACACTTAGGCTTAAAATGTATCGTTAGAGGGCGAAACCTCGAAACACCCCCCAAATGGCCATGTGACTGGCACTAACAGCTCACAAGGGACCAATGTAACGCATAGAAGCCTACTACATGGGGAATGTACCCTCGATCCGGTGCACTGACAAATTATTAGAATATCCACTCTAAGGCTTAAAAACATGCCGTTAGATGGTAAAACCCCAAAACACCCCCCGAGCGGCTCCGTGAGTGGCGCCAATACCTCAAACGGAACTAGTTTAACTCATAGGAATAGGCTGTGTGGTCACGGGACCCTTGGTTTGGGACCACAAACCAATTTTTAGAATATCCACACCTAGGCTCGAAAAGATGCTGTTAGAGGGCGAAACCCTGAAATACCCCTCGAACGGCCCGTGAGAGGGGCCAATACCTCGAATATGACCAATGTAACTTATAGGACCCGACCGTGTAGTCATGGAACCCTTAGTCCATGATCATGAATAAATTTTAGAATATCCAGACTTCGGCTTGAAAACATGACGTTAGAGGGTGAAACCTCAAAACACCCCCCGAATGTCCCTGTGAGCGGTGCCAACATCTCGCACGGGACCAATGTAACTTGTAGGACCTGACTACATGGTCAAGGGACCCCTAATCCAGGTGCGCGGACCAATTTTCAAAATATCCACGCCTAGGCTTAAAAATATCTTGTTATATGGCAAAACCACGAAACACCAATTTTTAAAATATCCACGTAATTTTTATCGGAATGGAGACGAGCAACACTGGGTTGGCACATAAGGTGAACACCCATGATGATAAGCTATCAAGGTTGGAGGCGACGGTCCTATATATGTATGCATTTATGAAGCATTAGTTGGTTAAGGGCAAGGGCAGGGGAAAGGGAAAGGATAAGGAGGTATAGGTAGATGAGGATGAGGATCTCACTGCTTCATCGCCGATATTATGCTCCATTTCCCAATGTGACCCCTGTCGAGCGGCCAATGTCAATAATCGATTGGACGAGCAGGTTTCTACTCGACATATATTATGGGGATCCGATAGCGAGGGGGTTGAGGGTCTTGGGCTTCGGCCTAAGTATGCTGGTTTATGGACTTCCCCTCCAAGACATTGAGGTAAGAGTGCGCGTCACGCATGTGGTGGATAAAAAGGAGAGCTCAACCTTGTTGTTGTGAGTATAATGTGACGTTGAACATATTGAAAGGTCTTAATTCATATGTTGTGTGGCCTTCCATCCTCATCCGACCTGCTCAAGACCCTTCTTCATGACATTTTTTCTTCTTTTTTATTTGGAGATTAAATTGTATTTGTATTTTTGTGATTTTAGTACATGTTGGTTTGAATATGGATATTTGCATTTCTATTTTATTTGGATATGGATTATATATTCCATGATTTGGTACATTATTTCTATTTTATTTGGATATATTCTATTTGGATAGGTACAATTTTGCTATAACAGGTACGAATATCCTGTTGGGCAGTCGCAGTGGCCATAGTACCCATTAGTTTTCTATTATATATTGCCCAAATTATTATGGTAAAAAAACATGATAAGTCCATGACAAATAAACTTTTCACGATCTTTGACCGTGACATTTTTTTATTTTTATCATGGGCTTGTCACAGGCTCTGACCGTGACAAAACTTGTCAAGGTCAAAGACCGTGAGAGGATCGTGAAAATTCTAATGAAATTTTCATTGTCTTTGGCTGTGGCAAGTTCATGACAAAGAAGTTGTCACCCCCAGACGTGCCACGGTTAAAGACCGGCACAAGTCAACTATTTTGGTGTAGTGCCTCATGACAAATATGGATTGGTGTTGATAAGTAAGTTATTTTTTTGTGTGGTCTTGGGCGAGAGAATATTTATACCTGATTGTGCTATGCAATAGTTTATCGAGAGGGTTCCTTATTTTGATTTCCCTAACGAGACATGCTCCTTACGAAGCATAATAAGAGTAAAAAATTAAGAGACGTTCGAGCTTTAGGATGTTCGATTGAATACATGACATGTTATTTTTCTAGAGAGATAATGCATGGAGTGACGAGATATTTCAAGGTTTAGGGCTGGCAGGATAAAAGAGTGCAACTTCAAGAGTACCATGGGATGTTTGCACCACTAATCGAATAAGTTGGCCAATTTTAAGAAGTGTTTATTCGCAATTAGTAGGGTATTCGAGAATACCCTTACTCTATAGTTATCCATTATGTGCGTCGTTGATTTTTGGATGTATATATGTGCATACTTATGTGATGCTTGTGCATGTGTACACGTGGTATAAGGTGTATGGGCACCCCAGCCGTGGCATGCTATGGTAGGTGTACGTGATCTTTTTTCTTTTATGTCCTGGGATGAAGGTTCAATCTAGTTGTGTACAAGCCTATAATATTTGTGCAATTTATGTTTGACATTATGCTTTAGAGAATTTTGAGGATGAAATTCGTGTATTAGTGGGGAAGAATGTAATACCCAATATTTGTGTTCATTATTTATTGATTGAGGAATAAATAATAAATGGGATAAAATTATTACTTCTGTAATTGTTAATACTAAAAATTTCATGCGGTATTATTGCTTTAATGTATGTTTGGAATAATTCATTGGTGATATTAATTATGCGATATTGAATTAGGTGTACTCATAAAATTATTAAGTAAATAATTTATTTATGCTGTGAGGTATTACCGTGTGTTGTGAGTAGTATTATTGGGATTGGAATCCGGAGCCTCATGGATACCGAATATGTGTCTTCTTACATTGGGTGGGGGGTAGGTATACCCTTAGGTTAAGTTTTGGACAATTTCGGGTAGTATTAGGCCAATTTGGGGGCCCAAAAATAGGCCAATTAAAGAAGTGAACAAATTATAAACGTTTAATAGAATTTGAGACTCTTTAATTGATCATATTTACATAAGAACAAATCTTAGAGGCCATAATACTTTGTGAGAATTAGAGTAGACTTAAAGAGGAAAAAAGCAAAAGGTTTAAGTGGGAATTCATCATTCTTCAACCTAAGGCAATAAATTTCAATCAATATCACCTTATAATCTATAAGTAATTTAAAGTCCATGTTTTCCCTTTATACTTTTTTGGATTAGCACTCGTTTAGGATCGAATTTGTTATAGCTTAACCATGTTTTATTTTGGGTTAATTAGAATTGGAGATTAATTAATCCTCATTGAAAGTTCGTGTTTTAGAAGAAGAAATTTGAAATTAATCATATTTTATGTATGAATCTGTGTTACAATGCATGTGTTAGGATTTAATAATGTTTATGACATAAATACCCATGTTAATGGGAAATTTGTTATTAAAATCATGGGTGAAGAAAACCCTTTGATTCTGGCAATATGATAGATTTAAAGGTATGAACTTTTAGGAGTTAGTTCTTGAATTGATGTTATTGATCTCGAATTATTAATGAAAAAGGTTTAGAATCATAACCATATTATACATAAGTTCAAGTTTGGACCAATGTAACTTGAACGAACTGACTGCGTAGTCGCAGGTCTCCCGATATGAGAATATGACGATAATTTAAATATATCTAGATTAGGCTTAAAACAAGCCATTTGAGGGTGAAAACCCAAACCAACCCCTAAATGCCCCTCTAAGAGACACAATCACCTCGCACGTGACCAATGTAACTTGTAGGAATTGACCGCGTAGTCACAGGTCTCCCGATCTGAGAATACAACGATAATTTGAAAATATCTAGATTAGGCTTAAAAGCAAGCCCTTTGAGGGTGAAAACCCAAACTAGCCCCCAAATAGCCCCGTAAGAGGCACGAACCCCTCGCACGGGACCAATGTAACTTGTTGGAACTGACCGCATATTCAAGGGTCTCTCGATTTGAGAATATGACGATAATTTGAAAATATCTAGATTAGGCTTAAAAATATGCCGTTTGAGGGTGAAATCCCAAACCAGCCCCTAATGGCCCCGTAAGAGGCACGACCACCTCACACGGGACTATTGTAACTTTTAGGAACTGACTGCATAGTCGCAGGTCTCCCGATTTGAGAATATGATGATAATTTGAAAATATCTAGATTAGGCCTAAAAACTAGCCGTTTCAGGGTGAAAACCTAAACCAACCCCCAAACGGCCCCGTAAGTGGCGCGAACACCTCGTATGGGACCAATGTAACTTGTAGGAACTGATCGTGTAGACACGGGTCTCTCGATTTGAGAATATGCCGATAATTTTTAAATATCTAGATTAGTCTTAAAACAATTCATTTCAGGGTGAAAACCCAAACCATCCCCCAAATGGCCCCGTAAGAGGCACGAACACCTCGCACGGGACCAATGTAACATGTAGGAACTGATCGCGTAGTCACGGGCCTTCTGTTTTGAAAATATGATAATAATTTGAAAATATCTAGATTAGGCTTAAAAACAAGTCGTTTGAGGGTGAAAACCCAAACCAGTCCCAAAATGGCCCCGTTAGAGGCATGAACACCTTGCACGGGACTGCTGTAATTTATGGAAACTGACCGCGTAGTCATGGGTCTTCCAGTTTGAGAATATGATGACAATTTTAAAATATATAGATGAGGCATAAAAGCAAGCCATTTGAGGGTGAAAACCCAAACCAACCCCCAAATGGCTCCGCAAGAGGCACGACCACCTCGTACGGGACCAATGTAACTTGTCGGAACTGACTGCGTAGTCTCGGGTCTCCCAGTTTGAGAATATGATGAAAATTAGAAAATATCTAGATTAGACTTAAAAATAAGCCATTTGAGGGTGAAAACTCAAATCAGCCCCCAAATGGCCCCATAAAAGTCACAAACACCATGCATGGGACCAATGTAACTTGTAGGAACTGACCGCGTAGTCACAAAACTTCCAGTTTGAAAATATGAAGATAATTTCAAAATATCTAGATCAGGCTTAAAAAACATTTAAGGGTGAAAACCCAAACCAACCCTCAAATGGGCCCGTAAGAGGCACGAACACCTCACATGGGACCAATGTAACTTATAGGAACTGACCGCATAGTCACGGGTCTCCTGATTTGAGAATATGATAATAATTTGAAAATATCTAGATTAGGCTTAAAAATAAATCGTTTGAGGGTGAAATCGAAACCAACCCCTAAATGGTCCCGTAAGAGGCATGAACACCTCGCACGGGACTAATGTAATTTGTAGGAACAAACCGCGTACTCACAGGTCTCCCGGTTTGTGAATATGTAGATAATTTGAAAATATCTAGATTAGGCTTAAAAATAAGCCCTTTGAGGGTGAAAACCCAAACTAGCCCCTAAATGGCTGCACAAGAGGCACGACCACCTCACATAGGACCAATGTAACTTGTAGGAACTGATCGCATAGTCACATGTCTCCCAGTTTGAGAATATGATGATAATTTTAAAAGATATAGATTAGACTTAAAAATAAGCCGCTTGAGAGTGAAAGCCCCAACCAGCCCCCAAATGGCCGCGTAAGAGGCACGAACACCTCGTACGGGACAAATGTAGCTTGTAGGAACTGAACGCGTAGTCACGAGTCTCCCGGTGTGAGAATATGATGATAATTTGAAAATATCTAAATTAGGCTTAAAAACAAGCCGTTTGAGGGTGAAAACCCAAACGGCCCCGTAAGAGGCACGAACACCTCGCATGGGACCAATGTAACTCGTAGGAACTGACTACAGAGTCACAAGAATTTTGATTTGTGAATACAATAATTATTTTAATTCGTATATGAAAATTTTCAGCTTGAATAAGATTTTTTTAAAAATTACTCGGTTACTAATATCATCTCCTTTTGTATCTTATTTTTTTGCAGATAACATTTTGTCGTTAGCTTTTATCCACGTGGAACACATGAAGTCAATGGTCTACAATAAGGGGATTATTTACTTAATGTCATTAATATTCAGGACTCTATTTTTTTGTGTTATGGTCGTGCGGGCTTTTGTAATTTTATTGTTATATTTTATGGACATGCGGGCTTTATATTACGCAAGTATTATATTAGCAGGTTTTAGAATGTCAAGAAAATAGAGGAAACTCTGCCCAATTTTTTTGGTCAGTGAACTATTATTACTTGTAATATTTTGAAGTTTTTAAGTACATTAGTTTATTAACAACTTTCGAGATTCGAGATTCGAAATTTGTGAATTTTCTTATTTTCAAATAATTAATTTTTTTCTTTGATCCAAAAAATTTGGCACAGTTCAAAACCGTACCAAAAGTGTATCAATTTTTGGCATGCTTTTTAACTGTGCCAAAAGAGAATCAAAATGTACTCGATCTGGAACATTTATAAAGTGTGCCAAAAGTGTGCCAGAAATTTTAAATTCTAGAAGAGTTTTAAAGTATGCCAGAAGTGTTCCTGTTTGGTCAAATCTGGCACACTTTTGAGCTGTGCCAGAAAAAACTACTCATTTTGGAACACTTGATTCTGGCATAGTTCAAAATCGTGCCAGATTGCTATTTTTGGTGTAGTGTATTTACTACAAATATTGGAGTTATTTCTTGCAACCTTAGGACTTTGATAAAAAAATTATAAATGTTTTCCCACAGGTGTTATTACTATTGTAAGCAGGTTTAGCAGGGCTGAGTGGTCAGACTTGTAGTGTTGGAGATACACTATGAACTCGTGTATTGTTTTATTCTAGTTGTCATTGTATTCAGGAGTTTGATTGAGAGACATATTCATTTGTATTTCTTTTACTTCAGTTAGAAGAGTTGTAATAATAGATCTCATATAATGAAATCATTTGTTTGATTTCATATTAGTCTTAGTTCGATTATTCTATTGTTATCCTTTATCGAGATTTTATTGTGGATGGTTTGTAGTTTTTGTTTATCGTGATACTGAGAATGGTATAAATTTTTTTAGCTCTCCCTATTCTTCCTGTCCGGCCTAATCAACTAGGCATAGAAAATCGGGGGTGTTATAACATCATATTATATTACGCGTATCCTTTTCAAATGCAACTATTAAAGTTTAATAAACTTGATTTTATGAAATTAAATACAACTTCGCATATTAATCCTAATTATTTGATACTAATTTGAGACTGGATGTTCCACAAAGGGAAGGGGCTAAGAAATCGAATCAAGATTTCACCCATTACATGCCCCTTACCAGACAAGTGCATTATATAGTGAATGAAATTAAGGATGATGAGAATCTTAAATGTCCATGAACACTGATGTCCCCACCTACTAAGAGAAATACGAACAAATACTGTGAATGTCATAAAGACCATGGACATTTAACCGGTGACTATTATGCTCTCAAGGATGAGATTGCAAAGATCATCGAGAAATGTCAGTTGAATACATTCGTGTATCAGAACGAGCGTTATCAAGAGCAAAGTAAGAGGTATGAATCTCCTACACAAGATAAAGCGAGATGGGTAATCATACGACGACTTAGGCGAGAAATATATCACAAGATGTAAAAGCCTGTCACATTATGGATGAATAAAAATACAGAAGTTTCCTTCCTATTATATCTAATTGATTCCATTATATCTACTTCTTATGATGAACCTCGCTCGTGACATAAAAACGGAAATTCTCTGGGATATGAATGCATAAAAATTCAAGGTTCGTTTCATCTTCGTGACAAAACTAGGAGGGTATATAAGCCTAGTGTGAAACGATCAGGGAAGAAACCCACAAAAACTATATATGACCTGATAATTCTTAGTCAATCTTGGTAATGCTAAGAAATGTTTACAATGGAAAGTTTGACATATATTCCCCAAGTAAAAGTTATAAATCATAATTGAAAAAGTGATGAGACAAAACTCAAGAAAAACACTTTTCTCATACAAAGTCACCCTCATCTTAAATGTAAAACTTGGATGGAATTTATGATAAACATAAGAGGGGAAACTTTAATTAATTCTATTAATTTTATAAAAATTAGTTAAAGGACGAGTATGGATCAATATTCAATCCTTTCTCAGTTGATTTAAGAAAACTAGTTTGAGGACTAAATAATGATTGCACTCATAAACAATATCACCCTCATAGTAGTGAAGAACTTAGTTCCGATACAGGATAAAAATAAGAGGTAAACCTTTAATTAGTTCTGCCAATTTTATAAAAGCTAGTTTAAGGGCATTTGTGGATTGATATTCACTACATTTTCAATGATATACCCATATTTACCCCCTGACCGCCGGGATCAAGGCAACCCCTTCAGACGACCCTCCGAGGGGCCGACCCCTCATTTGGCTCCATATGACCCCTCCTGGACTCGGCCTTCAGCAGGACCCGGACGACCCTCCGAGGGGCCGACCCTTCAACAGGACCCGGACGACCCTCCGAGGGGCCGACCCTTCAACAGGCCCCGGACGACCCTCCGAGGGGCCGACAGTACGAGGCTTAAATTGGACCATACTCACTGCCAGGGGGAACTTTGCCCTCGACCTCATATCATAGGCCGAGGGTGACATCATCTCAGCGCGTGGTTTGGGAGACGCGTGGAACAGTGCGCGTGAGGCTCATATGACACGTGGCAGACTGTTATAACCAAATCACACCCTCACGTGAGGGAATATTATGCCATCATTTGGCATCTACAGGTGTCAACAGGGAATTGGTTAGATCATCATTCACATGCACCATGCTTACTTGGGGGGTACACTACACCCCCCAAGACTTATATATACTTGTCACCTACAACCCTACAGAGATCAATCCATGAACAGTTGCCCTAGCTAAAACTCTGCTTGCACACACACACAGCAGAGAGAGAGGGTTATGTGCATTGTATCCAAGGCCATTAGTGCCCATACTTAGTGGATCACACACTCACAGTGGATGTAGGCCAATTTGGCTGAACCACTATACATCATTGTCTAATTTTCCTCTTATACTCATCCCCTTCTATACACTGATACATCTCCATGGCTGCTACTGCTTGAGCTCACTATCACTTATCTGGTGGTGCTAAATCTCAGCATCATCAGTTTGGCGCCGTCTGTGGGAACGAGAAGACATCTCTTCCTTTGTACAGCTTGACCTCACTGGGCACTCTGGTGGTGAACCAACACTCCCCCTGAGAGGAGGTGTTTCACCATTGAAAGAGACCCACTAAGGTTCCCAAGCTAACCAGTATTTTCTTCAGTTCAGCTCTTCATAGCTCAAGCACATGGCACTTGAGATGCCACCGCCACCACTTCCCCCGCCGGATGATGGGGGAAGACCCAGTTCCAGTCAGCCAACACCTCAGTCTGAGATGGCTGATGTGGCAGCAGCCCTAAAGTCTCTAGCAGCCAGCCAGCGGATGATGCAGGAGAAGTTTACAGCTCTAAGTCAGAATATACTGAGACCACCAGGGGTCTCACCTGAGATGATTACTCCGGCAGCAGCTCCAGGACATCATGAGGCCAGGGGACCACCCCAGGCACCACATAAAGACCTACCACCCCCTCAGCGGCGTAGGGATGTTGCTGACCCCCGGCGTTTACGCCTGGGGAGGCAAGGAAACCCTTGCCCCGAGGACAGGTATGATGATCTGGAGGAAGAAGAGGCTCCAGTAGAATGCTGGGAGCCATATGAGGTCTCCAACAATACAGTACGACCCCTCCAGGACAGTAGAGGAAAGTGCGGGAGACCAAACCCTGATGATCGCCCAAGAGGCTCTGCTTTTGACCGCCTGAGCAGGGGGTCGGCCTTCGAGAGGCTGGGCCCAGTGAATGACCTGCGAGACAAGTTGTCCAAGTCAAGAAGCGCAGCGAGATCTAGGAAAGAAGCAGAAGGCCGACCCCAAAGACGGGATGATGGCCAAAGGGAAGTAAATAGCCGACACAGGCCTGCCGTAGCGGAACCCTCCATCCACCTCCGAGAGGCAGCAGGGGATAACATCGGCCAGGCCGACCCTGTGAGGCCCTGGAATGACTCAATCCAGAGGTTAGAGGATAAGATTGGCGACATACTGAAGAGCCGGGACCCTCTTCAGAGGGGATACACCATGGGCTCACCCTTTGTGGCAAAGATAGTCAACTTCCCCACGCCATCGAAGTTCAAGCCTCCCGTGGTCACCCCAAGATACGATGGGAGCACCAACCCTGTCCACCACGTGGAAATGTATCAGTCGGCGGCAGACATATACTCTATCTCAGATGAGATGAGGTGTCGTGCCTTCTCTGGTACCTTGACAGGGGCTGCGCATGTCTGGTACACGTCTCTTCCAAAAAATTCTATTGGAAACTTTAAGCAGTTGGCAGACCTGTTCATCCATAATTTCTGCTTTGGGGTGAGGCCACAGAAAAAGACCACACACCTGCTCTATGTTAAGCAGGGAAAGAACGAGACTCTGAGGGACTACATAGCCAGATTCAATAAAGAGAAGCTGGAAGTGGAAGACTATGAGGAGAGCATAGCTATGACAGCCCTGATTGGAGGGCTCCAGAAGGGGAAGCTATTATGGAAGCTTGCCGAAGACCCTCCGAGGACGATGGCTGAGCTGTTGTCAACAGCAGGGAAGGTGATGAACGCCGAAGAGGCGATGGCCGCAAAACATGAAGACGAAAAAGGAGGTGCAAGTGGGAATAAATACCCCAAGAAGAACAAAGAGGGGAAGAAGAGGACCATGGATGATAAGTTCGCGGGGTACACCCCTCTGACGGTCAGCTGTGAACAGATCCTCAATGAGATAAAGAGTGACCGGACGCTGAAGTGGCCTGAGAAGCTGAGGGCAGCCCCCGGCAAGAGAAATAGGAACCTGTGGTGTGAATTTCACCAAGACCACGGCCACGTAACAGACAAATGCTTTGCTCTGAAAGATGAGATTGAGAAGATGCTGAAGGAAGGGAAGCTCAGAAAGTACGTAGATAAAGCCGACTTCAAGAGGGGCCGAGGGGACGACCCCAGAAAGAAGCGAGTCGATGCCTGCAGAGAAGGTCCTCAAAAAAGAGGGGACGACCCCTCTGATGATGAGGACGACCCTGACCTCCCACCGAGAGACGACCAAGGCCCTGTCAAGAGGCTCAATATGATCTCGCTCGGGGTGGGAATGATCTCCGGGGGTTTAGCAGGAGGAGGGTCTGAGGTCGCCGACAGGAAGGCCCATGTCGCTGAGGCTAAGGCAGTGATGAAGACGGTGCACTCGACCTCCGTAGAGGTCAAGTCAGAAAAAAGGAAGAAGGTTGATATGGACACTTTGATTGTGGGATTTTCAAGAATGGACTTCAAGGGCCTATTGGCCCCGCATGATGACCCTCTCGTTATCACCACCAGGGTGCACGGGTGCGAAGTGCCGAGGATCCTGGTGGATGGGGGCTCATCCGCAGATGTGATGTTTTGGCCATGCTTCAAGGCCTTGGGCCTCAGTCGTGCCAGACTTGTCCCATACCATCATCCATTGATTGGGTTCAGTGGGGAGAAGGTTCACCCTCTAGGAATATATGAGGCTGATGTCAGGATGGGGGACGAGTGGCCGAGATGGCTCACCAAGAGGGTCAGTTTCTTTGTGCTGGATGAGCATGTGTTTTCGGCATACAACATCATACTGGGACGTGTGGCCCTCAAGGGGTTTGAAGCTGTGCCGTCCACGGTCCACCAGATGGTTAAGTTCCCTACCCCTTATGGGGTGGGGGAAGTTCAGGGAGACCAGACGACAGCGAGAGAGTGCTACTACAACTCCGCTGAAGAAAGGGAGGCACACAAGAGGGCTACAACCACTTACAACATTGATACCCTAGACCCCAGGGATGAGACGAAGCTCAAAAAAGGAGAGGCCGCTGAGGGGGTAGAACCCATCATCCTCGATGAGGATGACCCGGGAAAAACCGTCCAAGTTGGCAAATCTCTGAATCCCAGTATCAAGGAAGACCTCATCAAACTGTTGAGGAGAAGGCGAAGCGTCTTCGCGTGGAGTCATGTAGATATGCCAGGGATCGACCCTGAAATCATGTGCCACAAACTCAATGTGGTAGAGGGAGTGAAGCCGGTAAAGCAGAAGAGGAGGATTTACTCTAGAGAAAAGTATGAGGTCATCAGGGATGAGGTTAAAAAATTAGAAGACGCTGAATTTATCAGAGAGGTCATCTACCCTGAGTGGCTGTCCAATGCAGTCATCGTCCCAAAGGCCAACGGCAAGTGGAGAATGTGCGTGGACTTCACAGACCTCAACAAGCATTGTCCCAAAGACAGCTTCCCTCTCCCCCGCATCGACCAGATGGTAGACGCTACCGCAGGCCATGAGCTCATGAGTTTCATGGATGCCTACTCAGGGTATAACCAGATTTTCATGAACCCTGAGGACTCGGAGAGGACCGCCTTCATCACTGACAAGGGGACATACTGTTACAGGGTCATGCCCTTTGGCCTAAAAAATGCGGGGGCAACGTACCAGCGCCTCGTAAACAAAATGTTCGAAGACCAAATTGGGAAGTATATGGAGGTTTACGTAGATGACATGCTGACTAAGAGTCTGAAGGCAGAGGATCATGTGGCAGACCTGGAAAGGACCTTTAATACAATGGACAAATACAAAATGAAGCTCAATTGGCCAAGTGTGTCTTCGGGGTCGGAGCGGGGAAGTTCTTGGGGTTCATTGTCAATCAAAGAGGCATCGAGGCTAATCCTGAAAAGATAAAGGCCCTTATTGAGATGAAGACCCCCAAGTCCATTAAAGACGTTCAGAGGCTCACAGGGAGAGTGGCTGCCTTGAACAGATTTGTGTCAAGGGCTACAGACAGGTGTCTACCATTCTTCAAGATCCTCAGGAAAGCCTTTGAATGGAGCGAAGAGTGTGATGAGGCTTTCAAGCAGCTGAAATCATACTTAGGGTCTCCCTTGCTGCTGTCACGACCCGTGCAGGGTGAACGACTGTACGTGTACCTTGCTGTCTCAGAATCCGCTATCAGGGCAGCAATTGTAAGAGACGAAGATGGGATACAGAAGCCCGTATATTTCAACAGCAAGGCACTCCAGGGGGCAGAGCAGAGATACCCGAGGATGGAGAAGTTGGCCTATGCCTTGATCCATGCCTCAAGGAAGATGAAACCATACTTCCAGTCCCATACTATGGTCATCCTTACTGACTCTCCTCTTAGGCAGGTCCTACACAAGCCTGAAAAATCAGGAAGGCTAATGACCTGGGCTATAGAGTTGGGGGAATTTGACATTGTGTATCAGCCTAAGACAGCCATTAAGGGGCAAGCCTTGGCAGACTTCGTGGCTGAGTTCACATGGGAAGAAGATGAGGCCGAGGGTGAGACCCTCGGGAAGGCAGATACAGAAGACAGACCCGCAGACACACCCGCAGAAATGGCTGAGACGAGCACCGCTAGAAGGAAAGTGACTGAAAACGAAGAGGGAAGATACATCTTTAGACAGGGGTCCCTCTCTGAGGGAAATTTTTCTGAAGGAAAGACTCCGTGGAGCCTCTTCGTTGACGGGTCCTCCTGTGATAGCGGAAGTGGTGCTGGACTGATACTATCAGCACCCGATGACACAGACGTCGAGTACGCCCTGAGGTTCAATTTCAAAGCCTCCAACAATGAGGCTGAGTATGAGGCTTTGATAGCTGGCCTCTCCTTGGCCAAATCCCTTAGTGTCAGCCAAATTTTGGTTCACAGTGATTCAAGGCTGGTGGTGAATCAGATACTAGGAGCCTATGAGGCCAAAGACGAGAGGATGGCTAGGTATCTTGATCAGGTGAGGTCATTGCTGAAAAACTTCAAAGAAGTGAAATTCAAGAGGATACCTAGGCTCGACAATGGCCGTGCTGACGCCCTTGCAAGGTTGGCCTCAGCTACTAGGACAGACATAAGGAGGACAGTCCCGGTAGAAATCTTGCTTCGACCAACTATCGAAGACGTCGAGGGAACACTTGGTGTTTGCATGAATGTTTCTCAAGAACCTTCATGGATGGACCCCCTGATCAGATACATTAGAGGGGGAGAGATGCCAGAAGCAAGCCAAGAGAGGAAGAAGCTGAGATACAGGGCTGCAAAGTTCGCTGTCATCGGAGACACGCTGTATAAAAAGGGGTTTCTGCTCCCCTTACTTAGGTGTGTGCATCCCTCAGAGGTCCCTTCCATTTTGCAAGACGTGCATGAAGGGTCGTGCTCAAGCCATATTGGGGGTAGATCCTTGGCAAAGAGGGTGATCACCCAAGGCTACTGGTGGCCGACCTTGGGGAAAGATGCTGCCGCATATGTTAAAAAGTGTGATAAATGCCAAAGATTTGCTACCATCCCTCACCAACCTCATCAGCCTCTCACCTCCATTACATCCCCATGGCCGTTCGCAGTATGGGTTATTGATCTGGTAGGACCCTTACCAAGAGCAGTCAATAACTATCGGTTCCTCATCGTAGCAATTGACTACTTTTCAAAGTGGGTAGAGGCCGAACCGATGGTCACGATCACGGAGCAGAAGACCTTCCAGTTCATCTGGAAGAATGTGATATGCAGATATGGTCTACCTAACACCCTCATCTCGGATAATGGGACTCAATTCAAGAATGCCTCTCTGCAGAAGTACTGCGAGAGGGTAAGCATCAAACAATTTTTCTCCACCCCAGGCCGACCTCAGGCCTAGATGGGATTAAGAAGAGGCTTGAGGAGGCAAAAGGAAGATGGGTCGAGGAGTTATATGCAGTATTGTGGGCATACAGGACGACAGTAAGGACCCCTACCGGGGAGACCCCATTCATGTTAGCTTATGGATCAGAAGCAGTCATCCCCACCGAAGTGGAGTTTCCTACTCATAGGGTCCAAATGTATGATCCCCAGGGGAATATGGAAGAGAGAAGACTTGACCTAGACCTGATTGAGGAAAGAAGGGAGGATGCTGAGATAAGGCAAGCTTCCTACCAGCAGAGGACCGCAAAGTTTTACAACCAAAGGGTGAAACAGAGGCCTATCGCAGTGGGAGACTTGGTTCTTAAAAAGACTTGGAAGAAACCCAACAAGCTCCATCCTAATTGGCATGGCCCATATAGGGTCATCGATGAAGTTGTCCCTGGGACCTACAGACTAGAAAACCTAGAGGGCGAACCTTTTTCCAACCCCTGGAATGCAGATCATTTGAAGAAATACTATCAGTAGTGTTGTAAGGTCTTGATAGACCATAGTTGTAATAAGAGTCGCTCCAACAGAACGCTTTGAAAATTAATGAGAAATATCCATGTTTCCCCTCATCCTATTGTCAGTCCTAGCATGCATGGGAAGTTGAACCCTCGGCTATAATGGGGACCAGTGGAGGGGACGACCCCTCCACTCTCCTCAAAAAAGACGAGGGAAGACTAAATTAAAATCCATTAATTTGGTTAGTTGAACCCTCGGCTATAATGGGGACCAGTGGAGGGGACGACCCCTCCACTCTCCTAAAAAAAGACGAGGGAAGACTAAATTAAAATCCATTAATTTGGTTAGTTGAACCCTCGGCTATAATGGGGACCAGTGGAGGGGACGACCCCTCCACTCTCCTCAAAAAAGATGAGGGAAGACTAAATTAAAATCCATTAATTTGGTTAGTTGAACCCTCGGCTATAATGGGGACCAGTGGAGGGGACGACCCCTCCACTCTCCTCAAAAAAGACGAGGGAAGACTAAATTAAAATCCATTAATTTGGTTAGTTGAACCCTCGGCTATAATGGGGACCAGTGGAGGGGACGACCCCTCCACTCTCCTCAAAAAAGACGAGGGAAGACTAAATTAAAATCCATTAATTTGGTTAGTTGAACCCTCGGCTATAATGGGGACAAGTGGAGGGGACGACCCCTCCACTCTCCTCAAAAAAGACGAGGGAAGACTAAATTAAAATCCATTAATTTGGTTAGTTGAACCCTCGGCTATAATGGGGACCAGTGGAGGGGATGACCCCTCCACTCTCCTCAAAAAAGACGAGGGAAGACTAAATTAAAATCCATTAATTTGGTTAGTTGAACCCTCGGCTATAATGGGGACCAGTGGAGGGGACGACCCCTCCACTCTCCTCAAAAAAGACGAGGGAAGACTAAATTAAAATCCATTAATTTGGTTAGTTGAACCCTCGGCTATAATGGGGACAAGTGGAGGGGACGACCCCTCCACTCTCCTCAAAAAAGACGAGGGAAGACTATATTAAAATCCATTAATTTGGTTAGTTGAACCCTCGGCTATAATGAGGGCAAGTGGAGGGGACGACCTCTCCACTCCCCTCAAAAAGACGAGGGTGGACTTGATTTAAAACACCATAATTTGGTGGTAAACACCCTCGGCTATGAAGAGGGCAAATGGGGGAGACGACCCCATTTACCCTCAAAATGACGAGGGAGGAGTTGGTAATATTGTTAATTTCTAAGCATCACAAAGTAAAGACAGGAATAGAAGACAGTGACTATATTACAAATAAGGGAAATGTTTGATCAACAAAAATACAAAAAAAAAAATGTTACAAGAAGAGGGTGTGGGCTACAGACAGCCACCCTATTGAGCACACTCAGAGGGCACATCGATTACAGGGGTCTCATCTACGACCACTAGAGGCTGATCCTCAGATGTGCCGGTACCCTCAACGTGGACTTGGGATTCAACCTGTGCTAAGGCCTCAGCAATTAAGGGGTCATCTAGCTGGACGACTTCAAGGGAGGGGCGGATAGTCGTCACTGCATCAGCAAATTTTAGGACGACCCACCGACAGGCCGTCCTAATCCCCCTCTCAAGATACTCAAGGCCGAAGCCTTGAAACTCGTCTGAAACCTTATAGGCCTCAACAGCATCGGCCCCGGCCTTCCTTACTGCACCCTCAAGCTCAGTCTTGAAGTGAGCCCCCAGGTTATTCAAGGCAGCATCCTTGTCTTTAATAAGGTCGTCCTTAGCCTTCAGGTCTGCCTCATGCTGCGTCTGTAGCTCATTCAAGACCCTGGTATGCTCAACCCTCATACCCTCCAGCTCAGCCCTTGCAGTACCCAGCTCAGCCTTTGCAGTATCCAGTTCAGTCTGTAGAAGAGCCTCGTGCTGAATGGCCCTGTCAGCCTCTTGAAATTTCAGCTGATTCTCGGCCATCCATTTTGTAGCCGACGCCCAAGCACAAATAGACTGCACAAGAACAAGCAAACATTAAGAGGCCGAGGGAACAGATTGACAGAAAATTAACTGAGGAAGTACGGTAGAAACAAATACCTGGGCCATGGTATGCAGATCGTAATCATACACCTTGGAAGGAGGCATCTTCGACAAAAAGTCGTAGTCAGAGGCCGAAGGAGCAGAAAACATGGAGACCTTGGCCGCCCTTAAGTTGGCTATGAGGGAAGAAGGGTCAGACTTCAAGGATGCTAAATTTTGAGACCAAAATGCCCCCATGCTGGAGGCAGACCCCTCAGACACTTCTGCCCTCGCCCTCGTCTGTGCATCAGGACGAGAGCCCTCAGGAGCTTCAGGCTGCTTCCTTTTCCGACTATCCTCGGTCGGCTCTACCGGCCTCGGCCCCTCGGACGTTGACTTCCTCTGGGCTTGCTGAGGCTCCTTCCCTTTCTTTTTGCCAAGACCGGACAACAAGCTGGGGGAAGTCATCTCCCACAATTGGTCAGAAATGTTCGCAGGACGACCTGAAAAGAAGGAAATACGTCAGAAAGATACAGAGGCAAAGAGGGAACACTTAGAAGGAATCATAATGCAAAAATGGAAAAACACTCACATAATTCTGTCAGAGGGCCGACCCTCAGGCCAGCTTCTCTGAGGTGATGAGGGGTCATTAGATCTTCAAATTTTGGAAGTCCACCCTCTTTCCCCTGGTCCCTCAGATAGTCAACAATTACCCTCTCTTCCTGACTTAATCCAGGGTCAGACCGTGCCCTCATGGAAGGTTTGGACCATACCTGGGAAACCCTCGGACTATCTTCAAGAGGATCAACCCCAGAGGGGAACTCCCAGTCCCCAGAGATGAAGAAATACCTCTTCTTCCAGTCATGATTTGAGGTCTGGGCTACATGAAGGATCTTCTTGTCAGACTTCCTGGCCCCTAAGTGGTAGTAACCAGGCTGCTTGGACGATGAGGTAATGTTATAAAAACCTATGAATAAGTCTGCTGAGGGCTCATCTGTGAAGACACTCTTCCAAAGAGATATATAGCCAAGAATTACCCTCCAAGAGTTGGGGGGGAGCTGAGAGGGGGAAACCCCAAGGGCAGACAGGATCTCAACAATGGTAGGATGCAGAGGGAACCTAACACCTACCCTAAGCATCTGCTCGTAAACAGCAACCTCCCCCTCGTCTCCCTGATAAACTCGCTCATCGGGGTTGGGAACCCTTATAGTCACAGAGGACTTTATGCCGAACTGATGCCTCCACAGCAAGAGGTCACGATCCTTCACAGTGGAAACATAAGCAGAGGCGTGAGAAGTGTCAATGGCATCATCATCAGAGTCCTCAGCATAACCCTCAGCCTCCTGTCTCTCGTCCTCTTCACCTCTTGGGGGCGAACCGTGAAAAGTCATTTGAAATGAATGGGGGGATAGGGCCGTCACAGGGACAGTCTCAGAGGGTCCCACACCCTCGGCCTGATGGTCCTGGGCGTACTCAGACGACCCTCTCCTTCCAGAGGGACCAGCACCTGCAGGTGAAGACGCACGCTCGTCCATACCACCCTCAAACGTCTGACTGTCAGATGGACGATAGGACGACCCTTGTGGCTCAGAGGGCAGAATTTTCTTCAAGGGGAGGGGAAAGATGGGTCGTACCCAAATGGGGTCGTCCCGTCGTCTCCTCTCCTCCTCTTGAGCTATGCGCCTGATCTCTATGAAGAACTTCTCCCTCAAGGATGGAAACTCGTCTGCTAAATCGTAAAGCCTCCTAAGCATTAAGGGGGAGACCTAACACTTGAGATGATTTTACTAATCTAACCACAAACAAACTCCAATTGACCAACCTATGACTTTTGGATCTAAAACTGGGAATATGAAAGGTTTGCTCAAGAACACTCAAGAACAGTAGAAGTCGTTCGCCGGAAAAGATGCCAGAAAAATACGAGAAAAACCAGAAAAATGCTAAAAGGGGTTCGACCCCAACACACAAAGGAAATGGAAGAGCTAGAGGAGAGTTCAGGCAAAGAAGAGTACCTGGAAACAAGAGCAATGGCTGAGTGAAGAGCGATGGAGAAATCAGCGAAGAAACGGCTATGGAGTTAGCTGGAATTGTAGAGAGAGAAAGTAAGGGCGCGAAGATGAAGAAGAAGCTAGAAGGGGAAAAGGATTTGAAAATCCTTTTAATATCTTTGCTAATTAAGGGGGCTCACTTCCCAAAGCAAAACACAGCCCACGAGGAGGATATCATTAGGGCACAAAGCCCCAAGCATAGTACAGCCGCCTTACCTAGGGAACTGGAGATGACAGTGGGCAACCGCCCAAGTGTTACCTCATCTTGACAGGCATCCCTCATCTCACTGACCATACATCCGCCTCAAAAGCAACACTATCCCTCAGCCATCTCAACAACATCAATGGCTAAGGGCTGGGGGGTGATTGATATACCCATATTTACCCCCTGACTGCCGGGATCAAGGCAACCCCTTCAGACGACCCTCCGAGGGGCCGACCCCTCATTTGGCTCCATATGACCCCTCCTGGACTCGGCCTTCAGCAGGACCCGGACGACCCTCCGAGGGGCCGACCCTTCAACAGGACCCGGACGACCCTCCGAGGGGCCGACCCTTCAACAGGCCCCGGACGACCCTCCGAGGGGCCGACCCTTCAGCAGGCCCCGGACGACCCTTCGAGGGGCCGACAGTACGAGGCTTAAATTGGACCATACTCACTGCCAGGGGGAACTTTGCCCTCAGCCTCATATCATAGGCCGAGGGTGACATCATCTCAGCGCGTGGTTTGGGAGACGCGTGGAACAGTGCGCGTGAGGCTCATATGACACGTGGCAGACCGTTATAACCAAATCACACCCTCACGTGAGGGAATATTATGCCATCATTTGGCATCTACAGGTGTCAACAGGGAATTGGTTAGATCATCATTCACATGCACCATGCTTACTTGGGGGGTACACTACACCCCCCAAGACTTATATATACTTGTCACCTACAACCCTACAGAGATCAATCCATGAACAGTTGCCCTAGCTAAAACTCTGCTTGCACACACACACAGCAGAGAGAGAGGGTTATGTGCATTGTATCCAAGGCCATTAGTGCCCATACTTAGTGGATCACACACTCACAGTGGATGTAGGCCAATTTGGCTGAACCACTATACATCATTGTCTAATTTTCCTCTTATACTCATCCCCTTCTATACACTGATACATCTCCATGGCTGCTACTGCTTGAGCTCACTATCACTTATCTGGTGGTGCTAAATCTCAGCATCATCATTCAACTAATTTAAGAAAAAATGGTTTGAGAACAAAAAAGGTTAGTGCATTAATGGACATATTAACCCGTATCAAAATTTAGAACTTATATATAATCCAAGACAACCCTATGAGGGAAGAGTTATTTATTTCGAACAATTTGACAGAAATTAGTTCAATTGCAAGTCTTGATCAATATCATCCACTTGCTCGGTTGATTTAAAACAAATTGGTTTGAGGACTAAGTACTTGTTGCATTGATATCAATATCATTCTCATCGTAATGCAAGAATCTAGTCACAATCAGAAGAAAATTTTGATTAAATGTGTTCGGCTAGTATAATGCAAGTTAGTTTTAAAAAATGTTTTGGGAAATTACTCATTACATGTTCGACGAATTTAAGAAGAACTAGTTCAAGAGAAACTTGAAACAACGGATTGTTAATTATCCTTCATTTTGGCCAACCCAGGTTCAACTAGAACATTTCAATGACCGTCTTGTTCCTCGGCCAAAAGGGGTTTGACCAAAATAATTTAAGGGTCATATATGTGATTAGGCATAAATTCTTTCCATTTATTCACTTAATTTAGACGTTTTTATCGCTCCGCGTAATGTAATTCAAGTGGATTTATATCATATCTTTGATATTGGCAAGTTTCTAATGAGTGCATCGAGTTTCGTGTGTTCATCATCTATTTCACAGGTATCCAGTGTTGTAAGTCGAGTTCAATATCAAAAGATTTAAAGAAACACAAGAAGGCAAGGGTTAAGCAAAGACTGACAAAAGGGAACCGAACCCAAGGAAGCTAAAAAGAATCGAATCCCTCATGGGCAAAGCTTCTGTAAAGGCTGGCAAAACAGAACCGAACCAAAGCAATGAAAAAATAAACCGAATCCACCATGGCAAAACTTTCTGTGAAAAGACGAAAAGATGGAACCGAAACGAAGCAATGAAAAAAAATGAATCGATCCCAAGCTCTAAGAATTTCTATAAAAGATACATAAGATGGAACCGAACCGAACCCTTTACCCGGATCGATTCTGTTATAGATTTTCCAGACTTATCCACTTGTAAAGATCAGAGTTTTACCTGGCTCAAACTCTTGTATTTTCATAGTTAATAAATTATAACTCCTCCCAAACGTAAAAGGGAGCTTCCAGGTCATTAAGGAAGCGTAGTAATCCATTTTAGAGAGTAAGAACAACAAACCCTAGTTACTTTCAAGTTGCAATTCAAGTACAATCATTATGATTTCTATTTCAATACTTATTCTAGTTGCTTGTTCATTCCTAATTTCACCTTTCTTCATCTTCATTCATTAGTAAAAATGGTTTCTTTCATTCTAAACGTGTTGTTTTGAAGTTTTCACATGTTCGACTAGATTTAAAAGGTCGGGATGCATGAACTCAACCTGATGTGGTAGTTGCATGTGCATAAAATTAATCCTCTAAATTTAATGATTTGATTATGACCGTATTGTGTAGAAACACGATAGTTGTAGATCTTTGGATCTCGTTTGCTTCTGGGTAATCGGGATGCTTCAGAATGCAATTCGAGTGTAACTATCGCAATACCGATTTACTCGTCCTCTGATTAAGTATGGTGCGGGCTTAAACCTCATATACGTAATGCTTGGGAGTACTAAATTTTGGGTCTAACTAATCACTTAAATTTACGATTAGTTTTATACCTACCCTACACTGGGGTTGAGGGATTGTATTCCTGTCCTGTTTTCATTATCATAAAGTCCAAATTTTAAGTCATTCATCATTAGTAGTTTACATAATTTAGAATAGTTTCATTTCTTTCATAATTTCAAAATTGCAGTTAGTTGTAGTTAATTCTCAAAGCCATTCATCTTTTCCTTTTTCTTTCTAGAGTCAGAGTTAGGATTCCTTCGTCTGTCCAATGTCGTCACAACCCTGTTGTCCTATTTCCCTAAGTATCGATACCCGACTTATCGGATTATTACTTGAGCGACAGGTTTGCACTTGAGCCTAGAGAGCACGCACTTCTGAAACACATTCTTAGTCGTGTCAAGTTTTTTGTACCATTTTTGACCACTTATCACGACTTTTGTCCGACGTACCTAGTGATTCAATACCCATAGACGAATTATTTCCGGATGAGAAACTCTTTTCTACCTCTTCTTTGCCCTGGTATGTGGATATAGTAAACTATCGGGTTACGGGGGCCGTCCGTCCTGATTGTACACCGCAAGATAAGAAGAGGTTAATTACTTAGTCGCGCATGTTTTTCTATGATGACCCGTTCCTGTTTAATTATTGTGTTGACCAAATCATCTGACGTTATGTACCGGATGACGAGATCCTTAAATTCATCCAATTCTGTCATTCGAAAGCTTGTGGAGGTCACTTTTCGATGAAAAAGACAGTCTCTATTGGCCCACAATCTTCCAAGATGTGAATAACTATTGCAAATCCTATGATATGTGTCAATGGATGGGGGCGATCACCCGATGAGATATGATGCCATTAACCCCAAGACTCATTATCGAAATCTTCGACTACTGGGGTATTGACTTCATGGGCCCTTTCCCCCATCCTTTGGTTTCCTATACATCCTTGTTGCGGTCGACTACGTTTCCAAATGGATAGAAGCTATAGCTACCAAGACAAATGACAACAAATTGGTTATTAAGGTCCTACAGGAACATATTCTTTCCCACTTCGGTGATCCGAAAGAGATACTCAGTGATAATGGCACGCACTTTTGCAACAGGACATTCGAGAAGCTCATGAGAAAGTATGGCGTCGGTCACAAAGTTGGAACGACCTATCATCCACAAATAAATGGGCAGGTCGAACTAGCAAATCGGGAGATCAAAAACATTCTCGAGAAGACCGTCAATCCCATCGGAAAAGATTGGTCACTTCGATTGAATGATTCACTATGGGCCTATCGTACGGCATACAAAAATCCGCTAGACATGTCCCCATTCCTCTTTGTGTATGGCAAAATCTTTCCATCTTCCCGTGGAATTAGAGCACAAGGCGTATTGGGCAATTAAGAAGATGAATTATGACGTAGATAGAGCCGAAGAATCTCGCAAGCGTCAATTAAATGAGTTATAAGAGATACGCAATGATGCGTATGAGAACGCAAAAATTTCCAAGGAACAGATGAAACTCGCTCACAATAACATCATTCAACACAAAGAGTTTCTTCTCAAATAAAAAATGATTCTCTATAACTCTCGGCTCCGTCTCTTTCCGTGCAAGTTGCGATCACAATGGTCTGGCCCGTTCGTTGTAAAGAATGTATTCCCGCACGGAGCTGTGGAGTTAGATGATTTGAAAGGGGGAAATACATTCAAAGTAAATGGACAACGTCTAAAGCCATATCTAGAGGCGTGTGTGGAAGAAGTCGACACCGTTTGGTTGTCGGACCCCGTTTATGGGGTCGAATGAGATGAAAAATAGAGGTTGTCGCACCCCCGACGCGTATGTGAATTCTTGTGTATAGTAGTTATGCTTTGATAGAGTACAGTGAGTTCATAGGAATGCTATGTTAGGTTAGGGTTAAGATCACACATTCTAGCACAACATTTGTGAGGGCATCGAGGAATTATAGTGGGAGAATATGTGCAAGCATTTAGGAATTTGAGAGAATAGGATTCCAGTGCAGAGAAAAAGGGTTTTGTCACAGAAAGAACCGAACCAAATCCCCAAGCCGGATCGGTTCGGTTTGGAAAAAAAAAAAAATAGAACCGAACCGAACCGAACCGAATTGCCCCTGGACTGGATCGGTTCAGTTCCTGCGATTTCTCTTCTTCCCGAGTGTTGATACCAAATTTAGTCTGCTGACATGGATCAATAAAGTGAAGACACGTGGCAGTCTACGTGGCAACAACAAACATTTCCGAGGAACTCACACGCTCCGAGGAACCATACTACAATGAGGAACACTATTTCCCCGAGGAACTCATACGCTCTGAGGAAATAGAACTCTCCGAGGAACTCTTGAGCACTGAGAAGCTTAGGCGGTCCGAGCAACTCAAGCGGTCCGAGCTGCACCTCGAACAAAGCATTAATAGCGGGATAACCAACAGTTTGACTCTTCATTAAATACTTATCATTCAGACGCATACGCTTGAGGAGCATTGAATGTATCACCCTTTCATATGTACATCATTTAATGTATTACCCTTTCACATTATAGCCCCAGGGCTATAAATACATTGTACAATCCTCATTGTAAAGGGACCGAAATTTCTTGATAGAACTTGTAATCGAGAATTCCCAAACACTCAGCAATAATATAAAAGTGGACGTAGGCCATTCCTATAAGGATGAACCACTTTAAAAATTCTTTATCTCATTTATTTATCTGTGATTGAATAATTAGATATGATCTAATTTTTTACATCAACAGATTGGCGCTGTCTGTGGGAAACAACTGGTAATATCGTTTTTCATAAAAAATAATCCATCACAAATGGCTGATATTCCAGAATCAAGCAATCGAAACGCTGGAAGCCCTCCAAATCCATCTGCTCCGCCAAATATTCCAGATCTGGATGGAATAATGACAAATCTGGCTTAGGGACAGACCGTCATGGAAGAAACTATGCGTCAACTCATACAAACCCTCCATGGCGGTGCACCAACCCATTCAAGACTGCGGAGTATTCACAGAAATACCCGTGTATATTCTTCACGTACTAAGCGTACCATTTCATATCGCAATGAGGAGTCTGAAGATTTTTCTTATCAACCTGGACGAACTTCGTCAATGCGAGCTACAGATACTGAACAACGTATCACTCTCTCCTCAAAAAGGGCCAGTGCGCTAGAAAGATTAAGCAGAGTATATCCTTTCGATCGTTTAGGTCCTAGGAGGAGCAAAGTCCTCCTAGAGACCCATCGAGGAGTTATCGACGACCATCAGACTTAAGGGAAGGATCTGCCCAGCCGCGACCAGCTGCTCGTCAAGAGAGATCCCAGGAAGCCACATCAACGTGATCAATTGCTCGAACCAATAGGCCCGAGGAAGGAAATGATGCATGGAAAGACTTTATTCAAAGGCTGGAGGATAGACTGGGGGAAATGGTTAAAGCTAAGAACCCCCTACAACGAACCTTTATTCGAGGAACACCTTTTGTCCAGGCTATTATAGATTTTCCAACACCATCAAAATTCAAAGCACCTGTTGTGACTCCCAAATATGATGGAAAGACTGACCCTGTCCTTCATATAGAACAATACCAAGCTACAACCGACATCTATGCTGTTCCAGATGAGATGAGATGCAGGGCATTCTTGAGAACTCTTACCGGATCTGCTCAAATATGGTATAATAATCTTCCTCGGGGTAAGATTTCAACCTTTCTTCAACTGGCTGAGTTATTCATTGGGAATTTCTATTTTGGGGCAAAGCCAGTTAAACGAGTAGCACATCTATTAAGTGTTAGACAAAAGGTTGGTGAGAGTACCAGAGATTATATAACTCCTTTTAATAATGAGAAACTTGAAGTTATTGATTATGAGGAGAAGACAACGATTACTGCTTTGATGAGTGGACTACTGCCCAACAAGTTGTACTACACTTTGGCCAAAGATCCACCGAGAACCATGTAAGACCTGATGGGAAAAGCGTCCAAGATTATTAATGCCGAGGAGGCTATGACTGCGAAGAAGAACATGGATGCCTAATAAACCAAGGTGGAAGGCGATAAAGCTAAGAAGAAAGAGCATACGAACAATGGTAATGACAAACATTCAAAAAATAGGTCGGTATGGGACGTGATGAAGAAACATGATAATAATACTCCTTTGAAGAAGGATATCAACCATGTTCTAGAGGAAATCAGGAACTACGAGGAACTAAACTGGCCAGAGAAAATGAAGGCAGACCTTGACAAGAGGAATAAGGCGAAGTATTGCGAGTTTCATAAAGATCATGGCTATATGACCAAAAATTTTATAGCTCTTCAGAATGAGATTGAAACACTCATCAGACGAGGAAAACTATCAAAGTATGTTGATCGTGGAAGCGAAAGAAGGAACAATGACCGAACAAGAGAGAGGTCTAGATCTCCTCATCGAGCAGAGGAGAATAAGAAGAGAAATCATGAAGTTGATCCCTAGGATGACCCCGATCTCCCCAAGAGATCAAGGCAGCCAGAACGAGAGGTATTTTCAATACGCTTTGGGTCATTTGACTGTAATGTTATAACAGGTGTAGATGCAGGAGGAGGAGACCTTACTGCCGAGATAAAAGCTTACCTCTGTGAGGCTCAAGCTTGCTCGTACATTCAACGCATAAATCTAGCTGAGGTGGATCGCCCGAGAAAGGTGAACAAAGAGAAGTTGGTTATTGGGTTCTCAAAGAATGACCTTATAGGTGTTCTATATCCTCATGATGACCCACTGGTGATCAAGATGAGAATGAAGGAGGTTATAATTTCAAGAGTACTGGTCGACAATGGTAGCTCGACAGACATCATGTTCTACTCGTGCTTCGATAGTTTAAATCTAAAACTATCTCAACTGGAGCCTTATCATGGACCCCTCCTCGGTTTTGCTGGCGCGGAAGTATTTCCACTTGGGACGATCAAGTTGGATATATTCATTGGTACGTGGCCTGCTTGTCGAACAGAAAGAATACGCTTCTTCGTGATGGATAAGAATGTTCAGTCATCATATAATATCATCATGGGAAGAGTAGGAATGAAGAAGTTCGAGGCTGTGCCATCTACGGTGCATCAATGCCTGAAATTTCCAACAAATTTTGGAGTAGGAGTTGTTAAAGGTGATCAGAAAGTAGCTTGGGAATGCTATTATTCATCCGCCGAGCAAGAGGAATTGGAGGAATCAAGGAAAAAGACTACTACATATCAAGTGGATGAAGGTGCTGAAATTGAAACATTAGATCCTAGAGATGAGTCGCAACTCGTGAAGGGTCAAGTGGTGGAAGCTACTGAAAACATCATTCTGGACGACGAGCACCCTGAGCGAATTACTCAAGTAGGTTCATCATTGGAAACCTCACTAAAACAGGAATTAATAACTTTCCTAAGAAGCAGAAAACAAACTTTTGCGTGGAGTCATGAGGATATGCCTGGGATAGACCCAAATTTCTTATGTAACGAACTTAATGTGAACAAGGAGATCAAGTCTGTGAAGCAGAGAAGAATGGTATTCATTCTCGAGAAGAATCAAGCTATACAGGAGGAAGTCGAGAAGCTCCAGAAGGCTTGTTTTATTGAAGATGTTAAATATCCAGACTGGTTAGCCAATGTGGTGATGGTAAAGAAGAAGAACAACAAATGGAGGATGTGTGTAGACTTCACCGACCTCAACAAAGCATGCCCAAAGGATCACTTTCCATTGCCCCGAATTGATCAACTAGTCGATGCTACCTCGGGACACGAGCTGCTAAGCTTCATGGAAGCTTATTCTGGCTACAATCAGATTAAAATGAAACCTGTGGATAGGGAGAGTACTTCTTTCATTACTCCTAGGGGAACTTATTGTTATAATGTTATGCCTTTTGGTTTGAAAAATGCAGGTGCGACATATCAGAGGCTGATGAACAAAGTCTTTGCTGAACAAATCAGTTGCAATATGGAAGTCTATGTTGACGATATGTTGATGAAGAGAAAAAAAGCTGCTGATCATCTAGTTGACTTAAGTCAGACTTTTGATCAACTAGATAAATACCAAATGAAGCTGAACCCGACGAACTGCATATTTGGAGTACGAGAAGGCATGTTTCTCGGATACATTGTCAACCAACGATGCATTGAAGCAAATCCTGAAAAGATCAAAGCTCTATTAGGGATGAGATCTCCAATGACGAAGAAAGAGGTGCAAAGTCTTACAGGACGAGTAGCAGTACTCAACAGATTTGTATCACGAGCAACTGATTGATGTCTCCCATTCTTCAAGACACTCTGAAAGACTTTTGAGTGGAATGATGAATGTGAGAATGCTTTTCAAGACTTTCAAAAATACTTGGGAGCACCTCCACTGTTGTCCAGGCCGGTGATGGGAGAAAAAATATATTTGTATCTAGCAGTATCGTAGAATGAAATTAGTTCGGCGTTGATAAGAGTGGAGAATGGAGTACAAAAACCAATCTATTACACAAGTAAGGCCTTCCGAGGAGCAGAGATCAGATATCCAAGGCTGGAAAATTTAGCACTGGCACTGATTGAGGCGAGTAGAAGAATGAGTCCATATTTTTAGGCTCATACTATAGTCGTATATACTGATATGCCGTTGAGACAAGCCCGTCATAAACTAGAAAAATCAGGGAGATTGATGTACTGGGAAATAGAGATCGATGAATACGATATAGTCTATGAACCCAGATCATCGCTTAAAGGGCAAGCTGTAGTGGATTTTATAGCAGAGTTCACCTATCCTGATACCCCTGAGGAGCAAAAGTTATTCGCTGATCAACCTGCGGATGTTACAGGATCAACAAACACAAGCTCAGACCAACTCCGGTTAGTAAAAGATCAAGTGGATCTTACGAGATCATCAAATTCGAGCTCAAACCAACTCTGCTTAGTAAAAGGGCAAGAAAAGATGGTCGACGAGGAGCGAGAAATATCATGGGAAGATGAAAAGAAATAAAAAATATTTCGCCGAGGAACTCTGTCAGATCAGAAGTTTGAAGACGAGTTACTTATATGGAGGTTATATGTAGATGGCTCATCTTGCACAACAGGCAGTGGGGCAGGGATAGTTTTTAGCACTCCGGACGAGGTCGACGTGGAGTACGCCCTACGTTTCCAATTCAAAGCTTCCAATAATGAAGCTGAGTATGAGGCCATGATTGCAGGTCTTAATTTGGCAAAAATTATGGAGGCGCAAAAAATTATTGTCTTCAGTGATTCTCAATTAATTGTAAATCAAATGTTGGGAATATATGCATCCAAAGGAGAATTACTGATCAAATACCATGCAAAGGTGATGGAGTTGGTATCAGAATTTGCTGCTATTCAGCTGGTCAGAATACTGAGAATGGAGAATGAAATAGCAAATGCCTTAGCTCGATTAGCATCAGCTACTCGTACCGAGCTACGAAGAACAATCCCAATTGAAGTTTTGGCTGGTCGGAGTATAGATGAAGATTTGGCGATGAACTTTATCACCCTTGATTTAGGACCATCTTGGATGGATCCTATCAGGGCATATATTGAGGAAGGAGAATTACCAATTGATAAGCTCGCAGCCAAGAAATTGAAGTTTAAAGCTGCTCGGTATGTATTAACTAACGGTATTTTATATAGACGAGGAATTATGGCAGGTTTGCAAAGATGTGTACATCCCTCCGAGGTGAAAGAGTTGATTGAAGAGATCCATGAAGGGTTCTGTGGAGCCCATGTAGCAGGTCGGACGCTTTTACAAAGGATGATGACGCAGGGATATTACTGGCCGACGATGAGGGCTGATTGTATAGCCTATGCCAAGAAATGTGACAAGTGCCAGTGCTTTTCCTCCATCCGAAGAACTCCACAAGCATTGTTGACACCCATCACTTCCCCTTGGCCGTTTTCCATGTGGGGAATAAATTTGGTTAGACCACTCCCAACGACTAGAGGAAGGTTCGAATACCTCGTCGTCACAGTGGATTATTTTACTAATTGGGTGGAAGCTGAGCCTCTCATTGATATGACGTACGAGAAAGTGTACCAATTTATTTGGAAGAACATCATTTGTCGATATGGTCTTCCTCATGCTTTCATCACAGATCATGGAACACAATTTGATAACGAGGAGTTCGCTGCCTATTATCATCAATCAAATGTGTTGAAGATCCACTCAGCACCAGGCCATCCTCAAAGCAATGGACAAACTGAAGTGACAAACAAAACGCTGCTGAATGGTTTGAAGAAAAGAATGGACAATGCGAAAGCAAATTAGATCCACGAGTTACAGTCAGTACTGTGGGCTTACCGAATAACTCCCTGAGTAGCAACTGGAGAATCTCCATATATGCTAGCGTTTGGAAGTGAAGCTGTTATACCTGCCGAGTTGGGCCTCCCAACACACAGGGTACTGAATTTCACCCCCCTGTCAGCGACTTAATGAGAAGATTGGATTTAGACATGCTTGAGGAAGTTAGAGAAGAATCAACCATTAGAAATGCTGCTTACCAGCAGCGAACAACTTTGTTCTACAATAAGAGGGTGAAGAAGTGCGACCTTAAAGAAGGAGACTATGTGCTAAAGAAAGTAATTCAAAAGCACAATAAGCTGGAGGCAAACTGGCATGGACCATACCGAGTTACAGAAGTCGTTCGACCAGGAACTTTCCGAATAGAAACTTTAGAAGGGGAGGAGTTTAAGAATGCATGGAACGCAGAGCACCTGCGCAAATATTATCAATGATGAATAATATGAAGATATTCTGCCGAATTCTTTCTTTTTATTGAAAGTTTTTCGGGGAATACTTGTGCTACACACTACTCGGCAAAGCTCAGGCTACTCAAATTTTTTCTCGAAAACGCCAACTAAGGTTGGTCGAGAAACCTATATTCCTCCGGGAAGTAAAACTACCTATATTCCTCCGGGAAGTAAAGCTACCAATATTCCTCCGCGAAGTAAAACTACCTATATTCCTTTGGGAAGTAAAGCTACCAATATTCCTACGGGAAGTAAAGCTACCTATATTCCTCCGGGAAGTAAAGCTACCAATATTCCTCCGGGAAGTAAAGCTACATGTATTCCTCGGGGAAGTAAAGCTACTTGTATTCCTCCGGGAAGTAAAATTTGTATTCCTAAGGGAAATAAAACTATATGTTTCTTGGGAAATAAAAGTATTCCTAAAAATTCCAACTTATGTCGGTTAGGAATTAAATATATTCTCGAAAATGCCAACTTGAGTTGGTCGGGAGGTAAAATTACTTAAAAAAAGACTAACTATGGCTGATCGGGGATAGAAACCCACCAACTGTAGTTGGTCGACAAGGAAAATTTACCGACCTTGGTTGGTCGGAAATATTTAAGAGAAAAATCTACCAACTATGGCTGGTCGGGGATAAAAACCCACTAACTATAGTTGGTCGACAAGTAAAATTCAAAGTGATTCAGCAACATATTTGATACTCGTAACATTTTTAATTATTACTAAGTTGGTCAAGAAACAAGATATCATTTTTGCCAAATGACTACCACAACATTTTTGGTACTCGTAACTTTTTAATTATTACTGAGTTAATCGAATAACTACACAATATTGTTATATTTTTAACAGATACACATGCACAGATATAAAGTGTTATAAGACAATAGCAAATAGAAATGAAAGTCTTTCATTAAAACCAAAACAAATTACATTGATAATGAAATGAAAAGTACATTGATATTGAAATGTATACTAACTATTACATCAAAATTCCTACTCAACTGGTTTTTTCCCCTCTGCTTTTGACACAGGTTCCTCGCCAGCAGGTGTATCATTTAAAGCCAGGGGAGAATTTATGAAGTTGAGATCCTTTAACATCCCGATATTCATCACGGATGGTCGATCTAAGAGGTGCTCGGGACGAGATACCTCGGCATTTGAATGGAGATTGTAGTCACCGAGATATTTGGAAATCAAGCTCCGAGGAATGGCCCGAGCAGGGATCCAACTCATATCCAGTTTGTATGGTGGCACAGGTAAGTCGAGTAGCTCGGGATCATGGTAGTCCCACAGGTAATGACCCTGTTCGAGCTGCAGCACACATAAGGAATTCAACCAGCCTTGCTTGTAGCCCTCATTATTGGCATTCTGGATACGATCGTCCAAGTGAAAGAGAGCTTCGTTGTATCCAGCCATCCATAACTCCCTGGGCTATTTGTGTAATTGATAGGTTAATCTATCCAGCTGCTCGTGGAGATTTTTGATGAAGATCTCTTTATTCTCCAAGGTAGATTTCTGCGTGGAAAGCTTCTCTTCCAGGTCCCTGATCTTCTTTGACATTTCAGCCAACACCTGGTTCTTCGCCATTAACTGGAAGGCCTGGTTCTCTAAGGCAGACTGAGTCCTCTGTTCCTCGACAAGAATCCGAGCTGCTCTTGCTCGTCCCCGAGGAGCTCTTGCTCGACCATGAGAAGATGTAGATGGGACAGACCTCTTCAAGGTTTCCAACTCGTCCCTCAATTTCGCGTTCTCAACCTCCAAGAATGAGAATCCCTCATCATTCACTGGGATTAAGGCGTTTGAAGTAGAAGCGACAGACTTCAATTGTGACAACTCTCTTTTGAGATTGTTATTTTCTTTCTCTAATAGTTTAACTATCTTTCTGCACTCCTCAACTTTGCCCCTCAGAGTTCTCTCCCTCACCTCGTAGCCAGCAAAGCGCTTCTCGTACCCCTTGTCAGCATTGAGTTGATGGTACTTCTTCTCGTACCCCTCATGCAACAAGGCAGTGGATTCTTTGTATTGTAGCTGAAGGTCTTCGAGGGTGACTTGGAGATCCTCGATCATATCATAATAGGACACATTATTGTCCACTGCTCGATCAAGTAGACACTTCAGATATTGATATGCTTCAACTGCCTGTTCTGAAGCATCTTGGCCGAGGATGTCGACGACTTGTGCTGCACTCAAGTCTGTGTGACCAGCCTTAAAGTATTCATTACATTGTTGCAGCAACTTTGTATCATGGGCAGATAGTAATTCCATCCTGGCCAGAAACTAGAAGAGAAAGAAAAGAAACAATCAATAAGAATCAAGACAGAGTATGAAGAAGAGACAACAATATGAATAAACACAAGTTCGAGTTTTATTATATCATAAAGGTCAAAAGTACAAGATTTCAGAGTTACATATTCATGGTTACAATTGACAAAAGCAAAATATAAAGATAAACCCGAACAACTCTACACCTTTTCCTTATCTCCCAAAACCTTCTCGGGAGGCTGGGACGAGGAAGTAGGTTGCTCGGAAGGAGTAAAAAGTTGCTCGGGGAGCGCCAGCAGTTGCTCAAAAGAAGTAACAATTTGCTGAAGTTCCTCGGTAGTAGGCTGGATGGCTGGGGGATGATATCCCTTCACCACAGAAGACTCTTCGGAGGTAGCTTCGTCCTCTTCTAAGTCTTTAGGAGTTGGAGGGGGACCAGGGATGTGTTGCTGAAAGAGTTCGAAATTTTCATCCACTTTCATCTCCTGAAGAGCAGCAACCCATCCATCCCTAAAGTATTTGAGACTGCCATAGTCCACTTGTGACACCATGGCAGCCAATCCCTTGTTCCACCCCTTGTCCCAGCCAGCGCTGAAGGACTTATTCACAGCCATTTTCCTTTTCAACTTTTCCGAGGAAAGCTTCTCGGATAGCAGGTCATCAGCAGCTTTCAGTTTTCTCTCAGCCTCCTCCTTCTTCCGATTTACATCCCAAAGTTGAGACAAATCCTCTTCAGCAACCTTGAGCTTACTCTCTAGCTCCCCAACATTCTTGAGCTTCTCGTCGAGCACTTTATTTTTCCCCTCCAAGTCCTTTATTCTCTTCTCCAACTCTTTGGAGACTTCAACAGCTTGAGCTTTTTCCTGCTCGGTGGAGGCAAGCTTTTTCTCCCAAACAACCTTGTCAGTAGCATATGTCTAGCGAGAATCCTCTAGAGACTTAATAGCTTCCTCTAGAGCTCCCTCCACACTAGACGAGGAGCATGAAGCTTTAATCGCCTCATCTTTCTTCACACTTATATTAAAGCAGCTCGTCAACTGTGAAAAGAAAAAGAAAGCAAGTTAGAAACAGAAATGACAAGGGAAATATGAAAAGTTCAAAGTAAGAACACTTACGGAAGCAAGGTGTCGAGTAGCTAACGAGGTTACCATGTCCCGAGTAAGGTTTTCTTCAGTACCTTGGACCTCGTGAATGATCCAAGACTTTACCGAGCTCATAGCAGAGCTCGGGGGAACAAAAGTAGGAACCCCAGTTCCAATGGTTGGGGGCTGAGTGATGGTGCCAGCCAAATTGATCGAGGAGCTCTTCTTCAGCCTCCTCGAGGGAACATGAACAGATTCAACCAAGGAAGAACCCTTGTTTGGTGATATTACAATCACCTCTCCAGGAGCAACAGACCTGCTCGGAGCCACTGCGGGCTTGTCAACAACCTTCACAACAGCAGCAGCCGAGGAAGGTGCATCAACTTTCTTTGTCCCTTCTGGGACATCAACCTTACTTCTTTTAGCCTCTCCAGCACCAGAGGCAGGCTTCTCGAAGAGGGTGGGAGGTCTTCTCTTCTTCATCCTTTCACTTAAAGGAACGTGTGACTCAGGCGAAGAACTGGTGGAAGCTGGTACTGACTCTGATTCACTTATTACTGGACGAGCAGTAAAAGAGGTGGTGTAGCTCTTGTATTGCAGCAGATATGAGGACGACCTAATATGCTCGTCGGCAACAGATTGATGCAGACTCCATATAAGTTTCAAATGTGTTATATTTACGTCTGCTTCCTTTGGACACTTTCTTTTACTATCAACTGTAAACAAATTAAAATTAAAATATCAGTGGTACATTTTATCAAACACAAAAGAAGCATGATTTCAAAATAAATAAAATGAAATAAAAATAACCTATCCCATTGCCATAGGGAGGGCATCTGGGACCCTGATAAACCTCATCTGCAGATAAAGAAGCATGCTGCCAATTTTTTATGACAACCCCGTGCTCAAAATAATCCCTATTAGCATTCGGGAGATTGACTACTAAGGCTCTATTCAAAAATCTAGTTTTTAAATAAAAGGTGTTATCACCAACTGCCCATCTATAGCAAAACATGATTTCTGGAATCCCTATGCCAGTTCCATGGATTTGATTTAACCTATGCACCCCATTAACTATTCTCCATGTATTGGGGGCTATTCTTGCCAGAACAACGTTAAAGTATTGACAAAATTCCATACATAAGGGATTGGGTGGAAAAGAAAATCCACACTCAACAATAAAGAGACTAGGGAACCAATGTCCCTCAGCCAAGCAAAAATAATCAGAAGGCTCAGAAAGCTCTTCCAGAACAACCCAAGAGGGAATAGAAAAATCAGAGCGAAACTTATCAAGAGATTCAACAGGCCAAACCATGATGAATAAAAGAAATGAAGAAGAAGGAAGAAAATCTTACAGAAAAAAAGCGGATCTGATGACAACGGACGATGGAAGAGATGAATACACAGGAGAGAAAGAGACGATGGAAAACTCGAAAATACAAATTTGAAAAGGTAGAAGACGATGGGAGTGTCTGTGAAGTTTAAATACCTTGCCTTGGGAAATGGTAAAGTAATCATTACAAAAAGAAACAATTACGCTACCGGCGGCTAGAGGAACAAAAAGGGCGCGGCAATCGAAGCGAGAAGAAACGATTATGCTACCGGCGGCTAAAAGGACAAAAAGTATGCAAAGATCGAGGCGGTTATGAAAATTAAAAAAAGCCTGATTCTACGAATTTGGAAAGAGAAATAAATACAAGGGAAACACTCCTAAAAATCAGGAGGACTATTTAAAGCTATCATATTCCGAGAAAGAATGTTCCACACTCCTCAAATTTCGAACTATGAAACATTGGGGGCTTCTGTTGATACCAAATTTAGTCTGCTGACATGGATTAATAAAGTAAAGACACGTGACAGTCTACGTGGAAACAACAAACACTTTCGAGGAACTCACACGCTCCGAGGAACCATACTACAATGAGGAACACTATTTCCTCGAGGAACTCATACGCTCTGAGGAACGAGAACTCTCCGAGGAACTCTTGAGCAGCGAGAAACTCAGGCGGTCCGAGCTGCACCTCGAACAAAGCATTAATAGCGGGATAACCAACAGTTTGACTGTTCATTAAATACTTATCATTCAGAAGCATACGATTGAGGAGCATTGAATGTATCACCCTTTCATATGTACATCATTTAATGTATTACCCTTTCACATTACAGCCCCAGAGCTATAAATACATTGTACAATCCTCATTGTAAAGGGACCGGAATTTCTTGATAGAACTTGTAATCGAGAATTCCCAAACACTCACCAATAACATAACAGTGGACGTAGGCCATTCTTATAAGGCTGAACCACTTTAAAAATTCTTTGTGTCATTTATTTATCTATGATTGAATAATTAGATATGATCTAATTTTTTACATCAACATCGAGTAACCCATTCAACCCCCCTATCCCCTCTCTTCCCCCAATTATTACCCTTTTCCCTCCAATACATCCACCCTTTTTCCCTCCAAAAATCCTCACCCAAACCCCTCCCCACCACCTATAAAAACCTCCCCTTCCCTACTCTTCCACTAACACCTTCACCTCTTTCCCTCTCTACAAGCCCTAATTTTTCCTCTCCTAATTCCAAGCTTTCCAAATGGCCAATCGAGCTCTCCCCACCAAATATCTGTCCACTGACATTCTGCCTAATGGAAAGGGGAAATAACTCTCTCACATAAAGCGCGTATGGTGTGAATGCTTTTTTAGTTTTTCCTGCCAATTGCACATCGAACGGGTTGTCAACTGGGATTAGATACCGCGCCTCGTGACCACCTTTTTTTGCCAGCGGGGGCGGGCACAATACCTGCAAGAGCCTCATCCAGTCGTTTGGACGGACGTAGTCCGGGCCTTCTATGGCACGCTCATCCGTACGGGTGACTTTGCATGCCAATCATTTATTGACGATCGCCCTATTCCATTCACCTTATCCATCCTCGCCCGCAATCTTGATGAAAAGGGCATTCCCCACACGAAAGTATACGACTACCCAACCAATGCCCAAACAGCAATCTAGTGACCGAATCACACCCGATAACTTTTAGGACCGGGGTACTTTTCTTGTGGGCCGTACAAATGAGAAGGCGCGCATCACATTCCACATCATGTGCGCCAACTTCCTTCAAACTTCCAATGACTCGGCGATGCGCCCTCGCCAAGTGACACTTGTGTACCACCTGTTCGACTCATATTTCACACTAAACCTGGCCAGGATGCTTTACGTAGATATCATTTTCGCTTCCTGGGAGCATAAAGGTGTGGTAACCCTCCCGTATGGCCGCCTCATCACATCCCTCCTCACCGACGCTGGTATTCATCCACCTCAAGCTTTTCCACGCCTCCTGGAGCCTATTGGGAAGGTATCCCGCACACGGAGTGCCCAACAAAGGGCTTCCATTCGAACATACAAGGAGGCGATCAATTTAGAGATCGAGGACGAAATTGTTGTTGAATAGCCGGTGGCGGAAGACGTTGAGATGGAAGGAGCTAAAGAAGAAAAATACAATGAAGACGATGACTCGGATTTTGAGCCCCCGAGTACTGATTTCGATGGACGGCTGGCAGCAGTGGAATCCCGTTTTGACGGGTTCAACACCCAATGTAACCAAGATCAAGCCGCCTATCGAAGGGACCAATAGGTTTATCGGAGAGACATAAGGATGATGCACTAACTCCAAGCCCACCTCTATGAGTTCAACTTTGGCAGTCCCCCACCATCTTTCTTTTATGATCCCTATGATTCGCGCGCACCCGGGTCCTCCAATCAGCCCCCTCAATAAAGCCCATGACTGTTTTTGCTGTGCTTGTTGGTTGTGTATGTGTGAAATGGCTTATTACTCAATGTTGCTTGTGTGTTTTTCCCCTTAGCCTATGTAACACAGTTTGTTCTTTCTCTATATAAAAGCTCCATTTCTGTTTCATTTGCTTGTTTTATTCTTTCGCACGTTTAATTCACTTTGAGTTAGATTTTAGTCCTTTTTGCTTGAGGACAATGCAAAAGTCTAAGTTAGAGGGGGGGTTACAAGTGCATAGTTCTAAAACTTCACAATTTTTCAAAAATGCACAGAAATTTAAAAAAAAAAATCATAAAATCTTGAAAATTCCAAAAATATTTTTCTTCAAAAAAAATAAAAAGTGGAATTCAAATTTTTCAAAGATATCATTAAAATTTGATTTAAATTCTCAAGTTGTAACATTAAAAATGCACAAATCCAAAATTGACCAAGGATGGAAATTGTGCGAAAATTGACAACTTAACGAATAAATGTGGAGATTAACAAACCCAGTGAGATTTCGAGCTTATCGGTCTTTTTGAGTTTTTAAAATCAATCCGAGTAAATTGTTAACTCAAAGTTCTTTTTAGCGCCAGGTCGTTGATGATCTCAATTCTTTCATTTTGATCGGTTACGGAAAACGTGTGTGATATTGCCTTGAAAAGCGCGCTACAAATATCTAAATTAAATTCATCTCGAAATGCATACGGTAAATTAATAAGTAATTCGGGCAATGAAGTAGGCCATCATTTGTTACCCAAAAATATTGGCCAGAAAAAGTTACAAAAAATCATTCATTTTATAACCTAATTGAGCCGAATACTTTATCCTTTTGGTAACCCGAAAAACCCAAATAGCCCGGAATTGTGAAAAATGGAAAAATTCAGAATTTAAGTCCGAAAAGTGCAATAAAAATGGGGTAAGAAAAATAATAGAAATGCTCAACAAGAATAGCAAGAAAAGAAAAAAAATAACAAATAGAAAAAATAGAAAATGAAGAAAATGAGCAAAAGCCCGAAAAGCACTAACGGACATCATAAGCAAAACTTTACAATTTCGAAATTCTTAACCTTTTCCAATTTTACCCAATACACCTTTTACATGAAAAAGTCCTAACCGAGTCCAAATTGCAAAATTGGTTACTGCGTGGAGAGCTAAGATATAAAAAGATAATCAAAGAGATAAGATGTATGTGTAAGAGGAAATGTTCCCATTTTTCAAACCGTATTCCGTTGATGAGATCCAATCACTATAAAATTTTTGTCTTTCTACTTGTGTGCGTGAACTTGGTTCCAATATATTTACTCTGTATATCACGTACACCGAGAGAACAGCCACATTTTTGAGTGATTCTTTTGGGAGACCAATCCGTGAGATTTTAAAATCAAAATGAATTTTCGGGTAAGTAACACAATGGTCAATCGGTGGAAATTAGCGGTTAAATCTTCCGTTTCACACACGCGCACTATGATTTGAAACTCTTGAACATGACTGGATGATGGTTATTTTCTGGAAAAGTTTGAATTACACACTTTTTGCGTATTTTGAGTTTTCTTTGAGTCGAATTTTGTGCGTATATAATCCCTCACGAGACACACATCATCATATTAGGGTAACCTAGGGGTTTAAAGGCTTGTTGCATGCGCTAGATGCAATCGCTTGCCCGCGAAAAAGGTATCCTATCCCATTTATGAGTTTGACCATGTTTTAATTCTTTTACATTGCTCGGGATGATCAATGTTCTAAGTTAGGGGGGGTTGATTAGGCATAAATTCTTCCCATTTATCCCCTTAATTTAGATATTTTTATAGCTCCGCGTAATGTAATTCAAGTGTATTTATATCATATCTTCGATATTGGCAAGTTTCTAATTAGTGCATCGAGTTTCGTTTGTTCATCATCTATTTCGCAGGTATCCAGTGTTGTAAGTCGAGTTCCATATCAAAGGATTCAAAGAAACACAAGAAGCCAAGGGTTCTGCAAAGACTGACAAAAGGGAATCCAACCTAAGGAAGCTAAAAAGAACCGAATCCCTCATGGGCAAAGCTTCTGTAAAGGATGGCAAAACAGAATCGAACCGAAGCAATGCAAAAACAAACCGAATCCACCATGGAAAAACTTTATGTGAAAAGACGAATAGATGGAACCGAACCAAAGAAATGAGAACAACGAACCAATTCCATGCTCGAAGAATTTCTGTAAAATCTACACAAGACGGAACCGAACCCTTTACCCGGATCGATTCTGTTATCAATTTTCTGGACTTATCCACTTGTAAAGATCAGAGTTTTACTTGGTTCAAACTCTTGTATTTTCATATTTAATAAATTATAACTCCTCCTAAACGTAAAAGGGAGCTTCCAGGTCATTAAGGAAGCGTAGTAATCCATTTTAGAGAGGAAGAAACCCTAGTTACTTTCAAGTTGCAATTCAAGTACAATCATTATGATTTCAATTTTAATAGTTATTCTAGTTGCTTGTTCATTACTAATTTCACCTTTCTTCATCTTCATTCATCAGTAAAAATGGTTTCTTTCATTATAAACGTGTTGTTTTCAAGTTTTCACATGTTCGACTAGATTTAAAAGGTCGGGATGTATGAAATCAACCCGATGTGGTAGTTGCATGTGCATAAAATTAATCCTCTAAATTTAATGATTTGATTATGACCATATTGTGTAGAAACATTATAATTGTAGATCTTTGGATCTCGTTTGCTTATGGGTAACCGTGATGCTTTAGAATGCAATTCGAGTGTAACTATCGCAATACCGATTTACTCGTCCTCTAATTAAGTATGGTGTGGGTTTGAACCTTATATACGCAATTCTTGGGAGTACTAAATTTTGGGTCTAATTAATCACGTAAATTTACGATTAGTTTTATACCTGCACTACACTAGGGTTGAGGGATTTTATTCCCGTCCTATTTTCATTATCATATAGTTTAAATTTTAAGTCATTCATCATCAGTAGTTTAGGTAATTTAGAATAGTTGCATTTCTTTCATAATTTCAAAATTGCAGTTAGTTGTAGTTAATTCTCAAAACCAATCATCTTTTCCTTTTTCTTTTTAGAGTCAGAGTTAGGATTCCTTCATCTGTCCAACGTCGTCACAACCCAGTTGTCCTATTTCCCCGAGGATCGATACCCGACTTATCAAATTATTACTTGATCGACAGGCTTGAACTTGAGCCTAGAGAGTACACACTTTTGAAACACATTCTTAGTCGCGTCAATATGTTTACTGACCAACTAAGGTCTGATCTCAAACTTTTGAACAAGGGCTGAATAAAAGTCGGCAAGCATATTGGATATATTGAATAGTAAAACCTACATATATGACATGCTTAACCAAAAATATTCAAGTTATCAATTCATTCATAAAAACTATAAAGATGGGAATGCAATCGTTTCAAGGTGGAAGTACAAAACCATAAATCATACCAAGCTAAAAAATGGTCCCAACTTCCTCAGATTTAATCCTCAAAAAACACTAAACACTCCTTGGCTTAAGTAGGCACGACTTTAGAAATCCACTCACCTTTAATAAAGTTCAGCTAATAAGTTTTCGACAACAGTAATAAGGGTACGGAATCAAATTTATTTAGATTTATTGTTAATACTATTATTTTCTCTGCATGTTTAATTATACTTGCTTTTCAGAACCTAATTCCTATGTGATATGTTACGTATTTAAAACTGGACTTAGGTTATTTCATTTCAATATTTGTGTTGTTGATTTCATCTTGGCCTTTACACAAAATTGACTCTTAAGGTTTATTCATCTCTTTTTATTTGATTCTACTTAAGGAGGAGTTTTATGCGTCTAATGACTTAGTATTTATAATATTTGCTATTGTGATTAACCAAACCATATACTATTTTTGGTGTTTTCATTTTCATTGGTACTCAATTTTTGTGTGTGGTACTCTGAAGTGTATGTTGCCTAAGGTGTCGCTGACTTGGTTTGTTTAGTTAAATTAAGTAGTTGTGGGGTTATTAGTTTTATCCTTGGTATACTATTTGTATGGGATATAATATTTCATTTACACATTATAATCGATGTGTGCATGGTTATGGAACTAAGGGACCCGAGGTTTTCCAGTTAGTTGGTTTCCTCGTGATCAAATCACATCTTCTCCTCATCAAATTCTAATTAAATTTTTTATTAACTATAAAGGACATTACACCAACTAGTAAACTTTTTGTGTGTGCGTGTGTTTTACCAACTATTGAAATTTAAAATGCTTTTAGCAAAGAGTTAAAAGAGCTTTAATTAATCTTAACACATTAGTGTATTAGATTATTTCAAGCGGTATTAAAGAAATAAGATTACTTTTTATAATGTTTTATTATACTTTTTAAGACCCTAAACTCTTTTAAAACCTAATTTTAATTGAAATACTGTAATGGTAATTTCGTACGTCCTCCATGTTTGATGGTGCTAACTTTTCTTATTGCGAAGAAGGGATGGTTTCACACATCCAACAGCTGGAAGACGAGGTATAGGACATGGTGAAACTAGTTTTACTATCCCTACTAAACCTACTAGTGAAGGTGATCCCGAAAATTTTGTAACAAAATCCCCTTTTGTATTGACAAAAGAGGAGAAGAAAAATTCACAATATAATAATAAAGGCAGAAATGCCATTTTTCAAGCTATGGGTGAGTCTGAGTTTAAACGAATCTCAGCCTGCACTATATTCCAATCAGCTTGGGACATTCTAATGTCTAACTATGAAGGTGACACTAGGGTTAAAAAGGACAAATCATAACTTTTAGTTCACTTGTATGACAAAATGTTTAGGAAAGATGATGAAATTTTGATGATTTCTATCTTAGACTGCAAGACGTAGTTAATTAATCGCATCATAATAGAATCATGTATCATTATTCTAAAATCTGTGTAAGATACTTAGGTATTTACTTGCTTGTTTTGATACAAAGATACATTCCATTGATGAAATGGGTGATCATAGTATGATATCTCAACTGCCGTGTAGTAAACTGAAAATGTTTGAATTACGAACTACCTTAAATAAAAATGAAAGAGGCAAAGCACAAGCACACACTAGATAAACTTCGCTAGTTTTTATTTTAGTGTAAATAGCCTTGCGTTTGTATCCTCGTTATCTAATTTAGATGGCTCTCCTATCTTCCTTGAGTCATTAGATAATGAAATTGCCCTTTTATCTAAACCCTTCAAGAAATTTGTTAAATATAAGAACAAGTGTTCTTCTGGTGAAGTCAACCTAGTGACACTAACCAGCCTCATAAAAATAATACGAAGAGAAAACCTTTGAAAAATATGACACTAATAAAGATATTAGTCATATTTAATGTAAGAAGTGTAATGAATTTGGTCATTATGCAAATAAATTTTTTTCCAAAACAAAATGGCAATCCTCGAATAAGGCCCATATATCTAAAACACGAGATGACAGTTGAGATAGTGAAAATAGTGAATGGTATAATAACTTTATGTCATTTGCTACTATTGGTATTAATGAGTCTAAAAATGAGGTTGATACGTTGTCTACCATGTCTGATGATTATGATATTTTTGTAGATAACTATGTGTCATCTGTTGGTAACGATTCTATAATTGTTAGAACTCATAAACACAAACACATAGCTGACACTATTGCTAAAATCGGGTATGATTGTAACTCGAATTGGGATAATGAAACTGGTGTATATAATGAATCAACCCCTAGAACTGAATATGATAATAGTGACTGTGATGATAACTTGAATTTTAAGAAAATGTACAAATCAATTTTGAATAAGTGAACACAATTAGGAAAAATCAATTCTAGGTTGCTACCTCGAATTGATATTTTAAATAACAAAATTTTCTTAATTTTGAATGAATCATCCATGCAAATGGAAAATCTTGAATCTGATAATCTTGTACTTGAGAAAAATATTTCAAAATTAACATAATAGAAATACTTGTTAGAATTTAAGCACAAGGTTGTCCTAAATAGTTTTGAAGAATCTCAATCTAAATTAAGAGAAACTTTGAAAAATTGGATTCATATGTCGCTTGTAGGCTTTTGGTAAAATATATGATTGATTCTGCAAAGACTCATATGGACAAGGAAGGAATTGTCTTCAATGGGGAATAATTTTCTCAAACAAATTTTGTAATACCTTGATTTTTTATTTTAATTTAAATTGAATTATCTATGAATCAAAATAACCTTTTAGTGTAATCCAAAAATACTTTTAATGTAAAAATATGAAGTTGACATGTCCTATAAGACCCAATACTAATTTATAGTTCTTTGGAATCTCAAGAAATATAAAAATTTATACACATCCTATTAAAGAAACCTAACCCCTTTGTTATTTTCACACCTAACGATTTACTCTCTATATAGAAAACCTCTGCTCCTATACTACAAAACCCATAAATGCATGTTCTTCTACCTATAAAACCACTAATAATAACAAAACCTCTACAAAAATACGATCAAAACCTAAGCTCACCTCGACCACTCCCTCCAGTGCTGAACCCTGCTCCACCGCTGACCGAATAACCCCTGCTTCATCTTCTTCTTCTTCTACATTTTTTTTCTTCTCTCTTTCTGCCATAAAAAAATCTTTGATCTTATGTGTGTGTATATGTACGTGTTCATGTTTGTGTATGGTTTGAACTGTCGACCACCCCCCGCCATGGTGGTGGCCGACGATGGCCACCCTTTTCAGGGGTTAGATTTCGTACAACACCTGAGATTTAATTTGGGGTTTTTCTTTTTCTTTATATATATATATATCTGTGTGTGTGTGTGTGTGTGTGTGTATTTATATGTCCACATATCAAGAAATTATTGTTGGAGTTTTCTATGGAAAGAACGAAATATAATAATTAATTTCTGCAAGGCACGTTCTTGGAACGCTTTCTTTTAGGCAAAATTTCTCCCAATCCGGTTGAGACAGAACCATAACCGCGAGTACACAATGGGTTTTGTAGAACCTGCCTTCAGGATACAATGCAGTATGAACAGTTGTTTGATTCAAACTATGTACTGTTTGATAAAACCCGAGAACACTCTGAATTTGTAACTTGATAATGCCAAAGTATAGAAGACGGAGAGAGGAGAAACTAGCAATTTTCGGTGTCCAAAACAGAGGTCTGGAACTCTTTTTATAGCCATTTCTGTGACTGTTCTTCAACAGTCACAGCTCTTCATGAAGTGACTCAGCAACCGTTGGATCGTGCCTGTTTGGAACAGCTACGATCTAACGGTTCAGATTAGGCATCCCATCGTAAGCGAATGGACATCCCCTACACGAAACGCTACGAGTTCATCTAACGGTTTAGATCAAGCCGTTTCGGATTTTAAACCCTTTGATCGGATCGTTTAATCACAACCGTTGATCTGTTTTACCTCGTCAAAACTTTAGGCTCCCACGCTCCAAGCGACGATGCGCACGTGCGAAGTGCCAAGTGCGCGTCAAAGCGCGCAATGCGCCCTAAGTCGCCCAATCGCCCTTTCGCGCGCCGCGTGTCGCGCTTACGCGCTTACGCGTGTCGCGATTGGTGGTGCTATGCGTAGGATCATAGCCTCTTATTTGACTTGTCAACTAAGAATCTTAGTTGTACTTTAGTTGATATACCACTACCTTTTGTAGTATTCTTCCAATGTGGGACAATATGGGATTTTGAGCATTCCCCATATCTTTCACACCCATTTGCTCATGTTTCTACTTTCTAAATTAAAACCCAAACTATGTTGAAAATAAAACACAAATAATATAATAAAATATTAACAACTAAAAATTAAAATCAATAAATATTGGAATTAATCCAACATTCTCCCACCAATTTCAATATACACAAGAGAGCAAAGCAAAAAAACAATAAATAACTTTTGGCATTATCGCTAAAATCTAGTACATAAATGAGAAGTGTCTTTCGGACTTGAACTTCCATATAGTGAAAATAATTCAAAGCTTCATCAAGGTGTTGTGGTGAACGTATCTTGAACCAAGGACCTTTTGAGACTAGCCGGAACTATCACACATACCGATTTCTGAGTTTATAAGTGTTCTTCTAGTATGCACTTTTATGGCCTTGTGCTAATCCTGATTTCACGAGCGCTTTAGGATCGGTCTTGATTTCATAGAAAGCGGCCACACTTTCGACACTCGAATAGGTAAATCAACTTTAGTGATTCTGCGAGTCACACTTATATGATTTATTAAGAAGTAACCTTCATCCTCTAACATGCAGAAAACCAACACTAGGCATACAGGAATGGAACTTTTTGTATAAATTCCTAGTGTTCCATAACTATAATTTAACTTGTTTGTACCACATTGAACTCTATCTATATTTTCAAGATATGAGTTGGGTTCCCATTAAATATAGTTGTGTTATTTAATAGACCTTAGTCCCATTCCTTTTGAGGTGATATATATCATCTCTCTTACAAGACCTTTAGTCAGAGGATCTGCTAAATTCTTGTTCGTTTTAATATATTCGACTGTAATTACTCCTTCCTTGAGTAATTTTCTTATAATTTGATGTCTTAGACTAATGTGTCTAGATTTTCCGTTGTAAGTTTTGTTCGAAACTTTATAAATTGTGGCTTGGTTATCACAACTTATCATAATAGAAGGTGATGGCTTTTTCCATAAAGGAATATCATACAACACATTTCTAAGCCATTCTGCTTCTTTACATGCATCTGCTAGGGCTATAAATTCAGATTGCATTGTTGAATCTGATACACATGTTTGTTTCCTGGATCCCCAAGAGATAGCTGCTCCTCCTAGCGTAAAAATCCAACCAGTAGTTGACTTGGATTTTGATTCAAGATTATTCCAACTTGAATCACTATATCCTTCTAAAACAGATGGATATCCTATATAATGTAAGCCATAATCCAAAGTCCTCTTCAGATATCTAAGCACCCTAGAAATTGCATTCCAGTGCTCTTGTCCCGGATTACTTGTAAATCTACATAATACACTCACTGCATAAGCAATGTCTGGTCTAGTGCAATGCATGGCATACATTAGACTCCCAATAATACTAGCATATTTAAGTTGGTCCATAGCATGCCCAGTATTTTTCATTAATTTGATGCTAGGATCCACTGGTGTAACAGCTGGCTTAAGTTCAAAATGATTATATCTTTTAAGAACTTTTTCTATATAATGAGATTGAGATAACGCTAAGGAGTTATCCTTTCTCACAATTTTGATTCCTAAAATCACATCAGCTTCTCCAAGATCTTTCATATCAAATTTTGATGAAAGAAATCTTTTTGTTTCTTCAACATATTTGAGATTAGACCCAAATATTAACATGTCATCCACATATAAGCATATAATAACACCAACACCATTTTCAAATTTACTATATATACATTTGTCGGCATCATTAACTTTATATCCATGGGATATAACAATATTATTAAACTTCTCATGCCATTGCATAGGAGCTTGTTTAAGGCCATAAAGAGATTTAACCAATTTACACACTTTCTTTTCTTGGCCAGGCAATACAAACCCTTCGGGTTGTTCCATATAAATCTCTTCTTCTAAATCACCATTTAAAAATGCAGTTTTAACATCCATTTGATGAATAACTAAATTGTGAATAGAAGCAAGAGATATTAATATCCTAATGGAAGTGATTCGAGCAACAGGAGCATATGTATCAAAGTAATCAATTCCATATTTTTGCTTATAGCCTTTAGCAACTAGTCTTGCCTTAAATTTATTTATAGAACCATCCGGATTTAATTTTCTTTTAAATATCCATTTGCACCCAATAGGTTTAGACCCGGGGGGAAGATCGGAAATAACCCAAGTTTGATTTGACAAAATTGAGTTCATTTCATCATTTATTGCTTCTTTCCAAAAGACAGCATCCCTAGATGTTACCGCTTCATGAAATGTGGTCGGTTCATCTTCTACATTAAGAACAAATTTAGTTTTGTTCTTAGTCTCATTTAAATCCCCTTCAACTAAATAAATAACAAAGTCAGGCCCAAATGTTTTTTCAGTTCTTTGTCTTTTACTCCTTCGTGGTTCGACGTCATTCGTTGTTTCTGAAGAAGATATAGGTTGTGAATTTTCTTCTAAATTTGAGGAGTCAACAGTCGATTTATTATTTTCTAAACCTTGATTCAAAGTACTAAACTTTGTTAGATGTTCAAAAAATTGCACATCTACCGACTCAATGATTTCTTGAGTTTCAAGGTTTAAAAATCTATAAGTCGTACTGTTACTAGAGTATCCAATAAAAACACATTTGTAAGTCCTATTTCCTAGTTTAGGTCTTTTAGGTTCGAGTTTTCTTACATAAGCAAGACATCCCCAAACTTTAAGACGTCTAAGATTAGGCTTACGATTAAACCATAATTCATATGGTGTAATATCATTGTTTTTCAATGGGACTCTATTTAAAATATAACATGCGGATAAAACCGCTTCTCCCCACATCGACAAAGGTAAACCAGAACTGATTAACATTGAATTTATCATTTCAACTAAAGTCCTATTTTTCCTTTCCGCCGTTCCATTTTGTTGTGGCGTATATGGCGCCGTAACTTGATGGATTATCTCATGAGTATTACAAAATTGTATAAACTCACTCGGGTAATATTCACCACCCCTATCGGATCGTAGGACTTTAATTTTTCGATTTTGTTGAGTTTCAACTTCTGCTTTAAAAATTAGGAATTTCTCGAAAACTTCATCTTTACTTTTAAGTAAATATGTATATGCATACTTAGAGTAATCATCAATGAAAGTTAAGAAATATTTATTTCCACCACGAGTCATATTACTCTTCATATCACATACATCACTATGAATAAGATCAAGCATTTCGGATTTCCTCTCAACAAATTTGAACGACTTTCTAGTTATCTTCGATTGAGCACAAATTTCGCATTTAGAAAGGTTATCAAATTTACAATCCGAGATTAAGCCGAGATTAGTCATATTTTTTATACTTCTATAATTCACATGACCTAATCTACTATGCCATAAAGAAATAGACTCAACCATATAAGCAGAACTAATATAATTGATTACATTAATTTTAATCATGCCGTTACAAGAGTACCCTTTGCCAATAAATTGGCCATTCTTAGACAATACAAACTTATCAGACTCATACACTAGTTTGAAACCTCTCTTATTGAGAAGGTCCCCAGACACAAGATATTTACACATATCAGGTACATGAAGTACATCAATTAGAGTAAGTGTCTTTCCAGAAGTTAGCTTCAATTCCACTGTGCCTTTTCCAACTACATTGGCGCGAAGATTATTTGCCATCTTCACTTCTTTTCCATCAATTTCTTGATATGTTTTGAATGAAGAGTGGTCTTTGCATATGTGGACCATTGCGCCGGTATCCAGCCACCATCCACTTTCATTATCAATTGAATTTTCTTCGCAAACTGTAGCAATAAGATCTTCAACATTGTTGGTTTCCTTCGACCCATGTTTTTCCTTAAATGCCTTCTTTTTAAGACGACATTCTCGAGAATAATGGCCTGGTTTGTCACAGAAGAAACATTTTCCCTTCTTTTTCTTATTTGCACCTTGGTTCTTGAATTTGGAATCATTCTTTCCTTTAAATTTTGAGTCTTTGGTAATCTTGGATTTTTGATCCTCAACCATATTAGCTTTTGAATGACCCTCACTTTGTTCATCTTTCTTTTCTCGAATACGAGTATCATCTTCAATACGAAGGTGACGAAGAAGGGATTCCACAGTATAAGTCTTTTCATCATGATTAATTTTCTTCTTAAAGCCATTCCAAGAGGATGGAAGTTTTGAAACAATCACCCCTACTTGAAATTCATCTTGAAGATTAATACCAGCGGCTTTAAGGTCACCAACAATTTGTTGGAGTTCATGGGCTTGTGCAACGACAGATTTATCATTATTCATTCTAAAATTCATATAGTTTGAAATTAGAAACTTACGATTGCTCGCTTCCTCGTTTTGATACTTTATCTCCAAAGCCTTCCATAATTCCTTTGCCGTCGAAATCATTCTATGAGCGCTATAAACAGTTTGAGACAAAGCATTGAGGATGTGTCCTCGACACATAAATTCGTCTTCTTTCCTCTTCACACATTTTTTCTTTATTCCTTCGGTGTCTTCGGGTGTGGGCTCGGGAATTTGTTCAAGGTTATCATCTAGAATGTATGCAAGTTTTAGTGATGTGAGGAAGAACATAACTTTCTCTTGCCAACGGGTGAAATTTCCGCCATCAAAACGGTCGAGTCGGATTAAGTCTTGAGTCATGACTTGGATAGATTGTGCCACAGTTCCTTCCATTTGAGTGGAGTAATAAGAATATAAAATTTTGCCTAAAACTGTTGGAGTTTTCTATGGAAAGAACGAAATATAATAATTAATTTCTGCAAGGCACGTTCTTGGAACGCTTTCTTTTAGTCAAAATTTCTCCCAATCCGGTTGAGACAGAACCAGAACCGCGAGTACACAATGGGTTTTGTAGAACCTGCCTTCAGGATACAATGCAGTATGAACAGTTGTTTGATTCAAACTATGTACTGTTTGATAAAACCCGAGAACACTATGAATTTGTAACTTGATAATGCCAAAGTATAGAGGACGGAGAGAGGAGAAACTAGCAATTTTCGGTGTCCAAAACAGAGGTCTGGAACTCTTTTTATAGCCATTTCTGTGACTGTTCTTCAACAGTCACAGCTCTTCATGAAGTGACTCAGCAACCGTTGGATCGTGCCTGTTTGGAACAGCTACGATCTAACGGTTCAGATTAGGCATCCCATCGTAAGCGAATGGACATCCCCTACACGAAACGCTACGAGTTCATCTAATGGTTTAGATCAAGCCGTTTCGGATTTTAAACCCTTTGATCGGATTGTTTAATCACAACCGTTGATCTGTTTTACCTCGTCAAAACTTTAGGCTCCCACGCTCCAAGCGACGATGCGCACGTGCGAAGTGCCAAGTGCGCGTCAAAGCGCGCAATGCGCCCTAAGTCGCCCAATCGCTCTTTCGCGCGCCGCGTGTCGCGCTTACGCGCTTACGCGCTTACGCGTGTCGCGCTTACGCGTGTCGCGCTTACGCGCTTACGCGTGTCGCGATTGGTGGTGCTTAAGCACCACCGCGATGCGTAGGATCATAGCCTCATATTTGACTTGTCAACTAAGAATCTTAGTTGTCCTTTAGTTGATATACCACTACCTTTTGTAGTATTCTTCCAATGTGGGACAATATGGGATTTTGAGCATTCCCCATATCTTTCACACCCATTTGCTCATGTTTCTACTTTCTAAATTAAAACCCAAACTATGTTGAAAATAAAACACAAATAATATTATAAAATATTAACAACTAAAAATTAAAATCAATAAATATTGGAATTAATCCAACATTCTCCCACCAATTTCAATATACACAAGAGAGCAAAGCAAAAAAACAATAAATAACTTTTGGCATTATCGCTAAAATCTAGTACATAAATGAGAAGTGTCTTTCGGACTTGAACTTCCATATAGTGAAAATAATTCAAAGCTTCATCAAGGTGCTGTGGTGAACGTATCTTGAACCAAGGACCTTTTGAGACTAGCCGGAACTATCACACATACCGATTTCTGAGTTTATAAGTGTTCTTCTAGTATGCACTTTTATGGCCTTGTGCTAATCCTGATTTCACGAGCGCTTTAGGATCGGTCTTGATTTCATAGAAAGCGGCCACACTTTCGACACTCGAATAGGATCGATCTTGATTCCAGTTACTTATTTATAGCATACATTACAATCAGGGAATAATCTTTCGTTATACCCATGACAATATTATTTGGCCAGTGTTTCAGATGATTTAAGACCTAATTATTGCTTACCATATGAAATGCCTCTCTTAGTATTAGCTTAACCCGATTACCTTTTTCTCCATTTATCTTTATTGTCGCCAATTTAATTGGATTGATTAGTTGTATGTATTTACTATTTCCCTAAGCCTCTAGACAAATAATTGAGGATTATTTGTTTAGAAACCATCCACAGCCTTTAACCTGATCTAGCCCCTGATATTTCTATTTTTAGAAATATCATCATGTATTAATATGCTTATCTCACAGTGACTGTTGAATCAAATTCTTATTTCACTCCCGATATTATTATCCTTCAAAACAAGATTTTATCTTAAAATTTTTTATCCTTGTTATAGAACTAGAATCATATATTGGGTAAAGTTTTTGCTCATTCCTTATTTTTCACTTATTTTTATCAGGTACGTATAGATTATGATGAATATTTCGGAGATCAGTTGATATATAGAAGCAGGGAAAGGTCATATTAGAAGAAAAGGAGCATAGTTTGGTCCGAGAAATACTTTTGTATAAAAGTGTGACATAAGAATAAATTCTTATATTTCAGTTGTAACACATTTGAGTATCGATAAATGCCTGAGTCATTTCAGTATAATTTATGGTTTATAATTATTATCAGGTAACCCTGATTCTCGAGAAACCGTGATGTGACAACCTGATATCAGAGCACAACCGACCCTATGTGGGACATAGTTGGGTTTATCACTAGGATATTTAGATCGTAGGAATAAGGAGGATAGATACTGAGACAAGAATTAAGGAAAGTTGATTTTCAACCTAGATGAGCAATATATGAGATATTATGACTTAACTTAGGGGAAAGGTATTAAGGATAGGATTAGTAATGATAAGAGGAAGATATACATATTGGAATTATGAGCATAAATTCTTGATTACTACTTGGATGTAGGAGATTGATTCTGATATTCAGATTTTATGTGGTGAAAGAATCATTACAAATTTAGGATTGTTAACGATATGATTGAGGAGTAAAGGTATACTAAGAAAGTTATCTTAGGATGTAATTTATACAATATACTCCACAAGTATGTAATTAAACCGCTCTTATTTTGTCTAAATTATGCTACTGATACTCCCATTGAAAATGATTTACTTCATTTAGAATCCAAAACTTTCATCTTTGAAAGTTATTTCATTACTCTATTTGGAATTTTATTATCAGATTCCACATTATACTCTTGTTATACTGTATACTATTCCCATTAGATTACGAGAAGAATTACTTATGTTAGAAAGGTACCTGTTCAGGAGTAGATAATCAACAATTCAGAAAGTTCGTTAGTGAATATTGGGAGTAAATATTATGATTGACCGTTCTACTCTTTAGAGCGTAACGTTATTACTTACTGTATTTCACCCCAAGATTATAATTTTCCTTAATCCTACATAAGTTGGTTACACATTTTGATTTTCGAACCAATACTATATGCCTCATAGCTATTGTTAATTATTTTCCCAGTTTACTGTGATCCAAGATAATACTGAAAATTTTATCACCAGAACTACCACGGTCTCAGTAGTGAAATATAATTCATATACTAAATAACAAATCTAGTTGTAATTACATGAAATATCACCTATGAACCCTACATGGCTTGGATATTTCAAATTTGTCTTTCTTGTAACCCATTTTCCTAAAAGGAACCTTAATATGGAACCCAAATAATTTTGGTATTCTAATAATATGGCTTTTGATCCTGACAAGTAAATAATAAAACAAAAGAAATCCCTCGTTCTCTTAAGTAGAATTTTTTTTTGGATAAAACGTGTGAATGTCAACAACCCACGTTAAAGACTTTTTCATAAATTATCAAGACGACTTAAGCTCTACAAGAATTAGTAGTTGTTTACTTTAATCAACTAGAATTTTACATTTTTTGAAATCTTTAGTCCCAGATTACCTGTTTCGTTTAATATTAAGTCATTGTGAAATTATCAAAAAATACTTGTTCGTTAAGAGTAATCTAATTTATAGATTATTACTTAACCCTATGCTTTAGCTATACATATCATATGACCACATCCAACAAGTTACGTTCGATAACATGTGCTCCATTAAGTTATGATAAACTTTACATTATCCAGCACCTTATTCGTTATAGCTCAATTACTTTTAATGCCTGTAAGATCCTTTAACAGATAACTGAATTAATGATCCATTTAATTTTATATCTCTTTTCTACAAATATTTATCGGTATCCCGAAATGATTATTAAAATATAGTACCCTTATGACATGTTAGAATTCCGAAGAATCGATGGATTAGGAATAAGCATCAATGAACCCTTTAGAATTTGAAATTGTAACACATTTTACTATTAGTTTTGTACCATAAAACAATCATCGATTCAAACCCCGTTACATCTATTGACATTCACCCTATTACCAGAACTTCAGATATTTAGCTAGCCCATCTAGGACTACTATCAACACTTTCATATTTCTGTTACCTTTTGGATAAATATAGGAGACCCTAATCTTGTAATGCACAATTAGGATACCAAGTAAACTCACGTCACCCAGGTTTGAAATACGTCTTCACCCAATAGGACTTGAGTTGGATACACAAACGTCATATGGACTTTAGAAATGATACAACTCAAGTTAAATTATCATCCAAAAAATAAAATTTGTTGTCGACACTTAATATCGTGACCTTACTTGGAAACATAACCATCTGATTGTATGGAATGTTGTTGCTACTAGAGAACCATGTGAACTTTAGCCAACCCCACACATTTACAAACATCATCAATACCATTGCCTATCCAAATATGAGAAAGAAAACCTTAGAACGACAATCTTTGATATCCCCTTATGATGAAACACAAACTAGACTGAGAACCAAGAATTATTCTACGGTAGGGAAATGAACCTATAATTTAGAAATATATTACATATTCCTAGTCAATATCACCATAAGTTCATCATTCTATATTCAAGATATACCCCAAAAACTTAAGAACATATTATGCAGAGAGGGAATATCCATAGTGTCCAATATAAGAATGATATTAAGAATTTTTGTGGAAATATCGTAACTGTCAACAAGTCCAAATAAGGCACTAGTATTTTCGTGAGTTTCCTTAACTCATTCTGACCATGAAATGGAAATAGGATCGCATCACAATGAATTTTATTATTTAAATGTTTCATACACCTCAAGGTTACAAGTTACGATGAATGGTAGTAAATCGACTCATCAATTTTACCTTTTGCTTCCAAGGAATACTAGTTGATAATTTTCCTGGTACATAATTTATAGTAACTTGATTAGCGTGAACAAATCTAGTAGCTCATAACATATAAACCCAAACGTACCTAGAAACTCAAACTACATTAGATTTTGGGATGAAAACTTACTCTTTTAGATTATACCTACCACCTAAAATACATGTGCTTAGACGAAACCTCATCAAGATTCAAAATTATCTTACCTTGATGATATGACCCAATTCTAGTAACCCCAAGTGTGTGTGTGTGTGTGTGTGTGTGTATATATATATATCATTCGAGACCAATTCTTCCTTATTAGCATACTCCCAATAGTAGTATCAATATACTAAACTGTATTGATTTTAGTGACTTCATTTATATTATTGTAAGAATTATGTTTAAAGAAAATATTTTCATCCTCAGTGGTAAACCTTAGATTATGGAAATTCCATACATCCAAGAAATTCAAATTTCTAAATTTATAGGATAGCCCGATGTACCTTAAATAATCCTTTTGTCTTAAATGAATATTAAAGATCTTCGGAGGATAATTCTACACTATTAGACATCATACTTGCAGTATCCCTTTGTAAATCCTTATAAATTAGAGAACCAATCAAATCAATGTACCTACTTAAAATAATAAACCCATATCAGATGTTGCCTTATGGTAACTTTACAAGAATCAAATTTTATAGATACGTTAATATGATGTTTAGGAAGTTTAGTGTACCTTATGTTAAGATCCCAGCTACATTCTTCCTTAGTATGAGAAATGTTAAATAAACCGCTCTTGAAGTTATAAAGCATAATGAATAAATGATGAATTTTTCCAATGAACCGGTAAACGATTTCACTAACACAGTAAAGCAATCTAGTACTTCCTTAACACATTCTCTATCAATAAAATTCTAGTGAGTGAAATAAACGTAAAGTACAGTATCACCAAGGATTTAAATTCTTATAATAGCCTTGGTATGTAGATATTCAATGTAGTAATCGTAATCAACATTTTATTATCGAACTTTGCATGACACCCCGCCTATTTTAATCACAGGTGATTAGTCCTTTATTAAAATAACCAAGAATCTCATATGGTTCAATCTTAGCATCACCGTCGAAAAATATTTTAATTTCTAACGACCTATGTGAAACTAAGCCGATGCCAAAATTTTATCTTTCATTATAATATCAATATGTGGAAAATACATTAAATTAACCAAACCATCCACACAGTAATAATCTGAACAATCACACGACAAATATATAAATAAATAAGACCAAATCAAACACCATTTCAAAACAAATAATGCAACAACAATCTGAAGTAAATAAATTTGAATTTGAATACAGTTTAATAATTTGAAAAATTAAGTAGTCCGAGTGAAAACATGCCCAAATGAAATACTAAGAGATCTATCTAGAAACGATAATGAAATTTCTAAAGCAACTCCTTAAAGCCTCCACAAGTGTTGGAGCTATGCATCCCTGGATAGAATCATCAACCTTGGCATCCCTATGGCTGGACACCTAAAAGGTTTCTAAAATATTTTGACAAGGGTCAGAGCCCAAGAAAACAGTTTGAAAATATTTTGCAAGTTTTTGACTCACAAATTAAATCAGTTATAAGATAAACATGCTGGTTCCACATACATTCTCTTGAGATATTACTCACCCCTCATCTATTGTGCACACTTAACGAATAAGTACTAATCCAACTAGTTATACTACCCCACATAACTTGTCCTGTTACAACCTTTCTATCCCTTCACTCTATTTTGAGTATTTCCCATATTATTTTACCATTTAACTTAGTTGATCTTTTCCACTTTAACTGACTATATAACATACACTCTAGTTATATAAATACTACATTCACACCTTGAACTTTTAACTCGTATATAATTTATCTACACTATTATATACGTGTGAATATACTACAACAATCACACACATATCGCGTATAATAACCATCTTTTCGAGCACTACTCACTGGATGCATATCTCTAAAATGCTATCATCCCAAGTATGCTCACTCTAACCTAGTTATAGTAAATCAGTTAACACACACTGAAATAGATAAATAAATAGCAAACATAGTGGAGGTGATCATATTTCCCTGAAATTAAGATCGAATCCTACCCAAAATGTTCCACCTCGAAAAATAAATCACATAATAAATATACCAGACGATATGACTTGGGGATGATACTCTCCATGCATTCACTAGTTAGGGAATTCACCCACATCGTGCAAGCTCCTATGATAGCACTAGATGGGCATGTATTCACATAAATATCTAACATCGATATTAATAAAGAACACAAGCATATACATACCATAACATCTTCTCTCTCCCTCTCTCTCTCTCTCTCTCTCTCTCTCTCTATATATATATATATATATATATATATATATATATATATATATATATATATACATACTAGCGTATGCCCGTGCCTGAAGGTACGACGAAATTTTCCATAGTACGTAATCGCGAAAAGGCGATAATTTTTCAAAGTACGTAATAGCGAAATGCAAAAATTTCGAAGTGTAATTTTAAAACAATTGGCCATAATATCATTTATTCATAGGACTATTCACCATCCTTAACAAACAACAAATAGTCCAATAACATTCAAATAGTCTAAATTGTCAAATAAATTCACATATAATACGAAATATACAATATTCATCCATCGAATTCACATTATGTCTAAAAAAACAAAGTGTCAAATTTAGAAAAAAAATTGGGCATAGTCTCCTTTGTTTATTGGACTATCCACCCTATTTAGAGGTAACAACAAATCCCATAATTTTAAAAAGATCCGAAATTCGAAGATGGGAGCTTGAAAGCCGGGAAAGGAGAATATGAATTTATTCATTCCATGGGACTTCTTCAAAATGTTTGTGCCGTGGTGTTTAACCACCATCTTGGATAGGGTGAGAGAAACTGAGCAGGCCTTTGCATGAGCATCGGAGAGCATGTTTTTGAAAATTGCAATTCTTTTAGGTCTTTTTCACTCATTTGTTTCTGGACTAGGTGCTACTATTGCTGTCTTCCCATCCTTCTTCCCACCTCTAGACATTATCACTCTCTCCCTCTCAGTTTTTTGTACGATTTGACAAACAATAAACATAGTTAATCAGTTTTTCGATCAAAGATACAATCACATAAGTAAAAATACAATCAGTAACCAATATGTTGCTTGCCACTGATGTGAAACTGAGTTTTCTCAGTGTGCGTGTGTGAGTGGGGAAGGGGGGAGGGGACGGGACAGGGGGCGCGTGTGTGTGTGTGTCTGTGTGTGTATGCATATATCCAGATTGCATATAAGCATATTGCAGCATATATGCTAGTGCATATATGCATATTGCAGCATATATGCCAGTGCATATATGCAGTGCACATGTGTGCGTGTGTGTGAGTGGGGAAGAGGGGAGGGGACGGGGTAGGGGCGCGTGTGTGCGTGTGTGTGTACAACATAAGCAATGGCACGAAACATTATACTACTAAAAGAAGATCAGATTAAAGTTTATCGCAAAAATTATAGCCATTAATTGATATATGCCAATGCATATGCAGTGTGCGTGTGTTCGTGTGTGTGTATTTATGTGCGCGTGTGTGAGTGGGGAAGGGAGGAGGGGACGGGGCAGGGGGACGCGTGTGTACGAGAGAGATGTGTGTGAATGTATGCATATATGCATATTGCAGCATATATGCACTGCGTGTGTGTGTGTGTTTGTGTGTGTGTTTGTGTGCGCGCGTGTGTGTGTGTGAGTGGGGAAGGGGGAGGGGGGAGGGAGCGCGTGCATATTGCATGTCACGCAACATCTCCTCATCCAGCTTATAGATCCAACAAATAGTTATCATGTGCCTACCTCTATTCAAACTGTCCGAAATTTCACCCTTGTTGTTGTGACAAAGAAATCCACATTGATCGGGGGTTTCATCCCCCACATTTGCCTCCATGGGTACATAATATCCCTCCTAACAATAAGCACCGATGGTACGCTTATTTAAAGTAATGAAAAGAAATTATTTTTCAGTGAATCGAAATACCTGGAAAATAAAACCAAACAATGATGTCAACTTTGCAATGGGTTTGAACTCCTAAATGTTTTCTAGACTATGCAATATCCTAACCATCTGTAATAATTAAGGCTCTAAATCAATCAACCATCCATAATAGTTGAGGGACTTGGTTTTTAAGATATTCAAAAATGCTATGGTGTCATATAAGTATTGACTGAGTAGTATTTTTTATACTAACGACACATATACACTAAGCAAAAGATGAACATAACATAAAAAATAAAAAGAAACCAAAGAGAGAGGCATGCTACTTGATTTACCTTTTGTACTTTCTTGCACAGGGTATTAAAGAGAAAGTTAAAGGAGGGTCATCCATCGACATTGCAAGGGCGTGCTATAGCAGGGTCATCCACTGTTGCCTTTGACATATCTGTGTCTTTTTAGCAGTTGCCTCTTGTCTTTCCCTCTCTTATTCCATTGAGACACGGTGAGGAAGAGACAATTCAGGATCGAATGTCAAAATATCTTTCACTTTTTATTGAATAATTATATACTCCATGAAAACTTCCAATGTCAATAGAGTCATTCTAATTGAAATCGTTAAAATAAAGAAAAAATTATTAGTAATCCAACGAAAAATAGTTGCCTCACTCCTAACGATTCAACCAACACCATTGAGTTTCACCATAGCACCAGAGACTGAAGCAATATTCAAAAAAAAATTATTTAGAACATATGTTTATAAATATTTCCAAATTCAAAACCCAACACTAAAAACTGAGGTCAGGATAGATTCAAACATCACACATAAGTGAATTTCAAAAGGACAAAAAAAAGAAACTTCAGTTTTAGGACGGGGAAAATGAGCCAATTGACTCATTCACATGAATTTATTGACGGGAATTTCAATTGAAATTCCAAAACAGAAATATCACCAGCAAATGAACAAACACCGTACCATAACACCCAATAATTTTAGTGTCTCACCTTGAGTTTCACTATTTATTACAATGGTTTTCTCATAGATCTGAAAACAAAATAGATATTTGTAATATGAAACATTGATTCACACATAAATAGGGCTTTGAAATCAAAAAATTACCTTGGTAGTCTACTTGAGACTGCTTGAAACTCAATAGCTCTCATGTTTCTCCACTAAAGGACCTTGGTCCTAAAGTTCATATCCAATCAAATGTCCAACATCATTCTGTATATACTACTGTGTACCTGCTGCAATTTAAAGCCAATATTGATGAGTTAGTTAGCGATAATAATGGGTGTGAACTCAATATTGCAATTCAAACCCATAATTGTATATAACATCATGCTATAACAATATATACAACATCATGCTATAACAGTATATACGTCCTAGATAAATGTCCAATCAAACCGTTGTGTAGCATGTATATACATGTTATAATAGTATATAATGAAATGTCAGTATTCATCAAATTAAAAATTAATAACAGGAGAGTGTAGCATGTTATAACAATATACATCAAATTAAAAAATACATGATATAACAGTATATAATGAAATGTCAGTATACATAAAATTAAAAATTAATAACATGAGAGTGTAGCATACTACAACAATATACATCAAAATAAAAACTAATAATGAAAACAGATCTCAAACCCAATTTTAATAATGAAATGCCAATAACAAATGAAAACATATCTCATATAACAAACTAACGTTTTTCTAATTTGAAAATAGTCTACACAAAAACCCAAGCCTGAACAGTAACATGAGAGAGTTTTAGAGACTATGTACACATCAAATTATACTTGATTCTGAAAAAAAAAATATTAGGTGACTGCACTTCAACCTCCATTATATCCTAATTTCTATTTGGGCACCCTTTATTAATGAATTGAATAAGGTAGATCTCTCAAAATGCATATGTGGTCTGTACATAACCATAACAATAGAAGTCCAAACATGACATAACCATTACAATAGATAAGAAAATGAAAATAACAAACATTGAGAAATGAAAAATAAAACACACATGTGTTTCTTGAAGAGTAAAATCTTCAAAATAGAGAGAGCGATGTGTTAGGAATTTTTTCAAACAAATGGTGAACAAACACATTTAGCAAATAGATTATCAAAGAGAACCATTTAGCAAAAGAAGAATGATACACTAATATAAAAAAAACATTTAGCAACAAATATATTAGAGAACCAACATATACAAAACTGACATTTTTACAGAACCATTCTTAAACCAATACAAACCCTAAACCAAGCAAACAAAACAATTCTTTGAAAAAAATCCAACCCGTACACAAAAATCCCCAAACCAACCAACAAAAGCAAGCAAACAAATCATGAAAAATGAATAGAGAAGAGATAGATTGATTGTGAGTTCTTATGGAATAGTAAAAACATCCTTACTATAATTTTAAAAGTAACATAATTACAAAGAAAGCAATCAAATTACTATACAAATAATACAATACTACATTAGTTCACTAAAAAATGAGACAAAATTTGAACATTACATGCAGGACCAGACCTAAGCACGCAAGACTACAAATAAACCTTTTCAATGTTAAAAGTGTTACCTAAAAAATAAAAGTGAAAATTCATAACAGAGAAATCGTTTCAAACAGGGTGTATTTTGGGTGAAAAGAAAGGGGAATCACCGCAACTATAAAACATCATAACAGAGAAAGCAAATCCATGAAGTCACATTTTCAAACCCAAATATTAGAACCCACGAAGTCTAGAGGTCTCCATTCTGTATAAAAGATAAAATCCAAATGAATCATATGTCAAATTACCACTACAAATACGGAAAAAAATATCTTAAATCCACTTCAATCGCTCCTGCCATTGGAGATGAAGCACATCATGTCAGGTAACTGCAAAATGAAAAAAAAAATGGTGTGAATATTATGAATAAACACACGTCACAACATATTGAACCAAAATAGAATATAAGAAAAGTATGAACCAAATAATTGAAATCAAACACGAAAATTAGTGAATAATGTATGACATTTGAATAATATACGACATGTTAGATCTGCAAAAAATCATTTGAATGATCTTTAAGGGTTATCATACCTGCTAGCTTGAGGTAACGCGTATCATACCCATAGTAAGATCTGCAAATTAAAACATGTTAGATCTAAAAATTAAAACCCCAAAACATAGAGTACTCGATAGGCGGGGAGGGTGGCAGCTAGAGTAGATGCGACAATGTAGAGCTTAGCGCGGCGGTGGTGAAGGAGAGGGAGGTAGCATAGATCTTAGCCCGGCAGCATGGAACTGAGGGTAGCGGCGACAGGGAGCTGAGGGTGATTTTGCGAGAGATTTTATGTTATGAGGGTTTGTTTTATGAGGCTCGTGTGATAGAAACGTGTGTGTTGGGAGGGGTTGTGGTGTGAGACCCATAGAATTTTCAAAAGACGAGAGAGGGTATGTTGAAAAAGTTTTTTTGGGAAGAAAGGATGTTTTTCTAAATTACCCTCAATTTTGAATTAAAGTGTAATTTTGATGAGTAGAAAAAGAGGGGGAAACCAAAATAGTGAGGGGTAGATTTGTAAAAACAAATGGGATGTGTTCTAAACCATTAATATGTGTAAAAATATGTGAGGAGGTGGCATCGTCTAGACCATTAAAAATATATACATTTTTAAAAACCAAGCTAACTTATTATAATAATAATAATAATAATAATAATAATAATAATAATAATAATAATAATAATAATAATAATAATAATAATAATAAATTAAATTTGGCTAACCCGTGCCTAACTCCCGTATCACTAACCCATAATACACGAGTCTATTTCCCCAGCTCTTATTTAATTTAATTTCACATCCATTAAATAAATTAATGTAAATGTCCTACACGCCCCTCGATAGGTTAAGACTTGGCGGTCCAAGGCTTAGTTTACTCTCATTAAGTATCATCGAGTCTAGATTTTGTACCTGCTAACCTTCCCTAGTCTTTGTATAATTATTAAACTTACCCCTAAAGTTTGCCATAATTATTTTCATTAGAGATTAACACAAGAAAATTTCTAGTTCTAGCAGGTACCCCGAACCGGTTTGAGTATGGGTCTGAACTGGTTTGAACCCCCTGGGTCTTCTTCTTATCCACTGTTACAGATTTCATCATTTTTAACCCATAATTTCTTCATGCAACACACCCAAAATCGAATATAACCTATCTCAACATCATACAAAAGCATATATATTAGTTCTAACAATTCTTTAACATTAAAACATCATTTAGATCATAAATCTCAAGATTTCATCAATGTTTTCTACACATAACCCTAGGTACAATTATCTTTATATAAGATCATCAATACCTAGATTTATTTCATGGTTTTACCCCATAATTTATGATTTCATTTTGTCTACACAAAATGATTCATTCTATATACAATCCTACCCAGAATTACGAATTTGTTTCATCAATCTCCTAAGAACATTATCTGCAAGGGTTTTATAACACATAAAATCATGAAAGATAAATACTTGCCTTACCAACCAGATTTGATTTCATTTTTGTAAGTGATTAAGGTGTTCCTCCATTGCTTTCGATCATAATTTCAGAATTTTTTTTAAGAAAAGGATGTTGCACCTCCAAGAACTCTCTTTTCTTCCTCTTTAATGGCCTCTCTTCTCACCTCTTTTGAATTTTAGGGTTTAGGATGTGTTGTGATGCCGAATCAATTAGCTATATTAGTTTTACAACTCCCAATTCCCAAATTTAGACTAATCCCTTGTGGGCTCGATTATGACTCAAAAAGGCCCCGAAACCCAATTACAACCACCAGGTACACTATTCCGAATATTTTAGCCCATTCGGAGTCAATCATGACTTCAAAATCACCTTCTGAGTCACTCTACAATAAAATCATATTCTAGCCCCAATGAGTCTACACACGACTCTCGGTTGGGATATAATGCTGCCATGACACTCGCTCGTGAGGACGTAGTTTAATTATTACTATTCACTTAGTAATCTTATTCCACAAATATTAACCATTATCTGTCTCGATTAATATTTTTAATTAATACCTAATAATTAGTTCAATTAGATTACGATGCAACTGTAATTAAAAAAATACCCATATTAATTCAATAATAAATGCTCAGAAATACGGGGTGTTACACACTTCCCCCTCACAAAGGAATTCCGCCCTCGAAATTAGGACATACCTGTGGTGAATAAATCTGGATACTGCTCACGCATGTCATCCTCCCGCTCCCACATTAACTCATCAACATTGTGGTGTCCTCACTGAACTCTAACCAAGGGTAACACCTTAGACCATAGTGTGACACCCCACGTAATAAAATATTGGGTGATCTATCCTAAATCAAATTAAACAGGAATCTGATATGGTTTATTCTTAGCATCACTATCAAAAACTTTTAGAAACTTGCTAGCCACCTAGTATTCAAAAGACACGGTACAAAATTTTATCTTTCAATTAAAAAAGATAAATAACTAGTTAAAAAACTAAAACAACATTCACAATATACTAGAGTCCAAACCATCGTGATATGTAAATGAATCAGAGTCATGCCAAATAAACTATCGGCCAAAAACAATCAAACCAAGTAATAAACCAAGTCTAAAACTGCAAGGTAAAACTGATACAAAACTGAAACCATAATACCAACAATGGACCACATGTCCAAACATGATATATAATAATGAGATCCTATGCTAGATAAGAAAGAAACAATCGTCTGCTCAAAATCCTGTCAACATCCACAGTGCTACAACTCCGAGTCCCTGGAATAAAACCATTAAGCATGGCGTCCCTATGGCTGGACACCTAAAATGTTTTGAAAGTATTTTTATAGCAAGAATTAGAACTCAAAAAAGATTTTGGTACAATTAAAATTTGTTATTGATTACACATATTAAGTTCACACACACTCCCTTGAGTTTTCTCACCTTTCATCTAATGTGCACACCTAACATTCTTATACTTAGCCCACCTAGCTATCATACCCAATATATCTCGACTAAAGTATATAACCGATCTTGTCAAGTCTACTCTCTCGTACCACCCCTACAACACGCTTCATTATTAACATTTCTCGCATGTTGCTCATTTTTCATATAACATTTACATATGTTATGTTTAATCATCACAATTAAGTCTCACTTCTTAATTCATATAACATTTCACGTCTAGCCATCATTCAACTTCCATAATTAAGTTTCACTACTTAATTCATAAATCATTTCAAGGTTGCCATTCAATTGCCAAAATTAAGTTTCACTACATAATTTATTATAGATATTCCCAATATATTTTGAATCTTGAAATTAAGTTTCTCTCTACTTAATTTATCATTTAGATGTATATATATTATATATCATCTACATGTTTTCTCTTGCACGTAATTAGAATATCAAGAAGTATATATTTCACACACAATATATACTATAAGGATATTGATCCCGATAATCATCGACCCCAATCATCATATCTTTTACATTGGTACAGATATCCCTCGACCCCAAGGTAAATGTTATGCATATGTATATTGGTTCGGATACTCCTCGACCCCAATATCTTTCATCTTCAATTTGGTTCGGATACTCATTGAGCCTGAATCAATCTTCCATATATTGGTCCGGATAATCGTTGTCCCCAGTACAAAATTAAGCTCACATATTGTGTAATCACATCTCTGTTTCACATTTTAGGGGTTATTGGCTCAGAATCCTACCTCGATCACCAATAGTGATTTATATCTCTTGGATCAGAATCATACCTCGATCACCAATATATATATAGAGAACACTTTTTACGTATTCACACAACCTAAGTAGTACTATGCATCAATAGGTATTCACACCACCTGATAACACATGTTAGTTCGTGGTATATATCTCTCGCATACTCGTCGTACCATTTACTTTAGATTTGTCTCACTATCGTATATTGAGGAGTGTTCATAAAACTCTAAGGGACCTAGTTACCCCTTTACCAATTTCATTAGTTAAAACTTACCCTACTGGTCTATACATTAATTCAATTGTTTCCCGTAATTATTTATCCATCTCTCAGATTAATTACGAATTACTATAACCAATTCCATTCCCGTCTTAATTCTCTCTATAAGACAAAGTCGTACTCCCCTCGTAGGCCTACTATAAAATATTAAATATCCTAATTTTATTTTCACAGGGCCTTAAAGTTTCTTTACCACCTATAATTAGGAATACCAAGAAAAAGAGGATAATATCAAAAATTCTGGATACCGGACTGATCCTCCCATTCCCATGACCGAATCGATTTGTTTTTCTGCAATTTTTGCTCTCTTCTTCACAGCACAGTTTACCCCCATATGAATCACCCAGACCACATAATTCTTCACCAATTTCATATCCGATTATTCCTAACTATTTCTACATGAGTTAGGATGATTTCTAATGTTTCAACACCTTTAAACTTCACTGACATCAATCAAGAATGAATCAATTCTCAACATTCTTTCACAATTCTAGTTTTGTGTTCTTCTTTATCTCTTAATCTTGAACCCAGATTTAGATCCGTATCAACAATAATAATTCTTCTAATTTTTCATCCTCTACAAATGTAAATGCAAACTACATGCAATTCTTACCCAAGCATGTAATCAATTCATACTTTTCATTCAAGATTTTTCAATAAAATCAATCTATTCATGGAAACCCTACACATGGGTATTATAACATCAATTTAATTTGAAATAAACACTTACCTTGAATTGATTAATCTGATTTCTTGGTTCTTTATTGATGATTGATTGTTTCCTTCTCCAATCTTCCTTTCCAATTGCCTTGGTATACTAGATTTCTTCACCATCTTCAAAATCCCTCTTTAAGCTTTGAAAATAGGTTCTCTCTATCCTCTCTAATGACCTATCTAACATTTTTGTGTTGTGAACCCTAAACCCAATCTCTAAATATCTGATATATGGCTCTAAATTTCATAGGTCCTATCTCCTCTTTTTGAAAAATGACTGAAATTAACCCGCGACCCAAACTATACAAAAGGGTACCCAATTACGACTATTTCGATCGATCCGGAATCATTCGTGACCTCTAAATTATCATTTGAATCAGTTAAAATATATTTCTCATTTCTCACCTCAAAATAGTCTACATGTGACTCCGGGTGCGATAAAATAAAATACGTACATATCACTCGCTATACCATATAACCACAATTATCAATTATTTACTATACGCACATAGTAAATATCATAATGAAATATTAATCAGTATCTATCTATCGATTAATATATAATATCCATAATCATTATTTAATCGCATTAAGTTACTTCACTCGCATAATTTAATTAAAACTTAAGTTTCCTAATTAATTCCTTAAATTAATTAAATAAAATTACTTAGAAATACTAGGTATTACATATAACTTACGCTCACTACGATACAATATCGCCACCGGTCTCTCCTCGTATAAGATATATGGTTGTAAGTCGATCTCCTTGAATGGAACATTGCAAAAAGCTCTCTCGCTCCTCCGATACCTCTTCAGTAAAGACAAGTGGAACACATTGTGAATCCACGGTAAATGATCTAGTATTACTAGACTACAAGCCACTGGTCCTACCTTCTCGATGATCGAAAATAGTCCCACATATCTCGGTGCTAACTTCCCCTTCTAACCGAACCCCATGACCCCCTTCATGGGAGACATCGGTACCAAAACTTGGCCACCAACCTCTAACTCTATATTCCTCCTATATGCATCGGTGTAGCTTTTCTGCCCATCCAAGTCTATCCGGATGTGCCCTCGGATTAGATTAATCTTGGCACTAGTATCCCGAATCATCTCTGGACCCAATATCTTGTTGTCCCCCACCTCTAACCAGTAAGCAGGTGCACGACAAGGAAGTTTATGCAGTGCCTCAAATGGTGCCATGACGTTAGTGAACTGGTAGGAATCGTTATACACAAACTCCACTAATGGAAAATGTTTCTCCCATCCTTCCCTGAATTCAAGTATACACATCCTCAGCATATCCTCTAGCATTAGATTAAATCTCTCTGTCTGCCCATCTGTATGTGGGTGATACGTTATACTATATATCGTAATTCCGTGCCCATGGCCACCTAAAAACTCTACCAGAAATGTGACACTAAAATCTTGTCCCAATCGAAGAAAATATTAATTAGGAAGCGGTGTAGACGTAAAATCTTAGCAATGAATAACTGTGCATGCTGTCTTATCTCAAAATTTGTGCGAACCAGTGGAAAGTTTGCCACCTTAGTCAACCGATCCACTATCACCCAAATGGAATCGTGACCTCGATGTGATAACGGTAACCCAGTAATAAAATCCATGGATATTCTCTCCCACTTCCACAGTAAAATCTCAAGTGTCTGTAACCCGGTCGATATCTAGTGGTCAACCTTCACTAGATAGCAAGTAGCACACTTCGAGACGAACTTCATTATGTCCGCTTTATCCACGACCACTAATATTGCTTGCACATATCCTGGTGGATCTTATCCTCACTGGGATGTATCGTAAACTGGACCTGTGAGCCTCTGACATCACTGCATGTTTCAAATCCTCATCCTCTAGGACCATGAGTCTCCCATTAAAATGCAAACCTCCCTCTAAACTGATAGAATAAGACTCTACCTGATCATCTAACAACTGACGAACTCTATCCGGGCAATATTGATCCCCTACCTATGCCTTCACCACCCTCATAACAATATCGGGCATGACATCTAATACGACATACAATCTCGGGAAACCTCATAATCGTGTTGAAGCTCTCTCTACTTTGCCTTCCAGAACTCTGCTATCCCCCGAGTACGCCATTGGCTCAACACGTGTGGCACCATGTTATCCATCCCAGGACGACACTGAATATCAAAATGGTAATCCTTTATAAACTCAAACCACTGCCTCTCCCTCATGTTAAGATCCTTCTGCGTGAACAAATATTGAAGTGATTTATGGCCAAAAAAGAAGGTAAACTGATCCCCCAAAAGATAGTGTCTCCAGATGCTCAAGGCAAACACAAGCACTGTTAATTCCAAGCCACACGTGGGGTAATTCCTCTCATAGGGCTTAAGCTTGCTAGAGGCATAAGCTATCGCCCTATCCTCCTATTGTTCAACACCCCCAAGTCCCTGTAAGGATGAATTTCTGTAAACACGATACTCAACTCCTCCCCTAGGCAGTGAAAGTACAGGTGTTGAGGTCAATATCTCCTTTAGCTCATCAAAAGATAATTGATTATGGTCATCCCAAACAAATGGAAACCCCTTGCGGGTCAGGTTTATCAATGGACTTGCCATCCCTAAAAACCTGTGATCCTTAATCGGTGTCATAAGCTATCCCCACTTCCTCACCATCGATATCTTACTCGGATCAATAACAATACTCCTATCAGATACAATGTGGCCCAAAAACTGCATCTCCTGAAGACAAAATCGACCCTTCTCAAACTTCACATAAAATTGGTGATCCTGAAGTGTTTGCAAAACCATCCAAAAATGCTCGGCATGCTCATCCTCAGAGGAGTGAGACTAAACCAGAAAAATATCATTGAACACTATCATAAACTGGTCAATGAACTCTCTAAAAACCTGATTCATTAGATCTATGAACACTGCTGGCGCATTAGTGAGCCCAAATGGCATCACCCTAAACTCGTAGGACCCATATTGTGTTAGGAAAGTAGTCTTAGGAATGTACTCCTCTCTGACACACAACTGATGATAACTATAACTCAAATGTTTCTTGGGGAGGTACGCTGCTCCCCTCAGTTGGTGGAACAGATCTGAGGCAGTGGATACTTATTTCGAATCGTGACCTTGTTCAGCTCCTCATAATCAATACATAACCAAAGTGATCCATTACTCTTCTTGATAAACAAAACTGGCCCACCCCAAGGTTATGCAACCCGTTTAATGAAACCCAACACCAGGAGCTGCTGAATCTTCCCCCTCAACTCTCATATCTCGGATGGGGCTATACAATAAGGCACTCTGGTGATAGGCCTTGTACCCGATGCTAAGTCAATAATGAACTAAATTTCCCGTCTAGGTAGTAGCTCAGGTATCTCTTAAAATATGTCCTCAAACTCCCTCATTATTGGAATTGTGCCTAAAGATACAACCACCTCCTATGAGGTCTCTTCCTCAATGTAGTATAAATGTTTTTTCGACCCTCCCTAAGTAAGAGGAGTTTCCACTAAGAACTTCTTCTGCCATGGGATAGAGAACACAATGGTCCTCCTGGAGCAATCCACCATCGCTTGATATCCCACTAATTAATCCATACCCAAGATAACGTCACAACCCTCCATATCTAACACTAGGAGGATGGCAGCTAAACATAATCTCCCATATCAATATCCACACCCCTATAAATCGAGTGTATAAGTGAGCCACTATCCAACGGTGACTCCACACACATAAGGAGACTGTCTACTGTCTCTAATAGACCGGCATCTCGTGAAAATCTTATTTCTATGAAAGAGTGTGATTCCCTCGTATCAAATAAAATCCTACCCTTAGTTTTATGAATAAGAAACGTACCCTTTATTACTGACGGTGCGTGTGGGCCCTCTTATATGGCTGAATCTCTAACATTATAGACATGTCCATACTGAACTGCCCATGTTGTAGTAGGGCTAGTGGTGATGGTGCTGCTGGGGGTAAATGAGCCTGTTACCCCTACTAGGAACCCTACTGGTGTGGTCCTCTACCCTCCGAGGACACTCTCTCTTCACATGACATGTATGCTCGCACACAAAACAACGCCTCTAGAAGTCACCTTACCTCTGGACCTATCAAGGTTGTCCTTACTATTTGACCTGCTGTCCTCGACCCTGCTGCCTCCCCCATTACTCATGTAGCCCTAAGGAACGTGTAGCTACTATTGCTGAGGACCCTGTTGGCCCTGCCTGAAACCTTCCTCGGGTCGGTAACCCCAAGATCTAAATCTCTTGGCCTGATTCCCTATCGATAATCCTGCCTCTAATGTTGTCCTGACTACTGTTGCTGCTGTTATGGTGCTTCGTGAACACTTTTTCCCCTTGCCTTACCTAGTTGTCTAGGCTCACCCCCTTTCTTGCTTCCCTTCATATTGAAAAGATGATCCCGACAGTGTAAAGTGATGCGTTGATGACATCTGTATAAGTCACCAACGTAGGGTTGCCAATAAAATGTTGCTTGATCCTCCAGGCTAATCCATCCATAATCTTTGAGTTTCTTCCTTTCTTCACTGTTCACTTCGTCCGGCACAAAACTAGCCAAATGAGTGAACTCCTCCTCATACTCAGCTACTGATTGATCTCCCTAAATCACCTCCTTGAACCTCTTCCGCAAATCTATCTCACCTAATGGAGGAAAGTATTTTATGTCAAACCTAACCTAGAACCTAAAAAATGGACATTGTGTTCCTCTCCTCCACGGTGGTAAATGACTCCCACCACTGTAAAGCTATTCTAACAAGACTAAAAGTTGTTAGCATATGCTTTGCACGTTGTTGTAGTCAACCATACGCATGTGGAATTGAATATTTTTCTTCCACTGGCACGCTGCAATCACATCTGATCTACCACTCGGGTGGGTGGCCCTTCTGAAAGGCCTCCCTAACTCTCTGCCAATCTGACAGCCTCAAATGGGCCTAGACAACTAATGCCACTAACTGCAGTGGCTGCTGGGCTTAAAAAATGGTGATCCATTGCAATCATCATTGCATTAAATTCCTGCACTATAATCTCTGCCACCTCTGTTGATGACACTGACCCCTCCGGTGGTTGTGGCTCCTGCTGAGCTTCCCTCACATTATACCTAGTTGCTTCTTTCGCCGATATTCCTCTCTTGGGGGGAATCTAAAACAAATCAAATTATATGAGTTCATAGTCAAAACAAATATAGCAATAAAATAACGTAATCTCAAATGCGTATTCATGAATGCAACGACCCTAATAAAAGGACTCTATGTCAAAGAATGCTACATTGAAATCATATTAAGGCGCACGAAAACTATGGACTCTAAAACCTGTCTTAGATACCATTTGTGACACCCCGCCTATTTTAATCACGGGTGACCAGTCCTTTGCAAATATAATTAGGAATCTCATATTGTTCGTTCTTAGCGTCACTATCGAAAAACTTATTAATTTCTAACCACTTATGTTATATCAAGCCGTTCCGTGTTTTATCTTTCATTATAATAACAACATGCGAAAAATACATTAAATTAACCAAACCATCCACACAATAATAATTTGAACAATCACATGACAGATATATAAATAAATAAGACCGAATAGATAATCAGTTCAAAACAAATAATCCAACTACAATCTGAAGTAAATAAAACTAAAATAAATACAGTCTGATAATCTGAAAAACTAAATCGTATGAGGGACAACATGCCCAAATCAAATACTGAGAGATCTCCTTTTTATAAAGGTATAAACTGAAGCGTCAAAATCAACTCTTAAATGCTTCTACAAGTGCTACAACTATGCATCTATGGATAGAATCGTCAACCTTGGCGTCCCTGTGACTGGACATCTAAAAGGTTGTGAAAATATTTTGACATGGTTCAGAGCCCAAGAAACAGTTTGAATGTAGTTTGCAAGTGTTTAATTCACAAATTAAATCAGTTATTAGATACACATGTTAGTTCCACGTACACTCTCTTGGGATATTACTCACCCCTTATCTATTGTGCACTCCTAATGCTTACTTACTAAGCCCACTAGTTATACTAGCCCACCTAACTAGTCCTGTTACAACCTTTCTATTCCATTACTCTATAATGAGTATTTCCTTCTTTTATTTCCTAAGTTACATTACCCTTTAACTTAGTTGATCTTTGCCACTTTCATTAATTATATACCATTCACAATACTACATTCACACCTTGTCGTTAACCTATATATAATTTATATATACTATTATATACATATGAATATAATAAAACAATCACACACATGTTGCGTATAATAACCATCCTTCCGAGAACTAGCTCACTAGATGATTGTCTCTAAAATGCTATCATCCCAGGTATGCTCACTCTAACCGGTTACCATAAATTGGTTAACTTACACCGAAATCGGTAAATAAATCGCAAATGTAGTGGAGGCGGTCATATTGCTCAGAGAGTGAGACCGAATCATACCCAAAACGTACCACCTCGAAAAATAAATCACACAATAAAAATACCGGACGATATGACTTGGGGATTATACTCTCCCTACATTCACTATCTAGGGAATTCATCCACATTGCGCAACCTCCTATAATAGCACTAGAGGGGTATGTATCCACATAAATATCTTATTCCGATATTTATAAAGCACACAAGTATATACCTACTATCACGTCTTTCGTATATATATATATATATATATATATATATATATATATATATATATAGTAAATTAAATTCGGCTAACCAGTGCCTAACTCTCGTAGCACTAGCCCATAATACCTGAGTTTATTTCCCCCGCTCTTGTTTTATTTAATTTCACATCCATTAAATAAATTAATGTAAAATTTGGATACGCCCCTCGATCGGTAAGCATTGGTGGTCCAACGCTTAATTTACTCTCACTAAGTATCATCGAGTTTATACTTTGTAACTACTGACCTTCCCTAGTCTTTGTACAATTATTGAACTTACCCTTAAAGTTTTCCAGAAATATTTTTTTTAGAAATTAACACAACAAAATTTCTATTTCTAGCAGGTATCCCCTAACTGGTTCGAGTATGGGTCTCAACCAGTTCTTCGTCTCCACTGGAATGGAATTTACCATTTTTAACCCATAATTTCTTCATGCAACAAACCCAAACTCCAATGTAATTTATCCCAACATCATAAAAAAGCATATATATATTCTAACAATTCTTTAATGTTGAAACAACATTTAATTCATAAATCTTAATATTTCATCAAGGATTAATTCATAAATCTACACTAAAGGATTAATGCTACATGCAATTCTACCTATAATTATGGATTTTTTTCATTAATCTCGCAAGAACATTATCAATTTACATTAAATCAAGAACGCTATACTACATGGGTGTTATAACTCATAAATTCATGCAAGATAAACACTTGACTTTTCAAGCATATCTTATTTCATTTTTGTAAGTGATGAAAGTGTTCCTCCCTTGCTTCCTATCTTAATTCCGGCAACAATTTTGAAGAAAAGGATTTTGCACCTCCAAGAACTCTCTTTTCTTCCTCTCACCTCGTTTAATTTTTAGGGTTTGGGATGTGTTGTGATGTCACCTCAATTAGATAGATTAGGTTTATAACACCCAAATCATAAAAATTAAACTAATGGACCAAGCCCGAATGACCCAAACGCTCCCATGTGAGCTCAGTTATGACTAAAAATGCCCCGGAACCCAATTACAACCCCCCGGTACACTATTTTGACTATTTTATCCCATTTGGAGTCAACCATGATCTCAAAATTGCCATCCAATTCACTCTAAAATAAAGTCCTATCCCGATCCCAATTAGTCTACACATGACTCCCAGCTGGGATATAATCCTGCCACATTACTATTGCTTGCTAGGACGTAGATTACTTATTTACTATTCACTTAGTAATCTCATTCCACAAATATTAACTATTATCTCTCTCGATTAATATTTTAATTCACACATAATAATTAATTCAATTAAATTACAACACATGTGTAATTAAAAAATATCTGAATTAATTAAATAATAAAAGATCTGAAATACGGGGTGTAATGTACTTCCCTCCTTTTAAAGGAAATTTGCCCTCAAAATTAGGACGTACCTATAGTGAATAACTCTGGATACTTCTCATGCATGTCATCCTCCCACTCCCACATCGACTCATCAACATTGTGGTTCCCACACTAAACTCTAACCAAGGGTAGCACCTTAGTTCGCAGCTTACGCTCACTATGATCAAGTATCACCACTGGTCTCTCTTGGTACGCGATATCTGGCTGCAAGTCGATCTCCTCTAATGGAACGTGCCAAAAATCTCTCTTTCCTCCAATACCTCTTCAGTGATGACATGTGAAACACATCATGAATATTTTGTAAGTGCTCCGATAGTCCTAACTAATATGCCACTGGTCCCACCCTCTCGATGATCGTAAATGGTCCCACATATCTCGACGCTAGCATCCCCTTCTTTCCAAACCTCATGAGCCCCTTCATGGTAGACACCCACACCAAAACCTGGTCACCAATCTTTAGTTCTATATGGGAATCTCAATAAATATAAAAGTTTATACATTTCCTATAAAATAAACCTAACCCCTTTTTTATTTTCACACCCAATGATTTACTCTCTCTCTCTCTCTACAAAACCTCTGCTCATATACTACAAAACCCACAAACTCTGTTCTTCTACCTATAAAACCATGAATAATAAACAAACCTCTACAAAAATACAACCAAAACCCGAGCTCATCTCGACCACTCCCTCCACCACCGAACCCCTGCTCCACTGCCGACCCAACAACCCCTGCTTCATCTTTTTCTTCTTTATCTATGTTTTTTTCTTCTCTCTTGCTGCCATAACCTAAGCTTTGAGCTTATGTACGTATGTGTGTCTGTGTGTTCGTGTATATATATATATATATATATATATGTATATGTTCATGTGTTTGTATGGTTTGAAGAGTCGACCACCACCCTGCTATGGGGGTGGCTGACGGTGGCTATAAAACCCTTTTGGTGGTCCTTTTGGTGGTTAGGTTTCATACAATACCTAAGATTCAATTGAGATTTTTTTTTCTTTTTGTTTATATATATATATATATATATATATATTGTAACAACCCTCGATTTTTGGAGACTGAGAAATTAAATTTTGGGAAAATAAAATTTAATTAAATTGGAGAATTTCAAAATTTGGGACTTGAGGCCCAAAAATAGAGAATATTTCAAAGTATTCCGGATGATATTTTTGAGGGTACCATCGATTCCGGAAGGGTCGAGATAGTCAAAATGACTGTCATTGGGTTTTATTTCGGCTCCGGAATGTTTTTAAGTTATTTTGGCTCGAATTGGAGTAAACGAGTCATTTAAAGTGTGTATTAACATTTAAAAATTGGATTTTGTTTTAAAGGATTTGGAGGCTTACGGATTAAGCCATTTCTCATTTGAGAGAAAAGGAAAAAAATCCCTAGAGGGAGAAAGAAGAGAGAAAGAAGAAGAAAGGAAGAGAAAGAGGAAGAAAAGCTTGGGGATTTCCGGCCCAACCGCATCATCGAGGACGATCCAACCTCTACAAATCTGAGGCAAGTGTTTAATCTTGCTAAATAGCTATTGTGTATTTCATTTCATAATTTGTGGGGTAAAGAATTGGATTTTTGGGTATAAATATCAAAACCTAGATTTTTGAGTTTAAATCTTGAAATCAATGTTTAAATATGGATTTAATGGATTAGAAATGGTTGGGATCAACTTTGGGTTGATTAATGGGCTTAAAATCATGATTTGATGAAAGTTTGGGGATTAAAATGGAAGTTTTAGGGTATTTAATTTCGTGGGTTCGCTGAGAAAGGGAAATCGGCCAGCTTAACTGGTATGGCCGGTCGATCGCGGTCTGGGGACCGGTCGACCGCGCCTTAAGGGAAAAGCCTACTGCATTTCTTCGTAGGCAAAATTTTGACCCGCGGTCGACCGGGGGCCTGGGACCGGTCGACCGGTCCCCTGTTTTTAGACCAAAACTTGGATTTCTTCTTCCCCTTTTCTTTTGGAGTTTATTCTTAGGGGCTTCCTTATTGAGCTGTTTTATGGGTTTCCTAAGATGACTTCTAGCCCTTTTTGGTTGGGTTTGTTGATTTGGGGTTCTCTCTCATAAAGTAAGAGATATCTTTTGGGTGACTTATAGGGGGTCTGTCACTTAGTATCTGATAGTGGGAACTTCTTGGAATCATTTGGTAAGAAATATCCATGTATGTTGTGAAATTTCTAGGCCGACATTTATGTCAAATCCTTATAAGGATAGGATATGGTTAAGATATAATTGGGGCCAAATGGAAGAGAGTGGTTGCATACTCTTTAAGAGTGAGGGGTCTCATATCCTTAGAAATGTTTAGTCTGAGGATCAATTTATAACTCAATAAGAGAACGGGTTACCGAGATTTATTTGAATCATAGGTGACTTTGGGAACGGCTTGGGATTGTACTATCGACTAGAATAAGCGGTAGCATAAATTCTAGTTAGGATAGTTTATACGTAAATATGGGGAAATAACCATTGAGATTCCAATACTTGAAATGAGGTTGGAATAAATTGAGGTTTTAGAGTATTAAGTCATGTGTGTGCCTATGGTTAAATAGTACTAAAGGTAATTATGCACCTTTGGATATGGATGAAATGTGTAGTGATGGATTCCTACACAAACTCTTGGGTGATAACCGTAATGTTGAATATATATGTATAGATATATACATATGGTTTTGGGAGACTATTCATCATAGGAAAAATGATTGAATATGTTTCAAGTGAGGGATTGTATTCCCATATCAAGGTACATTTAATGGAAATTGTGGTGACGGCTTGTACATTGAGGATTATGTATACATATAGTGGGTTTATATATCTTATACATGTGAACGAAATTAGTTTGTATATATATTGATATAACGATGTGTGAATATATGTACATATATCTATATATGAATGTGAAAATATGGATACATTTATGTTGTGGACATACATGGTATGGATATTTAAACCGTATATGATGGTTTACTATATTGGATCATATGATGGGATCATATGGATGTATGTATATTGCGCATGTGAGCCATATATATACTTATGTGGTTAAGCATACCCCGCTCATGCTATCATTGGGAAGTTTCCGCGCAGAGGGTGAGCATCCTGGCATATAGAGCAGGGTGTGGATATTCCCCAGGTCATAGTCGTCCCTTGTGTTATTATACGATAGATATATATTTTGGGATGAGACGTGGTGGTTATGTTTCATCTCATTATCGGTTGGAACTATGACCGCTTCCCGGGACGTCGTGTGTGTGAGTTATCACGAGGTGGGTGTCGTTGATCCCCACCAGGTGGTCCCCAGTTGTTATGTGAGGCAGACTCTGGGAAGATGATAACATTGATGCGGTTTTATCGGCGCTATATATAGACGGGTATTATATGTGCATGGCCATTGTACATCATATATGGTATGTACACTTGGTCATGGGTATGGATGATGGCATGTATATATATATATGGTGAGAATAAAATACCTATATATATATATATATATTTATATATCCTAGATGAAAGGATATGGTATTTCTATGGGGTACATCTTGGATGATTATGGTGTACCAGATTATTTGGGGTTGATGTATCGCATTTAAGGAAGATTTCGGTTACATCATCCCCAGGGTATTATTGGAGATTTTTAGTTGTTTTCATATTGTAGTTTAAAAGTTTAGTAGTTATGGTAATATTATATCTTATGTTAAGAATTATGGATCTCTAGGATCGACATTGCCCAGGAGTAGTGTAACGAGGTGGTTCCTTGTTTGGATTTCGCTTTGCGAGACACCTCACGCACGAAACGCAGTGCAATGTCGAGATTTGAGAGAAGTAATTACATATATGGCATAATGGATCTCTAGTCGTGACATTGTCAGGAGTAGTGTAACGGGGCGGTTCCTTGTTTGGATTTCGCTTTCTGAGACTCCCCACGCACGAAACGTAGTACAATTTTGAGATTAGAGAGAAGTTTTGCCATTAATCCATGTGCATGATATTTAGAAATAAATTCTTATATTTTAGCCTATATATATATATATATATAGGGGTAACGTATTAAGAATTATAATTCATGAAATTATAAATCGGAATTCATTATGTCTATTATGGCATAATTGTTGTAATCATAATCTAGTAGGATTAGAAAGGGCGGATCCTTAGATTATGATGGGAATGTAGCTCTTGTGGGTATAGGCTAGGCCTATGATAAGTTAGATTGTCCTAATAACAATGGGGGTAATTTAACTAAAACTTGAGGACGCGAATAGGTGCGGGCCTTTAGATGAGAGGTGAGTTGGGGTTCCACGAGAGAGCGGTCTCACTTTAATTATGAAATAAAGTGCACCGATAATTATTATGCACGGTTAACACACTTGCTAAATATTTTTCACTTTCGGGGCTCTGACCCGTTTATTTTTTTCTCTCCCGCCGGTATATGTATATATTATTACAGGTATCCTGCCGCATGGATGCCGAATGACTTTCTATCCAGAGTCTTGGGAGCCGTGACAGGTGCGGACTGTTGCGGGATGTTTCATGTAGCCGCTTCCTACTTCTTTAAAATTCTAGGTAGGATTCATGTTGTATATCGGGTTTGTACCCAAGGGATATTTATATACATGTTTATATTTATTCCATTTCAGTTATTGTATTGGTTGTGACCCGACAGCTTATTCGGGTCTACTTGTTTAGTACATCCTGTTGTAATTATTTATTTCATTTTATTTCAAGCATTTTATTTATCTTACTTCTTTCTTGCATCTTTCTTTTTTTTTAGTGGTGTTAGTTGGTTGTCTGTTGCATTTTATTTAATTTTTTTAACATCCCGCTTATATGATATCGGGTAGTTAGTCCTATATTATATAGTACCGACAGTTAATGTTGAGACTGGACCATCTGAAACTCCTGATTTAATATAGTATAGGGCTGGCCACCAGTTATTATTTTAGGCAGGTTGTGACAGATGGTATCAGAGCATCAGGTTCTAAAATCTTTAGGATCTGTGCGAGTTTCTGCGTTCTTCCGTTAACGTCCTTGACATAAAGCCCTACAAATAGGACTGTTGTGTTCACTACGTTGTTTTCTTCTGTGAAGTATATTCACTTGATTGACGTTCTGATAACAGTTGCTTTTGCTTCGTTTCAGACGTCGCCTAGATTTTATCGTCTAGGAAAGGATAGGATTAGAAGTACAATACCCATAGTATATTTTGGGTACGCTGTAATCGGGGGTATTTGTTTTCCCCGATTCTGGAGGAGTTATTGAGGAGATTTCTTGCAGTGGTTCGAGGTGATTTATCTGCAGTTGTTTAAGAAAGGAAATTTACTCGAATGGCAAATCTTGGTCCTAGTAAGGTAAACCCGAGGAGAGGCATGTAGTGTAGTCCTTGAGAGGTTTAGATTGAGAATATGTTAACCTTCGTTGGGAAACCTAATGTTGGTGACTCTTACCGAGGTGAGGTTGGTGTAGTTATCCCAATATCAGGAGTATCGCCTTCTAAGATGACGGAGAATGCCCTTAGAGACTCAGTTTCGTTGTGTAGGACGGAGGGAGTTTTCGGCAGTTGCAATCGCGCCTTGCCCTTCAATATGGTTAGGAAGGGTTTTGAGGAAGATGTTTCTCTTATGAAGAAATAGGCTTAGGGATAATGATTGTCCTGGAAGAAGTTGAGGACCCTGAGTTGAGTTTCTAGGACAAGGGGAAACGATTGAGTTACGGAAATGTAAGGTAGAATACCTTTTTTTTGGGTTTAAGTTACGCTTTGTGCGATATTGGGAACTTCGCGTGTGAGGTGTGATGAGTAGCTAGCTGCTACACTGCTAGGGTGTATGGAATTTTCCTAGAGGAGGAAGTGAGCAAGAGTAGCCTTTATATGGCATCTTTGGAGATGATACACCTTTTCATAACGAAATCGTAGGGAAATATCCCATTGAGGAAAGAATTTATTTTTACACATAAGTGTTGATATGATGTATAGGAATTTCATAACTGAGAGGTTCAGAGTTTGGTAGATTTATGAGGAGCGGATAGTTTAGCTCATAGTTGTGCTAGTTTTGAGAACTAGATATTGGTTAACAATATTGTATTTATTGAGGCCTTGTGTTTTAAACATAAGGTGTTTGTTTGGCGTGTCGAAAGACGCGGAATATATTTATATCGTATTATTGTATAGGCCCTCGGGAGATATCTAAAATATGGAAATCCCTCTTTTTATAAAACCTTAACCTTGGTTCAACTAACCTCAATCCCCGACCTAGCTACATAGTAGTGTATTGGGAGGGTTTCTTGTTTGGATTTTGCTTGCGAGACCTCCCCCGCACGAAGGTGGCTAGTGTCAGGAATTGAAGAGAGTTCTACCATTGGGAATTTTTTTTTTAAAATTGTATATATTTAGTATGTTGTTATAGATCATATTGTTGAGGGTTATATTATGATTTGAGGCTAATGGAGCTTGATCATAATTTTACGAGTGGAAACTCGGATACGGGGTGTATGGGCGCCCTGGGTAGTAGTTGCTTTAAAACTGTACGGTTCGACGTGAGAATCAGAAGGATCGGTATAGTGATCCTAAGGATTGATGTGAGGACAAGATGATATTAAGGTCCTAGGCATGTCTTAAATTTCGCGGACGAAATTTTTGTAAGGGGGGAAGTATGTAACAACCCTCGATTTTTGGAGACTGAGAAATTAAATTTTGGGAAAATAAAATTTAATTAAATTGGAGAATTTCAAAATTTGGGACTTGAGGCCCAAAAGTAGAGAATATTTCAAAGTATTCCAGATGATATTTTTTAGGTTACCATCGATTCCAGAAGGGTCGAGATAGTCAAAATGACTGTCATTGGGTTTTGTTTCGGTTCCGGAATGTTTTTAAGTTATTTTGGCTCGAATTGGAGTAAACGAGTCATTTAAAGTGTGTATTAACATTTAAAAATTGGATTTTGTTTTAAAGGATTTGGAGGCTTACGGATTAATCCATTTCTCATTTGAGAGAAAAGGAAAAAAAGCCCTAGAGGGAGAAAGAAGAGAGAAAGAAGAAGAAAGGAAGAGAAAGAGGAAGAAAAGCTTGGGGATTTCCGGCCCAACCGCGTCATCGAGGACGATCCAACCTCTACAAATCTAAGGCAAGTGTTTAATCTTGCTAAATAGCTATTGTGTATTTCATTTCATAATTTGTGGGGTAAAGAATTAGATTTTTGGGTATAAATATCAAAACCTAGATTTTGAGTTTAAATCTTGAAATCAATGTTTAAATATGGATTTAATGGATTAGAAATGGTTGGGATCAACTTTGGGTTGATTAATGGGTTTAAAATCATGATTTGATGAAAGTTTGGGGATTAGAATGGAAGTTTTAGGGTATTTAATTTCGTGGGTTCGCTGAGAAAGGGAAATCGACCAGCTTAACTGGTATGGCCGGTCGACCGCGGTCTGGGGACCGATCGACCGCGCCTTAAGGGAAAAGCCTACTGCATTTCTTCGTAGGCAAAATTTTGACCCGCGGTCGACCGGGGGTCTGGGACCGGTCGACCGGTCCCCTGTTTTTATCCCAAAACTTGGATTTCTTCTTCCCCTTTTCTTTTGGAGTTTATTCTTAGGGGTTTCCTTATTGGGCTATTTTATGGGTTTCCTAAGATGACTTCTAGCCCTTTTTGGTTGGGTTTGTTGATTTGGGGTTCTCTCTCATAAAGTAAGAGGTATCTTTTGGGTGACTTATAGGGGGTCTCTCACTTAGTATCTGATAGTGGGAACTTCTTGGAAGCATTGGGTAAGAAATATCCATGTATGTTGTGAAATTTCTAGGCCGACATTTATGTCAAATCCTTATAAGGATAGGATATGGTTAAGATATAATTGGGGCCAAATGGAAGAGAGTGGTTGCATACTCTTTAAGAGTGAGGGATCTCATATCCTTAGAAATGTTTAGTCTGAGGAACAATTGACAAATCAATAAGAGTAAGGGTTACCGAGATTTGTTTCAATCATAGGTGACTTTGGGAACGTCTTGGGATCGTACTATCGACTAGAATAAGCGGTAGCATAAATTCTAGTTAGGATAGTTTATACATAAATATGGGGAAATAACCATTGCGATTCCAATACTTGAAATGAGGTTGGAATAAATTGAGGTTTTAGACTATTAAGTCATGTGTGTGCCTATGGTCAAATAGTACTAAAGGTAATTATGCACCTTTGGATATGGATGAAATGTGTAGTGATGGATTCCTACACAAACTCTTGGGTGATAACCCTAATGTTGAATATATATGTATAGATATATACATATGGTTTTGGGAGACTATTCATCTTAGGAAAAATGATTGAATATGTTTCAAGTGAGGGATTGTATTCCCATATCGAGGTACATTTAATGGAAATTGTGGTGACGGCTTGTATATTGAGGATTATGTATACTTATAGCCGGGTTTATATATCTTATACATGTGAACGAAATTAGTTTGTATATATATTGATATAGCGATGTGTGAATATATGTACATATATCTATATATGAATGTGAAAATATGGATACATTTATGTTGTGGACATACATGGTATGGATATTTAAACCGTATATGATGGTTTACTATATTGGATCATATGATGGGATCATATGGATGTATGTATATTGCGCATGTGAGCGATATATATACTTATGTGGTTAAGCATACCCCGCTCATGATATCATTGGGAAGTTTTCGCGCAGAGGGTGAGCATCCTGGCATATAGAGCAGGGTGTGGATATTCCCCAGGTCATAGTTGTCCCTTGTGTTATTATACGATAGATATATATTTTGGGATGAGACGTGGTGGGTATGTTTCGTCTCATTGCCGGTTGGAACTATGACCGCTTCCCGGGACGTCGTGTGTGTGAGTTATCACGAGGTGGGTGTCATTGATCCCCACCAGGTGGTCCCCAGTTGTTACATGAGCCGGACTCTGGGAAGATGATAGCATTGATGCAGTTTTATCAGCGCTATATATAGCCGGGTATTATATGTGCATGGCCATTGTACATCATATATGGTATGTACACTTGGTCATGGGTATGAATGATGGCATGTATATATATATGGTGAGAATAAAATACCTATATATATATATTTATATATCCTAGATGAAAGGATATGGTATTTCTATGGGGTACATCTTGGATGATTATGGTGTACCAGATTATTTGGGGTTGATGTATCGCATTTAAGGAAGACTTCGGTTACATCATCCCCAGGGTATTATTGGAGATTTTTAGTTGTTTTCATATTGTAGTTTAAAAGTTTAGTAGTTATGGTAATATTATATCTTATGTTAAGAATTATGGATCTCTAGGATCGACATTGCCCAAGAGTAGTGTAACGAGGTGGTTCCTTGTTTGGATTTCTCTTTGCGAGACACCTCACGCACGAAACGCAGTGCAATGTCGAGATTTGAGAGAAGTAATTACATATATGGCATAATGGATCTCTAGTCGTGACATTGTCTAGAGTAGTGTAACGGGGCGGTTCCTTGTTTGGATTTCGCTTTGCGAGACTCCCCACGCACGAAACGTAGTACAATTTTGAGATTAGAGAGAAGTTTTGCCATTAATCCATGTGCATGATATTTAGAAATAAATTCTTATATTTTAGCCTATATATATATATATATATGTTGGGGTAACGTATTAAGAATTATATTTCATGAAATTATAAATCGGAATTCATTATGCCTATTATGGCATAATTTTTGTAATCATAATCTAGTAGGATTAGAAAGGGCGGATCCTTAGATTATGACGAGAATGTAGCTCTCATGGGTATAGGCTAGGCCTATGATAAGTTAGATTGTCCTAATAACAATGGGGTAATTTAACTAAAACTTGAGGACGCGAATAGGTGCGCGCCTTTAGATGAGAGGTGAGTTGGGGTTCCACGAGAGAGCGGTCTCACTTTAATTATGAAATAAAGTGCACCGATAATTATTATGCACGGTTAACACACTTGCAAAATATTTTTCACTTTCGGGGCTCTGACCCGGTTATTTTTTTCTCTCCCGCCGGTATATGTATATATTATTACAGGTATCCTGCCGCATGGATGCCGGATGACATTCTATCCAGAGTCTTGGGAGCCGTGATAGGTGCGGACTGTTGCGGGATGTTTCATGTAGCCGCTTCACACTTCTTTAAAATTCTAGGTAGGATTCATGTTGTATATCGGGTTTGTACCCAAGGGATATTTATATACATGTTTATATTTATTCCATTTCAGTTATTGTATTGGCTGTGACCCGACAGCTTATTCGGGTCTACTTGTTTATTACATCCTGTTGTAGTTATTTATTTCATTTTATTTCTAGCATTTTATTTATCTTACTTCTTTCTTGCATCTTTCTTTTTTTAGTGGTGTTAGTTGGTTGTCTGTTGCATTTTATTTAATTTTTTAACATCCCGCTTATATGATATCGGGTAGTTAGTCCTATATTATATAGTACCGACAGTTAATGTTGAGACTGGACCATCTGAAACTCCTGATTTAATATAGTATAGGGTTGGCCACCCGTTATTATTTTAGGCGGGTTGTGACATATATGTATATATATATATATATATATGTGTGTGTGTGTGTGTGTGTGTGTGTGTGTGTGTGTGTTCATATATCAATAAATTAGAACATTTCCAAATCATTTTCGTTGAAATTACTAATTTAGTTGGTTGAATTTCATCACCCAACGATTACTACTCGATCTTGATTTTGGGTAATATAATTTTAACTCACAATTGTCTATTGTCAATTTTTTTATTTATAAATGCCTCTATGTCTATATTTTAAACTCAGTTACATATAAAATTGTCATAAACACGAGACCTTAAACATGTACAAGTAATCGTACATTTTTTTATAAATATTTGGACTCGTTGTCATTCTTTTTATAAAAGTTTCACTTTTCTAATAAAACTATATTTAAACAAGTCACGACACACAATGACTCGAGATTATGTCATTATTATAATCCGATACTTTATTACGAGTCATATCTATTAAAATTGTGATTATGCCACTATTGGACTGTTTATGCTGTTGTGTTGGCTAATTTTGAAAGTGGCACGACCACTATTGTCCAAATAAGGAAGGGAGTTTTTTTTAAAAATATTCTAAATTTATTTTGAGTGAGGAACATTAATTTTATAACTACCCATACTGAATGTTAACCCTCGAATAATATAAAATATGACATATAAGGAATAGTAAACACCAACACAATATCGGCTTAAAACTAATATTTGAATCAATCTAATTAAGAAATTAATCTCGAACCAAAATTGGAAATTAATATAATTGGAATCACATATCGGGACAATGCCCAAGAATAAGTCTTTACATTCGTATAAAATTGTGGATTTTGTTAAAATAGTCAAATCGTATATTTGACTTGTTTAATATTTTAATAAACTATTAAATTGTTGTTTATTCAATTTATTTAGGTGAATTGAATCCCTTGATTCCATTTAAAGAATATGTTTTATTTATATTTACCGAACGACGTCAGTTATCATAAACCCAAACCATTCTTCACAAACACCGATATACCCACTTTCATTAAACCTCGAGCAAGAATAACTACGGGAACTAGAATACAACAATGGAACATCCCTAAATCCTCGTAGGTGATTTCTTATTCAATATTATGTTCTCGTAGTGCTATTGAATTACTCCTATAGTTAATATCACCTTGTGATAGACCCAATATATCATACTCTCATTATGGAACTCATATGAGTAGTTTAAATTGCTACGTACAATTAATTCATATATTTAAAATGGCTCCATATTATTTCGTATGATTCTTATGACACGGTTACTTATTTATAGCATACATTATAATCAGGGAATAAGCTTTCATTATACTCGTGACTGTATTATTTTGCCTATGGGACTCAGATGATTGAGGACCTGGTTATTCCTTTCCATATGGAATGTCTCTCTTTGTATTGGCTTAGAACGATAACTTTTATATTCAGTTATCCGACTGATTTTATCTAATTTAAATGGATTTATTAATTATATTCATTTGTTATTTCCCTAACCCTCTAGACAAATAATTATGGGTTATTTGTTTAGAAATAATCCACTACCTTTAACCTGATCTAGCCCCTGATATTTCTATTTTTAGTAATATCATCATGTATTATTATGCTTATCTCACTGTGACTTTTGAATCCAAGTCTTATTGCACTTCTAATGTTATTATACTTCAAAGAAAGATTCTATCTTAAAAATCATTTATATCCTTCTTATAGAATTGGAATCATCTACTGGGCAAAGTTTTTCATATTCCTTCTGTTTCAGTTATTTTCATCATGTACCTATAGGTTCTGATGAATATTTCAGAGATCAGATGGTACATGAAAGTAGGTAAAGGTCATATTAGAAGAAAAGGATCTTAGTTTGGCAGGAGAAATACTTTTTTATAAAAGTGTGACATAAGAATAAATTCTTAGATTTCAGTTGTAACACATTTAAGTATCAATAAATGCCTTAGTTATTTCAGTATTTTTGGATTATTTTTGGTTTAGAATTATTATCAACTAACCCTCACGCTCAAGAAATCGAGATGTGACAAATTTTCTTAACTCCAATGAAGATTTCTAAAAACCTTCCATTGTTCATATGTCTATTCGTCCTGTGAAAAATCAAACTTAGATTCAATACAACTGTTCTGCTAGGTAGATTAATCATTGTAACTTTTGTTATGAATTTGGTCATTTAAAATAATTCTATTTTAAATGTTGAAATCTAAACAGAACATGTGCCAATGCCAATAGAACCAGAATGCCTTTTAAAGCCAAATTTGTTAATAGGCCGCTGTATCATGGTGATTTCTTCCATAAAACTGTCCATTTAGATAAATTTATTACAAACGTTTAAACTTGAATAAAAAAGTTAGTAATGATAATAGACCCAATGCACCTATAAATACCAAATATGTTAAGAAGCTTGCTTCTACTAAGCCAATGCCTTTGAAAACTACAATTGTTTTTCCAAAAACTAAGGAAATTTGGATTAAAAAATGATTTAAGTTACTAGTTGAGATACAATATTATTGTATCATCATTAAATTCAATATATAAAAACTCTCAATGGTACTTAGATTCATTATATTCTAGGCATATGAATGGGGACAAATCAAAACTTTCCTCCGTAAAATTTTTTATTAGAGGAAATATGACTTTGAAGATGGTAAATTGTCCCGGATCATAGGCAAAGGATTAATAATGGTTAATGGGACCCTTAACTTGAAAAATATAGTAAGGATGATCTAATACCAATTTAAGAGTACATAATAGTCCGATGGTGTAACTTATTTAATTAGATGTCAATCCACGAACACATTTTAATTCTTTTAAACCCTAAAACATGAATGAGGTGATTCAAGACGTTAAGCAATAAAGCATGCAATCATAAACTCAACTAATCAAAAGATTTTTGGAAAAATCCCCAAAGGCCTTTTATTTCACTAATACCGTTTGCAAATCGCAACTTACAATCTTGTGAGTGAAATACAGCCCAATGAATCTCCTGCAAGTGACCTTCATTTTCTTCAGCACTGGTTATCACAAGTACCACAAAGATCGTAGTCTTCCTTCAACAATGATTCCTACAAGAATCACAAGAGTAGCATTAGATACTTGTTCTCTACAAGATCAACAGTGAAGAATCATTCTTCTCAATCGTAACTTCAATATAAAAGTGGTTTAGGTTTTTAAATATGATCCATAAAAATATATAAAGAAATTTGTGAATCAAAAAGTTTTTTTCCCTTTTTAAAAGTGAGGACTTTATGCAGTAGATTTGCAGTTTTCTTAAATGATAAGTCTTAAAGAAAACCCTACACGAAGAAGGAATTTATAGGAAAATACAACAATCAAGGCGGTGTAGGCTCGTTCGAATGAGACTTGCACTTTATTCTAATGAGATCATCATCTCGTTTGAACGAAGTAGATCTCGCTTATAATGACCTATAAAAAACGAATATAGTACGCCCTTGCTGAAACCTCACTTGATTAAGGATTTAAACGGCCTATAAATAAGACTCAAGATCGTTCTAACGAGATTTCCACCTCGTTTGAACACTTGGTAAAAAAGATAATTTATCTTTCAAGTTTGAAAAAGAGCCTCATTTTGTAAAAAAATATTTTATAAAAATCTCCCAATACAATGTAAAAAATCCACGAAATCCAAAATGACAATTCTAGTGATATTACGTGACGTTGTGGAGTATAAGAATGATGACCGTGGATCATGTTGAAGATAAAGTGGCACACGTTGGAGATCCATTATGTGAAGTACCCTGACATAAGTAATGGGATATGCCATACTCGATATACCCCCGAAGTAATGGACAAGTCCTAGATGCTAGGGGCAATGTCAGAAAAGTTTCCATTACAAACTTGGATTAGGTTTTACTCATTGAGGGAATCCAACTTTCTTAATATAAATCAATTTTGTGACATGGACCACACAATTTACTTTTCTAAATCTGAGTAAAAAATTGTTAATTTTGAGGATAAAACAATTCTTTGTGGTGAAAGAACGTCTGAAAACTATTATGCCGTTATTCAAAACACAGATGTTGTAAAAAAATTATTCGCTAGGTTAAATAATGTAGACTTATGGCATGAAATATTAGGAAGCATTAACTTTGAAAACTTATATATGTTAATAAGTCAACAACTTGTTCGTGGTCTTCCTAAAATTCCAATAGTTAAAAATTCTATTTGTCGACCATGTCAAGTTTTGTAAGATTTAAAAAGCCTCTCACAGAAAGTATAATAAGTTTTAACCTCTCAACCTTTAAAATTGCTTCACATGGATTTAATGTGACCCTCTCGGACTACTAGTTAGTGTTGTAATTCTTACATCCTTGTCTTTATTGATGATTATACTCGCTTTACCTGGTTATCTTTCATGAAAGGAAAACACGACACTTTTCAAATTCTTTTTAACAATTCTTCTAAAACTTGAAAATGAGAAAGACATCCAAGTAACTACCATCTGTAGTGACAAGGATAGACATTTTAAAGACACTGGTGGTGTAGAATATTGTATAGGAAATGGGTATCAACATGAATTTAGTACACCCAAAACCCATAAAAAAGTATAGCGGAAAGGAAGAACTGAACCATACAAAAATGGCTCATGTCTCACTTCACGCTAACAACTTAACCGAATATTTTTGGGTTGAGGCTAGTAAAACTACCTGTCACGTTATAAATCGGTTGTATTTAAGGAATAATAGCCAATAGACCTCTTATGAAATTTCGTACGACAAATAACCAAATCTAAAATATTTTTAGGGTCTTTCGTAGAAAATGTTATGTTTGTAATGATAGCGAACAACTATCCAAATTTGACACTAAGGGATTCTCAGAATAGTTGAGATTATCATGTATAAAACCTAAAAACAAATTTTTTTTTGGAATCCATTAATGTTATTTTAGATAATAATGTTACCCATCACTTGGAAGAAAGTGAGAATCCCCTGTTGGCTAACGGTACTGATAATGAATATTTATAAAAATAGTTAGCATATAATGATTCAGACTCTCTACCACCTGATGAACTTGATATTCCTAACTAGGTTAAGGCAAATCACCTGAAGAAAAACATCTTAGGATATTTTAGAGAACCCATAAGCACTAGATCCCAATCTATAAATGCCTTATTTTTTTCTTATGTCTTTAGTTGAACCTAAACATACAAAAAAGATTTAATAGATGTGTCATGGTTGCTTGCTATGCAAAAAGAACTAGGACAATTTAGACCACACAATGTATGATATTTAGTGCCTCGTCCCACTCACACTAACGTAATAGGAACAAAATGGATATTTAAAAATAAGTGTGATGTAATAACCCTCGCTTATGAGAACATATTTTATATTTAATTACTAGGTACGGTAATTAGATATAAAATGTTGGGTTATAGATTGAGTATGAATTTAATGAAGAAAAGTAAATGTTCACCATGAAATTTCATATTTACCGTAACTATAGGTGAATATTACCATGTCATGTTTTATAATATCATATGAATTAAAATGATATTTGGCTTAATAATGAGATCGGAACTTAAAATGAATTATAAATTGTCCAAATGATAATTTGGAGGCCGTAGTTGAGTCCGGAATGTGCGAGATAGTCAAATATTGTGCCATATTGTATTTTGAGGTTTTTGGCACTTTTGACTGGTTATACCATAAAAATGCAGTTGCGTGTTATTTTATCACAATATTGGTCAATTAAGTTGGAATTTTGACTAATGCCACGACTTAGTCTTACTAAGTCTTCTATTTTCCCAAATTTCATTTCCTAAACCTAGAGAAAGCTTGAGAGATGAAGTTAAAGAGTAGAGAAAAGAGAGGGGATTGAAGATTGAGGGAGGATTCTTGCTTCTACACAAGGAAAATCTGCATTTTCTCAATTGAGGCAAGTTTTCTACTTGCTATTTGTGGTTTAAGACAAATGATTTGTTATGATAATGATGTATTAATCATGGTTTAGCTATTTTAGGGTTTTCTTTGTGTATTAGTGGGTTTTGATCCATTCAAGAATGTTTTGGATGTTTGATGAGGTTTATGGTAGTAGTTAGTAGCATTTATGTTATGTTGGTGGAAATAAATGAGTGGGCTTTGGGATTAGCATGAAATAGGAAGATTTGGTTTGGTCTAGGTCTGCAAAGACCGGTCGATCGCGGTTCTCAGACCGGTCGACCGGGACTTCGGGAGCGGGCACACTGCTTTCTATCAAAGGCATAAAATTTAAGGCGCGGTCGACCGCGGCTCCCTGACCGGTCGACCGAACCTGTCGAAGTGAACTTTCTGCTTTTCTTCCTTGGAAAAATCTTGTGATGCGATCGACTGCGGTCTTGGGACCGGTCGACCGGTCCCCTGTTTTCTTCCCTAAAATTTTATTTTCATTTTTCAAATCTTTTCTTTTCATAGGGACTTAAGGACCTTCTTAAATGAAGTAAATATAGGGTCTTAGAGTATTAGTTGAGTTTGGTTGACACCCTAGACTCGAAGGGGTTCATCTAGGGTTCATTTCAAGGGGGGGGGGGGGGGGTTAAAGTAATGTTCAGGCATTACTTCTCTCTTATAGTTTTATAATGATGTAGGAGATCTTAGAGTCAAATTTGGAGACTTTGGGAGTTATTGTGAGCTAGGTTTGACTTGATGGTCTTTTATGAAGCCAAAAAGGAGGCTTTGTAAAATAATTTGGGGAGTCTAACTATTTATCGAGGGTGTTATGCTGATATGAAATACGTATAGTTCCGGATAATCTTAATGCATTTGATAAAATGTAAAATGGATAAAGTAAATGATAACTTACTAAATCATGTCATGGAAATTAATAAAATGGATGATACACACCTCTCTAAATACCATCTTAAGGGAAGTCCGTGCATGAGGTGAAGCCCCCTGGTTAATGAATGCAGGGTGGATATAGTCATAGGCCATATGAGCACTTGTTTTATATTATCTGCGATGGGTAGGAGATTCCGGGTGTGGTCTTGACTACCTCGCAGGCATATGTCCACTTCCCGACGTTTCGATAGGATCCCAGGTTGTCTTATGATAGGCCCTGGAAGATGATGGTTATTTAGGGGCGCGCACAGTGGGGAAACCCAGACGGGCGGTCTTAGAATCGTTATATATATATTCTTAAAACTATTCTAATTATCGAGTTGAACTCGATGGAACATGAATGCCATAAAGAGCAAAGTATATGCCACAAAGAGCACACAATTGAAAAATGTGCCATAAAGAGCACAGGATAAGTTTGTATTCCTGATAAGGAATGAAAAGAAGATGAAATGAAAAGGATGAAAGATGAAAAAGGTTAATGACTATTATCAATTACATACATAATTGACTCTTACCTTATGATTACTTAAATTGCCTTAGTTTATTTCATAATGTTACCATGCTAGATTCTCATCTCTATCATCCATGTTTAACTGTTCATCATTGTCCTACTTGTCATTTATCTGGTGACCACATAAAACCCGGCTCTTACCGGTTCTTCTTTCTTGTTGTGCATGTATATATTATCCACTCAGGTGTTCCACCGCAAGGTCGCCCGTAATGACCTTCCTATTCCAGTGTCTTTTGAGGAGCCGTGACATTTTGTGGGTATCACGGGACATTTTGTGTAGACGCCTCCCTTGTTGTTTTCTAGTTATGATCAGTCGTTATTCGGGCGTGTGGCCCAAATGGTTGTAATTGTATAATGGATGTATTGTGTAACACATGGAAATTATTGTATATTGTACGAATTCTATTGATCGACATTTCATTCGGTCCTTCCCTTATTATGGTTGATATATATATGTGCTTGTGGGAGTTTCCACCTTTCTTTTCTATTATGGGTTGTTGAAAATCCTTTCCTTAAATTACAAAACCAAACTTCAAACCCATTTTCTGGAATATTGTGTGGTTATCCCGTATACTCTTTATGTTGTCACGATGTTGAGGATGATATTTATCCATGATTCTTGTATTATCGGAGTATCGGGTTGGCCACCCCTTATTTCGGATACCGGGTTGTCACATGTGATGAATCTATTAACATATCAAAAAACATATCTAGACTAGTTCCACAAGGATATTCTCACATTGATGTTGATGAAACCTTTGCTCATGTTTCTAAATTAGAATATGTTAAATTGTTACTTGTAATTTCTTGGAATTTCAACTTTGAATTATATTAAATGGAGGTTAAATATGCATTTTTAACTGGTAATTTAAATGAGAAAATTTATGTTGGACAACCTTAAGGATTTCTTGATCCTTTCTTCCGCAATCACGTCTTTAGACTCACTAAGCCACTTTATGGTTAAACAAGCCGAAGCCCCCCCCCCCCCACCCCCATGCTTTGTATGAGAGATTATCATCTTTACTAACGGAAAAAGATTTTTATCTAGGGATAGTAGACCTAACTATGTTGGTTTAACGTAGTAATTTTTTTTTATTAATCGCTCAAGTTTATGTTGACGACATACACCTCTCCCTCGAAAGTTGAAAACTTTGCTAATATCGTAAAATATGAATTTCAAATGTCTATGATGGGGGAATTGCAATTCTTTTTAGTCCTCCAAGTAGCACAAAAACCTGATCATATTTGTATCTTCGAGTCTAAATATGCTTTAGATTTAATTAACTCTCTTGATCTGACTACTGTAAAATTGCTAGAACTCCTATGAGTTCATCTATCAAACTTTCTAAAGATCAATCCGGTAAACAGATAGATGTTATGTTATATCATAGTATGATAGCCAATCTCCTTTATTTAACTTTTAACAGACCTGATATTATGCTTAGTGCGTGTGTTTGTGCTAGATATGAATGTGAACCTAAAGAGTCCCACGTACATGTTATTAAACGCATTTTAATATACATAAGTGGAATAATTAATTATAGTATTCTATATACTTTTGACACCGGCTCTGAAATTATTGGGTGTACGAACGCTGACTAGGAAAGTTGTACCATTGATAGTAAAAGCACCTCAGGTGGCTATTTTTACTTAGGGAGCAACCTTATCTCATGATCCTCTAAAAAGAAAAACTCAATTTCGCTTTCATCGGTCGAAGCCGAGTAGATTTCCATCGAGAATTGATATATTAGGATTTTTTGAATGAAACAAACGTTAAGTGACTACTATTTAAATGCATGTATTGCCTTGATTCCTTGCGTTGGTAAAAGTGCAATAAGTATATCTAAAAACTCGTTTTTTCGTTCTCGAACTTCATTTTAAAATGATTAAACATTTTATTCATGAATTAATCGGAACAAAGGAAATAAATATTGAATATCTGAATACGGAAGATCAATTAGCATATTTATTTGCAAAATCAATAGACAACAATCGTTTTGAAACACTTCGAATGTTTATTGGTGTTTGTGCCTACCCAACTTAAATACTTGTTAGTCTTACTTATTAGTACATTTATCCGTATATCTAATGGTACTAACATCTGTTTTGTCGGATTCTTCCCCACACTTTAACCCTTTGAGACAAATAGGGGGAGAATTTGATACTCCTAGGCTACTGCTTTGAGTTTAATTATTGTTTATTTAAGATACATATGATACTCTTCTGTTTTTATTATACGTATTTGAGTCTCATAGGACACATATTGTTAGTTGAGTTATGTACTCCTCTGCTTTTAGGAATCATGTGTACAGTTGATTTATCTATATGCATGGGTATGTCTTTAATTGAGCCTCAGTTTGGTTTGTACCTAAAATTGTCCAAAAGGGGAGATTGAAAATTCCCTCCTTTAGTTTGGATCAATTTTGTGAAAAACTATCGTTGTTACTCTAGCTTCCTTCATGCATTTAACTCATGGGTAAAAACTTTTTTTTAATAATTTTGTAACCTATTTTGAATTATTGGTTTAATATCTAAATTATTTTTGCAATTATACATTTTAAATGTATTTTAACCTAAATATTTTTATATTACAATTTAATGGTTTTATTATTTTTCAAATTTTATAAAAAAAAATTAAAAAAATTTAAATTATTAATTTTATTTTAAAATGTTAAATTTAACATTTGATTAAATTTTTTTATTGTTTAATTAAACAAAGTTTAATAAAAAGTAAAATGGAAGTGTTTTAGTCCTTTAGGGTTATATTTGGGCCTATCCGTGCCCATGTAGTCTAATGGGAGTAATCCATTCAGCTCACGCGACTTGACCACGTATGAACTGACTGGGCCGTTTGCACGCCGATGTTATGTCAAGGGTTTAATGTCTATTCTACCCTAATCGAACATTATTCTTATGTTTACTTTTTTGCCCCCTGTCCACTTTGGCCTTATACCTTTTTGACCTTATGTCTATAGAATTATGATTGAACCAGGGTCCTTCTTCGAGTCTATAAATAAGAGGCTTGGGGTTGAGTTTTTATCCGGTCATTTTTTATTCCAAAGAAAAATCGTTATGCTATCGAAATTTATCCCTTTTTCATCTCTATAAATTTCCAAGTATTCTACCATTTCTGATAACTTTGCATCATTATTACCTACACCTAAACACCATCTCTTTTTGTCATATAAACATGATGAGTTTTGAATGTTTACTTCCAAGTAGTCCGCTTCTTTAAAAGTGATCGGTTTTACCCTTTTATTATAAACCGATATGTTTTATGTTGGTATGTTGTGACCCAAAATGTTGCGTGCTCCCTAACTCTCTCTATGAAATACAGATCAAAACTTTTCATTAAATATATGTTCCACAATTGAAAGTTGAGTACATTGTGTTTGGGAAATCTGATCTCCGCGAGTGCCACCACCTCTGTCTCGAACACAAAAATAATGGAGTGTCTTTAATCACAGTCCTTGGAGTGGTTCGGTAGGCCCAGAGTACGTTGGGTAGCTCATTAATGAAACTCCCTTTGGCGTACTCAAGTCTTTTCTTCATTACTTCTAAAAGGGTCTTATTGGTTACCTGGGGGTGAAGAAGAAAAGAATGTGGTTTCTTGATCGTTAAATGAATACAATAATTCTCAAACTTATTGATATCGAAATGCGTGTCATGGTCCTTGATGAGGGTATACAACATATTGTACCTACATATGATGTTTTTCCATATAAAATGGAAAACCTTCTCGTAATACATCTCTACCAGTGGCTCCATCTCCACCCACTTAGTGAAATAATCAATCGCGATGACTATATACTTGAATCTGCCCCTTATCTTGGATAGTGGGCTAACCAGATCAGTCCCGCACATGGCAAAGGGCCATGGGGATCTGATAAATGATGATGTTGTAAACAACACCCCCGGTATGAGATGTTAATAAGCTCAAACTAGCAATAACAACGGCAACATAGGAGTAATATCTAGTAAAAAGAGGTGAGGAGAAGAGGATGAACACTTGTATATAAGTGTTTTAGCCAATGAGGCCTATGTCCACTGTGAGTGTGTGAGTAATTACACTAGATGAAGGAACTAATGGCCATAAATACAACCTCTCATGATTTCTCTCTCTATTGTGTAAGCCAACAGAGTTTCAGGTAGTGTCTCAATTGTCGATCCTTTTAGAAGGTAGAGGAAGACCTACATATATAGTTCTTGGGGGGTGTAATGTACCCCCTAAGCATGCAATGAGCATGCGTATGAGGATTAAACCAGTATGATGATGACACATGGCTGATCTTCTGTAGATAATGATGACCATCATATTCCCTAATGTGAGGGGAATGATTCGGTTATAACTGAATTACCATGTGAAGACTTCCACGTGCTTGCATATGCTCAGACTTAATTCCTTAACTAATGTAACCTTAACCTGGTTGAGTACGAGGTTGATGAAGTCCGATGGTGTTTCTTTGTACTATCAATCATCAGTAAGACCTAGAACCAGGAGACTAGTCGAGGTTATGTATGAGGTGGGGTGAAACATCGGCTGATGTAGAGTATTAGGTTGGCAATAGCTTGGGCCTATGTGACGTCGTTGACCTTGGCTGCTGTCCAGCTGAGATTGATCATTGAGGGGGAGACCTTCCAGAATACGCCCTTCCTGATAGCTGTTGTAATCTCCTTATCAACTTGACTATGTGACAGGCCGAGGTTAGTGACTCGGAGTAAGAGGGTGCACTTTGGGCATATCAATCACCCCTAAACCTTAGTCACCTATGTGAGTAGGTGACTAAGGGGTATGCTAGGATGAGGCTGAGTTTCTTTTAGTTCCTTAACACATGTCACTCACTGAAGTGACTAGCGTATTCCCCAAGGTATGACAATTATGGCTGCCTCTTTTTAGTTTCCAAGGGTAATGATGGAGGAATTAGAAACCGTGCCTCATCATTCAGAAGGTTTAAAACCTTCCTATTTCCTCATTTTCTCTTTCTTCTAATTTTCTCCCACCTAAGATTTCTGTAACTTCCTTTCTTAAGCCCTCCATCGTTGTGCAGTGATCCAAGGTTTCCTTTGCGTCCTAATCTTTTCCTCCCTCATTCACGACTGGCCAGGTACTGCTTTCGATCTCTCTTTTCCATTTCTGGTATTTGCTTTGTATTTTTTATTTTTCGGCGAGGTTTTCCTTTTTTGGCGAAGCTTTCCATCATTGTTGGGTAGATATAGGGCTAGATTTGTAGTGCCTGTGTGACCTCATTGCCATATCAGGTTGTCTTGGGATTGTTTCTGACAATAACATTTGCTTTTAGGCTTCCCGGTGACCCTCTGGTCGTCTTCTCCAGTGACCCTGTTCTTGAAGGTTCTTGAGGTTCTTGATGAAAACCTTTCAGATCCAAGTTTGATCTTTAGTTTAGATTTGAACAAGTTATTTTCATGTTTAAAGTTTGAGTCAAGTATAATGTCACCCTCCTTATGCTCAGAACCTTGTACCAACTCATAGAAGAGTTACCCTCTCTTCGTGAGAAGACCTTTGATTAGGTAGATAGAGCTAGCCCAAGAGGAATCTTATAGGGTTGAGGCTTTTTTCCTCAGACTAATGTTTCCTCCTCCATTAAAGGTCATATACCCTGAGCCTATAGGGTTTCCTGAGGATCCTGTCCCAATGTTTGAGTCCTCTTCCTTAGACCCTATGACAACATCTGAAGCAGGTGAATCTGTAGACTCTTTTCAAGAGGCTATGGATTATTCTCCTCGACAAGGTGAGGTTCCTGAGGAGGCTGAGGTTTCAAGACATGCCTCGTCTCACCAAGGTGTTATCACTTTGCGTAAGTCTTTCGATGTTGAAATCTTAGGGCCCAGTGTATCAATTTTGCCTCCCATTGATGCCATTATGCTATCGGCTTCCACTGGGGTTAAATTTGCTTGGAGGTTTTATGGTGGTGCCCCTACAACTGCCCCGACCGATGTTGCTAGGGATGGTGACAATGATAAAGGGAGCGATCTTAATAGCTCTGAGGCGGACGAATATGAGAGTATCATCAACGAGTACGACCTCCTTACTTTTAGGCACCTCTTTTCCAGAGATTCTTCAATATTCCTTAGGAAACCTCTGATGGATGATAGGGCTTTCGATGGCCAAGATGGAGAAATTTGTGTTTATGAGCAGATGTTTAAGTTGGGCTTTCATCTTCCAATTCACCCAGCCATCAGAGCTTTAATCTTCCACATAAATCTTTCCCATTCCTAACTATCCCCTAATGCCTTGAGGGTTATGATTGAGGCCATCGTCCTTTGGAGGGTTGTCCACCACTCAGACCTTCCAGTTTGAGTTTTCACTGCTTGCTATGTTCCATCTTCTGTCGAAAACCACCATAGCTATCACCACTTCTTAGCAAGGAAATCAGAGAAGAAAATGCTCTTAGTTACAAAACTTCAAACCATAATTGGAAACCTTGGTACTTCTTTCTTTCCAGGGCATGGGAATTGGGTTTAGAAGATGCTTCTAGAATATCGGTTCCAAGGACCCCTCTAAGATGGGGTAAGGTATCCCTTACTATAAAAGCCGACCCTAGTCTTAGCCAGGATAACTACGAAAATGTTGAGGACCTTCGAAATCAGGGAGAGAAAGGTCGTCTCATTTAATATGAGCATCTGATGACCCCCTACTACCTATCTCAAACAAGTTTAGGGGGTGGTCCCTTAGAAGAGCTTCCTAAGTCTTAATTTTTCTTACCCAAGTTATACCTCTTATATTTTATATCTCTGACTGACTAACTCAGAGACTTGTCTTTTGCAGACCATCCTGCAGGCATATCAGACGAGCTCTGGGAAATGTCTGCTCTTGGACTTATTAAGCTCATGGATAAAAGGGGTGGAAAAAATCTACCCCCACCTAACACCAAGAAGAACGTCGGCACCTCTAAGGCCGATGCCAATAAAAAGAGGAAGTCCACGATTGACCCGGAGCATAGGAGGCTGAGCATGACCTAGGCCAGGGATCGTTCCATCCCTTTCTCTACAGATAATACCTTGACTGCATTGGAGATCACTTGATCATCCATAGTCTGAAGGCTGTCGATGCTATTGGTAAAATAATGACTGAGGAAGAGAAGCATTTTCTATGCGCCCCGGAAGTCCCTTTATTGGTCGAGTTTGCTCTTCATAAGTTAGTCCAGGTACTAGTTTTTTGCTCATTTTCTCAGAAGTGTAACATCAATTTTTTAGAAACTATAACTCATATGTTCATATGTCTGATCTTCTTCTATAGGGTGTCTTTTCCTTTCATCATCTTGTTGATTGGACTTTGCAGAAGCTTCCCCTTATAGAAAAGGGTAGGGAAGCGAAAAAGGTTGAGACCCCCTTAAATGCAAAGTTTGCAAGGTTGAACGGGGTAATCAAGCAGAGGGAAAATGATATGTCTCAGCTAAGGAAGGACCATGACAAAGCTCTGAACACCAAGGATGATGTTCTTCAGTCTAAGGTTGATGCTGCAGTCAAGGCTACTTTAGAAGATGCTGCTGAGAAGGCCATCGAAGACTACAAGGTCTTTGATGAATTTGACAACTTTAGTTTTGAGTACCTTGAAAGAGGTATCAATGCGACTGGAAAATGGGTTTCCACGAAGGAGAGAGAGTCGGGTGTCTTAACTGCGTCAGACTTTGTGGGTCTCGATTTTGGAGACCCACGGTTCACTCTGGACTTATAGGAAGTTGAAGAAGCTGATACTTCTACAGCTGAGACTACTCCTCTCGAGGTCATTGATATAGAAGATGCTACTCATCATGATGATGGAGTTGAAGTGAAAAACGTCAGCCATGACCAGATGACTGCAGCTATAGAAACATAGGCCCTTATTTTGTGAAGGTTTTCAATAGTTGTAATTTTGATACCTCCTTTTGTCTGTAACTCTAATTTTTATGAACTCTGATCAAGGCTCTTGATACTCTATTTTCTAACTCTGGCCCCTTTTTATAATAATCGTTAGTTCAACTTCTTCAGATTCTATTGCTTCATACGATGTTTTGCTTGAAATTTATATGTTGGTGTTGCACTATAATTGCACTATAATTGCGATGTTTTACCTCTTATTTTCACCAATTGAATGTTATTTGAGGCCTGAAGTTACCAAATAATGATGTTAAAGGTCTGAGGTCACCACATTATGATGTTTTACCTCGTACTTTCACCAACTTCATGATGTTTTAAGGTCTTAGGTCACCAAATTATGATGTTTCACCTCATACTTTCATCAGCTTAATGATGTTTTAAGGTCTGAGGTCACCACATTATGATGTTTTACCCTCATATTTCACCAAATAACGATGTTAAATAATTTGAGGTCACTAAATAAATGATATTTTACCTCGTACTTTCACAAACTTAATGATGTTTTAAGGTCTGAGGTCACCAAATTATGATGTTTCACCTCATACTTTCACCAGCTTAATGATATTTTAAGGTTCGAGGTCACCAAATTATGATGTTTCACCAAATAATGATGTTTAGGTTCTGAGGTCACCAAATTATGATGTTTTACCCTCATATTTCACCCAATAATGATGTTAAATAATTTGAGGTCACCAAATAAATGATGTTTTACCCTCATATTTTCCCAAATAACGATGTTAAATAATTTGAGGTCACCAAATAAATGATGTTTTACCTCGTACTTTCACAAAGTTAATGATGTTTTTAAGGTCTAAGGTCACCAAATTATGATATATCACCTCATATTTTCACCAAATAATGATGTTTAGGGTCTAAGGTCACTAAATTAAGATGTTTTACCCTCACATTTCACCAAATAATGATGTTAAATAATTTTAGGTCTCCAAATAAATGATGTTTTACCTCGTACTTTGACCAACTTAATGATATTTTAAGGTCCGAGGTCACCAAATTATGATGTTTCACCTCATACTTTCACTAGCTTAATGATGTTTTAAGGTCTGAGCTCACCAAATTATGACGTTTCACCCCATATTTTCACCAAATAATGATGTTTAGGGTCTGAGGTCACCAAATTATGATGTTTAGGGTCTAAGGTCACCACATTATGAGGTTTTACCCTCATATTTCACCAAATAATGATGTTAAATAATTTTAGGTAACCAAACAAATGATGTTTTACCGTATATTTTCATCAACTTAATGGTGTTTTAAAGTCCGAGGTCACTAAATTATGATGTTTCACCTCATATTTTCACCAAATAATGATGTTTAGGGTCTGAGATCACCAAATTGTGATGTTTCACCTCATAATTGACCAAATTAAAGATGTTAAAAACATAACAAAAGTATGAGCACAACGTTACTATCATTTCATTAACATCCTTTGTATAAACTGTTACATGTATTACAAAAAGATAAGAACTGCAACATCATATGTAATACTTCTTTAAGTGATCAACATTCAAAGGGTTGGAGAAATTTTCTCCTTCAAGATTTTCTAGCTGGTAGGTACCCGGCACAACCTCATTGACTACCCTATAAGGACCATGCCAATGAGGATGGAGCTTATTTGCTTTTTTCCACGTCTTCTTTAGGACTAGGTCTCCCACAGCTATAAGCCTTGGCTTCACCCTTTGATTATAGAATCTCGCAGTTCTCTGCTAATAGGCTACCTTGTCTTATCTTTGTACCCTCTATTCTTTCTTCAATTAAATCAAGATAAATTCTTCTTTCCTCCACATTATTCTTAGGGTCATATGTTTGAATTCTATCAGTAGGAAGTCCTACCTCTGTTGGGATGACAGCCTCTAAACAATGGGCTAATATAAATGGAGTTTCTCCTGTTGGTGTCCTCGTTGTCGTCCTGTAGGCCCAAGAACTTAATGTACCTACTTTATTCATCTCCCTTGGCCTCTTCCAGCCTCTTTTTAATCCCATCAAGGATTGTTCAATTTGTGACCTCAGTCTGGTCGTTTGCCTAGGGTCGTCTAGGAAAAGAGAAGAACTGCTTGATTCCCACTCTTTTATAGTTGTAAGGACATTTTTGTCCACTATCAATTTGTTATGTCGCATGCCGTTACACCGCTGAAGAAATTCAAGATTCATACAGTCATCAACGGATCCGAATATCAAAAGAAGAAGAGGAATCAAAGTCTGACAGGCCGGACCGATCCGTCCAGAATAAATGAACCGATCCACCTGCGGACCGGTCCGCCTCAGACCCGGACCGATCCGCCTGCTGAAAGCCAGTATACCCCGGACCACAAGCGAACCGAAGAAGCCTAAAATAAAAAGAACCGATCCGCCTACCCGGACCGGTCTGCCTCAGACCCGGACCGGTCCGCCTGGGATAAACTTCAACAGATCGTGTTCAGATTTTTAAGGCCCAAGACTTCTTATTTAATCCCACTACGGGAAGTGGTTTTCTAAGACTTCCATACACGATTTTCAGAGTACAAGAAACTCTTAGTCTTCACCTATTGAGCCCTAGACTCTAGGTTTTTGATTCACACAAATTTCCAATCATTTGTGAATCTCTTTGCAACCCAGGAACGCACTTTTGCTGTTCATACCATTGTGGAGAAGACCGTTCTTCTTCTTTATTGGAGCCCTGGTGGAAAGGGATAACTCCAGCCGCCGACTACAGAATCCGACACCTGAGGGTAATTCTTAGTCACTTGTATTTTCATTGTAATATGAAATTGTACAGTTACAATATTATAATGGAAATAAATGGTTTTGCCCCTTTGGAGGATTTTTCCTCACAAGCATGTATTTGAATGTTCTTGCTTAGTTCATTATCTTATTCAATCACATACTGTTGCATGTTTAGGGTTTATTTGAGTTAAAAGGTATTTAATATATAATTTTCTCATTTGAATGCAAGCGCATACTCTCTCAGTAGTATTTTTATACGAAAATGTTCTTGAATTGGGTTTCATTGTCTGAGATGAGGTTGTTTGGAAGACCATACCTACGTATGATGTTCTTCCAGATGAACTGAAATTTCTTCTGTTCAGTGATCCTGATCATTGGCTCAGCTTCTACCCATTTGGAGAAATAAGAAATTGCCACTATTAAGAACTGATAGTTATTTACAACTCTTGGTAAGGGTCCTACCAAATCAATGCCCCATACTACAAATGGCCAAGGAGAGTTGATTGAAGTCACAGTTTTGTGTGGCTGATGAAGGATGGTGGAAAACCTCTGACTTTTATCACACTTCTTCACATACACAATCGCGTCTTTGGCCAAGGTCAGCCATTAGTACCCCTGAGTGATTATCCTCTTAGCCAACGGCCTCCCTCCTATGTGACTTGAACAAGAGCCCTCATTCACATCATACAAGATGTGTGGAAACTCTTAAGGGTGGACACATCTGAGGAAAGGGAGTAGGAATCCCTTTTTATACAGGACATATCCTATAATTAAGAATTTAATAGCTCTGAACCTCAACTTTCTCCTTTCCAACTTCGACTCTGGCAACTATCCCTCTCTGATGTATCTGATAAGAGGATCCATCCATGAGTCTCACATACCCAGATTTAGGCAAGGTTTAGCAACCTCTTTCTCTTCAATGTTTGGTTTGAGAAGAATCTCAACTGGTACTGTTCTCCTTATGTCTATCCTTGTTGCTGAGGCCAACCTCATGAGAACATCATCTCGGATGTTATCTAGCCGAGGTATCCTCTTCATCTTAATTTCCTTGAAGCTCTCTATCATCGTTCTCACCCTTTTTAGGTATCTGTCCATCCTTTCATCTTTTGGTTCATGACTAACCTGGAGTCACTGTGGACTAGGAGTTGACCGACATTGAGCGATTTTGCCAAAGAGAGACCTGCTATTTATGCCTCATACTCCGACTCATTATTAGAAGCTTTGAAGTTGAACCTCGGTGCATATTCAATATCGGTACCATCTGGTACTGACTCTTTCATCCCTGCTCCACTTTCGCTTTCACAAGATGACCCATCAACGAAGATGTTCCAAATGGTTTCACATGAAGAGAAGTTACCCTCGGTTAGGGTCCACAGTTTGAAGAGGTATCTCTCCTCTTCATTCTCAACTACTCTTTGTCTAGTTTTGCTTAACTCAGCCTCGTCCGAATCTCGGAAGATGTTTTTGTCTGGTTCATCAGCGACCCCGTGACTCTCCTCAACATCAACCTCTCCCTAGGTAAACTCGGCTATAAAGTCTACAAGTGAATTTTCCTTGATGGAAACCCTGGGTTGATAAACAATACAGTATTCCTCCAACTTGATTGCCTAAGTTATAACCTTCCTGACTTCTCAGGCTTATGAAGGACCTGTGTGAGTGGGGAATCAGTGAGGATGACCATAGAGTGGGCTTAAAAGTATGGCTTCATTTTCCTAGAAGCATGTATCAAAGCATAGGATAGATTTTCAATCCGAGGGTACTTCTTCTCAGACCTTTGGAGTTCCTTGTTAATGAAGTACACTAGTCTCTGCACTCTATCCTCTTCTTTTACTATGGCAGCACTGATGGTTGACTCTGAGACAACTAAATATACGTATAGCTTCTCTCCCTGAACTAACTGAGATAGGAGTAGAGGAGAACTGAGGTACGACTTAATCTCCTTTAAATCCTTGTCACATTCCTCATTCCATTCAAAGGCCTTTCTAATAATTTTAAAAGAAGGAAGACACTTATTTGTGGCTCTTGAGATGAACATGTTTAGTGCAGCAACTCTTTCGGTTAGCCTCTGAACATCTTTGATAGTTTTGGGTGTCTTCATTTCTAATAAATCCTTGATCTTCTCAGGGTTAGCCTCTATCCCCCTTTGGTTGGCGATGAATCCAAAGAACTTTCTTGCTCCTACCCCAAAGACACATTTAGCTGGGTTGAGCTTCATTCTGTATTTGTCCGTGGTGTCAAAAGTTCTTTCAAGGTCAGCCACATGAGTGTCGGCCTTGATACTCTTCGTCATCATCTCGTTCACATAAACTTCCATGGATTTTCCTATCTGATCATCGAATATCTTATTTATAAGATGTTGGTAGTTGGCCCCTACATTCTTTAGGCCAAAGGGCATAACCTTGTAGCAATAGGTCCCTTTTTCTGTAATGAATGTTATCTTCTCTGAGTCATCTGAATTCACAAAGATCTGATTATACCTGGAATATGCATCCATTAAGCTCATGAGCTCATGTCCTGATGTGGCATCTACCATCTAATTTATACGAGGTAGGCGAAAACTGTCCTTTGGTCAAGACTTGTTTAAATCGGTGAAGTCTACACACATCCACTATTTCCGATTACTCTTGGGTACTATGACAACGTTGGATAACCACTCAGGGTATATAGCCTCTCTGATGAACTTAGGCTCTTCAAGCTTTCTAACCTCATCTCTGATGACACCATACTTTCCCCTTGAGTATACTCTTCTTCTCTATTTAATGGTCTTATCATCTTCTACAACATTGAGTTTGTGGCACATAATCTCAGGGTCAATACATGTCATGTCTGCATGGCTCCAGGAAAAAATACTTTGTGTCTTCCTTAATAGCTTTACTAGTTCCTCCTTGATCTCAGGTCTTAGGGCTTTGCCAATTTGGATGTTTTTTTTTCGACTCTTGCTCATTGAGTACGATGGATTCTACCTCCTCCGTGACCTCTCCCTTTTTGAGCTTTGTTTCATCCCTAGGATCAAGTGTGTCGATATTGTACATAGTTGTTGCCTTCTTATAAGACTCTCTCTCTTCTGCAGTGTTGAATTGGCATTCACGTGTCGATGTTTGGTCACCTTGCACTTACCCTACTCCATAAGGAGTCAGGAATTTAACATTTGGTGAACCGTTGAAGGCAGGGCCTCAAATTCCTTGAGGGCTACTCGTCCTATAATGAGGTTGTAAGCTGAGAATATGTTTTCATCCATCATAAAGAAATTGATTTTTCTAATCAACCTCTTAGACCATTAATCTCCCATTCTAACATCCATTTCGTGCATACACAATGGATGAACCTTTTCACCGTTGAAGCCAATCAAGGGATGATGATAAGGGACAAGCCTAACTCTGTTGAGGCCCAGGCTCTTAAAATATGGACAAAACAAAACGTCTGTAGAACTACCCTCGTCAACGAGGATCCTTTGAACTTCACACCCATTCACCCTTGTGTTGATGACTAAATGGTCATCGTGGGGAGCTAAGATACCTTTGAAATCAAGTCGTGATAAGTCAACCACGAGGGTGTCCATATCTACCTTATTTTTATTCTCGTGCTTAGCCTCTATATATGCCAAGTTCACAACCTCGACTTTAGTCACCACTTTGCCCTCTGCCACATGATCCTTACGATCAGCTACCTCTGAACCACCCCTACTAGTCCCCCATATATAGTGTTCACATCGAAAGAGATCAAAAATACCCTCTTCACTGGAGTATTGTCATCTTTTGGTGGGTGGTCAGGGTCATCGTCATCATCATCTGCGTCATCATCTCTTCTGGATGGGACATCTTCCCGGCATTTATCATTCCTTTTCTTTTTAGGGTCGTCTCTTCCCCCCTTTGAAGCTCTTCCATCCACATACTTTCTGAGCTTTCCAGACTTCAACATCTTCTCAATATCGTCCTTCAGGGTGAAACACTTGTTAGTCAGATGGTCGTGATATTGATGGGACTCATACCATAGGTTATAATTTCTCTTATGCGGAGGAGCCTTAGGCTTGTTTGGCCATCTTAGGGATCTATCATTCTTTATTTCATTGAGGATGTGTTCGCAGCTCATAATTAAATGAGTGTAGTGTGCAAACTTTTTGCCTACCGTACTCTTCTTTCCATCCTTCTTCCTTTGAGACTTCCCACTATTTCTTCTATTCTCATCCTCATACTTCACACCCATTGTGTCTTCTGCCTTCATGACCTTTCTGGATGTTGCTAACAGCTCGGCCATAGAATTGGGAGGGTCTTTCGTAAGCTTCCAAAGTAGATTTCCCTTATGAAGTCCTCAAATAAGGGATTCCATGGCTATTCTCTCTTCATAATCTTCTACTTCCACTTTTTCCTTATTAAACCTGGTGATGTAGTCACTGAGGCTTTCAGTCTTCCCTTGCTTTACATAAAGCAAGTGGTTCATCTTCTTTTGAGGTCTTACCCCAAAATATAAGTTGTTGATAAACCTCTCGACCAACCCTTTGAAATTTTCAACTGAATTTTTAGGAAGAGAAGTGAACCAGATGTGTCCAGACCCAGTCAACGTGCTTGAGAAAGCTCAGCACCTCATCTCATCAGATATTGAATAAATATCTATTATAGATTGATATATTTCAATATGATGGACTGGGTTAGTACTACCATCGTACTTGAGAGGAACCACTGGAGGTTTAAATTTGGCAGGGGTTAGGAAGTTAACATTACTTGTCACAAATGGTGAGCCCTCTGAGTACCCCCTTTGAAATGGGTCTCGAATTTTTATGAGGTTCCAAATCTTCTCTTCTAACCTATGAATAGAGTCATTCCATGGTTTGGCAACGTCGTCCTGGCCGAGGTTATTCCCATTCACTTCTAAAGGGTGAACCGAGGGTTCCCTATCTGCTGCACAACGTCGGATATTGACCTCCCCCTGACCACAATTTCGACAATGTGGGGGTCATCCCTGATGAGGCCGAAGATCACCACCTTCCCTTTGTGAGACAGTTATGCTTCTTGACCTGGATATCCTCTGCCTCAGATCATTAACTGGGATGATCCTTTCAAAGGCTGACCCTCTACTTAAGCGATCCAAAGCTGACCCTCTTTGTCTTATATCACCATCTCTTCTTTCACACTGACCTCGGCTCTGCTGTATAGGACGTACAGTGTTGTTTTAGACCTCATACGGCTCCCAACAGTCTACCTGGGCATCCTCTACCTCAATGTCATCATACATATCCACAGGGCAAGGGTTCCATGCCTCCCTAGACATAAACGCCTAGGATTAGCAATGTCCCTCCTCCGTTGAGAAGTGGGTTGGTCCTTTCATGGTGCCTGGAGTGGTCCCCTAGCCTCTTGTTGTGGCTGAGCAACCGCCTGAGTAATCATCTCCAGTGAGACCCCAGGTGGTCTCATTATGTTTTGGCTTAGCTGGGAAAATTTCTCCTACATCACTTAGTGAGTTGTAGCCAAGGACTTTAAGGCTACTGCCACCTCAGTTATCTCGGACTGGGGTGGTGCCTCGATGAAAATGGGTCCTTCCACACCATATGGTGAAAGAGGTGGTGGTAACTCCGGTGACATATGTTTGAGCTTTCGATGAGAGGGAATATAGAGCTTGGAAACCTTAAGGGACCTCTTTTAATGGTGAAATAGCTCCATGTGAAGGGTGAGGCCTAGTTCACCACCAGAGTCTCTGGTGAGGTTAAGCAGCAAAAGAGAAAGAGATGAATCTTCACGTTCTCACAGACGGTGCCAAAATGATGATGTCGTAAATAGCACCCCCGATATGAGAAGTTAATAAGCTCAAACTAGCAATAACAATGGCAACATAAGAGTAATATATAGTAGAAGGAGGTGAGGAGAAGAGAATGAACACTTGTATATAAGTGGTTCAGCCAATTAGGCCTACATCTACTATCAGTGTGTGAGTAATTTCACTAGATGAAGGAACTAAAGGCCATAGATACAACCTCCCAAACTTTCTCTCTCTACTGTGTAAACCAATAAAGTTTCAGCTAGGGTTGCAATTCTTGATCCTTTTATAAGGTAAAGGAAGACCTCTATATATAGTGCTTGGGGGGTGTAATGTACCCCCAAGTATGTAATGAGCATGTGTATAAGGATCGAACTAGTATGATGATGACAATTGGATGATCTTATGTAGATAATGATGACCATAATATTCCCCCACGTGAGGGGAATGATTAGGTTATAACTAAATTACCACATCAAGTCTTCCATGTGCTTGCCTATGCTAGAACTTATTTCCTTGACTGATATAACCTCGGTCTGGCCGAGTATGAGGTTGGTGAAGTTCGATGGGGTTGATTTATCCTGTAAATCATCGATATGACCTCGACTTGGGAGACTGGCCGAGGTTATGTATGAGGTGGGGTGCAACACCGGATGATGCAGAGAATTAGGTTGGCAATAGCTTGGGCGCATATGACGCCTTTAACCTTGGCTGCTGTTTAGCCGAGGTTGATTAATGAGGGACTGACCTTCCAGAAGATGACCTTCTCGATGGCTGTTATTGGCTTCTTGTCCACTCGGCTGTGTGGCAGGCCGAGGTTAGTGACTCCGAGTAAGAGGGGGCACTTTGGTCATATCAATCGACACTTAATCTACCCCCAGACTCTTGTGAATTTTAGTGTACCTCTAACTTTGGTCGCACTTTCTTGCATAGTTAGCACAATCCTCCTTCATTATGGGTCAATAATATCCTTAGGTGGAAACTAATTTCACCAATGATCTACTTACCGAGTGTGCTTCGCACGAGCCCTTATAGATTTCTTCAATCAACTCTTGCAGTGCCATGGGATGAACACATCTAACAAAGGACATTATAAATAACCTTTTGGATATAACTCTTCATTCTAGCGTATATCTCTCAGTCTTATAGAGATCCTTATTACATTGTTTAGATCTTATGGTACTACACCATTCTCTAAATATGCTTTGATAGGGTCCATCCAAGATGTCCGCACGTCCAACTCCATAATGAGCACACATTATTCATTAGTGCTATTTTGTGACGACATATCCACATGCACTGTTCTTTGAAGTTCAGCTCTTATAGATGAGGCCGGATGAGAAAGAGCATCTACTCGAGCATTCTTGATCTCTTGGGATTCTAACCATCTAAATGGCCATGAACCTTAACAATAATGTTTTTATCTTCGCCAAGTACTTCTCCATGAACTCCTCTATTGCTTCATAAGTTCCCACTGCTTAGTTTACCACCAGTTCAGAATCACTTTGAGCCACCGGTTGCTCGGTGCCCAGTGATAATGCCAATCCCATTCTTATTACCAGAGCTTTATATTTGGCCTCATTATTGGAGGCCTTAAAGATGAATCTAAGGTCATACTCGATGTCTGCACCATCGGGTATGTTCATGATTATCCTGATCCACCACCGATGGCAGATGATGAGCCTTTTAAAAATAACTGCAAGACGATGACTCTGGATGGTCAGTATTCGATCTGCTCGACTAGATTCTCTACTGATCACTCTTCCGTAGAATTCTTCTTGGTCTTCAAAAGTGAAATCTTCTATAAAATTGGCCACCGCTTGGTCCTTAATCACTATTTTAAGCTCATACTATACATCATACTCTCCTAATTCTACGGCCCAAGCCATCACACTACCCAATTTCTTAGGCTTATTAATAGCTTGTCATAGAGGAAGGTTGAAAAGTAGGAGCCCCCCAAATTTTTACAATCAAAATACTTTTGATACTCTAGAAAGATAAGTTCCTTTTTAATATGCGGAAGCGTAAGATGATGATTCAATTAAAACAAAATACACAAATTTTAATTTCTCTCAAATTGAAATTAAATAAAGTGAAATTAGATTCAAACACACACTTATGTTAATTTCACTTAAACCAATTTAATTAACCCAAGTCCTAGAAATTTTCCTAACAAGATATTTACTTCATTTTAGTAAATTAGGCCAAACCAAATTTTAACACATTAAATTAACAACTTGAATTGACTACAAATTACCCAATATTAAATTAGCACCAAATTAAAACATGTAGTGATTATAAACCAATTTTTATCTTGAATTACCTAAGCATGCGTTCTAGGTGAGTATAGCAAGATAAAATAACCAATGAATCACTACGCCGAAATGTACGAGGAAAAAACCCACAACGGCAAAAAAAACCTCGGACGACCCTAGCCTCAAATCCACTAAGTACGAAATTTACAAATACAAGAAAAATGACTTACAACACTCAACTCGATCCCCCTCAATCCCCGACGCGTCTTCTTATATACACCTCTGCCTAGCGAATAACCACGGAGCTCCACCGAGGTCTCGGAATCCACCGATCGGACTTTATATGGTCACTGTCACCCAAACTAGGAGACTTTCTCCAAGTGGGTAAATCAACGAAAACGTCTTCTTTGTGGGATTTAGAAGCAAACCCATACTTCTCTTCAAACGGTAGAGATGAAAACTGATGCCAAACTCCAAGCACTGATATATATATATATATATATATATATATATATATATATATATATATATATATATATATATATATATGGGACTTGGATAAACTAAACTTTGGGTGTAAAGTAGAGTGTCAAATGATTTGTTCTCGAAACAATTAGACACTCAAAACCATGAACTTTTCTTGGAACAATTTTCTCTCAAAAACTCTCTCTAGAAGTTGTAATATTTTGAAAAGTTAATTCGAAAAAATTCATTTCCGCACTTAAGAAATTCTGTCAAAAGATAGTGGGAAAACAAGTGGGAAAGTTGGAAAAATTGTCAAAAACTGCCCAAAAAACTCTTCCTGCCAAATCTCGTTCGAACGAGATTTTCGTTCGAACGAAGTCTCATTCGAACGAGCTTCTAATGAAGTTCCAATGTGAACTCGTTAGAAATCTCCTTGGATATCTCATTCAAACCATCATTCTCGTTCGAACGATACTTCGAACGACATTCCAGTGGCCAATCTGGGAACTCGTTAGCAAACTCGTTCGAACGACATTGTTGTTCGAACGATGAACTCGTTCGAACGACACTTCGAACGAACTTCCATAAAGTTTGAAAAATTCTATTTTTAGCCCAAAAACTTATATACTCTATATTAAAGTTTTAATCAAATCTTTCCAAAAATAAGCAACATTTTAAAATAAACGTTCACCCAATATAAAATGTTCCAAGCTCCTATATATATATATATATGTAATGCATTCATACCTTGGGAGAAATTGGAACTATGTTGGTGACGTAGAAACGAGGCACATTAAACTCGGCATTTGATGAAGCTTTATACTCTTGGCCGCTACGTCTTCAACAAATAATTCATAGGCTTGAATGGATAAACGTGAACTCTATCCTATGACACAAATTTTTTTATTCGGAATTGAGCCAAAACTACAAAGGACTCAATTGGAAATTTGTGTCCTTACAAATCTCACCCTTTGTCTATTCCGGGACAAAAACTAAACAAAACTCCTAAAGGGCCGTCAAGCTCTACTAGATTGACAAAAAAATCCCACCCAAAATAAAAATACAATGCTTGACTCAAACAACCCAAAGGATCACAATATTTGCCGGTGAAAGTTGCCACTTATAATATAGTTCCTACACACTTAAGCAAACACATTACACACATAGGAAATATCAAAATATTATATGCAATTAAATAAAGACTCCCCCTTATTTAATTATCCCCTTTATCAAACAAATGACTCCCCCTTAATTAATTCTCCCCTTTATCAAACAAATTACCTACTTAGAAAGACGTCTCCCCTAAGATAAATTTCCCCCAAACTAAGATAAGATTATAATAGGATTAGATACCATTTCTCCCCCTATCATTCTCCCCCTTTTTGTTCGGAATAGACAAAGGATAAAACTAATTTAAACATGATGCATAAAGTGATAAAAACATTAAAGAACATGGGAAACAATATCATAACTAATCCAACAAATAATAATGGATACGAACTAAGCACTACACCAAAATGTAATATTGCTAACGGACCAAAATTTTCATTACTAACGGATATAGACCGTTAGTAATCTCTAACATGCGTAATCCGTTACAACATGAAATTATCCGTTAGAAATATATATTTTTTTCTTTTTCTAATTCTTGTTTTGGTATTATCCCCCCCAAAAAAGTAAATAAACCATAAGTAAAAAAAAAGCGGGTGTATCTCCCGCTCCCCCATTTTTTCACCTCTCTACACCATTCCCCCCGTCTCCCTCAAAACCGATAACCCTAAAGTATCTCATCACGTTAGAAGAAACCTCCTCACTTGATGTTGGTGGGTGACTCATTCACTTTGATTACAGCAGATTTGCGCTCTCTCTCTCTCATATCTATCTATTGAAGTTTTTTTATTTAATTTATATATGTGAATATTTGCCTGTGATTTTAATTCTTTGTGTGTATGTGTATAGGTATCATTTACATTTCTATGTATTCATCTGTGATTTTGATTAAATCATGAACTCATGAGTTCATCATTGATTTTATTTTTTCTTTAGATTTATAACCCTTATTTTTTCGTCTTCCATTTTATACATATCATAGCATCGTGTCTGTTATATACGTTACTTCATTTATATGTTACCTTCTGCCAATTGTATATTTATTTTGTTAAGCTCATGGAAAGAACTGAGGGATTGTTGAAAAGGAAAAAATATTGTGAAATTGGGGAATTAATGGTTGTACTAATGCCACACTTTTACGCTTGATACCAAATAAAATTTCAACTTCAGAATTTAAAGATTTAATACTCTTTAGTTTGGTATCTAGTATATACAAATTGTTAGCAAAATCTCTTCTTTAAGACTAATAAATACCCTTAATGCCAAAATTGCTTCTTCACAGGATGGAGAAAGTACTTTCTTCAAGGTTTAGACAAATTCTTATGTGAAATTTAGGAAGTTGCCCTATGCAGTTGTAAGAGGGAAAGGTTGCTGCTTAAAATTGACCTGAAAGGTTTATCAATTTTATTAAAGTCATATTTTTGTGTGGGTTTGTGCTAAGGATGAAGGTAAGGTGGACATATGTATCAATTTCAATAAAAGTTAGTTTATATTTTTGTTTCAATAGTGTGTGGTGTAGTAGAAATCAATAAAATATAAAATAAAATTATTAAAGCCCTTCACTAATTGGTATGGAAACAATCTATTCATTTGTAAAGCGAGTCAATTTGTTTTCAATCGGTTCTAAATTTTTTACAAGATTATGGTATGCTATGTTTTGCAGTTTGTATGTAGAACATTGATGTCCAATTACACAAAAAAAAACCAAAATATGAGGGCCACAATCTAAACTCATGGATCTAAAATAAAAATAACTCTTTAACTCTTCTTCTCAGGTGAGAACTATTAAATCTCGGCCATTTGGTTGGAGATTTTTTTTTATCTTCGTTCCACTTTAATTTATCTTACTTGTTTTATACTTTTACTAATGTTTCCTCTCAATGTCAACATTTTTGACAATGGTTTACTATAAAATATTAGACATATGTTTATTACTTGGAGAAGAGTGTGTTGTCTTTCCTCTGCTTGTCTAGCAGCAGTCTCAAAATAAATTATAATGTCACCAAATATGAGTTGTTAATTTCATTACCATTGGAACATTTAGACTGAGCATTTATGCAACATGTGCAAATATATACATATACATATATATAATCAATCGAAAAGATATGACCTTTTACAATAGCGAGTATAAAATACGTAGATTACCTTCCTACAGAAAGTTAGGATGGTTAAATTGGAGAGGGTAAAAGAATGAGATGTGAGAATTTCTATTGATCTTAAAAGATTGACAAAAAGGTTCTCAAGATAGTCAGCTCAGCTACTCTTTATAATTTGTTGCTGCTTTTGAAACATAGACAATCCAATTACTTAAGGGGTTGCTTGAGTGTATAAATTCCTAAAAGTTATGAGCATCCAAATAGGCTGGTATTAAATGGTTGTCATTCCTCTTGATGGTAGTTTTGTATCATTTTTTATTCGGATTCAAATATCGACTTATGACTTAAGAGGCTCAACTTTGCCTTATGCTCTCTCATCATGATCTTTAGGTTAAATAGTCTCAGTAATAATATTCCATAAACAATTCTAGCAGTATGTTCTAACTTTTCACTCATCTAAGTAATTATAATTAAATTCAATTTTATATATGGTAGAGCTCTTCCGGCTTAGCTTATAGCCAAATAACGGATCATATTAGCCATTTAGGAGTATAAAATTTTCTGATTTTCACATGGCGATAATTAATTTGGGTCGGAGGGAGTAGTATATTTGTAATATAACAAACTCACATTTGTTATATATGGTGAAGTGACGGACCGCTTACTAAGATTAAACACTTCAGTTAGGAACTTTGGCATCATTGTTGGTTTTATATTTTGTCAAATCAAGTGTAATTGTGGGCCTCGATGAGGTGAGGGAGGCCACGTGAAATCTCGCGCTATGATTGGATGCTAAACTCGCCTCATGTCTTGACGGATTTTTGATGATTAAGCTCCCCTTCACAAGTTGCCACCACTATAGATTGATCTTTCGCACTTCTTTGTACCTGAATAAGAAAAATGAAATTAGACCCTGAGAAGTTACAAAAAGAAAAATCTAAACTCCATTAATGGGATTACTTTTGACAGTACAAGTAGGAGAAAATAAGCATTTGAAGTAAGCTCGAGGGTAAGGGTTGTCTCTGGTGACCTTTTGACGATATTTTATTCATTGATATCCACCCTTCACTATCTGTAACACACATATAAAGTTTTTTAATACTAGGAACACTGTCTTAAATAAAAAAACTGTAGTTAATACCCACCCTTCATTATCTGTACATTGATCTCCACCCTTCACAATCTATACATACAATCAATTCATATGTACTATAGTTAATAGATACTATATATTGATAATATAAATAAAAATAGTACAATTTGTTTTCATCTCATTATTTAAGACCCTCATCTGTTTCATTTCCAATTTCGAAAAAAAAACTTTTTTCTTAAAATTAATGATAATAAAGGCAAAAAAAAAATACATAACTGTGTAAACTATTAGAGTTCAAATATTGGTTATAATTTTAAAACTCCATGTTATGTAGGTCTCTTACAACATTTGACTGGTACATATAGACCTTTAATCTGCACATGACACAAAAAACTATGGTATATGGTCATGGTAGGGGTGTTATAATCAACTCTTTCAACATTTGGAATGTTTGACATTATTCTGAACTCACTTGAAAAACCTTAGTCAGACATGGGGGATGGTGGTTCTCCCACTTGGCATGGTCTGGTAATGTAATGAATTATAGGATTACATTACAGTTTCTTTTTAGGTCAGTACAATGCTAAAAATTTCATGCAAACTTATAAGCCTGACAGGGGACACTCTGTCCGTAGAAGCCTAAAAGACACTTTGTTCACAATTGTTACAATATATGTGTGTAATTTTTTTTATTGTAATTAATCAATATAACAACTACCTCTTATACTCTTTATTAGGTGTATAGGATGTATTCTTCAGTATATAAGAGCATCATGTATATAAGAGAACTATTTTATACATTTCTAATACTATCAGTTTAATGTATCTACTAAATATTATCTTATGAATTTGACACAGTGTGATCATTTTCTAGGGTATCTAACCTTTATTTGGCGTGCCATAAATTTTGCTTTCAATAAAAAAAATATATATCTTTTTTATATGAATTCTCTGGTGATGGAGAACAATGTTGAATACCAACTCTGCTCAGGCCCTTTGATCATACACTACCAAAAAGGGTTAAATCCCTGAGCTTTGATTGGGGGCCTACGCTCATTATCATTGATTGACTTGTAATTGACCACTTATAGGAACATTTTTACTATTCCTTTAAGTGCACCAAAATAAGTCTACTGGAGATGCATATTCACTCCTGGAGAAGACTTTACATAATATAGTTGCAAGAACTACAATCATATTTTGGTTGGTCATTCCCATTTAAAAGTGAATCAATTTAAGAAGTTAGGGATAGGATGGGCCCAATACAAGTTGAGATGATTAAAAAACATGAAAATTTAATCTTCCAATCCCCCGTACAATATTCAAAACCATGTAAAGACTGAAACTAACACACACACACACACGTTAGTGTGTGTGTGTGGAGTCTTCAAAGCGATGCACTCTACACGTTAGTGTCTAATATGCTGAGACGAAGGCTTGAAAGTGGAATATTGTGCATGTCAGAGTGTTTGGTAAGGCTGCATACATCTACCCCCAGTACCCCACAGTGGTGTAAGCCTCGTGCACTGAGGTTGCCCCTTTTTTAATTACTGATAAAGAACTTAATAGTAAGTTTGTTGAGTGCCATGTGAGATGTTGATGATGAGAGTGTGAGGGCTAATAATGGGAAAATAAAATCTTTATTTGTTAGCCATTAGATTCCTAGGGAAAAAATCTTCATTTGTAAACCATTGGATTCCTAAAGAACTATTTTATACTGATAATGCAGGAGGTCGTTCATGTTGCAACACCAAATTATAGAGATGATCCCACTAAGGTAATCCTACTACTTCTTATCACGCCTTTTGAATCCCTTCAATCATAAAAATTATTTGAGTTTTGAGATTATAGAATAAAGATGCAGTCAAAATCCTGTTTTCATATTTGTTGTTAAGCCGTGGCAATGACTAATCTTGAGTAATATAATTTTATTGATTTTTGGATGTATTGTCTGTTGATTTTGTTGTGAGTTAATACTAGGTTTTCATCGATAATTAGGGGAAGTTTAAAGACATGTTAAAGGCAAAGAGTTTATATCTGAATGGACATAGAATTTCTTCTCTATAGTTATATCTTAGAGAACATACCAGTGGTCTCGTAGGTCAAAGTATGATCATGCTGAATATTTATTATTAGTGTAGAGGGGGCTTGGAGGTAATCCAGAGATTAGGGATAATCCACCCATTAGCAACAGTGTTTGGGATTAAGACAGCGTGGCAGCTTGGCGTGGCAACTCATACTTTAGCCTGTTGATCACTTAGTCATATTGTATATTTGTTTATATTGGCTATGAGCTATAACAATTGTAATGATGTAACGAGAATAATGAGTCTATGTGAGGTCGAATGGTACTCGTGAGAGACCAGGCTTGGCAGGGCCTGGGAGAGCTTTCATGCTCTATCGAACGACCTCATCGTGGGAACTTTAGAGGGACATGGTTTGGAGGATTGAGAAGTGGGGCATCGTTGGGGCTTGTCCCGAACGTCTTAGATACACCTGGTGAAACACCGAAGCACCCTCATCGTGGAACCTCGAGCGGAGTAGCCTCGAGTTCCATCGGGTGTTTAGCTGTGAACCAACAGCCCTCTACTTAATGTACCATCTACTGTTGGTGATGTCACTAGGCCAGCTAGACAATGTCAAATCTGCACTTGAGTAAACCATCGTGGTATTTGGGGCTGTCAGACAGTTGGTAAGCAACCTCTACAGCAACAGCCCCCTTACACACAATGGTTAGGCAAAAGGCATATCTTGGCATTTAATGTCTATGATGTGGAGACAACTAGGGCATCATGTATTTAATCTTGGTGACATAAAGTATGAGGGATGTCTTTCGCATGCATTAATGACTGAGTTGCCTCGGGGGTGGCGCGGGGGCTATTTAAGGATCCCAACTACCTCCAAGGAAAGGATGTTTTTTTTCTGAGAGTTGAGGAGTTATAGCTAGGGAGAGTTATTACAAATCGGAGAGTTTCACCCACTCACCATTGTTATTTATTATAAAGATTTTAATACTTGACAGAGATTCCTGAGGGTGTTGGGTGTGTTTTCTACATGCCTACCAAGGTGTATTTATGGTGCTTACTTCTCACTCCCTCTAGCTAAGTTATTTCTAAGTTTCATTACTACTTTCTGAGTTATATATGAGAGATTTGATAGTTTTAAACTGAGTTCATCTCCATTGGGTTTGTATTTGTATGTCCTATCATTAATCTAAGGTCTGGGGCTAATTAACTTATCATTACCATACTCAAAAAGGGCCTACGCCTCCATCTTACTTAAGATACCCTATTACATTTGGCTACTCTGCTGGGGAGGCATTCTTCTAAGCAAGGAGCATGGCGCAGGATAATGTTAGTCGAAGGCTCAACTTTGATAACATCCAACACAATGAAGAACAAGCTACGAGAGAACCAGAGGCTCTAAGGGATGGGGCTCCTCGAATAGAGGTACCTCCGGTTGAGGCAACAACAGGCATTTCAGGGGTGACACAAGCTTCCACGAGTGGAGGGTTGGGACCCACTCAGGTGGCACTCCTTATGAGTAAGATTTATGAGTTTTGCAAACCCCGATAGCTTCGACGGTGCTGGGAGGATTTGAAGACAATTCCTTCGTAACGTCGGGACTAGCCCCAATGGCCCCACTAGCTACGGGCACAACTGGAATAGTCCCAGCAAGCATACCCTCCATTGTGAATCCAACGGTGGTAACCTCAGGAGTATCAACGACGCCAGCTGCGATGATGGCTCCAGCTATAACGGGCATTCAGCATGTGACCCCATTGGTCGTTGCCCCATAACCTATGGAGGAAATAAGAAAGGAGATGCAAAAGGAAATGCTGAAGTTAATTTAGTCTTCCTCGCAATTTGTGAGCGAGGTAGCTTTGGTCTACGATGACTTTTGAACGCCTTACCCTCAAGAATACGACGATGAGCCTTATCCAAAGGATTTTATTCCTCCTATCTTTAAAAATACACAGGAAAGGGAGGAAACCCAAAGGAGCATATTAAACGTTTCGTGGAGCATTTGGGGGTGCATTGCAATAATTAGAAGCTCAGGTTGAGAGAGTTTTCCAAATCCCTAACCGATAAAGCGTACACCTGGTATTCACACTTGACTCCTAAGAGTGTTTCCATGTGGGAAGAGATGCATGTGTTGTTCGTTCAGAAGTTCTTTCTAGCGGAGGATGAGTTTACTCTGACCCAGTTGGGGAGAGAGAAGAAATGACCTGGGGAAGACGTGGTGGCCTACGTTCGAAGGTTCAGGGAAAGATCCCTCGATGTAAGAGAGGACGCCAAAGAGTCTAAACTATTACAGATCTGTGCAGAAGGACTGCTTCCTAAGTACATATGCCATCTCATCAATGAGACGCGCGAGAGAACTTTTTCAGCGTTCCCAAAGGCCGCAAGGAATATCTCATTGGTTATACGACTAAACTCGATAGTGGTGCCCATGATGTTTAGGCAGCCGATGCAACCTAGGGGAGGAAGGCCTCAGCCCCCATAGGTGGGGTATACCGAAAGAGCAGATGGGGGCAAGGCACCGAAGAAGGACCACAAGAGGAATTTTGGAAGAGACAGAGAAGACCCACCACCGTTGCCTTGCATGATAGAAGAGGCTGTGAGTTATTATAACACAATGGTTTAGGGTGGAACGGTCTATGAACCAAAGGGCATTCCGACGGAAGAGCCTGATGCTGCAACGAGAGTGGATCCTAAATATTGCCAGATTCATCGAAAGATTCATCATCCAACAGAGAGTTGCTTCACACTAAGAAGAATCATTAACAAGTACATGAAGGCAGGAACATTGCAAATCCCCCCGCAGAACGTTAACAATAACCCACTTCCAGCGCACGGGGCCAATCTAGTGATGGCCTATGATGAGGAGGGAGAAAGGGAGGGGGGAGGGTTAACGAAGAAGCAGAGGGAGTTTGAAGAAGATCTGGAGAGTTGTACTATGGGAATGGCTAACATAGTTTTAGCCGACGATGAAGCAAGCACTAAAGACGCGAAAGACGTATATAGCGTCGAAGACGAGGAGACAGACACGGTCATAGAATATGGTGCAATTTTAAAATCCCCAAAGTTCACTTGGTTTTTCGAGTAAGTAGGGATACCGAAGGAGAGAAGACTAGAAGTAAAGCAGGCGATATTAGACATTGCGAAAAGGAACGCAGTCCCCTCGCTGAGATGGAGGGGACCCATGGCTAGGTTTGTAAAAAGGTTTCTGTCAGAAGTAACCTTCAGCGATACGGACAGGGTTGTAAGGTTCCCTCATAATAGGCCTCTGTATGTAACCGTCAGTGTTAACAGTGTTAGTTTTGTAAGGACTCTTATGCATGGGGGTGCTTCCATTAATATTATGCCGATCGACTCCTTCCACGCAGCTAATATTCCTGAAGAAAGGTTGGTCCTCATGCCTTTGGTAATTTCGGGATATGACAACCAATCTTCCAAGTCCATCGGATATGTAAATGTTGGGATCATGATGGGAAAATTGAGTTCCCACATCAAGTTCCATGTAATAGAAAGTGCAACTTCCCATCATCTATTAATAAGAAGAGTGTGGATGCACAACCAGGGGCTAGTTCCCTCCACGTATCGCCAATGCGCCAACGCAAATATCAAAGGGACAGGGGTGACTATTAGAGATACGAGAAGGCCCCTCGTTATTGAAGAAGCTTATTTGGTAGATGCAGTGTTCTACACAGAGCTGAAGGAAGATGTTCGGGTCCTGACAAAAAGAATGGAGGGAGCATGGGTCCCCTCGATTAGAGAAAAAATGGGGCCTTTGAATGAGAAAAATAAAGAAAGTGTCGCTGGTGAAAGGGAGATGGATAAGGAGGCCCCTCGAGAGGTTCCTCGACCCTAAAATATTTCGAAGAAGCTTGAAGACGGGATGAAACCCAGAGTGGACCCGATGCAGAACGAGGCCCAACACCAAAGCGTTCTGAGTCGATTTTCAATAGGAAGGATTATTGAGGCTTCCAAGGAAAAGAAAAGGAAGGCAGTCGTAACGGCTGACAAACAGTGTAAAAAGGTCATCACTGAAGAAAGAAAGGTGGTCTATCAGCTGTGATGGTGTGAACGACGGCCGAAGGGACTCGTGATGAGGCTGACCCGATATATGAATGCTTTTTGGTAGATCAACAAGGGCAAAGCATGGTAATAGACAACTCCAACATACAAGAATTCGTGGAAGATGTGGTCGAAGAACCTGATTACATGATGGATAGACCAAGGCCGTAAGCGCAAGAGTTGGAGCAGTTGAACCTGGCTCAAGAAGGGGAGGATCCTCAGCCTATCTTTATCACGAAGGACCTCAACAAAGAGAGGAGAGAAGCCTTGGTGGAATTAATTCAGGATTTCATAGACGTTTTCATGTGGAAGTACACAGAGATAGAGGGACTAAACGAAGAAGTTAGTTGCCACAAGTTAAACGTGATGCCTTCGGCCATTCCGGTGAAGCAAGCGACGAGAACGTACAAGCCGGTGCTAGACTTGAAAATCAAGGGAGAGGTCCAGCAGTTATTAGCAGTAGGGTTCATCAACCCGATACAACATCCACTTTAGCTATCTAGCATTGTGCCGGTGGGAAAGAAAGACAAGAACCAAATAAGGATCTGTGTGGACTTCAAAGATTTGAATAGGGCTTTCCCCAAGGATGAACTACCTCTACCCTCCATCAACAGTTTGATAGATGACACGGCTGGTCATGAGATGTATAGTTTCATGAATGGGTTTATGGGGTATAACCAGATTAAGATGGACCCCACAGACGCAGAGAAAACGGCATTCAGAATCCCGCTGGGCAACGTCATGTACAGAGTAATGTCGTTTGGACTCAAGAACGCTGGGGCTACTTATCAGAGAACAATGATGGCCATTTTTCATGACTTCTTCCACAAATTTGTAGAATTCTATGTGGATGATTTAGTTATCAAATCGAGGAAGGAGGACTCTTATCTGAGCGATTTGAGAAAGTTGTTCTCTCGATGTAGGATGTATAAGTTGAAGATGAATCCACTAAAGTGTGTTTTCGGAGTAACAAGTGGGAAATTACTAGGCTTCGTAGTGGAACGGCAAGGGGTACAGATGGACCAGGATAAACAGCGGGCGATCTTTGAGATGCCATGTCCAGGAGCGGCTAAGGAGCTAAATAGTTTACTCGAAAAAGTCTCCTACCTTAGGAGATTTGTGCCTGGATTGGCTGAAATAACACACCCGTTAATGCAGCTGTTGCTAAAGAACATGAAGTTCAGGTGGGAGGAGGTTCACCAGAAGTCTTTTGCTGGGCTGAAGAAGCTGCTGGTTTCACCACAGACCATGGTTCCCCCACGAGCGGGAACACCGTTGCAGTTATATCTCACATCTACCACGAGATCCGTTGGAGCTTTGCTGGCGTAGGAAATTAATGGGCAAGAACGACCAGTTTACTCCCTCAGTAGAATCATACATGGGCCAGAGATTCGATATAGCAGCCTAGAAAGGCATTGTTTAGCATTAGTCTTTGTAGCATAACAACTTAGGCATTATATGTTGTCTTTTACAATTAATATTATAACTAGATGCGATCCTATTAAGTATTTATTGACAAGAACTATATTGATTGGCAGGGAAGCTAGGTGGTTCCTCATCCTCTCCAAATTTGACTTGAAGTGTGTGGTCCCTCGCGCGATCAAGAGCCAGGCGTATGCCGATCTATTGGCAATTTTTCCATCAGGAACGTTTGAACCACCTAAAGAAGACATTCTAGGAGATAACTTACAAGCCAATTATCTAGATGCAGCTGAGGAGGAATGGGCGATGCAGTTCGATGGATCTTCGACGGAAAAGAATGGGGGGGTGGGGCAGGGGTTATTCTTTTAAAAGGAATGGAGGAGATTTGCATTTCCTATAAGTTATATTTCCATTGTTCCAATAACTAAGCAGAGTATGAGGCGTTAGTACTGGGGTCGCTGTAGGCTCTTCGAAGGGGAATTCGTTCACTCTGCATTAAGGGTAATTCAAACATGGTGATTCAGCAAGTAAACGGAGAATATGCGTTAAAGCATATGAACCTGGCACCATACAGAACGATCATTCAGAGGTTCATTATCCAGTTCCACCGAACAAAGATCAAGAGACATCTCAGAACAATGAACCGCCATCCTAATGCGTATGCAACTATTGCCCAGAAAATGGTCATGAGAAACGATACAACTATCGTCATGATCCAATGGAGAACAGCTCCTTCGGTGGTACAATCAATTCTACCGATGGAGGAGGACTCGGACTGGAGGGAAGAGATTAAGAAGAAACTGCAGTCTGGCGAAGGAGCAATGGGGCTAAGAGAGTTGGCCCAATATTTTAAAAACTAAGGAAATCTCTACTTCAAAAATGCAGGGGGATGGCTGTCATGATGTATCGACCCACAAGAAGTAGAGCGAAATTTAAAGAAAACGCATGAGGGGCACTGCGAAACATCTAAGGTACCTCTTTATAGGAGAATTCAAAGAGAGGGATATTTCTGGCCTAGAATGAAATCGAATGCGGCAGAGCTATAACGGAGGTGCGATAAGTGTCAGCTATTTTCTAAAGTGTCTGAATGTCATTTCGTTGAAGTTCAAACGGACTAGAGGCAGCCCTATACGACTTCATTCAAGATGGAGTTTTCCCAAAAGAAAAAATTAATGCGATGGGACTAAAGCGAATGACCCCAAGGTTCTATATCCAGGAGGGGCAGCTCTATCGAAGGGGATGCTGCAATAGTCCATTGCGTTGCATCACGAAGGAAGAAGCAGTTGAGGTCCTCAAATAGGTGCGTGATCCAGCTCACATTGGAGGGGCAAAATTGTATGATCAGCTGATGACGTTGGGGCATTATTGTCCAACGATGGAGAAAGACTCTGCTGAGTTTGTTAAAAAATGCAAAGCTTGCCAACTACATGGAAACATGATCCATGACCCATTGGTAGAGTTACACTCTCTGGAAACTCCTTACCCTTTTCACACTTGGGCGTTTGACCTGGTGGGGGCAATACATCCTTCTTCGAGGGGGAAGATATGGATACTAGTAGCAACGGAGTGCTTTACAAAGTGGGCCAAAGCGATACCACTCAGAAGGGGAACGGCTAGGGTGGTGAGCAACTTCATTAGAGAATACATCATTTTCCGTTTTGGGATCCCAAAGGTTATTCTCTAAGATAACGGGATGCCCTTCGTCAATTCATAAGTAACAATGCTCACAGAAAAGTACTACATTGTTCATCATACTTCAATGGTGGCATACCCAAAGGGAAACGGTCAAGCCGAAGGGACTAACGAAACATTGGTTAATATTCTGGCTAAGGTAATGGATGACTTCCCAGGATCGTGGGATGACAAGATACTAGTTGAGTTATGGTCCTATCGAACAACCAAGAGGAAACCCATAGGGTACACACCATTCTCGCTTGTTTATGGGGCGGAGGCAATCCTCCCAGTGGAGTTATAAGTTCCCTCTGCTCGATACGCCTTGTGAAGCAACATGCTCCCTCAGAATAGATACGTGCAGTTGGAAGCGTTAGACGAATATATAGATAATGTGATGTAATACTTTCAAATGTATACGAAACAGCTCTCCAGGGCATATGATAACTTGGTAAGACCCAAGAAGTTCGTGGAAGGTGACATCGTTTTGAAAGCAGTGGTAAAGCACATCAGAGGGATTCCTCTACCAAAGTTTACAGCCAATTGGGAGGGACCTTTTGTTATAAAATAAGCTCATGACTCAGGTCATTGCTTAATTTCTAGGATGGAGGAAGACAAGCCATTTACGATTAACAATAAATGGCTGAAGGCTTATCACGTGTAGACAATTAAGTTTGAACCATTATTGTAAATAGATGTTATTATGAATATACAAGTTTTAGTTATGACTTGAACATAATGAAAGAGTTGCAGAAATGTAAAAATTTATAACATACAAAAACATTCGTTACATAGAGATGAATTGGAAAACATACATTTCTCATTCATTCGTAAACGATGGAGCATTACAAAATTGGGAACTACTGCCCAAGAATTACATAGAAAGAAGCAAGAGGAACATATATACAAAATCTTATTAGCCTAAGAGGAACCATAGATCTGAAGACAAGAAAAAATATCCAGGAAGGCCGGAAGAAGCTGTGGTGCAAGACTGTTACGCGTTGATGGAAAACTCCAACCTCATTTGCACTTGTGTATGTTCGATGAGGAGTTTCTCTCGTTTCAGCTTGATCAGATGCAAAGCTTATTTGGCATCCTCTACCTCCTTATCCACGGTTTCCAGAAGAGGTGCTAATTCGGACAACCTATCTTCCTCCGCCCGTTAGTCCTCCTGATGTTTTCGCAACCATTCCCTCTGGCTAACCAGTTACTGTCTCTTCAAAGTCTTCAAGTGCATTATAATCCAGCCAAACCGGAAGACATCATGACCTAGCTCCCTTAGATAGCCCAAAAATTGGTTAAGGAGGTGTCTGGTAACGTTTGAAGTGGGAGTACTGACAATTTCAACAAAAATGGTAGCCATACCTTGAAGCTTATAATTCATAACAGAGATGTTTGAATGTAGGAAATCCACCGTGAAAGTTTCAGGATGATGGTTCACAAGTTTCTCAATCACTAAACGGTGGTTGGAAGGTATTTGGGGAGAACATTGAAGCACCATCAGGCAGAAGGCATGAGGAGTCAAGTCAGGCAGAGGAAGCTCGCCCCAAGATTCACTCTCTGCTACAGCACCGGTCGTGGAACCTTGGTCATCATGGCCAGAATCTTCCGAGATGGTAGGTTCCCGATGGAGTGAGCCAACAGGCGAAAGAACGGACGGAGAATTCTCCTGTGAAACTTGAGAAGTGGCAGAAGGTGTTAGAAGAAAAATCTTAACAAGAGTTTTCGTTGTTAAGTCACCATTAAAAGGTGGAGTTTATGAAAAAACCTTAACAAGCGTTTTCGTTGTTTAGTCACCGTTATAAGGTGGAGTTTATGGAAAATCTTAACAAGCGTTTTCGTTGTTAAGTCACCGTTATAAGGTGGATTTTATGGAAAATCTTAACAAGCGTGTTCGTTGTTAAGTCACTGTTATAAGGTGGAGTTTATAAAAAAATCTTAACAAGCATTTTCGTTGTTAACTCACCATTATAAGGTGGAGTTTATGGAAAGTCTTAGCAAGCGTTTTCGTTGTTAAGTCACCGTTAGAAGGTGGAGTTTATGAAAAACCTTAACAAGCGTTTTCATTGTAAAGTCACCGTTATAAGGGGAGTTGGCGAAAAAACCTTAACATTCTTTAACAAAAATGCAGAGGATTAGCAAAATACCTCAATCGTGGTAGGAGCTACAACGGGAATCACTATGCTGGCTGTGGGGGCAGAAGCCGTTGGAGGTGGGCTCATTACATCAGAGGCCCCAACAGAACCCCTGGTTACAAAAGCCTCAACGGTGGGCAAAGCTTCCCCACCAACATAGGGTACCAAGGCCAGCACAGGTGGTTCATTAGGAGAAGATGATGGACTCCCAAATGAAGCCCCAAAATGGGCGGATGTAGAAAAACCACCACGAGGGGCAGAAGCACCAACCTTGGCCTTATACGCATGCAGGCTATCAAGAGAAGGTGGAGTGAGGCTGGGAGAAAGTTGCAAAAATTAAGCTAAGTGTAGAAAGGAGGGATAAGAACATAAAGATGGAGAAATACCTCTAGGCGCTACTTACCTCAGTTACGGCAGAAAAAAAGAGGGATCGCGATTAGGGGTCTCTTTAGCACCGTCGGAAGAATAATGTTAGCTAACAACGAGGACACTTCGACCTAGTGCACCCCAACATATTAAGGTTCAGCAGTATAAAGAGAAAGGACGTCAAACCAAATAAGTTATAGACAAAATCTTACCTCGGGGTCATTTCCTATAGATAGAACGATGGGCAGGTCTATGGTTTTCTTTAGGGGAGATAAGTCAGAAGGGACTGAGGGAGTTATCTCTGGTTGAACAAATACCCCCACCAAATCAAGAGAATCACCCTCCACAATAACTCCCCTTGCACGTTGAGAGGCTGAACGGAGGGAATAAGTAAGCCCGATCATGGGAGAACGAGGAGGAGTCACATCAGGTGGAGAAACACCGAAACATCCCCCCACGAAAGGGCTCACGGGAGGGCTAGGGGGATTGGCACTTTCTTCTTCAAACTCCTACATCAAAGTTACCAAGAAAAAATAAGCAAATGTAGTTTTCCTTAAGCAAATGGGAAATGAGAATAGAACAAGTATACATACCTCAGACCTGATAGGAGAGGCAGAGGATATAACCACCGACAAAGTAGGAGGAGAGGAAACAGTTGAGGGGGCAGGAGACAGGTGCACCTCAGGAGACTGTTTCCTCTAGGACTTGGTACCCAGAGTTTTCTTCCCCATTCCTGATTCACCAGTGCCAATACCTCGAAGAACCCTTGAACTTTTTCTCCTCTTCTTCGTGGGCTCGATGGGATCAACTAGGATTGTGGGGAAGGTTCCTGGTAGAGGAACAACTACAACAAGCCATTAGAACTCAGCGTGTATGCGTTCTACCTCAGCTTGAAATTTCCTTCTCAACTCCTCAGCCATCTCTATAGGCATAGGAGGAGGAACGAACGCAATGGGGAATTCCTCCAATGGAGCTTGGGGTTTAGACTAGGACTTGGACTTGGAATAAGTCCCACTCTTTGTCTTCTAGGCAGGAGGTTGAGAAGGCCCTTCATCGGTAGCAGCTTTGGTTAAAGGGCAGCTTTCTTAGAGGATGCAACACTTTTGGGTTTGGGCGTGGCAGTAGGGATCATGGAGCAAAGGGGATGAAGCTCAGTGGGACGTAACTTGGGGGTTTTACTAAGAGGGAACTCAATCCCAATAACGGAGCTGCCCTTTAACCCCAGCTCCAACGCAGAAAAGGAAAGAACTAGAGGATACACTGGATTCCCCTCGATGAACTCTACAATATCAGCCAATTGTTTCGACCAGTAGCATGTAGAAAACAGAGGGGACACGTCCCCTTGCTTTTTATTTCTAGGAATGGTGACTCGCCCGACCATTGCAGAACTTATTCCCCATGTAGCAGTAGAAGAAAATAAGGAGCATGCCTCGCTAAAGGAAACCTTGGGGTTTGATGATTGAAAAACTAGGCGAGGATCCCCCCGATCAAAACCAAATTAGTGGCTGCATCGTTTGGGATTGTAGTGCTCGCTAGTATATCCCCATTCAGTATAAGAAGGCAGATACCCAGGTGAGAACATAACGACCACGACCAGCGAGGGATCTTCAATATCGACGCCTACCTCCACTACCCTGGCTTCATGATGAACAAAGTCACAGTTATAAACGAAGACGTCCTCTCCATAGGGCCTCATCACGAAGTTTTCAAAATGGTCAATCACAGAGATCAACTCCTTTCGACTCAGTTTCCTATGATAAAGATAGGAGCGTGGGGGCAAAATTGTTTCCCCAAAAGGAGTGCGGTTGATCTTGGCCGCTATGGCAGGGAAACGAACATAGAGGAAGCTCGCCAGAAGGACACAGTTAACAAAATTTGCCAAGTTATAACGACTAAGAGATCATTCTATGTCTAAGGGGGTCCTATCGAGCCATGTATAGAGAGATCCCAAGGCGATTGCAGCCAGCGGAAGCTTGGTACCCCAGGCCAAATGAAGGGATATATTGATAAGGTCCCTTCGGGGCTGATCGTTGGGTTTTCTCGGTAGAAGGAAATGGGAAAGAATGACAATCATATAGGTAGGAAGTTCCAGCGATGTACCTTAACTAGGGGAACCTCCAGATGATCTACCTTCAGCATTATCGTTGAAGATATAATTGATAAGTGGGGAGAAAGTGGCTTGTTAGATTAACCGGTGCAGCTTCAGCATATTCAGTCCAACTCCAAATGGTTAGTAGTCTCCTGGGCATCTAGAGCCTCATCAGTATAAGGCTCGTGTCCTGTTGCTTTAAGTCCCAAGAGCTCACACACGTTTTCTAATGTTACGATGAACTCACCCCACGCAGTGATGAATGTATGGGTAGTAACGTTCTAGCGAGACACTAGAATATGAAGGGCAACATTATTCTTGGATAGAGTCAACTCACCAAACCACTTAGCCCATTGCAGTGCAATATTGGTGAGCATTTCATCATAGTAGCTCTGTATGTGGGAGTTCCATGCAGCAAACTGAGCAGAAGAACCCTAGAGTGCTTCAAAATCAATGTGGGACCACGGGAAGTCCCTCGCACTAAATAAAATCTGAGAGTCCCCTCGGGAGGAAGAAAGCCCCACTCAGTAGAAGCTTCGTCTTCATCACCCAACAATAGAGGGTCAAACTTAGTAGAAAAACAGACCATCTTACATGCACCTGCAAAATCATCACCTTGTCTAAAAATAGGCGATCGACGGTAAAACCTCAGTTATTCCTAGCGGGTAGCATCTAGGATGGTGGCAGTGGTAAAGGTAGCAGGCGGAACACTGGTGGCAGATATGGTGGGATTGCTTTAGGACGCCATAGAAGATATTGATAAAGGAACATAAAATCTTCAAGAAAGAACGGTTTGAGAACGAGAATGGAGGAGCACAACCACAGGTGGTGGTGTAGAAGATCAGAGGGGAGGAAGGTAGGTAATGACTCAGCAACAATGGAATTCTCACAAACTTTATCTCGCTAAAGTAAATGGAAGCTTGAAGAAGACGAAGGCAAAGTAAGAGAAAAAAAGGGTTTAAGTATTTGGATATGGCTGTTTGAAATTTCTGAGTTTGGCTTTTAAAGTTTCCCACCATCGCACGTGCGCAGCCGCCTATAATCATTTCAATTGAACACGTGGCACTTCGGGAAGTACTTTGGCAGTTGAAAAGACAGAGCCATGTCATTAATGAAGTGATGTAAAGGGAACCGAAAGTGTTGCCTTCTTAAACAAGTTTGAGTTTTGGCGCTAGAAGCTTTTGTCAGTCATATCTAATAAACTTCTAATAAAAAAGATGTCCCAACGGTTCCAAAAAGCTACGATGTCCCCTTGGCACAAGTTTAAACGTTGTTTAGATGGTGACATGGCTATATCGGAGAGATTTTTTGCTTTTTTCGAACATGATGAAACGTTACAAGGGATAATTTTGCAAACGTCACAGACATCTGGGCAGTCCCAACGAAAATATTGGCAGGGCTTTTGGGAGAATTTTAGATCCTCAAGCTACAACGCGTGAAGCTCCGCATAAGGAAAAAGTGGCGATGTCCCTCAACCTAAGCTTCAACAAACTTTAGCACTTCGGGTCAGGTACATCGGGGAGAATTTTCACTTTTTCCTATAGGCACTAACGCCCCAGCAGTAATGAGGGAAAACAGGCCAGAATTTTTTCACGCAGAGAAGGTTCATCGGATTGAGAAATTTTCGTTCAGGCATTTCTTGTTCCCATAACAAATACCTCCATGAAGGGTAAAATGCAGAGGGGTCTTGGAGGTAATCCTGAGATTAGGGATAATCCACCCATTAGCAATAGTGTTTGAGATTAAGACAGCGTGGCAGCTCAAGCGAGGCAGCTCAAGCGTGGCAGCTTGGCGTGGCAACTCATACTTTAGCTTGTTGATCACTTAGTCATATTGTATCTTTGTTTATATTGGTTATGAGCTATAACGATTGTAATAATGTAACAAAAATAATGAGTCTGTATGAGGTCAAACGGTACTCGCGAGAGACCAGGCTTGGCAGGGCCTCGGAGAGATTTCATGCTCTATCGAACGACCTCACCGTGGGAACTTTAGAGGGACTTGGTTTGGAGGATTGAGAAGTGGGGAATCATTGGGGATTGTCCTGACCGGCTTAGATAGATCTGATAAAACACCTAAGGACCCTCACCGTTGAACCTCGAGCGGAGCAGCCTCGAGTTCCATCGGGTGTTTAGCTGTGAACCCAACAACCCTCTACTTAATGCCCCATCTACTGTAGGTAGTGTCACTAGGCCAACTAGACAATGTCAAATCTGCACTTGAGTAAACCACCGTGGTATTTGGGGTTGTCACAGTTGGGAAGCAACCTCTGCGGCAACTTACCCCTAACACACAGTGGTTAGGCAAAAGGCATATCTTGGCATTTAATGTCTATGACGTGGAGACAACTAGGGCATCAGGTATTTAATATTGGTGACATAAAGTATGAGGGATGTCTTTCTCATGCATTAATGACTGAGTTGCCTCGGGGGTGGCACGGGGGCTATTTAAGGACCCTAACCACCTCCAAGGAAAGGATGTTTTTTTCTGAGAGTTGAGGAGTTATTTATAGGGAGAGTTATTACAAACCGGAGAGTTTCACCCACTCACCATTGTAATTTATTACAAAGCTTTTAATACTTGACAGGGATTCTTGAGGGTGTTGGGTGTATTTTCTACCTGCTTACAAAGGTGTATCTAGGGTTCTTACTTCTCACTCTCTCTAGAAAAGTTATTTCTATGTTTCATTACTACTTTCTGAGTTATACACGAGAGATTTGAGAGTTTTGAACTGAGTTCATCTCCATTGGGTTTGTGTTTGTATGTCCTATAATTAATCTAAGGTCTGGGGCTAATTAACTTATCATTACCATACTCAAAAAGGAGTTACACCTCCATCTTACTTAAACTACCCTCTTACAATTCGCATCAAGAATTGCTCAAAATTATGTTGTTCTCACATTATTCTTAAGATAATCATTTTTAGATCCCATAGTTTTGTAGTTGGGCCTCCAGTTGACTTTCCAAATTAGATATTGTCTAGTGCTCATCTCCCAAGTTTTTAGTATTCTTCTCAAACTCGTTTACTCGCCGATGTATGAAATTTTGATTTTGTCGAAGTTCTAAAGGAGGCCTTCTGAAAATAAGGGCATTTTATCAAATTTTGATTTGGTCAAATTGGATAATAAACCCATTGACGGGAATTTGTGTGTTGTTCTCAAATAATAAGTTGTAAAATATTTGTCCATCTCTCTGTATCACTTGTGCACTGATTTGTAGACCTTGACCAGTTGATGCTGGTAACAGAATAGGTAAAGGAGGGCTAGCAGGAACAGGCTGATGAATAGGAATAATATCATTACCACTATCATTATTACCATCCAAAACCATTAAATTGAGTAAATCTGGAACAGGAGCCGCAGGTGTAAATGGTACCAAAGTTGGTTGCCCCACAGTAGCATAAGGAGGAGCACCAGTTGACGTAGGTGGTGACAATGCACCAGGTGCATGAGAAGGCGATTCAGAATACCCAGCTTCACTTCCATCTAGAGAGTCGTCTTCACATGGGTTACAAATCCGTTTAGGGGCTTATGATACACAGATGACAAAGTAGCAATGTTGGCCAGAAGTTCATCAAGAAGAGAAGGATCGAGTAGGTTTGAATCATCTTTTATAACGGGCTTCTCGACTAATAAGACATCCTTAGCTGCCTCAGGGTCAGATGAAAGAAGATGCCAATATATGTATGCATGATCTCACAAATCTATATTGTCAGTCTCCACTGTGGCATTATTCAAGATAACCTGAATCATCTGTTATGGGCCCTCGAGTGACTTCTTAAGGAAAAGTTTGACTGTTGTTGTTAGTAACTGCAACTGCACTTGTCCAGGTTCTTCAAGGAAACTCTCCAAAAAAATTTCAGGGAGCTCATCAGCATTATCAATTCTTTCAGCATACTCTTCAATTATTTAGATCACTGATGCCTTAGCCTCTGGCTCATCTAAAGTGTCTAATCTCTCGCAAAGTGTAGTAGTTATGAACTCATAAGTGTTAGGATATCTCATAAATATATCTTTGAAGACTATAATAGCTTCTTGAACGACATAATTTACTTTGATCTTGATCAACTCAAGAAGAACACTAATGCAATGTTCAGCTGCTCTCTTTAGCTTGATGGCATAACGTCCAATAGCATGAACTTCTTTTCTGAAGAATTCAACATATACTTATATAGCATACTCTTTGAACTCCTGCATAAGCTAGACTATATTTCTGTCGAAAACATGTTTGATCATAATATCTAACTTTTCCATCTTCACGTAAACTAGATCATTATACTTGTAGAAAACACCTTGATTTCATGGGCAAGGATTGTAAGTCGTCTTTGTACGACAAGGTTGATGTTTCTCAATGCAACATATTGAATCTGTGGTTCTATAGAAAGCAACATCACAGGAGGAGGAGCCATTTTTTTACAAAGATTTCGAACCAAATCAGTACTGATGATGAGTTCCATTTGTTGAAGGATCATCTTAATAGCTAAAAGAACAACCGCACAATTTTCATACTGCAGTCGTGGAGTAACTCGCTCAATATTTTCAGCTTCACGAGCATCTTCTGCCTTGTACTTGGAAATAGCATCCAAAATGAAAACTTGGCCCCACTTTGTGCATTCATTTAGAGCGGTAAGTAATGTTGATAGTGTGTGACTGGTGATTTCAAAGATATGTTTGTTGTTGTTATCTTGAATCTCCGCAAGAGAATCAACAACATTCTCTACAACCATTGGATTGTTGTCAAATATCAAATCCTTGAGAGCTTCTAAAAACCCCCCTATCCTCAACTAGCTCGGCATTTATGTCATAGAGTTTAGCAACACATATAGCTTCCGTCTTGTGAACATATGGATCATCATCCTTGAGACACCTCTAAAGAGGATCACATAGATATTCTGTGATTTTATCAACACGAATGCATCCCATTGTCCATATATCCAAAGCGCGGGTCAAAGGATTTGGGTCCTATGAATCCTTTACAAATGTATTTACTGCAAGTATTGCTAGGTCAGGCTAGCTTTCATCATAATTAATGAGATATAATTAAATAAGCTTTTTGAGCTCTAAATTTTCTGTTTGCATGCAGTTCACAACATCTATGAACAATGATAACACATCCTTCCTAACTGTCATAGGAGCAATCATTTTTTAACAACATCTTTTCTCTTATCATTGTATTGAGAATTGAGTTCCTCTTTGAGCTTGGGGATTTCACCCCTTTTGATGGAGAACAATGTTAAATACCAACTCTGCTCAGGCCCGCTGTTGTGTAATATAATTTAGAAGATTTCAAACAACCAGTACGAAGCCTATGTTTTTTTAAAACGGTTCGGCTTACATAACCCTAGTTGTACTTGTGTTCGGCACTACTAAGAGACAGGTCGATGTGTAATTTGGGACCTCATATTTGCTTCTAAGTTACAGTTCTTTATGCTTTATAGTTTCTATTTTTTCTTTTATACTGTAGATACAATTAATACTAATTATTATAGATTCAGGCCTCGGTTGGGGTGTGATTGGTCTTGAAAAGGTGTGCCCAAGCTCAGCCCTATTTTTATCGACCTAAAAAAGAAAAATTCAAGTTTGATATACGGGATTACATAATTAGACCAGACCCTATGAATTAGCATCTTGCACCTTTCGGGCGGAGATTCCTCGACCAGTTGGCCAATATGTTTATTTTGGGTCAAAACACGGCTGATAGAGTTTTGTTGGACGCACATTGCAGTGGTACTGGGGTAAGTGACATGCTTTGATTTTGGTCTCTGTTGGTGGTTCAGTTTTATTATTTTTTTCTCAACATAATCAAATGAATTTCACTTACTGTGCAGGTTATATCTAAAGATGAGTCTATCAAAACGTCGAAAAGCTTAGAAGATATACGAAATTCTTCCAATCTGCAAAAGGTATAAATATTCTTTTGAAATTTTGATTATTAAAATACATAGAATTTATAGGTGGTGTCATTTTGTTTCTTGATTACATACAAGAAGTTCAACTCTTTACTTGTATATACCCTGACTAGTAATTATGATTCTGACATTTTTGTATGTCAAAGTGTTTCTATACGTTTAAGGTTTAGTCAATACTTAGGTACTTGAACAGGTGGGAAAGAAATGTTAAGAATTCCTTTTGAACTAAATAAATATAGGATCGATCCAAAATTAACAATCGTGATTAATCTATCGAAGCGCTCTATTAACGCAGCAGTGAAAACTTGCAAACTTATAGGATCGATGGTGAATTCTATTTCAAAAAAGATCTTTGGGTTATTTAGGGTTTGATCCCTACTAATGATTAGATATCGAGTCAAACTCCTATAATTATCACTTCTTAGGGTTTGACCCGCATTTTGATGGATTCGCTCATTAACTGTTAACCAGATCACTTTTCACTCATGTTATACAAAAAATATCCATAACTAAAACAGAGCTAGTGGGGAGTAAATCCCACTCTTCTATCTTGTGAATATTTCTGCGAGTATAAACCCAATAAGTTAATATTAAAAATAATACTAAATTCTCGAATTTCTTGTGGGAATATTAAGAGTAATGCCTTGCTTGACGTGAACTGTTGAAATGCAACTATACACCATGGGTCATGTGGGATTAGACCTAACCTCAAAAAAGAAAGATAAAAAGTAGTAACATGCACTCAACAAATGAATTGAATTTTTTTTCTAAAGTTAATAGAACTAGGTCAGGTACAAAGATTGCAGTTTCTTATAACCCTCCTTTACACCATGGAGTAGTACAGCCACCCAATAAAATAAATTATCTTCCACCTCTCTCAACTTTAATTAGGAATACAATGGATCCTTCACACTTGCTAATAACTTCGATGAAAATAGAAAAATTTGTTTGACTTAAATCTGAATGCATGAGTCCTAAGATTATATTTATTTTAATTGAAATTCTCATTCTCTTTGCTCAAGGGTGGAAAATTTCTACGGACATGTTAGGCGCCCTTAAAGCTTATTGTTGAACCTTCCCTGCCTTTTTTCTTCAAAGGCTTCTTTAAAACCTTGGATGTGACCACTTTTTCTTTTCTCCGTTGTATAGAATTCCCAAATTCAATGAGTTTTCTTTAAATTGAATCTGTGTATAAGACACGAGCCACCATTCCATCTCAAATCTTTGTCTAGCTTCTTGCAATAGTGTTTGTTGTACTTACAAGACTTAAACTCGAATGAAGTTCTTGTGCCAGGATATATATTTTCTGTTGATTTTGACCTTTATAAGCTACCTGGCTATAAGTACGATTTAGCGGTCGGTCAATATATTTTACAGCAAACTAGTACTGCACATGGAATTCGCACTTAGACTTCTGAATATATCTCTCGTCTTGTTAGCTGTCTCCAGGGAAGAATATATGAAATATCATCTCAACTTAATGAGAAACATTTTTTGTTCAAATGCTATTATTTCTCTTTATATTGATAAATGCAGGAATAGACTACTTGATCAGAAAAATGGAAGTATCCAGGAATTATATTTCCTATCTGCAGACAGATGACTTCAACATGACCGGTTGACAGTCCTCTCATCAGTTGTTATTCCACTTGTTTAACAAAGTAAATATATGAGATATATTCATGGAAATATATGGACTCCCTACCAACGCCTAACTTTCTAGATTTATGTACAAACACATCAAACGATACCAAAGTAACTATGGCCATTTTTTGTATATCGATTACTCCTCAATAAGATTACATGTGTGTAAATGGCATGATAATGTACTAGTCTTTTCTGTTATTTACTCATTTATGATTACACATTTACTAAGGTTGATTTTTTTCAACAGGTTCTTATCGGAAAATATGAAGATTAATTTTGAAAGAATTCAGTCTACTTTTGTAAGGAATATAATGAAGAGTACTTTTGGGAGAATAATGTGTAGAACCTTAATAATGTTATACTTCGTTTCAATTTTGTGGTTCAAAGATAGATGGTTTATCTTGTACTACATTTTGTTTTGAAAATTGTAATGGTTATGAATGAATTACACTTTTAGATTGGTTTAATATCATCAAAATGTAGTGTCATTCATTTTGTCATGTGTATTTTGAAATTATGTCTTCAATGAAATTTGTGGGTATTGGTTCTGCATTGCCATTTGTTGAGCACGTGAGTTATTACAAGTCTATTCATATCTATTTGTTTAATGAGAAACTAATTTTTTTTGTAAATACAATGATATTGTTAACGGACTTTAACCGTTACAAATAAAAACATCTGCTACAAATATATAACACTCCAAATCCGTTACGATGTATTTTGTAACGGTTTTATCTGTTATAAATTCTATATTTGTAATGGGTCAAAACCGTTACAATGTAGTAAATCCGTTACTAATATATGTGATGTGTACCAACGCCAGATCCGTTACAAAATAAATTGCAACGGTTTTAATCCATTACGAATATTAATCTTGTAACAAATTTTATTCGTTACAAATTTTGTTAGTAAAATAAATAACGCCAATTTTCTAACGGATTTAATCCATTGCAAATATTTTTTCTAACGTTTTTTCCAGCTACAATTGACCTGTTTTGGTGTAGTGAAGATGCAAGAAACATATACCAATATGATACATAAGTATGAAGCATGTGATATCAATAAGGAATGCAACAAGATGGATACCAATTATGAATTAAAGCATATATGGACTACATGGTAAGGCAAAGACTGAACAAAAATATCATATATATATATACATACTCTAGATATACCAAAGATGCACACGCATATATATATATAGATATAAACATATAAATGACCCAAAATAAGATAAGATTTTCACACTCGTATGGAAAAAATGTGTCATATGGAAACGGAAGTGTTGGGTTGTGAACTAGCAACAATTAAATTTAAACCCAATCACTTAAAACATGTTCATGGAGTTCTCAATTGATTTCAAACTTCATCACATTTGAATATAACCTCATGTGACAATATAGATTGAACTCAATGAACACACATACACAATGCATATAAGCCTAACATGTTGATGATTCTACAAACCAATAGAGTCATGACATTGAAAGTACAACTAGGATAAACGGACATTGTGCAAACCGTTGATATACCATCCAATCTCCATCAATAAGCATATATTAATTTCAAATGAATATATCAATAAAACATAGGACTTGGAAAATATTTAATGCCATATTTTCTTTTAGGCCTTTGGACCACGTATTTCTTTTAGGTCCAAACAAACGGTGGCTTACTATTGGCAAAGGATAATAAATCCTTTCGGAGCCCTTCCCCGTGCACATTTATATTTATCGTTTTTCATATTTTAATTTTCACATAAATCTCACGTGCAACAGATTTTGACATGCACTAGACCTCCTAGGCTACAAATATGTAGATGACAAGATTGGTAGGAGAACATCTCACAAAGCTTAAATATAACATGTGACAATTAATTTCAAACGAGCTCGTGCATGTGTGAAAAGAGGCATATAAAAATAGAATCCATTTAACCAACACAAAATCCAACTACTCCATGTAAGCATGGTAAAGAACATAATAAGGATTGACAATCTTAACCAAAAGTTCTAGCCACATGGGAGTGTAAAAGATGGGATTCAAACACAAGTATATGCCATATAAAGTGTGTCAAACTAAAATACACACAAAAAAATTAAAAAAAATTGAGTTTTTGAAAATTTTAACCAAAAATAAAAATATATACTCAAAAGACAAAAGAAAATCATTTGAATTTTTCATTAAGCTTAAATTATCAAGAGATAAAAACCAAATGATAAACAAAAATCTTTTTGTATTTTTCATTTAATTCAAACAAAAATGAAAGAAATATAATACAAAAGATAAACAAGAATCATAATTCTAACATGTGATTAAGCATGGATAATAGACTAGAAAATGATTAAACAAGCATACATTTAGCATGAGAATATAGCATGAAGTACAAAAGCTAAAGTATGCAAACAAAACTAACACATTTAACCTTTAAATTTAGCAAGGGATGTTTAATGTGAAAGTAAATGAGAATCAAATACCCTATTTTATAAAGCTACTAAGTCGGATCTCCTAACCCAAACTAATGAAGAGTGACTATCTCGGAGTGTAGGAATCTTGGCTACCTTGGTTGCCTTACATTGGGATTTTCTAGGACCTCGTTTAAGATCAAAACAAAAATTCCTAAGATAAACTTTTTGACCACAATGTGAACACTTAAACTCATGGCAAAAAGATTTACCTAAGGAGTGATCTCTAAAGGCTTTCCTAGGCGATTATCCTAAAATGTTGGTTTTGGATTTTTGAGTTGATTCATTACAAGTATCGAAGACTAAAGCACAGTGCCATTTTTAATTTGGACCATTCCTAATATTTTATCTAATTTTTACGAACGACACTCCAAATCAAATTTGACATTACTAGAGTCTTTTAATTTGTTTTCTAATTCTACAATGTTAGACTCTAATAATAAATTTCTCTCTTCAAACTCGAGAAGCTCCTTTTTCAAGGATTCCATTAAACCTCTAAGGCTATCTCTCTCACCTTCTAAATATTGTAGATTCTATCGAAGAGATCTCTCTCGTGTCCTAAGGTCTTCAACCAACACACCATTATCAACGGCCTTGACACGTTCTCTCAAACTAGCTTCTAACTTCAAATTAGCTCTTTTTAATTTAATTAGTGCTTCATATAATTCTTGAAAAGCATTTTGAAGTTCACAGACATTAACGTCTTCTTCATTTTCACTCTCTCTTTCTTCTTCACTCTCACTACCATTAAAAATAAGGGAATCATAAACTATGACCTTGGAAGTGTCATGTGTTAAAGTTACATCAATAGACGAGTTCTCACTACCACTCACATGACTAGCCATAAAATCCACAAAGTTGGGCTTAGTGGGGTAATCGGGTCCCTCTTCACTATCACTATCACTAAGGGTTTCATTAAAAGACATTGGTTGCTTACCCTCTCTCCTTAGTTTAGTGGGGCACTCAGAAGCCCTATGCCCATACCCTTCACAACCAAAACACCTATTTGACTCATCCCTATTTAAATTTTCTTTAGAAGTTTTAGGGATCCTCTCGGCTTTGTCATGCTTAGAATTTTTAAATTTCTTAAAGTAATTTTTAAATTCATCTTTATTAATTTTAAGAAACTTTCGAAATTTCCTAGCAAACAATGCCATATCTCTCGTGTCACTATCACTCTCGCTCTCCACTACTTGTTTATCCTCTTTTCGGGCTTTTAAAGCAACGCCCTTTTCAATTTTCTTTTCAGTTTTAGAGGGAAACATGTCCAGTTCATAGGTTTGTAAATCACCTACAATCTCTTCTAATTTCGTAGTGGCTAAAGTTGGTAAAGAATTTAAAACGGCCACTTTTGGAATAAATCTATCGGGTAAGGACCTTAAAATTTTCTTTACTACTCGTTTGTCAGGTATTTTTTCTCCCAAGTTAAAAGATGAATTAATAATATCAGAAAGTCTAGCATAAAATTCATCAAAAGTTTCTTTTTCGTTCATTTTGATGGTATCAAATTGAGTGGTGAGGTTTTGGAGTTTCGAAGCTTTAACGACACTTGCACCTTCATGAGTGAGTTGTAAAATATCCCAAGCTTTTTTAGCGATCTCACACTTCATAATGCATCGAAATTCATCCGGTGTGACAGTGCTAAACAGGGCATTTAAACCACGGGAATTAAAATTTGAAAGTTTAAATTCATTCTCACTCCATCTATCCGCCTATTTGGGAACATGATCGTTATCTACTAAATGAGTTGGTGGAGACCACCCGTTAACTACAGATAACCAAACCCTCTCGTCGATAGATTTAAGTGCCGATTTCATTCTCACTTTCCAGTACGTGTAATTAGGACCATCGAAGTTATGAAATTTTGAAAATGGGGAAAATGCCATTTTAGACAAAAAAATTTAAAAAATATTAACGAAATAATTTATCGTTTTTGGCTCTGATACCACTTTGAAAAGTAGGAGGCCCCCCAATTTTTACAATCAAAATACTTTTGATACTTCAAAAAGATAAGTTCCTTTTTAATATGCGGAACCGTAAGATGATGAATCAATTAAAACAAAATACACAAATTTTAATTTCTCTCAAATTAATATTAAATAACGTGAAATTAGATTTAAACACACACTTATGTTAATTTCACTTAAACCAATTTAATTAACCCAAGTCCTAGAAATATTCCTAACAAGATATTTACTTCATTTTAGTAAATTAGGCCAAACCAAATTTTAACACATTAAATTAACAACTTGAATTAACTACACATTGCCCAATATTTAATTAGCACCACATTAAAACATGTAGTGATTATAATCCAATTTTTATCTTGAATTACCTAAGCATGCATTCTAGGTGAGTATAGAAAGATAAAATAACCAATGAATCACTACGCCGCAATTTACGAGGAAAAAACCCACAACGGGAAAAAAACTTCAGACGGCCCTAGCCTCTAATCCACTAAGTACGAAATTTACAAATACAAGCAAGATGACTTACAACACTCGACTCGATCCCTCTCAAGCTCCGATCAGTCTTCTTGTATACACCCCTGCCTAGCAAATAACCACGGAGCTCCACCACGGTTTCGGAATCCACCAATCAGACTTTATATGGTCAAAGTCACCCAAACTAGGAGCCTTTCTCCAAGTGGGTAAATCAAGGAAAACTTCTTCTTTGTGGGATTAAAGGTAAACCCAAACTTCTCTTCAAATAGTAGAGATGAAAACCGGTGCCAAACTCCAAGCAATGATATATATATATATATATATATATATATATATATATGGAACTTGGATAAACTAAACTTTGGGTGTAAACTAGAGTGTTAAATGATTTGTTCTTGAAACAATTAGACACTCAAAACCGTGAACTTTTCTTAGAAGAAAACTCTCTTTAGAAGTTGTAATATTATGAAAAGTTGATTTTCGCACTTAATAAATTCTATCAAAAGATAGTGGGAAAGTGGGAAAACTGTCAAAAACTGCCCAAAAAACTGTTCCCGCCAAATCTCATTCGAACGAGATTTTCGTTCGAACGAAGTCTCGTTCAAACGAGCTTCTAACGAAGTTCCAGTGTGAACTCATTAGAAATCTCGTTGGATATCTCATTCGAACCATCATTCTTGTTCGAACGATACTTCGAACGACATTCCAGTGGCCAATCTGGGAACTCGTTAGCAAACTCTTTCGAACGACATTGTTGTTCGAACGACACACTCATTCGAACGACATTCGAACGAACTTCCAGAAAGTTTGAAAAATTATATTTTTAGCCCAGAAACTTATTACTTTATATTAAAGTTTAAATAAAACCTTTCTGAAAATAAGCAACAGTTTTAAATAAACGTTCACCCAATATAAAATGTTCCACGCTCCTATATGTGTGTGTGTGTGTGTGTATATATATATATATATATGTAATGCATTCATACCTTGGGAGCAATTGGAACTATGTTGGTGACTTAGAAACGAGGCACATTAAACTCGGCATTTGATAAAGCTTTATACTCTTGACCGCTACGTCTTCAACAAACACATCATAGGCTCAAATGGATAAACGCGAACTCTATCCTATGACACAAATGTTTTTGTCTGGAATTGAGCCAAAACTACAAAGGACTCAATTGGAAATTTGTGTCCTTACAAAGGTACATGTAAATGATGATAGTATGTGCCTAGAAATATGACTTTATCCTTCGAGATGCTTCAATTAAATCCAATGCTAGGTTATCCAGTCTAGGGTACTGAATTTCAGCTCCACGGTATGCCTTGATAGTATGGTATACTAGATTTTGTACTCCATATTCTTATTGAACTAATGTTGATCTAATTGCTAACTCTGACACTTCCAAATATAAATATAACCTCTCACCAAGGATTGTCCTTAACAGTAATGATGGAGATCTTATATACTTCTCCATCTCTAGAAATGCCTGATCTCACTCTTAGTTCCACTCAAATGTCTTGATAAGAAACTTAAAGAATGAAAGGCCTCTATTAATGGCTCTTGAAACAAAATGATTGAGTGCAACTACTCATCCCGTAAATACCTGGACCTCTTTTTTACTTTGAGGAAGCTGAATGTTGATCAGTGTTTGAATCTTGTTTGAATTAGCTTTTACACCCCTCTGGTTGAATATGAAGCCAATAAACTTTTCTTCCTTAACTTTAAAGACACACTTCACGGGATTTAGTTTCATTTGATACTTCTCAAGTTGATCAAATGTCCTTCCAAGTTCTCTGACATGATTGACCGCTTTTTAATCCACATACACTTCCATGGTCTTACCATTTTTTTTCCCTGAAGACTTTATTCACAAGTCTTTAATATGTTTCTGTAGTGTTTTTCAGTCCAAAGGGCATCACATTACAGCAGTATGTACATCTACTGGTGATGAACGAAGTTTTCTCCCGCACTCCAGGTTTCATTCTAATCTGGTTATACCCTGAGTAAGCATCCATAAAACTGAGCATCTTGTGCCCATAATTGGTGTCAAACATTTGATTAATCTGAGGCAAAGTATAATGGTCTTTGGTTAAAGCCTTGTTAAGGTTGTTAAAGTCGACGCACAAGTGCCACTTGTTACTGTTCTTAGAGACCATAACAACGTTTAAAAGCCATTTAGGGTACATAACACCCTCTATAAAATATTCCCTATTTAATTTATCCAACTCCTCTTAAATATCCATGTTCTTCTCTCAAAACACATGACGTGTAAATTTTATGGGTTCCCTTCCTTCACTATACCGAGCTCAGGTAAAAGAAACTCTAGATCTATACCCCACATATCCTCGTGACTCTAAGCAAACATACTCTTTTTTTATTGAAATCAGTCATTTCCTTCTTGAGAGAACGATCGAGCGATGAGCCAATCTGGGCTTTCCTATTTGGGTGTTCATAATCGAGGATGACTGGATCAATCTTCTCAATAACCTTTCATGTGACCATTTTATCTTCATCTCGTGGATCTAAAGCCTTGATCTGATAAGAAGTGGTCAACTTCTTCTTCTCTTCTTGGTCTGTGGAGGTATAGTAGTATTCATTTGATTATACTTGGTTTCCCTTCACTACACTATCCCCGTAGTCTATGGGGAATTTTATACATTGATGGACAGTGGAAGCCGCAAGTTTGAACTTATTCAATTCGACCTTACCGAAGATGAAATTATAGACCAAGTGGAGGTTCTTATCTAAGATGAAGAACTATATCATCTATATTTGGCAGGCAGGCCATGTGTGACCTTCATCTTAATTGTTCCCAAGGAGTATACATTCTCCCTTAAAAAACTAATAAGAGGCCTATTATATGCCTCTAGCTTCATATCTTTCAATATCAACTTCTTGAAACAACTGCAGAACAAGACATCTGCAAAACTGTCATTATCTACCAGAATTCTTGCTACTTTACTTTCGTGAACTAGTATAATGATGATCAGGGGTCATCTTGGGGATATATAACACGATACAAATCATCTTTTGAAAAGACAATAATGTTATAATATGTATTTACCTTTTGAGAATGTATCTCTATAGCATCTTCTAGATTGACCGCCCTAATACGAACATAATCCTTCACCTCGTTGAGGTAGGATTTATCCTCTATAGGTTCATCTTTTCTACCAACATCACTCTAGAAATAAAATGACAACTAAGGGATATCATACCAACATAATTTATTGGATCCTTAGGATTATTGGGAAGATCTGGATCATCCATCGGGTCCTCGTCTCGATTGCATTTCTTCTTGCTGGACATCTTGCAAGGAGACTTATATCAAATCCCTAGTTTCTTAACGTCCCTTCTACTGATCACCAACCTTTGTCTACATACTTTACAAGCTTCCCTTATCTGATCAAGTTCTCAACCTCTTTCTTTAGAGCTAATAAGTTATCAATGGTGTGTCTTTGATCTTTACGGTACTCACAATATATGCTCTTGTCTTTCCTATTTGAAGGAGCCTTCAATTTCCCATGACACTTTAGATCACTACTTCACTGAATCTCATCGAGGATCTAGTAAATGCTACCACTGATAGGGGTATATTCATCATACTTTTTCTGCTTATCGGATTTCTTTGTGTCCATAGAGTTTTCCTTCTTTTTCTACCTCTTTCCAGCTTCAAACTTAGTAGGACTTAAATCGTTTTTTCCATCACTTCTTTAGTATTCATAATATTTCTAGCCTTGGCTAGAAGCTCTGCCATCATTATTGGCAGTTCCTTAGCTAGTTCCTAGTATAACTTTCCAGACAATAAACCACTCCTAATGGCCGTAATCGTTATCTTCTCATCATAATTAATTACTTCAAGCTTATCGATATTAAAGCGTGTGATAAAGTTCCTTGTCATTTCATTTGTTTTTCTATGGACGCTTAATATGTGAGCCAACCCTTTGTCTGGCTTTGTTTAAAAATGAAAATTGTTGATGAAGAGGTCGGCCAACATTAAAATTTTAAAATCTTCACTCTTAGAAAGTTGTTACACCATATTTGATTTGATTTAGTGATAGCAGTGGAGAATTACCTTCAATACATTTCATCTGGGATGGAATAAATATTTGACGTGACCTGGTACATTTCCACATGCAACATAGGATTTTATTTTCTATCGTACTTGGGATTGATAAAAGGAAGTTTGAATTTTGCGAGTATTAGTTACATATAATTGTTCCTTTGAACGGTGACCTTTGAATAAAAACCCCATGCAAAGGGTTCTTTGTCTTTATAATCTCACTCAGGTGAACTTCTAGGCATTGAATAAACCCTTTATAAGTTTGTTCCTAATACTCGTCCTTAATTGTAACTTGTTTTTATGCTCGATCTCAGCATTTAACCTAGATCTCTTCCTAAGAAGTTTGCTCAACTTTAGTTGATCCTCACACATTTGGTTTACACCTAGATGAGCATTTAACCCTCCTGGTCTCAGTTATTCTAGATTTCTCTCTATACTCGTAAGTATACCTAAGATCTTTTTACTGGTGGGCCCTTATAACTATTTGGACAAGTCGATCAAAGGTAGACCCCCTGTTGAGCCTTTCCAAATTGCTTGAGTGTTCTAGGGAGTAAGCATGTACATTATCATACCCAATTGATATGAGGGTGGATACTTCCGATGGATAGAAAGACCTATCATCTCGTTCTAATTAAGATTCTCTAGACCTGATACCTTTTCCTCATGAGACTAAATCTAATCTCCTGGGATTTTTAGTTTCTTTATCATGATGAGGCTCTCTTCTTTCTTTATATAGGGCAGGAGGTGACATTTCTCGCCTCTTATTAGAGTTTTCACCCCGTGATGGGTAACTAGGTTCATCTTGGCCCTATTTTTCCCAACCAAAAATATTTGTACCAATAGTTCCATGCTCTCTTGCATAGATTCTTATCCTCTGTCCAGGCTCATTAAAATTCCTTCAGGTCTCACATACGTACAGGTGTAGAAGGAGGAACTCCTTCAGTGGCTCGAATTCTTTCTATGTTTTCACCCATGTTCATAATGTTTGCAGAAAAATAGAGTACCATTCAAGAGAATTAAAAGGATTAGTGGACTCTAACCCAATGAAACACATATGAACTATCTTGCGATTTAATATTTTCTCAAAACTGTATGTCCTCGAGTTTAAAAAATTAATAATGGTCGAGAGCAAAGAATGGCTTGTTATTCCCACAAATAGTGCCAATCTGTTATCATTAAAACCAGTACACTGATTGGGTCTTCGCAAGAGTATACTAATTATAAGTAATAATAGATGAAGAGATATAAATCATAGAAAATCTAATCTAGAGCAAACAATAGAGAGAGATAAGAAAAAGAGAATGTAAACAGATTTATGTGGTTCAGCCCAAGGAGATGCCTACATCCACAGATGCTAGTGTTGATCATATTGATTCAATGGGAAAAATTCATAAATGAAGGTTAGACACAAGCTTTCAAGTTCACTTTAGACTTTGACATCATAACAATATGAAAAATATATCGCAATCCCTTTATAGAGAGGGGGTGCATGTTATTTATAGGCTGATAGAAAAGAGAGAATAGAGAGTGACAAGTGTCATGCTTTTAAAAGTCATGTAGGTACACCCTTTTCTTGTAACTGGGAGAATAATAATAAAGTTTATTATAAGCACATGGGGAAATATTTGCATATCATACCCACGTGTAATGCGCTGCTGATGTCATCCAATCATAGAGTACATGCTTGATTTGATGGAGTTACATAACAGTGTCAACCTGTTGTGATCTAGGTGGGCAATACTGATTGACGGTGGCATTAGGGCTGGCCAAATTGCCTAAGACGAACATGATGGTAAGTGTGCCGACCTCCTTTGTGAAAGTAAAGAGTCCATTAGTCCTCGTCTGATTGGTCCACGAGACATACCATATTCATGGTATGACACATATGGAATTAAAATAATCCTACATTATGACATTCAAACAACTTTTGAGCACACCAATAATTGACATGTGACACGTCACATTAGTAACTACAAGGGGCTCGAAACTCCAAAACCAAACTAAATGGACCACATGCCATTAAATAAATAATAATTAAGTCAAAATATTATCCCACTAATCGACATGGAACTAGAACATGCCATAAGAAAAAAAATCATTATATCCATTTATCACATTATGAATTATTTTAACTATCATATGTGACATGTCAATATATAAAAATTAACACATACATAGTGGTAGTGCACAAAACAAATCAAGTCATCCCAACACTATACAAGTAATATAGAAAATGTGTAAACACGTCTAGTTCACACCAAAATGACACCGAACGGGCGATCTTACCTCAAATCGAAAGAAAAATCCTCTAACACATGCTAAGTCCACCAAAACAAGAGGAAAACTAAACATTTAGTAAAACTCCACATAAATGAAACATCATCAAGAAAAAAATAACAAGAATCATTAATTAAGGATTTTGAGCGAATAAACTCAAATAAAATAAAATAGGAGGAGACTATATAGAGTTTTCTAAATCTTCTTGAAAACTTACCACTAATAAAAAAAACACCATTAACTAAATATACATGCCATGAGGATCAAATATCTAGATTCATATCGCATCCACAACGAGTGGGCTGGGAGAAAAGCTATATGGAAGGTAGAGGGTTCGAGAGATAAAAATGAATAAAATGAGAGAAACACGAAGGTTGTGTACCTTATATATTGACATATTATTTGAACAACTATGGGTCATTCAAACGAGAATCAAACCTTTCATATAACTAAAACAGTAAGGTAGTTATTTGAATGAGCTTATAACATCTTCAAAATACTTACAATGCTGAAAAAAATAGGGCCAAAGACATGGCATTATTCGAACAACAATGCTACAATATTGTGCGTATATTAAATATGATCCATAAACTTTTAGGATTCCAACCCCAAAGATACTATAAGGATCAAATATGGCCCATAAATTCTAGACACAAAAAAGACTAATAAGAATTAGGAACATATCAAAGGTCAAAATAAATGAATAAATCAAAATTAATTCACTAATACATAGATGAGTTATTACAAAAAAGTGTATATTAATAAAGCAAACAAATCAATATTCAGATTTGGGAGGATATAAATAAGGATGGTTGAATAATTAGTACTGATTTACCTCCATATCCATCCCTTTTACCACCACTATTGCTAAGTATTTGTACATCCATCTTTCTCCGGTATCAAATATACATTGAGACTCTCCAATTATTCTAAAGTGGGGGATCTTAATTGATGAAAATTATGGTAGCAAAGCTTGAATTCCTACATATAATAATCCTTAATGAATAAACAAATATTAAATGAATGACCGAATATTAAAAAAAATTATTGTATTACTCCAATACGGATGATAGAGATCCTTTTAGATCACATGTTAAGAATATTTTATCAGTGTGATTGACTGCAACATGGAATTTACCTAGTAACATTACCTCTCAATTATAAGACATTTTTACTTGGGACGTTAATGAAAGTCACTTGAGGAGTTGATAAGAGTTGATTAATCTAAAGAAACAAATAAAACTAATTGTTCATATTTTAACCTTGTAAATCACTTGGAGAGTCGTGTCATATTGAAAACCCAATATTTACTATCATTATTATTGTTATTATTATTAATAATAATATTAACTATACTTGTTAATTAATTATTTGACGTCGTGATGTTTTATAGTGATGTCACTTGAGTGAGATGTTAGCATTACTTAAGTCACGCAACGCTAAATATGTTGTAACCAAAACTTATATACCAATTCCTTTTTATGTATATTATATCATGTAATTTATTTAAGGTGACGCCATACTCTCCTAATTTCCTAAAATCAAATTGATATTGTATTGAAGTTGTCTTTGAGACCCCCTGCCTCCCGAGAAAACAAAACTACCAATGGATTGTTTATGTTCTTAAATATTCATTTTTGTATTTAAAGGAATGTCTATCAAGATAAAGTAGGGTTATTTGTTCAATAAATTTGTTTACCATATGCTTTAATGGAATAATACCTTTGTATGGGAAAATGAAAAAAATGTGGATCCCACACCGAGTTCAAAATCTAATTAGGGTTTTGATCATTTTCCTTATAGGTAATTTGTTGGTATGATTAGTGCATGATATACTGAATTTATTCAATAAAAAATTAAATAATTAACAATAAACTATGAATTGTAACTGAACTATAAATAAGATATATATAATGAACAAAATATTTTTATTATGACTAGATGAGGAAAAAATCAGGAAATATATTGAGGTCGGTGTTACACATTCCTTCCTTAAGAAAAAATTCATCCCGCAATTGCGTCACATATCTTGGCATAAAATTATAACACTATTGACTAGATGGAATTAATCGATCCAATCCATCGAATTTAAGGTATGTGCACTATGAGTTAGTCTTCCTTTTAGTGGATTCTAGCATGTGCTAGTGTGCTTGTTTTCGTAATATGTATTTGTCCTAGGTATCAATGTACCCCTAAAAAATTACACAAGTCAAGTGTTAAGCGCATCATTATACATTAAGGGGACAAAAAAAATTGGTATTTGGTACACTAAGGACACTACTAGTTAAATCATAGGTTTCACTGATGCCGATTGGGCAGGGTGCTCAGCTAATAGTAAAATCACTTTTGGTGCTTGTTACTACGTAGGCAATAATCTCATACGATGGTCTAGCAAGAAACATAGCTATATATCCCTGTCTTTCGCAAAGTCAGAATACATTGCAGCCGGTAGTTATTGTGCTCAACTGCTATGGATTAGACAGATTCTTAGTGACTATGGTATCACCAAAAATCAATTAACTATATACTGTAATAACCAAACGCCATCGACATTTTGAAAAATCAAGTCTGCACTCACGGACTAAGCACAGAAAAATTCGACATCATTTCATTCGTGAACTTGTTGAATCTAAAGACCTTTATATTGAGTATCTTAGTATTGTAAAATACTTAGCTGATCTTTTTACCAAACAATTAGATAACAATTGGTTTGAGTATCTTCGCACAGTTATAGGTATGATAGTTCTCACATAATCAGATTTACACACCTGTCACAACGTCGGTATTTTCTCGCTAATAATTGGCTTTTCGGATTTTAGGGTACGGACGTCTCTCAAATGATAAAAGACGCCTCCTATAACTATTTAATGTAAGATACTTTTGAATCTACCCTTGTTTATGCACTTGGTTGTGTATTATACTTCACCCTGCTATCTATTTGAGCAAAATTGGGGGAGAAACACTTGAGTACCTATCTTATAAATCATATATTATCTTGTACTAAGTCAACTAACATGCCATATAGTGTTTACTCTTTTCAAGCATTCTCTCAGATCCAATGGTATAGCTTATTCTATTTATTAGGGTATTTGTCTGTATTTATAAGGAAATTTTTCTCATGTCCAACATGTTACATTTGTGTATGTCGTACGCCGCTACATTTGGCATGTCTCTACATGATCTCACACGACAGCCTCAATCCAAAATTCGGGAATTAAGCATTCATCATCTCCATCAAGTGTCCCACATCTACCTCAATGACTTCACGTTCCACGATTTTAGGGACTTAATGCAAGTGGTACGCAAGAGAAGTCAAAACAGTGAAATAAGTCTAGATATGGATTTTCAAGGGCAATTTGGTAATTTTATAACCATCGTCTGATGGTCTGGTCAACTGTAAAGTTGGCGAGCTCACCGCAACGAAAACTCTGAAAGAAACAACACCTCAATCCGAGCTACGGTGAAGAAGTTATGGCCTTTGAAAATGGAGAAAATTTTAAGAAAAAACCTTGGAAAAATGCTAAGTGTTTAAGCCCCAAGTTCCAGCTATATTTTGCGAACCGAAGGCCAAACCGGTCCGGGGAAAAACCGGTTCACGGTACACTCAAACCAGTTCGAGGTACCTGATGCTGGATAGAGTTCTAGATTTTTAAAACTCTTTTTGGTTTCCAATAAAAGCCAACTTCGGGAGAGTTATTTCAGAAGACTTTGAGAGACGATTTTGAGAGTCCAAATACATCTAGTCTTCATATTTTTAGTCCCAAGAATCATGTTGTGATTCACACATCTTTGCCAAAACTTTGTGAATCCGTTTGCAACCCAAGAACAAAACCGTGTGTTTGTTCAACCCATATGGAGAAAACCGTCCTTCTTCTTCATTGTTGCCCTCCTGGAAAGGGAAAGTTCCAGCCGCCGACTACAGAACCAACGCCTGCGGGTATTTCTGTGTCACTGTATTTTCATTGTAATCCGTTTAACCGTATCTTACAAAATTATAGCAAAAATAAAAGGTTTTTCCCCTTTGGGGGATTTTTCCTCACATATGTGTGTTTGAATGTTCTTGCCTAATTTCATCTTCTTCAATCACACCTAGATGCATGTTTAGGACTTAATTGACAAAAAATGAATTTAATTAAATAATCTCTTTATTTGAACGCACGCGCACTCTTTCAAATTGGTATCAGAGCCAATTACATAACTTTATCGTGTAATTTTCCGCAATTTTTTTCTAAAATATCAATTTTTTGAAAAATTAATTTTTGAAAACGAGTGTGTTCATAATGGGGAAATTATATAACAAAATGCCAATTTTTGACGGGACAAACTATGCATACTAGAAAGCCCACATGAGATCTGCATTAAAATCCATTGATGAACGTGTCTGGATTTTGGTTGAAAGAGGGTGGACACCTCCCTCTGTCACTGTTAAAAACGTGACTAATTTAAAACATGTCACTACTTTAGAAGAACTTAAATGGTAATCTTTTAATTTTAAGGGTTTAAGTGCTAATTCTAGATCTGTCACACCTAATGAGTTCAAACAAATAATGGCGTGCACCACGTCAAAAGAGGCATGGGATATTTTGCAACTTACCTATGAAGGAGCTAATGCTGTGAAATAGTCTAAACTGCAAAATTTAACAACTCAATTTGAAACAATCACCATGCTTGAGTTTGAATGTTTTGATGAATTTTATGCTAGACAGTCTGATATTGTTAACACTAGCTTTAATCTTGGTGAACACACTCCTAATGCTAGAGTTGTTAAAATGATTCTAAGATCACTGCCTAAGTGTTTTATTCCTAAAGTCACGGTGCTAAATTCTATGAGTAATTTAAATACGCTTAATTTGAGGAACTTGTAGGAGACATGCAAACGTATGAAATTCATATATTTCCTAAATCTGTCAAGTCTAAAGATAAGGGAATTGCACTTAATGACCATGAGAGAAAAAGTGAGGGGTCATCAAGAAAGAGGGAGTCATCTAGAAAAGGAGACATAGATATGTCATATTCTGAGTGTGACTTTGATTTAAATGATTTGACCCTGTTTGCTATAACTTTCAACAGAATTCTCAAATTCAAGAAAAATGGAAATTTGAAAGACAAAAATAAGTTTGAGTAAAATAAGTTTGTAAAGAAAAATCAAAAAGAATTTAAAGATCCTCCTAAAAAAGAGAGTGAGAGATGATTTGAGTGAGACGGTAGGGGTCATAGAGCTTTTGAGTGTGCTACAAGGCTGAACCGAGAAAAGGGAAAATCTGTCCTTAACTTTACCCTTCGTGAAGTCGAGTCGGTGGACTCTGGAGATGAGTCACCGCATGAGTGTAACTTCAACGCATTCATGGCTAGTCATGTGAGTACTTCTAGTACTCCTCTCAAAAATGAGGATTCTACTTCACAGGGACACCTCGACAATGAGAGCGATGTGAGTGAGGGGAAGTATGCTGCAAGTCAGAGCGAGAGTGACCTTCAACACGTGTACACTGAGTTATATTCTGAGTCTTTTAAAACTAAAAAGCATAACAAAGCGTTAGTTCTTAGGATCACTGCTTTAGAGGGAGATTTAAGAAAAGCATGAGAGAGAGAGTCCTCCACCTGCACTACTTTGAGTGAGAGAGAGTCTGCATGTGAAGAGAAAGAGAGTTTGTTTAGAGAGAGAGAGAGACTATTTGGAGAGAGAGAGAGTGGTTTTCAAAAAGAGAAAGGGGATTTGACTAAACAAGTGGCTAGTCTTATGAGTGAGATCCATTCCTCCCTGGAGACTCGGAAGAAACTAGAAGCCCTTGTTGCCGAGCTTACTCATGATCTTGCGAGAGCATGGGAAGTTAAGGTTAAAATCGAGTACATATCAGGAAAGATGGGAAAGATGCTCCTCGGCCCCGCTTTAGGTTTTGGTGATAGGTAGGGAATAGGTTATGATGGTGCCTCCATGTCCCATATTTCACCTGGACCAGTTCCTGAGTTTACTACGACTCCATATGGCCATCATAAAAAACCACGTAGTAGAGTTTGACCAAGAAAATCAAACCCAAGTCCGCATAAGACTGCGTTCTTCTGTACGTACTTTAAAAGAAAAGGCCACCTCAGGGAGTTTTGCTATAGTTTGGGTTGGATACGACGTACTACTGCTCCACCACATCATACTTATGATTTTGCTAGTCTGAGAGAGCGTGTTGAGTTTTTAGCTTCCACATCACAGAGTTTGAGGAAAGAATTCCAACGGATGTCCTTGCCGTTAGTGAATACTTCTCACATCCCGGCTAAAACCAACAACGACAAGGGTAAACAAAAGGTTACCACTTCTTCGGTACCTAAGAAATATAAGAAAGCCCTTATTACTCATGTCTCTCTCAAAGCACATAATACCTCACAGTGGTATTTTGATAGTGGGTGCTCCAGACATATGACATGTGATGCCTTATTTTTTACCTACCTTAAGGATTATACGGATGGTAGAATCACCTTTGAAGATGGGAGCAAGTCTAGCATTGTAGGATGAGGTACTATAGAGTTACCAGGATTTCCTAAGCTAGAGAATGTTTTGTACGTCAAAGGTTTGAAAGCAAACCTTCTTAGCATTAGCCAGCTATGCGATGCTAACTTTGCCATAAAGTTTGACTGCGACGTGTGTAATGTCTATAATCAAGCCGGTAAACTTTTAGTGTGAGGGGTGAGGACAGAGGATAATTGCTATGGGACTAAGCCCACTTCCTCACTTGCCTGCAACAGCGCCACGATCACTCCTATGGATCTGTGGAATCAATGTCAAGGTCATGTGAACGTTAGGGATTTGACTCGCTTAGCAAAAAGGGACCTAGTACGTGTCTTACCATCACTTGGAAAGCCAACTTCCACGGTTTATGGACCCTGTCAGTTGGGAAAGCAAATTCGGAGCCCCCATAGGAAGTTGCATTCCATTACCACCTCCTGTGTACTTGAGTTAATTCACATGGATCTTATGGGTCCTACTCGTATTGAGAGTCTTGGTGGTAAGAGGTATATCCTCGTGATGGTGGATGATTTCTCTAGATATTCGATTGTAGGTTTTCTGAGAGAGAAATCTGATGTTGTATAGTTTTTAATGACCAAGCGTTGTGTCCTGCAAAATTAACACGGAGTCACTATTAATAGGATATGTAGTGACAATGACACAAAATTTAAGGAAGCAAAGGTAGATCTTTACTATGACACCCTTGGGATCAAACATGAGTTTTCTGTTGTGAAGACTCCGCATGAAAATGGGATTGTTGAGAGAAAGAATAGGATGATCCAGGAAATGGTTAGATCTATGCTTCTAAGTCATAGAGTTTCTAGGAGATTTTGGGCAGAGGCAGTGTCTAGTGCATGCCACATGGTGAATAGGGTTTACATGCATCCACACACACTTAAGATGCCTTATGAATTATGGACTGGCAAGAAACCCACTTTTGCATATTCCGTGTCTTTAGGAGTAAATGCTACATCCAACGGGATAGAGAGCAATTAGGAAAGTTTGACTCCCAGAGGGACGAGGGAATATTGCTAGGATATTCATCAAGTAGTAGAGCGTACCGGGTTTTTAACCTAAAGTCCTCTAAGGTTATGGAGTCAATAAACGTCACTGTGGAAGATGATTAACCTCCGATGGTTATTGATCCTAACCTTCAGTGTGAGGATGAGAACTTTTCTGGCAGTGATTTACTTGTCCCTCACATACACTATGTGGACTCGACTCCTGTGTTAGGGGACACACCTGCTTGGGTTCACAAGAGTCATGATCCCTCTGCCATTGTTGGCGATCCCACTTTAGGGGTCAAGAATCATGCTCAACTAGAGAACGTTGTTAGCCACTTTTTCTACACGTCCAAAGCCAAGCCCAAGAATCGCAAAGAAGTACTCAAGTATGAACATTGGATATCTGCTATGTAAGATGAGTTGCTTCAGTTTAAAAAGAACAATGTCTGGGAACTTGTCCCCCATCCTAGTGAGACTAATGTGATTGGTACCAAGTGTATTTTCAAGAATAAAATTGATGAAAATGGTACCATAATCGAAAATAATGATAGGTTGGTCACTCAAGGCTACACACAGATAGAGGGTGTACACTTTGGGGAGACAATTTCTCCTATTGCGAGGCTTGAGTATGTCCGCTTACTTCTCGCCATCGCATGTCATCTGCACTTCAAGTAATATCATATGGATTTTTAAAGTGCATTTCTATATGGCATTCTATAGGAGGAGGTTAATGTGGAACAACCAAAAGGGTTTGAAGACCCTAAGCACTCGGAGCACGTTTACTATCTGAGGAAAGACTTATATGGTCTGAAGCAAGTACCCTGTGCTTGGTACGAGAGATTTACTTCGTATCTCTTAGCCCGTGGCTTCAAAAAAGGGGGAGTTGATATGACGTTGTTCGTCAGGAGAGATGAAGGTGCTATTTTGGTTGCCCAGGTCTATGTGGACGACATAGTCTTTGGATCCACATGCTCCCAGCATGCTCAACACTTTTAGGAAGAGATGAAAATTGAGTTTGAGATGAGCATGGTAGGTGAGCTTACTTTTTTCCTTGGTCTCCAGGTTCGTCAGCTAGAGGATGGGATGTTCATCTCCCAATCCAAGTATGCTATAGACCTAGTGAAGAAATTTGGTTTAGACACCGCTAAGCATGCACGTACACCAATGAGTACTTCTATCAAGCTTAGTAAGGACACTTCAGGCAAGGACGTAGAGCAAACCTTGTATCGGAGTATAATAGGTAATCTTTTCTTTTTGACTGCTAGTCATCCCGATATAGCCTTTAGTGTTGGAGTCTGTGCGCGATATCAAGCATCGTCGAAAGAGCCACACTTACTTTATCTTAAATGTATTATCAAATACGTGAGTGGGACTCTATCATATGGTATTTGGTATTCCTTTGATACCAATGACCATTTGTCCGCTTATTCGGATGCCGATTGGGCCGGGGATGTAGATGGTTGTAGAAGCACTTCTGGTGGGTGTTTCTATTTCGATTCTGCTCTTGTCTCCTGGCTGAGTAAGAAGCAAAACTCCATCTTTTTGTCCACTTCAGAGGCAGAGTACATCGTCTCCGGGAGTTATTGCACGTAACTCTTGTGGATGAAGAAAATGCTTGAATAATATGGGATTTCGCAGGACACCATGACCATTTCCTGTGATAACACGAGCGCGATACACATATCCCACAATCCAGTCTATCATTCGTGTACAAAGAACATTAGGATACGCGAGTACTTTATACGTCAGTTAGTTGAGGAGAAAGTCGTATCCCTGAGTTTCGTTCCCACCGACCATCAGTTAGCCGATATTTTAACGAAACCTTTAGATGCCCTTAGATTTGAGAGTCTTACAAAATATTTGGGGATTTTTATAGTTGACTGAGGGGTTGGTTCATGTCTAGGAGAGGATGCATTGTCATGTTCATATCATATGATTCCTATTCCTAGGTTGTATCATTTGTATTATTTCTTTTTGCTTTTTATATTTTTAAAAAATTCAAAAAAGATTTTCTTTTTACATAAATTTTCAAAAAGCTCAAAAAGATTTTTATATTTTTTTGCACCTTTATGGATGAGCATTTTAAGATAGTCGATTCACAACTTCATTCCATTTATCCATGTGACTGTTTGATAGTGATTTAGATGCTTCACCATTACATCCATGTGCTTTACATCGTTTGGAGTCTTTGAGATGTGATTAGTGATATATTTATACATGTTTGACTCCTATCTCCTCCATTTCACACAGGCACGGCTATATTTGATTATTGTACTTATCTATCACATATTGGCTTAAGTGTTTCCATCTCAATTATGTCTATACTACGTACAATATGCGATAAAACTTGAAAATATTGGAATGCATGTAAAAACCATTTGGTGAGACTGTGTGTTTATTTAAAAACGGGGAAGGGCTACGAAAGGTTCATTTAGCCTTTGCGAATTCTAAGACACCGTTAAAAAGGACCTAAAAAATGGAGGAATTTTATTATTCGGGGTCCAAAGAGGTTAAAAGAGCCCGAAAAAAAAATTAAAGGCAATAAAAAGAATTTCATGCCAAATATGGGCCATTAGGTTTCACCCTCAATTCTCCAAAGTTTGAGAATTTAGATTAAGTCTATTCAAAATATAAAATTGAGGGAGTTTTGTTGGATAATTTAAACAGGTGTGCACTTCCTTGAATGTCCTGCAAAAGCATGAAATCGTTTTGGACGTTATTGGTGTGGAAATCACTTTGAGCTTTGATTTGTGTATTTGATTGAGTAAATGTCTCATATTTCAAAATTTTTACACCAACATAATATTTTGAGTTCATTCGTTCGGAGTATCTGATATTCATCATGCACATATGTCATGTTTGTATGCATTGATTTTCCTATCGAATCTGAGCACACCACTACATTTACACTTTCATCGACTTGGTTGTTTTTGCGTTTGTTCATGGTGTAATTTTTTTTTGTATATCTTCTGTGAAATATTTTGAAAAATTCAAAAATAGAAGTTTCTTTCCTTGTGACATTCTCCATTAGCATTTATTTCTGCTTCTCATATCTGTCCATTTGGGGACATTATAAAAGGGGGAGAAGAATTATCATATTATGGACGAGTTTTTTATATTTGAGATTTTTCATATGCTTTCATAATAAATTGGTATCTATGTTTATCTCATTTCAAACTCGATACGTCACTTGGTATTTGCTTTATCTCATGTGTGTAGGTATTACATTGATGATCTCTGAATTACACACCCTGATGAGAAAAGTTTTGAAGATTTGAAGAACAAAAGATGAAGACTTATTCATTTGTATCTTTCCAGTTTTGGGTTCATGGAAGGGTAGATTTGTATAGGAAATTTTTTATTTGATAATTTGGATATTTTTATGCATGTATCGGCATAGACATAGGGGGAGATTTGTAAGGACATTTTTCTCATGTCCAATATGTTACATTTGTGTATGTCATATGCCGCTACATTTTGCACGTCTCTACACGATCTCATACGACGACCTCAATCCAAATTTTGGGAATCAAGCATTCATCATCTCCATCAAGTGTCCCACATATGCCTCAACGACTTCACGTTCCATGATTTTAGGGACTTAATACAAGTGGTACGCAAGAAAAGTCAAAATAGTGAAAGAAGGCTAGATATGGATGTTCAAGGGAATTTTGGTAATTTTACAACCACCAACCAAAGGTTTGGTCAACTGGAAAGTTGAAAAGCTCGCCGCAATGAAGACTCTGGAAGAAACGGCACCTCAATCCGAATACGGTGAAAAATTTATGGCCCTTTGAAACTGGAGAAAATTTCGAGAAAAAACCTTGCAAAAATGCTAAGTGTTTAAGCCCCAAGTTCCAGGGATATTTCGCGAAGCGAAGGCCAAATCGGTTCGGGAGGTGAACCGATTCGCGGTACACCCAAACCGATTCGAGGTACCTGATGCTTTATAGAGTTCCATAATTTTAAAACTCTTTTTGGTTTCCTATGAAAGCCAACTTCGGGGAAGTTATTTCACAAGACATTAAGAGACAATTTTGAGAGTCCAAATACATCTAGTCTTCATATTTTTTAGTCCCAAGACTCATGTTTTGTCTCACACATCTTTTCCAAACCTTGGTGAATCCGTTTGCAACCCAAGAACTTAACCTTGTGTTTGTTCAACCCTTGTGGAGAAGACCGTCCTTCTTCTTCATTATTGCCCTCCTGGAAAGGGAAAGTTCCAGCCGCCGACTACAGAACCGACGCCTGCGGGTATTTCTGTGTCACTGTATTTTCATTGTAATCCGTGTAACCGTATCTTACAAAATTATAGTGAAAATAAAAGGTTTTTACCCTTTGAGAGATTTTTCCTCGTATGTGTGTGTTTGAATGTTCTTTCATGGTTTCATCTTCTTCAATCACACCTAGATGCCTGTTTAGGACTTAATTGATAAAAATTGAGTTTAATTAAATGATCTCTTTATTTGAACGCACGCGCACTCTTTCAGTATTATAGTTGATTAATGTATTTTCTTCTCTTATTTTTGGTTATAGGATAGGAATGGGTAGTTAGCGATTTTTGTATAGGATATCTAGGATTTTTCATTTTGACCCACGAGTATAGGAACTCAAGGGAATTTTGTCTCTAATATCCAAAGGGAGAGAGTGAGAACACACTATATGGTTGACTTACTTGAGTCTGTACCATATAGGAGTTCTAACTAGTTTGAATATTAAGACAAAATAGGATTAGATTTTATGAGTTACTCTTTCTCTCTCTCTCAAAGAATCAAGATTCAAGAAGACATCAGTCCAAGTATCTCAATGATTTACCAAAAAGGGAAGTAATGATTTCCTGAGCCCATAATTAGGACACACACACTACATATATATGTTAATATGGTTTATATAATATTTAGGAATTTTCTAAATACTTTTTAAAACATTTATGCATTTTTAAATCATTTAATATCATTTTTTGAAATAATTAAATTTGGTTTTAATTTGTTTGGGATTAAAACAGCAATATCTTTTTCTCATTAAAAGTTTGGTTGGGTAGAATGTCAAACTGGCAGAGACTTTAGGGGTTATAATTGGATTTTAAAACTGTTCAAAAACTTGCATTTGTAGCTTCATCTAGACCATACACGTGTAGGCATTGTAGTGAGTGGATTTTGTGTACTTTGTGTCTACAACCTTAGATGTAATCGCAGCCCTTAGTTCAGGTTTATCAACGATCTGAATGTGTATAAACTCAATCCGCGTATTACCTAAACAAACCAATAAGACTCCGTTTAACCACCTTTTTATGTTAACTGTTGGATTAGAAGTCAAACAGTCTTCTTTAATCCTAATCGTTGATTTGAACCCATGTTCGCGATCCTGCTCAACTTCGTATAAAAAGAGGCTTAGGGTTAGCCCTAACAGACTTTTTCCATCATCTCATTTTGAGGGAAGAGAGGGAACATAGATAACAGAGAAGTAAGAGTGTGGAGATAAAATCTGTATTATTTATACCAATCCTAAAATGTTTTCCCTCACATTTAAAACATTAAACCATCGTTTTATCAAAACCCAGTAAACCCAAACATTGAGAGTTATAGTTTAGGGTTTCTTTGAGTTTAGTTGGTGTTTGCTTGACCGCGTTGAATACCTCTTCAAACATATATCTCTCTAGGAATCTTGATCTAAGAAAAACTCAGAGAAATTTGGAGTTTTCTAAAAGAGAACTTATCACGTACTAATTGTAGATTCTGATATTTTTGTTTCTCTTAAAAGTCACTATTTCTTGAGATCATTTTCAACTATTTTTGAAAGAAAGACTTCTAATATTTTCAATTTTTTCAGATTTAAAAACTTTTATGTCTCACAATTTGTATTTCACATTTTGTGAAAGAAATTTGTAAAGAAATAATGGTTGAGACATTTAGAATCTTGTCTGGTTTTAAATAGTAAGATTGTTTTCAGATCTGATCTTGACAGAAGTGTCATCTTCAGAAATAAGTCATGTGTGTCATATAGTTGAGTTGTAAATTTATAGGATTGGTCTGTATAAATCGAGAGGTGTGTGTTGCATCTTCATGTAACAGTAGTCACATCACTGTCACCTTCTTGCACACAACACTTAGAAATTGTGGTTCTTGTGGGAGATATATTGTTGGTAAGAGTAGCTACAATTAATGGGCAAGGAAAAGGCAAGGAAGTTGATGGAGGGAGTTCAAAGATATTCATAGATCTCTGAGAGTGGAGTAACTCATGTAGGTATATATCTTTGAACTTAGTTTATAATCTTGTATTGCATTCTTAGTAATGCAACTTGTATTGTGATTAATTAGTGGATTTTTTTGTTTTGTGTCTTAGAGGACACCATAAATGTTTCCCCTAATTTGGGGATTTACCACGTTAAAATATGGTGTTAATTTTCTTGAATGTTCTTATCTCTTATATGCTTGGTTTCTTACAAAGGACATAGTTTAGGTTTTTATTTTAAAACATGAGGTAACCTACTACCAGATTCAACATCCATACTTAAACTGCTTACACGTATCTTGTGTGACTTCTTTGGAAAAGAGTTTCAATCAATGAGTTATTTCGGAGTTTGCTTAAAACTTAACTTTTTTGTTAACAACTTAATAAACAAGTTTTTCAAACATTGACATGACGATATGCCCGTGTATATAATATTTACATAAAATAATGTAATACTAAGAATAAAGACACTAAATAAAATAAAACTAAAACAAAATTTAAAGAAATAAAATCGTATTTGACTTGATTTGAAGTGTTTGAAACCGAAAATGACATTTGACATACAAGAAAGACATATACGCACATAAGATCAATTTTATCGAGAATTTGCAATTAAAAACCATCTATTTGGGGTATAGTTTTAACACTTTTGGGTGTAATTACTATTTTTTCTATTTTCTCAAAAAATCTGAAAGTAAAAGTCTCCTAAAATATATTTTAGTTTTAGTTAAAATTGAAAACATTTCCCCGAGAAATATCAAAAGAGATTCCTAGAAGAAATATAATTTTAAAATTTCGTTGTTTTTTTTAAACGTACTTTTCAATTGTTAATTCAGTATTGAAATAATGTTTCACTCTATGAGACTATATAAATGATATTTTTTTAATTGCTTCAATGATTATTCCATGTTCAAATATATTTCATGCATATGAAATTACTATAATAATCTCTTATCTGCGCATCGCGCGAGTTTACACATAGTTGGGATAAATAATGAATTACATTATTTTGAAGAGCCAGTGGATCCTCCTCTAATTTATTATTGATTCTAAGAGAAGAAAAAAGGTTTTTGCCCCTATATTTGGCACGCTTTTTAGGAAACAAAGTAGTTCTCCTATTCCCTCCAATTAACCATTTCGTCCTACACAAATCCCACTTGAACTCTAATCACCTCGATAATGTTCATTACTGATGTCATTTTACTAAATAACTTTTCATATCATTTTATCTAATAAACAACTATGCACAATGTTAATTGGTTGTGGGAATAAGTAAACTGTTATAAAACAGTTATAACATTGATACGACACATGCACATTTAACACGAACTCATATTTCAATGTATGATATAAAAATCCAACAAGCATTTAAACAGAGAGTTATAGCAGTCCATTTCCATTACATCAAGTTAAAACCCAAACAAGTGATTAACTGGTCAAAAATTGAAATACTATACCACATCAAGATTCATATAATCCCGTAGGATGTCATCCTCACTTCGATCATCAAAGAAGTAATGATCTCCACATAAAGATCTTACATTGTTACTAACAATATCATAAGTTGTAAGAAGTATACCTATATTCTATAGGAGACAGGGAAAATGAAAACTAATATCAAGTTTTATCATATCATATTTGAAAACATATTAAGTATTGCTAGATCCAAATTACAAGATTTTTAAGTGAATTCATACAATACGAACACTGCAAAGATGTGCATGCATGACACTGTTGTAACCCTCCACATGAATATCATCCAACTTTGGGCAGGACCCAACTTGAAATGTAGTGAAACCATGCAATCATGTAGAAATCAAGTTTATGTTTTGGATTTGAAATCCATAAACTATATATGTTTCTATATTGACAAATTTTGACTCAAACTCTAAAACCTTAATATGGATTAAGCAGTTCACACTTATAATATTATACTCAACAAAAGATGTAAACAAGATCATATACTTCCTGAAATTTCAAATAATTATTTTTATGCTTATTAGAGTAAGCATTAGACAAGTTATATTTATTTATTTTCTCCTTTGTCAACAGTCATAAAAACAGGAAAAACCTGAAGTATATCTTTAAGCTCATATTCTCGGGATTTAACACAAGTCCTCGAATATCTACACAAAACTACATGTAAGAAACTACTTTTCTTTGCACAGTATCATATAATGAGCTAACTACAATATTCAAAATAAATTAATTAAATTGTCTTACTCTCTTGTCTTCTCTGAAAGCCCCATAATTGTTAGCTCTTTAATCGAGTGGAGCAATAGTGTTTTGGGAGCAAACACTAGATTGAAAGAATATCAAACTTTGAGCCTAATTCATTGAGAATATCCCTTATTTCTATCCCACCATCATGGTTGCTTAAAAACAACCACATATCTGTGTTAATTGTTAGCTCCATAGTATCCCCAACACCATAGCCACCATCAAAACGTGACCCACCGGTCTTTATCTAGCATAATCAATGTCCTTCCCTCAACAGAGACTATCATCAACGTTTTTGTATACTTTTAATAGTTTAAAATATGCTTAATGACGAAGATCACAACTGAAATTACAAAGAATATTGGATTATTTATAGTAAAAGTAAAACTACAAATAAAACCGCCACTCAATATAAAACTTGATAGATATTGAAACAAATTAACTACAAAACATTGGTATAAATACACAAATTAATAAAAAAAAGATATATGAAGTGAAATAAGAAAACATATATCATACAACTCCAAGTTTTGTCAATAACTAAACTGATATATATTCTTATCTCCACTTATCGATGACATGCACAAAATTACTAACGCCTTGGGGGCATACGATGATACAAAAATCCCCAATTGCTCCCCCACCCTTCTACCCATTCTCCTTAGGAATGTGTTTCAAAAACTCAACCAACCTAGATTTAACATTCTTCCTCAAATCCATTGATTTCCCATTACACAACTTAAAATCATCTATGATGAGTAAAATTAAATCTCCATACAATCATATATAAGAAACATTAGATCATTTAGAACTATTGAAATGCACACAACCACAAAAATACACATATTGATAAAACAAAGATACAAGAATTAACAAATAAATCCATGTGGGTAAGTTCCATGTTATCAAACAAATAAAATTTAAGTAACGCTCAAATTGAAGCCAACGAGATTTTGTAGTTCATCAAAAATGAAATGGTATGGGAAATTAAAACAAGAAATGAAGAAAAGAGATATATAATTATGAGATCCAACGAGATTTTTTTCACCTACGACAAATTAAAACAAGATTTTAAAATCGTATGGGAAATTAGCACTTAAAAACAAACAAATACGGACCTTAAAAAACCCTAATTGACAAAATGTTTAGCCGAGAGAGAGACGAAGTTTTTGGTCCCAACCTTCGGATAGAGAGAAAAGATGTTTAGCAAAGAGAGAGAGGGAGTTTTTTGGTCAAGAGAGAGAGGCGGAGCGGGAGATTGAAGATGAGAGAGGAGAAAGAAAAGGGAAACTAAACCTAGGCAAAAGTTACTATAATGAATTTTTAGAGTATTTTATATTTTAGTTAAGTGTACTCAATTTTGGCACACTTTAAAATAGTTCCAGAATTTGGAACTGTTTTAAAGTGTGCCAGATTGTTATTAAATCGTGACAGAATTTGGCACGGTTTTAAACAACGCCATATTTTTAATATTAGGGTGTGCCAAATTGCTATTTTTGGTCTAGTGATTTGAGAGTTTTACCTCTTTAGGGTTCCAAAAAGGCAATTCATACTCAAACTCGTATGGTTACTCGATCCTCGTTCTCCACGGGGATTGAACCTCCTCAACTCTTGTTTTGACATATGTTAACTAACATACAACGATGATTCCATAGTTACGTATTCTTCAACAATTGACCCTCTAATATACCATGTATTCTTTACATAAATTTTCGAAGGTTTTCATCAAGCGCTCAAAAGAAACATCCTGCGATACCTAACGGGACCACATAATAAAGCTTGATCGCACAAATGCACAAGAAGGTGGATGTTGATATCGAAGAATGACGCAGGAAAGTATTTCTCTACTACACAAATTGCATCGGCTAAAGTTTATTTCATAGATTTAATGTGCCTTTCGTTTACCAATTTTTCACAAAGTAAGGTCAAAGAAAAAATGATTTGCGTAATTTCTCAACATAGATCTTTGTATTTATAGATGCAATGCCGGAATAGCAGAGGGATTAATTGGATGCTTACATGCCAGTCGTGAGACTTACATTGTTTTAAGTCATTTTTTTGGTATCTTACTATCCTACGTAAATTACCAGAATAACCAGTTGGAGTGTTTAAGTTGAACAATGTGTCTAAGAGGATTATCTCTCACTATTAGTAAAGTGAAAACAGATTGGGGGATAAAAAAATTTCCTATTGTATGATAATTTTTTAACCACAGTTTCTTCTTTATTATCATATATTGTAGATCGGGACGGGCATGATCTCCATATTTTGAATGAGATCCACCCATACAAGTTCTTATCAGATGTTTTGCGACATTCTTCTATGTGTGAATCACATCAATTACATGCCTTAAATGATGATCTTTCCAATACATCAAGTCACAAAGTTTTACCGTCTGGACCATGGCTTCGCTTTACTAGGGTCGTTCGGATCCTCACTAGATTTATGATTCCATTTTACCAACTGAGGGTGTTTTCCTACATATTTATTCCCCTGAGTTGCAGTTATATCTTTCTCATTGATCTGCTAACTAATAATCCGAGAAGTTGGCATTTTGTTCTTGTGACCGACAGGCAAAAAGTTAAGACTTGTCATTCCTCAAAGGGTTACTAGTCGAAAGAAATCTACAAAGACCTATATAACTCATTGTACCACTAAATATAGCCAAATGGCTTCACTTTCCTCCCCAATTATGGGACATCCATAATAACCATGAACATTGGAACTGGATAAGTTCCCATAAGCAGAATGTCATGGATCGCCCACATCACGATTGCTTTAAGTGTGAATTCTTCACCCTTATGAGAGTAAAACTCTGTCTTGCCTTTATCTCATAATTCTTTAAGCTGTTCGATTAATGGGGCTAAGAATATATCAATATCATTACCGGGAGCCTTTAGCCCAGGTATCAACAAAGATTAAAATGTGAACTTCTTTCTCATGCACAGTGTCGGACAGAGACTTAAAGGTGCCATAATAATTGTTCAATAACTCTTATTAGTACTCTAATTATCGAAATGGATAAACCCATCGGTTGAGATTGCAAGACGGACGTTGTGTGGATCCTTTGCAATTTCATGGTGCCGCGCATTTGAAATTTTCCAGATGAGTGAATCAATCTAATATAGCATCAAATTCCCACCCACATCGCATCGATCGTGCCATGTTATTCCCTCTGCCATCCATGTTACAGTAAAAAATGGTTTTAATCATAGCGCAAGTGGAAAATACTTCAAAACCTTTTGTGGGACTTATGAGCATTTGCAATATTTTGTAGCTTTGTCCTTTCCATCCTCCCAAACTGCATATCTAGGCTCACTGCATATAGGACACTCATCCTTCTCTCCATAATCGTTAAGGTATAATATGAAATCACACTTTTATGTATGAATAGATTTATAAATAAAACCCAAAACCTTCAATCTTTTCTCCAAGTTAGGATAATTTTCTGGTAACGTTTTCTCTTTTGGGAGAATTCATTAACCCACTTAAGAATTTTGGTTACGTTGTTGCCAAACGAACCAAATTGACTCTTCAAATTATACAAACCAATCATTGCGTATCATACCGAGTGATTCTTATCTTAATATTTATACAACAGTCTAGCCGCATTGGCTTTTAACTGTATGTATTATCTATCTCCTAGTAGTTCAGAATCAAATTATTCATTTACTTGGTCATAATGTGCATTATCCGTATCCATAGTTCTGTGTCTCTGATGTTTGTGGATTCTGTAAGCATAATCAATTAAGTTAATCAATTGACGATGTGTTGGATCATCATGTACCACTTCCACTCGTTGGGGTTTCATCATTCGATCAGGTACCGAAATTCATCTGAAGTATAAGGTATATTTTTTCACCATGCTATGTCCATATTTTATAGTCTTGACAAATTTCCCACTAAATGCAAATCAACGTCTTCTAATGACTTGTTTATTTTCATTCATTCAACGGGTGCACGGACATGAAAATTTTTCACTTTTAATATTTTTCTAAACATATTTAAAAAAAATCTTGAACGTCCTTTACATAATTATTTGTTATTCTACTAGTCCCCCCCATCCACTCTTTGTATTGTGAAAAATCCATTTAATAATCTTCAAATTTTAGTCATGTGTTGATAGATTAAAACAAATTGCATGTTGCATTTAAGTGATATCATTACAACTGAAATGAAAACTATGACACCCCGCCTAATAAAATATTGGGTGATCACTCCTATATCAAATTAAAACAGGAGTCTCATATAGATCATTCTTAGCATCACTGTCGAAAACCAATTTAATTACTAATAAACTATTAGGCTGGCATCAAAATTTTTACTTAACTACACTGTTTAAACAACTACTAAATTAAAACATCCACACAGTGTATGTAAATGAAACTGAAATGAAATAAAATTACTGAACACTCGGTCAAAATTATACAACCATATCAAATGCCACACTAAAAGGTGGAAAAGAATAAATAAATGCAATTGGGCCATTGACCCGAATGTTTATACAATACCTCTTATCTAGATTACAAGGATAGAAGTGTTTATCGAGAACCTGCATGCATCCACAACTCCTGCAGCAGACGTCTGACTCGAATGAAGTGTCATCCAGGCGTCCCTGTGTCTGGACACCTATATATATATATAGAAAGAGAGGGAAATATAGAAACGGATCAAAGCCCGATTTTTTAAAATATTTAGCAAGTGCATAAATGCATTATTTTTATAAAAATATTTTATCTCAAATTTAAATTTGGTATCGCACTCCAATGAGATGCCCCTCACCTCTCTTCTAACAGTGCACACCTAACGCATCCCTCTAAACATCCAAGTCAAGCTACGCTGCCTAACTAACCTGTCACCCATCTTTTAATAACCCTAGGTATTACGAGTACGAAGGGATAAACTTTTCCCCGGTCTCAACACTATGTCATGTTCGTGCGTGGGGTGTCTCGCAGAGCGAAATCCAAACAAGGAACCCCCCCGATACACTACTACGCGGCAAGGTCAATCATCGGGATCCATAAGACCCTAAGTACACGAAAGATATATATATATAATACACATATAATAAATCCTAATATTAGACCACTAAGCCATGTTCGTGCGTGGGGTGTCTCGCAGAGCGAAATCCAAACAAGGAACCCCCCCCCCCCGATACACTACTACACGGCAAGGTCAATCGTTGGGATCCATTAGACACTCAGTACTCAATTATATACATACTCATCTATTATATACTTATCATGTTACACTTCCGAATATATCTCCCGGAATGAGAATTCATTTACAATATGTTTACCAATTCAATTTCATTTTTATCTCAAAACTTTCCATTTCCTTTCTTCTATCCAGTAAAAGTATTTAAAACCCAATTTTATTATCATAAAAATGCTTTTTCATATCATATATTCCCATTTCCCTTCTTCCATCCAGGAAATGTTTATAAAACCAATTCATTTATCCCATTTACCTTATTCCATCCAGGAAATGTATTTAAAGACAATTTATTATCATAAATTGCTTTAACACCAATAATGTCCCACATTATTGAAAATAGTAATATTTCATATCATATAACGCGTTCTAATACTGCCCGCCCGGGTTTCCCCACTGTGCGCGCCCTTAAATGGCTATCATCTTCCAGGGCCTATCACCAAGACAACCTGGGATCCTAACGAAACGTCGGGAAGCGGCCATATGCCTGCGGGAGAGTCATAACCACACATATAATTACCTCACCATCGTATAAAACATACAATAATCGCTCATATGGCCTAGGACTATATCCACCCTGCATTCATTAGCCAGGGGGCTTCACCTCACGTGCGCAACTTCCCTTATGATAGCGATTTAAAAAGGTGTGTATACATAAATTATCATTTATGAAAATCATTTCTTTTCCATTTATAAAACATTCATTTTTACATTCATAAAACCATTTATACTCAATGATTAAGTACCCCCTTTATAAGGTACATTTCTTATTCACATAGTCACATTTTATATATACTTTAATCACATAGTATACATACTATATATATTCCTCCTCAAATATATATAAATGGCCATAATTGCCAATCACATCTAACGATGACCAATAACCCCAAAGATTCTCTCAAAGAATCATAATCATGCATTCATATATGCATGATACTATACCCAAAGTTTTTCGTCACTTTTATAACTAATAAATACCTTAATCATCTTTAAGGATTTTTTGGATATCTCCAATTATAACACTCCACCCTATGTGAATATATATCTTTATTACCAATTTATCCTAATTATCTCAATGGATATGCCCAACCGTAATCAACATAAATATGTTATCCCACATGTATAATCATATAGGCCAAAATGGCCACTGACACTATCCAAACTTATATTCATCCCCGAATACCCTAAAATTAAATAGGTTGTGGATTTCCTTCCCACAAACCAAAGGACTACATCTCGTCCAATTGATCGTTTAGAGGTCCCCACCCTATTTTAGGAACCCCAAAATTCTAAATCCTCAACTTATCTATTTTCCTCGAAAATATAATTTAAGGGTTACACTTTAAAACCCTCACTTTGCCCTCCTAAATTTTCCTCAATCAGAGTACTATATACTCCTAAAAGATCCCTTAAGTTATCTCATAAATAACCTCGAATCAATACGAATTGGAATTTTTCCCATCCACTTAACCCTAGGAAAATTGCCAAGATTTCAGAAGGGTCGATCGATCGACCTCTAGTCAGCGATCGATCGATCGATCATGCCGGACAGCTTCTTCTTCGAGAAGCTGTTTTCGGCCATTAAAGCTTCCTCCAAGCTTTTGCCGCCTCTGTCGACATCCTATGACCTTAATCAATAACATCACACATATAATACATGTTCTAAACGTCCTAGAAGCCGAAATCACCAATTAATTTCAATTGAATCCTAAGTTCATCGAATTGAAATATTATTGGGGTTTATTCGTTTTAACTCCCGAAAACCCGTTTTATCCACGAAACCCAACCCAAAATCTTTAGGGTTTGTTAATAACAAACTACGATATTAGATTTATGCTCAAAAGTAAATAAAGCAAGTAAACACTTTCCTTGTGGATAAAATCTGACGATCCCGAGTCGAGTCCGGCAGAGTTTGGCCAGAAATCTCCCTTTTCTCTCCTCTTTATTCCTCCCTATCTCGCTTCTCTCTTTTCTTTCTCTTCTCTCACCCTCTCCCTCCTTATATAAGGAGAAAAGAGTTTATACCCCTTAAAACCCAAAAATTACTCGTTTAATCAATTACGAGCCCGTTTAACTCTAAAATTCTCCGAAACTCAATTTCGATAATCGAACACTCTTTTCGGACTATCTTGGCCATTCTGAGACTCACGACACAGTCGAAATTTCCATCCGAGATACTTGACTGCAAATCACTATTTCAACCCAAAACAAATAAATGTGGTATTCCCATTAAAATATCATCTTCGATCACTTTACCGAACGACGACATATTATTAAACTACTCTAATTCATTTACTTAATCCAAAAAGTAAATACAACACCCATCGAAAATCATCCAATCCTGAAAATCCCAAAAATCACTATTTCAAAAAATTCTCCAAATTCCAATTTATACTCAATTATGGAATTTAATTATCTCCAAAAGGACGGGTTGTTACAAAAACAATATTTTTAAAACTCAAGAAAAAAAATTCTTACAACTAAAACAAAAAAATTCTTATCACAATTGAAACAAAAAAAAATATTAAAAGAACTTGACGAACAAATAAACTGACTAAGTGGTAAAAGAATTTTAATAATGCCTCAATTCTCTCCCTTCCCCGCTATCAATATATATAGATACATCTTCATAGCCATTGTATATTTCATCAACTATTATTTGAGCCTCACCCTTCTGTAAATATTAGTCATGTACTTTAGTTCCAACAACTACGGAGATGAGTCTGCACATGCCAATAATCCAACTATTGCCCAGGTTCTTAAAATGTAATTGTTCTCCATAGTCATTTTGAGTGGTTAACGATGATCCAAGACATGTGACAGGTAGAGGCAATAAGAAGGGGAGTATTGTAAAAGGTGGCATTGGGGAGGACCCAATTGGCTTCATTTCATTTAAGCAGGAGGTGTCGATACCACTGGATATGGGTGTTGGAACAATAAGGGTTTATTGCCTACTCATACTTGGAGTCATACTTGGCCTAGGGGAATGAACCAGAGGTGGAGTTGTTCATTAATCATCGATTGGTGATGAGAATTATGGTTGTTATGCACGAGATGAGGATCCTCATGGGGGTATTTCCTCGTCACTTGGCACATTATGACCATTGCCTCCTAACATTATTTATAAAAAAGAAAAACCATAAGAGATTAAATAATTATAATAATATGAAATTATAACTAACTAATCAAGTTTATGACTACATATATATCCATTCATTCGGTATTAGTTTTTAAAAATTTATGTATTTTTTCATGTGGCCAACTAGGAGGAAGCATGTTTATGATTGATTAATATATATCCGTGGCATAAACTCGGAATCCCATATTTTCTAACTTATTGGCAAGATTTCAATTTACGTGCATATGGAACGAGGTTGTAGACAATTCATTCTGTTACCCCTATACTCACCTTTGGTCCCTATCACCTCCCTTCATCACTACAAACTCAAGTCATACCCCGAGTACTGACCTAGAAGCCACTGGGCGCTCCCAGGCTCCATTTGACCAAAAGTCAAAACCTTCATCTTGATCGAGACTGAATGAATCTTTGAAGGGCATTGAAACCCCTTTCCAACGGTCCATCCCGTGCATGATTTCGACTTACCATGTGGACGAACGACCCATTTTCCCCTAAAATATGATCTGGAGACCATCGGGCGCTCTCGGGATACATTTGACCAAAGTCAAACTCTTCAGCTTGACCGAGACTAAATGAATCTTCGAAGGTCACAAAAATCCCTTTCCAACGGTCCGTCCTGTGCATGATTCTGACTTACGGTACAGACGAACAATCCATTTTACTCCGAGAGGTCACCAAATGCTTCCAAGGCCCAGTTGACCAAGGTCAACTCCCTGAACCGAATAAAAATCTTTGGAATGTCGAATTACATCTCTTAACCTTTCTAACGGTCCACCTCGTGCGCGATTCAGACTTACCATACGGACGAAATATCCATTTGCATCCAACGATTCCCCGTCCAAAGGACTAACGAATGCTTCCGAGCCATATTTGACCCAAAGTCAACTCTCAAACCCAGGAGAAGTACATGGACTTTCGAAGGTATCTGAATTAATTTCCCAATGTTCTACCTCGTTCACGAATCTGATTAGCGGTTTGTGTTATGTGGCTAATTTTCCGAAAAGGCCTGAAAGACACTGCCAAATGGCAAGTCCCGGACCCTGACTATCGGCAGTGTGCCTAAACACACCTGCCGATTGGCAGGAACAGGTCTATAATGATTGGAAATTCCCTGGGCCTATAAAAAGGAGGCTTGACCTCACTGGCAAGGAGGGGCCAAATCATAAACATATAACTCTCAGCAAATCTAGAAAACCACTCTCGAAGTCAGCGTGATTTCCACACCCAAATCCCTTTCCAACCTTCACTTTTCATCATCCTCTTCATCAAACTTGGTGAATTCATTACCCTACATCATCATCCAAGTGCAAGGGCTTCTCTCCGACATTCAAGATCAAGCTCAAGATCTTCAAGAAGGTCCAATTTTCTCAAGTCTCTCCTTAAATTCTCGTAAATTAGCAATAACTTGTTTTATTACTTAGCACTTTTATTATCTCATCTCACACATCCTAATATATTTTTTATTTAGTATTATTTCACATCACTTATTTTCCTATAAATAAAAACCCAAAAAACAAGAAAAATAGGGTTTGCTCATAAATTCCAAACGGGAATTCTCATACTTTCCTTACACTTTTCTCACAACTAAAACGCTTTGTCTACACACAAAAAAAAAAATAAGAGAATCCCCCATTTGGATTTATGGGATAAACCCCACCTCTCGTTTTACATGCGAACTACGTGGACTTTGATGCCTCTATACGCTACGTAGGCGTCTCGGGGTAAAACCTAAGACTCGAGTCCTATTTTTTACTTTTCCTCTCATTTTCTATCTTCTCTAAACTCCACTCTCTTATATTACATTTATACATATATTTGTTCTTAGTGGCGTATTATTCCACATGCATTATCGTTCCATCATAACGGTCAACGTAAGGATAATCGCGTTGTAAGGACATTTTTCTCATGTCCAACATGTTACATTTGTGTATGTCGTACGCCGCTACATTTGGCACGTCACCTCACGATCTCACATGACGGCCTCTATCCGAATTTCGGGAATCAAGCATTCAACATCTCCATTAATGTGTCCCACATCTGCCTCAACGACTTCACGTTCCAAGATTTTAGGGACTCAATGCAAGTGGTACGCAAGGGAAGTCAAAACAGTGAAAAAAAGGCACGATAGGGAAGTTCAAGGGCTTTTTCGTAATTTCACATCCATAGTTCGGAAGTCTGGTCAACTAGAAAGTTAAATATCTCGCCGCAACGAAGATACTGGAAGAAACGGCACCTCAATCTAAGCTACGGTGAAGGAGTTATGACCTTTTGAAGTTGGAGAAAATTCCTTGAAGAATGCTGTTTTTTCCCCATACCAGAATGGTACCCCAAACCGCATGGGGAACCGGTTCGGGGTACCCCAGAACCGGTTCGGGGTAATTGACGCTGAAACAGTCCCTGTTTTTTAAAACTCTTTTGGTTTCCTTATAAAAGCCAACTTCGGGGGAGCTCTTTTGCAAGACTTTAGAAGACGTTTTTGAGAGTCCAAATTACTCTAGTCTTCATATTTTTTGAGTCCCAAGACTCATGTTTTTATTCACACAATTGCCAAACCTTTGTGAATCTTTTTGCTAACCCAAGAACACAACCTTGTGTTTGTTCAAACCTTTGTGGAGAGATCTTTGCAACCGAGGGCTGCGTGTCATTGCTGAGGGAGTCTCTACAAAGTTTTATAGCTGCGTGTCATTGAGGAGTGCTGGCGTTCTTCCTTTGTTGATTGGACTGAGGTTCATGTGGGTTCGCTGCGTGTGGATTCATTGCTGACGACACTGACCGACGCCTGCGGGTATTCGTGTGTCACTGTATTTCATTGTAATCTGTGTAAGTTGGGATTTACTTATTATAGTGAAATAAAAGGTTTTGCCCTGCGGGGATTTTTCCTTAACTTTGTGTCGCATGCTTTATTTATGGTTTGACACACACACGTAGTTGTTTGTTTATGGGCTGTTTCTAAATAGACTCGAATTAAATAAGGGTTACTTTGAATCTTGCGAATTTAATTTAATTTAAATCAATTATCACACACCGAACCTACTCGGTTTCTCACGCGTAAATCCTATTTTCTAATATTTTTATACCTTCCTACAGATGACTCGCTTTACCTCTTTCGTGGTGCAAGTCGAGGATTCCTATCTCCACTATATATACACATGCACACATATCACGGGGAAAATAAAGAAAAATAACAAAAACCCATGAGTGACCGAAAGGACGGAATGGGTGCCTAACACCTTCCCATTTCGTAACTTAGCCTTCGGACCCTTTTCGAATCATTTTGGTTTCATATGCATCAGTATGTCTTTGAATGTTGTCATTCGGGATGGCTTCCCCTTTTCTTTTGTATGTTTTGAGTAAAATAGATGGGCGACTCTAATCTCTCTACATTTTTCACCTCACCCAAATGACGTCAGCCGAAGCGCTCCCGAGAGGGACGCGCGGGACCTAGGACCATCCATCACGCACCCGCCCCCCGCGAGGATCCCGGATCGGGGATGGCCACAGTGGCGACTCTGCTGGGGAATTTTTTATTTTGAGGGCTAGACTCTATTTACATGGGTGTTATGTTTGTTTATATTTTCCCCTATTTTGCATGTTCCCCTTTTTTATGTATATCCCATACTTATGCTTCTATTCACACACTTTTAGAAAATTCTTCATGTACACTTTTCACCACGTGCACCTAGGGTCACATATATCCACATGTTGCATGCATCATCCATCCATACTTGGTGTACCATTTGTACTTGTACTTTTCTCCCTGTTTGGCATAATCAGAAAAGATATTCTCATAAGATAATACTAAGAGAATCATGCATGATTCACACGACATCACCAAAGAGCATTGTTATTAACCAAATTCTGCCCAGTAACTGGAGGGTTACTTCATGAATGGAAGTGGTCCGGCAGGGCGAAGTTAGGTTAAGCGATATAACTCTCACCTTCCATTGGCCAAGTAGCTTCGACGTATATCGAACGGTTCCCCCACATCGTACCAATTGACCAAAGTCATGATGGGAGGTATATCACAGGTAACTCCTTCACGTACGTCGAGTATATCAAATTCTCTCTCACACGTACCATCCCCACGAGGTATATGGTTAGGCAATTCACGTACACTCAGGTATATCAAATGTCTAGTCCACACTTACCGATTGTCCGCAAGAGCAAGACGTATATCGTCGAAATCACGCCAAAGGAGGGGAACCCTTTTCGATTCACCCAACACAACTGCATACCCGCATATAGGTGTTGATCCTAGGACACACATGTTAGATTGTCAGTTTCTACCCGAAACTCTGCTAAAATTCTGGGTCGGCCTGCCGCCCAAATTTTTGCGCATTTTTAAAACAGGGCCCTGTCCATGAGCCTGGGCAAAAGTCCATCCATAGTTTGCATATATTACAAACCCAATTTTTCCAAGTTTGGGTCCCGTCTGGAATTTCATTTTTCATTTAGGAGAACTAATACAAGTGAAAACATAATAATTATAATAATCATGCTGAGACCGTCCCCAAAGAGAAAATTATGTTTTTTTATCCAAAATCCGAAAACATTTCTCCTCTTTTATCAAAAATCCAAAAATATTTTGTCTTTCAATCTCGAAAAAAGATTTCAAATTTTTTTTTCATCCCCTCCTCAAAAATAAATCCCATTTTACGCCTTCTCAGGTCGATCGCAAACCCTTGGCCTGGCTCCCTATTGGCTTCGATCTTCAGTAAAGTCACCCCGGAGTTCTGTCCATTACCCTATTACTCCTTCTGAGTTTGGAATCCATTCTTTTTCCATGGAGAACACAGATCAAGTACCCATTGTGTAGCCGCATCTGACGACAGTTCGAGCTCAGCTTGGGTCCAAGATTGACAACCTCCAAACTGAGGTCCGAGAGATGCAACGAAACTAGGTTCCCATTCCTCATGAGCCCAAGGCCCTTTTCCCTCATTCCATGGGTCCACCCGACCCTATTTGGGTTCCCGAAGAGTATCATCACGTTCCACGTGTCCCTCCTATTAATGGGCCGCCGCTTGCCCAGCTTCATATGCCTAACCTTGTCCAACTTGGGGTTAACTTGCCTATGATCATTGATACGAAGGAAGAAGAGCTGAATAAAGTCAAAGACGACCTCAAGATGCTCACAAAGAAGTTTGACCAAGTCAAAATCGCAAGAAATTACATGGACTACACCAACATGTCTCCTCATCTTAAAGCGAGGTTACCCAAAAAGTGCAAGATGTCGAATATCGAGAAATTCAGAGGAAGTGGACCCCCGATTGTTCATCTCCAAAGTTATCACCGTTCCAAAACTCTACTAGGGGCTTCTAAAGAAATGATGGCCCAATTGTTTCAGCAAACTTTGAAGGATAGTGCCCTTCGATGGTTTTTGTCTCTCGAAGAGCCCAGAATTCATAGCTGGAAGGATGTAGCCCGAGAATTGATGTCGCAGTACAGATACAACGAAGAGCTTGAGGTCACTCTCCGTGATTTAGAGCTGCTCAAATAGAACTCTAGGGAATCAGTAAGAAACTTCATCGCCCGATGGAGGGAAAAAGCAGCAACCATGAACAATCGGCCTTTCGAGGAAGAACAAGTCAGCATAGTGAAGAAGAAATTCTTACCCCATGTTCGAGCAGCCATAGGAGGACAATAATATCCCCACTTCCAAGTTCTCAAAGAAGCAGGAGTAAAAATTGAGGAGGGTCTTGCAAAGACAGATGTCGAACCAAAGAAGGTGTCCGGACAGTTCACCCCCAGAAGATATGAAAAACTTGTTAGTGCTACAATCTCAACCATCAACAACATCTCTCAACCAACCACATCATGTGCAACGAAAAGCCGCCCTGTCCTAGTCTGAAAGTAATACACCCAGCTCCATGCTCCCCTCTCCAAAGTTTATTAAGCCTTGTTAAGGAGAAAACTTATCAAACCTTTGGATCCCCTTCCATTGCCAAATCCACTCCCAGGAAACTTCAAGGCGGATGCCCATTGCGCCTTTCACCAAACTGTTGTCCATACCACCGACCAATGCCTTCACCTCCAAAACATAATCCAAGGTCTAATTGATCGGGTACCATCTCCCCACCATCCAATCCTAAGAAAAACACTACTCACAACCCAATTCCAAATCATGTCAATGCCATCTTTCTAAAAGAGAACCCAGAATTTGATCCCTCAACTCAAATCACACCCATATACTTTCCTAAACCTCTCCATATTTGCCTATATTTCCTCCTACACCCTATTAGCCTCGTTGATCAGGCACTGTCACTCCTTACCAGAGCATTCATCGTTGTCCATACCCGTTCTAAAAATGGAGGCATGGGATTGTTAGAAGTGTTAAACCAACTCCTACAGTTCGGGCTGAAATTGCCATTACAGATGGTCATTGATTGCTAGAGGTTCAGTACGCTATTCCTGGAACAAAGGAAATGGTCTTGAGAGTCAGATAGTTGGGTAGTACCAATCGATGAAGTCAGCCTAGATGATGTCGTCCAGATCATAGCAGAATTATTCAGGAAAACCAATAACAGTTACAGTATGATCGAGTCACTTGATGCTCTAAAGCTATAGGGGCACTTGGTCCTTTTACCCTTACACATCCCCATAGAATGGGATGACCTATATGAAGAAGCCGTTGAAGTCGTGGAATGCATCAACTTTACATGGAAAGACAGAATTGTTACCATAGGATATGGGGAAGAATTTAGAGATTCGAATGAAGAACAAGCTTTGGAGAAAGCTGGCCCGGTAGCCGACGTGTATAGGATGATATCATTTGAGGAACTCCTCGAAGAAATAAACAAGGTAGCAGAATAACTCGAGATTGACGAGGAAATAGGATTCATGTTTTTCCCTTCTTCAGTAAATCACATAACCAGATCAGGGAGGCATTACCAGATCCTAAACCCACTACTAGCCAATGACAAAGGGAATGGCGCTAAAAACCTTCCTATGCCATAAGTGACCCTCGAGGAGAGCAAGATCCTCGATCAACTTAAGAAAACTCAAGCTAACATCAATCTATAGGGGATTTTCATTTCTTCTTAGCTACACAGAAATGCTTTGATCAAGTTGCTCACTGGACCCACAGTTCCTCCCTCTACCACCCCAGAAAAAGCGGTAAATTTGGTCGAATCCTTGACCTCTACCCGAATGCTATCCTTTTCAATAGAAGAAATCCACAAGATTGGTCCAAACCACAATCATGCACTCAACATCTCCGTCAAAGTTTTGGGGAAGGTCGTACCACTCTCTCTTATTGACAATAGATTAGCCTTGAATGTCTGCCCACTGAGAACCTTTAAATGTCTAGGCCTGAAAGAAAGAGATCTCACTCCAACCTCCGCTGTTGTACATGCCTACGATAATACCCGTCGAGAGGTGATGGGATCCATAAAGCTTGTAATAGGAGCTGACCCTATAAACCCTATTGTCAAATTCCAAGTTATTGACATCCCATCCTATTTCAACCTATTACTAAGACGACCTTGGCTCCACAGTATCAAGGGCATGTCTTCCTCACTCCATTATAAATTAAAGTTTTCATCGATGGACGGGTCATTACCATCTTGGGCGACAACGACAATGTTGATGGTGTAAGTACCAGGATTCCAATCCTTGAGATATAGTACGGGTCAAACGATATGCTCCTATCAGGATTTTGATTTGAGCCACTTCCACTCCCGATAGTTGACAACTTCAAAGAAAGGGTTTATTTAGAATACGACCTTCACGGCAATGTCAATGTGATTCAGATGTTCAGAAACATGCACTTCATGCCCGTACTGGGGCAAGGATAAAGACAGCAAGGTACACTTGAGCCGATTAAACTGAAGAAGGCTTTCCCTCCTTTTGGTTTCGGGTATCAACCGTCAGAACAAGAACTCGGAATTATTTCCCAGTCTTGACCAAAGAGAAAATTAGATCGCGTCTAGACTATCCTAGGTGACTCCTTGAGTGGATAATTCATCAAAGAGGGTGAGGACTTACCCTTTTGCGGCTTTTCGGAACCATGGTATGACCATACAGACAAGAAAATGAAGCCAGGAATGGAGATCTTTTTCCAAGACAGCTATCCATGGGCCGAAGATTTCCAACACCAAGTACAACCACTCATCAAAGATACCGAAGAGACTGAGGAAAGTGACTCTGAAGATTCCTTCAGCTTAGATACCGAAGATACCCTGGGGATGACACTCTGCATGGTTCACTCAGGCACTACATCACCGGATCCATCCCAACTGATTAAAGTTGAGGATACACCTCTCCTCAACTGGTATGCTACGCCAGTTCTACCTATTCAAATCTCCCCTAATCCTAATGTTTACCCCCTTTCTTCTGTTGTCTATCTTATTCTAATGTAATCGAGTACTCTTTTGACGAGCTTCTCAATGCTATTTTTCCTATCAATGAAATAAAAGAATATTTTGAGTATCTTTTGATCATAATCAAACTTTTGATGATGATGATTTTGCAAATGAAAAATTCTTAACTTATCTAAATAAGGTTAATAATAAATAACATAACCGCATTCAAGTTAATAAAGAAGAGACTGGCCAACTACACGAGATTAGGATAGGGGCTACCCTCGACGAGCATGAGCGTGCACAACTCAAAGAATTGCTAAAGGAATTCATGGATGTCTTCGCATGGTCCTATGATGATATGCCCGGCATTGATCCTAAAATAGCTCAGCACGAGATCCCCATGCTCCCAGATTACAAGCTGGTCAAACAAAAGTTAAGAAAGCTCTACATCGAATGGTCGCTCAAGGTCAAAGAAGAGGTGGTCAAATAGTTGAATGTAGGTTTCATTTGTGTGATCGAATATCCCACGTGGCTAGCCAACATAGTGACCGTGCAGAAATCAGGAGGAAAAGTTCAGATGTGTGTAGACTATCGGCATCTGAACAAAGGCTCTCGAAAGGATGATTATCCGCTACCCAATATCGACATGATCGTGGACAACACAACTAGTCATGCTCTCAAGTCATTCGTCGATGGGTTTACCAGATACAACCAAATCAAAATGCACTTAGACCACCAAGAAAAAACAGTATTCATTACCCCATGTGGAACCTTTTGCTACACTGTCATGCCATTTGGTCTCAAGAATGCTGGGGCTACCTACCAGAGGGCTGCCACAACCATCCTGCATGATCTGATTCATAAAGAAGTAGAGGTCTATGTGTATGATATGATTATCAAATCCAAGACTAGAGAGGGTTATGTTTCCTCTCTCCGAAAGTTCTTCGAACGACTGCGATAGTATCAGATGAGACTCAATCCATAGAAATGCATCTTCTGCATTATAAAGGGAAAACTCTTGGGATTTATGGTCAGTGAGAAGGGGATAGAAAAGGATCCTGCCAAGATGAAAGCCATACTTGAGATGCCACGTCCCCGAATGGAGAAAAAAGTCTGAGGTTTCCTTGGGAAATTGCAATACATCAACCGATTCATCAGCCAGCTAACCTCCATCTGCGAGCCAATCTTCAAACTCCTCTGAAAGGATTCAACCAAGATTTGGAACGAGGCTTGTCAAGAAGATTTTGACCGAATCAAATAATATCTGACCCAACCCCCGTTACGCATTCCACTACATCCTAGTCTCCCCTTGCTCCTATACCTAACCATAACCGACACTCTAGCTGGGGCTTTACTAGCCCAATATCTTGAAGATTCCCACAAAGAAAGAGCTATCTATTATGCCAGTCGCAAATTGGTCGGGTACGAGATTAACTACACTGCTTTGGAAAAGGCATGTGTTACACTTTTCTGGGTCACCCAAAAGTTGCGGAACTATATGCTCACCTTCCCCATCAAACTTGTATCACGAATGCACCCCATTAAGTACCAGCTTGAGAAACTCGCCTTGTCCAGACGAATGGCCTGATGGTTGATTCTCCTTGCCGAATTCGATATCGTGTACGTCACACAAGAAGTCATGAAAGGAAGATCCATCCATGACTACCTCGCTGATTAACCCATGGATGAAGCTGATGTCTGGATCTCTAAATTCCCAGATGAAAACATCCTCTGCATTGCCCGAGATAATTTTTGATGGCAAATGTTCTTTAACGGTGCTGCCAATAAAAAGGGATATGGCATTGGGATACTTATAATTTCCCCAGATGACTCCCACACTCCCATCTCCATCAAGTTGAATTTACCTTGCACCAACAACATGACTGAATACGAGGCTTGCATAGCAGGCCTCAAAGTTTCTCTCAAGAAAGGTATGCAATGCCTAGATGTCTACGGGGATTCCACCCTCATCATCGTTCAAATGCTTAGAAAGTGGAGAGTCAAGGACGAGAAGCTCCAACCCTTCCATGCCCACCTAGAAGAATTAGCCTCCCAATTCTAAGATATCATCTTCCATTACCTACCTCGAGCAAATAACCTAGTCGATGCCCTTGCTACCCTGGACTCCATGGTCGACATGCCCAAAGGAACCCAATGACCCCCTTCCTTGTTCAAAATCAAGACAATCCAACCCACTGCTACCACATTAAGCTCATCACTACAGAAGATCCTGAGCTAGCCAATTATTGGTACTATAATATCTGGCGCCTCCTCAAGCATGGTAGGTATCCTGAGGGTTCCAATAAGAAATATCGAGCAACCCTTCGAAGACTGGTCGCCCATTACATCATCTGTCATAAAGCACTGCTCGAAAGGAACTTCGATGGAACTCATCTGCACTGCATCGCAGGAGCTGACATTGAAAAGATAATACAGAAGATCCACAGCGGGGAATGCGAACCCCACATGAATGATCACATGGTTTCCAAGAAGATCATCCGATAAGGTTACTATTGGACCATAATAACCCAGGATTGCACTGCCTAAGTTCGGAGATGCCTCAAATGCCAGCAGTTCTCCAACCTTCAACATCTGCCTCCATGTGAATTATACAACATGACCACTCCTTGGCTGTTCTCCACCAAGGGCATCTACATCATAGGGAAGTTTAAACCGAAGGCTTCCAATGGGCATGAGTTCATCCTAGTTTGCATTGATTACTTCACTAAATGGGTCGAATCCGAGTCATACGCAGTGCTGAATGCTAATAAAGTGGCCAAATTCATCAAGAAAAACATCATCTGCCAATATGGGGTCCCGCACGAGTTAGGGTCAGATAACGGGTTGAATTTCTAGGCATACATAAGTGGTCAACGAGTATGGGATTCAGAGACACAAATCTTCTCCTTACCGACCTCGGACCAACGATGCAGTTGAAGCCACTAATAAGAACCTCAAAGCCATCATCAGCAAAATGACCAAAAGCTGTCAGGATTGGGCGGGTCGGATCCCGTACGCCATCTGGATACCGAACCTTAATTCAAACCTCTATTAGAGATACCCCTTACTCTTTAGTTTATGGTATGGAAGTAGTCCTACCCGTGGAGCTGGAAATACCCTCGCTGTGCATCATGCTTGAAAGTAAGGTCAGCGAAGAATACTGGTGCCAAAGCCGTCTTGACGAGATGACCCTCCTAGATGAAAGGAGATTAAAAGCTATATACCACATATAAGGGTACCATCGCCGAATAGCACATTCATTCAACAAGAGAATCAGGGACCGCGGTATTCGAGAATGGGACCTAGCCCTCAAAGAAATCATAGAACCCATCTGGGACCCCAGAGGGAAATTCAAGCCCAATTGGAGCGGCCCCTACATTGTCAAGAAGATATTGTCCGGCGTTGCCTCCATTCTCACCGACTTATATGGGGAAGAGATGGCTCATCCTGTTAACCTGGACCGTCTCAAGAAAATCTACCCCTAGTCCGAAATCTCGGCGCGCTACGACTCTTCTCATCGCCCTTCTATTCTAAAAAAAATCTCTCTTCATTTCCTTCTACCCAGAACTACGTGGGCCTGATCCTCTGCAAATAACCATTTTAAAACAAAATTAAACTTTTTTTCAAAATCCCCAGAGGTACGTAGGCAACTCATACACCTTACATGAGCACGGCCCTTTCTTTTTCACAAAATACTATTCTTTTCTTATCTCTGAGAACAACAGTCAATTCCAACATATACTTGAACAAAGGTATTATGTATGCCTTAGTGATCGGTATAGATAATTCAAACAACACAAAATTCATCGAAAGGCACAGTTGGATGATCAGAAACTTGCTTATTTCACTAATAAGAAATTACGGTACAGATTACATAAGAAAAGAAAAGGATAACTCCCTTCCCCTTACCTTCCTACAAAAATAAATAAAATCCCCACATTTATTCCCCATTACAAAATAAACCATCCTACCCAGAGCTACTACAGGAGTCTGCTCTGTCATCATCATCTACATCCTGGGGTCCCCAAGTTTCCCCGGCCTGAACAAAGTGTCGCAGACACTCCATGGACCGATAAGCTCGAACCAGCTTCGAAAAGACCACAACACCTCGTTCCATGGTGTCAAAAGAGACAAGCCACTTTTGTCCACTCTCCACTGCCAACATCTTACTAACTACTCTCCTCCACAAATACTTCATATAATCCCCAGGGATATGCCAAACTCTCCCAACAGACTGAGAGGGACGGGTCGACGGACGTCGACTCTCCCACAGAGATCCAAGCCATTGGCGCAAATGCTCGATCAAATCCTCTACCGGAAAGAAATTTAGTGCCGAGGTGGAACAACCTGTGCCCAGTCAAATTGGCGCAGAAGCCACCAAGGGAAGTAAAAAGAGGTCTATCTGAGACCAATCAGCCACACATACGGGTATTCTCCTAGCTCCAGAATAGGCAGAAACTGTCCCCACCAAGGCACTGACCAATAAAGATTTCGAACCCCATGCTCAACAAGACAATTCTCGCAGCTCTAAATATTCAGGCCAACGCTGAAGAAGTGACGCGAAAAGAAGTTGGGTACATCCGACAAAGGATATTTTGGAAGAGTCACCATGCGGAGTTTTTCAGACAACCACATGAACAGCATCACGAGGCTACCGAGAAGGAAGTCAGAACGACCTTCTCGCCAGGCATCCAGACCGTTAAGGGTCTCTGCCAGTATCACCGCTACAAGATTGCGACAGTATAAATTTCCATGAAATAATGGCTGCAAGTTGCGGATCCACCAGTAGTTCCCCAGTCACCAACCACAATTTTGAAACCAGACCCAGAGCAACGGCTTTAGCATAGCCAGCATCACTTACTTATCGCAAATGCATGGAATGCAACAGTATCAGAAGGGAGATCATTCTTCCAGTAACCAATGATCTAGTCGCCGAAGGCAAAATACAAAGAAGCCCAACCAACACATCCCTGGAAGAACGGGAAAATTTGAGTAAAGCTGCAGCAACACTGGGATTTATCCCCAGCATGACAGGAAATTCCTCGTAGGTAGGACAAACATCATCTAACCCAAAGCGGAATACATGGTATTTTGGGTACCAAAATTGTACCACCGCCATCAGCATGTTCCACTCAATGGACCGATTGCACCACAAAGAGACTCGACGCCTGTTGAAAGCATCGTAGTCGACGTTATAAGAGCACATTGCTTCCAAGGCTTCGAGGTAGTTAGCAAACTCAATGCTACCAGGGAGAGCCATCTTACAGGACTAAGAAATAGTAGGCAAGTAAGTGATAATATGAAGGTGTGATGAAAACACTCCACCCCTACCCCTTTTTATACTTGAAAACCTTCACAAAAGATATAACCCCTGAAAAAATCGGAGGTAATCCTACCCTAAAAAGTACCAAAGCTGAAGAGATCACTAATCAAAAGCTTTGAATTGATGGGACTGGACTTGACTGCCGATAGGCAGGGCAATGGGCTTGCTGATCGGCAACCCCCCATTTTTGGAAATTTCCCTTTTTCCTTTTTTATCAAAATAAAAAAAAACCAATAAAAATAAATTGATATTCTCAACATAATTTCAAAAAAATCCTCTTCTACCCTTATATAATTCTTCATTTTTAAAACTTTCCTCAAAATCCCAAAAATATCTCTTTTTACGATCACAGCAGCAAAATAAAAGCGTATGTGCATGCATTCACTCATTCACCATTAACAAAGATAATAAAAAATTCCATTGCATTGCATATATATATATTATTCTGTGCTACATCAAATTTTGCAGGAAACAAAAGAAAAGCAAAAAATAACGGGAGTAATCCCGAACTCACATCCTCTCTCTCTCACCTACCCTTCACCCCTAAGAGCTTCCACCCCTACGACGCACTCTCTTTCCCCTACAGCGAGATAACGCACCACTACTACCTGAGCCAGATTCCTCCTAGGACGAAGCAGATGGAACCAAACAAGAAGAAATCGGGACCGCATCCCCAATATGGGCAGTCACCAAAGATATCCAGTCTCTGATGTCCCTAGCCAAGTGGTCGACACCCGAACATGCTGTAAAGAAAAGGAAAAAATTAGTATCAAAGAGGGATCAAAACAGAAAAAGAACCAAAAAGAGCAAGAAGGTATACCACATGACGAAGGACCTCCTCTGTCAAACCCAACTCCTTCAGATCCATCGCATGAGGACAGTGCAACATGGGAACCATCCCTCCATCAGCCTGCCAAATGTTGTATGAAGGGGTATGCAACTGCACAAAGGGAACCTCTGAAGTCGCCACCGTCGCAGACGTCGATGGACCACCGCCGCTGTGGGAAGACCCCACCGCCCGACTCAAACCCACGGGAGGGAAAATCAAGACATTATATATGTTGGTCGCCATCAACCAGCTCGTTATAAAGTCCATATAGTAATATGGCACAGCCGTATCATTGCACAACAAGTAGGAATCGCCAATCATCACCGCGATCCTCTCATCCTCCGACAACACCCGCTCCCACCTCATAGACATTGGAGGTTACGCAGGTGGTGGCACCACCACCTCCTCCTCAGCAATCTGTCGAACCACCCTCTCCCTAAGATACCAGGAATGGTCGAACGCATGCACCAGCAAACTCCTCATCTGCTCATTCACCCCAGTCTCACCCCCGTATCCTAAATGGCTGTCCCCCAAGGGTAAAAATTCACTTAAAATCCCCAGAAGTCATAAGTCAATACAAAATCAGAACATGCCAAAAACCAAGACTGAAAAGGAAAGAGTCTTACCCTACTACTGGTCAGGCCATTCAAGACTTGACGAACCGCCTCCAAAGAGATAGATCCCTTCGATTGGCCTTCCGCCATCGATACAATTGGCAGAAGCCCCCAACGATATCGTCCTTTAGAGGGATCAGCTGGGTATTGCACCCAATCACCTCATAGAACCACTTCTGCCAAAGATAGGAATTCACAATCAAAAAGAGACGCATAAGGAAAATGCGAATGCATGAAAGGAAAATGCGCAAAATTAAAGAATACCTCGAGAAGATACGTGGCTCCAGTAAAAGTTTGCCGGCAGCACCGACTGAATGCATCCAAAGAAAAATAGAGGGTCGCCAAAGTCAGGCTCCCCCAATCATAAAGAGGGATGTTAGAAATCATCCTCAAATACGGCAAGAACCACCACTACACCAAAATAGGAGATTTGTGAGTGCTGTTAGCACTCACAAATGACCTTTATAACTGCTATTTATCGTCATAATTTAGGGGGTGACAAAAGAAAATTTATAACTCCTAACAGCAGTCACAATTTTTTATAACCCCTATGGGGTTATGACTGGTGACCCAAATTTGTAACTGCTATTCGTAACTGCTCTCAGCAGTCACAAATATAACATTCGTAACTGCTCACATCAGTTATGAATTTTATATTTGTGACTGCTAACAGTAGTTGCGAATCATATATTTATGATTGTTGTTAGCAGTTACAAAATTGATAACAGTGACAAATTTGTGACTCCTATTAGCAGTTACAAAATTGAATTTGGTAAATGTTGTAAAAGCTATTACAAATATCTTTATATTTTCACAAAATGATTAAATAATGAAAGTAAAATAAATATCATGATAACAAGTCTAAAAATTTTGACAACATTTCATTTATATTTCTCATATTCCAAATATCCGATACACATAAAACTTGTTTAAACTTAATTTAACATCAAACAACCCCTAAGTGGGCGCCAAGTACAAAATGAACATAGAATAAAAAATAAACTAAAAAAAATAACGACACAACACTTCGATGACATGGAATGTCATGAACATGTAACAAATCATTCTAAATCTAGACCAGGAGTCACCACGCAGTGGATATGATTTGTGAAGTCTAGGTATATCAGTCGTGGGGGGTATTGATGCGGTGACATCCTCCCTCGTGTACTCGGAGTATTCCTATTGAGTAAGTTCAATGGGCTCAATTTTTTTGAATACGGCGCCTCGGTATCCATTAACTTGTGCTTGTGTTGCTTGCCACGAAGTGTAAACACCTGGATTTAGGCCTTTGAATACTACGTATGACATGTGTATGCCTGCAAATAATAAAATGTGATTAATATTAAGATTCTTGCATATTTGAAGAACTTTAAGAATATAAAGCCATTCACAATTCAGCTTAAAGAGGAAGTCTTTTGGAGGAGTTCATTTGACTATAGAGAAGGATTAAGTATTTCTTGAATATTTCAGACTAAATAGACTGCATCTAATTTGTTAACTGGTATACATCATCGGAATCTGATAAATAAAGATAAGAGCAACAAATTAATATAGAAAAAAAAATCTCAAACCCAATAAATCCCCTGCCTAGCCCACCCAGTTAACCAACCCTATTAATCCACACACACCCTAAGCGCAACCTAATCACTTTGATATTTTTTCCAGCTAAATAGGACCTAGGTGAGGCGTACAGCCACTTCCTAGCGCCTAGGCGGTGGCACCTACACTGAGAACACTGATTACGGCTGCTAATTAGGAGGAGGGCACAACATGAATTACAGGTAGAAATTCGGACTAGCTAGTATCCAGTCAATAGAAATACAAGAGGGAGGTAGTGTTTTAAGTCTTATTATAAAAAAAGTTTCCAACAGCTATAGCCATACTGACTATTTTCAGAATCTGGACCTAGATGCTTAATCAAGGATGGAGAACACCTTCAAAATATCTGCACCTTGTTAGGTTCAAAGTATTATTTTTAGTGGATTGTTATACCAAGAATGTAATTGCCAAAAAATATTTTGCCAGAAGTCAGATTCCTATTACCCTTTTTTTTAGTTTAGCTTATAGGTTTCAACACAGATTAGTGAATCATACAGACAAGTACATTAATTACAATGAATAACTTGGGAGTATTCTGCTGAAGAGCAAGATATTTGCAGTCCAGTAATGATGGTGCAACTACCATATTGAATGTGGATCGATTCCCAAGAAGTGTCTAGAAAGGATTCTCCATTCACTGGAGCCCGATTAGTCTATCCGTTTCATGTTCCAGAAAGAAATAAAAAAGCAAAAAAAAAGATCACTGGAAGAAGTTCACCAAAATTGTTAGGTAATGGAGGAATCTATGATAGCCAAGGCTGAGCAAGAAAGGTGGGGAGTATCAAGCGGAGAAAGTAAAGTTGCTAGAAGAAAACTAGCAGTGTGTGATACACGAGAGTAATTTTAGACGCCTTTGGACAAACGAATATCCTTCCATTAATAGACAAAGATGCACTATGAGGTTTAGGTCAGTGGGATCCAAGATAAACCCAATGTTACCTAAAACAAGGATCGTTTGGGTACATGGACCAGGTACAGAATGCAATATGCCAAACCCTCTAGAATCTGGTATGATAGAGGTAGGCTTACCTAGATCATCTGGTTCACACGAGTTGGGCTCAATCTAAACACTAGCCATTAGAATGTCATAATTATAAATACTTCTAATATTCTTATGACACAAGTTCATTATTCGACTTTGAGATTTCATACATGAGAACTATATACATAAACACATATGCATATCGCAAACTTTTATTCTCTTGAAATACCTAATCTATTTGTTATTAGATTGTGGCACGTTATGAATTCACTTGAGTTTAATTATTTTGTCATAAAAAAATTGAGGGAAGAAATATGAAAATACTTGTCGGACTGCTAATTTCAGTGTATTTAAATGGTGTACTATGTTCGATAATGTGTGTAGCAAAATCACTAGGGTGTTGGCATTCCTTGGACAGTATAGTAGTTGAGCAATATAAAAGGATATTGCGTCCCACTATTTCAGGTTCATGGGTTAAAATCATCCTCATGCATAAAGATGCTAACTGATTAGTCAAACAGATCTATTAGGATGTGATCAAACCACTGCCCACGGCAATTTAAAACAGTTTTAGGGAAGTGGTATTTCTGTTTGTCTACTTAAAAGGGAGTCTCTCAAATAACCAAGTAAACTCTGAATTCTAACCTATAAACCATATCATCTTTTTGAGAAGGTTCCTCTTACCTAACTTGTGAACTAGGCACTCTATATGCCAAAGCTTCCAATATAAATTTAACAGGATTTGAAAGCACCACCAGAGCATTTATATGTATTTTTTATAAAGTTTTTTAAAAAAAATACTTCATACTTATAGAATATTATATACTTATAGCAATATCTTCATTTGGAAACATCTTAAAAATAAGAGGTAATTAAGGATGATATTTTGTACATTATTGCAAGTCTTTAACCATTACATTTTGAAGCAATTAATATCATAGTCATCTAATGGTTTGTCCTGGAGAGGAAGAGGAAGATTTGGTATGTGGGAGATTGAGAGTTAATAGGGTAGATAGGCCAGAAGGATGAAATCCCACATCAATTGGATGAACGTTTTCCTAACTGTGAATACATATATTATATATACTAAAAAATATAATTTTGACACAACTAGTAACTCCCAATACATTGTTAGTCCAATATCGGTAGGAGAAAACAAAGACCTTAAGCCTTTTAAAATCATAGAGCAGACAGTGGCTGATTATTGTCAAACTGAGCCTTGATGGGCTTTGATTGATACAAAGTTAGAATATTCCCTTTTGGCCTAGGCTTTTGAAGAATTCACTTAAAGCAATTTTAGTTTAAATATGTTACACGGATATGACTAGGCCAAATCATGAATTTCACTACATCCATTTGCATTTATATGGTGTTTTCGCACCACCTTAGTCAGTTCGCAATCTTGGTGCGCTTACGCCAGATGGAGGATTAGGGCACACTAGTTGTGAAGTCATTACTGACGACTAGGGCTCCAAACAAACCAAACCGAGCCGAACCAAGCTCAAGATGAGCATAATCAAAATCAATACTTAATAAGCTTGGGTTCAAATTAGAGTTCAGTATTTTTGCTTAACGAACGAGCCGAGCTCGAACAACCCGATTCGATTGGACCTATTTGATCTTCTTTATGCCCTAGGAGACTAAACAAGGGGAGCTCAAGCCAAGCCTAATCAAGCACAATTTTCTGAATGAGACCAATCTTGAGCTCGATCTCGGTCGTTTGCTTAACTAACTAGCCAAACTAGAGTTGTTCGTTTGTAGACCTGTTAACGAACTCCCAAACCGAGCTATTTGATGTGAACCCTGGACCTAGCATGTACAAGTTTGATAGTGTAGGAAAAAGTAATGCCACTTTTCAAGGGATATAAGGTCTACTACAAAAGAATACAAACATGATTTTTGCATGAAACCCAAATGTCGGCGCCAATCACGTAGCACAATTCAGCGCCTAAAATTTATTTCCCTAATTATGAAAACCAGAAAAGTCAACTAGGAACCTCATAGGATGAAGCCATTTAAGAAAAGAAAAAAAAAATCAGAACCTCTTAAACTAGGTAAATTAAAGATGTAAAACAAATTAAGAGTCAAATTGATTGACACTTGACAACGAACTTGGACTTTGGGAATAGGGGTGTTTCCTTGAGCTCATGTACAAGAATAGCCTGTGCTGCCACTGCTGCCTAAAATATAATTCAAAAGAGCATTGTTCTAAAAAACTTTCCTAGGCTTAAGGCTTGGGAGAAACGCCTCGCCTTATGCTTTTCACGCCTTATTCTTGGTAAAACCCTTAAGGCACACTTTTTTCTAAAAAGAACAATGCTTTAGTGAAACGATGTTGCCTTTTAAAGAATTTGTTTACAAACCGGACCATTATCTGATCCAAATTAATCAAATAGTATTTTAATTTGCATATATTCAGACATATTTTTATGATATGTGCAATTTTTGTATTTTAATAACCTTGTTATGGTTAAAAAATATTAAAATATATTAAGAAGGCCTAAACGCCTTTTCATGCCTTTTTACGCCTAGGCTCGCCTATGCTTCTAAAGCTTAAGGCTTGGCCTTCATGTCTCAATCACGCCCCGCATTTTTTAGAACCTTGCAAAAGAGAATAATGAGATGACGAGTTGAAGTGAAGCAGAGATAACGAACATTATTGTATGATTCATATTTCAGCAAATTAAAAGAAAAAGGTATTTGAGAGAACAATAAACAAATTAGATCTGTTCTTCAATGATATATGGTGATATGTTCTTCAACTTCTGATTCTTTTTACCTGATATCAATTCAGTCATTCTTAATTCTTGGAACTCACCTCTTGAAGCTAATCATCTCAGAAAATTCTCTTTAAAACCTCATAGACTTAAAAAAGATCTAGTTAGCTGGAATAAATCTTCAAACCCCAATTGATCAAGTTCATCAGTTAGAGGAAGAAGTTGACTTTAAAGAGATCCTGTTTGAGTCTGATCCCAACTCTCTTAACAGAGAATCTATCCACATCCAAAGTCAAAAATCTCTTAGGAGCTTTGAAGCAGGAAGAATCTTTTTGGCATCAAAAAATGAGATGCAGGTGGTTATTAGAAGGTGAAGCTAACACAAGGCTACTATATGCCTCTGTTCAAGCCAGAAATTCTAAATTGGTCAAACACTACTAATATTCAAAACAGATAGACATTGGATACATTCAAAACAGATTACAAATTGATTCAAAACAGATTACTAATAGGTTCAGGGAAATGTCAGAATGAGAATCAATGGCAGAAAGTTCATCATGACTTGAACTTTCTGGCCTGGATGATGGAATTGTATTCTCGGACGCCATTTTCTACATTTTTATATTTATGCATTAGTTCATATTTTAATACAAGAGTAAGGAAATAATATAAAAAAATATAATATAAGTTATACCTTTTCAACATATTCTAAAAGTTTTGATAATTCAACCATGTCATAAGTTTCATACTTTATCATTTCACATAAAGTTTTTATTGGTCATGTCTGCGGAAGTGTGTTGATAATTGCATTTCTGACACTAAACATATTAGGAAGTATGCATTCTCTCCTAAGCCGATAATAGATGTTAACTTTTGTATGCATATGTTTTCATACAGTAGAGTCTGAACGCATCCTTATCCTCTTCAGTTCTATCCACAAAGGATGAATTTTTCTTTCTTAGAGTTCTAAAAACTCTACTAACTGCATCATATTACTTGGATTATGTTTTATGAAAACCCTTTAACTGCTTCATCCCAACTTTGAGGTAGTGTGCGTAGAATTGATTGAAATAAATATGCTTCAGGTATGTTCCACCCATGATCTCGCAAGTAATTGCATTGTTTGATTTTTGGATAGCCATGCCGATAAATTGACGTGTTCTCTATAAAAACCTGTTTTGAAAATCGTTGCATGTATATACAATATATGACATCCTGGAAAAAGTAATAATAAACTTGTGAACAAAAGTCACTATGAATACATGCTACGAAATAATTGAAACATGTTATTATACATAATTTTCAAGTCAATATTTAAAACAACATAACATGCCACAATTAAACATCTACTCCTCTAATGCGTTAAATAATTTCTTCAATTCTGGGTTGTCATCCAGAATAGACTGAATCTCGATAGGTGCTTCTATATCTTCTACCGATGTAGTCAAGCGCTGAGGAGAATGTAAAACAACAGACCATGGATCATTGTTGCGGCTCTTTGCATAAAACACTTGCTTTAAGTTTTGGAATGCACAAACGAATAGCTCATCATTAACATTGTCTTTACTCTTCAACTTGGCCAAATTAACCTTCACCATGTGGGTGTCAGGGTCGACCATACATGCATTCTTTTCCTCCACTCTCACCCAATCATAGTAAAATATATAATCTAATAGGATAATTTGTTTTATAATCCCATAATACGTCGTCTCGGCTTCTATCAAGTTTTTATCTTTCGCGCTTGCCCTGAAATGAGTTAATGCTTTATATGAAATGCGATTGTTTTGTTTCCCAATGAGTTTTAACTCGTGTGGGCTTGAAGAGAACACAAAGCCATTGACACGATATTGTCCAAACTCCTTGGCTACAAAACTAGGCCCATTTGCTAGGCGTGCAAGCCTCGTCAATACTTCACCAGCTTTCAATAACTGAAACCAAGAAAGTATTTGCATTGTGAATATGTTGCAAAGACAGTAAATAAAAGTGAGGTATTACAGTAGTCACCTCAGAAGCTACCCAATGCCTAAAGTCATTGTCTGCGCTCGCGCCTCCCTTCCTCCTCTTGGCATGCCCGCACTCATTATATTGCCTAGGTTAAAACACTAAAAATATTAATTTCTAATGAATATAAGATCGAACATATTACATTATTTTTCAAAACACTTTAAATAAACTCACATTTTCCATTTATCTATGTCTTCATGCGTCTCGAATACATATCGAGCCACCTGGTTATATTGTGTACTTGCACTACCTAACCTTTCCCCAGGTCCTCCTCATCAGCAAACTCTTCTAATTCATCAATAAAGCGTTCATGACCTCCAACGTTTGGGTTAGGAATATATTCATTTGCATACAAGGAAGCCTCTTCCATAATGTACTCCTCGGCAATGAACCCCTCAACGTATCGTGTATTCTTAACGTAATCTTTAAAAGTTTTCATTAATCGTTCGAACGGATACAACCATCGGTACCTTACTGGTCCACATAAAAGTGCTTCATCGCACAAATGCACTAAAAGGTGGATGCTTATGTCAAAGAATGAGGGAGTAAAGTGCTTCTCCAAAACACATATAGCCTTGATCAAAGTTTCTTTTACTGCCATTATGTGCGTCCTGTTGACAACTTTCTCACACAATAGGGAGAAACATAAGCTAATTTGTAGAATGGCCCTTCGAATATCCTTGTGTTCCGAAAAACAGTGTCCGAACAACAGAGGGATAAGTTGCATTATCAGATGCCAATCGTGGAACTTGCACTTTTTCAAATCTTTTGTTGCGTCGCAGACAATCCTGCGTAAGTTGGATGAGAAATTAGAAGGTACCTTCAAGCCCTTTAATGTTTCTAAGAACATATTTCTTCCTTCAATGCTCAAAGTATAAGATTCAACTAGCATATGCTTTTTTCCAGTGTTTGTATCTTCTTTCAACCAAAATGATCTTTTAATCTTCAAATCATGAAGATCTTCACGGGCTTTTTCTCCATCCTTAGAATGAGAACCAACAATGCATGTGCTTACGAGATGCTCAATAATATTTTACTCAGCGTGCATTATGTCTATCACATGTCGCACAGGATGTTCCTTCCAGTATGGCAAATCAAACATTATTGATCTCCTCGACTACGCCGTTTTCACATCAACATCCTTTCTTTTATGCTTTTGGGCCAAAATTATGGGGTGTTTCACCCTCAACTTTTGATCAGCCTTTAATGACCTTTCTTCAATTTCCAAACCAGAAAGTCTTGGTAGAGGTGGTCGCATCTCGGTGCCTTTGGGGAGAAAATTGCTTCGTATTGACCTGAATTTGTGACTTTGGGGCAGAAATCTTCGATGACTAAGATAAAAACGTTTACCACTTTTCTTAAGCCAGTTGGCTTCAGTCTCCTCTCCACATATAGGACAACCTAGGTAACCATGTACATTGCTCCCAGATAAGGTCCCATAAGCAGGAAAATCATGAATTTCCCATATCAACATAGCTCTCAAAATGAATTCCTCCTTTTTGTATGAGTCGAACGCTCTCACACCTTCAACCCATAACTCATTCAATTCATCTATTAGTGGCACGAAGAAAACATCAATGTCACTACCCGGTGCTTTTGGACCTGGTATCAACAACGACAAAATTAAAAACTCCTTTCTCATGCACAATGACGGGGGCAAATTTAAAGGTGTCGTAAATACAGGCCATATACTCTTATCTGTGCTCAATATGCCAAACGGGTTAAACCCATCGGTTGATATTCTGAGACGAATGCTATGTATTTCTGTAGCAAAGTTCGGGTATCACTGATTTGCAAATTTCCACACAGATGAATCAATCGGATGTCGCATGAGATTCTCACCCACCTCCGCTCGACCATGCCAAGTCATTGCCTCTGCTATCCAAGGTATAGTGTAAAGTCTCTTCAATCGAGGACCTAAAGGGAAATACTTTAACACCTTCTTAGGTATTTGCGTATCTACTTTCAAAAAACGTTTATTATGTACTATCATCTTTTGTTCATATCTAGGTTCCTTACATACAGGATAAGCCCGTTTGTCCTTGTGATCCTTATAGTATAAAATGCAGTCATACTTTCAGTAATGAATTGATTTGTATTTCATACCCAAACCTTTCAAATTACCCTTCATGATCGGATAATTGACTGGCAGTGTATTTTATTTGTTGAGCAAATCTTTTTCCCATAGGAGTATTGCTGTCAAACTTTTTCCCGACAAGCTAAATTTGCTCTTTAAGTTGTGCAACCCAACCATGGCATATAACTTTGTGTGGTCGGGGTTCGAGTTATGGTATAATGGTGTTGCGGCTGCTGCTTTTAACCGTATATAATCCTTAACTTGGTCCGTATCATTGCCAACATGATCCTCACATCCTAAAGCATTCCCTCCACTGTCTTACTTTTCTTGTGCTGCGTGCACTTCATACGCATTTATGAGATCGTTTAAGCTAGCATGTACTAACGGGTCACCAATTGTGTGAACGGTTTCATGGACAAGTATTTCTTCTGGAATATACTTAAATTCCCTCTCCCCATGGAAATGCCAAAACGTGTAGACAACTTGCATACCCCAATGAAACAAATGTACTTTTACATCTACCCCTTTCAAGCGTTTACCATTTTTACAACGATTGCACGGGCATGGGATAATATCAATTTCGAGATTCTTCGTTGCATAATTAACAAAGTCTTTAACCCCATTAACGTATACTTGACCCACTCTACAACTTTCACCCATCCACTCTTTATATTGTGGAAACCCCATTAATTATACAATACAAACAAATAGAAACTCAGTAAATTATAAAACTAAATGAAGTTTGAGCTGATATTTAGAACATAATCTCTGGCTTATCATTGCATTAAAACTCACAGGGAAACCCGGCCAAGCACAAATCGTCAAAACTTCAATGAGCACAAAACAATGGTTATTTAATTAATTTTTAGATAAAATAAATATGAATAGTATAAAATGATTATTGAAAAAAATCTAACATATTACCAAACAAGATAATATTTAAAAAACGAAAGAGGTTAAACGATGTGTAGATATACTCACAACAAAATAATCAGATTTGATTATATTTTGTCTAGAGAACGTTGATCACAAAGCTCGGGCAAAACTCATAATATTAAAAATCCATTTGATTATATTTTGTCAAAAAAATATAAAGTCTAGAGTTTTTGAATAATATTTTGTCAAAAAAATAGCCTCAGTACAATTTCTAGGGCTTATTATCATAAAATACAATTTGTATATAGATACACTCATAAACACGCATATAAACAGAAATCTATACATACACATACATACACACACATGTAAACATAAATCTATACATACACATACATACACACACATATAAACAAAAATCTCTACATACACACAAATATACACACATACCCACACATAATAAGAATCGAAATGCACACACACAATGAGAATTGAAATTAGGGATTTAGACAGAAATTAGGGCTTTAGACAGCAAAAATACCCAAAAATATACCTTCACAGTTAAGAAATTAGGGTTTGATTCACCGATCGAAATGAGCACACACCCAATGGCTTCTTCACCGATCAAAATGCGCACACACCCAAAGTCTTTAATTCTGGCTTCTTCACAAAAATACAGATAGAGGTTTTGGCAAATGCAAGAGAGAAAAGAGGGCGGGAGATCTTCACGTACAGATAGAGGAAAATTAAAGTAAGTGAAAAATTTTGTGACCGCTAATAGCAGTCACAAATTTTTGGCAGCTAATAGCAGTCACAAATTGAGTCTAAGATCAAAATTTGTGACTGCTGGGAGCGGTTACAAATTTGTGACTGCCAATAGAAGTTACAAATTAACTCTTAGACCAAAGTTTTTTACCGCTAATAGCAGTTACAAATTTGTGACCGCTAATAGCGGTCATAAATTAAGTCTAAGACTAAAATTTATGACTCCTCATAGCAGCTATAATTTCGTGACTGCTCATAAGAGTCATAACTTATGTCTATTATAAACTTGTGAGTTCTTGTGACAGTTATAAATTTTTGACTGATTATAGCAGTCACAAATTAATTATATGGTAACATTTGTGACTCCCATTAGCGGTAACAAACTAATTGACTCAAAATTTTTTTAACTAATTAATTTTATCACCCTTAATGGCAGTCACAAATAATTTTGTGAGTGCTCCCGGGAGTGACTAGTTTGTCACCCCTATTGGCAGTCACAAAAATAACATTTTGGTGTAGTGCATAAGTGGATGACGTCGCCGCTCGACGCCACTATGAAGCCTCCCAGCACCAGCAATATGAACAACCGGGCCATCTACCTCACCTGCAACCCATCCTCGACATCAACCACCCTACTCAGTAGAACATCCTTCTGCAAGGACAGTCGGATGGAATCCCCAGAAACTATCCTCCCTACGTTTTCGAATGGTACCCTCTGCACCATGTCCACCGGCACCCCCTTGAAATTTCGTACAAAAATTCCAAAAAAATACTAGACAGCCTTGAAAAATTCTCAGAAAATTCCTAAAAATACCCGAAAGGATTTAAAACATTTTCTCTCAGAAAATTTCACACTCCCTCAAGCAGAACCCCCATTTCCCCAGCGGAACTCTCAAGAGCCAAGTAAATCCCCTCCTAGTAATGTCCCCGGAGAATCTTTAAGGATCACCTCCTATAACCCAAAGGTCTCAAACATCCTCGAGCAATACGTCCAATACCTAGACCACCCAATCACTTACCCAGTGGAGTTTACAGCATCAAACTTGCCTTTCCTCATCAAAATCCCCAAAATCACAACGATTTCCCCAATAGAATGTGACACCCCGCCTAATTAAATACCGGGCGATCACTCCTTTATTAAATTAAATCAAGGTTAACAGTTGGTTCATTCTCAGCATCACTCTCGATAAAAATAATTTTTCCAATTTAACACCCTAAATAATTAAGCTAAGTGTCAAAAACATTTTTCATACGAACTTCCACATTTTAATTAAAGAAAAGATTTTTATTAATTCAAAACAACATTTCTACAATAGAGAATCACACCACGAAATTTAAATAAAACCATACATTCACCAAACGAATGTCAGTAATATAAAACTAAAATCATAAACCATCCTGAAACAAATCCCATAAACAATACCGGAATAACTGAAATATAAAAATCCCCAACAATAAATGAAATGATGAAAAGGGCGACACGTGCCCCATAAATGAGAGTAATAAGAGTGGAGTCAATGTCGGAAGCCGTCTACTCAAGGGACCTGCAACTCCCACCTAAGCTGCAGCTCGTTCTTCTCAAAGAATCCTAAGCAAGACGCCCCTGTGGCTGGGCCCCTGATAATATACATATATATACATAGAAGAGAGAGAGAAAAGGAAACGGGTCAGGGCCCGAAAGTGTGTTTGATTTTAAAATACGTTAAGCAAGTATTTAAAATGATACAGGCCAATGCAACATCATATTAGTTCGTCTCTCTCTTGAGAAATACTCACCTCTCTTCTAATGTGCACTCCTATCGTACTAAACTTCCCAATGGTTCGTTTATCTTAACTTACACATATGTTTTCAAAACTGAACGATGACAATGTTATAAAAAGGTTACTTTCAATTTGTAGTATTCCTCTCGTTTTAGCTTAATTAAATTATAAGATTTCCCCGTGCCTTTTCATATTTTCACAAAACAAGTATTTAATAATTTGAGTCAACAACCATGTTCTACTTATCAAATCACAGTAGGCAGTTCAAAGTTTATAACCTCATATATATATAAACTACTCAAATAAAATATATATATATATAATGGCACCCCAACTAAACTATGGTGCGGGCATACTCTGCTATCCAATCCCCGTATCGCTCACATAAAGGGAAATACAAGTTCGGAATCACTCTCGAACTGTATTAACATATACTAAACAACGTTGAGGCGAAGCATAGATTCCAAGTCCAAGAGGTCAGTACATACCCACACGTCTCTTAGGACTGTCCGACTATCAATTTAATAGCCCGTACCTAGGATCTCTATCTTCTAGGGTACGATTCAATATCCCCATAAAGCAACACAGGATACGATCGTCCCAGCGTGGTAACCTCGGGGATAGCAAGTAGCGCGGGTACGTTTTTCACATGTATATAATATATGTACACACATTCATATAAATATACCAATTTCATCATATTAATATAGGTCACTCTCATTACCCATAATTACAACCTTTGTCCTAAATTTCACCTTATTAGTATAACGTATAAGGTTTCGCCTCTAACCTTAATTCGAAGGGGTTTTCTCACTAGTTATGGGACACTCGTGGGTTCTATCCATCCAAGTAATATATTCAGTAGGTAGACGTCTATTCACTAACGTGGGTATTCGTTGAAATCTCTCATTTGAAATACGTAGTTCGTCATTCCTTAATTAACTATTCCTTAAACCCAATTATCATTTCATAATAAAGTTCTCAACACTTAATCATATGTCCTACTGGTCTCTCTTATATCCCAAAACATTTTATTTGAAATACCCAAGAATTCTTTCATGATAAATTAATTCAACTAATTAAACAAGGGAAATAATAGGCTGCCAGGAAGGGCCGATCGATCGACTACTGGGGTTCGATTGATCGAACCTTCGATCGATCGATGCTATAGGGTCGATCGATCGATCAAACAGGTATTTCGATTTCTGCAGAAGTGCAGTTACGGGTTTAACTAATATTCTTCATTCAAATCCATAATTTCCAACACTAATCGTCCCAAAACTTATACTACAATCATGGTAATATATTTCCAGATGTTTCTAACGTTAAGCATGCATATAACCATCATTAAACATGATTAAACAACCTAAAATCTCTTCTAATCATCAAGAACCCTAAGTTTTATTAATCTTTTGTTCTAATCAGTTTTCTCCAGAATTTTCTTCTACAATAACATCAAAAATTCGTGGGTCTATCATCTACATTACATAAGACTTCCAGGATATAATTTTAATCTTGTCTACATGCAAATTCCTATCACAAAGTGGGGTTTTCTTCCATGAATTATACTCCTAATCATTCCTACACTAACATGATTATTGCACCAACGAAAATACGCAAGTTAAACACTTGCCTGGAATTTCAGAGGTCTGGTTTCCTGCTGATATTGGTGTGGTTGCGTTCTCCTCCTCGCGATCTACGCGTTGGTGGTGACGGTGGTGCAAAAGGTGGTGTTTTTGGCCTTGAATCACCTAGCAAGGTCTCTCCTCTCTTCTCCACTAGCCGTCTTAGGGTTATGAATGATCTAACCCTAAAAGGCTGACTTAAATGGCTGCTAAGGATGGCTGAAATTCGTGGGTTTAATTACCCTAGTTTGTAAAATGACCAAAACGCCCTCCCGGGTCACTAATTAAGCCTAAAAACATCCCGAGACCCAAACTAAACCCCCGGGTACACTTTTCTGACTATCTCGACCCTTCCGGACGCGTTGGCGCACTCAAAACGACCATATGGACAACTCATAAAATATTTACTTTTATATCTCAATAATTAGTCCCGACGCGACACGGGCGCGTCCCGACTAAAATTACCAAAATTGTCCTTTTCATTCACTCGTGACATTTACCATATATTACTATGCTCCTAAGTAATATTCAACAATTTCATATTATTACTAACTCACGTCACGTTAATAATTATAACATAATTAATTTCCGGATTTTTATTAAATAAATCCCCAAATTAATTATAGCATAAAAATACGGGGTATTACATAGAACTCCAGAAAGTCATTTTCAATGTTTCCAAAGGACGCTCTAAATTCTCCCCAGCTCATTCGTTATTCCCCAGCGAAACCCAAAATCTAATCTTTATCCCTTTTTTAGGTCAAAATTGACCTTGGCCTTGGATCGTCAACTTAGTTAGGTCAGAATTGACCTCGTTCCTCGATCGTCACCACTCTTAGGTCAGAATTGACCTCGGTCCTCGGTCGTCACCTCTCTTAGGTCAGAATTGACCTCGGTCTTGGATCATCACCTTAGTTAGGTTAGAATTGACCTCGGTCCTCGATCATCACCTCTCTTAGGTTAGAATTGACCTCAGTCTTGGATCGTCACCTTAGTTCGATCAGAATTTACATCGGTCCTCAATCGTCACCTCTCTTAGGTCAGAATTGACCTCGATCTTGGATCGCTAACTTAGTTAGGTTAGATTTGACCTCGGTCCTTGATCGTCACCTCTCTTAGGTTAGAATTGACGTCAGTCTTGGATCCTCACCTTAGTTAGGTTAGAATTGACCTCGGTCCTCGGTCGTCACCTCTCTTAGGTCAGAATTGCCCTCGATTCTCAATCGTCACCTCTCTTAGGTCAGAATTGACCTCGGTCTTGGATCATCACCTTAAGCCCGCAGAATTGGCTTCGACCCATTGAATTGGTCATCTCAACTTAAGCCCGCAGAATTGGTCATATCAACTTAAGCCCGCAGAATCAGATTCTACCTATAGAATTGGTTATCCCTAGCACACTCCTAGGTCCTCAGAATCGGCCTCGACCCTCTTACTTGGTCATCCTCGCTCCCTTAGGTCCTCAGAATCAGCCTTGACCCTCTAAATTGGTCATCCTCCCTCAAAAGCATCATGCGGTGTCTATTCGGCGGCTATCGTTTGTTCTAAACTCACCCGCCAAGGGTCTCTGTAGACACCCCATTCTGTTACCCCCTAAACTCTCCTTAGGACCCTAGCACCTCCCTTCATACTATAAACTCAGGTCATACCCCGAGTACTGACCTAGAAGCCCAGGCACCGTTTGACCAAAAGTCAAAGTCTTTAACTCAATCGAGACAGAATGAATCTTCGATGGCCACTAAAACCCCTTTCTAATGGTCCATCCTGTGCATGATTTCGATTTACCATGTGGATGAATGACCCGTTTTCCCTTGAAATCAGATTTGGAGACCACTAGGCGCCCCCAGGCTCCATTTGACCAAACTCAACCTCTTCAGCTCCACCAAGACTGAATGAATCTTCAAAGGGCACTAAAACCCCCTTCTAACGGTCCATCTCGTGCGCCATTCCGACTTACGGTATGGACAAAGGATTTGTTTTACTCCAAGAGGTCACCGAATGCTTTCAGGGCCCTATTGACCAAGGTCAACTCCCCGAACTGGATCAAACTCTTTGGAATGTCTAAGTATATCTCTTAACCTTTCTAACGGTCCACTCCATGCGTGATTTTGACTTACCATACGAATGAACGATCCGTTTGAGTCTGATAATTCCCCATCAAATGGACTAACGAATGCTTTCGAGCCATATTTGACCCAAAGTTAACTCCCGATCTCGAGAGTAGTCCAATGGACTTTCAAAGGTCTCTGAATTACTTTTCCAATGGTCTTTCCCATGTGCAATTATGATCAGCGATTTGCGTTCTACGGCCGATTTTCCGAAAAGGCCTGAAAGACACTGCCAAACGGCAGGTCCCAGACCCTGCCTTTTAGCAGTGTTCCTAAACACACATGCCAATTGGCAGTAATAGGTCTATGCCAATTGGCAATGCCCTAGGCCTATAAAAAGGAGGCCAGACCTCACTTGCAAGGAGGGGCCAAATCTGAAACATATCATTCTCAGAAATCCAGAAAACCTTTCTCGAAGTCAGAGTGATTTCCACACCCAAATCCCTTTCCAACATTCACTTTTCATCATCCTTTTCATCAAACTTGGTGAATTCATTACCCTCCATCGTCATCCAAGTGTAAGGGATGCTCTTCGACATTCAAGATCAAATTCAAGATCTTTAAGAAGGTCCAATTTTCTCAACTCTCTCCTTAAATTCTCGTCAATTCGCAATAACTTGTGTTTATTAATTAGCACTTTTATTATCTCATCTCACACATCCTAATATACTTTTTATTTAGTATTATTGCACATCTCTTATTTTCCTATAAATAAAAACCCAAAAAATAAGAAAAAGAGGGTTTGCTCATAAATTTCAAACGGGAATTCTCATACTTTCCTTACACTTTTATCATAACTAAAACACTTTGTCTACACACACACACACACACACAATATAAGAGAATCCCCCATTTGGATTTATGGGATAAACCCCACCCTCATTTTACATGAGAACTACATGGATTTTGATGCCTCTATAGGCTATGTAGGCGTCTTGGGGTAAAACCCAAGACTCGAGTCCTATTTGTTACTTTTTCTCTTATTTTCTATCTTCTCTAAACTCCACTCTCTTATATTTTATATATACATATATTTGTTCTTAGTGGCGTATTATTCCACATGCGTTATCATTCCATCATAATGGTCAACTTAAGGATAATCGCGTAAATCCTATTTTCTAATATTTTTATACCTTCCTACGGATTACTCGCTTTACCTCTTCCATGGTGCAAGTCAAGGATTCATATCTCCACTATATATACACATGCACACATATCACGGGGAAAATAAAGGAAAATAACAAAAACCCATGAGAAACCGAAAGGACGGAATGGGTGCCTAACACCTTCCCATTTCGTAACTTAGCCACCAGACCCTTTTCGAATCATTTTGATTTCGTATGCATCAGTTTGTCTTTGGATGTTTTCCTTCGGGATGGCTTCCCCTTTTCTTTTCTCTGTTTTGAGTAAAATAGAGTGGTGACTCTAATCTCTCTACATTTTTCACCTCACCCAAATGACGTCGGTCGAAGCGCTCCTGAGAGGGATGCGCGGGACCTATGATCCATCCATCGCGTGCTCGTCCGCTATGAGGATCCCGAATCGGGGATGGCCACAGAGGCGTCATATTCTATGTCAATGCTCTCTACATGTAGTTTTATCCATAACGGGTGAATTTTTTTTGCCTCCTCTTATAACATAAGCAAGGTCAGGGCTACATCGAGATTATGTGCGTGGAATATATCCTCTATAGCGTCATCCCAACTTTCTGAAAGGGAAAATTGAAAATGATCAAATAGATACTCTTGTTGGAGATTAACTCCACGATTTGCAAGGTAGTCAAATTATTCGATCGTCTTATTCCCATACCTATAAGTAGGATTACTCTCTATATGGTGTTCACTAATAAAAGAGGTATATGCCCGGTCAAATTACAGGCTCTCATAATCGTGTTGCTAGTGATTATCATCGTGCCTCATTTTCCTGAGAAAAATATACGAGGGTGTGAATATAAGTCCTATAAATAAGGGCTCTAATTAACTAATACCTATTAATTCTAACATATGAGGTATATGGTATATTATTTTGATTTAGGTTTTGATTCATCAATACCCTTCTGTTAACCCAGTGCATGTTGGATCTCAAAAATCTCGAATCCAAACAACAACCTTTCGTGAGTGTTCAGATACATTATATTAGGGTTTATTATTTGAGAGTTTAAAATTGTATGGTTATTATCAATCCAATAAATCCAACATATTATCCAACAACTAATAATTATCTCGTGCTCCTTATATCATCTACGTGATAAAAGACATACCCATAATCACAATATCTTAATAAGGTAGTGTAATTTCTCATTAAACATATACATGAAGACTAGGGTTTCAAGTTTAATTAGGGTTAAAATAAATACACAGACATATACATGAAGATTAGGATTTCAATTTTAAATATACATAAAAATTAGGGACATATACACAAACATAAACATATGCATGTGTGTGTGTGTAAAAATAATTATATATAAAGATTAGGGACGGAGCCAAGAATCCTATTGAGTGGGCCTTGAGTTCGTAATGAACACCAGGAATTCAGGGGTTTCTTATTTTATATCTTAAAATTCTTTTTATGTTTAGTAATAATGTTAACACACATCAATTACTAACAACAATCTAAAACATCTTAATACATTAGTCTAAAATTTTACAACAAAAATTGGGCCCTCAAATTTAACCATAAAATTTGAGGCCGCGAATCACATTAAAATTTGAACCAACACATGCTTATTTTTTTTTTAAGAAAAAATTGTGGGTACTATTATACATTCAATAATAATGTAAACATGCACACACATCACGCACAAAACATAACATAATACACACGCACACACATACACGGTACACAGTACACACAAATACACTAATTATACACACACATACACTGATTATACACACATAAATGCATAAATACACACATATATACAAATATAAAAATAACCAAATACAAAATATTAGGGTTTGAGAGTTACCATTATGATTGAGAGAGGTGAGCCAAAAACCTGAGATTGAGAGGGGTGCCAAATATCGCTTAGGGTTTGAGATTGATAGAGAGGGGGGGATTTTGGGTGACAATTAAAATATGTTTCTGGGTTTAAATATAAAGATACTGGTCACATCTCTAGTTCATGACCCTATGCAAGACCATATTTTTTAACACGTCATCAACCTTGACTAGAGCATTGAAATAGTTGAAGTCATGGCCTTTAACCCATACGCAAGACCATTTTTAACTGGTATCGGACCAAATTCGTGACCCTATTTTATGAATTTTTACATCATTCATGGACACAGTCACAGCCTACGTTCATGACCACACTTGAAGGGAATTTTGGTGCGAGTTTGGTGTCAAGATGGTCATACCATGGTCAGGGATGTGGGTCGTGACCCATATGTTCTGGGCTCAATTTCATGACCAACTCCAAGTACTTCCATGACCACACTTGGCCATAAATCCGGTCACACCTATGTTAGACATGGTCACAGCTTTGGGTTGTGACTAACCGGTCAAAAACCGTATCCGTGACCCCCCTTTCGTGACATTTCGCAGTATTTGGTGTTGTGGAAAAATATTTTATCACATAGACATATATGATGCTTTATATTCTTTGTTTTTTAAAAAGAAATTAACTTTTAAATTAATACTTAATTATAATTAAGAACCAACCTTCGAGGGCTCACTCTCAAATGGTATCATAGATGGTCTTTTTTATTTTTAGTCTTAAGCCCCTAGAGTAGTCATTTATGCAATATGGATGGTGGTTCATCTATTTTATCTCCAACTTTTGATGGTAAAATATATTTCTATTGGAAGTTCGTTTGATGTCACATATAATGTTTTAATACGATCGAGTTTGGAATAATGTCTTGATGGGTTGAAGCCATCCAGTTATAGTCATTGGTAATGTTGCAACCCAAAAATAAGATCTAGATGGTATGTAAACGACATAAGAGAGATTTGATGGAATGCTAAGGATCTAAATGAAATTTTTAGTTCTATCACCATTAGTGAGTTATGGCGTGTTTTAACGTTCACTATGTCTGTAACACCACAAAAAACAAATCCAAGTGTCATTAAAAATATAAAATGTGTCTAACTTGGATCCTGTGAAACCCCGCCTAATTAAATACCGAGTGATCGGTCCTTCATTGAATTAAATCAAAGTGTCCGGTTGGTTCATTCTTAGCATCACTGTCGAAAAACAATTTCTTTATTAATCACCTAATAAATAATTAAGTTAAGTGTCAAAACATTTAATTTTATATATTAAGTTCTATTATTATGATTTAATATACGAAACCATTTTTATGAACATAGATAATAATAGTAAAAACCAAGCCATCCAAATGTAGTAACCAAGATAGATTAGCCAATCCAAAAATAATATACCAAATCGCAGGATAAAGAAATGATTAAAACAATATCAACAATAGATGAATATTGTAATAATAAAGAGTACAAATCTCTCTCTGAACTAAATGAAATATGGAAATGGGCGACACATGCCCTATTTAAAAATGACTAAATGGGAGAATGAGAAGACAAGGACGAAGTCATCTACTGCAAGGACCTGCAACTCCCACACTAGCTGTAGCACGTCAATAGTCCAAAGATCTAAGCCTGACGACCCTGTAGCTAGGCACCTATAATATATACATATATATATATATATATATATATATATATATAAGAGAAGAAAGAGATAATAGGAAACGAGTCAGAGCCCGAGTGTAAAATAATTTTAAAAATAGTTTAGCAAGTATGTAAAATGCTTACCAGTTGATATTACATACATGTTAGTACTTCAACACTCACTTGCGAGTTCTCACCTTTAAACTAGTGTGCACGCCTAACATGCTACTGACTTAACATAGTTAAATCTAACCCAGTTAACTAGTCTAACCCAATTTTCATTCACCAAGCCTAATCCAAGTGATCGCATGACTATAGTTTATATTTGATAAACGTTTCGTATGAATTTGTCAAGCCAGTTATATTTATCTCAATTCAGACTTAAGTTCTCAACCACTTAACTCATTTAATATTAATTATACTAGTCTATCTACTTACAAGAACAGTAGATTAATCACAAGTACATATATTTATAACCCATAATATATATAATAGTAGGGAACCCCACATAAGTTTATTGTACTAGTATACTCTACTATTAAGTCCCCGTGTCACTCGTACGAAAAGGGAAATACTAGATAGGAATCACTCTCAAACTTTATTAGCACAAAAGACACATGTTGGAGGCGAAGCATAGTTCCAAGTCACTAAGAGGTCAGCACATACCCTCACGTCTCTTAGGACCGTGTAATACCCCGTTATTTTGAGGGCTTTTTATGAATATGGTATGTAATTTTAATAATATTATTATTTTACTAATCGGATATTGATATTATATTTATTTTTATTTGAAATGAATCAAATATTTAAATTCAAATTTAATTGGCTTTTGGACATATTTTAATGGGTTAAATATGTAAAGTTGATAATTTTGAATTAAAGGGAAATATAGTAATATAGGTTAGCTTAGGCTCTAAGCTAGGTTTGAGAGAGATTATATAAGGAATATTTTTGGTGATTATAAGGAAAGGGAGATGAAAACGAGAGGCCAAAAATGAAATTCAAAAAGGTAAAAAATGAGTGAAATGAGAAGACCAAATTTGGAATGTTTATATCTACTTTTTGAGTGAATTCAGATGAGATTTGAGAAAAACTCAAAATACATACCTGACTCAATTTTTTATGTAGAATCCAAATATGAAGCCAGATTGGCGATACATATAATTATTGGATCTAATTTTTCTAGGTTTTAAAATTGGACTATTTAGGGTTATCTCGTGTTGGGGCTAGAACGTGATTTGATTATTTTTGCGAGAGGAATGTGATGGTGAGATCATATTTTGAGGCTGAATTTATGTGTCGATTCATGCGATGATTTTGAGGTATGGGGTTTTACAAAATATGCTCCTTTAAATCTCGCGAGTTTATTCCGTTGATTTCATGTTTAATTGGACTCATGTTTGAATTGATAAAATTCTTGGAAATCTAGAAAAATAATTGTTGGAATTATTTTGATTCATGAGGTATTATTCTTGTTGTTGAGCATGTTGTCATGAGATTTTATTATGGCACGAAGGTTGGGTACCCGTCAAAATTCCTGCTTCCCGGGCTATGAGTTCATAAAGCATATGCGGATGGGGTCAGGCCTGGTGATCCATTACTGTGTTGTTGAGAAATTTATTGATAAATGCTTATGAAATTAATTTGAATATTTGTACTCGTGTTGTTACGTTTTATTCACCGCTAATATATAATTGTTGAGCATCTTTCCTATCGTATTGTGTACTTCCCCATATTTTCTTTAGTTGGCAGGTTAGAATGGATTGGGACGCTATGGACCAATTGAGATGATTTTTAGCGTGGATTATTTGAGAAGAATTTTTAATACAAGATGAGAAGGCTTGTATTTATTTATTTTGATGTATAGAGCATTGGAGATTTACTTTAGTTATATTTATTTCGAGAGACAATTGTTGTATTAATTTGAAGAGATTGAGATTAGTGGTTTCGTTTATATTGTGGGATTATTTAGATGCTTTATAACTTACTATTTGAGAATTTTTTTAGTTTTATCGATATAGCACGCCGCGTGTCTTTTTCGGGTGGGTGGAGTGTTACAGATGGTATTAGAGCTTAGGTATACGACAACCCTCGAATCTTGGGTATTGGTTCTAGCATGCGGGTTCGATATATTTTCTTTGGAGATAGAAATTTTTTGAGGATGTGTTAAGAATCGTGGTGAGGATGCTTAGAATTAATCTGATGATTTTAGTTTGTGATTTTTGGGAAATAGAATAGAGTAGCATTTTATTTCGAGCGTTAGGTTTCGTCGAATTTCGAGGACGAAATTCCTTTTCAAGGGGGAAGTATGTAATACCCCGTTATTTTGAGGGATTTATTCATGAATATGGTTTCTAATTTTGACAATATTATTATTTTACTAATCGGATATTGATATTATATTTATTTTTATTTGAAATGAATCGAATATTTAAATTCAAATTTAATTGGATTTTGGATATTTTCTAATGTGTTAAATATTTAAAGTTGATAATTTTGAATTAAAGAGCAATATAGTAATATAGGTTAGATTAGGCTCTTAGCTAGGTTTGAGATAGAGATTATATAAGGAATATTATGGTTGATTATAAGGAAAGGGAGATGAAAACGAGAGGCCAAGAATGAAATCCAAAGAGGTAAAAACGAGTGGAATGAGAAGAGCAAATTTGGAATGTTTAGATCTTCTCTTTGAGTGCATTCAGATGAGATTTGAGAAAAACTCAAAACACATACCTGACTCAATTTTTCGTGTAAAATCCAAATTTGAAGTCAGATTGGCGATCCGTATAATTTTTGGATATGATTTTTATAGGTTTTTAAAATAGGACTATTTGGGGTTATCTCGTGTTGGGGCTAGAACGTGATTTGATTATTTTTGCGAGAGGAACGTGATGGTGCGATCAGATTTTGAGGCTAAATTTATGTGTCGATTCATGCGATGATTTTGAGGTATGGGATTTTACACAATATGCTCCTTTAAATCCCGCGAGTTTATTCCATTGATATTATGTTTAATTGGACTTATGTTTGAATTGATAAATTCTTGGAAATCTGGAAAAATAATTGTTGGAATTATTTTGATTCATGTGGTATTATTCTTGTTGTTGTTGAGCACGTTGTCATGAGATTTTAATATGGCGGGCACCCACCAAAATTTCTGCTTCCAGGGCTATGACTTGTTAAAGCATATGCGGATGGGGTGAGGCATGGTGATCCATTACTGTGTTGTTGAGAAATTTATTGACAAATGCTTATGAAATTAATTTGAATATTCGTACTCGTGTTGTTACGTTTTATTCACTGCTAATATATAATTGTTGAGCATCTTTTTTGTCGTATTGTGTACTTCCCCATATTTTCTTTAGTTGGCAGGTTAGCGTGGATTGGGACACTATGGACCAATTGAGATGATTTTTAGCATGGATTATCTGAGAAGAATTTTTAATACAAGATGAGAAGACTTGTATTTATTTATTTTGATGTATAAAGCATTGGAGATTTACTTTAGTTATATTTATTTCGAGAGACAATTGTTGTATTAATTTGAAGAGATTGAGATTAGTGGTTTCGTTTATGTTGTGGGATTATTTAGATGGTCTATACCTTGCTATTGCGGATTTGGTTAGTTTTATCGTAAGTCTAACCCAATTTTCATTCACCAAGCCTAATCGAAGTGATCACATGACTATAGTTTATATCTCATAACCTTTTCGTATGAATTTTCCAAGACAGCTATATTTATCTCAATTCAGACTTAAGTTTTCAACCACTTAACTCATTTAATATTAATTATACAAGTCTATCTACTTATAAGCACATTAGATTAATCACAGGTACATATATTTATCACCCATAATATATATACTAGTAGGGCACCCCACATAAATCTATGGTGCTGGTATACTCTACTATTAAGTCCCCGTATTACTCGTACAAAAAGGGAAATACTAGTTCGGAATCACTCTCGAACTATATTAACACATAACACACATGTTGGAGGCGAAGAATAATTCCAAGTCACTAAGAGGTCAATACATACCCTCACATCTCTTAGGACCGTCTGACTATCATTCTCGAAAAGCTTGTACCAAGGGTGCTATATTCTAGGGCACAAGTCAATATCCCCTATAAAGGTCCAATCGAGATAAGACTATCCCGACGCGAAACGTCCGTAATCGCAAGTAGCGTGGGTATGATTACACACAAATATACAACATTATATATATATATATATATATATATATATATATATATATATATATATATTCACATTATTTAGCTAGGTACACCCACGACCTATAATACATGCGAGCCATGTGTGGCACATAATGCTCGACTTCTACGTATCATTAAATCATTCTTTTTATTTTCTTAATTACTGCAAATCCTTAAGTACTGCTCGACTCTCAAAGTTTATCCTCTTGATAAGTATAAAATCAGCAGGTGTACACTCACTATCCCACTGGTTTAAGTCCTTAATTCTCGTATGACCTAATTTAACGTATGCACGATTTTCCATTCAATTTATGCCCCCAAATCGTACGGTTAATTCTCATTTAAAATCATCTTCCCCGGACCCTACTTATACCCTACTCGTCCTCCTCAAGTCCCATTATAATATTTAAATTATTACCAAGAGTCCTTACATATTTGGGATTGTATTAAAATGCAAAAGGGGAAGAAGTTTCCATCTCCAGGAGGAGTCAATCGATCGATTAAAAGGGGTCGATCGATCGACATTCTTGAGTCGATTGATCGACCAAATAGGTCTTGCCCAGAATTCTGCATATTAAGTCTATGGGTTTCTTCCAACTTAAATCATCAGAACTCCATCAACATGTCCCAAACTCGCAACAAAACATCATGTACATTATATAAACCAAAATGGATGATTTCTAACGTAAAACATTCATTAATTCCTCAAGATTCGTTATCAAATGGGTTAATTCAAGAAATTATAATTTAACCCTAGTTCATTAAATTTTCTCAAAAACTCATTTAATATACAGATTTCTATTCATTGGGCATCAAATTTTGTTGATAACATTCTACATATAACAAGATATTCATCCTAACATGGTTTCTACTCCAAAATTGCAATAATAATCTCCAAACAACATTATCTTTTATGGAGACATAATTTGATTAACTCCTACACTAGCATGGATGTGTTATCAACTAAAGAACTGCAAGTTAGATACTTTCTTGAAAATCAAAGGTCTGATCCGATGAATTTGAGTGGTATAGTAACGATCCTCTTCTTTCGATCTATGCGCTGGTGGTGGAATTGGTGAGGATGGTGTACGATTGGTGGTTCTCCTCCTTGGAAGCCTTCTATCTTATCTCTTCCCTAGACTCTCTGCAACTCCAATGTTTCTAACCCACGAGGGCTCTAACTCCCATCAGATATAAGCCTTCAATTTAATTAATGCCTAAAATTGGAAATTACCGAATGCCCTTCCGGATTTCCGGTTAGGCCTAAAAATGTCCCGAGACCCAAACTAAACTTCCGGATACACTTTTCTTATTATCTTAACCCTTACGGACACATTGGTTCACTCAAAATGACCATATGGGAGACATATAATTTATTTACTTTTTATCCCATTAATTTAGTCCCGACACGACACACGCACGTCCCGACTTAATTTCTATAACTGTCGTAATATTCACTCACGAAATTTTTTAATAAATTCAATCTCATATATTACTTTAATAAATAAGTAATATTCAACATAATTCTTATCAATAATTACTAACTCTCGTCATGCTAGTAAATATTCAATTTAAAATCCAGATTTATCCTAATTAAATTTGATTAATCCAAAAATTAAAGGCCATAAAAATACGGGGTGTTACATACTTCCCCCTAATAACAGAATTTCGTCCTGAAATTCCGAAAATACGGCCTACCTAGTAAAACAATTCTAGATACTTTATTAGTATGCAAAACTGACTTCAGAGTAAGCGCTCAATCACTATAGCCCCCACCTCACAATAAGTTTAACAACCCGCGTAATTTTTGGGGTATTTTCGAAATTAAGAGGAAAAATAAATTTTGAGATAAAATTATTTTCATTGCTCAAATATGTTGGATTTTAATTTTAAAGATGATAATTTCAAACGGTTTCGAAATCGGAATTAAAATGGAGTTTTAATTGAATTTTTATTATTTAGAAGAGTCCTCAAAATATAAAACTCTCTAAGAAGCCTCGAAGCATAAAACTCTATAGTAAAAATAATATTTTTAGAAATCTGACCGTCTGATCAAGCTGAATATTTTACGGCAGTCCTATCTCGCCGTTCGCTACAACATACTAAAATTTGAAGCAATTCCAACGGTCCGATCATCTCGAATAAAAATTTTAGTGCTTGTATCTCATTAGAACTCTTTTCTTAATCAAACTCTTATTCCTTTATATATTAATAAATTCATGGTTTGGCTTTTCAAATAACTTTTTCTCAAACTTTTCAACCAGAAGACCTCTCCAAAATTACTCCCTTTCATCTACAAACCATTGCCCCAAGCTTATTCAAGATGTCAATCTTAGATTAGAATGCTTATTTGGTGTTTTCTCGAGTTTGGGCTAGAACGAGATTTGATTATTTTCGCTGGAAGAACGTGATGGTGTGAATAAATTTTGAGGCTGAAATTATGTGATGATTTTAAGGTATGGGATTTTACACAATATGCTCCTTAATCTCGCGAGTATTATTCTCGTTTTCTTGTGATTATTGACTCATATTTGAATTGCTAAATTCATTGGAATCTGGAAATTTTTGTTGGAATCTAATTTTGATTCATGTGGTATTATCATTGTGTTGAGCATGTTGTCATGAAGATTTTAATATGGCATGGAGGTTGGGCACCCGCTAATATTCCTTTTTCCGGATATGCTAAAAATGCATAGGCACGGTACGGTGGTGAGGCTTGGTGACCCAGTTAATGTGTTGTTGAGAAATTATAGTGATATAATTTCTATTGAGACTCGCATTTGATTTGAATATCCGTACTCGTATTGTTACGTTTTATTCACCGCTAATATTTGTTGAGCATCTTCCCTGCCGTATTGTATACTTCCCCAAATTTTCTTTTAGTGGCAGGTTAGCGCGAATTTTTGGGCGCTTCGGATTTGATTGGGATGATTTATAGCGAGGATTACTTTGGGAAGAATTATTCGAGAGAGAAGATTGTATTTATTTTTGTTGTATAGAGCATTTTATTTCGAAATAGATAGTTGTATTTATTCGAGAGAATTGTTGTATTTATTTGAAGAGATTGATATTAGTGGTTTCTTTTCTATATTGGGATTTAGATGATCTACACCTTATTATTTGTGGATTTGGTTTAGTTTTATCGATGAGTAGCGCTCCGTTCGCTCTCCCCGGGCGGGCGGGGTGTTACAGTAAGCTTCTTTAACACTCTTAACACTTTATCAGTTATAGGGTCACACTTCAATAATGACACTTCACATTGTGTTCCTATCCGATGATATTCAAATAAGATGATCTTATACATCATTGGCCCCCATTATCTCAATATTATTGGGAGGTCGTGCATCATTACATGTCAACTACTAGTATTTATCTAAAGACAAAACTCCTATCTTGGGAGGAACCATATGAACATCTGACCACTCTTGTCAGTTCTTTGAATCTCAATTTCCGGTGACATAACTCTTACGACAGTCAAAAGGCACCTAAAATAGTCTGTGGTAATTCCACTATAGTTATCAGACTCTAACTCGACCAATCAAAAATTATGATTATCCGTGCATCTCTAAACAACCGGAGGGAGAATAGTCAAGGTTCTTCTACACAAAACCTCAATAAGGATTTTATCCACAATAAACAGGTATGAGTGCTTACACACAACTCTACCATTTGGAGATATCTTCTCCTAAGTACCGTACTATACTTAACTTACCAGCTATAATTATTGCGGAAAAGAAATGACCACAATGAGTCTGAAATTACATTCATACTGCCACTAGTAGTTTATAACCTTTTGGATACTCCTCGGGCTATAGGTTTTTCAACCTGCTCAAAACGAAACGTCATTCCCACTGCTTCCTAAAATCCTGTATTGAAGGTGGGGTTCAAGGATATCATCCTAGTTCAGAACAATACCGGGAAGGACTACTTACCGTCATGATCCTTCTTTTCAAAGAAAGACTGGGGCATACTGTCTAATAGTGTATATCACCCAAAAGAATAACACTTACTTTCGTTTAGTGCGCTTATGTTCAGAGTGCGCTTATGTTCAAACTGGGGCACTCTCAAAATAATGTCTTGCGTGATTTTTAAAGTAATTGATATTCATAAATTTTTTGCGAAAAATTACACGATAAAGTTGTGTAAGAGGCTCTGATACCAATTTGAGAGTGCGCTTATGTTCAAACAAAGAAATTATTTAATTAAACTCAGTTTTTCAATTAAATCCTAAAACATGCATCTAAGTGTGATTGGAGATAATATAATCATGCTAGAACATTCAATCACAAACAAATATATAAATGAGGAAAAATCCCCCAAAGGGGCAAAACCTTTTATTTTTACTATAATTTTTAAAGAACGGTTTACACGGATTACAATGAAAACAAGAGAGACATACGAACTACTCTTATGTGTCAGTTCCTATGTCGTCGGCTGGAATCTCCAGCAAGAATTCCAGATGGTCAGCAATGGAAAAGAGACGTCTTTTTCATAAAGTTACTCCAGATGAGTAGAACGATCCATTGAGGGTTAAGAGATTCACACAAATGATAAAGGAATGATTTATGAATCAAAAGGATGTTTGGAACATCAAAACATAAAGGCTTGTTGTGTTTGAACTTTCCAAGATATTTTTCCAAAGACTTAAAATAAACAGCTCTAATATAGCCCTTATAAAGAAGTTTTGAGCCTGTCAAAACAAATCTATCAGATTCGGGCTTATCTGATGTGGCGGTTCGGATCGCCCTGGGGACCCGGTCTAGATCGGTGCCCAATTTCAAACAGAGGGATCCTTAGAAATACGGTTCGGATAATTTTTCATAAAAATGTCCGGATCGGTGAAATGCAATCCGGATCATTTTCCATAAAAATGTTTGGATCGCTGCCAAAATTCGTCCAGAGCCTTTACCTTTGGCGGTTCGGATCGCCTGTAATACCCGGTCCGGATCGGCCTAGAAAAATCACCAGAAACTAGAAGCTGACTTCTTTTAATTCGGATCCGTCTTTAAGGCAAATATGAGCATGAACATTCTTGACGGTGTATCGGTATACGACATACAAAAATGAGATGGACATTTATAAAATTATATCCTTACAAATCTCCCCCTATGTCTATGCCGGTACATACATAAAAACATCTGAATTATGCCATCTCACTAAATACAAATGACATATAATTTAATATCCCCAGAAAACCCTCAAATTGGAAATACTAAGAGACGTGTCTTCAAACAAACTCCATTATCTTTAAATCTTCAAAAACTTTCTTTTTCTTTGTCAACATCAGGGTGTGCAATAAATACCTACACAGATATGACAAGAAACAAACAAATACCCGTGATGCGCAACAGTTTGAAATATAATGATAATCACAAAGAATCATCAATTAAAGTTAAGCAAATCATTAGTAAATCAAACAAACAATTCCTCCCCATAATTCGTTCTCCCCCATTTTATGATGTCCCCAAATAGACAGATGTGAGAATCACAAAGGAATTAAAAATGGAGAATGTCACAAGGTAATAAACTTTCTCTTTTTGAATTTTTCAAATTTTTTCACACAAAATATACAACAAAGAATCACACAAAAACAACCAAGTCAGTGATAGCGAAAATTTAGGAGTGTGATCAAATTCGATAGGAAAATCAATTCATACAAACATAGCATATGTGCACGATGAATATCGGATACTTTTTCAATGCATATAATCAATGCATACAAACATAACATATGAACATCTTCCTTAGGTGAAAAAAATGGGATTATAAGAAATTGACTCAATCAAATCAGCAAATCAAAGCTCAAAGTGATTTCCACACCAATAATGTCCAAAACTATTTAATGCTTTTTCAGGACTTTCAAGGAAGTGTAAACTCGTTTAAATTCTTCAACCAAACTCCCTCATATTTATATTTTCTTTTAGAGGAGATCTAAATTCTCAAACATTGGAGAATTGATGTTGAAACCTAATGGCCCATTTTTGGCATGAATTTCTTTTTATTGCCTTTAAATTTTTCGGGCTCTTTTAACCTATTTGGACCTTGGATAATTAAAATGCCTCAATTTTGTAGGTCCAATTTAACGGTGGCTTAGAATTCGCAAAGGCCAAATAAGTACCTTTCACGGCCCTTCCCCGTTTTCAAATATCACTCAATCTCACCAAACAGTTTTTACATGCATTCCAATCTTGTCAAGTTTTATCTCATATGGTTCGTTGTATAGATAGAATTGAGATGGAAACACTCAAGCCAATATGTGATAGACAAGTACAATAATCAAATAAAGCCGTGCATATGTGCAATAAAGGAGATAAGGATCCAAATATGTAGAAAGATATCAATAATCACATCTCATATACTCCAAATAATGTAAAGCACATGGATGAAATGATGTAGTGTCTCAAATCACTATTAAATAGTCACGTGGAGTATGGACATGAAGTTGTGACTCGACTATCTTAAATGCTCATCCATAAAAGGTGTAAACAAAATACAAAAATCTTTTTTGTGTTTTTCAAAAGTTTATAAGAAGAAAATATTTTTATCTTTTTCAATTTTGCCAAAAGAAACGGAAAATCTTTTTGGATTTTTTAAAAAAATATGAAAAAGAAAGAAAAAAACACAATAATTCAAATGATACAAACTAGCAATAGGAAACATAAGATATAACCATGACAATGCATCATATCCTAGACAAAAACCAACCCCCTAAGTCAACTGTGCAAATACCTAGAGACTTCCTAAGACTCTCATATCTAAGGGTATCTAAAGGCTTTGTCAGAATATCGATTAACTGGAGGTCGATAGACACATAAGTCAGGGATATGACCTTCTCCTAAACTAACTCACGGATAAAGTTCCTGCTTATCTTAATGTGTTTGCGAATGCTGGAATGGGTTGTGGGAAATGTGTATCTCACTCGTGTTATCACATGAGACGGTCATGGTGTCCTGTGATATCCCATAATCCTTCAGCATCTGGTTCATCCTCAGAAGTAGTGTTTAGCAAATTTTGGAGTTTATGTACTCATCCTTCGCAGTGGACAAAGACATGAAATTTTTCTTCTTGCTCAACCAAGAGACAAGAGCAAAACCAAAAAATAAACACCCACCAGAAGTGCTCCTACATCCATCTGCATCCCCAGCCCAGTCGACATCCGAATATGCAGACAAACAGTCAGTGGTATCAAAGGAATAACAAATTCCATGGGAGAGAGTCCCACTTACGTATTTGATAATACGTTTAAGAGAGAGTAGGTGCGACTCTTTAGGGGATGCCTGATATCACGCACAGACTCCAACATTAAAGGCAATGTCAGGATGACTAGCAGTCATCTAGAGAAGACTCCCTATTATACTCCGATATATGGTTTGCTCAACGTCCTTATCTGAAGTGTCCTTACTAAGATTTGTAGATGTACTCATAGGTGTACGTGCATGCTTAGCGGAGTCTAAACCAAATTTCTACACTAAGTCTCTAGCATACTTAGATTGGGTGATGAACATCCCATCCTCTAACTGGCGGACCTGGAGGCCAAGGACGAAAGTAAGCTCACTTACCATGCTCATCTCAAACTCATTTTTCATATCCTCCTCAAAGTGGTGAGCATGCTGGGAGCATGTGGACCCAAAGACTATGTCATCCACATAGACTTGGGCAACCAAAATAACATCGTCATCTCTCCTGATAAGCAATAGCATATCAACTCCCCCTCTCTTGAAACCACTGGCTAAGAGATAGGAAGTAAGCCTTTCATACTAAGCACGGGGTGCTTGCTTCAAACCATACAAGGCTTTTCTTAGATAGTAGACGTGTTTAGGGTTGTTAGGGTCTTCAAAGTAAACCTCCTTCTATAGAATTCCATTCAGAAAGGCACTCTTGACATCCATCTGATATAGCTTGAAGCGCAGATGACATGCGATGGTGAGCAGTAAATGAACGGACTCAAACCTCGCAATAGGAGAAAATGTCTCATCAAATTCTACACCCTCTATCTATATGTAGCCCTGAGCAACCAACCTAGCCTTATTTATGATGATAGTACCTATCTCATCCATATTATCCTTGAAGATCCATTTGGTACCTATCATATTAGTCTCACTAGGTTGGGGAACTAATTCCTAAGCATTATTCTTTCAAAATTGAAGTAACTCGCCCTGCATCGTAGAGATCCAGTGCTCATCCTTGAGTTCTTCTTTATAGTTATTGGGTACGACTTTAGATGTGTAGTAGACATGGCTAACAACATTATCTAGCTAATCACGAGTCTTGACCCCTAGGGTGGGATCTCCTAGAATAGACGTAGGGTTATGACTCTTGTGAACCAAAGCAGGTGTGTCCCTTAGAACAGGAGTAGGGTCCACCCTAGGTGTGGGAGACATAGTGGGATCAGCAATAGGGAGAGTGTCATCCTAACTTAAATGGGTGAAGTCAACAGACGTCGATGGTTCATCATCTTTTACAGTGACGTTTATTGACTCCATCACCTTAGATATTTTTAGGTTAAAAACTTGGTATGCTCTACTATTTGATGAATATCCTAACAATATTCCCTCATCGCTTTGGGAGTCGAACTTTCTTAATTTCTCTCTATCCCATATGATGTAGCATTTACTCCCAAAAATACGGAAATATGCAAGATTGTGCTTCTTTCCAGTCCACAATTCATAAGGCGTCTTAAGTGTGTGTGGATGAAGTTAAACCCTATTCACCGTATGGCATGCGGTAGTCACCGCCTCTGGCCAAAATCTCCTAGCAACTTTACAACCTAGAAGCACAGATCTAGCCATTTCTTCAATTATCCTGTTCTTTCTCTTAATAATCCCATTTTTCTAAGGAGTCTTCACAGTAGAAAACTCATGTTTGATTCCTAGGCTATCATAGTAAATATCTAATTTTTGCTCCGTAAATTCAGTGTCGTTTCACTATGCATTCTATTGATAGTGACACCATGTTGGTTTTATAAGACACGGAACTTGGTTTTCAGAAACTCAATAGCATCTAATTTCTCTCTCAGAAATCCCACGATAGAATATTTGGAGAAATCATCTACCATCACTAGGATGTACATCTTACCACCCAGACTCTCTATACGAGTAGGACCCATGAGACCCGTGTGTGTCAACTCAAGTAATCGTGAAGTGGTAATAGAATTCAAATTCCTGTGGGGGCTACGTACTTGCTTTCCCAACTGATAGGGTCCACAAACCGTGGAAGTTGGCTTTCCAAGTGTTGACAAGCCACGTACTAGGTGCTTTTTAGCTAATATTGTCAAGTCTGTAAAGTTCATGTGACCTAGACGTTGGTGACACATATCCATAGGAGTGATCATGGTGTTGTTGCAGACAAATGAGGACTTGATCACAGTCCCATAGAAATTATCCTCTATCCTCAGCCCTTGTAATAAAAGTTTATCGGCTTGATTATAGACATTACATGCATCCTGGTCAAACTTTACTGCAAAGTCAACATTGCACAATTGGTTAATGCTAAGAATACTTGCTTTTAAACCTTTGACGTACAAAACATTCTCTAGCTTAGGAAATCTTGGTAACTCTATTGTACCTCATCCTACGATGCTAGACTTGCTCCCATATCCAAATGTGGATTTACCTTCCTTATGATACCCTATGTAGGTAAAAAATTAGACATCACCGGTCATATGTCTAGAGCACCCACTATCGAAATACCACTGTGAGGTAATTTGTGCTTTAAGAGCAACAAGTGAAACAAGGGATTTTACGTCGTGCTTAGGCACCCAAGATGAGGTAACCTTTTGTTTTCCCTTGTCAATGTTGGTTCTAGTTAAGTTTGTGGAAGTATCAGCTGACGGAAGGAAAATCCGTTGGAATTCTGCCATTAAATTTTGAGATGTGGCGACTAGGAACTCAACCTACTCTCTATGACTCGAGAAATCTCTAGTGACAGGTAGTGGAGTAGTAGTACATCGTGTCCAAAATAAACTATAGAAAAACTCCTTGAGGGGGTCCTTTCTTTTGCAGTAGGTACAAACGTACACGGTCTTAGGTCAACCTTGGTTTATTTTTCTTGGTCGAACTTTTCTTCATGGTTTTTTATGAGGGCCATATGGAGTCATTTTAAACTTAGGAATCGGTCCAGGTGCGATTTAGGACGTGGAGGAACCATCGAAACCTATTCCCTACCTTTTTCCAAAACTTAAGGCGGGACCGAGGATCATATTTTGCATCTTTCCAAATATGTCCTCAATTTAAACCTTGACTTCTCGTGCTCTCTCAATATCATGAGTATGTTGGGCTACAAGGGCTTCAAGTTTCTTTTGAGGCTCTAGGAAGGAATGGAGCTCACTCGTAAGACTAGCCACTTTATTAGTCAAGTCCCCTTTCTGTTTCTCTAAACAAATCTCTCTCTCTCCAAATAGTCTCTCTCTCACTAAACTAACTCTCTCTCTCTCAACACAACTAGTCCCTCTCTCAACACAGGCAGACTATCTCTCTCTCAAGGCAGTGCAGGTGGAGGACTCTCTTTCTCGCACTTCTCCTAAATCTTCCTCTAAAGCGGTGATCATAAGAACTAAATCCCTGTTATGCTTTTTTGTTTTAAATGACTCGATATATAACTTGGCGTAGGCACGTCGAAGATCACTCTCGCTCTCACTTCCTCCCCCTCACTCACTTCGTTCTCACTATCGAGGTGTCCCGGTGAAGTAACATCCTCATCATCATGAGGAGCACTAGAGGTATTCACATTACTAGACATGAATGCGGTGAAGTTACATTCATGCGAAGACTCGTCTCCTGAGTCCATCGACTCGACCTCACTGTCGTCACTAAGGGTAGCGTTAAGGACAACTTTACCTTTTTCTTTGGCAAGTCTGTTCAACCTAGTAGCACACTCAAAAGCTATATGACCCTTACCATCACACTCATAACATCTCTCACCATCTTTCTTAGGAGGGTCTTTATTATCTTTTTCATTTTTCTTTTCAAACTTGTTTTTCTCTAAATTCTTTTTATCTTTGAAATTTCTATTTTTCTTGAAATTGAGAATTTTCTTGAAATTTTTTGCAAACCCGGCCAAATCATCTAAATCAATGCCACACTTGAAATCTTACATTTCTTTCTCCCTTCTTCTAGATGACTCTACTCTCTTTCTTGCCGACCCCCCACTTTTCTTATCCTGGGCTTGAAGTGCTATGACTTTATTTTTAGATTTTATCGTGTGAGGGAACATGTCAATTTCAAATGTCTGGAGGTCTCCTACTAACTCTTCTAATTTCATATCTCTTAAAGTGTTCAAAGTGTTTAGCACAGTGACTTTGTGGACGAAACTCTTAGGCAAAGTTCTCAAAATATTTTTAATCACCCTAAAATCAGGAATATGGTCACCAAGGTTAAAACTGTTCTTAACAATATCAACTGTGACGGATCCAGAATTGACACTCCGACCCTTAGAATTAAATGTGGACCATTTTTGTTCATCCCCAGTCCATTGGGTTACATGTTTTAAATTTGTCACATTATCAACTGTGACTATGGGAGGTGACCACCCTTTTTCAACAAGAAACCACACACGTTAATCAATGGCTTTAAGAGAAGATTTCAAACGGGCTTTCCAGTATGCATAATTAGAGCCGTCAAAAACTAGAATTTTACTAAACGATTTTTCCATTTGAACAAAAGCCTTTTCAAGAAATCAATTTTTTAAAGCAATTGATATTCAAAAAAAATTTATAGAAAATTACACGGTAAAGTTGTGTAAGAGGCTCTGATACAAATTGGAGAGTGCGCTTATGTTCAAACAAATAAATTATTTAATTAAACTCAGTTTTTCAATTGAATCCTAAAACATGCATCTAGGTGGGATTAGATACAATATAATCATGCAAGAACATTCAATCACAAACAAACACATAAATGAGGAAAAATCTCCCAAAGGGGCAAAACCATTTATTTTCACTATAATTTGTAAAGAATGGTTTACACAGATTACAATGAAAACAAGAGTGACATACAAAATACTCTCTGGTGTCGGTTCCGATGTCGTCAGCTGGAATCTCCTGCAAGAATTCTAGATGGTCAGCAATGGAAAAGAGACGGCTTTTCCACAAAGTTACTCCAGATGAGTTGAACGATCCATTGAGGATTTAGAGATTTTCACAAATGATAAAGGAATGATTTGTGAATCAAAAGGATGTTTGGAACATCAAAACTTTAAGTCTTGCTGTGTTTGGCCTCTCCAAGATATTTTCACAAAGACTTAAAATAAACATCTTCGAAATAGCCCTTATAAAGAAGTTTCGAGCCTGTCAAAATAAATCCATCAGATTCAGGCTTATCTGGTGCGGCGGTCCGGATCGCTCTGGGGACCCAGTCTGGATCGGTGCCCAATTTCAAACAAAGGGATCCTTAGAAATGCGGTCCGAATTGTTTTCCATAAAAAGGTCCGAATTGGTGAAATGCGATCCGAATCATTTTCCATAAAAAGGTCTGAATCACTGCCAAAATCTATCCAAAGCCTTTACCTTTGGGGGTTCAGATCACTTGGAATACCCGGTCTGGATCGGCCTGGAAAAATCATCAGAAACTACAAGTTGTCTTCTTGTAATTCGGATCCGTCTTTAAGGCAAATATGATCATGAACATTCTTGACGGTGTATCGATATACGACATACAAAAATGAGATGGACATTTATAAAATTATGTCCTTACACTCCCCCATATTTATTTCTCCCCCTTTTTATTTGTACGAAATAGACAAGGACACGAATAAACAAAATATACATGGAGTGTCACAATAAATATGAATATTAAACATTAATCAAAACATGCTTAATCAAAGAGTAACTCAAAAGCTTCCACAAACTATTTTTAATTTTTCAATTTTTGATACAAAAATGCAAAAAATAATTTTACAAAAATCACGCACTACGAATTTACACTAAAACAACCAAATCATGGAAATGGAATGAAGTGGTGTGAGCAATTCGATAGGCAAATTAATGCAATCATGCATAACATATGTGCATGATTAATAGGTGTACTCCTAACGAATGAATCTCAAAATCATCCTTAGGTGTTGAAAGTGTTGGATTTAAATGACATCGACTCAATTCATCAACACATCAAAGTCAAGAATGATTCTCACACCAATAACTATAAAACTATGTAATGATTTTTCATGACGCTGTCAGGATGTGCAAACCCATTGATTTATTTTCCATCCAAACTCCCTCATAAATAATTATATATATATTTTTCTTTTGAGGTAGCCCCTTTTTTACATATATATCTTTTTATTGCTTTTTAATTTTTTCAGGCTCTTTTCAAATGGTGGCTTTCATGACGATTTAATTTTGTACTCTCGCAACCCTTTCCTGTGCACTCATCATTTTTTAAATTAAACAAATTACTCACGGGCAACGGTTCTTACCTGCACTACTTTCATTGTCAAGTTTTATCTCATGTGGCTCATTTTAAAGACGGAATTGAGATGACAACACTCCGACTAATATGTGATAAATAAGTATGATAATCAAAGAAATCCGAGCAAGTGTGCAATAAAGGAACTCATGAGTCAAACACATAGGTAGTAATCACAAATTACATCTTATTGACTCCACACATTATAAAGAACAAAAATAAAATGATGATGCATATCAAAATATTATTAAACAGTCACATGAAAGTGGAATGAAATTGTGACTCAGTCATCCTAAATGTCCATTGATATACGGTGCAAAAAAAATACAAAAAACGTTTATTGTATTTCTCCAAAAATTTTATCAAAATAAAATCTTTTTGTATTTTTTCAAAAATTTTATCAAAAACAAAAAACTAATACAAAAAGTACACAAGTTATAACACTAGCAAGAATGTATCATTAACCATAACTAACCTATGACAAACATGTGAACACACTCATCTATATGATATATCAAGAGAAGAATCATGTGCAAGCAACCGAGAATCAAATAGTCTAATAGGTAGTGCCTCTAAAAGTGATTTCCTAATCCAAATAGGTGTGCAACGACGCATAGGAGTTTTGGGAACCAAGGGATCACTAGATTTCAACTTCCTAAGACCCTTTCAAAGATCGAAATAAAAATGCCTAAAGTGTCATTTCCTACCACAATATGAACATGTGTAAATGGTTGAAACTACACCCATGGGTTGACCTTTTCTAATGTCCTTGGGATTTATTGACCCTTTAAAACAAATAATTGTCTTGGATTTAACACTCAAAAAATGAGAACATTACGAGCCACTACCATTGCTACCAACACTACTCGAGTCTGTGAAATCATTTTTCATCTCCAAGATTTTTTACTCAAGTAAAGAATTAGACTCTTTCCATTTTAGGGACTCCTTCTCTAAATTTTCAATTATTACTAGAAGGTTATCACGGTCTCCCTTAAAATATGCACACTTATCCCTAAATGTCTCTTCGCGTGCCGCAGACTCATCGATTAAAATATTTTTATCCTCTTTGGCACAAACACAATTTCTAGAGTTTTTAAAGTCCTCCAATTCATTTTTTCTAAAAATAGGACTCTATCATCACTCTCCTTTTTGAGAAATTTTAAAGTATTAAATTCATGGTCTAAAGAAACAAATTTCTTATGATAAAAATCTCTTTGATTTTGAACCGTTTGCAAAAGATCACTCGCGAATTTAAAACGACAATTTTCTTTTTCCAAAAAATCAATTCTTTTAGTAAAAGTCAAATTCAAACATTTAAATCATCAAAAATGTGAATCGTGTCAACAAAAGGGGGCATCTGATTACATAAGTGCTCCACCGGGAAAATTACGATTTTTTACAAAACGTATTTAAAAAAAAAATCAATATCACATAATTTTGCAAAAAAAAAGATCACTCGATAACTTAGAGAAACCCGCTCTGATATCAATTTGTAAATGAAGTGTAATAGAGATTAAACCGAATATGCAAATTTCCATGTTAACCTTATTTAATCGGTGTCTATTTTCAAACCAAATTAATTCAAACCCTAAACATGAAACTACTTGTGTCTGTGTGTGTGTGTGTCAAACCATCACAAACAAAATTGCTAACTCACAAATTTCAGGAAAAATCTCTTTCAAGAAAAACCTTTATTTCGCTATAGTAAATCGCAACTTAGAAAGATTACAATGAAATCTGCAATGATGACTCCTCAGAACAATCACATAGACACGCAGTCTAGAGTCAGCAATGGAACAACCACAATAGTCCACAAGAACATGCAGTCCTAATCAGTCAGGAACACCCTCAAGCACTCCCACTCGACATGCAGTCATCAGTTATAGATTTACCCTTTCTACAAGAGAAAACCTTTACCAAAGTTGTATCTTGGGTTCCAAAATAATTCGCATAATGATTAGGGCATTTTGTGAATTGAAAAAAAAAACAAAAACTCTCAAAAGTTAGAAGATCAACGTTTATCTCAAAGAAGGTTTCGTAAACTAAAATTCTCAGGTCTTCTGAAGAAAAATGAAGTTGTTTAACACGCTATTTATAAAAATGTTAAGGTGGTGCATCGCTTAAACGAAAAGTCCATCTCGCTTTAACGTTGACAGCTATCGCTTGAACGAACTTCGCGCAATGTAAGGTTATCGCTCGAACGAGATCCTCTATCGCTCGAACGAAAATACTTAAAAATTAATTTCTTATTTCGCCAGAAAATACTCCGCCTCAAAACTTTAAAAAATACTTTTGATGAAGAACTCCGATCTAACACTTAGGAAATATTCTACAAAAATTATCCCAAAACTCTAAGTGAACGGTTAAGGTATAAAAGTACAACCTTACTAAAATTTATCTCGTGGAGGCTTGAATGTTGAAGAAATTTGATATTCAAATTCGTCTTGACACATGATTGATCTTGAATAAGTCTTCGACGGTTGTAGCGGTATACAATATACTTAAATGTAAGTTGGACAATAAAATAATGTCCTTATATTTCTACGATAATAACCATGCATCTTCCTCTAAAATTTAGTTTTTTTAGGTCCGAACAACCCTAAATATTACACGCGGTTCTAATACGAAGCCCAAGTGAACTAAATGATTAATTTTGATTCTTCTCAATTGAATATAATAAATAGTTCCATAATAAATGCCAAAGTACACATCTCTAGTATAATCTCAATATAGGGAAAGACAAACTGAAGGTCTAATATCCACATAAGTATGGTCCCCAACACACCCACGTAAATGGGTTATGCACGAACCCACACATAAATACGAAGGCCTATCCCATTTGCCTTCGACGATCACTCATGCGTGTTAGGTATAGTTATAGGCTGTCACATTGCCTTCGGCGATCGCTCATGCGTACTATAGGTATAGTTGAAGTTATATGTCATTACACCCTCCCATTGTTCGTATAGACCTCCATACTCAATACTATACAAAAATCACCCTCATTTATTCCCCCTAGAGATACAGGTACATCAGTAGTAGGACCCAGGGTAAAATGACCAATATAAGCCCGTTGCTATCAACGGGGTACTAGTATGTATGGCATCGTACGCGCCTAATAAAGAAATATATCCTTGTATGTCCTCAGTGATTACTCACACATGGCATACTTACACTTCAAATAAACCAATCGAAATTAAACCGTACTCTAGGGATTCATTTATAAAACCTCTTGATCGATTGGTTTAATGTCCAGCCACAATGAGATTCCATAAGTTTTTACCCTGAGAACTCTTGGTTACTTATTAATGATATATCAGTTACCCTACTAAAGACTAAGGTATATTAACTATTCCATTAACCCTCTAGGTGAAATAATTAACCTATGTACATTGAACATTCCTAAATAATCCCCTAAAGTAATTATGCTAGAGCCAAATCAGTTCTCCCTAGAGCAAAATCATTTCACCTGATCAAATTAATTCACCCCTGGTGCGAATCGATTCCCCCCCTGTGGGAGTGAAGCTTTATAAAAACATAAAAATGGTGCCCAAATTTCATATTAAACCAGTCTAAAATCCTTTAGAACTCACCAACAACCAATCTCATTCAGATATAAGTTATATAACATCATTACTAACATATTCCTACATGTTTAAAACAATTACAACATTGATTAAGGGATACATTTCAAAGTAAGAAATCAAGAACCGTAGTTTCATAACTTTAAAAATTACACTCAAATTAGCACCCATTCTTGAATTAAACAAAATTGGCTTTCACTTTATTGATTATAATGAATTTTTTCATAACAATTATAATCATATTCCAAGTAAGATTTATCAGTAAAATCAATTTACTTCATTAACATGAAGTTAATCATTAATTTAACCAATAAATTAATTAGGATATTAGGAGTTAGATTATAAAATCAGATTAACTTATTGATGAGTTCATATTTACATATATAAGTTTTATCCCAACATAAAAATAATCAAGTTCCTAATTTATTTAAACTTGTCTAGATAATTAGGGTGAAACCCAAGTTTTCAATTGTCTAATCTCCCCAATTCATGTTATCTTTTTCTCCTTAGCTTCTTTAGACTTTTGGGGTTTCTCTCTATTGTTCCTAATGTGTTTAGTTAATGATCAATGACCTATTAATTTAGCTTCCCGCAAAATTAACCATGGGCCCCATATGTGCCTCAACCCAAGGACCCCAAATGTCACTCCAAATGGCCCAAAACTCCACCTTAGCCATATATTAACCCAATAGACTTAAAATCCACTATTTTAAGTCAAAAGAGAATATTCTAAACATCCCAAATGCCCATCCGTAGTACAACATATACTAATAAGTTAGTTATCTCAATAAAATAATATAATGTCTAGTATGAGATAATAAGTCAATTATTTAATTTTTAATTAGTTAAGTGTGATTGACATTATCATAAACTACTTCATGATTGATGGGAACCGACGTCGAGTGGATAATCCAAAGAAGGAAAGACCATTCTATAGTTGTACATAATACACTGTCACTTATATATGTTTAATTGATGCATTAGCATGTATTAAGTCCAATTTCACAAATGAATTGTATAACACATATAAATATAAGTAGTGACATCACATGTCACATCAAGCAATTATAATAAATTTCACAATTAATTAATTCATACAACATACAAGGTATTTCACATATTTAGATATTGTGCAATTCGTTTTATTATGGATTATATAATCCATATTTATAAATCTATAGCTTGAAATGCCTTGGCAAATTAAGCTTGAAACTTTTAGAGTATTTTTGTCATAACTCATGTACTTTACACCGTGCTATAACTTGAGCATTTTCCATGTAAAATATAATGATGTGGTTTTTTATAAAAATGGTATCCCTTTTAATCATTGTGTATGAGAGAATTCGATCATGGTTGTAGTTAAAAAAGAGATATTGCTAAGTTATTTAAAATCATAAGAGAAGAAGTGGTCAGATTTACAACTTGAGGATGTGTTTTTTCACCTTCGTAGAAATTAGAAATAATTCTCCACCTTTTGGTAAAGAGTGAAAGTCTCCACTTGAAAAGGGATTTTTAAAGATATGTCTCAAAGATATATTTCTATCAAAAAATTGGGTAACACCAAATTTATGAGATTTATAGATTTTATTTAAAAAAATGCTTGACGAGGAAGTAAAAAGTGGTAGTGGAAAATGTTAAAAGGAAACAAAACTTTTTCTAAGTTCCGTATACCTAAAAATTTTAAAAATGAGTTCAAACATTAATCTTCATAATTGATTTTATCGTTGAATGATCAATTCCATTCTATCACAAGTTATATATTTGAAATCAATATTTTACATAAATATATATAATTTGACTTTAAGGCCTTTGAATGATAAATTATTTATTTTCTAGAATATTTTGACATAAGCATAAACCTTAAGTATGATTTTTGAATGTATACTTTGTCATATCATAGTTTACTTTAAAAGGAATATAGCGTACTTGATTAAACTAAAAAGATTCAATATACACATCCTTTTCCTTTATTCCCGCACATTTTAGAATACATGACATTGTTCATGACCCCCCCAAATAAATAGTTTCACTGCAGCGAAGGCTTTGCGTCAACAAATAAACAACTTCATGTCAACGAAATTTCCTAAAATGAGTTTTTTTGCTTTTTTTAACCCACTTTGCAACATCACCTATTTTTACCCAAACCAATCTATTTCTTCATCCTTTTGTCTTTATTCATACGAAATCCATACCTTGGAAAATTAAGTGTTTGTTAACCTATATATAAGAAGTTATTCATCATCTTGGTGCGTATTCTTCCTTGATTTTGTGGGTTTCACCTTTTTAAATATTAGGGTTTGGTGTTGTAATTTTTATTTTATGGCTAAATTCCTGTCTATGATATAAATTTATTTGTCTTGAGATGAGATTCATTGGCCTACAGTAATTGCTCTTATATCTAGCCTAATAATTCATTACATTGATTTCCCTATTTAAGACTTATTACTCTAATATGTAGTATGAGTGAGAGTTCATGATTATTTCACACATTGTCTTATATGAAAAACTCTCACATATTTTTTAACATAGGATCCTTGGGTTTATCTATTTACGATATCCATTTTCTCATATTATCTATGTTCTTTGTCTTTGATTGTGATTTTCATGCCATTTTTATGGATTCTTAATCACGTTCACATGCCTGGACATCTACCAATGTCTGCACCATATTTGTTAAATTATTTTCTCAGCACTATATGCATTAGGAATGTTCGGGTGATTTGTAATGGCTTTCAGAGATTAATGTTCCTCAGTCTTCATATATGACTGGTATTTATTCTCCCGTAGGGAAATGTTAATCTAATTTGGTGATAGAATTTTATGCCATAATGGAAAAAGGGAAGGACAAGATGGGATATCCACTTCTTAATGATCATGTCCATGATATGCAGATAGTTATTCTTATATATATAATTATTCATCAATACAAGTTATAGAAAATAATATACTCTTGTATACCCCTTTGGTCCCACTACACATGGTCTTTTAAAACTGGAGATGATCTTTTATTTAAGTGATGACCACTACAAAATTTGGCCAAGATAGAATTTTCATCAAGTCTTTTTGTCCAAGGATTGATATATTCTCAATCTAGTGGTGTCCTCAAATATTTTTTGTACTCTGAACCCTCACAAGATTTTTTTTGAGAATGCCCACATACTGTATTGTGATTAGATGGAGCCATAATATGAATTTGATGATCATGATATTTGATCATATCATATTCTTTTCTAAGGACAATAAGAAATGCCATACTTTTCCCTTAGGGAATTTTCTTTAGGAGTTAGGAGTTCCAATTTTTTAGACAATGTTTTGAAAAAGCCTCAATGTAAGATCACGGTAATGTCATATTATCGACCAATCTCATAGTTATGGAACTATAATGGTCTTCTTATGCCATGGAATGTTGTACCTCCCCATGATCTTATTCTTCTCATACTTGAATGAATCAAACACGCATCCAAATGATCATGAATATCTTGATTATATTTCTTCTCAAATATCATCATCTCATGCCCTCGACTTTTACTTGCCTTTGAGGAGCATCAACATGTCATTTTTTTCTCTAGGTTCTCCTCTTCAAAATTTTTGACGAGTATCAACCGAACACCAAAATTCTCCTTGATCATGTTTGGGATGATTTAGAGGATGTTCAATCGAGTGTTTGGGATATGGATACTTTCTTGATGATTCAAAAAAAGAAAGTAGGGTGTATTATTTGGGGGATTTATAGTCTGAGAGTTTGGATTTAGCTTTATTTACTTATATCTTATATAAATCTTATAACTCCTATTTGTTTTGAATGATTATCACTTTTATCGTAATTTTAATACATATGTTTACTTTGGTATATTATTTATCTCCATGTGTAGTTGTTTATATGTTTATATTAGGACCACTTTTACCAAATATTACATATCTTGCCCAAATCTTCGTATTAATTACTCACTCTATATTTGGTTTACTTATATTTTGTTAGTTTGTATAATATGTTTACTCTCATAAAAAAATTTAGTTCTTTTTATCATTTTATATGTTTAGTTCTTTCCCTTGTCTCTTTTGCGATAAAAAGGGGGAGTAGTTTATAGGTAGCGAGATTACGTAATTTTTTAAATCATGTTGGGTTAGGGAGAGTGTTTGCATGCTATCATATTTATTGATAAGAATTAAATAGTTGAGTAAAGTTACTTTAGTAGTCTGATGCTAACATGCATACAATGTTATATTCACATATTTCATCTTACTAGTATTAAATTTTTCTATCTTTAGATCACACATTGGTGTTTGATAAATTTTCTCGCACGTGACAAGAAAATAGGTACTAGAAGCTCATTAAATAAGTACTTTTGTGTCTTACGTTTATATTTCTCATAATTATATTTAATGCATATTATATAACTTTGGTTGGGAAACTTATGTCTTAGGTAATATATTGATTCAGTTGCTTGTAGTTTTTTTATTTTCCCATTTTGTTACGGAATAGACAAATGGGGAGATTGTAAAAAAAAATATGTATACTCATTTTCCCACATCATTTGGACTGTCGTATTTCATTTTACAAAAGACACTTCGAGTCTAGTCCAAGATGTCTCGAGAAAACATCATCAAAGTCATATTGGATCATGTGTGCCATTCCCCAAAGTTCACCGCCTAATATAAAGGTATATTGTCTAGAAGACATAGATTAAACTTCACTAAAATATTTTCTTAAATTGGAAAAATATTTAATTTAACCTTATGGTTTTTAAGTTTTTCCAAATACATTATGCCATATATTTTTTCTATATAAGACTTATGTGATAAATAATTAAAGTCCTAGTTTTACTTATGTGTAATCAAATATCTTTCTAAAACATCTCTTTAGAAATTAAGTTGAGACAAAATCATGGCTGGGAAAACAAATAAATATTTTCTTGACCAATGGATTTCTTGCACTTATGATATATCCCAATTGCCTTTATATACATGTGTATATAAACAAGAGTGGCTCCATTTCTTCAAATAAGGTAAGAAGAGAGGTTTTATAGAGAGAAAAGAGCTTAGCTTTCAAGAGAAAAATTCTTTTATTTTCTCATTATGTTCTTCAAGGCTATTTTGGATCGTTATTGAATCAAATAGAATTTGAATTTCATATTCAAGATTGTTTTGACAAATAATTTTCCAAAATAGTTATGTTTTTTAATATGGTCTACTTTTGAAAACCTTCACAACACTTTGTGTGATTTGAGAGAAACCAAACCTTTCACTATATTTTTTTCAACCGTAGGATATCCTCACACTTAGTTATTCTTAATGGTTACTTTGTGATTCCATTTCCTTAAAACAAAAGTGATCTTTCACTTCAAAAGGTGATTTGATTGGTGAAATCTTTGAAGACATTGGTCTTGACGAGATCAATCGAGGTTATGTAGTGTACTCTACATGTTGGAGCCCTTCTTAGAGATTATGGCAAGAAGGAGTTGATAGGAAGTTAGTGAATTCTATGATTATAAGTAATTGTTTTTATTTATGTAACTCTCTAATGGAGTACATTAGTCATTATGTTTGTCGGAGGTCTTTTATCGTTAGTAGGTTATTCCTCATACATCTTTTGTTCTGTGAATTGTTTTATCTTTTTCATCATATTAAAATCCCTTGTCCTAATAAGACGATAAAATTGATTGGATTCTAATATTGATAAAATATTTTTTTCACGTAGACATTTAGGATGCTTTTTATCCTTTATGTTTTAAAAATAAAATTATATTATAAATTGGTAATTAATTTTTAATTGGGTATCTAACTTCAAGGGCTCGCACTCTCAGCTTCTAGTATATATCAATATAATGGGTGGTAAGACATATATCATTTATATTTTTGAAGCGATGTCCATGTGCCAGGTGTACAACTAACCCTTTAACCTTTTCAAGAAATTCTTTACTATTTCTCTGATATCTTAAAGAGTGTGATGCAATTTGTAAGGACAAAATTTCCAATTGAGTCCGTTGTATAGTTTTTACTTATTTCCAGAACAAAACACATTTGAGTTATAGGGAGATTTTTATTCTCACGATCCCACACAGACTATGACGTGTTGAAGTTTATTGAAGACGTTGTGGCAAAGCTTCAAGGAATTATTTTTGCTGAATATTTAATTGGTGAAAGTTTATTCGGCTTTAAGTTTAATTGCATTTCGAGACCAGTCAGGTATGAATGCGTAATTTTAATGTACTCTAACTTATTTAAAAATGTTTAAGGATGTTATTTTATTAAGAAATTTTTTTTAAAATGTTTTAAAAGTTTTTGAAATAATTTACACTTCGTTTTAATCTGATAAGGGTGGATTAGAGTTGAGTTTAAGTGGGACTCTAACGCGCATGTCGTTCAAACGACTAGACAGGTCATTCGAGTGAGATTTGTATCTCGTTCTTGCGACATGTCTATGTCTCTTGAGCGAGCCGCGACCTTAGGAAAAATATATAATGGCTTGTTTCCATCAGATTTCGTAAGTGTGCATTCTAGGAAAAAATGTTTACGAACCAGTACGTTTTTGCACATTGTTTTCTAAGGTTTTTAAGTCTAAACACATCCTTTAAGTTTCAAGATCCGAGTTTTCATTACTCTATGCTATAGTGATCTTTTTACCACCAAGAAGGTTCTGTTCTAAATTAAATATTGTTGGTTTTGTGGAGAAGAAGTGAAGGAGTTTGTGTTACGATTCCATAGACATTACAAGACATATCAATGGACACCGAGACAGATGTGGACGCATGTGTTGTGGATATGTATCGTGGAAGAAGGACTTTATGTGTGGGCACTATGAGAGGAGTGGTTGAATATCAGAAGAGCGTTAAGTCTCATGGGGATCGAGTCGTTGAGTAAGACTTGTGTATGTTCATTATAAATCCACATTCATAGTGATTGTCTGGCTTGGATTGCCCGAGGTTTTTTCCCATTGTGGTTTCCTCGTACATCCGGCGTTATCAGTATTCTTTACTTTATTTTACTTGATCTAGTCCCTAGCTGGATGTTTAAGATTAATCCAGATAAAATTTGGTTAAGTTAAAATTATTCACAACTTGGTGATGATTAAAAATTGGAAAAAGGGTTTTCATAAAAAGAGAAATTATTTTTGTCATCTTTAAAACGCATTCCGCATAAGAAATAAAAAGGAACCCACATAATATTTAACAACATGGTATGAATCGGGATAGTTAACCTCGATTGGATGAGATCCAATATAATATTTGAACATGGACAACTACCCACTCTTCGTTTTGCGGCACAAAAGATATTTGTATCCCTTATCATTCACCTTAACTTTATTGTATGGGAACTTACTACAAAAGGGTGCATGATTTTTCTAATTCCTACTACCATTACCTTTAGTATTTCAAGTGCAGGAAATACTACAACAGTTACACGTAGCGGTGAATAGTAACATCAGTGGACTTTAGATCTTTATACACACATAATAACAAGAAAATCTATACAATCTACGCCAACAATTTTAACATTTTGAAATTACACCAACTAAAATAAACAAAAATACTACTCAAGTAACTCAACTGAAATAAACATAAATGTTACTCACGTAACTCAACAAAAATAAATTAAATTTTAATCAAGTAAGTCAATTAACCATTCAAATTCAATAAATAAATAAACATTTTACCTCATATGTCCCGATTGAAAAAATATTTTTCTCAAGTAGGAGGCTGATAAAACTATCATACAATTTAGTCAATAGGATATATATTCCATTTTTAGTACCCATGCATATATATAAGACTAAAACACACATTTTAAAGTGTTATATCAAAAAATAGATGGTTATGATACTCAATCAAACAATTTTTATACTGAAACATTTATGAACTGGAAATGAAAAAAAAAGGAAAATAAAAGGATTTTTTTGTACAGGGAAGGAAACTTTTGCAAAAGATTAAATGAAATGAAACTAAACCATAACCCTTAATGACATTTATTCCCTCATTATCGAACAATTAATTCAAGCGACCAATAAAGTCGTGTATGTATATTAGGAGTGATATAATTGAATAATGTTTGTGTTATTCAAAATAAATAAATGCATATGTAGTTAGAATCATATATTAATAGAATAAAAAACACTGCCTAAACTCCCTACTTTTAGAGTCCAAGAAATATAATAAAAAACTAAATATTGTGATGTATTTTAGCTAAATAACCTAACTAATCATAAAAAGTAAATCGATTTAGAACTGTATTTAGCAATGATCAATGCATATCGGTTCAGCAACTTTTATTTTGGGATATGGATAAAGAGAATAGATAGAGCCTGAATGAAGTACTGATGGGATGAATAAAAGATGAGGGGATCAATGCATTATCATATAGAGAGAGATAGTGTCGGACATGAGACTTTAGGAAGGTTAAAGTTAAAAGGTTGGGCTACATGGTATATTAGCGGATTACTTTATTTGGGATTTGGATGTTTAAGAGAATTAGTGGGCCGGAGGGGTGCTTAGCAGCGCCACTTTCTTTAATTTGAAATTACCTAAACCATAGATAATACACCCTAATTCCTAATTACAATTTTAAATCGTATACCCAAAACCCTAACTCTTACCCTAATTCCCAATTCCTAACCCGTATACCCAAAACCCCAAAATCCAAACCCTAATCCTTAAACCATAAATAAAAAATGCTAAAACTTATAACCCAGATCGTAAATCATAAATTCTAAAACTAAAACATTAATTCCTAGAATCGAAAATGTAAAATGAAAAATCAAAACCCTAATTAATTACCCTAAACCACAAATCCTAAACTCTATTTACTAATCCTAAAACTTAAGCCCAAATCAATAAATCCTAATGACTAAACCCAAACACCTAAACCCTAAAACCTAAAACTAAAACCCTAAAACATAGAGCATAAATCCTAAAACCAAAATCTTAAATCATATACCCCAAATTGTAAATTCAAAACCAAAAGCCCTAAGGCCAAAACGCTAAAACCTAAAACATGGAAAATTGATATTTAAGATTTGGACCCCATTTATAGAATTGAATGATTGAGATTTGATAGTGTATGATATCGATTTAAATTTATAGTTAGTAAGTTCAAAATTTATGCATGCTTAGTAGGATTGTAATTTATGATTTGACAATAGTACATTCATATTTACGAACCAAATTGATAAGATTTACTATATGAACCTCGTCAATGTTATAAGAATTAACGTGAATGCATTACAAATGATTTAGGAAACTTGATACATATATGATCCCTTATGATGTAAAACATTTAAGTCAATTATATGTCTCTTTTATAAAAGATTGGATATAAGCCCTTACTTGAGATATTGTTATTATTGGTGTGTGTTTTATAATGTAAACGATATAAAGAGTACATGATAATTGTTGGTTGTTGGTTCAGTTATTGGATGGTGATGTTAGATTGCTAAAATTGATCATGCACATAGACATTCAAACTCTTGCCATACTCTCTCATAAATAAACACTAACAAAATATATCTGAAAAATTACCCTATCTAAATGTAAGTGCATTGGGGGTTCCTTAGTTTGCATTTCACTTCGGTGAAATGTCCCACGCAGAAGGTTTAGACAAGGGTAGTTGTGATGACTTAAAATTTTTGTCAAACTAATATACCCTTACTTAAATTCTTTACTTTACGAAAGGTTATATGTAATGATATTGATCCCCTAACTTCTTATGGAATGGTAGGTAGTGGTTTGCAAGGTATTAATGAAATTTATAGGAAAATTAGTTCTGTGTACATTGATTCGCACAGTTCTTATTTATGTCCCTTTGCATAGGACTCATATCTTGAAATAAGATAAACTTAACTTAGATCGGTTAAAAAATAAGAACTAGTTAATGATTAATTAGAGTCATTACTTAAAGGACTCATATTCACACCCTCATATATTTTTCCCACAAAAAATGAGGCACGATGATAATCACTGGCAAAAAGATCACGAGAGGTTGCAATTGGACTGTAATTATACCTCTTTTATTAGTACGTTCCAATTAGAGGGTACTCCTATTTACAATTATGGGAATGATAAGGTCAAATAGTTTAGCTACCTTACAAATCGCGGAGTTCATCTTCAGCAAGAGTACTTATGAAGCACCTTATACATTTGACTTGCTTAAGTCTATACTGTATAAGTGTTCAACTAGTTTGGAAATAGTGACAAAATTGGTTGTCCAACTTAGAATCCAAAGAGCCTCAGATCTTATCTCTCTAATCCTCTTCAATGATCCATGAAGGTATAAATTGAATCACACTACACACAATTATAAGTGCATACATGTGTTCATATTGCTTAAAATTGAGTGTGTGTTTAATTCCCCTTGAATTGGAGCTTTAATAATTTTTTGGGAATTTTTAAATATTTTTTAAACATTTTTAAACATTTTTTAAATAAATGTTTTTATTAATAAAATGGGATTATAAAATTTTTGGGGTTAATATTCTATTTTGTAAACTTCATTTCTCACTCGAATGTTTGGTTGGGTAGAATCCCAAAGCGCTAGAGACTTCAGGGTACCTTCTGTAATTACTTTGGACGCGCGTGTGTGAGCCTCTCATATGTCAACACTTGTCATCCTCCGGGTGTACCTATTTGTGTTTGTTATGTAAGAAGGTTGGATGGTTGATTGTTGAACGTTGGATCATTCCTAATCGAGGGTCTGCATGTGTTCTTAGTTAATCCCGGTGCTATCCATATGAACCAATCATAATCATTTTTAATCACCGCTGTTTTATAACCTTTGGATCAAGTCAAAGTTTGCAAGACTTGATCTCAGCCCTTGATTTCCCTCGAACATCCAGAACCTTCCCTCAGCCCTATAAATACCCTCCACTTCTCAGTCTTAGAAGACTTTTGGGCATTCGTCTTTCTGAGAGAAAAAAAATAAGAGAGAAGTGAGAGAGAAGAGAGAAAAGAAAAGAGAGAAGAGAGAGAAAGGGAAACTGTTAGCCAAACCCTAACCCTAACCCTAAACACTTTAACTCTGAAACAAACCTTCATATATTCAACCCCAAACACAACCTTGAGTGTTTGAGAGAGAGAGAGTGGTTTGTTCATATCGAAGTTGTAACCTCTTTGTCCTTGATCTTGTTCACAACTTAAACATTAGTGTGAAGATCTTGTTTCTTTTTCATAGAAACTTTAGATCTACACTCTGCATGTTACATTTTCACTAGATCTGCATATTTCTTACTTGGTTTAAGAAAATCTTTACTGATTTAGTTTTGAAAATGTTTTATGGTTTCTGTTTTTACAAAACTTAACCTTGACCTAGTTGGATTCACACTTGGAGATTTTCAATCTCACAAATGTTTTCAAAAAGAGATTGATTAAGATCTTGACCGATTTTGAAGCGAGATGTCCGTGGAATCTGGGTTATATTAAAGGTCAAAAAGGGTTTTAGTTCTGTAAGAAAGAAAGAAAACAAAATCACAGCATATAGACTTTATATGTAATTTACTAGGACTGTCTGTAAATCTAAGTGTGTGTGAGTTCATGCATGTGAATAGGAATCACTTCACAAACACTTAACACACTACTACACTGGAAGTGTTGTGTATAAGATCATAGATCATTGAGTCGACATAAGGAAGCTAAAGCAAAGGAAGTTAGCAAACTGGAAGAACATCATCAACAAATCAGATCTATGAGAAGTTAGAAGGACACCAAGTGGGGTATATTCCTAAACTTATAATAGGTTGATTTGTGTGCTTGTATGTTGTATTGTTTGTAACTATTATTTGTTATTAGTGGATTTTTACTTTTGTGACTTAGAAGTCACTGTGGATGTTTCCTCTGTTGGGAGAGGTTTTACCACGTTAAAAACTGTGTGTTGATTATCTTCATCTACTCATCTCATTCTATAAGTGTGCTGAATTTTTGAAACTGCCTTAGTTTTAAAAACTGATTACACAGTCTTAATTACTCTCGTACATAAGTTTCTTTGTAAACACATCTTGTTTATAATTTTTATTTTCAAAAGAAAAGGGTTTCTCCAACAAACATCTCGGAGTTGCTTATACAGTTTAATCTTGTATTAAACGACATTAGCGACGTTTTTCAACTTATTCGATCGTATTATATTTTTTCTACTAGAAAGTTATTATTCTGCGTACATAATCCGGACGTAGCCGTAACATTTCTAACACTATTAGAGAAGGCAACGTACATAGAGCATTGACTAAGACTGTGATGTCTCGCGATATATGCACGACAAATTTAATCTTGCCAAATAGTTGAAGAAGATAGGATTCCGAGTTCATGTCACAGAAATCTATAAATATATCATAGACACGCTTCCTCCTAGATGGCTATTTGCAAAAAACCACAGATTTGTAAAAAGTAATATTGAATGAATGGATATCAAACACAATGAACATATTTTAAAGTCTTATTATAAGAAGTCATATACATATATATAGCCATAAACATGATTAGTTAGTTATAATTTCATGCTATTATAATGATTTTGTCACTTATTTTTTTATTGTAAATAATGTCAAGCGGCAATGGACAGAACATACTAAGTTATGAGATAATAACCCAACTAGGAATCTTATCTCCTGCACACCAATAAGAATTCTCATCAACACATGGTGAGCAATTATCTACTCCACCATTGGTTATGTCCACTACTCCAAAGTCCCCACCCACCACTCCCTACACCTCCCGAGAAAATGGGACGAAGACCGTTGGTTTCTCCCTTCCCACGAATAATCCCACTTGCGATAAAAATGACCTCCGAATATTTAAATCCATGACTTTGTCACTTGGGAAAATGGATGCCGAATTCGGGGCAATAGATAACTCGAATGTATTTAATAAAGACATCAAATATGACATTTATGACCAACTCTACAAGCATTTTTCATTCCCCGACTGTTAAAAGGAAAAAGGTTCTTTATCGGGTCGTTGAATAGTAGAGAACATATCTAAAAAAACCTTCGTCAGAGACCTTTCACAAAGGGGGAATCGAGCTCAAACATTTTGTCCCTGAAATGACAATTTATCAATGGAATAACTTTCAAGAAAATGAGGCGATGGACAAAAAGATGGTCCAAAAGGAGAAGAATAAGAAAAGCAGGGTGAGAAAATTGATATCCACATACAGGGGTCCAAATACTATGATATTCAAAGAGTTAATGATCTTATAGGACCAAGGGCGGTCTAGATACTAGGAAAGAACCTAATCGGGGTGACTTATACGTGCATGCTCGAAGGGACAAAGAGAATAAATTCCCACCACACTTGGCTTGAACTCTGGAATCAATCGAGGCCATCAGTAGTCAAACTAGTTCTATTCCTTATGATGACATTAAAAATAATGCCCTGACTAAGGACTTTATAACTAACAAAAGAGGGAGGACGAGAGGTGTCGAATCACATATGCCAAAAACCAAATTAAAACACACTACACCTTTCGTAGATAAGCTTTCTTCGATCAAGAATTGAATCTCGAGCCAAGAAAAAAGTCAGTCCAAGATAGATGGGGAAGTCTAGGAGATTAAAAGTAATCTAGGAGTGTTAACAAGTGAAATCATGCACCTTGTGTCCTTATTTACTCAAGATTTTTAGCCCCCAATGCCTCCTAAAGGTTTCCCTTGCCCTCCTTCTCAAGGTTTCCCTTATTCTCCCCCTTAAGGTTTCTCTTCACAAATTTTGCCTCCTTCGATATTCACATTTCAAATTCTGCCTCCTTCATAATTCCCCTCCTTAGTGCCTCCAACTTCCATAGTCCTTGGATCATTTCCATCCATTCATGATGACTATGGCGAGCAGTACTATTTTTAGGAACTTGACCAATTGTAGGGTTAATGGTGCGTTCAATTGTTTTACATATGGGTGAGACCGAGATAATGGTTGATGTAATAAACAACAATTATAGAGATATTCATATGAATGTTGACGACAGAGAAGGAAATGCATTAAAATACTACACAAATTGTTTGATCACCTATCGAGTTTATTTGTCACTCAAGCATATAACATGAACAAGTTTGACAATTTATAATATTTAAGAAAAAGTTGTAATAATATTTGTTTATTTAAGTTTTTTTAATTTGTTTAATTTGAGTTTAAGTTATGTTGATTAATTTGATTGAATTATGAAGTGTGTGTTCTTGTATGCAACCTAAAATTTATTTCAACCTATTAATATATGTGAACAAATACCTGGTTTATTTTAATAAATGAGTTTTTATCAAAATGTCAAATCTTTTATATGTCATGGAACTTTGGAAAATGATCTTTATATTATAAGACATGTCTCACCATTAATTCTTAATACTTAATTGAAGAGCTTAAATAGAAATAACCTAAAGAGAAAGGAACCTTCTAAGTTGAAACAAACATATCTTTGGCACTTCCAGTTAGGTCATATCACTATTAAAAGGATAAAAATACTCGTTTCAAATGAAAATTTGAGTTTATTGGAAGTAGAGGCACTTTTAGTTTGTGAATTCTGCTTAGAGAGAACGATAACCAGGAGGTTGCATACGGTCAAGGGCTATAGAGCCAAAGATGTGTTGGAATTGGTACATTCTTATTGCGTTGGCCTATAACTATCTAGGGTAGAGGTAATTGCGAGTACTTCTTCACTTTCATCAATTATTACTTAAGGTATGGATATGTTTATCTTATGCACCATAAGTCTGAGTCCTTTGATAAGTTTACAATGTATAAGTCTGAAGTGGATCGTAGGCATGATAAAGTAATCCATACTCTAGGATCTAAAAAATAAGGGGAATATCTTTTAGAAGAGTTTAGGTAACACCTATAAGAGTTAGATATCACAACCCAATTGTCTTCAAAGGGTACTCCACATCAAAATGTCCTGGTAGAAAGAAGTAACATGACTCTTTTGGATATGGTTAGATTTATGATGAGTTATTCGGATTTGCTAGATTATTTTTGGGGTTATGCATTAGAGGCGACAACTTATTTACTGAACTTAATTCCTTATAAATTAGTATAAAAAACTCCTATAGAACTATAGATTGGGGAAAACCTAGTCTAAGTCATGCTTATATTTGTGGTTTCCTAGAACACATGCTGAGGAAGGAGCATGGGAATTTAGTATCAAGGATAAAAGTGTGTCTTTTTATATGTTACTCGAAAGAAACCAATGATGGTTTATTTTATATCCCTAAGGACCAGAGGGTAATTATTAGCTCAAATGTCTGGTACTTAGAGGAAGATTATATGATAAATCACAATCCTAAGGGCAAGATAATCATGAAAAAGTTAAGAGGACAAGAGAAATAAATTGCATTGGGACCACCTTTAGCTTATTAGGTTGGTGTATTTATGAGAGCGCTTCAGTAGAGTCCCAAGTAAACACAAACCGGATCTTGATAACTACAATGAAGCACTCCAAAACAATAATGGCAAGATTTGGCTAAAGGATATGAACACCGAGATGGATTTGATGTATTTGAATCAAGTGTGGGAACTTATAGACTTTTTAAATGAAATAAAATCCATCGGATGCAAGTGTATCTACAAGAGGAAGAGAGGGGTAGACATGATGGTGGAAAACCTTCATGGTATGGCTTGTTGTGAAAGGGGTCACTCACCAAGAGGGGATCGACTATAAGGAGAATTTTTTACTGGTAGCCATGATTACGTCTATCCAGGTTTTGTTATCTATTAATGCACATCTTGGTTACGACATTTAGCAAATCGAAGTTGAGATTGCATTCATTAACAACAGTTTTGATGAGTTCATTTATATGGTACAACCCATGGGATTCATAGCACAGGTCTTAGAAAATAAGGTGTGCAATCTAAAAAGATCCATAAATGGACTTAAGTAGGCATCAAGGTTTTGTAACATCCTATTTGATCAGACAATCGATCTTTTGGTTTTGATCAATGTACAAATGAGACTTGTGTGCATAAGAAGCATGACAAAAACTTGGTGGTATTTTTAATACTATATATAAATGATATTATCATAAACGATATTGTCTAGTGTAAGAGTGTGGTCGTCTTGTCATTTTGATATGAGGTACTTAGGAGAAGCCAACCACATCTTAGGGATAAAGGTATTACATGACCAGAAAAAAATAGGATGTTGGGATTATTCTAAGATACTTATATATAGTAGCTCTCACAAGGTTTAATATGCAAGATTTTAAGAAAGTTTTTCTTCTTTTTAGGCAGGGAATTTATTTATCTAAGGATCAGTGTCCTAAGACACCTAATTAGATAGAGAGGACAAGAAATATACCTTATTCTTTGATGATGGGGAGCCTTATGTATTCTATGGTCTATACTAGATTTGATATTGGTTTATTCAGTTGATATGGCCAAAATATTCCAATTTAATCCATGTGAGAAGCCCTAGAGTACTGTGAAGCACATTCTCAAGTACCTAAAAAGGATTAAAAGTTATGTGCTAGTTTACTCAATAGAGAGTCTAGTACGCATTATGTGTATATACTCGTACATTCAATTAGATATGTATTCCCATAAATCAACCTCTAGATATGTGTTTACCCTCGGAGGTGGGGTTATAAGTCAGAGGAGTATAAAATAATCATGTATTACTTATTCAACCATGTAAGCCGAGTATGTTGTCGCTTCGGAGGTATAAAAATATATTGTTTATCTCCGAAACTACTATGTAAATTGGATGTGGTTCCTCCAATGAAATCGACTATTACACTTTATTATGACAATATTTGTGAAGTTGTAAATTCAAAATAACCAAGTATTTACTAGAGGGCAAAGCACATTGAGCGCAAGTATCACATGATTTTGCAGATCATGTAGAGGGGAGACATCACTGTGACTAAGACTTTTACTGAGGATAACCTGGTGGATACATTTATAAAGATCTTACCAGTCAAGACTTTTCACAGCCTTGTAAAAGGAATGGTAGGCAAGTGCATGACCTCATGGCTTTAAAACTAAGAGGGATATTGTTGGGGTTTATTCCTAAGACTAGGTGTAAATTTTTTTATTATTGATTAATAAATGATTATTTTATTCATTTTGAAATGAGAATAAAGTTTGTGAAAATGATTTATATTTGTTTAAATATATTGTTTCATATAAATGTCACTCAATGACGCTTAGTAGGAATTCTAGTATTTCGACTTCGAGTTGACAACAAGGAGAATAGAAATTCGGTTCTAGCACTATTAAAAATTTCACAACATAGATATGAGTTGACATCATATAAGAACGATATCAATACAATCCTAGTAATTTATCTCAAACTAAGGGAACATGTTTGATGGTTTGATAATTTGTGCAATAGTTCAACAAAAAATTGTTATCACTACATCCTATGAATGTATTGGACATGATCTCCCCTGAGATTTGAGTCTAATGGATGACTCAATTAGACTCAAGAAATCTCACACCATTTGCAAAGGGTGCATCGATTCTTCATCCTGAGGAATTATGAAGATTAGAGTGATTGTGTGATTATTGATTTGATTATTATATTTTAGATTGAATAAAATGATCCCAACATATTGTGTGACAATTATGTAAGTAGATCTAAGATATTAATCCGGATGAATCCGCGTGTGGGGATACTTTGGAAGCAATACCCCCTTGATTGACTTATAAGATTTATTTCCATCAGTAAATATGATCAGTGAATTATTTTTGCCTTGGACTGCAATGAGCGATGGCAACTATCCCTATAAAGGACCTTTGTGACTAAATTTAGTAGTGACTAGTTATCTTTATGTTTTAAAACAATTCAGCATAATTTTCTTTATATTTTGGACATTTCAAAATATCATGTAGACATAAAGCCTATTTAAACATAAATTTAAAATCGAGAGTAATATCCCATAAGCCCATTTCGGGTATCAAACAAGTCTAAAAAACAACATCAAATAAATCCATCCAGAGCGCCAAATACAAAATGAGCATCAAAACAAAAATAAACTAACATAAATAATGACAAATCACTTCCATCATATGAAATGCCATGAACATTTAACAAATCATCCTGAACCTATATCGAGGATATTGGACGGACAAATGATATTAGCGGGACAATGTAAGGGATTGGTGGGTTTGGGGTTTTATGTGAGGGAGAGAAGAAATTGGGAAATGAGAGATAGAATAAATTGGGCACGAGGGGGAGAATAAAGAGAGAAGAGAGTTTGAATTAAGTTTTTCTAATCTAATTGTTTATAACTTCTATAAGCAGTGACTAATTGGGAACAAACTTTGTCACTACCAACTGTAGGGACAAACTAATCCTAAAGCCAAATTTTATCACTGGTATTGGCAGTGACAAATATTAAAGACAAAGTATGTCACTGCCAATAGCATCGAAAAATACTATGGACAAAATTTGACATTGCAAGTAGAAGTGACAAAATAAGTTCACTCAAACTTATCACTATCACTAGCAGTGACAAATTAGGAAAAAAATTTATCACTACTCATGGCAGTGATAAATAATTTTATTTGTCTCAAAAAATAATTTTTCACTACCATGAGCGATCATAAATTTTGTCACTGCTTGTGGCAGTGATAAAGCCCTAGTGATAAAATAGGTGTTTAGGTGTAATGTAAGCCTAAGAGTCAAGGAATTGATTAGATTTCGGTTAAAGTTAATTAACTATAAAAGGGACTTATATTGTATACCATTTCGACTTTTCGAATAACACATCATTATATCCGAGTGATTTCTAAGATAATTAAATTAGAGTGCAGTCATATTAATTAAGAGAATTAATTATGAATAAATAAAGAAAGAAAATAAATTATGGCATAAATAATTTGAAGTTTTTGAGTATATATGTGGAGCTAATATAATTACTTGTCTTGGATCCCATGCATAGATCTTATACCCAAGTAGTCATGCCCATACTTTCAAAAAGCCCAGTTTGACCCAAGCCCACCTTTTGTACTTGTATATAAAGTTGTGTGAAGGGGTTTTAATTATAATTGATTATTAGGGTTTGAGAGGGATGAGGGAAAATAATATTCCCATTTTTGTGAAGAGGGATAGAGATAGATCACCATATCTCAATTATAAGCAAGGGTTTTCATCTCAAAATGTGTCCACCTACCTACTTGACATTGGGGAGATCATACACTAGAATATTCGAGGTTTTAGAAGGATTACCAATCTTTTGGAGATCCAAAAGAAGGCATCACTTAATCATCAACAAATATTTTTCTCGCCATTAGATTGCAAAGGGATCCGCAAAGGTATTGTGTTCAAAGTCCCATAATACAAGAAAGTGTCATTTTATGACAGTTAAAGAGAGCCATAAAAAGCCTTTTATGACTAATTTTAAAGGTAAAATCAATCATAAGTTTATCTGTCATAATTAATACAAGTAATAACTTTCATACTACATGGGTATTGTATGTGATTATTTTTTTTTCAAAACCATCATCAAACCACCAAATAATCCTAATAAAAACTACATTTTGTTGAAAAGACTCTCATATATGATCTGAAAACTGTCATGAAAAATCATTTATACATTAAAAACTATCATGTCTGATTTAAAAAAATATTATGGTAAGCCATTTTTATATATTAGAAACTGCCATGTAAAATATTTCATGTCATGAAAATTTAACATAAACTGCCATACATAAATCGTATTGTATGAAAAAAATACAAATTGTGATTGACAAATAAACCAAAACACAATTCAAAAGACGTAGAATCATTTATTCCACATTCAATGTTACAGTAGATACATTATAAATTATATCATTTATCCCAGAAATAAAGATGCAGTCCCATTAACATGTTTTTCATCTCATATAAAAAAAACTAAATTAAATTAAGTTGAGCTAACACATCAACTAAATTTAAGTCTTTTATCAAAATTAAGTGCTCCTCTACAGTAATAACCGCTTCTTAGTTTTAGGAAACAATGAGATGAAGTCCTCTTCCCACTCACGTTCACAACTGTGTTGTTCGACAATGATACACCCTTACATGCCTCTAAGTACATGCTCCTGAATTAGTTTAAAGATTTAAGTCACATATTCGACACCGATGATGATGATGATGATAATAATAATAATAATAATAATAATAATAATAATAATAATAATAATAATAATAATAATAATAATAATAATAATAATAATAATAATAATAATAATAATAATAATAATAATAAGAGTAAAGAATGAGGCAATAAGTACATATATGTAGTTAAAGAGGCCAATAAAACACATATATACCACTAGAAAAACCTACAAAGTTCCTAATTGTTCGGCCATATGATAAAGTCGACCATCCAAAAATATACCTTTGAAATGTTCCAATACAAAAGAACTAAAAAGGTCTAGTAATGGATATTTCGATACCAAAAACCGACTTGATGAAAAATTCCAGCCAATCCATTATTTGTCCCTCAATGTAATATGATTAAGAACAAAAATAAAGGAAACTGTGAATGGGTGGCTCAAACTTCGTGCCTGGGAGAATATTTCCAATTATATCCACATAATTTCAGTCTGGTAATTGGAAAACACCCTTGTATGATGATGTCTTTGAATAACAACAAAAGTAACATGGGCTTGGAAACACCCTTTATGGATTAGATTCGTTATACCGAATAATAAGCAAAAGTAGATCAAACAACATGAAGAAGGAAAAACATACAAAATGCAAATTATAATTACCCTCCGAATGGCATCAAATTCGGGAAGAACTTGATACAAATGCCCTTCACTTACACCATCTTGATGAGGTTAATAAAAAATATAAGAAATAATATTACTATTTCTAATCATATATGGCAATGTATCTTCCTCTATAAAGCGAACAAATAAATGATTGATGTCACCTAGAAACTACTTTTTCTCTCTTTTGGTTCAATGTCGCATTGAATGTTAGTTGAATAATGCTATGACATATAACTAATACCCAAATAAAAAGAAATTTATGTCCAGTAAAATATCCATTAAATAAACATATACTATTTAAATACGGAGTAAATTAGAACAAAAAGATGCATTAACTACCAATAAAGTGAGATATGTCCAATTCTATATTAATGATGTATTTCGTAAAATTGGTTACATGTTTTAGGCTTAACATAAAAACCAGTAAGTATGTAAGAGAGGATGATCTAGAAGTAAAATATTTAATCTTTGGCATATATAAGAAATGGACTCTTAGGAAATTACCATTTGTGAAGTGAATTATTAAATTTTAATGAGTAAATAACATGAATGACTTCATTCTACAATACAAAATGATATTATTATCTAAATTTGAAAGATAAAGTATACATTACAAATATATAAGGTTATTTATAGTTCAAAGATAAGCAAAGAAGAAACAAAAAATGGATAACACCTAAATTAATTCAAGCTAACTAATATGAGACAAATATTATAAATCATTGAAAGTAATCATCTTTATGTCGTCTTGTAGTATCCTCTCTTGTTCACTCCAAAAGCACATAAAATTGCGTTCAAATCATCACTGCATACATGAATTGAATAAGTAAATCAAATAAGTAAGATAAACAAAGGATTACAACAAACATGAAGGGTGAGAGGATAGAGAAACAATACAGCGAGTACTATCTTGGGGCCATATGCAATAGTTCTTCATCCAATCCTTACATGTTATAGCACTCTGCCTCATTCTATGGAAGCACCAAGCCCCAAATATACTACTTAAACATAAATACTTGTTTGTTTATATATCTAATCAGTTACAATTTTTCATACAATCATAAAAATTTCAATCCCAATTGCAATTTTCTCATTTTCAATACAATCAAATGACATGCACAAGTTATCCTTTCAGTTTCTAAACACATTTTATAATAAAAAGAAAATCAATTTTCTCTCCTTAGAGATACAAATAAGTTTATATTACAATCTAATTTGAAGAAAATTCATCATTTCACTGATAAGTGGTTATATGTCTAATCAGTAACTATTTTCCTTATGTTCATAAAAAGTCTAATTAAATTACATGCACGAGTTATCCTTTCAATTTATAATTTTTTTTGGAAATTGAAAGCAAATCATATTTCTCCTCTAAAATAAACTAATCGATTTATATTACAATCAAATCAGAAGAATCCTTCATTTCATCTCCATCACAAAGTAATTTCTCATTAACAATCTTAAAATAATATTTTATGAACCAATAAAGCAATTTAGTTATAATTTTATAATAGTAATGAGACATCTAGGTAGTTAGTTTTTTTATCATTGTTCTACTTTATTACGGCCATGTCCTATATTAAATCATGATATTAGATAGCAAAATAGTTTGCTCTTTGTACCTCTTGACTTTTAAGGTTCGCTATCTCTCTGTTTATACTCTTACTTTAGTTAAGGTTCGCATGTACTTAAATTTTGTTCTACCCATTTTAGGCCCTTTGAATTGCATAACTTCTTTTCACAATTCTAATTTAACATTAATATTTTCTTCAATTTCATTAATTAAAATAATATCATGAGAAAATAGGATACACAATGAACATATACCACGTTAATGACATTGTTACAACAACACTTTTGTTATAGAGAGACTCTCTTGGAATGATGCTACGGGGTGGAAAAAAGTTAATTAAAGAAGCGAGACTAGGTGGATTTGTAAGAAACGAAAAAGAAGTGACAGTAAATTAATTGCTTTAATTTTGGGTGTCGTAAATAAGGAGTGAATTTATTATCATTTGTTAGTGAGAACCTAAGGTATCATTATCATATGTAGTGTTTATGATCCTCTAGATCAGAGAATCACACATTACACTAATACGAAAGATGAATCCCTTTTAATACTATATGGCCTAGAGTCGGCAGTTAAGTAAAATATTCATAATATCCACATTGAATTAGATTTAATATTTTTTGTCGCTATTCTTTATTATAAATTCAATCCTCCTTGGACTTAAATTCACATATTTAACAAAATTAGATGGTTACATACATAAATCAGGTGTATATATCCCACATTACGAGAAATCAATCTCCAAGATGATTTACTTGCTAATTAAGGTATGAACCAAAGGATTTAGAGGTGTTTCATCATATTGTGTCTTTGCTTAGAGAAGTTAAGGGTCCTTAAATGTTCATAGATTAGGTATTGTTTCTTTTAGGTTTGTTCATAAATTTATTGAGAGGTTTTGGCCTATGTTCCCTTCTTTTTTCTAAGTCACGGGGTTATATTTTTTTCACATCATTATGATTTAATGTAATTTTTTGTCAGATAGAATTCAACATCTTAACAATGAGGGTAGTAGTTCATTAGGGTGTGTGGTCCATAATGGACTAAGGGAGAGTCGAGTTTGGGGGGAAACTGAGGAACTACCAAGTGACTGGTGGGAGAAGACATTTATAGGATTCAATGCGCATTGGATAAAGGAGTACATGATCGAAACCTTATTATAACACAATTATGAGCCCGATATATTCATGAGAGTGCATGAACACAACCAAAATCTCCTCTTAGTCACTGAATATACTGAGATGCTCCTCCTTCTTAACATGAGCTGAAGAGTGAGAGAGACAGAGGTCATGGTGTTATGTTGGTGATGATACGAGAAATCATCCACTAGTCATTCTCGTATCAACAAGTCAAATGTAAAATATGTAATGAATAATAAAGCAAGTAAACAGAAAGAAAACAAGATATAGAGTGGCTCAGCCCCTAAAATAGGCCTACGTCCACTGTGTTGCTCCATTCTCATTATATGTGTAGTATTGTACAATATAATCGTGCTTAAAGAGGCGTACGAGTATGAGAATAAAGGAGAGTTCATGATGATTGATGATTCCAATATGCCAAAGAGGTGGCTACGATGTGGATAAATAGCCCCCAAGTTGTGTACTGAGGTTGGGTAGAGAGAGTCGGTGTTGTAGAACCTGCCCCAGGCATGTGGAATTGATCTATCTCCCTATTTTTGAGGTGTAGTCATCTATTTATAGGAGATATTCTCACGTGCAATGAGCACGTGACGTACATAAAGTCTGGAGTTATAATGGAGAGGGATGCATCCTGTAAGGCAAACAACGTGAGTGTCGCATCCTGCAAGACTAGAGACAAAGATGCCGCATTGTACTAGATGGTTCCGTGGCATGCTGATGGGGCCGCGCCCTGTGATGAGGACGGTCGCGCCCTAGGATGAGGAGGGACGCGCCCTTGCATTCGGTAGGGATGTACCCTGAGTTCAGTGTGGTTGTGCCCTATGATTAGGTGGGACACAACATGAAAGCATATGCAGTCGAGTATCCCATCCACGGTAGGGTGTTATATTTGTACTATCAGTTGGCATCGACTATTATGATGGGGGTTTATTAAACAGGATCCAAGTTGGCTGAAAATTGAGTGATTTATGATGGTGTAACTCCTTGAAGCTCAGGTCCAGCTCTTTGAATTAAAAAAGTGACTTTTTAAAAGCATATGGGTCTCTCATAGGATGCTTCTAGTAGCGTAACCGATATCTTTACTTATGTATTAGTATTTCTTTAGTTGAGTCAATCAATAGTATTAAAAAAAGTCATACCCAGTGCACAAGGCTCCTACTTTAGTAGGGTCTAAAGTCTAATAATTAATCAACCATATTTCCTTTGTTAAATTTCCTGATTGAGCCAGGATTAGGGTTAGTAAGATGTGTAAATAATTGTCATTTAATATCGTTGTAAAATTATAGGCAATTAAATTATATTTTAGTAAGAAGTTCATTGAGTTTATTTTCATAAATATAATTATTTGTGCTACTATTGTGTATTAATTTTTTCTACGTATAAGCTTCGCTAGTTCGTACAAAAGTATTGCAGGGAATTCATGTCAGTTTAGTATATAAATCTTTTTGCCAATTCTATATTTATCAATATTGGGTACATTACCTAATCACTAATGTTTTGCATTTTTTCCCCTTAACCCACACTTTTAACCCGAAAATGAGCCTATACTAGTAATTTCTATAGTCGGGAGTCCGGTGAGAATGCAGTCACTTTTCACTGGTTACTTCTGTTCCCTATGGGGTGTCCGTGACTCTCTCTGGGCCACTCGATTAGTTATGTTGAATTTATTCCTCTTAATTACCACTTTTAACCCCAAAACGAATCTATAGTAGTATATTTCGACAATCGAGAACCGATAGATGACAGGGTCACTTCCCAGGGTTACTTTTATACCCCATGGGGTCACCGTGCCTATCTCCGGGCAACGTGGTCACTGTTTTGAATTATTTTCCCCTTAATGCCAACTTTTAACCCCAAAATGGGCCTATACTAGTTAATTTTGACAATTGGGAGCCCGATGAGGACGCTATGACTTCCCATGGGTTACGTTTAAACCATGGGAAGTCACCATGTTCTCATCGTGCCTATCTACCAGCAACTTGGTAGCTGTGTTAAATTTTCGGCCCTTAATGCCCACTTTTAAACCCAACACGAGCCTATACTAGTTAATTTTGTCAACCTGGATCCCGATGAGAATGGGATCAGTTCCCACAGGTCACTTTTATCCCTCATAACATGTTTGTGCCTCATTTTGGGCCAATCGATTGCTATTTATTGAGTTTTCACCCATTAATGCCCACTTTTTACCCAAAAACAAGCCTATACTAGTTAATCTTGGCAACCGGGAGCCCGAAGGGGATGCGGTCACTCCTCAGAGGTAAATTTTATGCCTCATGGGCCGTTCCTGCCACTTAACGCCCAATTTTAACCCCAAAACGGTCCTATACTTATTAATTTCGACAATCGGGAGCTCGATTAGAACATGGTGACTTCCCACGATTTAGTTTTGTTCCCTATGGATCGTACATGCCACTCCCCAGGCACTCAATCGTTGTTTTGAGTTTTTGCCCCTTAATGCCCACTTTTAACAACAATACGAGCCTATACTGGTTAATTTCATCAGATCCGAAGTCAAGATTTAGAGCCTATTCCTATAATTAAGAAACTTATTAGTTGCATTAACATGCAAAAGAAAAACTAAAAAAAAAATATTTTTACTTCCAAGTACTAGCAATAGTACATAAATCTTCTAAGGAACTACTTTGGAAAATTTGTTACAACATTATATGATTGAGGGAATGTGAGAATAAGTTAATGAACAAAAAGAGATTGAGAGAGTGAGTTAGATCTTCTAATAATTACTTACCAACATATCAAACGACAACTCTCAAACATTTAAAAAATAACTCTTATTGGCTGTAGTAAATTGAGGCAAATGATTATTAAAAACCTCACTGTTGATACCAAATTTAGTCTATTGACGTGGACCAATTATGTAAAGACACGTGTTAATCTACATGGCACACGCAAACATTTTTTGAATAACAAATTGGCTCCGAGGAACTCAACCTCCCCGACCAACTTAGAATGCTCTGAGAAACAAGTGTTCTCCGAGGAACTCTACTGTACCGAGCAACTCATGTATACCGAGTTACTTAGGCGGTCCGAGCAGCTTAGGCGGTCCGAGCTGCATCTCGTACAAAGCATTTATATCCGGATAATCAAGAGGATGACTGCACATTAAATACTCATTATTATCATAAGCAGCGACTAATTTGTCATATCCTTTGTCAGCATTTAGTTGCTGATACTTTTTCTCATACCCCTGACGCAAAAGGGCAGAAGATTCCTTGTAGTGTTGCTGAAGTTCCTCGATGATACCCCAAAGATCTTCAATCATTTCATAGTATGCCACATTATTGGCAATTGCATGGTCGAGCAAGCACTTCAAATATTGATAGGCTTTGACTGCTCATTCCGAAGTATCTGGACCAAGGATGTCCATGATTTGAGCTTTATTCAAGTCAGCATGGCCAGCTTTGAAGTAGTCATTGCATTTTTTCATCAGTTCAGTATCGTGATCTGACAAGAGCTCCATTCTAGCCATAAACTAGCAAAAAGAGGAGATGGAAAGAATCAATAAGAAAGCAGACATAGCAAGAAGAATAAAATGGATCAATAATAAGAAAAGAGCAAGAAAAAGGGATTCAAGATGCACAATCAGAACTTCAAATTTTATTACATCATAAAAAGAGGTACATGGCTCAGAATTACATTCAACAACAACATAAAAAGCAAAGAGAGAGGTTCGAACAACTCTATAGCTTCTCCTTACTCCCTAAGAGTTCCTCGGGAGGCTTGGACGAAGAGGTAGGTTGCTCGGAGGGCAGAGAAAGATGATCGATAGACATGTTGGTTGGTTGGGGCTGCTCGTAGAGAAGTTTAACAGTAGGAACCTGATCCCCAGCTACCATCGAAGACACTTCTGAGGCAGCTTCGTCCTTTTCTTCTTCTCCAGGAGAGGGAGGAGGACCATAAACATGGCGCTAAAAAAGTTCAGAACTCTCTGAGACCTTTAACTCCTGCAAAGAAGCAATCCATCCGTCCCTGAAGAATTTGAGGCTAGCAAATTCCATCTGAGAGGACATGGCAGCTAGGCCTTTGTTCCAACCCTTTTCCTAGCCAGCGCTGAAGGACTTCTTAACAGCCAGTTTTCTCTTTGCCTTCTCTGAGGAAATCCTCTCAGTATGAAGTTCCTCGGCAGCCTTCATTTTTCTTTCTAGCTCCTGCCTCTCATGATCAACTTCATGGAGTTTGCCAAGTTCCTCTTCATCAGTTTTGAGCTTAGTCTCAAGCTCTCCAGTATTTTTGAGCTTTTCCTCAAGCTCAGTATTCTTCTTCTCAAATTCTTTCATTTTCCTCTCCAACTCCTGGGAGGCCTCCACAGCACAGTCTTTTTCTTGCTCGATGGACTTGAGTTGTGTTACCCAGGCCTCTTTATCTTCTTCATATTTTTGACGGGAGTCCTTTAAGGACTGAGTCAGACCTACAAAAGCTTCCTCCATACCTCCCGAGGATATCGAAGCTTTAATAGCTTCATCCTTTTTCAGAATAGTGTTGAAACAGGTTACCAACTGGAAAAAGAAATAATTGTAAGTCAGTGCAGGGACATAACATTAAAAAATAAAAGTTTAGATTAGTAATACATACTGAGGCAATATGTTGAGCTGCCAAGGTTGTAACCCTTTCCCAAGAAAGAATGACCTCAACACCTTGGATCTAGGGAATAATCCAAGACCACCAACCCGCGACCTGACCACCACTCCGACCAACATTCGAAACTCCCATGTCCAACACCTAAACCCACTAAAGCAACCCGACCCCCGCTAGCCTTACCCCTTCCGCTCATACCCGAGTCCAAAACCCGGACCTGTTCCGACCAGCTCAATACTTCAACCCGGGCATCCCTTTAAACCGCGACCCCCTGCCTTCTCCAATCCCAAACCCATTTTCAATCCAAGACCCAAACCCAATTTCACCCATTTCACCTTTCCACGATTTCTACCTATTACCAAATTCAAACACAAAAATAAAAGCCATCAAATGCCCACATGTTTTAAAACCCACTCAACCCCTTTTCCATAAATTCCCCCAAACCCTTTTAATCAAATCTGATTTATTTTTATCCTCACCACCCCACTTCCCACATGACCTCACAGAGCCCATGCACATTTGTACATTTCCCTATTTTGACCCCAACTTATCCTCACACCCCTCATATCCATTTAATCCCTACCCAAATTACCCCCATGCTCCATGCCTACTATAAAAAGAAGATGAAGACCATTTTTAAGAAAAAGCTAGAAACCCCATCTAGGATTTTAGAGAGAGAAATATCATTTTAGTGTAGTTTTTTAGATTAGAATTTTTATTTTACTTTTTTAGATAGTGAGGGGAAAATAAATTATTGTGAGGATTAATTTGAGTGAAATTTTTGATGTAATTTTGTTTGGATCATTCAGATTGAGGGATGTTAATTTCAACTCATGTATTGAAGTTCAATTAAGCATCAAGAGATTGGGTTTGGTTATTCTTTTCTCTTATATTTTATTTTATTAGCCTTTGATTGTTTGATTATCATGTTTAATATGATGTTAGACTAAATCCCCTTTCAAGGGGTGGGGTGAACCCTTATTTGATGTTATTTTGATTTAATTAGTTTGATTACTTGAAAATTCCCTTTGAATATTAATTTTGATCCCTCACCCTTAAATTTACGCCTCGAGAGAGGGTAAATGATCGAAATTCTAAGTTATAATACCTATTTTAGATTCGAAGAGATAGGAGTTTCGTAAGTGTGGTATTATTCCTTGAACTCCAACTCTAAATTTATTTTCTAAGATTTAAATAAATTTTAATCGATCGATCCTAGCGGGTGATTAATTAAAAGGAGTGTTGATCTATTTTTCTAGAGTTGTGGGGTTAAACTTAATTTTTTAAAAGGTTACTATTAAAATTACATTTGCAACGAGAGTTGATTTGTAATTTTGATATTAATTTGGGAGAATTCAATTAATTAAATTAATTAGTTAGAATAGTTAAATTTGTGGTGTAGTCCCACTTCTTGATTGTTCTCACATTTATTTACCTCACTTATCTCATATTTTTGAGTTAGACCTTATTTTTCATTTTAATCACTTTTTAGTTAGTTGTTTTCATCTCTCATTTAGTTTAGTTTAGTTTAAATCCCCATCTCACGAAAATTGTTTTAATATTGAAAAAGCTTACAAAAATAGAAGAAAAAAATTCCAAAAAGAAAATAAAATTTGAATTACAATTGAGTTTGTCTCTAGCTTACCCCCTTGATGTGGATTGATACCCTTACTTACCTCTACACTTGAGTTTGATATTATTTTGTAGGTATTTTGAGGATTTTGATTAGAGGAGCTTTTCAAGCAACGACGACAAAAATATAACGCAAAAGTTCTTTCTATCAGTTACAATATTTAAGTTTTATACCCATACAATTATAAATAAGAACCCGTTTCAGTCCAATACCCACTATAATTAAATAGCATATTTACACCATGAACATGCTTCTAGTCCAAATTAGATTAAATGACAATAAAATCATAAACAAATTACAGATTACGCGACGATAAAGCAAGATATTTCTTCCCTAAACAATATGGATGAATTGATCAATCTCTTTTGATCACTTGTTCATTTCCAAAGTTATCACCAAAGTCTTACGTTGCTAAGGTTATGATTTGTGTGTAATGTCTTAAAGTAATGAGGGTTAATGCCCCTTAAATAATCTTAATCTTGCAGGTTACTGAAATGCCTACTTTAGCTTTGTCCAAATGTATATTTACCCCTTTGTCTCAACTTGAAGCAATAAAAATACATCATCGAGCCTCCGTATCACTATAGATTCCGATCGAAATGGTATTACTTCGTAACTCACGGTAATACCTCACAATGTAAAATAACATGAAAATTTACTTATTTTATGCTTAATTGCACAAAGTCAAATATCATATAACTAATGTCATTAATTAATTATTACTACCACGTGGCACAAAATCACACATGTGAAATTTAATTATTATCTAAATTATGAATTTCTTATTACCAGTTCACACAAGTTATAATTATTCCAATTTATTAATTCATATCTACAATTAAGAAAATAATAAATAAATACCGCATAGTATGATGTATTACATATTTATGTGTGGTTTGGATATCCATATGATCATTTTTACTATTTATGTTATTCTATATGCTTATAATAATTTTTAACTATTCGACGCTCATAATTTGTGTACTTAAGCCTGATCACCCTATATATGAAATTTATGGATTGTGACATAACACCAAATCGAAAACGACTCGAAAATATTTAGTTCTTAAGTACCTAGACCGTTTTTAGACCAAATTTAAAAAAAAATGAAAAGTGGGTTCTGTTTAATTTTTTTTAGTTCATTTGGATTCATGCACTCCCTTAGGCTTGGGTGGAACTAGGGAAGTGTAAACTTATATATAAAGTGCAGTTTATGCAAATGAATAATATATATACCATATGAACAAATAATTAAATTAAATTTTTATGTAACATTTAAGGGAACTAATAAGAATAAATACATTTGAAACAAATATCTTTTATTGAAATTTTGTATAATTTTATGTTGATGTAATTTTTAAATAGATTTGATAAATTCTTCTTAAAATTATTATTTTATAATAATCAAATAACCCTCAAAGTCTAATATACATTGAACTTCTTTAAAGCGAGCCCCTTAATTGAAATTTAAAACTCCCCTCCCCCTCCCCTCGAAATGTATGCTCACCTTCCTCTTCAAAACCCTGACCTACTTTGTACTTCAATGTAAAACCACCTAATATATTTTTAAAAAAAATAAAACACAAAATAGGTTAATTTTTTTTTAAATACATAGGACTTAAATTTATTAATCAAACATCCACGAACAAAACCAAATCATGACTAGAACATTATGAGGTAGTTTGTTTTTTCATTTTAAATTCAAATTCAAATTCAAATTCAAATTCAAATTATTCATATTTAAAAGATATAAAATAATGTTAGTTAATATAAAAACTTAAGAGGATAAATAATATATTTAATTATGAATAGTTAAAAGGTAAAATATAAATATGTGTCCTTACAAATCGGGAGACACTCCAAATTTTAACACAATGACAAAAATATCCTTATGCTTTGTATGTTATTGTTTTAACAATTCATTATTTAAAAATTAAAAGATATTACGACAATCTAATTCTCTTTTTCATATATAATTAGAATGTTTAATACCCATTAAGTAACTAAATATAAATTACTTTCTTACAACATATGAAAATAATTATGAATATTAAATTTGAACCCATTTACTTTTATTTTTTTCATCAAACACAAACACGGCGTAATTAAAACGCGACACGACATAACGTGACAATAAATACTATTTTTTTAACCTAATACGAATACGACAGAACATGAAATAATACAAACGACACGACACGCGAAATCTTATTTTTCAACCAATCATAAACACGGCCAATTAAAACGAGACACAACGCGTAGAAACAATACAATTCAACACGACACGACATGGTTTTCCTTTTTAACCAAACATGAACACGATTCGAATAAAAGTGACACGACACAATATGAATTTTTTTTTTTTTAATAAACACGAACACAACCCAAGTAAAAGTGACCCCACAATTTACGTTCTTTTTTTTAACCAAACACAAACCCGACCGATATAAAAAGAACACGACATCCCTCAAAATCTTATTTTTGCCTAAAACGAAACACGAGTCCTATAAAAGTGATATGTCACAACACGAAATCTCATTTTTTTATCAAATACGAATACAACCCACTTAAAACGCAGCGCGACAATTAGGTCGTATTCGTATTTGGTAAACCCGTTGCTGCAATTAATTTTTTTTTAATGAACACGAACCATATAAAACGCGACATGACAATAAATCGTATGTTTTTCCTAACATGTGCACAAACCAATTAAAACTAGGGGTGGTAAACGGACGGATACGGATCGGATACCATGTTTTCCATATCCGTATCCGCTATCTGAATGTACTATCCGTATTCGTATCCGTATCCGTCTGGATAGTTAAAACAACTATCTATATCCATATCCGCTCGGATACCTCGGATTCGGATAATATCCGTATCCGTTTACATTATTTAACTATCGCGGAAAATAACAATTAAAATATCCAATCCAATGAAATCCAATCCAATCCAAATAAATATATAACAAAATTACTACCTCCTAATATCAACAATTATTGATTCCATAATAATGGTATCATTCCATAATGATAATATGGCTTAAAGTCATCCATACTTTACAACCATATAAGTTTAAAGTCATCCAAAAAAAATAACAGTCGAATTTCCTGACAGTAGAAATAAATATTCACCTTTTAGATTAATCAAATTTATTGAAAATGATAACCTCATGGACCTTTTGTCTTCAAAATATACTGATATTTTTATTTTAATAACTATACATTTATATTTTGTATATAATATACATGTTGTTAACTTCAGTTCTCATCACAATCAAAACCATCTCTTTACTTTTATATTTCTCTCTTACATTCTATTATGTCTCTCTCTTATATTTTTTTATGTTTCTCTCTTACATTTATTTATAATTAAGAAAACTAACGTACAACCACATGAGATTTTCTCTTCTCTTGTTTTGTACGAAAGAGAAATGAAACGAAGTTAGTTTTTTTTTTTTGGAGTGAAGTATATGTTCTTTAGTCGGTGTATGTTGTGTGAAATAGGGTGTATTGTAACTTTAGTGTAACTCTATGATAATATACCCAATAAAATAATAATACATGACATTGTATAATATACCCAATAAAATAATAACTTTAAGGTGTTTTTGTTTGGAGTGGAGTATGTGTTTATTTTATTTTGGGGAATAAACGATTATGTTTTTTTATATTTATTTACTAGTAATACTAATACAATATTTTAAGCATATGTTTGACGGATACGGATATCCGGTAAAACGGATATCCGATAAAATGGATACTCCGCATCGGATACAGATTATCCATGTCGGATACTAGTACTATCCGTATCCGTATCCGTATCCGTTTTCTCGGATATTTTTATAGAGTATCCATATTCGTATCCGTTTCCATATTTTCGGATAAATATCCGCAAATTCGGATTCAGATATCAGACGGATGCGGATTTTCGAATATCCGTTTACAGCCCTAATTAAAACACAACTAAAAGAAAAATATTTTTTGTTAACTTAACAAGAACGCGTGCAAATATATCGCGACATGACTTGATTCAAGAATGCGACACGACACAAAATCTTATTTTTTTTTATCTAACATGAACACGATCTAATTAAAATGTAATTTTGCATTTATTTTTCTTTAAAAATTCAAGAACCATATATTTATTTTTTAAAACAAAAAAATGCCATGGTGGAGTCTTTTTTTTTAAATTCTTTTTATTTAAAACGAACACGGTTTAATTACAATGCACAATCCAGTTAAAATGTGACACGACACAAAATTATACGAAATCTTATTTTTTATCTAACAAAAACACAATCCAAGTAAAAGAAATACGAGATGACACAAAATATTATTTTAACTTGTTTACAAAAATACAAACACGACCAAATTAAAATGCGACACAATACGGAATCTTTTTTTTACGAAACACAAATATGACCAAGTAAAAGTGACACAACAAGATTTTTTTTCCAAACATAAATAATAATTTTTTTACCAAATACAAACACAGTTTTTTTCTATTGAACACAAACACGATCGAAGTAAAACATATAAACACCACACCACATTGGATCGTGTTGTTGTTTGGTAAAAAAAAAACAAATCATATTGTGTTGCTTTTACTTAGCCATATTGATAAAAAACGAGTTCGTATTGTGTCGCATTTTAATTGTATTTGGTAAAAAAAATTACCAAAAAATTGTTATTTATGTTTAGAAAAAAATCATGTTGTATCGCTTTTACTTGACCATATTTGTGTTTTGTAAAAAAAATATTTTGTATTGTATCTCATTTTTATTCGATCGTGTTTCCATTTTTGTAAATAAATTAAAATAATATTTCGTGCCATTTCGTGTGTCTTTTATTTGGATTGTGTTCGTATTAGGTTAAAAAAATATTTTGTGTTCGTTTAAGATAAAAAAAAAATCGTGTCCTGTCACACTTTTATTTGAGTTGTGTTTTTGTTAGATAAAGAATAAGATTTCGTGTTGTATTATATTTTAATTAAATCGTATTCATATTTAGTTAAAAAAATAAGTAAACACTAAAATATAAATCAATTAATGATTAGTTGTTAATATTTGTTATTTAAAGTTAAAAAAAATTATTTTGCTTAAATTGTATTTAATTATTAAATGGGATTTGATGTAAAAGTAAAAAATAAAGGATAAAAGAATAAAGGGTAATATTGTGATTGACAAAATTTTGGAGTGTACGAAGAATGTTCGGAGGGTTTTTAGCTCTACCCATGTGTGTATTCAAACATAAAGAGAAGATTTTTCTAATATATATTTCATGCAGATTGAGACTCCGTACATATATGTGTATAGCTCTTGTTTATGTCTTTTCTAAGTGATGTGTAATGTCATGTCAAGCAACAGTTGAAGACTTGAACTGGACAATGACACCTTAATCATGTTTTATCTTTATGGTTACATACAGACGAGGGTTGCATCATTAATCGTGTCTCATCTAGATGGCAAATTATGACGATTAGGGGTGATAATTCGAATTAATCGTGTTATTTTTTAATTGCATTAATTTTTATTTGAATATAAATTTTGAATATTTTTAAATTTATACAAATTAATTGTATCAATTTCGAGTTATTTTGAATTATTATTATAAATAAATTGTGGTGTTAAAAATTGTCAATCCTAATAACGACAAATGAATTACACAATTAGATACCTTAAAATTAAAAGATAATTATCGAAGTTCAACTTTAATTTACACAACCCTAACTTCATTTCTCTCTTTCCCTCTCCATAATTGCATCGAACTTGTTCGAAGCTCTAAATACTAATCCACATATCATGTTGCAATGAATTGAAAGAATTGTAAACCCACAAATCTAAGTCACAATGAATTGATTTTTTTTTTTTTGTACAAATCCCCAACTTTTAACTGTTGCAATGATTTATCTAATTTAAATCTTATATATTTTGCAAGTTTTTTTTTAACATGAGGGTAGGACTTTTAGTTTTGGGAATACGATGCAATTGGAGAATACCCCATGGCTGTTTTGGTCAAATATAGTTTAAACTTGAATTATGGGGATCCACTTTAACGAGTTAGACAAAGAATTATGTCTAATCTTTTTAATTTTATGCCTAAATATGTATAGTTAAGTGAAAAAAAACCAACGGATTATAGTTTTTTTTTTTTATGGGGAGGGAGCGTTAGATAGCAAGGTGTAATATATTTTATATCTTGTAGATTAACAAAGACATTAATTAGTATATTGTTTTACTCAAACCAAGGATTATATTACATTAACATAAAAGTTTATAGCAACTTTTATTTTTATCCACCATTCAAGCATATACATGTCTAGACATATCCAAAAAAAGTGATCGGTAGATAATAGGAGGCACTATCGTAAAACAAAAATTCATATATCGAGTATCCTTAGTCAATTTGGATAAAATATCACCAGTCCTTTGGCCTCGAGACAGCAAAATGGTACCCATATGTGATATGCATATCTAAGTAAAACAAGTAGCCAAAGTGAGGCAATCCGTGAGCAGCACACGGGCTTGCAACGCATAGTAAAAGTGAAGATAAAACCTGTTTCTATATGAATATATTTAAATCATTTTTTTAACATTAATTCTTCTCTTATAGTCCATAATTCAACAATATCATTAGTGATATTTTTTTTATTTGTATTTTTGACTTTCTAATCACACACTTATATCCACAATGTTGAGTTTAAAATTTAGAGGTGAGGATTTCATCAAAGGTGGTGGATAATTAGAGGTGAGGATTCCATTAAAATAAGAAGTAACTCGTTAAGATCATTATAATTTTTTTTGGGTATCATATCACGTGCGGTTAGAGCCAACATAAGTACACTTCGATTAATTCACGTTCACAGTATGTGACTTCTGCTTACTAAGCATTATTTCGATAATACCGAGAATCGAATTGTGAATCAAATCCGACCCACCCCTAAAACTATTCCAAAGAGAACGTTATACCACTTACCCAAGAGTATGGCTTCTCCCGTACATATAATCTGTCAAAGACTCATTTTCCTTTTATTGTATCAAATGTTCATACAGAGGCAATGCAAGGCAAAGTAGAGTTCATCATCGGAAATGCACCAAACACTGTCATAACAGGGAACGACAAGAAACATATAATACAGAATGTCTGATAAAAAGCCAGATTCCAGCTAAAGCAATAATAGTAATATATGCGTCTCCACATCTTTAATATATAATTTGTAATATATATGTACCTGTCAACGGCAAAGCACCAAGTTCGATACAAAATAAAAATAAAATAAAACCTTAATCAAACTCCCTCGTTGAAGATCGGATTGAAATGACACAAATCCAAATAAAATTATATTTAGTTATTAGGCCATCTCTAATGAGAGATGCACAAACAATGTATATTTAGATTTTTTGGATAAATTGTGGAGTGCGGTTGCCACAGTGGGTAAGGTGTAAAAACGAGTTGGGCGGGAGAGTTTTGGCCGCCCAAGGTCTGGGTGGAGGACATTTGTCCCCCCAGGGGCTGGCCCCACCCTCGGCGTAAGAGTTTTTACCGCCCAAATTCCTCCATTTTTGCCCGTTGCAATCCGGCCATTATAATCCAACCATTATAAAAATCTATCCGTTATTATAAAACCGCCCCTATATAAATCACACATCTACCTTCATTATTTATCATACCCATTATTATATATCTTTCATTCAAAATAGCACACATTATATATTCCGTAAAATAATTTATTTATTCATCAAAATGTTTCACATTCAAAGAAAATGGTGTGGCAAAAAGGCCAAACCAAATGAAAACCCACCTCCACCACCCAATTTACCAATCGTTTATCGAAATTTATTTCGTTTATCCGACGAAACACCTCGTGCGACGGACACAATTATTGATCCTAACGCACAAGCAAATGAGAGTCAATTTCACATGTGTGGTACTGTACAAGGTCCAATTGAAGTGTACGCAAGTTTATCTGACGTTCCTGCAGTCCGAGACGCCATAAACAATTTCGGGTTCTGTCATTTGTTCAGTGAAATTTATCCCAACTTGGATAACCAAATGACCGGTGCCTTAATTAGTAGGTGGTCGGAGAGAACACACATATTTCAGCTACCGTCAGTGGAATTGGGGATAACCCCGTTTGATTTTTTTCATTTAACCGGTAATTTATCAATATATTGCTACGCACTTTATTTATGTTAACTATTTATATATCATATTTGCAACTTTTAATCATTGTAAAATTTTCCCGTATCAGGAATTGAAATTGGTACCAATCCCATTTTGCCACCATTTCCTCATTCTAGTCCTTTTACGGTGGAGGAAATATTTGAATTATATTATCCTGGAATAGGCCACCCACAGTACAAAGGTCGAAATATTTCGTGTGCAACGTTAAAACAATACATGTTGCATTGGCGCCAACAAGATCCGCAACATAGATTAGCGAACGCGGATAAAATCGCTCGAGCTTTTATTGTTTATGTCATGAGCTCCATATTTTTTCCAACGGGCCACAATTCAGTGTTTGTGGATTGGGCAACTTATTTAGATGACATAAATGACATGGCTGCGAAAGATTGGGGTTCTGCCATTCTTGCCCGAATTTACTATGCACTTGAAGCATGTGCTGCAAATGTCCAGAAAACGGTTAATTGTTTTTGGCAATTAATAGAGGTAAAGTATTTATGAAGTGAACATTTCATTTTTTTTCAAATAATATAAATATAGTTACTATATGAAAGTACAAATTTATTAATAGCTTATTCTTATAAATCGCAGTATTATGGCTACGAGTACCTCCATACCATGGCTCCCCTATTGCACAATGATGCAGTGGAAAGATGGCCGCGTATTTTATGATGGGGGATCAATAATCGCGATAATGTTCAGGGACAAATGCGTTTTAAAAGTTCAGTCATGCAGGGGCAACTCGAAATGCGATCACCAGAGTAAATTATATGGAAACCGTTTATGAAATTACTGCAAAACGAGTTTCCTGCTGCTGTAGTTGCTCATGATTTTGCTCAGAGACGGTACATGCTCTTTGATCCGGAATTAGGTGGGAGTTGGTATCTCGGAGACCGTTGTTACCGTCAAATGACAAACCACATTGCTATCCCAAATAACCCACTATATCCAATGGCATTCATTCCTCTTCTATATATATGCAACATATTGGCAATTGGCAACCTGCAATTGCTAATGTAACAATCACAGGGCAGGATGAATGGCTTACATACTGGAGAGCTGTAACTAAGGGTCCAATATTACCTTCGTTAATTCGGTGGAAGAACCATGACGGAGTTGGGTTTGCCTCGATTGTACCACATGATTTACGAGTACCCATCGCACCGACAGATAAATGGCAAGCTCCACATTCGTACAACACACAGGGTCAACCTTCTTCCTCGAGTTTGATACCGTTATCACGGGAACTTGAGGTGACATATATTAGTGGAATTGGCACAACATTTATTCAGGTGAATCCACCAAGTACCACGAATGACTTGGCTCCGGCTGAATTTTACTCACGCGAACAATAGCGTGATATGGTTTTTTATGGAGAGGACTTCATCCAGAAAACAAGGTCCTTAACGTTAGAACGAGAGATTATGTTGCAGAGGCAAATTTGTGAGAAAGATCAAGAGATTGCAAATCTACGTGGGGCGGGACCGAGTTCGGCCACGGAACACTACCCTATTCCGCAACGTACACCCCCATATATATATGGAGATGTATATCGTAGTGCTTCTCCCAATATTTCTCATCCACCCTCCCAAGATCCTTTAGGATCGTCTTCTCAACCATCTCTTGCCGATGAAGTTTTTAGGATTTTCAACACATTTCCTTATGACCAATATGAGGGAAGAGGTCCAATGTAAATTGCATTTTTCAGTGTATTTTCCTTACGTAATTTTCCAGTGTATTTTCCATACAATGGGATTTTCCAGTGTGTTTTCCATTAACTATTTTATGTTACAATCATGGACATTAATACCAGTTATAATTTATTAATATTAACATATAAAAACATTAAAAAGTTACATAATCTTATCATTTTTATTTCCTATGCAACCACGGAACACAACATAAGGCATTCCCATCCCCCATCAACATGTTAGGTAGATTATGTACGAAATTCAAGTCTGAATCTATACCTTTGTAATCCGGGAGTTCCGAATCCGATTCATAAATTGCATCGTCAAGTTCGGTCTTTATCAAATGTTTAGAATGCCACCGCTCTAGCCTTCTCTCCATCTGTGCAATTTCGCGTTCCAATAAACGAATGCATTTTTTATTATCTTTCTTTATATCTTTGCAATATGTTGTTGATTTTACCCGTGGCACGGGTAAACCATGCCACTGACAATAGCACTCCAAATCACAATGTCTATCAAATAACTTAGGCCATTTCAAATGATCATCCCATGGAATATTTCCTTTCGTCGGCGTTAACTATTTCATCACATGATTAACATCGCCTAAGGAATGGAGTGTATATATAGGGATGTTTTCAAACACCCTTTTCTCACCAAACCAACCACCTTCATGGGGATCTTGGTAGATCCCTGGGTTAGTCAACACTTGTTCAACATTGTTGCGGGCCGCCTCATCATGGTCATCTCCAAATGATGTTGACGCTTTAGACTTAAACTTTTTCTTCTTGACCTGTTGCATCCTGCTTATCCCCCCATATGAGAGGAATTCATTTCGCATAACTTTTTTTTGCGGTGACCAGTTATAGTAGGGAAGTTTTTTACCGGATAAAGTTTTCAGGGAAACATGGGTTAAGGAGCGTGAATTTTCATCAGGCATGTACACTTGGTTATGCATTTTGTAGTTTATGATCTGAAGTTAGTATAGCTAAGATTTTGGTGTATATGTATGACAAAATGAAAAAAAATTTATTGACGCTATAACTAATAACGAGACGATCTACTTATACGGAAGAAAATGGTTGAATAAATGTTTACCGTTAAATTTTGGGCGGTTCTTTTTTTACCGTCCAAGTACGAGTGGTCACATGAACAAGTCAGAGGAGCCTTATTTACCGTTCAATTTCGGGGGTTCTTTTTTTACCGTCCAAGTACGAGTGGTCACATAAACAATTCAGAGGAGCGTTATTTACCGTTCAATTTTGGTTGGTTCTTTTTTTACCGTCCAAGTACGAGTGGTCACATGAACAAGTCAGAGGAGCCTTATTTACCGTTCAATTTTGGGCGGTTCTTTTTTTACCGTTCAAGTACGAGTGGTCACATGAACAAGTCAGAGGAGCCTTATTTACCGTTCAATTTTGGGCGGTTCTTTTTTTACCTTCCAAGTACGAGTGGTCACATGAACGAGTCAGAGGAGCGTTATTTACCGTTAAATTTTGGGCGGTTTTTTTTTTACCGTCCAAGTACGAGTGGTCAGATGAATAAGTCAGAGGAGCGTTATTTACCGTTAAATTTTGGGCGGTTCTTTTTTTACCGTCCAAGTACGAGTGGTCACATGAACAAGTCGGAGGAGCCTTATTTACCGTTCAATTTTGGGCGGTTCTTTTTTTTACCGTCCAAGTACGAGTGGTTAGATGAATAAGTCAGATTGGCGTTATTTACCGTTCAATTTTGGGCGGTTCTTTTTTTACCGTCCAAGTACGAGTGGTCAGATGAACAAGTCAGAGGAGCCTTATTTACAGTTCAATTTTGGGTGGTTCTTTTTTTACCGTCCAAGTACGAGTGGTCACATGAACAAGTCAGAGGAGCCTTATTTACCGTTCAATTTTGGGCGGTTCTTTTTTTACCGTCCAAGTACATATTTCAGTTGAAAGTGACTACCAAAATAATTGCAAGTACCGTTCAATACTATAAATAATCGATTTAGATAGATATTGAGCATAACAATATTTCCTCCTCGTATAATATTTTTTCCCACGTCCATAAAAAAATGTCTAACAACGATCTAGAGGAGATGATATTAGCGCAGATCGCCCAATCTTATGATCTTGACTCAGATGATGAAGCCGCCGCGATCCACAACAGATTGCAGAGTGCAATCTATCAATCGTCCTTACTACACAGTGGTAGGGAAATACATGAGAGAAGAACGGTGTAGAGGGATAGAGAGATGGGTCATCGAAATTTATGGAAAGATTATTTCCAAGAGAACCCCACTTATCCTGAAGAAATGTTCAGACGTAGGTTCAGGATGAACAAAGCGAGCTTCAATCGTATTTTAGAAGCATGCGGTGAAAAAGATTCATATTTCATACAGAGAGTCGATTGTGTTGGACGAATGGGATTAAGCTCTCACCAGAAGATTGTTTGTGCACTTCGTATGTTGGCGTATGGTGGATGCGGGAATTTGCAGGACGAATATTTAAAAATATCCGAGACGACAGCGATTGAGACTTTAAAACGATTCTGCAGGGCTATAGTGAAGGTGTTTAGCCCGGAGTATTGTCGCACACCTACAGTCGGAGATATTTCCCGCATGCAGCCCGAAAATGAACGACGCGGTTTTCCCGGGATGATTGAGAGCATTGACTGCATGCATTGGGAATGGAATAACTGTCCACATGCATGGAAAGGACAATATCAAGGACATTGTCATGCTGCCACTATTATTTTAGAGGCAGTGGCATCTTATGATACTTGGATTTGGCATTCGTTCTTTGGGATGCCTGGTGCATGTAATGATCTGAATGTTCTTGCCAAATCTCACGTGTTTGAAGAACTTCTAGAAGGAAATCGCACCCCTATGCACTTCGAAGTAAACGGAAACACATATGACACAGGTTACTACCTTGCAGATGGTATCTATCCGCCCATCGCAACTATCGTCAAGAGTTTCAAGAGACCAGTCACTCAAAAACAAAAGGTGTTCACACGAGCTCAGGAAGGAGCCCGAAAGGATGTGGAAAGGGCATTTGGGATCTTACAACAACAGTTCCACTTTATTCGCAACCCGGTGAATTTCTGGGAATATAAAGACTTACGTGTAATTATGAAGGCTTGTGTCATATTACACAATATGATTGTCGAGGAGGAGTTGCGTGACGGGACATGGCGAGCTGACCTGCCCTTATGTGACCCACCCCCATGCTTAAGCAGGCTGAGTCTCGCTGGCCACTATCAGTACCAGGTGCGGCAGGCAAAGATGTGGAACAAGGAAGCTCATAACTAGTTATGTGACGATCTTAAGGAACACATTTGGATTCGTCATGCAGAATCATCAACTTGATTGTAATTTCATTTTTGAACACATTTAAGATCTTATAACAATTATCTTCATGCTAAATAAAATTTGGTTTGATAATAATAGTCATTCATAAACATTGGTACAAAATTTAATAACTAATAAATTTGGATTACATATAGGACCCGACAAAATCTATTTATCTATTCTAAGAAGTTACGATATGATTGAGACCGACGCTGCATTATCTGTTTCATTCGCATCTCGTGAAAGGCATTTTGTTGGGGAGTGAATTTAGTTGTATCCATGTAAATAATCTGATCTTCGTCACGTTAGAGTTGAGCTTCGAACTCTTTGGTGCGAATTGAAATTAAACCATCAATCTTTTCATTTAGAGTTCTCCTGATTGCTTGTGATTCTGCAGAATTTTTGTCTTAAAGTGTGTTGAATTCTTCGGAGTTCTCTAAAAGGGACGTGTTTGTAGCCGCACTGTTGGCGGCCGCTCGTTTCTTTCCTCTATGTTTTGCCATTTTACGTCCTTCCGGTCTTCTAAGAGCATCATTGAATTCCCTTGATTCGTTGTCGTTCGAATAAAGCGGGCTCTCATTATTTTCTTCATCCGTATATTGTGAACCGGTGGTTGACATGGAATACTTTGGCAAGTCCTTCAGCACCTCGTAGCAGTGGTCGTAATTGAATTTATGACCTGCTTTGCTTAGAAAGTTATCTCTAGCTCGTTCGATCTATATGAAAAAAAAATTCCGCATTAGTGATGACAATTTAAGAATTTACTAATAAATAAATAAAAAACATGAATTTAATTGTAATTACCCACGTAACCTCCGTCGTGCCACTATCTTTTCCGTTTCCGTAAGCTTTCGACAAATTCGACGTATACAACAAACATTCTGCATTAATTTTTCGGTATTTTTCCTGCAACGCATTCTCGGTTCGTTTGTAAATAACAGCCTCGCTTGAGTTATATTCGTTGGTAATTTTTTTCCACAAGGTTGTTCGTGATTAGTTATTCCCCATACGACTATCTATAGAATATTTAACGTATGCCAGACAAAGTAACACCTCGTCGTGTGGAGTGAAATTTGGTAGCCGACTAGAACTTGGCGGAGTACTTTGTGAAGGAGTATCCATAGAAATTTTTTTTGAATTGATAACAAGTAAAATAAAACATCAAAGTGTTGGTGTTAAAGATTTTAGGGGAGCATAATATATATATACAAAAAAATTTGTTACCGTTTTAATTTTTGTTACCGTCATAATTTTTGTTGTCGTTAAGACGCAACTGTGTGGCTAATTATTATTTTTTATTTCTGGTGGAGCAGCTGGGCGGATGAAAGGTTCCTGCACAGATTCTGGGCGGATGACAATTAGCCGCCCACATTCTGGGCGGACAAGTTTTAGCCGCCCAGATGTGGGCCCCCCTCCAACACAATGCCTTCCGGCAATGCAAGTTTACACACCCCTTACACTTTCTCTCCCCTAAATGTATACATTTTCTTACCCAGTGTGAGCTTGGACAGTCTAAATGTATACATTTAGACTGTCCGTTGGAGATGGCCTTAGGAAACATTAAACAGTTAATGTTATTCCCTCGCCCTAGTTTAAACTTATCCTTGGTTATTCTTTTCACACCCTTGTTTCATGACTGGGGGTTGGTGAAGGATAGAGGTGACCATGAGTGGGACAGTCAATCCAGCCCATCTATCTCCAAAAATATAATAAAATTACAACGACTTGGGCTTATGGTACAAGCCGGTAGAACACTTTGTAATAAGGACGTTCATAGGTAAGAAAATGCACAATTCATCATACAAAAATGTAGAAAGGATGTAAATTTATATCTATGGGCCCTATTAGCGTGGACGGAAAACAATTTACTGTCCAGACTTACAATTTATTTTTTGTATTAAAAAAAATCTTAATTGCAAGAATATTTGTTGAGCAGGAGACACTTTACTGTCCAGAATGAGCGCCTTAGTTGGACAGGAGAATATAAACCGTCCATGCACAATTGTAAAAGTGACAATGAAAATGAGAATGGAAATGACAATAGAAAATCTTAATTGTAAAAATGACAATGGAAATGAGAATGTATATGTATATATTTACATTTTTTCCCACTTCCTCACTGCGGTTAACTATTTTTATGAACATTTAATTATTTAAATAATGACACATTTCATATTTGTTACAACATGATCTTACACTAAAAACAAAACAAAAAAAACTCAAGATTTGACCGCAAATGAAACTTTACAAATATGAATAAACAACTTTACTACCAATAAATAAGTTCGAACACACTTTTTCCCAAATTTTGTTATGTTAGACTATCTTAATTTTAATCAGCATACATACATTAGTTGAGCTTATCCTCAATATCATATATATAAATTTTTATTATTTTTGACAAATCACAATTCTTATTAAAGATGTGTAAAATACAATTCAAGTTTTCATTAATGTTCCATTACAAATTTCTTACTATATTTAATTAATATCATTGTAAGATTAGCTCATGAAATGGGCCGGGTTGGACCAAGACGAACTTCATTTTTTTAAGACCAGGTTTGGGCCAATCAATGATCATCCCATTTCAGACCATGCGAGACTTGGGTCAACCCTTAAGTTGTTACCATACACAACCAACCCATGAACAATCCTAGTGAGAGGTAGTAAGTGTGCAAATATTGAAACAATTAAGAGAAAAGTTTTATATGTAAAATAGAGGGGAGCAAGTGTAATAGTTACAATAGAGGGGTGGTAATTATAGTTATGTTTAATCAAAAGGGAGGCCCTTGGAATATAATCTTTCATTTTTTTACTTAAAAGATGGTGGATGGCCACAAGAATAAGGCCAGAGGTTTTGGTAACTCCTTAAACCTTTTACCAAACAAAGGCTTGAGCTACGAAATATCTAAAAAAGTGTAGAAGACATTTTAAGAAACTTATCAGATATGAGCTGAGTTAAGATGAGAAAAAAAGTGAGAAGATATCAATCGTTTTCATTACAGATCTTAAAAAATCAAACATCCTTTTATGGGTATCGCTATAATCCTGCCAAATATATATAACATGGTTGTACAACACGGCAGTGTCACCAGTTTCTTTCCATTTGTATATTCATCAGTGGGTATCAATACAGAAGTATTGGCAAACTTAAAAGAGATAAAGAGAGAGAGGATACCAAGTGTGCATTTCATTTTCAAGAACGAAAACTATATATGCACCGGACGGTTTTACCGGAGAATTAGCGGATCATCCTTTTTCTTTTTTTTTTCTTTTTTTTTAAGTTTCTATTACTTTGTTTTTAACCATTGAAATAAAAACAGTTTTTTATTTATAAAAAAAAGACAGTTTTCCTATTGATATAAAAACAAAGTTTTTCTTATATTAAATAAACAGTTTTTTATTAAAATTAAATTAAAAAATATTTCTTTCATAAATAAAAAAAATTATGTTTATTAACATGATATCGTGATTGATTAGTATTGCTGGCGCAGACCCACATTTGCACACCCACATCATTTGTTGGATGTAAATCCGGGCTAACGACACTAATCAAACTGTGTATTGAATATGGCGCGATATGTTTTTTTATATTATTTTTAACTCATTTATTCCCTTAAACACCTATTTACCCAATATTCTCTTATTTTTAAAGGTTCGCGCCAGCGGCACCCCTTATTTTTTAAATTAATTTTTGTTTAATGAGATATGTACCGGATGTTTTTACCGCAATATTACCGGATCTCCCCTTTTTCTTTTCTTTTTTAGTTTCTTATTCTTTTATTTTAACAACTGTTTATATAAAAAAACAGTTTTTTATTTAAAAAATAGTTTTCCTATTAATATAAAAAAAAGTTTTTTTATTTTATTTTCTTAAAATAGTTTTTTTTTTGTTATTTTTAATTAGTATTTTTGTTTTTTTATAATATTTTTAACTCATTTAGTCCCTCAATCACCCATTTACACAATATTATCTTATTTTTAAAGGTTCGCGCTAGCGGCACCCCTTATTTTTAAACCAATTTTTGTTTAAAAGTTCGACTTAAAAATTAATTTCTTAATAGAATAGTTTTTTTTTTTTAAAGTTTGACTTAAAAAACTAATATAATAAGAAATTATTTTTTTATATTATTTTTAACTCATTTAATGTCTCAAACACCCATTTGCCTAATATTCTCTTATTTTTAAGGTTTGCGCCAGCTGCACCCTCTATTTTTAAAGGTTTTTTTTTTAATTTTGCAACATTTAAAACATTTTTTGTATTTCTTAAAACTGTTTAAAGGTCCGCGTTAAAAAACTATTGTAATAAGAAATTATTTTTTTATATTATTTTTAACTCATTTAGTACCTCAAACACCCATTTACCAAATATTTTTTTATTTTTAAAGGTCAGCGTCAGTGACACCCCTTATTTTTAAACCATTTTTTGTATTTCTTAAAACTGTTTAAAAATATAAAAGAACAACTTTTTATTTATTTATATTAAACTAATTTTTATTTTTTGAAACAGTTTTTTTCACAAAGCTTTAACAAACACAAAGAAAGGAAGAGAAAAAAAAAGGGCATCCAGTAATTATCCGGTAAATTTGTCTGGTAAGTATATCAGTGCTCAAAATGAAAACTATATATGCACCGGACTCTTTTACCGGAGTATTACCGGATCAACCTTTTTCTTTCTTTTTTTCTTTTTTTAAAGTTTCTATTATTTTATCTTTAACAAATGAAATAAAAACAGTTTTTTATATATAAAAAAATAGTTTTCCTATTGATATAAAAAAAGTTTTTTTTTATATTAACTAAACAGTTTTTTATTAAAATTAAATTAAAAAATATTTTTTTCATAAACAAAAAAAATTATGTTTATTGACATAATATCACGATTGATTAGTATTGCTGGCGCGAACCCACATTTGCACACCCACGTCATTTGTTGAATGTGGATCCGGGCTAGCGACACTAATCAAATTGTGTGTTGAATATGGCGCGGTATGTTTTTTTTATATTATTTTTAACTCATTTAGTCCCTCAAACAGCTATTTACCCAATATTCTCTTATTTTTAAAGGTCCGCGCCAGCGGCACCCCTTATTTTTTAACTTAATTTTTGTTTAGTGAGACATGTACCGGATGTTTTTATTGGAATATTACCGGATATCCCCTTTTTCTTTTTCTTTTTTATAGTTTCTTATTCTTTTATTTTAACAATTGTTTATATAAAAAAACAGTTTTTTATATAAAAAAGAGTTTTCCTATTTATATAAAAAACAGTTTTTTTATTTTATTTTATTAGACTAGTTTTTTTTTGTTATTTTTAATTAGTATTTTTGTTTTTTATAATATTTTTAACTCATCTAGTCCCTCAATCACCCATTTACACAATATTCTCTTATTTTTAAAGGTCCGCGTCAGCGGCACCCCTTATTTTTAAACCAATTTTTGTTTAAAAGTTTGACTTAAAAATTAATTTCTTATTAGAATAGATCTTTTAAAAGTTCTACTTAAAAAACTAATATACTAAGAAATTATTTTTTTATATTATTTTTAACTCATTTAATGTCTCAAACACCCATTTACCTAATATTATCTTATTTTTAAGGTCCGCGCCAGCGGCACCCTCTATTTTTAAAGTTTTTTTTTTTTAATTTTATAACATTTAAAACAATTTTTGTATTTTTTAAAACTGTTTAAAAACTATTCTAATAAGAAATTACTTTTTTATATTATTTTTAACTCATTTAGTACCTCAAACACCCATTTACCAAATATTTTCTTATTTTTAAAGGACCGCGCCAACGACACCCCTTATTTTTAAACCATTTTTTGTATCTCTTAAAATTGTTTAAAAATGTAAAAATACAATTATTTATTTATTTATATTAAACTAATTTTTATTTTTTGAAATAGTTTTTTTCACAAAGCTTTAACAAACACAAAGAAAGGAAGGGGAAAAAAAAGGGCATCCGGTAATTATCCGGTAAATTTGTCCGGTATATGTATCACTACTCTTTGTCAAACTAGTCTCTGATAAAATATAATGAATAAAGATATATGCACCGGACCATTTTACCGAATAGTTACCGGATCAAAGTCGTCTTTTTCCAAACCAATGCATACATACATAAATGTACAATTTTTTAAACAAATCTTTCATTAAAAAATTGTACAATTGTTTTAAAAAAATTAGATCTTTTAAAAAAAATTAGATCGAGTTTTTTTATTTATATTAAACTAACTTTTATTTTCTGAAACAGTTTTTTCAATTAATAGTTGTTAGAATAGTGTTAGAAATAACAAAAAATTAAATGAGTTAACAATTAACTTTTTTTTTTTGTTATTTTTAATTAGTATTTTTTTTTTGTTTTTTATATTATTTTTAACTCATTTAGTCCCTCAAACACCCATTTACTCAATATTTTCTTATTTTTAAAGGCCCGCGTCAGCGGCACCCCTTATTTTTTAAGTTTTTATTTTTATTTTACAACATTTAAAATAATTTTTGTAGTTCTTAAAACTGTTTAAAGGTCCGTCCTCCTTTTTTTTACTGGATGTCAACTAATTGAGTCCCCCAAATACCCATTTACTCAATATTCTTTTATTTTTTTATTTTTTATTTCTAAACTGTTTAAAAATGTGGAAAAAAAGTTTTAATTTTTTTATATTAAACTAACTTTTATTTTCTGATAATTTTTTATTAAAATTAAAATTAAAATTAAAATTATATGTTGAACATGGATCCGAGAACGTGGGTCCGCGCCAGCGGCACTAACCAATCGCGATGTCAATTGCGTTGATGATGTGGGTCCGCTCCGGCAGCACTAACCAATCGTGACACGTCATTTCAGTGTGTCGCGCCCGACGAATATTCTCTTATTTTTAAAGATCCGCGCCAGCGGCACTCCCCCCTCCCACTCCAATATTCTCTTATGCATCTCACTGACGTGTCGTGTCGTGTTTGGTTCGTTTTGAGGGGTCTTATGGTGTGAGTCCCACCGAAACTTAAAAATGAAGCCATACACATGCGACACATCAGTGTCGCGCACAGATTTAGTCGGATTTGTGTGTCGTTGATTTTAATTTTTTCATAAAATCATTTTATAAACAGTTTTAAAAAATAGTTAAAAACTATTAAAAAAAACAGTTTTTTTATTAATAAAAGTCTATTTTTTTATGTATAAAAAACTGTTTTTAAAAACAAAAGAATAAGGAACTTAAAAAAAAAAGGAAAAAAGGGGATCCGGTAAAATACCGGTAATATATGCCGGTACGCATATCAGGACTCTTTCAAGAAAATCAAGAAACTTATGCATCTAGACACGCCAGAGATTTAAATTCATTGTCGGAGGCTTCGAGGCGTTAGCCCCTAGAAGAAAAAAAAGGGTTTTATGGTCTAGTCCTTTGATTAAATATATTGGACAAAAAAATCGGTGAAATAAATTTTAAATGATTAGGTTCAACATATAAATACTGTCAATCTAAAAAAAAACATAAACCTCATCTGCTATTGGAGGTTTCTCTACAACTAACTACTATTCTCCTAAATCGAAAATAAAATTAAAAATTGATGCTTTTTTCGTGTGTCCAATAATCGATTACAGTGTTCTTAATTGATTCTACCTATATCACTTGGCTCTATCATTTGTAAGTTTATCTTTATCAGCAATTGATTTTTCTATTTTCGATCAATTACAATATGTCAATGTACTTTGTTTTGATTTAAGAAACTCATTGTAATTTCGTAATTCATGTGATTGAATAATTTTTTATATGTTTTATATCTATATGTTTTGATTTTGTGTCTTTTATGCATTTATGTTTGAATTCTTCATATATAAGATTATATTTATCAATATTTGTAATTGTTAGTCGAATTTGCTGAATGAATATTATTAACGTTTCATTATAATTTTAAGAGTACTTAATTTTGAGTTAGTATTGAATCACTTATTGATATAGGTATGCGCTAGCGGAACTAACCAATTTGACATCAGTTTTCAAAGTACACGCAGTGTTTATAAAGTAGACGTGATTATTTTTTTGAAAATATACGTCTACTTTATTATTTCATGTATAGGTTTTTAAACAGTACCTGTAATTTTATATTAATTATATATAAATATTTTGATATTTCATGCATTAAATTATTGCACACATTTTTAGAATTGTTGGCCTTAAAGTAAATATTTTTCGTCTCTCTTTTACTGCAGGACATTATGGTAAGTAGTATAATAGCAAGGTGTTGTTATTTGGATAATATGACTTGTATTGAAATATTTGAAGATAGCTCATTAAATTTCATATGCAATGAGTTGTGTATTAGGCTTACTAATTTGAGAAGTGAGAGTTTTTCATTGAGGTATTCATTTGGTGATGAATGTCAGTTCATGTTGGTTTGCGACAACGATGTTTGTTGTATGTTGCGATCCCAATTGATCGTGAAAGCTAATTTCATTTGGATATATATCATTGATTCACTAGAATTTCCAAGTAATACATGTCGTGAACGGGTTGAATGCTCTAATCGAATTTTTGAAGGGGTTGACTGCAGTAATACAAGTTCTGAGAGGGTTAACAGTGGTGATACAAATACACAGAGGTTAGAGTCTTTATCATCAGGAACTAAAAATGATTTTAATAGTTGCGTTGAAAATGACTTTTATCTTGGAGGTGTGGAACCAAGTAAGTCGAAAGTCTATCTTTCGAATGGTTGGAAGACATATATAAGTCATGAGCAACAGTGTTTTGAAGGAGGTGTAGTGGAATTTCGAAATAAATTGCGAAAGTATGTCGTTGAGGTTGGGTTGAAGTATGTGTATTTGAAGAATGATAAAACTCGAGTGACGGCTGAATGCTTTAAAAAGACTACTAAGAATTGCATGTGGAGAATTCATGCTTCAATATCTACAATAAATGGATACTTTTACATACGAAGTTTGAATAATGATCATACATGTAGAGGTGTCTTTCGTAGTCCGTCAGCCAAAATGATAGCCTCCAAGTTGATTTCAACATTGGTAGCTGATGATCTTGGAGATAACCCGCTATTGAGACCAATTGATGTAGTTAGAGATATGAAGAAGAATTATGGTCTTGATATAGCTTATCAATATGCATAGTGTGCGAAAGAGATGGCTACTATTGATATACATGGTGATGAAAAGGTTTCTTATGCATTAATGAAAAATTATCGTGACCTTCTATTGCAGTATAATCCCGAGTCGCATTGCATCCTTGACGTAGAACATGAGAGTAAAAAATTCAAGAGAATATTTGTAATGTTTAGAGGATGTATTTATGAATTTCAGTACTGCAGACCTGTTTTATTTCTTGATGGTGCCTTTTTAAAGAGCCGTTACTAGGGAACAATAATGTTTGCAACTACAAGGAATGGGAACAATGGTAAATTAATTCTAAATATTTTATTTTGTGTATTGCATTGACATTTTGTTTGTTCCATTCCAGATCATCAAAATACAAGCATAAAAATATAAAGTACCTTTAAATGTCTTTGCTTTAGTTCACGTGTACTTTTCATTTTTCTGCATGTATTTTGATGATATGTCTTATTATGTGTAATACTAACTAAAGTACAGGCATAGTACATGTCAAGTACACGCGAATGTTTTTGTTAATTTCACGTGTACTTTTCATTTATATGTGTGTACTTTGATGATGATGTTGTTATGCTGAATACAAACTAAAGTACACGTATATTATATGTCAAGTACATGTGAATGTTTCTGTTAATTTCACGTGTACTTTTCTTTTTTATGCGTGTACTTTGATGATGTTATATTGAATTCAAACTAAAGTACACGCATCGTACATGTCAAGTACACGTGAATGTTTCTGTTAATTTCATGTGTACTTTTTATTTTTATGCGTGTACTTTATTGATATGTGTTGTTATTTAGAAATAATAAAACCAAGTACACTTTAAAATGTAAAGTACCTTTGAATGTATTTGTTTAGTTCACCTGTACTTTACATTTTTATGCGTGTATGTTGATGTTAGTGTTGTTATTTGAAACTAATTCAAAGTACAAGCAAAAGATTGGAAAGTAAACGTGCATGTTTTTTTATCTTTATCACGTGTACTGTACATTTTATGTTTTGTCTTGTTAGTTACAAACAATTTAAATTAAACATTTAATATATTTTCCACGTGTTTTAAGGTCTGCGCCAGCAGCATCAATTTACGATGTGTTCTGCGTGGATACGTTATTTATTTTAATTTTGATATTTTTTTATATTTCAGGCCTTTTTTCTATTGCATATACTATTGTTGATTCTGAAACTGAAGCTAACTGGATGTGGTTTCTTGTCAATTTGCATAGTGCAGTAGTTGAGCAATATCGAAACATAACATTTATATCAGATCGAAACAATGGATTACTTGAAGCTGTTTAGATGGTCTACCCATTGTCTGCACATTCCTACTGTATACATCATTTATAAGGGAATATAAAAAAGAAAATTCGTGGGAATTGTGGTGGATTTCGAAAGAAAATTGTTAAAGATTTTTTTCTTATGCATATGCTGTCTCAGTAGATGAATTTCACAAAAATATTGAAGCATTGAAAAAGGAAGGAGGAGCTGTTATTGATGATTTCATTAATAGTTTGCCTCCCGAGAATTGGTCCTGTGCATATTTCCCTGGTAAACGGTATGGTGACATGACATCTAGTGTTGCGGAGTCAATCAATTCATGGATATTGGAGGAAAGGAATTTACTAGTAATCTATATGCTTTATAAATTGAGAGTGAAGATTATGAATTTCAATGCAAACAAACTTGTGGAGTCTGACACTTGGGCAAATAACCTATGTCCTTTTTTTTCAAAAGTTACTAAATAAAAATTGGAATAAAAGCCGACATTGGACTATTAGTCGCTCAAGTCAAAATGTATTTGAAGTTCATTCAGAAGTGCGAGCAACAGTTGACTTAGGAAAAAGGACTTGTTCTTGTAAGAGTTGGAAAATTAGATGTTTTCCATGTTCTCATGCTGTTTGTGTTGTACAGAGAAAATTGACCAGTATTTATGATTATATTGAGGAGTACTATAAGGTATCTTTCTACAGAAAATCATACTCGATACCTATAGTTCCTCTTACTGATTTGATTTCCTTAAATATTCATATACTTGAAAATCCATCTGCCTTCCAACAATGACTAAGAGACCGACAGGCAGGCCAAAAATAAGGGAATAAAGTCTTCTGGTGAGATCTAGTAAGGGAAGTTACTTGCTCGAGATGTAGTAAAATGGGTCATTGCAGGTCTACTTGTAAGGAACCCATTTGATTACGTTTAAAATTGTTGAATTGATTCATTTTAACCATTTGATTGAATAAATTAATTAATAAACCATATGTTTCACATAAATGAATGTAATTTTAGTTTTTAGTCTCATTTTTTAGTTTATTTTTGTATAGCTGTATACGTATTAATGCGTGTACTTTATGAAATATGCGTGTACTTTATGAAGTACACGCAGAATATATAGTACACGCATTTAAAAATGGATTTGGTCAGTTCAGTCTGTGTGTACTATATAAAAGCATGTGTGTACTTTATTCATTACATTTAATTTAGATTTACTTGATGAAATATGCGTGCACTTTATGATGTACACGCATGAAGTACACGGATAATATAAATATATTATGCGTGTACTTTATGAAGTACACGCATAATATACGTGTACACGCATTTAAATATATGTGTACATGCATGTTTTTATAAAGTACACGCATATAGATATGACCAAAATCTAATTCAATATACGTGTACTTTATGTATTCAGCATGTACTATTTGGAAAATGGTTTTGGACATTATTACAATGTGCTTGTACTTTATAAATGACACTTATGTCACTCATATTCTTAAATTCCTATGTGTATTATGGTTCGCGCCAGTAGCATTATTATACAAGTATTCAATAAGCGTGTACTTTATAAACAATGCATGTACTTTATAAAGTGCATGTGTAATATATAAAGTACACGCATTTATATAATGGTTTGGGACAATGCCTTGTACGCGTGCTTTATAAAAACTTACGTGTATTATAATACTTGTATAATAGATATAATCGTATTTTGACATATTTTGACAATACAATCATATTTTAACATACCAATTTTTTTATAATAAATGATATTAATGTTTACATTTTTTACAATATACGTGATTATTTTTATAAAGGTTCACATGTACTTTACTATATTTGGTGTATGATATAAGTGAGAATACATGCATGAAAGAAATAAATTTTTTATTAAAACAGAAAAATAAAGTAGAATTTTTTCACATAACAAAAGCTGAAAAAAACTAAAGAAGGCTTCTATTTGGGAAATTTGTTAAAGGCATCTATGGTGTCAGGAAGAGAGTCAATTAAATTCGATCATACTCGAATTTTTTCTTCTATGACAGCTACAAGGCCTTCATGGTGCGCCTTCTTCTCCTTCAGCTTGGCGATTTTCAAGGGAACTTCTTGTCTATAGAAAGATATGAGGTCTTCATGTGTTTGAGGAGGGTCCTAATCCACATCAAATAAATCTATGGGATTGGGTGGAAGTCCAGAGTAGCCTTCCCTCACATATGTTTGAAACTGCTCAAAGGCAGTTTCATATGAGAAAAGATTTTCCTTAATTTGCCTTATTTTTTTTATTTATTTATTTCATCTCTCTCAAGAGTATCTCACAACTTTTCAACTGGAATAGTCATTATGTAATCTTTACCCTAGATGTAATGGTTAAGAAAGGAACAAATATTACTCTTTTATAGAAAAAGTTAAAGCTATTTATTTCTTTGACCAGAAGTAATTGGGAAGTGAGTAGTTCAGCTTAATAAATTGATTTGGGTTATTGTGTCCTTCTAAATAAATATATAATGTAGTTTTCAATTAAAAATAAAAAATTATTACATTAACTAGTGCATGCAGATTATTTATATTTTATGTACTTGGAAGAATTCATGTGTGTACTTATTAATTATCACTTGTAGTTTTGGTTAAAATGCATGTACATTGTTTCATAACACTCAGGTGCATTGTTTGTCTATACCTTACATAGATTGTGGTCCGCACCAGCGAAAATAAACCATTTTGGTGTAATAAATATTGTAAACAATAACCAATATAACACAAAATAAATTACAAATATGGTGTGTATTTGAATCAATTTACACTATACCAAAAACACCAATTTGGCACACCTTGATGTTAAAAATCTGTCACAGTTTAAAACTGTGCCAAATTTGGCACGGTTTAATGATAATCTGGCACACTTTTAAGCAGTGCCAAATTTTGGCACCGTTTAAAAGTGTGCCAAAATTAAGAACACTTTGCTAAAATATAAATATCCTAAAAAAAAAAATTACCTCCTTCGATTATTTTTGGTATCCCGCTCTTTATCCTCTCTCTCTCTCTCAAGAAATCCCCTAGTTTTTCTCAGCCCGATTCTTCTTGGGACCAACCCACCCACAACCAAAAATCTTACATCGTATAACCTCTCTACATCCCCGCCTCTGTCCGCCGTCAATGGAGATTCGACCCCGACCTCGAAGCGGTACGCCTCCGCAGCGTCTCTTACGAGTCCTAGGGATGCGTATCGCCTGTCTCTTGTAGCGTCTACTTTTCGGTCGACGGCGGAATCTGACGCTGTTTGGGAGAGATTTTTGCCTTCTGATTATCAGGAGATGATTGGTCGTTCGGATCAAGATGATTGCCCGCTGGTGTTTGGGTCAAAGAAAGAGTTGTATCTTTACCTCTGCGATCATCCCATCATTATCGACAGAGGTACTAAGGTAAATTTTTATGGATTTGTTTGGAATTTATGTTGAACCTCTATTAACTTAAATTTAACATACGAAAACTTTAATGGAAAAGTTGAAGACTCGTGCTAATGATAATTGTGAATTAAATTCTACCTTTTCTGATGCTGGACCATTTATGGGATAAGAAATTCCAATGTGAATGAAATACAAATGGCTATTTAAACTATAAAAAAAATTACAATTTACGTCGAAAAATCCCAAGTCACTCCTTGCTTATAATGTGAAATAATAAATTGTTTGAATGTCATAGTAGTTATGATGATGATGGTGACGAGGGAAGAAAAATTGGAAATGAAGTGGAAGAGGAAATGACGAGGAAAGAAACGGACATGGAAGAAGGTGAGATAAGGCTGGGCCAATTTTGTCCAAGAATGAGGTTAAGGTAATAATAAGCCCTTCCATTTCAATGCCTTTTTTTTCTTTTCAATTTCGTGTATAAAATAAGCATTGATAAGCTAGAGTTTTATGAATTGTTGTGTTTTTTTTTATTTAATATGTTGGATTATACGTGCGTGTGTGTGTGTGTATACTGATAAGCTAGAGTTTTATGAATTAGGGGTGTTTAATTGAATCTAGTGAAATTGCTTCTAAAATTTTGAAGTTTTGAGAGCATTATTCTAAGAATTTAAATAGTTCAATTATTTTTTGTAAAAAAAAGGTATGTTTTGCACATCTTATATATTTTAACCTAAAAAAGTATGAAAGTCTAAATTTATGTATCATCTGTGTATGTATTTATTTGGTTTTATAATATTTTCTTAACTTTCAAGATGCTCAAAGGTGATGGAAATAAGGGGTGACCATGTTAAGAGTCTTTTGATGTTCAAATCGGATTAGATAAATCAGTTGTGCTGAATTAGTCATCTATTTCAAAAGCATTATTTATTCTTCGTAATGAAGTTGGCTCTATCGTTGAAACAGTTACATGTATCTATGTTTCAATACTGTTCTTACAGTCATTTGTATCACTATGTAAGATGCTATCATTCAACTCCGTTTAGTTATTGGAAAATGATGTATCAAAATTTTGTATATTGAATAACAAAATGTCCATCAATTGCAAATACTTGAATTGATGATTAACTTTTGATACATCAATTGCAAATACTGTTTTATTTCACACTTGAATTGATGATTAACTTTTGAATTTGATTGGGTTTGGCTAAACAAGGACTATTAGAGAAATCATAAGAGGAAGATGCTTGCTACACTTGGAGTTTTGGCTAAACATGGAGTATGAGAAGGCTTCTCTAATTGGTACGTTGGGAACAATCAAATTTTAGACTCGGATATGGTTTGGATTCGTCAATTTGGGATAATCTTAAAAACTAACTTCTGAAATGCTATTGAATTTGTATGTATGTATGATTTTGTGGGTGTTTAGGAAATTTGGCTAAACAAGAGCACCGGATGGGTATTCTTGATAAGGCATTGACGATTACAGGGATTGATGATTGGAAATATTAGATCACATTTGAACTGATGAATCTAGGTGAGCACTTTAGTGTTGTAATTGGGTTTTGATTTTTGTGATTGTCTATACAATCACTATTATTCTATGCCCTTTTTCTTTCGCCATATCAATGTTATTATACTCTTTGTTTCATGTAGTTTTCTACCTCTTTGAGAATATGACAATAATTTTAAAACATCTAGATTAAGCTTAAAAAGATTAACCATGATCATCTTCCATCACAATCTTTGATCTCTAGATCAATTCAATACATCTTAAGCACAATCAAAGGTAGATTATTCACTATATGCACAAATGTGTTAATTAATATCCATACATATCCATATAATAAAGCACAATATAACGCGTTTCCTAATGGCACATAATGATACCCAATTATACTCATAAAAGGGACATGTTATCAATTTCACACTCATGTGTGTATAATCATATATGGGTACTGTAATATTAAAGAGTTTGATCCAGTGCTGGGTGGGAATTGAATGCAGGTATTGGGGAGGTTTGGATATCAAAAGGCCAGCATAGGCTGCCAGTGATTTGTTTGGTTTTATTTTACAAATGTTCAACTCAGGCCAGTTCCATCCAATCTTAATCAAGTTTCTACAGGTAACTATTATTTAGTACCCATTTATTAACCTTTTAAAATGCAATGAATTATTTCTACTCAACATTTATAGTTTGTCTTTTTAATTATATATCTGATCATTCCTTTTAAAGTTTGAAAATCACTTCATGGATTACTTTATGAGATTATTTAGTTAAATTGGTGGAAGGGACTTACTGGTGGTTTGGTTTTGGAATTTGCTGTTGCTGTTGAGTTTATTTTAAATGTTAAAACATGTTGGATTTAACGAATAAACAAATGAAACCATATCAAAATTTTCTAAAATCCATAAACGTTCAAAATTGATTAAAAACATACCGTTAGAGAATATGACGATATAAGAGGCATGCACAACTCGCACGGGACCAACGTAAATTGTTTGAACTGACCACGTAGTCCCGGGTCTCCCAGTTTGAGAATAGGACGATAATTTGCAAAAATTAACACTTAAACTTAAAAACAAGCCGTTAAAGGGTGAAAACCTAAACCACCCCCCAAACGACCCCGTAAGAGGCACGTACACCTCGCACGGGACCAATGTAACTTGTATGAACTGACCGCGTATTCCCAGGTCTCCCGATTTGAGAATATGACGATAATTTGCAAAAATCAGCACTTAAACTTAAAAATAAGCCGTTAAAGGGTGAAAACCCAAACCACCCACAAACGACCCCGTAGGGGGCACGAACACCTCACACGTAACCAATATAACTTGTTGGAACTGACCTCGTAGTCCCGGGTCTCCCGGTTTGAGAATATGACGATAATTTGCAAAAAATCACACTTAGAGTTAAAAACAAGTCGTTAAAGGGTGAAAACACAAACCAGTCCCCAAACGACCCCGTAGGAGGCACGAACACCTTGCACGAGACCAATGTAACTTGTTGGAACTGACCGCGTAGTCCCGAGTCTCCCGGTTTGAGAATATGACGATAATTTGTAAAAATCAACACTTAAACTTAAAAACAAGCCATTAAAGGGTGAAAACCCAAACCAGCCCCCAAACGACCCCATAGGAGGCACAAACACCTCGCACGGGACCAATGTAACTTGTAGGAACTGACCGCATAGTCCCGGGTCTCCCGGTTTGAGAGTATGACGATAATTTACAAAAATCAACACTTAAACTTAAAAACAAGCCGTTAAAGGGTGAAAACCCAAACCACCCCCCAAACGACCCCGTAAAGGGCACGAACACCTCACACGAGACCAATGTAACTTATTGGAACTGACCGCGTAGTCCCGGATCTCCTGATTTGAGAGTATGACGATAATTTGAAAAAATCACACTTGTTAAGAAGGGTGAAAATCCAAACTAGCCCCATAACGACCCCATAGGAGGCACGCACACCTCGCACGAGACCAATGTAACTTGTAGGAACAGACCGCGTAGTCCCGGATCTCCCAGTTTGAGAGTATGACGATAATTTGTAAAAATCACACTTAGAGTTAAAAACATGCCGTTAAAGGGTGAAAATACAAACCAACCCCCAAACGACCCCGTAGGAGGCACGAACACCTCGCACGGGACCAATGTAACTTGTAGAAACTGACCGCGTAGTCCCGGGTCTCCCGGTTTGTGAGTATGACGGTAATTTGCAAAAATCAATACTTAGAGTTATAAACATGTCATCAAAGGGTGAAAACCCAAACCATCACCCAAACGACCCCGTAGGAGGCACGAACACCTCGGACGGGACCAATGTAAATTGTAGAAACTGACCGCGTAGTCCCGGGTCTCTCGGTTTGAGAGTATGATGATAATTTGCAAAAATCACACTTAGAGTTAAAAACACGCCGTTAAAGGGTGAAAACCCAAACCAGCCCCCAAACGACCCCGTAGGAGGCACGAACACCTCGCACGGGACCAATGTAACTTGTAGGAATTGACCGGGTAGTCCCGGGTCTCCCGGTTTGAGAGTACGACGATAATTTGCAAAAATCACACTTATAGTTAAAAACATGCCGTTAAAGGGTGAAAATACAAACCAGCCGCCAAACGACTTCATAGGAGGCACGAACACCTCGCACGGGACCAATTAAACTTATAGTAACTGACCGCGTAGTCCCGGGTCCCCCGGTTTGTGAGTATGATGGTAATTTGCAAAAATCAATACTTAGAGTTAAAAACATGTCGTCAAAGGGTGAAAACCCAAACCATCCCCCAAACGACCCCGTAGGAGGCACGAACACCTCGTACGGAACCAATGTAACTTGTAGGATCTGACCGCGTAGTCCCGGGTCTCCCGGTTTGAGAATATGACGATAATTTGTAAAAATCACACTTAGAGTTAAAAACATGTCGTTAAAGGGTGAAAACACACACCAGTCCCCAAACGACCCCGTAGGAGGCACGAACACCTCGCACGGGACCACTGTAACTTGTAAGAACTGATCGCATAGTCCCGGGTCTCCCGGTTTGTGAGTATGACAATAATTTACAAAAATCAACACTTAGAGTTAAAAGCATGCCGTCAAAGGGTGAAAACCAAACCATCCCCCAAACGACCCCTTAAGACGCACGAACACCTCCCACGGGACCAATGTAACTTGTAGGAACTGACGGGGTAGTCCCGGGTCTCCCGATTTGAGGGGTGGCAATTCGGGTTAGTCGTGTCATTTTCGGGTCGCGTTGATTTTTATTTGAGTATACGTTTTAGGTACTCTTAAATCTATACAAGCTAATCGTGTCAAGTTCGGGTCATTTCGGGTTATTACCATAAACGGGTTATCGTGTCAAAAATTGCCAGCCCTATTTGAGAGTATGACGATAATATTCAAAAATCACACTTAGACTTCAAAACATGCCGTTAAAGGGTGAAAACCCAAACCAGCCCCCAAACGACCCCGTAGGAGGCACGAACATCTCGCACGGGACCAATGTAACTTGTAGGAACTGATCGCGTAATCCCGGGTCTCTCGATTTGAGATTATGACGATAATTTGCAAAAATCACATTTAGACTTAAAAAGGGTGAAAACCCAAACCATCCCCCAAACGACCCCGTAGGAGGCACGAACACCTCGCACGGGATCAATGTAACTTGTAGGAACCTACCGCGTAGTCCCGGGTCTCCCGGTTTGAGAAAATGATAATAATTTCCAAAAATCAAAACTTAAACTTAAAAACAAGCTGTTAAAGGGTGAAAACCCAAACCACCCCCAAACGGCCCCATAGGGGGCACGAACACCTCGCACGGGACTAATGTAACTTGTTGGAACTGACCGTGTAGTCCCGGTTCTCTCGGTTTGAGAGTATGACGATAATTTACAAAAATCACACTTAAAACTTAAAAACAAGCCGTCAAAGGGTGAAAACCCAAACCAACCCCAAACGTCCCCGTAGGGGGCACGAACACCTCGCACGGGACCAATGTAACTTGTAGGAACTGACCGCGTAGTCCCGGGTCTCCCGATTTGAGAGTATGACGATATTTTGCAAAAATCAACACTTAAACTTAAAAACAAGTCGTTAAAGGGTGAAAACCCAAACCACCACCCAAACGATCCCGTAGGGGGCACGAACACCTCGCACGGGACCAGTGTAACTTGTTGGAACTGACTGCGTAGTCCCGGGTCTCCCGGTTTGTGAGTACGACGGTAATTTGCGAAAATCAATAGTTAGACTTAAAAACATGTCGTCAAAGGGTGAAAACCCAAACCATCTCCCAAACGACCCCGTAGGAGGCACGAACACCTCGCACGGGACCAATGTAACTTGTAGGAACTGACCGCGTAATCCCGGGTCTCTCGGTTTGAGATTATGACGATAATTTGTAAAAATCACATTTAGACTTAAAAAGGGTAAAAACCCAAACCACACCCCAAACGACCCCGTAGGGGGCACGATCACCTCGCATGGGACCAATGTAACTTGTTGGAACTGACCGCGTAGTCCCGAGTCTCCCGGTTTGAGAATATGATGATAATTTGTAAAAATCAACACTTAAACGTAAAAACAAGCCATTAAAGGGTGAAAACCCAAACCATCCCCCAAACGACCCCGTAGGAGGCACGAACACCTCGCACGGGATCAATGTAACTTGTAGGAACCTACCGCGTAGTCCCGGGTCTCCCGGTTTGAGAAAATGATAATAATTTCCAAAAATCAAAACTTAAACTTAAAAACAAGCTGTTAAAGGGTGAAAACCCAAACCACCCCCAAACGGCCCCATAGGGGGCACGAACACCTCGCACGGGACTAATGTAACTTGTTGGAACTGACCGTGTAGTCCCGGTTCTCTCGGTTTGAGAGTATGACGATAATTTACAAAAATCACACTTAAAACTTAAAAACAAGCCGTCAAAGGGTGAAAACCCAAACCAACCCCAAACGTCCCCGTAGGGGGCACGAACACCTCGCACGGGACCAATGTAACTTGTAGGAACTGACCGCGTAGTCCCGGGTCTCCCGATTTGAGAGTATGACGATATTTTGCAAAAATCAACACTTAAACTTAAAAACAAGTCGTTAAAGGGTGAAAACTCAAACCACCACCCAAACGATCCCGTAGGGGGCACGAACACCTCGCACGGGACCAGTGAAACTTGTTGGAACTGACTGCGTAGTCCCGGGTCTCCCGGTTTGTGAGTACGACGGTAATTTGCTAAAATCAATAGTTAGACTTAAAAACATGTCGTCAAAGGGTGAAAACCCAAACCATCTCCCAAACGACCCCGTAGGAGGCACGAACACCTCGCACGGGACCAATGTAACTTGTAGGAACTGACCGCGTAATCCCGAGTCTCTCGATTTGTGATTATGACGATAATTTGCAAAAATCACATTTAGAGTTAAAAACATACTGTTAAAGGGTGAAAACCCAAACCAGCCTTCAAACGACCCCGTAGGAGGCACGAACACCTCGCACGGGACCAATGTAACTTGTAGGAACTAACTGCACAATCCCGGGTCTCCCAGTTTGAGAGTATGACGATAATTTGCAAAAATCACACTTAGACTTAAAAAGGGTAAAAACCCAAACCACCCCCCAAACCACCTCGTAGGGGTACGAACACCTCGCACGGGACCAATGTAACTTGTTGGAACTGACCGCGTAGTTCCGGGTCTCCCGGTTTGAGAGTATGATGATAATTCGCAAAAATCACACTTAGACTTAAAAATAAGCCATTAAAGGGTGAAAACCCAAACCACCCCCCAAACGACCCCGGAGGGAGCACGAACACCTCGCACGGAACCAATGTAACTTGTAGGAACTGACCGCGTAGTCCCGGGTCTCCCGATTTGAGAGTATGACGATAATTTGCAAAAATCAACACTTAGAGTTAAAAACATGCCGTTAAAGGGTGAAAATACAAATCAGACCCCAAACGACCCCGTAGGAGGCACTAACACCTCCCACGGGACCAATGTAACTTGTTGGAACTGACCGCGTAGTCCCGAGTCTCCCGGTTTGAGAATATGATGATAATTTGTAAAAATCAACACTTAAACGTAAAAACAAGCCATTAAAAGGTGAAAACCCAAACTAGCCCCCAAACGACCCCGTAGGAGGCATGAACGCCTCGCACCGGATCAATGTAACTTGTAGGAATCTACCGCATATTCCCGGGCCTCCCGGTTTGAGAAAATGACAATAATTTGCTAAAATCAACACTTAAACTTAAAAACAAGCCGTTAAAGGGTGAAAACCCAAATTACCCCCAAACGACCCCGTAGGGGGCACGAACACCTCGCACGGGACCAATGTAACTTGTTGGAACTGAACGCGTAGTCCCGAATCTCTCGGTTTGAGAGTATGATGATAATTTGAAAAAATCACACTTGTTAAAAAGGGTGAAAACCCAAACTAGACCCCAAATGACCCCATAGGAGGCACGAACACCTCGCATGGGACCAATGCAACTTGTAGGAATTAACCGCGTAGTCCCGAGTCTCCCGGTTTGAGAGTATGACGATAATTTGCAAAAATCACACTTAGAGTTAAAAACATGCCGTTAAAGGGTGAAAATACAAACCAACCGCCAAACGACTCCATAGGAGGCACGAACACCTCGCACAGGACCAATGAAACTTATAGGAACTGACCGCGTAGTCCCGGGTCTCCCGGTTTGTGAGTATGATGGTAATTTGTAAAAATCAATACTTAGAGTTAAAAACATGTCGTCAAAGGGTGAAAACCCAAACCATCCCCCAAACGACCCCGTAGGAGGCATGAACACCTCGCACGAGACCAATGTAACTTGTAAGAACTGACCGCGTAGTCCCGGGTCTCCCAGTTTGAGAGTATGACGATAATTTGTAAAAATCAACACTTAAACTTAAAAACAAGTCGTTAAAGGGTGAAAACTCAAACCACCACCCAAACGATCCCGTAGGGGGCACGAACACCTCGTACGGGGCCAGTGTAAGTTGTAGGAACTGACCGCGTAATCCCGGGTCTCCCTGTTTGAGAGTATGGCGATCATTTGCAAAAATCACACTTAGACTTAAAAAGGGTAAAAACCCAAACGACCCCGTAGGGGGCACGAACACCTCGCACGGGACCAATGTAACTTATTGGAACTGACCGCGTAGTCCCGGGTCTCCTGGTTTGAGAGTATGACGATAATTTGCAAAAATCACACGTACACTTCAAAACAAGCCGTTAAAGGGTGAAAACCTAAACTAGCCCCCAAACGACCCCGTAGGGGGCACGAACACCTCGCACGGGACCAATGTAACTTGTAGGAACTGACCGCATAGTCCCGAGCCTCCCGATTTGAGAGTATGACGATAATTTGCAAAAATCAACACTTACACTTAAAAATAAGTCGTTAAAGGATGAAAACCCAAACGACCCCGTAGGAGGCACGAACACCTCGCACGGGACCAATGTAACTTGTTGGAACTGACCGCGTAGTCCCGGGTCTCCCGGTTTGAGAGTATGAAGATAATTTGCAAAAATCACACTTAGACTTAAAAACAAGCCGTTAAAGGGTGAAAATCCAAACCAGCTCCCAAACGACCCCGTAGGGGGCACGAACACCTCGCACGGGACCAATGTAACTTGTAGGAGCTGACCGCGTAGTCCCGGGTCTCCCAATTTGAGAGTATGACGATAATTTGTAAAAATCACACTTAGAGTTAAAAACATGCCGTTAAAGGGTGAAAACCCAAACCACCCTCCAAACGACCCCGTAGGCGGCACGAACACCTCGTACGAGACCATTGTAACTTGTAGGAACTGACCGCGTAGTCCCGGGTCTCCCGATTTGAGAGTATGACGATAATTTCCACTCATATATGTAATTTTTTAGTTTGAGTAAATTTTTTTATAAATTATTGGGTTACTAATATCGTATCTTTTTTGTATCTTATTTTTTTTGCCGGATAACAGTTTATCGTTGGCTTTTATTCACGTGGAACACTCAAAGAACTCAATGGTTTACAACAAGGGGTTTATTCATGATTCCATTTTTTTGTGCCATGGCCGTACGGTCTTTTGTTGTTTTATTGTTGACTTTTTATGGCCGTGCGTGCTTTTGTAAGTTAATTTATATATTTTGTGGCCGTGCGGGCTTTATGTTAGGCAGGTTTTGTATTAACATGTTTTGGAATGTCCAGAAAATAGAGGAAACTCTGCCCAATTTTTTTTGGGACTAGTAATATTTTGAAGTTTGTATGTACATTAGTTTATTAACAACGCGCAATATTATTAATTTGTGAATTTTGTGTTTTCAAATAATTAATTTTTTTTTTATAAAAATTTTGGTACAGTTCAAAACCGTGGCAAAAGTGTATCATATTTTGGCACGGTTTTGAGCTGTGCCAATTTTTTTTAAACTGTGCTGAATCTGGCACAGTTAAAAAGTGTGCCAAAAATATCAGATTCTGGCACGGTTTAAAAGTGTGCCATAAGTGTTCCTATTTGGCTGAATCTGGCACAATTAAAAACTGTGCCAAAAGTGTACCAGAAATATCAAATTCTGGCATGGTTTAAATTTGTGCCAGAAGTTTTTCTGCTTGACCAAATCTGGCACACTTTTGAGCCGTGCCAGAAAGAAATTTCCATTTTGGAACACCTGATTCTGGCACAGTTCAAAACCGTGCCAGATTTGATCTGGCATAGTTTTAAACCGTGTCAGATTCCTGTTTTTGGTGTAGTGTTTATACAAGTTTTTTCTCCTTTTGAAGGAAGAAATATTTTGATAGAAGAATTTTCCTTAGTATATATGCTCTGTGTTTTAACATGTTAGGGTCTTTAAATAATTTTTGCATTTCCTTGTTTCTGCTAATTTGTTCAATGTAGTAAATGCAGAACACCCCATAGTCAACCCTGAAATTAAAATAAAACAAATATACAAATTAGTATGTTGTGTATGAAATTTTTTAAAAATATACAAATTAGTAATTTTTAGAAATGAAGTTTTTGCTTACACATTATATTGCTTAGGGCATTCATGATCTCTTATTAGGTCAAATTTTGGATCACTTTCCAGTAAGAAATCCACTGTCCTTTTTTCTTGCTCTGTCAATGGATCATCATCCAATGTAAACTCATTTGATGTACCTTCATCAAACTTTCTCTCATTTTTGAAACCGTTGTTCTTCATTGTTTCTGCTTCAGTCTTCAATAGGTACAGTGTTTTTTGGAAGACAAAAAACTGTTAAGAAGATAAATATTAAGTGTATACAAATAAAAAAGAATATAAAGATTAAAGAGTGAAAAGTACACACATAATATTAAAGTACACGTATATTTTATTTGTCCATTTCACGTGTATTTTAAAATATGATGCGTGTACTTTGCCTAAAGAGTGAAAAGTATATGCATAATATTAAAGTACACATAATTTTTATTGGTTCATTTCACGTGTATTTTAAAATATGATGCGTGTACTTTGAAAATCTCGGTGATTATGTGCAACTAAGACAAAGTAAACGCATTATATGATAAAGTACACTTGTATTATATAAGTACATGTAACATTACTAATTAAGTTTAGGCACTAACCATTTGTTTCGCATCATCGAAGTATATTATATTTATTTCCTTGTCGTCCAGTCGAAGGGAATCCATGTGGACGACTTTCTTTTCTTTTTTGTATATCACAAGTAATGTGAAATGTCCTATGTTATGTATTAGTACAATGAGCAAATTATTACAAGTTCCTAAGTATTCAAATAAATCTCTGTCCCCCTTCTTATTGACTTCATTTTTGCCACAAGCTTCTATCTAAATAAAAATTATAGACATTGTGTTAATAAAAAAAATAAAATTTTGTTTCACAAAGCTTTCGATTTAATTGTACTTACCCAACAATAATCAGAAAAAGTGTGTGAGTGGGAGAGGCATTCCTCTGACAATTTTAACCTCAATACATCACTAAAGGCAAGCATTATCTGTTTCACACAATATAAAATGGCGAGGAAATAATAATATTGAAATTTAATGAATGTATAATATTTAGACTACATACTTGGCTTGAAATTTCTTGATTCTTGAGAACTTCAACAAAATCTTCCCATGGGACATACGAAACCATCCCTTTGAAAATAAATTCCCTGCATTTATATAAGCAATAAGAATTGTATAATAATAGTAACCTTATTCTTTTGCCCCCCCAAAAATATAATTTAGCGAAGTGATAAATCATAAAATAATACACTTTACCCTGGCTCAGCCTTTTTGAATAAACTCTTCAATTTTTTTCTTCACAGCTTCATCAAGATATTTGTATGCTTTGATTGTTTCAAGCTTGAAGTGAGTTTTTCATTTGTTGAGCTATTGCTAGAGGGCCTTTTCTCAGCTTTGTCTCTTTTTATTTTTTAATTGGTTCATGCTTCTCGGTTTCTCTGTCATCTTTTCTTTTCTTTTGTCCTCTAGTAACGGGCCCTTTTAATTTGGTTATTTCAGGGGTGCCCTGAACTGTCTTTGAGGCTAGTTCAATCTTCAAGCTTGAAATTTCGTTCAAGAGTTGTTTATTAGTGTTTTCCTGATATATTTAAACAAGGAATGTTGGATTGTAAGCATTTTTTGAAACAATGATTTAAGTTCTCTTGCGTGTATTTTAATAAAATTTGTGTTTTTCATCCAAATTTGTGTGTATATTATAAATTACACGCGTGTATTTTATAAAATACACGCGTGTACTTTATAAAATACGTGTACTTTATAAACTTTATAAAATACACGTGTACTTTCATCATAATTTGCGTTTACTTTAGAAAGTACACGCGTGTACTTTATATCTATTGTACTTTATAGATACCTGGTCAGTTTTTTTCACTACTTCCACTTCGAAATTTCGTCATTAAGGATTTTATTATTGCTATCCTGTTATATAAAAATAATGTTAGATTATAAGAAATACTTGAATAAAACTGCCTTATTTCTAATCAAATAATGCGAGCACTCTGCATTATTTCTAATATGAAATAAAACTGCATTAAAAATACTATCAAATAAAACTGCATGTACTTTAGGAAAACGGCGTGTACTTTAGGAAAACTGCGTGTACTCTGCATTATTTCTAATCAAATAATGCGTGTACTCTGCATTATTTCTCATATGAAATAAAACTGCATTAAAAATACTATCAAATAAAACTGCGTGTACTTTAGGAAAATTGTGTGTACTCTGCATTATTTATAATTAAAAGTACCTGTTCAGTTCTTTTCAATTCTGACTCCTAAAGATTCTGCCTCAATGTCATCTTTTCTATGTCAGCATCTCTCCATTTTTGCAATGTATCATCATACTTTTTTTTGAGATCTTCACTACTCAAAAACATATATTCATTTACTTGTTCCAAAATTCGTGATGATTCTGCCTATTTTTTTAATGATTCATCCAATTCTTTAATTCTATCCGAGTCACTCATTGTGACTTGATCAATATTTTCTTTCAAAGAATTATTTAACTCAACTAGTTGGGCATTTTCCACCTCAACTTATTTAGTAAATCTTTTTCCTTCAAAAGGTTGGAATTCTCCACTTTAACTTCTTCATTTCCTCTTCAGCTTCCAAAAGTGAATCACGATCTACCTACAACTGTACATTCAAAATGGCACTCTCCACCTCCAAAGAGGTAACCTTCTCTAGTGCACCATTAAGGTCTTCAACCGCTTTAGATAGTTGGTTATTTTTTTTCCAACAACTCCCTTTTCAAAACAACAATTTGTTTCTCCAAATTAACCTTTGGTTGATCATTTCCTTTATTTTTATTTGGAGTCACAATGTTTTAAGGGGAATATTCCAACCATATGAAAACTCGTTGTCATTAATATCTTCAACAAATTTTTCTGTTAATGAATCAACATGTAATGGTCTGTAGAAATGTTCAAAGAGTAACTTGGCCCTTCAAACTGAGATTCCTTTTGTACAGAACTGTCCTTACAAGCTGGTTTATTTGTATCCTACTTCAAAGTTGCTGTTGCGATGTCATTCTTCACAAACCATTGTCTCAAAGAAGACAATTTTCACCTCAGGAGTTTTGGCGTCTTATCTTTAAATTCTTCAACAGGAGAAATAATTTCAAATTTCTCATATGCCCAATACTGTGATCATACAAAAAACAAAATGATATTAATAATTGTATTACCTAGGTATTCATAATGGAAAGTACAAGTGATTTGTTCAAAATACACGCAAAATTCAACATGTACTTTGTAATTTTTACAAGTGTATTTTAAAAGTAGATGTGATTTTAAGAAAGTAAACGTGCACTTTGTCAATATAAGTTCACGTGTACTTTCTAAAGTACACTTATAATATTAACAAAAAATATAACAAGTGTATTTTGAAAGTACACTGGTTATATTTACAACACATAGTACACGTATACTTTGTAAAAGTACAAGTGTTCTTTATAAAGTACACGTGTATTTTCAAAGTACTCGTCTTATATCACGTGTATTTTGAAAATACACGTGAAAATATCACGTGTATTTTCAAAAGACACGTGAAAATGTCACATGTGTTTTCAAAATACACGTGATTTTTACAAAGTACACGTGAGTATTGGCTTGAAATTTTGAAATATCAGGATGTTTTTTTGCTCACCAGCAAGAAATGACGCACATCCAGTAGCTGTGCTAGGTTTTGAACTTCCTGATTTGTCAAGTGAATGTATGAGAAACTCATGCACAGCAGATGCCTAATCATACTTATTCATTTCCTCAATATTGTCGATGTATTTCAACCAAAATTCTGCAAGGGTGAAGTTTGAGTTGGGGAAAAATAAAGTGTTCAAGAAGTGGAGACATAATTCTTACAAAATTGGCAATGCCTTCATCTGTCTCCAATTCGACTGATTTCTTCAAACCATTCAGTATTTCTGACATTCCTATTCTTTTTGCGAAGTATCGTGCATGTAATCCAGGTTTTTGAGCAGTATTTTGTCCCCTTTTTAGTTCTATTGATTTAAACCCTCAACCAGTGGTATGCCAAATATTTCACTTATATATATTGGCATTATTTCAATCCTACTCTTCATACGAAAACTTTTAATTTTCGTATTGTACAGCTGGATAATTGATAAAATATTTTTATCCATCTTCTTGTGGTCAACTTGTACTACTTTCTCACTGTAGTAGGCATTGAAAAGCTCCCAAAATGGAGTCTTCTTAAGAAGTTCAATAAGCATATTATTTATTTTTTCTTTATCTGATGCAAATTATGAAGAAATCTAACAATATTTGATCGATATTGGTCATTCTTCTTTGTAGGACGTTTAGATTTCAATGCCACACTACAACTGGAACTGGATGAAGAACTATCGTCAGAACTGCTCTTTTTTTGTTTCTTTCCTCTTCTTGCCTTCATCTTCATCCCCATTCTATTGATCTATAAAAAAAATTTAAATTACTAACCTATAGTGATATGTACAAAAAATAAAATACATGCAAATTAGAATAAAACATAGACTAAAATAATAAAATATAATCTTATTTAACAAGCATGCAATATTCTCACAAACAATTCATACAATTCTCAACAAAATACATGCTAAAAGGGGTAATATATATCGTTCATTTCATGGTAAAACCTAACAAAGTTTGTTTGACAAGTCAAAAACTAAGATTCTCTATTCCTAACATATTCAGTAAAGAAGTGATTCAATAGTTGAATGCTAAAAGCTCTAACATTATCAAAACCCCTTAACCAATACTGCTCAATTCGTTTAGCTAAATCCTTCGCTTTCGATTCAGTTACTTGAAGCTGTTGCACACCAAAAGTGAAGTAAATGTCTTCATAGTAGTAGTAGAAACCAAGTAACCTTTTAGCTCTATCATTGATGCGAAGGAGAAAATTAATTTCGTCATCATTAGTACCATTGATTGTCAATGTGAAAGGTTTTGTATTGTTAAGATCTTCGAAGATGCAAGCAACAGTTTTGTAGTTGAACATGCTTGATCGTATGATTCCTAAACAATAACACAATAATATAAAATAGTATACTCATAATACACATTAGTACACACATATTGGATTGAACAAATTGAATTTCAATGTGCGTGTACTTTATGAATTTTGCGTGTACTTTCAACAAAGTACACGCAAAAACGAAAAAGTACACACAATAATACCGCTTACAAACTAATAAGATATCATTCAAATGCTGTTAGTGCGGACCAAAATAACTCCTAAATATTAACACACTAATAATACTTCTTACAAACTCATGGAATATCATTCAAATGCTGCTGGCGCGGACCAAAATAACATAGGATTGATCAAATATGGATTTAAAATATCTATTTTATAGAGTACACGTATAAAACATAAAAGTACACGCATATTGGATTGAGAAATTCAATTTCAATGTGCATGTACTTTGTGTATTTTGCGTGTACTTACTGAAAGTACACGCAAAATACACAGAGTACACGCAATAAAATAGGAGGAAAAGTTCAATGATGAAATACATATATCTAACTTGCAAAAAGTGTGTTTTGCAATTAAAATGAGAGAAACAAATATAGTTTTTCATATCATGAAGAAGAAGAATGTGATTTCATCAGTCCATATGTCTACAAATTTATACATATGAGAACACAAAATATACAAGGACAAACATGTGATAAGAGAATGTATACATACTTGTTAGTGGTGTTTGGAAGAATTTGATTGAGAATGTAAAATTCTCGTTAGAACTTCAACGATTAGGGTTTGATCGAAGAGAGTTAGGGTTTTGCTCGAAGAGAGTTAGATTTTTGCTCGAAGAGAGTTTTTGCAGCTTCGATCAGGAGTATTTATATGTTGTTGACCAAAATTTGATTGAGAATGATATTCATTTTGGGGTTTTGATCTAAGAGATGGTACGATTAAGGTTTTGATTCAAGAGAGAATACTGTATTTTTGGCGCTTCGATTTTCAAAAAGTGCATGTTTATTTTAATTTCGGGGTATTTATATGTTGGACCTAATCGTTTAAAATTTGTTGGGGATGGTTTTTTATCCAAAATTTTTAGTCCAAGGACTAGACCGTAAAAGCCCCCCCCAAAAATTAGGCTTATTTTTATATTTTTACAAATATATAATTGATAATTGGGGCATTTTCATTTAGATCATATTAGACCTTTTTTTAGATATTCTAGTCCCACATTATTTTTCCCTTTCATATAAGTCCTACTCCTAATTTTTTGGAACTTATTTTCACAATTTTACCCTTTTAAAACCAACCATCCGTATGAACTTTTTTTTAATCTTTAAATGATCATAACCTTTAATTGACATATTCGCTTTTCGCAAAATTATTATTTTTGAAATCTGCTCGACGAGATCTATCAAACAAGATCCATGAAGTCTGTATAATTTCAAAGAAAAAAAATTGCACCGACAGTAAACTTTACTGTATGCACCAGAAAGAGAAATAAGTTTATATCTGTAACATTTTCACAAACAGTAACATTTATTGTGTTAATATTACATATCATACACACACACACACACACACACACACACACACACACACACACACACACACACACACACACATACACACAATCACACACACACACACACACACGCACACAGAGTGGATACAAACCCTTTTTTCCCCGAAATTATCTTATTTTTAAAGGTCCACGCTATCCAGCAACCTTCATCAGAGCTTCGATTTGGGGTGGGTAGGGTTGGCATTGGGTTAGGTTTATAGCTGTAACATTTTCACAAATAGTAACAATTACTTTGTTAACATAGTACATATATATATATATATATATAGTCTTATTTTTAACGATTGATCCAAACCTCTTTTTTCAGATATTGTCTTATTTTTAACGGTCCGGGCTCGCGGCATCCAATCCCCACCACCACCACCCACCCCTATTGTTGGAGCTACAACAACCTTCATTAGAGCTCTGATTTGAGGTGACATGGTGTGCCGCTGGCGCGAACCTTAGAAAATAAACGAATATTGGATAAATAGGGTTTGGATCCACCGGAGCTCCGATTTGGGGTGAGTAGGGTTGGCATTGGGTTAGGTTTATATATATATATATATATATATGGTTGATCCAACCTTCTTTTTTCAGATATTGTCTTATTTCTAACGGTTCGCGCGAGCGGTATCCAATCCCCACCACCACCTACCCTCATTGTCGGAGCTACAACAACCTTCATCAGAGCTCTGATTTGGAGTGACATGGGGTCCCACTGGCGCGGACCTTAGGAAATAAGAGAATATTGGATAAATGGGATTTGGATCCACCGGAGCTCTGATTTGGGGTGACTATGGTTGACATTGGGTTAGGTTTATATCTGTAATATTTTTACAAACAGTAACATTTACCGTGTTATAACATAGTGTATATATATATATACGGTAGATCCAAACCACCCACCCCCATTGTCGGAGCTCCAACAATCTTCATCACAGCTCTGATTTGGAACCTTAGGAAATAAGAGAATATTAGATAAATGGGGTTTGGATCCACCGGAGCTCCGGTTTGGGGTGAGTAGGGGTAGCATTGGGTTAGGTTTATATCTTTAATATTTTTACAAATAATAAATATTATTGTTTGTGAAAATGTTACATTGGCATCCCATACCACCTCAAATCTGAGCTCTGATGAAGGTTGTTGGAGCTCCGACAATAGGGGTGGGTTATGGTGGGGATTGGATGCCGCTAGCGCGAACCGTTAAAAATAAGATAATATAAGAAAACATAGGATTGGATCCACCGTAAATGTTAATGTTTTACTATCTCGACCCATCTGGATCCACCGTAAATGTTAATGTTAATGTTTGTGAAAATGTTAGAGATATAAACCTAACCCAATGCCACCCCTACTCACCCCAACCCAGAGCTCCGATGGATCCAAATCCCATTTATCAAATATTCTCTTAATTTCAGAGGTTCGTGCCAGCGGCACCATATGCCACTACTACCGACCCCAAATCGTAGCTCTGATGAAGGTCGTTGAAGCTCCGACAATGGGGGTGGGTAATGGTGGGGATTGAATGTCGCTAGCGCAAACCTTTAAAAATATGGTAATTTAAAAAAAAAGAGATTTCGATCTACCGTGTGTATGTGCATATATATATATATATATATATATATTTTGTAATATTAACTCAGTAAATATTACTGTTTGTGAAAATGTTATATATATAAAATTATTTCATAAATATGTTAACACAGTAAGTGTTATTGTTTGTGAAAATATCACAAATATAAAACTATTTCATTTTCTGGTGTATACAATAAAGTTTAATATCTGTGACATTTTCACAAATAATAATATTTACTGTGTTATCACATTACATAGTGTGTGTATGTGTGTGTGTGTGTGTGTGTGTGTGTGTATATATATATATATAATGTTATCACAGTAAATGGTACCGTCTGTTTGTGAAAATGTTACATATATAAAACTATTTCATATTCTAGTGCATACAGTAAAGTTTACTGTTTGTGTAGTTTTTTTTTCTTTGAAATTTTATAGGCTTCATGGATCTTGTTTGATAGATCTCGCCGAGGAGATTTCAAAAATAGTAATTTTGGAAAAAATAGATTTGTGAATCAAAAGTTATGATCATTTTAAGATTAAAAAAAATTCCAGATTTAAAACATTCTACGATCTCCCTCTACGACTTTTCATCCTATGGAAGCGATCCATAATCGCGTCATTAGAAATGCAATCAAAGTCATTCTTTTCAATATATGTCACATAACTATCACTTAACTGTAACACCTCGTATTTCTGAATATTTATATTTTAATTAATTTGGGTATTTTTAAATTACACATGTGCCTTAATTTATTTTAATTAATTATTATGTGGTTATTAAAATATTAATCGGAAGAGAGAATGATTAATATTTATGCAATATAATAACTAAGTGAATAGTAAATGATTATTTTACGTCATGACAAATGATAGTGACGTGGTAGTGTTTTATCTCAATCGAGAGTCGTGTGTAGACTATATGGGGTCGAAATAAAAAAATTATTGTAGAGTGACTCGGATGGAAATTTTGAGGCCACGTTTGGTTCCAGATGGGTCGAGATAGTCAAATATTATAATCGGGCTAGTAATTGGGTCCCAGGGCCTTTTTAAAACTAACCGAGCCCACACGGGGATATTTGGCTAATTTGTGCTTGGTTCGTTAGCCTAATTTCGATATTAGGGATATTTAACCTAAGTTTTAGAGTTGGAGGCAACCATTAAGCAAAATCTAAACCCCAGAAATGGATAGAAGAGAGAAGGGAGAAAAGAAGGGGACTTTAGACGCTAAATTCAAGGAGAAATTGGGTGTGCGGTCGCCGATCCATCTTCTACAACGTGTAATCAGACCCTATGAATCTAGAAAGTCTAGTAATTAACTTGCTTCTATTTTATATTGCAAAACCTTATGTTCATATCTAGTAGATATAGATAAAAAAAAAATTTGGAAAGGGTTCTCACATGTAAATGAGGGTTTTTGATCAAATTGATATCATGTGTAGCTTAGATGATCAATTGATGAAATAAAATGATTTATGATTGCTGGAATTTGATTATATTTCGTAATTTGATTTTTAAGAAACGTAAATATGGAATCTTGTTAGGTTCTTAGTTGAAGAACATGAATCTTGAATAACTTAGAATTTTGTTGATGAACATAAGATGACAATCTGTCAGAATTTTTTACATTACTTTAAACCTATGTCATCTTAATTGTACTTAGAATTAGATTGCATGCCATACATCAATGGAAATGTATAGGTCTTATCTTTCTAATGATATTTGAATGAGGTCATTTGAAGTTCTGAAGATGGAGAAATCGCAATTTTAGTATATGGTGTTTAATCCGTCATCATATTAATTTGCCAGAATTTTTTAACATTTCTTTAAACATATAACATTTTAATTGTACTCAGAATTACATTGTGCGCCATAGATTTTTGGAAAGGTATAGGTATTATCATTTTAATGATATTTGAATGAGGTCATTTGGAGTATTGTAGAGAGATAAATCATAATTTTACTATAGGGTGTTTAATCTGCCAGAAAATTTACGACCCGATTCGGTTGCTTAAAAAATAGCAATTTTGTTAGTTTAGCTTTAAAACTTGAAATAAATTATTGGAAACATAACTTGATTAGTTTGTTATTATCTATCGATCGATGAAATATGATTTTTGGAGTTGGGATTTGGTTATTGGGTAAATTCCCGGGAGTTCCAAATGAAATTGATAAGCCCTAAAGGTCAGAGAAAGTTTAGTAGGGTGATTTAAAGAGATTTGTTCCCGAGGGGTGAGTGGATAATTACATTTGAATTAGAAATCGTGAGAGAGATAATTAAAGATAAAGTAAAATATTGAATCGATGAATTAAATTCGGGAATAAGTGAACGGGTTGGTTGGGTTATGTCTGGGTGTTTTATCGGAGTGATGTTACTTGATAAACTTGAATGATTATACGACGGGCTTACCAGGTAAGTACGAACATTTTAGCAGGGTGACGCTGTTGTATTTTAATTAAAGGATGGGGATGTAATTAATTAAGAGTCGTGAAATAGACTCGGGGATTACGGAATAGTGCTACGGGTGTTAGGAAGGAGTTAGTCGGATTCATTTTTTAACTATATATATATATATGGATTTAGAGTTACTCACACTCTCTCTCTCTCTCTCTCTATATATATATATATATATATATATATATATGTATATATATATATATATATATATGTGTGTGTGTGTGTGTGTGTTATGAATATCGATGTGAATGATATTTATGTGGAAGCATACCCCTCTAGTGCTATCAACAGAGATTGCACGATGTGGGTGAATCCCCTGGCTAGTTCAATATTTTATTGTGTGATTAATTTTCGAGGTGAGACGTTTTGGGTATGATTCGGTCTCTCTTGAGGAAATATTATCGTCTCCACTACGTTTGCGATATTTTTACTAAAGTTCGACATGGGATAGTTCGACTTATGGTAACCAAGTTAGAGTGAGCATACCTGGGATATGATAGCATTGTAGAGACAAGCATCCGGTGAGTTATTACTCGAGAGAATAGTTATTATACACGATATGTGTGTGATTGTTGTTGTATATTCATATGTATATAATAGAGTAGACAGTTATATACGGGTGAAGAATACAAAGTGTGAATGTATTTTAGATATAACTAGTGTGAACGTTATATGATTAATTAGTATTTCATATATAACTAGTGTGAACATTATAGGAGTAATTAAAGTTGAAATGATTAAATAATTTAATTAGGAGAAAAACTTATAAATCAAAGCAAGGAATACACGGGTTAGAGTAATGTGATAGGCAGAAGAGTAAGAAGGCTAGTTAGGTGGGATAGCGTAATTAGTTGGGTTAGGAAGCAAGCGATAGGTGTGCACATTAGTTGAAGGGTGAGATATATCTCAAGACAGTGCGACATCCACTTAAATATGAAAAGTGTTAATGAATGTTTAACTATTGCATTTGATTACTTGCTAAATATTTTTCAAATGTTTTTAGGCTTTGACGCACGTCAAAATATTTTCCAAAACATTTTAGATGTTCAGGCATAGGGATGCCAAACTTGAGGATTCATTCCAAGGATGCGTAGCTGCAACATTGTGGATGCTTGCAGAACTTTGTGTAGATGTGTTAGTTATTAATTTCTAGAATAGGTTGTTGATTCAATAGTTCATTTGGGTATGTTGCCCCTTTCAGTTGGTGCATTATTTTAGTTTTATTTATCGGACGATGTAGTTGCATTGAATTTTATTTTCTTTAGACTAATGGTTTGGATTTAGCTTTGGAACTGATGGTTTATTCGGTACTCAATAGTTATCAATCTATCATGTGGATGGTTTGGCTATTCGACTTATTTTACGCATGTTGTTTATATCAATGAAAGATAAAATTTGACACCAACTCAATTTAACACAAGTGGTTAGTAATTTAAAAAGTATTGGATAATGATGCTAATAATGAGCCATATGATATTTTTGTTTATTTTGATAAAGGACTGATCACTTGTGATTAAAGTAGGCAGGGTGTCACAGATGGTATCAGAGCATCAACTTCTAGTGTATATAATATTTGTGCGGCTTACTACGATTTCAACATAGCGTTCTTTGGTATATAGAACTATTATAGGATTATTTTACTCTTCTTCATATGCACGTTTATATTCTCCTGCTATTAAGTATAGTTGATGCGAATTATATACGAGTTCAGTTAGGTTTCGTACACCAAACAATATAGGACGATCAACTAGGACCGTTAGGAGGACTGTAGGAGGAGAGGCTCAACAAAGCCATAGAGCATTCTGGGAACAGTGATCGTGATAGAAGACATCATGATTATGGATCAGGCAGAAGGCAATACGATAATTACTAGGGCGTAGTAGCTTCCCCAAGCACCATCATAAAAAATGGTGGTGTAAATTCAGACTCACCCAACATAGTTAGTAGGGCGCATTCGGAGGGCCCTTTTCAAAGATCCATCTGTAAGGGTTCGGGGAGGAGAGGAAGTGAGATGGGCCAATGAGAGGAAATAATCCAAAGGCAATAGTGTAGGGTGGAGTGCAGTGACACCCAAGATTAAATTTCGAGCAATTTTTTTTCTCATAGGAGCAGCGTTGTAGTGATAAGAGGTAGTCATTAGAACTATGGAAAGATACAAGTAATAATGAGAAATTTAGGGTTCGGTTGAACCGCAAACCCTCTCATCAGCTATTTAAATAGAGAGGTAAAGGAGGTTTTAGTACTTTTTTTAGAAGGGCCACCCACCAGAGTTTCAGGGTAGCTCAAATATAGTCGTGACCAGTTAGTGAAAGAAAGACATGCAACACCACCTTCGTATGGCTGAGTGCAGTGACACTCAAAACCATTTCTTAGCAACATTCAAGTTAGTGGGTGCAGCTTTGCCGTAATGGGAGTCTATAGGCACAACAGAGTAGAGCTATGTGATGATCATTGGGGAGTTTTGGGCATGGTTTGACCACAAGAAGTTTTCGTCCGCTATTCAGACAAAGATGAGGCAGAAGTTTTTAGATATCTATCAAGGAGATCGAACTATCAAAGAATACGAGGAGGATTTCAGTCATTTAGCAAATTTTGTAAAGGATGAGGTGAGCACTAAAGATAGGAGGATGCATAGGTTCATTGATGAATTTAATTGGAGAATTTTACTGAACTTGTTGGGTAATATGTCATTGAATACATACACGGAGGTTGTCAAAGCCACTCTACTACATTGTCGGGATCAACTCTTACACATGAAGGGGATCAAGTGAGTAAGTTCAATCTGATTGGGAAAGTAGGTGGGAATGGTTCCAGTGGGGCATAACAACAACAGGAGAGGGATTTCCAACAGGGGTCTAGCTAAGAGGTTTAGATTAGGAGGCTTCAGAATTGAGAGCGAAGGGTCCAGACAGGATCAACGAGGTCCTCAGCAGCAGAAGCACCCCGTTCCTCAGCGTCGCGGGGGAGGCCAATAGGGCTAGGGCCATAAGCAGGAAGGTTTATTTGGCAGTTATTTTGGTTGTGGAGAGATGGGCCACATGAAGAAGAACTGACCAAAGTGAGTCATGGAGAAACTATAGGATGAGATCCTATATGTACAACCATTACAACAGATCATAGGTCAGTTCTGATGCGAGAATTACATTTAAGGAACTGTCGACCAGGAAAGGTAGATGGCAAACATAGGTGAAATTTTTGTCTTATCCTTATTAGTATAAGGTAGATCTTAGGTGACATAGGTGCATCACAATGTATTCTTGTCAACACTAATATTCGAGTGTGAGTCGATTTTAGTGGGTGCATTGGCTGTATCGACTTTATTATTATAAATATATCTATCATTGGGTAGCAGGGCTCATCGGTATTGTCTGCAGGGGAGCGGATGTGCTTACTAAGAGGATATTTGTATTATGTGTTAGTTTTAATACTTTTGAGAGTTATGAGAGTAGTTCATATTACTATCCTGAGTGGTGGCTGGATAACGAGGGTTTGAGCGGTAGTGGACTTGTATAGTAAGACTATCGTATTCGTCGTTCCAGGGTAAGATGTGTTATTTTGCAAGGTATCACCTGAAAAAGGGTTGAGCATGCATATATATAATTATATAATATGTTATAAAGGTGGCTTAGTATAGTAAAATTGTCTTTTTACATGGGATCTCAGTGCGTAGGGACTTTTACTGATGTGATTCAAGGTATATCAAGTTTACTAATGAGTAGAGAGATTTAACACATTATTGTTTAAGTGATAAGAACTTAGTGATAATTAGAGCGTCGTATCATATGATGACTTGAGAGATAAGGGCATAGATGATTTGACTTATATGTCGGGGGATAGGATTTGAGGTATCTGTTAGTCCCTTTTCTTTCTTATGCGAAAAGTGCTTTGAGGATGACAATAAATTTCTTTTTATGAAAACCCTTTTTCCAATTTTTAATTTACGCCAAGTTGTGAACCAATTTTAACTTAACCAAAATTTATCTTGATTAATCCTAAACATCCATCTAGTGATTAAAGCAAGTAAAATAAATTAAAGAATACTCACAATGCTGGATGTACGAAGAAGCCACAATGAAAAAAAACCTCGGACGACCCAAGACAAATAATCACCATGAATGTGGATTTATAAGGAACAGACACAAGTCTTACTCAACGACTCAATCCCCATGAGACTTGATGCTTTTCTGATCTTCAATCAATCTCTCACAATGCCCACACAGAAAGTCCTTCTTCCATGATACTCATCCACAACACACGTGTCCACGTATGTCTTGGTGTCCACCGATATGGCTTGTAACGTCTACGGAATTGGAATGCGAACTCCTTCACTTATTATCCATAAAACCAACAATATTCAATGTATTACAAAACCTTCTTAATGCAAAAAATATCACTATTGGATATAGTAACGAAAATTCAGATCTTGTAAACTCTAAGGAGTTGTTTAGCTTTGGAAAACCTTTAAAACTATGTGCGTAAACGTTCTGGTTTGTAAACTGTTTTCGCAGAATGCACACTTACAAAATCTGAAGGAAACACGCCATTATATATTTTTCTTAATGTGGTAGATCGTTCAAGCAAAACATACATGTCGCTCAAAAATGACATGTCAGGTCATTTGAACGACACGCGCGTTAGAGTCCCAATAAACCAGAACTCTAATCCGTCCTTATCAGCTCAAAATGAAGTGTAAACGATTTAAAACTCTTTTAAAACCATTTTAAAAACATTTTCTTAATAAAATAACATCCTTATACATTTTATAATGAATTCTGAGTCCCAATAAAATTACGCATTCATACCTGAGTGATCTGAGAATGCAATTGAACTTGAAGACGGATAAACTTGCACCAATTAAACATTAGACATAAATAATTCCTTGAAGCTTTGCCGCAATGTCTACAATAAACTTTAACACGCCATAGTCTATGTGGGATCATGACAATAAAAATCTCCCTATGACTCAAACGTGTTTTTTTCCGGGAATAAGTCAAAACTATACAACGAACTCAACTGGAAATTTTCCTTACAAATCTCCCCTTTTGACTATTCCAGGACAAAACCAACAGTGAAATGCCTAAGGCGATTTGTCAAGCTGAAAGACGCCTAAATCCCATCCCATAAACCCATAAACCCAAAATAAAAAATACAAGACAAGAGTAGTAAATGATGGTCCGACAAGCATGAACTGTCTCTAAATGTCTGAATGTGAAGTAGACTTGAAATCTTGAATCTCTTAAAGCGTACCTACACACATGCAATAGATAAATACCCAGTGAAGTATGGAGAAACAAATGATATAAACCAATATGAAAAATCAAATCAAAATTATTTGTTATGTGAGAAAAATATGATATCAATATGTAAACAATCATCTAAATCAAGATACCAAGCTCATCACACAAAATCTCCCCCTACATCACATACACGTTTCCCCTATTTTATCTCGAATAGATAACTCCGTTAAAAGATAAACATATCTAGTATGAGATAATTAATGAAGTCTATGTATGCAGACAACCAACTAATAATGATCAACAGTATCAAATTCGTAGCTATCAAACAGGAATCACACAATATGAGTAAGCAATCTACGCAGGTGTGACTAAACGATCCAATGCAACAAAAAATCAAATCTATAAAAGTAAACTGCATAAACATAAACACAGAAGCAACTAGCAGTACCAAAAAAATAACCAAAAGAACCAGGGTACTGAAACAGATTAAACATAAATCCAAGGATCGCTCGAAAGAGATTGCTTAGTCGTTTAAATGACATGAGCTTCTCGCTTGAACGCTTCGCATGACACAGGTTTTTCGCTCGAACGAGAAAAAAAAATTCTCACATCCAATCCAAAAAATGATATAATTTTGTCGAGTGAAAAAATTTCATGAAAAAACTAACTGGAAGGGGAAGAAAACTATACAACAGTACCAAAGTAGTAGCAAAAACTACAACAACAATATGAGTTACATTCTAACATAGTATCGATGTGCTCAAACATGATCATGGAATGTATGGGCGTGAACTACAACAAATGAATCACAATTCCAACACATCAAAACGATTAAGAAGCTCTAATTAATAACTATAAATCATCAAACTTTATTTTAGCCATATGTGACAACTAAAGTGTGAGCTAAATGAACTAAATAATAAATCATGCACACAAATCTGGAATTTCGACCATTCTATAAACACTAGCGTCATGACACGATTTTTCAACGTTAGGATTCATGGTGCAAACCCGTTCAAATTATCCATCCAAACTCCCTCAAATATATATATTATTTTTGTTTTGGGATGAACATAATATAATCGGGCTCATTTTGGGATATGATTCTTTTTATACCTTTAATTTTTTTCAGGATGTTTTAAACGATGACTTTCACGACGAGTCAATTTTACACTCTCGTTGTCCTTTCCCATGAACACTCATCATTTTTTTCAATTACAATCCTCACTGTAAACGGTTCTTATATGCACGCCTCCTCCTTATGTCTACTTACACATAGATGGAAAATTGAGATAAGAACGTCTCACTAAAATCAAATATACAAGAGATGTCAAACATCCATACAAACTTGTGCATGTGTACAAAGATGACATATATACAAAGTCGAATCAAAATGCTTATCAACTTCGAAACAAGCCCATAATACAATGGTTAAGATCATTCTAAGCATCAATGATTATGACCAAATGTCCTATCGGCATGGATAATGAAAGGATGGGGGTCCAAGCATACCAATATGCCATATTAAACATGTAAACTCAAAAAAATAAAAACAAATTAAAAAACTGGTTTTTCAACATATTTTGATTCAAATAAATACAAAATCTTTATGTATTTTCTAAAAAATATAATAAACTAAAAATCTTTTTGTATTTTCTCAAAAATAAAATATTTTTGTATTTTTCAAATAAGACTGAATAAATGAAAAATATAATACAAAATGACACACATGTCATAACACTAGCAAGATATAAATCATGATGCAAAGACTAGCGTATGATAAAAATGGTAACACAATCATCCTTTAGATCTAGCATGGGAAGAATCAAGTGCAACCAAATGAGGACCATGAAGATTTAGTCCTAAAGCCACTAAATTCGATTTCCTAACCCAGGTCGGTGTAACATAACAGGTGGGAGTTATGATAACTGACACGACTTTATTCCTAAACTTCCTAGTAGCATTCCTAAGGTCATAGAAAAAACGTCTAAGGTGACCTTTTCTACCGCAATGTGTGCAAGCATAAAGATGGCGGGCATGATTACCAAAATTTTGACCTCTCCTCATGTTCCTAGTGGCCTCTCTCACACGGTTGGTATTATCTTTGGAAATGGGAATAACTCTATCATCGTAGCCTATACCACACCTATCACTTTTGACTTGGACGGTGCCTAACATCCTATCCATGTTCTCCGACCTAGATTCCAAGTCAAAGTTAATCTTACTCGAGTTTCTGAATCTCTCCTCTAACTCACAAATCCTATACTCAAGCACACCCTAGACTCCTCAAACTCTAGAATCTCTTTTTTCTATGCCTCCATCAATCCATGAAGTCTATCTCTCTCTTTCTCCACATATTCTAGCTTTTCCCTAAACATCTTCTCATGTTCCCTAAGATCTTTAATCAAAGCATCATTATTTTCTATGGCATGCTCATTCAACATAGATTGAAATTTTGAGTTTGCCTTTTTCACCTTCACCGATTTGGTATATAACTCATTAAATGCAACTTGTAACTCTTTCACATCGATCTCCTCCTCATCTCTCTCATCACCCTCATACCCTCGGGGTGCACTCTTAACGACCTCAAAAGTGTCACGCACATGAGAATATTCGTGGGAAGATTTATCATCATCGCTCACATGATATGCCAAGAAAGAAACAAACTAGCTCTTATTGGGGGAACTATCTCCCTCTTCCGGATCACTATCACTTATTAAGGCACTATAAGCTATCGGTTTATTTCCCTCTTTCTTAAGTCTAGTGGGACACTTGATAACTTTGTGACCATACCCCTCAGACCCAAAACACTTATCCGACTCAACCCTATTAAATTTATCACTTTTATCTTTAGGGGTGGACTCTACCTTATTGTTCTGGAATTTCTCAAACATTTTGGCATCTTTCGACTGCTTTTGAAATTTAAGAAACTTTTTGAACTTATTTGCTAACTAGGTAACACCCTCAAAATCATCATCTGAAACTTTAGCTCCTTTTGGACTTTCAAAGAATGCCCTTTTTTTCTTTGGCACTTGCTTGGAGGTAAACATATAAAGTCCATAGGTTTGTAAGTCACCTACAATCTCTTTAAGTTTCATCGAATCAATCATACCTAAGGAGTTTAAAATGGTCACTTTTGCATCAAACCTACTCGGCAAAGATCTCAAAATTTTCTTTATCACACAATTATCGGTAATCTTCTCTCCTAAGTTAAACGACGAGTTGACAATATTTGACAACCTAGCATAAAAATCATCAAACGACTCACTATCTAACATCTTAATCGTCTCAAACTATGTAGTGAGGTTTTTTAACTTAGATGCCCTAACCGTGCTAGTGCCCTCATGAGTAAGTGCAAGTGTATCCCAAGCCTCTTTTGATGTTTCACAAGTCATGATCCTATTGTACTCTTCAGGTGTGACATGTGAGGAAATTACATGCAGGCCTTTAGTGCTGTAAAGTGAATGCCTATGTTCAGCCTCAGTCCATGACTCAATGGGTTTTAAACTAGTGATTTCACCCTCTCATGTGACTGGTGGTGTTCAACCTTTTTCAACCGCTAACTACATAAGCTCATCAATGGATTTTAAAGAACTTCTCATTCGTATTTTTCAATAAGCTTAATTTTTGCCATAAAAAATAGGACAACGAAAACTTTTAAAACGTCAAAGATTCATTCTGAAAAACACAAGGGATCAAACACAAGAAAAATATGTTTTTACCTCTAATATCTTTTTCTGGTCCCTTTTCGTTCTTATGCAAAAAAGTGTTTTAAGGATGACAAAACAATTTCTCTTTTTATGAAAACCCTTTTTCCAATTTTTAATTCGCACCAAGTTGTGGACCAGTTTTAACTTAACCAAATTTTATCTTGATTAATCCTAAACATCCATCTAGTGATTAAAGCAAGTAAATTAAGTAAAGAATACTAACAATGCTAGATGTATGAGGAAACCACAACGGAAACACAACTTGGACGACCAAAGCCAGATGATCACTATGAATGTGGATTTACAAGGAACATACACAAGTCTTACTCAACAACTCGATCCCCATAGACTTGATTCTCTTTTGATCTTCAACCACCCCTCTCACAGTTCCCATGCAGAAATTCTTTCTTCCACGATGCTCGTCCACAACACACGCGTCCACGTATATCTCAGTGTTCATCGATAAGTCTTCTAACATCGAAGGAAATGAAACACGAACTCCTTCACTTATTTTTTTGCAAAACAACAATATTCAATTTAGAACAAAACCTTCTTGGTGAAAACAAGATCACTATTGCATATAGTAATGAAAACTCAGATCTTGTAAACTCTAAGGATATGTTTAGCTTTGGAAAACCTTAGAAAACTATGTGCATAAACGTTCTGGTTCGTAAACTATTTTCGCCGAATGCAAAGTTACAAAATAGGAAGGAAACATGTCATTATATATTTTTCTTAAGGCGGTAGCTCGTTCAAGCAAAATAGATATGTCGCTCGATCAAGATAGAGATCTCGCTTGAACAACTTATCAGGTTGTTTAAAAAACATGCGCATTACAATCCCATTAAACCACAACTCTAATCTGTCCTTATTAAATTTAAACGAAGTGTAAACGATGTCAAACTATTTTAAAACCATATTTAAAAAAACTTCTTAATAAAATAACATCCTTAAACATTTTAAAATAAATTTTGAGTCCTATTAAAATTATGCATTCATACTTAAGTGATCTCGAAATGCAATTGAACTTGAAGACGAAAAAACTTAACCTAATTAAACATTTGGCATAAATAATTCCTTGAAGCTTTGTCGTAACGTCTTCAATAAACTTCAACATTTCATAGTTTATGTGGGATCATGACAATAAATATCTTCCTATGACACAAACGTGTTTTGTTCCGATAATAAGTCAAAACTATACAACGGACTCAATTGGAAATTATCCTTACAGTTTCTTAGTTATGTGCTTTGGACCCACGGATATTGATGATCGACAATGCTAGGAAGTAGGCCTGTCAACGTGTCGGGTTTAGGGAGATCCAGATCCGTGTCATTGGGGCTTCATCGATTTCGGGTCCGAGTCTGGGTCTTCATCTGGTCTATAATATTGGATCCAGACTCAGATCCGTTCGGGTCTTCGGGTCTCAGGTTCGGGTCCAGGTCTAGCCAAATATATACATTTATTTCATATTTATATTATTTTATCTGCCTTTTTTATTTTTTAATCTTAAATTAAAATATTTTGTAATGTATTATTACTATAAATAAAACATATATTATTTATATTTATTATATACATAAATATATATTTTTATATATAATACTTACATGTTATATTGATAAGATATATTTAAAAATAAATATAAATTTATAGTGTGTGTGTATATATATATATATATATATATATATATATATATATAATAATAATAATAATAATAATAATAATAATAATAATAATAATAATAATAATAATAATAATAATAATAATAATAATAATGTACAATTCGGGTCGAGTTTCGGCTCCGGGTCTTGTGTAAGATCCATGCCCTACCCGTTTAATAAGCGGGTCTTCGGGTATTCGGGTCCACAAAAATATGCTCAGATCCTATTATATGGATTGGGTTTGGGTCGGGTCCGGGTCTAGACCCGACCCATTGATAGGCCTACTAGGAAGTAGTGTATTGGGTGGGTTCCTTATTTGAATATCGCTTGCGAGACATCCAATGCATGAACCTTAAAGAATATCGAAAGTTAGGAGATTTGTGGTCTTGAGGACATGGATCTAGTACACTGGTTATTTCACGGATGTGTGATTTAAAATGTGAGTAAAAGTTATTTTATGATTTAAGGCTAGTAGGAGCCTTATAGTATTTGTACAATTATGCGCAGTATATAGGGTATATGGGTGCACTAGTTAGCTGGACTTTTAGCATATTCCACAAGAAGAGATGTGGGAATATATGTGTAATATAAGATCAAATACATAAGAAATTTGGCACATGGGTATGTTAGGACTTTCCCCAGTAGAGGAAATATTTTAGTTGTTAGTAGATAGGCTCATCGTAGTGGAAAATGTTGGACGAAATTTTAATGTGTTGTGTAGTCCCCAAGCAGTATTGGTAGATAAATGACGGAGTATTTTGCTGTAAGGTGACTGATGAAAATTGGTAACTAGATTGAACATTAGTGTATAGACCGTCGGACTGAAGGATACCGTTAGTTGAAGTGTAGTGGGAACAAAAGATTGATCCTCGACATTAGGAAGAGACGAATGTTATGCGAGGTTATATCCGAAGCTTCTAGTACCCGACTTATCCTAATTTCGAGGTCGAAATTCCTTTGTAAGGAGGAAAGTATGTAACACCACGTATTTCTGAGTATTTATAATTTAATTAATTTTGGTATTTTAAAATTACACGTGTGTCATAATTTATTTGAATTATTTATTATGTGCTTATTAAAATATTAATTGGGAGAGAGAATGATTAATATTTATTCAATATAATTACTAAGTGAATAGTAAATGATTATTTTATGTCATAACAAATGATAGTGATGTGGCAATGTTTAATCTCAACCATGAGTCGTGTATAGATTATATGGGGTCGAGATAGGAAATTATTGTAGAGTGATTCAGATGGTGATTTTGAGGTTACGTTTGGTTCCTAATGTGCCAAGATAGTCAAAATAGTGTACCAGGGGGTTGTAATTGGGTCCCGAGGCCTTTTTAGATCTAATCGAGCCCACATGTGGGTATTCGCGTCATTTGGGCTTGGCCCGTTAGCCTAATTTCGGGATTAGGGATATTTAACCTCAGTTTTTGGTTTTGAGGCAACCATCAATCAAATTCTAAACCTATAAATTGAGAGAAAAGAGAAGGGAGAAAAGAAAGGGACTTTAGAGGCCATATTTAAGGAGGAATTGGGTGTGCAAACATCGATCCTAGAAAGGCAAGTAATTAACTTTCTTCTATTTTAGATTTCAAAAACTCATGTTCATATCATAGTAGGTGTAGAACAAAAGAAATTTAGGAAGTATGCTCACATGTAAATGGTCTTTTTTTGATGAAATTGATATTATGTGTAGTTTAGATAACCAATTGATGAAGTAAAATCATTTATGATTGCTGGAATTAGATTGTATTTCGAAATTTGAGTTTTAAGACACATAAATATGAAATCTTTTTAGGTTATTGGTTGAAGAACATGAATCTTGAATAACTTAGGGTTTTATAGGTGAATAGAAGATGGCAATCTGTTAAAAATTTTGCCGTTACTTTAAACCTATGCCATTTTAATTATACTAAGAATTAGATTGCGTTCAATATATTTTTGGAACTTTCTACGTCGTATCTTTCAAATGATATTTTAATGAGGTTATTTGGAGTTCTATAGAGGGAGAAATTGCAATTTTACTACATGGTGTTTAATCTATTAGCATATCAATCTGTGAGATTTTTTTTATGTTACTTCAAACGTATGCCATTTTAATTGTACTTAGAATTATATTGCGTTCCATAGATTTATGAAAAGGTCTAGTTCTTAGATTTACAGTGATATTTGAATGAGATCATTTGGAGTTCTATAGATGGAGAAATCGTAAGTTTACTACGATGTTTAATATGCCAGACAATTTATGACATGATTCAGTTGTTTAGAAAATAGCAATTTTGTTAGTTTAGGTTTAAAGCTTGAAATAAATTATTGGAACCATAACTTGAGTAGTTTGGGATTATCTATCGATTGATGAAAGATGATTTTTGGAGAATTTTAGGATTTGGTTATTGGGTAAATTTTAGGGAGTTCCAAATGAAATTGATAAGCCCTAAAGGTCAAAGAGACTTTAGTACGGTGATTTAAAGAGATTTATTGCCACGGGGTGAGTAAATAATTAAATTTAAATTAGAAATCATGAGAGAGATAATTGATGATAAAGTTAAATATTGAATCGATGAATTAAATTCTGGAATAAATGAACGGCTAGTTGGGTTAAGTCCGGGTATTTTATAGGAGTTATGTTACTTGATAAACTTGAATGATTATACGAAGGGCTTGTTGGGTAAGTCCTAAAATTTTAGCAGGGTGACATTATTGTACAAGGATATAAAAAATGCGGGTGTGACCAAGGCGTGAAGGCCAAGCCTTAAGCCTTAGAACCCTAGGCAGGCCATAAGCGTAAAAAGGTGTTTAGGCATTTTTTAATATTTTTTAACAATGACAAGGCAATTAGAAATACTAAAATAGTACATACCTTAAAAATATGTATAAATATTTGTAAATTAAAATACTATTTTTTTTAAATACTAAAAAAAAAAGTCGCATTTTTTCACCCTTTACCCCAAAAAATGCGCGTTTTTTCACGCTTTACCCAAAAAAACATTGACCATCGTTGACCACGCCTAGGGCCAAAACCTGGCGTACTTAAAAATCCTTGCGCCTAGGCGCATTTTTTAGAACACTACTATTGTATTTTAATTAAATGATGAGAATGTAATTAATTAAGAGTCGTGAAATAGACTCAAGGGTTATGGACTAGTGCTACGGGTGTTAGGAACGGGTTAGGCGGATTCATTTTTTTAATTCTATATATGGATTTAGAGTTAGAGTATATATATATATATATATATATATATATGTGTGTGTGTGTGTGTGTGTGTGTGTATGTGTGTGTGTGTATTTTATAAATACCGGTGTGAATTATATCCTTGTGAAAGCATACCCCTCTAGTGCTATCATCGGAGGCCGCGAGATGTGGTTGAATACCATGGATGGTGAATGCAGGGAGAGTATAGTTCTCAGGTCATCGTTTGGTATTTTATTGTGTGATTTATTTTTTGAGGTGAGACGTTTTAGGTATGATTCGATCTCTCTCGGGAAAATATGACCGCCTCCATTACATTTGCGATATTTTTACCAAAGTTCGGTGTGAGCTAGTCCAACTTGTGATAATTTCGTTAGAGTGAGTATACCTTGGATATGATAGCATTGTAGAGACAAGCATCCATGAGTTATTACTAGGTAGGATGGTAATTATATATGACATGTGTTTGATTGTTGTTGTATATGCAGACATATATAATAGAGTGAATAGTTAAATACAGGTTAAGAATACAAAGTGTGAATGTATTTCAAATATAACTAGTGTGAACGTTATATGATTAATTAGTATTTCGTATATAACTTGTGTGAACATTATATGATTAAGTTGTATTTGATATATAACTTGTGTGAACGTTATAGGAGTAATTAAATTTGAAATGATTATATAAGTTAATGGTTCCTCTACGATACTTACCTCATCTTCTATCACAACCATGAGAGGTTACTAAGGCGCCGAGGGTTCCTCGCGATCGTCACCAGTCGAGGTGGGCTCGTCGTCTGAAACAATTATGGGTTCATCCCTTTTTGTAAGGTAGCACCTCAACCTCTCTCTCCCATCACGTCTATTTTCTCCTAAAGAAGCTCCTCTATCCTAATCCTTTTGAAACCTCTCTCCCCCTTGATTAGTTTGACCTAATAATCCTCAATCAAAGGAAGGTATACTCGAGTTAGAGTAGCGTGATAGAAAAAAGTGTCGCAAGTCTAGTTGGGGGGGGGGGGGGTAGCATAAATAGTTGGGTTAGGAGGATAGTGATAGCTGTGCACATTATTTCAAGGGTGAGCTATATCTCAAGAGAGTTCGACACCTCCTTAAATATGAAAGTATTAATGCATATTTAACTGTTGCATTTAATTACTTGCTAAATATTTTTTAAATGTTTTTGGGCTCTGACCCGTGTCAAAATATTTTCCAAAACATTTTAGTTGTTCAGTAATAGGGATGCCAAGCTTGAGGATTCATTCCTGAGATGCATAGTTGCAGCATTGTGGAGGCTTGCAGGACTTTGTGCAAAAGCTTCAGTTATTCAGTTTTAGACTAGGTTACTCATCTAGTACTTCATTTGGGCATGTTGCCCCTTTTAGTTGATATATTATTTCAGTTTTATTTATCGGGCGATGTAATTGCATTAAGTTTTATTTTCTTTAGACTTATGTTTTGGATTTAGTTTTGGAATCGATGGTTTATTCATTACTCATTAGTTATCTATTTATTGTATGGTTGATTCAGACTATTTTAAATTGCTTGGATGGTTTGGTTATTGAATTTATGTTACGGATGTTGTTTAAAATAATGAAAGATAAAATTTGACACCAGCATAATTTAACATATGTGGTTAGTAATTTAAAAAGTTTTTGACAGTGATGCTAAGAATAAACCTAATGCAATACCTATTTATTTTAATAAAGGACTGGTCATCCGTGATTAAAGTAGGCAGGGTATCACATTAACCAACCATCCCCCATGCGGTTTCAGAGATCACTTTTCACGATATTCATAGCAAAAAATGCCCTCTCAACCTTACCAGTTGAAATGGGAAGAATTAAAGACAATTTTAGAAGCTTATAGACTAAACCATAAACAATGTGTTTTCTTTTCGCAACCATCTTCTTAGCTAAACCATTAATCCCTTCCACTTCAAGAAAGTCCCCATTTGATTTCATATCAAACTCATACAACTCAAGCTCATCTCGAAGTACAAAATGTTCTTCTTCGGAGAAATCATAGGTATAAAATTTAGAGCGAAGAACCAATTTATCTATATCAAAAGCAACAAATGATTTACTTGGATCAAATAATGCCATATATACGAGAAATTTTGAATTCACCTCATCGAAAAGGTTGTTAAGTTCAAAAAGTTGCTTATCTATGCAAAGGTAGAGCAAGTCAAATTTATAATGATGTAAATTTGTTATCTTTGATCCTCGCCTTGATTTTTCGAAAAGACATAAATTATCTTCCATATTAGGAATCAAGATACCATATTTCATACAAAAAGAAACCTTCGCCAATAGGTTGTCCTACCCACAATCTCGCATTTTTTGCATACGATTCTTGAAAAATCTCACTGAAGTCATAGCATTTACAATATCTTGATCTTTTCATTGCAATGATTTGGAAACTTCATTTGTTATTACAAGTAAATTCCTCATCAAATGTAAGGTAAATATGCATCAAAAGATCGCATTGATTTAATGAAATTTAACGTTTCACTTCTATCAGTAGCATGTTCCATCAAATCCGCAAGAACATCAAGTACGAATCCAAATGTAATGATCAAAATTATTAATATACCATAGTGTGAGCCCAACGTATATCACCGTCCTTCTTTTGGTTAGCCTCTTGATTTAACCCTCGACCTCTGGATATATCACCACTTTCTAGTTTCTTAAAAATCCAACCCGCTTCCTTCTCTTGGAGAATGTCTCGACACTTGCATGATGCCCTCGCAATATTCACTAAATTGTTAACTAAGAATAAGAATTCATCAATGCGCTTCCGATCTTTTGCGACACGGACAAGTGCCAACTTTAGCTGGTGTACAAAATAAGCACATAGAACAATGACTTGTTCTCCACCAAAATAAGTGATTTAATCCCGTTATACTCGTCTTGCATGCTAATTGCTCCATCATAACCTTAACCATGCAAGTTTTTCATGCTCAAGTTATTCTTGTTGAAAATTGATCAAGTGACGCTTTAAGTGAGTTAGATGTTGTGTAAAAAATGTGTATCATGCCTAGAAATCTTTCCATCACAAAACCCCTTTTGTCCACATGATGCACAACAAAAGCCATTTTCTCTTTAATCGATGCATCATCTTCGTCAATTAATATTGCAAATGGTGTACCCACAAGATTTTTTAATATTTCATTGGTAATGTCACTATCAACGGCATTTACAACATCTTTTTGAATATCCAGTGATATCAATTTATGATTTTAGGGAGCATTTTTAAAAATAACATTATTAATTGATTCATCCCTATTGGCTAGACATTGTAAAAGTTCAAGAAAGTTACCCTTATTCATCGATCCTTCTGATTCGTCATGCGAACGAAAAGATAACCCTTGTCGTAGAAGAAATCGAATCACGTCAATCATTGCAACTAGTCATAATTGATACTCATCCCGACACTCTTTCGATTGGTTATCAAATAACACCTCAATATGTTGAATTTCATTCAATAAATCTCGAGACTTCATATATGCTGCAATATGAGCATTTCTATTAAAATGCTCTTGGAGTCTTCATTTTTGTTTCCAATTATTAAATCCACATATAACAAAAGCATCATTTTGATTTTTGTCCACATACTTTGCGGACGAAATAAACAAAAAGGCAAATAGAAATTCAGTATCCTCCTTAACACTATTTCCAACCAACTCCCAAATTGAGTGAACCATGCAATATTGAAACGACGATCCTTATTTTTAAACATTGTTTGAGGAAATAAATGCGTATAGGGATGACAAGGACCCATTTATAAATACACTCATCTAATCTTATCTTGGTCATTTGCATCATATTAAGAAATTTGTGGTCTTAAACTAGGAATGAGAAGGAACATACTCCAAAAAAGATAAGTCGGAGTTGCATTCAAATTGAATTATCAAATCTTCCTTTTGATATGAGTTTAAGACCACATATTTTAGAATATGATGCGAACGACCAAGACGAGATTAGACGAGCATATTTGCAAATGGGTCATTTTCATCCCTATACGCATTTATTTCCTTAAACAATTCTTGTAAGCAAGGCTCTTCATTTCAATGTAGCATGGTTCACTCAATTTTGGAGTTGGTTAGAATATAGTGTTAAGGAGGATGCTGCATTCTATTTGCCTTGTTATTTATTTTTTCTAGAGTCCATGGACATAAATCAAAGTGATGATTTTGTTAGAGGTGCATTTAATATTTTGAAACAAAAATAAAGACTCCAAGAGAATCTTAATAGGGATACTGATAATGCGGCATATATGAAGTCTCGAGATTTGTTAAATCAGAATCAACATATTGAGGCACTATTTAATAACCAATCAAAGGAGTGTCGGGATGAGTATTGATTATGGCTAGTTGCAACCATTGACGCGATTTGATTTCTTCTACGATAAGGGATGTCTTTTCATTCGCATGACGAATCATAAGGCTCGATGAATAAGGGTAAATTTCTTAAACTTTGACAACGACTAGCCAATAAGGATGCAACAGTCAATAATGTTATTCTTAAAAATGATCCCAAACATCATAAATTAACATCACTGGATATTCAAAAAGAAGTTGTGAATGCCGTTGATAGTGAGATTACAAATGAAATATTAAAAAATCTAGTAGGGGAACCATTTTCACTATTAATTGACGAAGCTCGTGATGTATCGATTAAAGATCAAATGGCTTTTATTATGCATTATGTGAACAAAATAGGTTTTGTGATGGAAAGATTTAGGTGTATGGTAGACGTTCACTTGATCAATTTTTCAAGAAGCATAATTTGAGTGTGAAAAACTTGCGTTGTCAAGGTTACGATGGGGTAAGTAAAATTCAAGGTGAATATACTGGGCTTAAATCACTTATTTTGAGGGAGAATAAGTTAGTGTTATACGTGCATTGTTTAGCACAACAACTTCAGTTGGCACTTGTCCATATTGCAAAAGATCTGAAGCACATTGATGAGTTATTCTTCTTAGTTAATAATTAAGTGAATATTACGGGGGCATCATTCAAGCGTCGAGACATTCTTCCAGAGAAGGAAGCGTAATGGATTTTTAAGCAACTAAAAAGTGGTGATACACTAAGTAGTTGAGGGTTGAATCAAGAGACTAACCTAAAGCGAGTCAGTGATACACGTTGAGGCTCACACTATGGTACATTAATAAATTCGATTATAATGTTTGGATTCGTGCTTGATGTTCTTGTGGATTTGGTGGAACATGCTATTGATAAAAAAGGTGAAGTGTTATATTTGATTAGATCAATGAAATCTTTTGATTACATATTTACCTTGCATTTGATGAGGAATGTACTTGTAATAACAAATGAAATTTCCAAAGCATTGCAACGATAAGATTAAGATATTGTAAATGCTATGACTTTAGTAAGATTTTTCAAGAATTATATGCAAAAACAAGAGATTGTGGGTGGGACAATCTATTGACGGAGATTTCTTTTTTTTTGTATGAAATATGGTATCTCGGTTCCTAATATTGAGGATAATTTGACTCTTTTGGGAAGATCAAGGTGAGGACTGGAGATAATAAATTTATATCATTATAAAGTTGACTTGTTCTACCTTTGTATAGATAACTAACTTGTTAAACTTAACAACCGTTTCGATGAGGTGAATACATAATTGCTCACATGTATGGCATAATTTGGTCCAAGTAACTCATTTGCTGCTTTTGATATATATAAATTGGTTCGTCTCTCTAAATTTTATACCGATGATTTCTCGAAATAAGAACATTTTGTACTTCGGGATGAGCTTGAGTTATATGAGTTCGATTTGAAATCAGATGGGGACTTTCTTGAAGTGGAAGGGATTAACGGTTTTTCTAAAAAGATGGTTGCGAAAGGAAAACACATTGTGTATGGTTTAGTCTATAAGCTTCTAAAATTGTCTTTAATTCTTCCCATTTCCACTGCTAAGGTTGAGAGGGCATTTTTCACTATGAATATCGTGAAAAGTGATCTTCGAAATCACATGGGGGATTTTTGGTTAAATGATAATTGTGTGACATATATTGAAAATGATGTCTTTAATTGCATTTCTAATGACGCAATTATGGATCTCTTTCAGAAGATGAAAAGTCACAGAGGGATATAAAATGTTTTAAATCTAGTATCATGTATTTTTAACAACTTTATACTTTTGTATGAGAATTTCAAGATATGTTTAGCTCTTTTTTAGAAATGAATTTTTATTGAAATCGAATTTATTTTAACAATAACATTAACAAATGGGAAAGATACTTTGCAAGTGTAGTAGCGAAAGAAAAGCAATTTAAAGAACAACATTTAAAACCCCCAATCTTTATACAACGGTGTAGTGACCCAAAAATTTAATAGTAGAGGCTATAATTTTAGTAGCGGTGACGTGTCAAAATATATATTTTTGATAATAATAAAAAGATATTTGTTATTTATTAGTAGTGATAATTGATACTTACGTACCTAAAGTGGGAAAAAGGAAATATTACTTAATTTGGAGGAATTGTTTTATATAAATATTTCAATTATAATGATCTTAGTTTATAAATTATACAATATCATGTATTATTCGCAATGACATGTCGATTGTACTTATTTATTTTAATTTAAATAAGAAAAATGTGGACAGTGGTGATTGACACGACACAAATATTGCGTATTTCACCCGTTAACCTACGCGTTATTAGCCCCCTCGGGTATATTAATCCCTATACTTATGCTCATTAACCAGAAAACCTCGAATTTGAATATATACATGCTTTGCAAGGGTTAATTGAGCTTTTGTAGGTATATGGATGCTTAGTATGAAGTTCGGACACTTTTCGGAAAAGTTTGGTCGACTATTGAAGCTTTGGGGGAATTTTAGTAATTTAAGCATTCAGTTTTGAATCCCGAGATCTTCACGGAAGTTGAAGACCTATGATTTCTCTTTACGTGGCCACCGACGGTGCATGAATCGGAGTTGTAATGAAGAGGTTATGGCTTTTTAGGGTGGTTTTGACTTAAAAGTACACTCAAGGTCACATTCAAGGGCATTTTAGTCATTTCATATTTTGGTTTTTTAACCTAATATCTACTTGGATGTTGTATCCCTCTGAGTTATCTTCGTGTGGCCTCTGACCGTGCCTAGTTTCGAGCTATAACGAAGATATGACGGCAGTTTCTATAAAATAGGATAAAGCTGCAGAATTGCACACCTGTAGGGGCGAATTGATTCCGACAAAGTCTGAATCGATTTGTTTTTAACCAGTATGCCATATACGAATTCCCCCTATTTTTGAATCGATTCGGCGCAATTCCAAATCGACCGGGCTTGTAGATTTTTGTTTTTCTTCTCTTTATTTACAAGTTTGCCATGAGATATTTTTTATATAACTCATTTCTCTCATTTTGAGAGGGATATAGTTCATTTTTAGGATAGTTTAGAGTAGGGTTTGGGGATTGGAGAGCTCTTCTTCCTCCTCTCTTGGTTTGACACCCTTTAGGGTTTGTAATTGGTACTATCATCTTCCCTCTCCATTAATATAATTGTTCTTGTTCATTTCTTGCTTTGTTAATTAGATTTCATGCTTTGTTAAATAGTTTATTGTGTTTATTTATTGCTTTCTTAGTTTAATTAGTTTATTCATGCTTAGCCCTTACATAAATAGGGTCGGAATTTCATTCCGCCATTTACGGGTTTGGACATCGAAAGTTAGGGTCATGTAAAATTGCATTTAATTGAAACCTCGCGTATTAAAGTCGAATTATTATGCGTTTAACTTTCTTTGTCATGCAACGTTAGTGTTTATAGCGATATTTCGAATTTAATCCGCATGTGACCATTTTTTGTTAAATGTTTAATCTCACAACTTTGGATTAAATTCCTTATTGTGTGATGTTTATGCCTAATTGAAAATGCTTGATTAAATTGCTTTCGAGCCTTAACTCTAATTAGTAGTTATTTCGATCCGTATGGTAGAATGAAATCCCGATCCTCGCTTTACTTTTGTGTAGCGTAACTTATTCTTTTCTTTTGTCACCATTCCCAACCTATCACCTTTTACACTTTTATTCATGAAGTTTTAAAGCAATTAAAATAAAAAATTCAATCACTCCCTGTGGATTTCTTATGATACCCGACTTACCGTTGTGCTTGCTTTGCAAGTGTAGTTGTAGCTTAGGTTTTTGCGTGTATAGCGGGAGCCGAAATCATCGACAATGTCCCTACACGAACACTCGATTCCCCTCGGCATAAAAAATGGCGCCGTTGTCGGGGAGTGTGTTTTAGATTGTAATTGTTTTATTATTTCATAATATTTCTTTCATTCATATTTTTATTCTTTATTTTCTGCTTTCTTTTTGACATGTGCTAGATTGTTTCGAGAAATTAAAATTTTGGTGCTTATCGCTTTTATTGAATAGCTTATTTTGAAATGTCTAACTATAAATCTTTAGATAACCTTAATTGTTATGAGAATTATTTTCCAAGTTATACTCCCAAAACAATGAGAGAATGCCTACAAATTCTTGAAGATGAGCGCATTAAGCGTGAAATTCAAGCGTATATAAGTAATCCCTCATCGCCTTGTGATGGTAATTTGGAATGCATGGAATCCATTAGCTATCAGCAACCCGCACAAGAAGATGTAATGTCTTCTTGTTCATTTGATTATGAGTTAATGATGAAAGAAATGAATGACCAATCTGAAAGTTCTCAATCTTGGTTTTTGGAAAATGATGCCAAGATCAATGAGATTATTTCTTTACAAAATCGGGTCGAGGTTGAAACTTGCGTTATTTCTTTACAAAATCGGGTCGAGGTTGAAACTTGCGTTTTATCTCCACCCCCTTTTGTTGAAGAAATAATTGAGAGTGATCCAAGATTTAGCACTTTTAATTTTCAACCTCTTATTAATTTTTCCTATTGTATTGAGGTTGTTGGTCCTTCCTTTCCTTTACTCCCTACTATTCCCGAACAATTAAATTTATCACAAGAATCGATTTAAAGTCTTGAGGACCTTGACCCGATTCTTGAACGAGTTTGTTATTTTGAGATGCTTCATCTCATGGGCTATTCACTTGCACTAGCCCCACCTCCACTTCCAATTGAAGATCCTTGTGGATGTGATTTTAATTTTCCCGAGATCAATGTGGTCTTGTCCCCCGTTTCATCCAATTCCCCCATCGTCCCTCTCAAATCTTTAATTGACGATGGTTCATTTCTTACGCCTTACACATGCCTTCTGTTTTTCAAACGGAATTATTATTTTTAGGGAGGTATGCTCGCTTTGAAGGGTCCACCATTGATCTTTAAAACTCAAATCCCTGTTTGGGTGGACCCTAAACTATTTAGACTTCTAGTGTATAGTTAGTGTGAAGCCTAAATAGTAGGTTGTAAATAGTTAGCTTTTTAATTTTCTGTCTTTCCTATTTTTCTTTCCTTTTTATTTAGTCTACTGTAATTAGTTAACTTTTTATTATTTGTTTTTTCTATGCTCAGTACTAACTTGTTGTGTAGATTCCTTTGGACTTTCTTTTATGGAGATCGCTCCAATTTTGGGTAATATCGTTCTTTTCCTCTCTTTGTGTTGTGTTCTTAATGCGCATTGAGGACAATGCAACATTTAAGTTAGGGGGTGTAGGATATTCTATCCATAGGGGGTGTAGGATATTCTATCCATTTCATGTGTAGTCCATTGATTTGCTTACTTTTTAGTTACTAAGTATGCTTTTTGTTAAAAATTAAAAATTTTCAAAAATATTTTCTTTCTTTTTTCTCCTTTGTTTGGCATTTTTCCTTGTTTTCGATGATAAATTTTAATAATTGCTCGATCCAATAGACAACTCATTAATGCATGTTCTCGATTTTAGAAGTTATTAGACTTTAGTCCTTACATCATTGATATTATGAATAACTTCATGAATTAAACTTTATCCCATGAGCACATGCACTTTTCTTGCTTTATTGATTTGGTTGAAGATTTTTATAACTCGGTAATCTTTTGTTGCGTTGTATATACTTACACCGAGTAATATTTTTCCCTTCCATCGCTTGTGAGTGTATACACTATTATTTCCTCTTTGAAAACGTTGAATTCGTCGCTCATCTCTCTATTCTTTCATTTGATCGTTCATTAATTGAGTTCATTCTTGAAATGTATGACTTGAGCATGATTTTCATATATTTTTTTGACTTGAGAATTGCGTAAACTTTATAAAATGATCATAGTCCATCTTTGTTATATCACCCATATTAGCCTTGACCTCACCATATTTTTCCCTAGTTAACCCCTTTGAGCCTAAATATAGCCTTTCGTTTCATCACCCAAAATTCCATAACTAACTCCAAATTGGAGTTATAAACCATACGTATTACCTTCCATACCTTTGTTTGGAATGATACTTTGGATTGAATGATGTTATTGAAGTGTGGTTGCAATTTGAGTATGAAAAGAGTGAGAAAAGAAGAAAGTGTAGTGAAAAAGAAAAGAAAAAGCAAAAAGCAAAAGAAAAGAAAAGAAAACATGAGAAAAAGAAGAAAAAAAAGGAAAAAGAAAAGATAAACTTTGTATATATGTGTTATGTATAGTTCAAATAATCCTTGTTACTCTCCCATTGCACATTTAATGCTTGTTTGGAAGTTACTTTCTATTTTTGATATTGCCCGCATTCTTCCCATTATTCCAAGTTTTCATCTCCGAACACTTTGAATCCGTACATATATCCTTCATTTCGTACCCTAGCCTAGCCGAAATTATAACCCTATCATGTCCTATGTGATCTTAGGGTGCATTTAATTTAAAAGTTTAAATAGTTTTGACAATCTGTGAAAATTCATTTCGCCTCTTTTTTATGAGCGGTATCTTTCATTGAGATTACAGTTATTCAGTTTATATATAGCATTCTTCATTTGTGACATGTGTGCGGCCTAGTTTCCATTTATATTTACTCTTTATGCCCGCATGTTCCCTGTGTTAGCTCCTTGTTTCAAATGAATTTCATTTTATGAGTGTAATGCCCGTGAGGATTGAAGATATGCCTGCTTTAATGTTTATCCGATTTATATAAGTTTTTCTCCAAGTCACACTTTGCCTGTGCTCGCTCCCCTCTCACATTTTAAGGTTTCAATTCTATGAGGTGCATTCTATAATGTTAATAATTTGGACTTTTGTTTGAATTCATTCAATGTGCTAATAATGCGTATGAAATTTTTTTCGCTGTTGTTGGGCTTGTCGTATGTTGTGTTGGGCTTATTTTGAGGAAACCATGTGATGTTTGTGGGTATCATCCCTGAAAATCCTCACGAGACAACACTCGTCCACTAGGGTGACCTAGGGGTTTAACGACTTATTTCATATGTTAAATGCAATCGAATTACCAGCGAAAGTGGCCTTTTTCTTTTATACCATACTTTTGTACTATCTCCTGCCTTTGGTTTGCTTGTAGTTCTTATTGCATCCTATTTCATTGCTAGGGACTAATATTGTGTAAGTTAGGGGATGTGATACGACACAAATGTTGCGTATTTCACCCATTAACGTACGCGTTATTAGCCCCCTTGGGTATCTTAATCCCTATACTTATGCTAGTTAACCAGAAAACCTCAGATTTCTATATATACATGCTTTGCAGGGGTTAATTGAGCTTTTGTAGGTATTTGGATGCTTAGTATGAAGTTCAGACGCTTTTCGGAAAAGTTTTTTCGACTATTGTAGCTTCGGGGGAATTTTAGTAATTTTAGAATTTGGGTTTGAATCCCGAGATATTCACGGAAGTTGAAGCCCTATGATTTCTCTTCACGTGGCCACCGACAGTGCATGAATCCGAGTTGTAATGAAGAGGTTATGAAATTTTTAGGATGGTTTTGACTTAAAAAGTACACTCAAGGTCACATTCAAGGGAATTTTAGTCATTTCATATTTTGGTTTTTTATCCTAATTTCTTATTGTATGTTGTATCCATCTGAGTTATCTTCTCGTAGCCACCGACCGTGTCTAATTCCAAGCTATAACGAAGATATGACAACATTTTCCGTAAAATAGGACAAAGCTGCAGAATTGCAGACCTGTAGGGGCGAATCGATTCGGCCAAAATCCGAATCAATTCGTTTTGCACCAGTATACCATATACGAATTTCTCCTGTTTTCGAATCGATTTGGCCTAATTCCGAATCAAATCGGCCCTCCAGATTTTTGTTTTTCTTCTCTTTATTTACAGGTTTGCCATGAGATATTTTGTATATAACTCCTTTCTCTCATTTTGAGAGGGATATAGTTCATTTTTAGGATAGTTTAGCTTAGGGCTTGGGGATTTGAGAGCTTTTCTTCTTCCTCTCTTGGTTTGACACCCTTTAGGGTTTGTAATTGGTACTTTCATCTTCCCTCTCCATCAATATAGTTGTTCTTGTTCATTTCTTGCTTTGTTAATTAGATTTCATGATTTGTTAAAGAGTTTATTGTGTTTATTTATTGCTTTCTTAGTTTAATTAGTTTATTCATGCTTAGCCCTTAGATAAATAGGGTCGGAATTTCGTTCCGCCATTTTCGGGTTTGGACCTCGAAAGTTAGGGTTTCGTGTAAAATTGCGTTTAATTGAAACCTCGCATATTAAAGTCGGATTATTACGCGTTTAACTTTCTTTGTCATGCAACGTTAGTGTTTATAGCGATATTTCGAATTTAATCCGCGTGTGACCATTTTCTGTTAAATGTTTAATCTCGCAACTTTGGATTAAATTCCTTATTGTGTGATGTTTATGCTTAATTGAAAATGCTCGATCAAATTGCTTTCGAGCCTTAACTCTAATTAGTAGTTGTTTCGATCCGTGTGGTAGAATGCGATCCCGATCCTCGCTTTACTTTTGTGTAGCATAACTTATTATTTTCTTTTGTCACCATTCCCAACCTATCACCTTTTACACTTTTATTCTTGAAGTTTTAAAGAAATTAAAATCTAAAATTCAATCACTCCCTGTGGATTTCTTACGATACCCGACTTGTCGCTGTGCTTGCCTCGCAAGTGTAGCTGTAGCTTAGGTTTTTGCGTGTAGAGCGGGAGCCGAAATCTACAACAGTGTCCCTACACGAACACTCGGTTCCCCTTGGCATCAATGATATTTTATTATTAAAATGTTTAAATTATGTCCTAATAGAATGTTAGTTAGATAACACAATATTGTTAAGTATGAAGTAAAATTAAAATGTATGTATATACATTTATTATATCAAGCTAACTTAAGTAACAAATTTATATGAGTTTAAGTGAAGACACTTGTTAAATGGAGTGTTTAAGTGAGGACAAGTGTAACTATGCTCTAACGAGTGTCCCTCTCTTGGACATTTGTTTTCCACTTTTCATTCCACCATGACCAACCTCATTATTTTTAGCTTCTAGCATAGTGAAGAAACAGAAAAAATATGTACAATCGCATATAGAAGTGAGTAAGAAAGAGTATGAGGACAAGAGGAAATATGAGGAAAAAAAGAGAAATTTGAAGATATTACCCAATTAATTACAGATATCAAACCTCAAGATAACAATAATTAAGTAAGCTTATTAATGTGAGAACTCATCTTCTACTTTAACCTTTTCTCCTAAATGTATATCTAGTGCTGGGTAGCAATATAACCTCCATTGAATATTTAATGGCTACTTAGAGAGAGAAACTCTAAAACCAACCATATAACCTTTATTAATTTATAAATAATTAATTTAGAACCCTATGATAGTGAGAAACAACATACTAAAATTTTAACCCAATGTGAATTGTGTATTTTTCTTGAAAATTAGGAGTATGACGAATTTTATTTTGATTTTGACCACATGTAAACCATTTTGCTTGGATTTCTTTATATTTTTCTAGATAGAGCATAAAATTATCTTTCTTTTGAAACTAAAATCGTAATTTTTGGATAAGAAACGAGTGAGATATGAATTTTTAAAGTTTCTTATATAAATCTTAAAATTTTATGTTCAAAATTCTGACAGCATGCTATACCTGAATTTTTTCAATATTTTAGGTTCATTATTTATGTCTGAATTTTTTTTATGATATGTCAACTCATATGAGAACCTTATATAATTTATTTAGACCAATTTAAGTATTTATTATAATTTTAATAAAATGTTAAAATTAGTGTTAGATTGTTATCCCAAATTTATTAGTGATAACATTTATTTATATAATTTATGTTGCATGTAAAGACCATTCCAAAATCAATGAAAAAATTTCATGTGATATTATTATTAAAAAATTTACATTAGACATATTAATATTTTTGTGGATTAATGAAGAAACCTTATTTTTTAAAACTTGTGTTTATTCCATTGGGTAAATTTTGAAATTATGAAAATTGAACAAGCAACCAGTCATGATGTAATATTTTAAGGTAATTTTTTATATCATGTTGAAATCTTGTGAAAAATATTAATTGATTTCTTGTGACTAGTAAATTAGTATTTATATTGTGATTTTGTTCAAAATGAGTTTATTATTATAATAAATATACATGTGCTTAATCTTATTCAAGTTGTTAAATGGGTATATATATAAGTTGCCTATAGCATGGCTTGAGGTTGTTATTTAAGTTGTGATTATATTAACATCTATTATTGTTATTGTTGAACTTAAGGTTCTTGTTGAGTTGGCCGGGATTGAGATAATTCTACAGTTAGTGCACTAATATAGTCTATACCACCGGAAGTTGTGTATAGGTATACATATATGCAAGTTCGTTTGTGTGCTGTGGCATAAGGGCAATGTACAATAGAATTTTCTAGTGTACCTGTTGTAATACTTCGTTATTAGTTCTTACGAATAAATTTTAGATTTAATAAATTGAAAATGATGAATTAAATCGTTAATCATGTGATTATATTTTATCCCTGTTTAAGTTTATTGACATATAAAATATTAGTCATTGCTATTAGTATACTTGGGGGTGAATTTTGAGAAGAAATGTATTCTTATTTGGTTGTGTTACTTATGATGCTATGCACATTTCCTTTTAGGTTTTGTGTAGGATTGAGTCTCTTTTAAGTTTGTTTTGCTATAGTCAGACATATTTTGGGGCGAACTTCTTGCTTAACTATATTTCTTATTTCCTCATGTAAATTTGAAATACTTCTCTAGACATATTATATTCTCTAGTATCTAGACGAAAATACGAAATGTAAAACCCCTTATGAATTAAGACTTCGTACGTAATATTAATATGTTGTTGTATTTATTGTGTTACTAATTTATACCTGACAACTCTCTTAGTACACCGTCACATATCCAAATTATAGTATTGATTTTAAATTATTACCATTTTCTATAACTTGGGGCGTGACAGACTTGGTATCAGAGCTTTAGATTTCACTTACCTTAAGACCAAGGATTAACACGACCCACCTGCGATTCGAGATCGTTGTTATGGAGAGTGATTCAACTGTGAAGGATACCACTTTTTTTTGGTTGAAATAATTGAGATGGAGTTTTTTTGGTATGGTATTGGTGTTTACTCGTGCGAAAGTGCGAAACCTAGTAGGTACTTGTGTGGATATCAAATGTGGCTTATTGGAATTTTGAACAAAATGTGGTCGTGAGAGGTGGACTATATTTTGTTAACCTAAGCATACTAAAGAGAATTATTAATTACGACTTAGTTATGTGCTTGTGTAGAAGAACGACTTTTTATGTACTCTTTAATATGTGGTACGGTGTTGAGATGCTTTTATTAAGATGATCTGAAAGAAATTTGAAAGATAAGTATTGGAGGTACTTCAAAAGGCTAAGGGTAATAATGATCATTGATAATATAAGTAATGTCAGAAATCGAGGATAATTGATGGATCTTTTCTATTAGTAGTATTACGATGATATAAAAGTGGAACCATGTTCGACTTTTGTGGTGTTGAGATGCATTGATTATTTTAGCGAGATAAGTGTTGAATACGGTAAGGTAGTAATTTTAAGAATGGACATAATAAAGAGTAGTACACCAGTTTAGTGAAGTTTTGAGGTAGTGTCGGCGCTCATATATTAGAGGGATATTTTATTATGTGCATAAGTTATTAATAAAATCGCTTTAAGGCACAAGATCGATAGTTAAATCTTAGGAAGTACGACTTACCAAATTTTTTTCTAACATGCATTGTTAACATAATGCACGCTTATCCAAGGAACTAAAAAACTCTAATTGTATATTATGTGGTTTTTTTATCTTTATGTATTCCTACTAAGTGATATTATATTGACGTTTTTAAGGTTTCGTAGACCTTTAAAACTGTTACTAAAGCCGTTTAATACAAGATTAAACTATTCAAGTAACTCCGAACTGTTTTTTGAAGAAACTCTTTTCTTTAAATCAAATCAGGTTAATCACAAGATGTGTTTAATAAAACACGAACGAGATCAGTTCAAGATTTGTTAACAAGTTTTGAAAAATAAAATTGAAAAGATTAAATCAGCACACCATTAATAATGAGATGAGGAGATGTATAAAGATTAATGACAAGAGATTTTTAACGTGGTAAAACCTCACCCAACCGAGGAAACATCCACGACTCCCTATACGGAGTAAAAGAAAAAAAAATCCACTAAAACAAAATATATCAGTTATAAACTATATAACACACATGCACACAAATCAGTCCTATACAAGTTTAGGAATGTACCAACTGGTTTCCTTCTAACTTCTCTATAGTTCTGATTGCTGACGTGGTTCTCCCAGTTTGCTAATTTCCACTTTATTCCAGCCTTTACGTTGACTCTTGTTTTAAGATCTTATTACCAACACTTTGAGTGTTGTAGTGTGTAAGTGTTTGTGACGGTGCTCTAACACATGCATGCACACACTTATGCTTATTTATACATACAGTCCTAAAAAATTAATAATCACATCTATATGCTGTGATTTTCAGTTTCTCTCTTCTTGGAAAACTAAAACCTTATTTAACCTTTAAAATGATCCCGGAATCCACGACTATCTTGCTCGAAAGACGTTTCAAGATCTTAATCAATTTTAGTGTTTTTAAAATATTATTGAAATTAAAAATCGCCAAGTGTGATTCCAACTAGGTCAAGGTCTTGTTTCAAAAGAACTAGAAACATAAAATGATTTTGTTGATTTTGAAGATGAAAACATTTATAGAAAATAATCAACAAAAGATTTATCAAGACGAGAAACTAAGAATCCAGATCTAAGTGTAATATAACATAAAATGACCAGATCTATAATTTCTATGAAACAGAAATACAGATCTAACCTAATGTTTAAGTTAGACACAAGATCGTAAAACGAAGAGGTTAAATCACGAAACAACTTTCAAACCAACACTAATAAACACTCAAACACTCAGGGATGGTGTTTGGTGTAAACTGGTTTTTGGAAAAAGGGTTAGGGTTTGAAAAGGTGTTTGAACGAATTAGGGTTTTTATTCTCTCTGGTTTCTCTCTCTTCTCTCTTTTCACTCGAATTAAACGAAGTGGAAAATAAATAAAAAAAATTATAGTTAGTTAATTAATAATCCCTTGAAAATACATAAAAAAATAGAAAAAACAAAAATAGAAAAATCCTAAAAAATAATAATGTGCAAATGAATTACATATGTCTTCACTCATTTTGTGTTTCATCCTTAGAGTTTGATTGATACTCCCTTACTTACCCTCTGCATATTTTGATTTTATTTGTAGGTTCAAGGGAATTTTGATGGAAAAGGAATTGCAACAACTACAAAAATACATTTGAGATACAATTTTTTTTTCTGTTTATCAGAATACATGCACACATGCAATAAATGCCAGAGTTTTGGGATAATACACAAAAGACCAGGAGCCGAGCTAGTACTGATCATATCACCTTGGCCTTTTTCCATTTTCCATTTTGGGTATGGATCAGTTCGGGCCATTATTGAAGACCAAATAAAGGTCCAGATATTTGATGTTAGTAGTGGATTACTCCACAAAATAGGTGGAGGATGAACCACTCATAGAGATGACTTACTCAAATGTCTCACAGTTCATATAGAAAATGTGATTAACAGGTATGGGGTCCCTCACATTTTTATTGTTAACCACGACACCCATTTTCACAATAATGAGTTGATGAGTTTCAACTTCCAATAATATTGTGAAAAGGCCAAGATGAGATAGTTGCACTCATACCAGCGCATCAGAAATGTAATATGAAGACAGTGGTCATGAACCAAACTTTCTTGGATGGCATGACGTAGAGTCTTAAAGCAGCCAAAGGAAATTGGATAAGTGAATTACATAGTGTGTTGTGGGATTATAGAATAACACCGTGAACAGTGACATGATAGAATCCTTATGAATTGTATTTTTAAAGTGAAGCAATGGTCTTAGTGGAGGTTGGACTACCAAGACACAAAATTTCAAATTTCGAAAGTGATTTTGTGAGAAGATTGGATCAAGACCTGATTCACAAAGTTAATGTAAGGACATAAATTTCTAATTGAGTCCTTGTATTGTTTTGACTCAATTTCATGAACAAAACTGTGTTTGTAATATGTCATAGGGAGAATTTTATTTTGTCACAATCCCACTTGGTCTATGACGTATTGAAGAAATTGAAGACGTTGCGGCAAAGCTTCAAAGAAATAATCATGCCGATGTTTAGTTGGTGCAAGTTTACTCGTCTTCAAAGTTAATTTCATTCCGAGATCACTCAGGTATGAATGCGTATAATTAATGGTGCTCGAAATTATTTTATAAAAGATAAGGATGTAATTTTTATATAGAAAAATGATTTTAAATGTTTTAAAAGTGTTTTAACGGTTTAAACTTCGTTTTATGATGATAAGCTCGAAATAGAGTTTGACTAATTTGTATCTCTTTGTTAAGAGTCATTTTTATCTGAAAGTCAAACTTTCGGAAGGCCGCTCGAGCGATATCGGATCTTGTTCGAACGAGATACAATGTCACGCGAACGACATGCTTAAGTCGTTCGAACGACACATTTTTTGAGGCGGTGTTCAAATCCTATTTAAACAGTGTTTGCATCATAATTTCGTAAGTGTGCCTTCTGGAAAACTGCTTTATAAACTAGAACATTATTTGCACATGTTTTATAAGGCTTAAAAGTCTTAAACATATCCTTAGAGTTTGCAAAGATCCGAGTTATCATTCTTATATGTTTACGTGATCTTGCTGCACCAAAGTTGTTTGTTCTACACATTGAACACAAAGGGTTTTGCGGTGAAGAAGCGAAGGACATCGTGTTCGACATTGTAGACGTATCAAAGCCATATCGGTGGACACCGAGACATACGTGGACACGTGTGTTATGGATAGAGATCGTGGAAGAAAGAATTTCTCCGTGGGCACTATTGAAGAACAGTTGAAGATCAGAAGGAGCGTCAAGACCCGTGGGGATCGAGTCTTAGTGTAAGGCTAATCTGTCTTTGTAAAACCATTGTTCATAGTGATTGTCTGGCTTGGGCTGTCCGAGCTTGTTTTCCCGTTTTTGGGTTTTTTCCTCGCACATCCGGCGTTGTGAGTATTCTTTACTTTACTTTACTTGCTTTAATCACTAGATGCATGTTTAGGATTAATCAAGATAAAATTGGTTTAAACTAAGAATTGACTTTTCACAACTTGGTTTGGTGCATAATTAAAAGTTGGATCTTTTTCGGAGAAAAATTGGTTTTGTTGAAAAAACACATATCGGGCCACTCACAGTCTTCTCAAATTGGTATCAGAGCTAGAAAACATTTTTATTTATTTTGTGATCCCGTGTGTTTTCAAACATGAATTCTGGATATAATGAATTTTCTCGAACTACTGTTTTTCATGGCACTAATTACACTTATTGGAAGATGAGAATGAGATGTGCTTTAAAATCTATTGTTGAGCGTGTTTGGCTTGCAGTTGAGAAAGGTTGGACACCCCCTGTCACTATTGTAGGTGAGGTCACTAGTTTAAAGCCTGTTGAGTCTTGGACTGAAACTGAACAAAGACTTGCACACTATAATTCTAAGGGTCTGCACGTTATTGCTTCACATGTCACACAAGAAGAATATAATAGAATTATGACTTGTGAAACATCAAAAGAGGCTTGAGATATTTTGGCACTCACTCACAAGGGCACTAGCACGGTTAGGGCGTCAAAACTTCAAAATCTCACTACACAGTTTGAAACCATTAGGATGATAGAGAGTGAGACCTTTGATGAGTTTTATGCTAGGTTGTCCAATATTGTCAACTCGTCATTTAACCCAGGTGAGAAAATTCCTGACAACCGTGTCATTAAGAAAATCCTTAGGTCGTTGCCTAGTAGGTTTGATGCGAAAGTGACCATTTTAAACTCCTTTGGTAGGTTAGAATCAACGAAACTAGAAGAGATTGTAGGTGACTTACAAACCTATGAAATCGACATGATTACCTCCAAGCAAGTTCCTAAGAAAGAAAAGGGTATTGCTTTGAAAACTCGGAAGGAGGAAATTAAAGTTTCAGATTCAGATTTTGATTTTGAGGATGTTGCTTTATTGGCAAAGAAATTTAAAAAATTTATTAAGTTTCAAAAGCAATCGAAAGATGCCAAGAAATTTGAAAAATTCAAGAACAACAAAGTAGATCTCACCTCTAAGGATAAGTTTGAGAAGCCTAAGAGAGATGAGTCGGATAAGTGTTTTGGGTGTGAGGGGTACGGTCACAAGGTTAAGGAGTGTCCCACTAGACTTCAGAAAGAGGGCAAGCAACCCATTGTCTATAGTGCCACCTTAAGTGATAGTGAACCGGAAGAGGTAGAGAGTTACCCCATTGAGCGTAACTTTGTTGCATTTATGGCATGTCATGTGAGCGACGATGACAACTCTCATGTGAATGACACTTCCGAGGAGGTTTTGAGTGTATCCCATGTTAGTGAGGGTGAAGAGAGTGACGAGGAGGAGATAAATGTGAAAGAATTACAAAATGCGTTTAATGACTTGTATACCGAAACGGTGAAGGTGAAAAAGGCTAACTCAAAATTTCAATCTAAGTTGAATGAACGTACCATAGAAAATAATGATAGTTTGATTTAGGATCTTAGGGAACAAGAGAAGAAGTTTAGGGAGAAACTAGAGTTTGTGGAGAAAGAGAGAGACAATCTCTGTGGTTTGATGGAGTCCTTGAAAAAGGAGATTTTAGAATTTGAAGAGACTAGGCGTTTACTCGAGTCTAGAATTCTTGAGTTGGAGGAAAGGTTAACAGACTCGTCTAGATTCAAGTTTGATTTGGAGGCTAGGTCGGAGAATTTAGATAAGATCTTAGGCACCGTCCAAATTAAGGGAGATAGGGGAGGTATAGGTTTTGGTGAGAGAATTGGTCCCATTCCCCCCGCACGTGTGAGAAACACTAGGATGGTTAGAAAAGGTCGACATAAAGGTAATCATTCCCACCACTGCTACACTTGCATATTTTGTGGTAGGAAAGGTCACCTTAGGCGTTATTGTTACGACCTTAGACAAGCTCCTAGGAAGTTTAGGAATAAAGTTGCCCTAGTTCCCAAAACCCCCATTCGTCGTTTTACACCTACTTGGGTTAGGAAATTGGATTTAGTATCTTTAGGAACTAAACTTCATGATTCTCGTTTGGGTGCACTTGATTCTTCCCATGCTAAATCTTAAGGATGAGAGTGTTGCCATGTTTGTCATATGCTAGTTTGCTTCATGATATTTTCATTGCTAGTATTATGACATGTGTATCATTTTGTATTATAACTTTCATTTGTTTGAGTCTTATTTGAAAAATACAAAATGATTTTATTTTTGAGAAAACTTTTGAAAATCCAAAAAGATTTTTCTTTTCTTTGAGTCAAAATATGTTTGAAAAGCCAAAAAGATTTTCAGTTTTTGTGTTTACATATTTGATGTGGCATATTGGTGTGCGTGGACCCCCCATCGTTTCATTATCCATCTGGCTAGGACATTTGGTCATTATTATCGATGCTTAGAATGATCTTAACCATTGTTTATACGAGGTTGTTTCGAAGTTGATATGCATCTTGATTCGACTTTTTATATATGCCAATATCTCACACATGTACGAGTTTATATGGATGTTTGACTTCTCTTGCATATTTGAATTTGGTGAGGCGTTCTTATCTCAATCTTGTCATCTATGCGTAAGTAAACTTAAGGAAAAGTGTGCATGTAATAACTGTTTACCGTGAGGATTTTATATTTAAAAAATGATGAGTGATTCACGGAAAAGAGCTGCGAGAGTTCAAATTTAACTCGTCGTGAAAGCCACCGTTTAAAAGAGCCCAAAAGAAAAAGCAATATGCTAAGAAAAGGGATAATAAGATTTTCTCTAAGTTGGGAATGCTAGAAACCTCAAAAGAACTTGAAAAAGTATGTTTATATGAGGGTGTTTGGTTAGAGAAAATTTAAACGGGTTTGCACATCTAATCCTAATGATTGAAACATTGCAATTTGACGCTATTGTTTGTAGAATCGTCAAAATTCTGGATTTGTGTGCATGTAGTATGTTTAGTTCATTAAGCTCACACTTTAATTGTCATATGGCTATGATAATGTTTGATGATTTATCGCTATCAATTACAGCTTCTTGATCGTTTCGATGTGTTGGAATTGTGACTCATTTGTTGTAGTTTCACGCCTATGCATTCCATGTCCAGGTTTGAGCACATCGGTACTATGTTTGCATGTAACTCGCATTTTAAGTTTTTATGAGTTTTTGGTGTTGTGTTAAAAGCTTACTGTTTTCGTACTGTTTTGCTTCTATCAGCGCCTTCCTGGAATTTTTTTGTGAATTTTTTTTCACTGGGCAATACTTTTTAATATTTCTGGGAAACTGGGAAATTTTGACAGGTCGTGCGAAGTCATTCTAACGACATCTCATCTCGCGCGAACAACTTTCGTACTTCGTTCGAGCAACTTCCTCATCTCGTTTGGGCGAAGTCCCTGGCTCGTTCGAACGACAGGGTGAAAAATGGCTTCTGATTGGTTTGTAGTCCTCTGGCTTAATTTGATATATTTTTGGTACTGCAGGAAGCATTTTTTGGATTAATTGGTTTATATGCAGGTTATTTTATGTTCCAAAATTGGTATTTTGCATATATGTCTGTTTATCACACTTGATTTGACTGATATACTCTTTGTGTGATTCATTGGTTTACGAGCTACTATTTTGGCATTACATGATCTTGTTTAGCTGGTTTTCTCATGTTTATCTAGCAGTTTTCATTTTTTTAAAATTGGTATCAACTTGATTCTATTTGGTATCATATTCTCATGCTAGATATTTCATATTGGTTTATCTTTTCACCGAATTGTCTATTCGAGACAAAAAGGGGGAGAGATGTATGTGATGTAGGGGAGATTTGTTGAGCACTTATATTTGTTTCATATTGGTAACAAATTGATGTCAAATAATTGCTCACATGTTTTCACATGATATGCTCCTATTGAATATATATATTATTTTCATTTGTTCCTCCATACTTCACTTGGTATTTGTTGTCTGTTTCATATGTGTAGGTATGCTTTAACGATTTGAGATTTCAAGTCAACATTACATTCAGACAGTTCATGATTGCTGGTGCTACATATATTAGTCCATGTCCTGTATTTTTGATTTTGGATTTATGGGAAGGGATTTAGGCGTCATACGGCTTGACGGCCCGGTTAGGCATTTCCCTGGTTCAGTATTGTCCCAGAATAGTCAAAGGGGGAGATTTGTAAGGACATAAATTTCCAATTGAGTCCCTGTATTGTTTTGACTTAATTCCGTGAACAAAACTGTGTTTGTAATAGGCCATAGGGAGAATTTTATTTTGTCACGCTCCCACTTGGTCTATGACGTATTGAAGAAATTGAAGACGTTGCGGCAAAGCTTCAAAGAAATAATCATGCCGATGTTTAGTTGGTGCAAGTTTACTCGTCTTCAAAGTTAATTTCATTCCAAGATCACTCAGGTATGGATGCGTATAATTAATGGTGCTCGGAATTATTTTATAAAAGATAAGGATGTAGTTTTTATATAGAAAAATGATTTTAAATGTTTTAAAAGTGTTTTAATGGTTTAAACTTCGTTTTATGATGATAAGCTCGAAATAGAGTTTGACTAATTTGTATCGCTTTGTTAAGAGACGTTTTTATCTGAAAGTCAAAGAAAGTCAAACTTTCGAAAGGTCGCTCGAGCGACATTGGATCTCGTTCGAACGAGATACAATGTCGCACGAACGACATGCTTAAGTCGTTCGAACGACACGTTTTTCGAGGCGGTGTTCAAATCCTATTTAAACAGTGTTTGAATCATAATTTCGTAAGTGTGCTTTCTGGAAAACTGTTTTACAAACCAGAACCTTGTTTGCACATGTTTTCTAAGGTTTAAAAGTCTTAAACACATCCTTAGAGTTTGCAAAGATCCGAGTTATCATTCTTATATGTTTACGTGATCTTGCGCACCAAAGTTGTTTGTTCTACACATTGAACACAAAGGGTTTTGCGGTGAAGAAGAGACGGACATCGTGCTCGACATCGTATACGTATCAAAGCCATATCGGTGGACACCGAGACATACGTGGACGCGTGTGTTGTGGACAGAGATCATGGAAGACGGAATTTCTACGTGGGCACTATTGAAGAACAGTTGAAGATCAGAAGGAGCGTCAAGACCCGTGGGTATCGAGTCTTAGTGTAAGGCTAATCTGTCTTTGTAAAACCATTATTCATAGTGATTGTCTGGCTTGGGGCGTCCGAGGTTGTTTTCCCATTTTTGGGTTTTTTCTTCGTACATCCAGCGTTGTGAGTATTCTTTACTTTACTTTACTTGCTTTAATCCCTAGATGCATGTTTATGATTAATCAAATTAAAATTGGTTTAAAGTAAGAATTGACTTTTCACAACTTGGTTTGGTGCATAATTAAAAGTTGGATCTTTTTCGAAGAAAAATTGATTTTGTTGAAAACACACATATCGGACCACTCATAATCTTCTCATTTAACAAGGTTGTTAAACTCAGAGTAGCAGTACACTAACATCACACGATAAAATTCTACAACAAGAGAGTTAAGCTGAGCACTCTCAAAGAAGGAGACTACGTCTTAAATAAGGTCACACAAAAGTCCAATAAATTGGAGGCAAACTGGCGTTGTCCCTATCATGTGGTTTAAGTTATACAACCAGGCACGTACGGTACTGAAACTTTAGAAGGGGAATCGTTCGAATTCTGAGCACCTAAAAAAGTAATATCATTAAAAAATCTCATAGTTGTGAAGAAAGAAGGAAGCTGTGTGAGGTTACTAAATTTTTATGAACTGAAGTCAATATACGAAGATTTTTTCGCTATCTTTTATTTCATTTTTATGACTAATAGATTCTTATTAGCATGTTAGATCAGGTCGCCCTAGGCCGACCCAATTGATTAATACACGTCTTTAATTGGAAAAAATGTTTAGAAGAAGTTGTATCAATAAGATCCTATCATATACATTTCCTAAATTGGATAATGCATGTCTTTGACTGCATCGAAAATTATAAATCAAGTGGGCTTAGTCCGAACCAATTGATCAACGCATGTCTTTGACTGCATAAAATGTTTAAAAGAGGGTGTATCAATAAGATTCGATCACATAACTTTCCTAAATTAGATAATGCACGTCTTTGACTACACTAAAAATTATAAATCAGGTTGACTTAGGATGACCTAATTCATTAATGCATGTCCTTGACTGCACAAAACGTTTGGAAAAGGGTATATCGACAAGATCCAATTATATAACTTTCTAAAAATACATCTTTGATCGCACAACTAATACAGATCGTCCCTAAGGGAACTAGTAAGATAATGCTAAGAAATACTAGCAAGTCTCAAAATAAATCCTATATTAAAAATGCAAAATTGACTAGTTTTCGTAATGCAAGTCTATGGCAAAGAAATATTTTGAAGGAAAATATAGTGCATAAAAAATTATATAAGCAAACGATCATTTGTACTAATTTATAAACTATTTAAACAAATTAATTTTATACAAATAGGCTTAACCGGTGAAGGATCACAAAAAAGAAAAGATACATAAAAAATAGAAGGAAGTAGGCTAAGCAGTAGCAGCATCCTTTGAATCCAATTCTTGTTTCCCAATAGCAGGAGGTTCTCCTTCAACAACCTTAAGAACTTGGAGTTCGTCCTCAAAAGATGAATCTTCCACAGCTCGACGATCAACCTCCTCCTCTTTATCTAAGGCCATTGTTGTGTCATCATCTCCTTCTCAACACATGACGACTTGAGCGATGTCAGGGTAATTTACCCTTTGAGAAAGGATATGGTGGTGTTAATGACAAAAACCTTACACTCTTTCAAAGCCCCACAACCCATTCTCCAGCTATGGAAGGAGCCACTAGAGCCTCAAAGAGTTTGATTTTTATAGCATGCTACTAGTCATTAGAGTCCATGAGATTCTGTTCAAGCTTGATGAGGTCCTTAACCTAATGCAAAATCTTCTTATTATTTTCTTATAGATTATTGTGAACTTTCATCAAGTCAGCCTTAAGGGATTTGACCTGTTTCTCAAGATCTTATTTAGCAACCTTGAGATTATCAAAAGTATTCTCAGCAACCTTGGCTTTCTCCCTCAAGATGGTAGTAGCCATGTTACTCTATGAAACCAAAAATAAAATGAATTAATTAAAGTCAAAGAGATCGACCGTCAAAGTAAAATGAAAAAAAGAGCTGATGCAACTTACTAAAAAGACCTTGTGGCAAGAAAATTCCACAGATTGTCAACATCCAATCCCCACATGAACGTAAAGTCAGGGCTACAACCCATATAGCCCAAGACCTCAAGATTACTGGCAGCATTAAGAAATACAAGGTTGAGGTCTTCCAACAACTCATCCTTGTCCACTGGAGGGTCAAGCTCAAAGGGCTCAACAAGACCATATGAGGATAATGAGTTCCCCCCTCCCTTGGATAGTAACCGAGCACTATGCTTGGGCAACTTTGGATGTTAGGTCATCCAATGATGTTTTTCTTTCACATTGCCTCTCCTCGATTACTTTTCCTTCACCCTTGTCAGAAACCTTTTTCTTATTGGCCTATTTAATGGACAACCTAGCTTCTTTAGCATTGGAAAGCCTAGGAGGATTGTCATTTCACTGATTGGTACAAGTTTCTTCCCTGGCCGTTTTAGCAGTTCATTTCCCAGCTAACTTCTAATGGTGCTTAGCCTTAATCTCCTTCATCCTATCCCTAGAAATGTTTTCTAGTCCATGATAAATGAGTTATAATTCAGAGTAGAAGCTGTACCAAGATATGGGTAATACTAAGTAAACAAGTAAGGTATGAAGTGAATGAGCATTCAAGAAAAAGAAAAGAAGGATGACCTAACACTTTTGATAATGTTTGTCCTTCTCCGACAACCTGTTCAGCTTCCTCACAATCACCTCCTTCATGGGCTACCTCTACCTCAGCCATCTCTTTTTCTTAGAACTTTCATCATCACTATTAACAGACTTAGGTAGCTTAGAAGTGTCAAGGTCAGTAGTATTGATGTTTAGATAATTTTTCCTAGGAGTGTACACATGATCAAAGAACATGGGATCCTAGGTGTAGACTTCTTTAATTAGCTTCATCAATCTCTTATCCAGTGAGAGAGATTTTTTGGCAACCAGGTTTAAGGAACTCCAGTCCTTAGGGTTAATAATACCTCTCTCTTGATCATTTGGAAAGAACTGCCATGCACTAGAAATATAGATGAACTTAGTCTTCTAATTGTGGTTTCTGGTTTAGAAAGCCTAGATTATCTTAATGTTTGATTTTTTATGAGTGAAGTAGTAATAACTAAGAGTTTGTGGTTGTCTTTCAGACCATATACAAACCTAAATCAAACTCCCCATATCTTTTCTAATTGATAATTGCTCCCACAGTTGACTTATAAATATTAGGAGGTAACTGAGTGAGGGTTAACCCATACCCTTTTAAGATGGACTTTATGGAGGGATGGAGTGGAATATGAACTCCAATTTAAAGATATCAAAGAGGTAAACATACCTCATTAGCATCTCTCCTATTATAAGCCCTTACCTCTTGGCTAGAAACCCTTATTGTCACATTTTTAGGAATATAATACAAGACTCTGAGGTCGACCAGATCTTCAACTCTAACGTCACTTGTATACAACCTAGCATCTAAAATGGTTGGGTCAAAATAAGTGGTAGAAGTATCTCCTAAGTTCGTATTTTCATTTATTAAGGGGACCTCTACTGGTTTGGTGGAAAGGGATTGGTCAGCCAATAAGGCCGTCTCTTCAGAAATCAACTGGGCAAAAGATGTGGTGTTGCTAGTATCAGCATAATTTTTCCCTGAAACTCTAATATTTCCACTATCAAGGCTCTTTGAAGAGTGAAACTCACAAGTGTAATACGCAACACTTGGGGGGGCTTACAGGTTGACACAGTAGAAAACTCTAGATTGGTGATGAAATTAGGGTTTTTAAATAGTCTTTAGGGTGGAGAACTTGTAGAGGAAGGGAGATCTGTGAAAAAATGCACCTCGAAGAGGTTTGTGAAAATAGTAAATTTGTTTCAAAATTTTGGATGAATCACTCATACAAGGGAACCTAATAAAACTCTACATAAAGCCTAGAAATATAGAAAATAATAGAATGAAGGAAACCTGAAGAATACCTGAAGGCCTTAGATGAATGTTAGTTTCAAATGGAGAAAATAGAAAAGTCCCAGAAAATAGATGATCGATTTTTTGCTTCTAATTCTCTCTCTCTCTCTGAAGATGGAACAGTGAGTTTAAAATAGGCAAAAAAAATTTTTGCATCTCTTTTATAAAGGGAAAAATTGCATGTGATAAATGCCTCTTATAAGAAAACCCGATGGATCACTGACACGTGGTCAACTTAAGTTAACAAAAATTTTCAACAAAAGATACACAGTTCAATTTGTTTGGTCGATCGAGCCTAGTAAACCAGGATTATTTGTAATGGTACTTCACTCACTTCTTTACGGTCATGAGTAATATCTTGAGGGATTTTGTTATACCATATTTTTATAACATTTCATGATCCGAAGAGAAGACACATGAGACTATTCAACAGTAAAAGACCTTGGCCCTGACTGATGTGATGCCAATAAGGGACCTTATCTCAACCAGGAGCTCGATCGATTTTTTTCGCCTGGGAAGATTAGGTGGATGCCAGCAAGGTTGAGTGACAACATGGGACTTTGGAAGCTTGTCCATTTAATACGAGATTAAAATGCATGTATTAACTTATTTAGTTTTTTTCCAGAATCAGGAGGAAGCAGGTATTAAAAACATAATTAAAAACAACATAGATTATTTGGTTGCGTGAATATCTTTTAAAGAAGTTTGATCATATAAGAGTCATTTAATCGATGTAAATCCTTGATGCTAAGACCACTCAATTTTTTGTAAGTGTAATAATATGCCATAAAATAGTAGGAATTTTAAGAGAATTTTTGGTTGAGTTCGAAGAAAAATTTAATCTTCTTTAAAATATTACTAAGAATTTGTTTACGTATAGGGTATGAAAACAAAAAATAAGAAGGCAGAGCTGAGGTAACAACATTTAGGAGAGTAGTACACCCGACATAGGATACAAAATTATTATATCCTGTATGAAGTTATTGGTCAAGTTTTTCATTTAATTCCCAAAATCATTTGTTTAGTAATGAGATCATTTGTCATTGGAGTAATTTTTTTTTATCTTGACCATGATAGGTCCGTCATTGAAAGTGACATAAACTATCTTGTCAAATAGTACCAGGAGTACGTGGACTAAAATTTATAGTAAATTTATCCTTATTAATAGTTTGACCTGATAAAAGACAAATTTTTGTTAAAATATAATGAAAATTACACACAATTTGTGTATAAGGATGAAAAAAGAAAATAATCATCACCAAAAGCCAAAGAAGGAATCTTAGAAGCTTTAGTTGATGTACAAAGAACCGTTTTTTTTTATTGACTATCTATTTCCATTTGGTGCAAAAAAAATCCAATGCTGAAATAAATAAATACGATGATAACGGATCCCTTTTTCGAAGCCCTCGAGATAGATAAAAAGTCGAGCCTATTTTACCATTTATAAAATCTATTAAATGTGATTGCAAAAATGCATGATATAATATATTATATCAAGAATCGGGACAGTCATGCTACTTTAAAACCCATTAATAAAAGGTCAATGAAGTTAATCGTAAGCTTTTGAAAGGTCAATTATTAAAGTGCAGCTACATTTTTTATTCTTTGATTTTATCATAGTATACACTCATTAGAAGAAATATAGTCATTTATATCATTTTTAAATTTGATGTTATGTCACATACGGTTTAAATGAGATAAATAACATTAACATAATATCATTAATCACAATTTAAAAATGGAAAGATCTTTTCGACATTGGTAAGAAATATGAGATAAAAAATATAATTTATGTTAGATTATATATATAAAACTGTGATATATATAAAACTGTGATATATATATATATATATATATATATATATATATATATATATATATATATATATATATATATATATATATATATGAATGGGTACCGATTTTCATTTCCCATGAGGCAATCGAGAGATTTTTCGAATTCCCACCTCTATACCTCTTTCTCTAGCAAACCCTAAGAAAAGTTGTCAAACGCACAACCGTACTTTTCTCTCTTTATCTTTGATGCCCAACCTTACTTTTCCACTCAAAAACCTCACAATCTTAGCTTTCTCATCTCCACAATCCATCTCCGCTAGGATCACAACCCGTTTCTACCATCTTGATATTCAGGTACAACTCTCTCTCTCTCTCTCTCTCTCTCTCCCCATTCATTTTGGTTTTGATTAATTTATGCCATATTTAATATTTTTTTCGGGGTCGATTTAATTCAGATTCATTTTAGGGTTTATTTGATGTTATATTCCCTTTTTCTATTTATGTTTGTCACGTTTTATTATGGGATTTAAGTGATTTTGAATAATTCAATTTAATATACATTATTTGCTTGCTGAGAAACTTTGATGAAATCGAATTGTTATATTTGGTATCTCTTCTATACTTCGTGAATCAATTCTTGTTAAATTCCAATCACCTGAATCTATACTTGAATCTTGGACGTAGGAGGTAGACTACAATTTATGGGTGTCACACTACTTTATAGTTATAGTTGTGATATTCTTCCTTCGGTATACAAATTTGGGATTGGTTTAATAGTATAGAAAATATTTTGGGTTTTTTTGTTCTTTTTTTTTTAAGTCTAATCATTTTAAAAATTAATTTCACATTAGATTGTTAGACCCCATATTACTCCATTTACTTGTGTAAGGTTTAGAAATTTTAGAACTTCTTTGAGATTTTGAGATAAAGTTTGGATTATGTTTCACATAGTGACACGGATATGATAGGTTGGAGATGTGAGATTTATGTCTTTATTCAAATATTGGTCTCAATCATTAATGCTTAATGGTGAAGAAATAAAATTTTTGTCCATGGTTCATGTTCTACAGTACTAGATTTGTAATTTTTTCTTTTTTCTATCTGTGTGCCTGTGTGTTTCCATTTAAGACTTTGAGGTAGTAAGGTAGACTAAAATATGTTTTAAGTATGTGTCACAAAGTTGGATTTGTAAAGCATTTTATATGGTAGCATTTCCACTTTAAATGAAAAAATAAATTAATTCCAATGTTTGGTTATCTAACTTTATTGAACAATATTGTTATTAGTTGGAACTAGAAGAGACCTATCTACTAAAAGGAAGAAGGAAGAACAAGCATTTTTGCAACTGTGATGGTATAAATTTATTGTACACACGTTCTTATGCCACTTGTTTGTGCTTAATAGTTTATTATTTCACCCACCTTAAAATCACGACTTGTTTGTAACTTAATTTAACTTCCATCGTTAAATGATGATTGGATAAAAATGTCCCTATTTAATAAGATATGGGATTGGATATGAGTTTGGTTTATTCCTTTTTAACGAGTATGTTTAGTATTTTAGTTGTCATTTTCTTGAGTACTATTGGGTAAGGTTATTAATTTTATATATAGAAGAATTGCTCTTAGTTAATTGAGATAAATAACATTCACACAATATCAGTCATCAAATTTTAAGTATATGGATGATTTTTTTTACTTTTGTAATAAAATTAAGATAAAATAAATATTGGGTTTCCAAATATGGGGTTTTTGATATTTCTTGGGTTCTATTCCTTAAAAATATGTGTTTTCTTTCTTTATTGAACTGGGTTGTAGTAACGAAGTATTGCGTTTGGCAATTATGTATCTAATATTATATATATTTCACTCATGGTTGTTATTATACTTGGTTTAGAATATATAGGTATTTGATGAACAAGGAAATATTATCAAAAGAATATAGAGAAGGGGTTGATAATTTTTGTAGGGTTGATCAAAATGCCATATAGGATGAGAATTTCATACAATACCCATTCAATCAATGTTAAAATAGATTAAAAATAAGTGTCAAATAAATATGACAACATTTGGATAGTTTGGGTATTGATCCAAATTATACTACATGGAAATGGCATGGAGAGAAATATCAACATGAAACATCGCCAAACGATAGTACGAGTGAGTCTATTTGTAAACATGACAACTTGGATTCCATGGAAGAATATATGGTTGATATGGTCGAGGTTGTTAGATAAAACTTCATGGGAAATGTAGAAAATTTTCAAAAGTTACTTATAGATGCAGAGAAGCCGTTGTATGTAAGCTGTAAAAAGTATACAAAGTTATATGCTATTGTCAAGCTATTAAATATTAAATCCAAGAGTGGGTAGTCCGATAAAATATTTCAGATGTGTTGTCATTATTTATCAATAAGGCATTGTAGGACATGGTGCATACATGAAATAAAAATAGTAGAAATGAGATTGCAAATAACATTGCAGGGGCTAATGGGATGACAATATTTTACTTGAGTTAGGTGATTTATTTTTGGGATAAAAATAAAAAGAATTTTATTAATTTCACACAAAGATGGCCAAGCATGAATATTTTTTGAATTAAATCAGTAACCGATCAACCAACAGTGGCCTGATGTTATTGGAAAAATTCACTCGCTAGACCATCTATACCTAGGGTTTTATTTTTTCTAATAAAAAAAGAGTAAATAGAATTTTGGTGTTGATTGCCGGATTTAAAAGAGTGTTTTTATCAGTTAGGGTAACTTTTACAAAATAATAGTATTCAATTAGGAAATGAGGTTGAGTGGTGGAAAATAACTTACTATATTAATCTTCAAATGGTTTTGAATTCCTTGAGTAGAATTATACCACTTGGCATCTGGATTATGAATGCCTAACATTGAATTGTTTTGACGCGTTGTTCAATGCGTGCATGATAATATTTGGTGTTATTATCCCCATCTATAATCCAATTATTATCATTCTTATTTTTCTATTATTAACACTATAAGTTTATGCATGCCATTAATTTATTTTGGAGATGAACTTCATAGGTAAGAAGTTTTAGAGTAGGATACTTAGAAATTCAAGCTACCAGTGCTCGAAGTTCATTATTATGTGAGGATATGTTGTTATTCAAATTACTAAAAATATTTTTATTTCAAAAAAAGACCGAGGCTCCAAAATTACTATGCTTGTCAAGAAAATTTATAAGCATGAGAACCAGGGATTTATGTTTACCATTGTTGATGAACAAGTTGGTTTTGAAAAAGTCATAACTTGACCATTATTTGTAGTAAATAAACAGTGGTTTTTTTTAAAGGCTTGGAATCCAAAATTAATGGACAATGGTCAGAACCCGCATTAAAAAGATGTTTAATATAAGTAATAGAGAATAAAGACATCCCAAAAGAGTTTCCCAAACCCCTATCCACACATTCATGAATGTGATTTCCTAAAGTGTTCTTATTTTTTCATGTGTAATGTTGGTATTAACTCATTTTTTTCGAAACTAGAAGGAAATAAATTTACATTGAGAATGAAATAAATGAGTGTTAAAAAGTTCTAATTTTTTAAAGTTTGACACCACTTGTTATTTGGTCACGTGAACAATTTCCTGAGGATTTTCAACAAATAAATGTCATTTAATCGATGTAAGTCCTCACTGAAAAGTCCACCCAATTTTTTCGGAAGTGTAATAATATGCCACAGAACAACAATAGTTTTTTTGAGTATTTTTGGTTGAGTTTCAGGAACAAAATACTCTTCTTTTGAAGCTTATTAAGAGTTTGTTTAGCGACAGGGTTTGGGGACATAATATATGAAGGCTAAGTTGAGGTGACAACATTTATGGGAGTAAGACACCTGACATAAGATACACAATTATTATATTTGCGGTGTTATGGTCCCCGAAGGGTACTCGAGGGGAAGCGGGATCTGTTGTCAATATGTCAGGAAACGGGTCTCATTAGTGAGGCTTTGTTGTTTGATCCCTATGGGGACGCGAGAGTTCTTATCTTCTGATCCATCATTTCTCCCAGAGGTCAGGTTATCGATCCAGAAATTGGTGACTGATCCTGGAAGTTATTCGACACCATATTCAGGTTTTGGTACACACCCTTGTTTAGGCCTAAGCCTAAGTTCTCCATGTGAGGAGTCGTCAATAGAGTCGCCAATTTGTTTCACATAATAATAAATAAAAAGGTATTGGTTAACCCTTTCATGCTAATCACAAGGAAGGTTAGATATGCGGATGGTCTAGATATTCTTATTGTGGGATTCAGGAATCGGGTTACAAGTGGGGAAGGTATTAAGCATCCCGCTTATTATTTATTCTTCTTTAATTATATTCTTACTGTCGTTCCTTACATTATGTTATTACTTTTTAGTTTATCTTAGATCATGATTAGAGAACTTATTTTCAGAATCCCTTAAAATGTCGATGGATGCTTAAGTATAGAAAATGAAATCAGTAAGAGGTATAATAATGCCACTCAAAAGATGTGGATATACAAGAATGCTTGTCTGTGTAATTGTATTTGGAAAACGGTTGACCATCGATATGTATATAAGTTTACGAGAAAGCTCATCTTAGGTAACAGGAAGCTGTCAAAGGGATGTGTGAGTGTATACACGAGAAGTCACCGATTGAGATAGTTTAATATATAGTTGGTGGTGTGAGAAGGGGATAAATAGTAATACGATAGATGGGTGCTAGTCTATGGTGACAACATATCATGAGATATATTGACAAGTCTTATGCTTACCAAAAGGATTCATTATTGTGCCAATGTACTCATGTAGCCACAATAGAAAAGGATATGTAGTTCGATTGTACATGTGTTAAAATGTGATGTGTGTGCAAGTGTGAGGACTTTGGTTGAGAGGCAGGGAATCTATCTATGGGCTAGAGGGTATCTTGGGTGGAGGGTTCAGAATGGGAGTGGACCCGAAGTCGTTTACAAAGATATTCATGTCGGTAAGGAGATCATTAACTCGAAGGTATTGTTGAACCTTCAGACAAGTTTTCATGTGTAACGCTAAGGATGTAATGTACTAGACATCCTTTGTTGCATATGGGTGTAGAAAGACGATTATTTGGGGTTAGAGCAGACCAAAAGGCACCGATAAAGATCTATTTATACCTTATCTAGATGGATAAGTTCTTGAAGGTATCATAGGCCTTAGGCTGATTACTCCGTATTTTGGATTAGAGATCGAGGCATCCCTAATAGATAATATGTCAAGAGAGGAATTATAATGCTTGGGCTTCGCACGTTTAGTTCGGTTTATAGACTACATATACAAAAGGACTTGGGATCAAATATAATGTAATTCATATAAGTGAGACATATTTATGTGTGTAGGCTATGGGATACTGGTTATACAATATACATCATTATGATATTTATGGAGCATTGTCCTTACTATAACGTATTCGTTAAGAGTTGGAGTGATATATTGATATGTTAAAATACGTTAATGAAAGGCCGATGTTTGACAATTATTGTAACAAAACATATATTTGAGAATGCCACCGCTGAGAAAAGCTGTATTATCTTGGAGAAGTGGTGATAGTAGTCCGAGTTTAGAGTTTGGTTTGATAAAAGTTTCAGAATGAATCGTCTCACTAACACTGTCTTGAGAATTTTTTAAAAAAGTATGTTTTCATGTTTTATTTAGTCGTATCATTTTATTAGCATATATTTAACAAATATGTCATTTTAGCTAGACAAACAAAATTGATGGATCAAAAGCAAGCTTTAAAATATAAACGATGTAAAGTTCATACCCGATCCCCTAAATGAGGGCTGAGCTAAATGATATAAATATATGGACAATTTATCAAAACATGTATATGGGGTATTGAATCATGATTTATGCAGAGTTTCTTTACCCTTATAGCGTAAGAGGAATGTTTCCTTAGGGAGTGTCCCCTGTGAGGCGGAGATATTTAGTCAGGAACAACTTTATTTAGAAGTACCAACATTCGTTGGGTCCATGCACAGGCTTGCCTCTATATATTTTAGGAAAATATATTTTGAAGTATGAACTTCACTATAGATTTTATGACAAAACTCAAGATTCAGAGATTCCCAGGGTTAAAGAAAGTTACAAAATTGAATCAGTGTTGGGTTTTGGGGATATTTTTAAGATTATTGGGGACCCCTTTTATAAGGTCTAATTCAGGGACTTTAATCGATTAGTTAAAGATGTCCTTTACCCGAACGGTTAAAATATGAGACACGTGTAGGGTAGATGAGGGTGTTCAGCAGAAGGTGTAGGGATGGTGAGAATTGGGGAGATTTGGTAATCATTAATGCTAGATTTTTAATAGCTCGGTAAAAAAGTCTTTGATTGTTCGGTTAAAGGCAAAATCGAGCCTTTAACAATTTGGTAAAAGGACCCCCATAGTTTTTTAGACTTTTCTTTATTTTTAGGAATTTCACTTTGGTCCCTAGAGAATTCGCCACACGTAATCTCAACTCCCTTTATTTTTGGTTGTTTCTAATTTTTTATCTTTGGGATTTTTAAGGTGTTGATTGGTAGAATAACACAAGCCCCAATTGTGAACCGGGGTGTTAATAGAGGCCGTCGACTAAGAGGGTGCACTTACGGATAATGTTCATTGAAACTAGGATGGACAAAATAGGTTTGCCTATTTTAAAATGAGTGTGGATGTGAGTGACAAAAAAAGACTACATAGAAAAGCTTTGGGGTGATGGGGTTTTCGAAATGGCCTGGGAGTTTTAACCTCTTTAACCGTTTGCCTAAATGTCCCCAACTATTTAACCGTCCAGTTACAGGTAGTGTTTTTGCTACTCGAAATTTATTTAATGCTGTTTGATGTTTCCACTTTTGGAAAGTTCCCTTCAAATTCGATAATGTGTATTGATTTATAAAATTATGTAGACGATTAATATAATGTTGGATGTGAAAATATGTTGCAGAAAATTATTAACACTCATGTTTGAATCAGTTTGTGATTTAATTCGATTAACTATCACTCGTATTGAAACATTTAATTTGGACAAATTTTTGGTATATTTTCTAAGACTTGCACACCAGAGGATTAGACTTTCTTAATGCTTATGAAATATGATTTGTATAATTGTGAAACAAAAATCACAATGTTGGGTTAAGAATGTGATAAACGTTGAATTTGTATATGTTAAGGAAATGACATCATTGGGACCTTGGGATGATGCACATTAGTTGTAATTTCTCATTTGTTATTAGTATGTTAGTTTCTAGGTGTGGGACTATCGAGTATGTATATTAATTATTGTTGATGATTTCTAGCTATGGGATTATGTAGTGTTTATCTATACATTTGGGTATTTACTAGGTATGGGACTAGGTAGTATGTTGTTACACTATTTTATGCTAGATGTGAAACTGTGTGATGATTATGTTTTAGGTATTCTTGGGTGACCTTTTAAGATGAATATGATATGCCTGCCCAAAAGGCATTTTTTGTGGTATCTTGGGTTTGTTCAAGGTAAGACCATGTGTATTTACTTAGTATGTTCCTTTAGGATCAACGCAAGAAATCCATAGTACACTTTTTGTGTGCAAGGGGATTCTCGACAAACACCATGTTTTATAAATACATACACTTTTCTTTTGAAGATGAGTTATTTGTAATTGCATATTTTGTTCTACTTTTTTTTCCTAGTGTAGACTTATGTATCCGATTAACGAAAATGTGCGTATAGATAGAGTGATCCTATGTTCTTTTTATTAAAATGGTGGTGACACACACACACACACACACACACACACACACACACACACATATATATATATATATATATATATATATATATATATATATATATATATACTTTTTTTAACAAAAGTACCCTATCTTTTTGAGACTTTTCTTTTGGAGAGGCAATTTTATCCATTTACTAGTGAGTTGTCTATTCGTATTTCCTTCACTACACCAAAATGATCAAATTGACGCCCTTCAACCGGTTAGCCTTGTCACAGTCAATGACCATGACAAAAAAACACGCATTTTTTATCACGGTCATTGACCGTGACAAGGCTTTGACAAAAGTTTATCACGGTCAATAATCGTGACAAGGGCGTGACAAATAAAGTTGTCACAGACTTGTCACGGTCATTGACCGTGACAATCCTATAAAGTTGTCACGGTCATAGATCGTGACATGTCCGTGAAAATTCTGTCAGTAAAAACCCTTCCCTTTTCTTTTTTCCCACCGATTTCTATTTCCTCCATTTCTCTCTCTCTCTCTAAGAGACTGCACTCTCTCTTTCTACGATTTTGGTACATTTTCTCTCTCTATTTCTCTTACATTTGTGTATATGTACGTGTGTGTATATATGTGTGCGTAAATGTGCGTGTGTGTGTGGGGGGGGGGGGGGGGCAGGGCTGGGGAGGGGGTGTATATGTGCGCGCGCGTGTGTGTGTGTATATATACGTGTGTGTGTGTGCGTATATATACGTGGGTGTGTGTGTGTGTGTGTGAATGTGTGGTGGGCAGTGGCAGTGGGGGGCAAGGGGTAGGGCTGGGGTGTGGGCAGGGTGTGTGTGTGTGTGTGTGTGTGTGTGTTTCTTTTAATTAAATTTTTACTAATTTATTAGATATTGCCCCTCATACTGTAGTGACCTTTGTAAAAGAATTGATTGATTAAATATTAATTGGTTGCAAATTTTTTTAGTAAATTAATAATTAGTGCCCCTTTCATATGCAAGTAGGATTGCCCCTCATTGTAAATTAGTAAATTAATAATTGTATACTTTAATTGTTAGTTTAGTTGATGAAAACAATTAATTGAGTAGAAGAATTAGAAGGAGTACGGGATACATATTTGTTATTGCCATTGCAGTTGGATTGTAGTGGATCAATGTTCAGTTGGTTAATTTTAAAAGTGGCATGACCACTGGATTATTGTCCATATGGGGATGGGATTTTTCAACTTTTTATTTTAAAATTACTTTGTATCACGAATAATATATATATATATATATATATATATATATATATATATATATAATATGATAATTAAATGAAACATACTTGAAATTACATATAGTGCGCATAGATACTAGCTTTCTAGTTCTTATGCGTATGCATTCAATAACCCTTAGACCTGTTCGAGAGTCATTACCCCTGTAATGAGATCTCTCGAATTATCCCGTTTGGACAGTTTGGGATTGAATAATTTCTGTATAATAATATTCTTAGTGGCTTAAAGTTGTTACTTTTGGAGGAAGTTTTGAATTCATATCCTAATGTTCTCTGGGTACATACTAGATTTACAAGTGTGACTGTTATTTCAATTGATCAATTGAAATAACACTAACACTTGCCAATCTACGTCGTGTACTTGGAGAACTACGGGGAAATGCTGCTGAATTTTTATCAAATCGTAACAATGTGCATGAGTTGTTAAGTATATTACAGAAATATGCGATTTTGAATGGGTAGGACCACTCACCCTTTAGAGGAGATGGAAGAAATAGGAATTTCTATTATAAACTGAATTTGAATTTGAAATTTATAAATCAAATTTAAATAAGACATAATTAAATGAAACATACTATAAATATAAGTTTTTTTTATACTAATCCATGAATATATGCTTCTTACCTTTAATAGGTGATTACTTGTGGTAGATGTGATGGGATATCCAAAATACAAAGAGTGGATGGGTAAAACAAATAGAATGGGGGATTTGTTTCGTAGAGGTGGTAATGAATTTGTGAAATATGCAAAAAGATGTCATAATGATCAAGAGTTTCCATGTCCGTGTGCTGGGTGTAAGAACGATAAGGTGTTTGAGTGGAAAATAGTTGAACTACATTTGTTAAGATGGGGAATGTAAGATATTTATAGATTTTTGAGTTTTCATGGTGAATTGAAAGTTCCTTTTGTCCTCGAACAACCTTCACAACAACCTTCAACAAGTAGGATAGATGTTGAAGAGCAATGACCACGTGAGCGATGAGGCGTTTGTTTGTGCATTTCAAAAGGTCAATTGTCCTACATGTGTCAAAGCGTCTAAATAGTAGTGTGGATGACTTGGCTGCTCATACCGAATATCAATCTATTTTTGATGATAACCTGAATTTGAAATAATTTTTCAATTTGTAATAAACATTTCAATTTGTACTTTATCAATCCATTTTTAATTATTTTAATTGATATGCACTTTATCATTTTCACTCTTGTGTAGTGTGCGTGTGTGTGGGGGTGGGGATGTTTCGAATTTTTAGTAATTGTACATATTATGAGTTAAATGCAGTTGTTTTGGAATTCAGAATTGTAGTGTTAAATAGTAATAATTCATTTGGATTTGTAGTAATTGTACATATTTCCATGTCTTCTTCTAATTCATTTTGATTTGTACTAATAACAACATTTTTTTTACAGAAAATGCCTCCTTTAGGTATTAAAGCGAGGATGATGATGCTGATTAAGACGATGTCGTCTGGGCTCTATGGTAGCGGAGGCGAGGAGGGCTCCTCGGCCCCTAGGATCCCCAAATATGGCAAATTGGGGATGGCCATCGAGAACAAGATGGGGCTATTAGCGAGATCCCTCGATCTGGTAAAGACGATCATCGACCCGAGGTACACTATTTGGAAGGAGGTGCCAAATGAGCTCAAGTTAGCTATTTGGGCGGCACTACAGGTAATGTATTTATATTTATATTTATATGAATATTAAATTTCATTTTCAATTTCGATTTTGATTTCGATTTTGATTTTGATTTTGATTTCAATTTCAATTTCATATATTTATATTTATATTTATTCGCAACTAACATTGTATTTGTTGGACAGGAACAATTCAGCCTGGATCTAAAACTACGCGATTCCGTCTTGGAGCAGTTGAGGGAGCAACACAAGATGTGGAAGAAAAATAAGTGGACTCGGTACTTTGGGAAGACCCGAGACTCCGTTATCCGAATGCATGACTTCGTCCCGCCGAAGGAGCCGATCTCATTGGCACAGTGGAAAAAGTTCATTGACAATGAGAACGGGGATCGACAATTGACATCTCGCCAATCAGGGAGGGAAAATCGGGCAAAAAAGACGGACGTGCACTACTCCGACCAGACGTCTTATGCCGAGGTGGAGCATAGGATGATGGTAAGATTTTTTTTTTATAATTATAGAAATATATTATTCTGCATTAGTTTACTTTGCGGGGACGATACTAATTTTGCATTATTTTATTTCAGGGGACGAGGAGTGGTCTTGGGGGTAGGCCACATAGGCTCGATACTTATGTGGCTATTCGAAAGAATAAGAGGAAGGATAAGGAGGTTTCCTCGAGCATCACGACCGTGATTGTAAGTAATCTGAGAGTTTATTTTTTGTTAATTACATTATAAATTCTTTATTAACTTATTTAAGTAATCATGTGCTTTTTGTCGTTTCAGGCAAAGCTTAAGGAAGTGCATGAGTCGTAATATAATGCTGACAGGGCATCTTTGTCCACAGACGCACTCAGCCAAGTGCTTGGCGCTGATGGCAAGGGGAGGACAAGGGGTGAGCTCGTGGGTGTCCAAATCTAGGATCATCGGATTGGAGACGAGCAACACTGGGTTAGCTCGAACGGTGGACTCTCATGACGCGAAGTTGTACCATTTGGAGGCGACGGTCCAAGATATGATCTCATTCATAAAGAGTTCGTTAGGTGGAAATCGTAAGGGTAAAGGGAAGGAGAAGGTTGTGGTGGAGGAGGAGGTGCAGGAGGAGGAGGATGTGGACCTCGCTGCTTCATTGTCGACACGTGCGGACTCTAATGATCCAGTCCCCTATTTGGCTTGCTTCGATCGACCGTGTTGACACTTGGTTGGCCGAGCGTGTTTATACATGATATATTTGATGGCCAGCAAATAGGGCGAGGGTTGAGGGACCCAAATACCATCCAGTGTATGCCAGTTCATGGATGTTTACTTCGAGACATCGAGGCCAAGGTGATCGTCATGCATGTGATACCCGGGAAGGAGAACTCTCCATTGTGGTTGTGCAAACAATGCGGCACGATGCATATTTCTGGATGTATTAATTCGTATATCGTGTGTCATACTCACCTCCTCAGACCTACCTCAGACATTTAGTGACATTATTTCAATTGAATTATTTTAAGTTGTTGCATTTGAATTATATTTGGATTATATCGTGATTCATACTATTTTGAATGTATATTTGCATTATCTTTATTTTATATGGATATATGATATTTGAACAGGTACAACGTTGCTATAACAGGTACAAATATACTACTGGGCAGTGGCAGTGGCCATATTGCCCAGCATTTTTTTTAATTCTACCCAGAATTGTTACGGTCATTGACCGTGATTTTTTTTATTAAATGTCACAGGTTTGTCATGGTTCATAACCGTGACTAATATTTTCACGATCAATGACCATGACATGACCGTGACAAGTTCGTGATAACAAACTTTGCCACCCCCAGACTTGCCACGGTCATTGACCTTGATAAGATGGACTTGTCATGGTCAATGATCGTGCCAAGCTGACAGATTTGGTGTAGTGCTTTCAGTGCGGGGAAATTAATTTCCTTTTCCTGGTTCTCATGATAGAGAGAGCCTTTTGGTGTTTCTTTGGAATCTAAGTGTCGCTCTTTTACCAAAATAGTGTGCATTTGTGTGGGGAGACTTTCGTGAGTCTGTTTGTCAATGATTTTATCCTGAGATTCAGGGTGTTTTATGGTAGTGTTGTTTGGTGTTTATTTCTTCGAAAATGGGGTATGGGGATAATGTTATTTCCCGCAAGTCTTTCTTCAACTTTTTGTTTTCATAATACTAGCCTTATGTGTTGTTTCTTGAATAAACATTACTTTGCAAAATTCCAAAATCCTCAGGGCACTATTTTATTACTTGACGTTTAGTTTATTTAGATCGGGCTGACTCTACTAGGGTGAGGGAATAATGAACGGAATATAAGGATTTTTGTATAACAAAGAGGTCTTTGGGTCCTTATTTAAACTTTTCGTAGAATAATATTTTGGTTTGCCCACGTATCTCCGATTCAGAGACAATAGGGTGTCTGTATTTGAATGTCTACAATAATAATAAAGTGGAGAATCAAGTCTACATAGTTATCTTAAAAATGAAAAAGTTAGGGTTCGAAGTGTTTTCCTGACTTCAAATGAGTGGTTGGCGGCTCAAGTGGGACTTTTGATGTAGGGTTAGGAATGTGTTTTCCCTTATATAGTTTTCCCTTCCTGCTATGTCCTATCATTTTTTGTATTAAATCAACTTCTTCACTTTTATTGCAAGATGGTTCAAGCAAAAAAAATCAATTAATCAATCTAAATTGAATGGTTAGGAAAATGTGACTCCATCGAGATTTACCAAGGTAGGCACCCCATGAGAGTATATTTTGGTGACGAGGTGTGATCCTCCTCAGTTGGGTGCAAATTTCCCTCCAATAATCTAGTCAGGTTTGATATTCTCTTTTGGGAATGGGGGCACTTCTTGTATGTATCTCTTTTTGACCCCCTTATTGAATGCTCAGGCTATATCTTGTTGGTAGTCTTGATCGTGACAAGGAAAAATTGGCATAAACTCATCGAAGTAAGGTAGTTCATTATAATAGTCTTGGACCCATTCAATTTTAGCCACTTTTTTTTCGAGCATGACCCTTAATGAAGGTATCTCGAATTCTTTGGGTAGGATACGATCTCCATGCCATAAACCGTGAGTAGGGGGGCTCCGATGATGCTTTTTTTTGTAGTACGGTAAAACTAGAGGGCATATATGAGTTAGTCTGGTCAGTCATTATAGGTCTTTATAATCTTACTGATGATGTTCTTAACATTTTTTAGCTACTTCAACCGCTCCATTGGTTGGTCGGTGTGGGGAAGAATTATGTCAAGTAATCCACTACTTATGTAAAAATTTTGAGACCTCTTTCTTAAGCTGAGAACATTTGTCTGATACTAATTCTTGGGGTACGCCAAAGACCCAGATGATGTTTCAATATATGAATTTTGCCAGCTTTTGGGAGTTTATAGCCGAGTAAGATTCGACTTTGACGTACTTAGTAAAGTAGTCGAGGCTTTATGGGTTACCATCCTTATAATAACTATCATCAAGGTCGAGAAAGGCCAGTGTGAGGTCATCCAGTAGAGTTTTTAGGGAGGTAGATGCTGATGTGGGGTGTAAAGTTATCACTTGAGTCATATCTTGATGTAATCCACACAATCCTTTTACATGGTAATCCAATGGTATGACCATCTGAGTATTTTTTGGAGAGAGTGTGTTCACTCATGTGCGGACCACATTCGGAGCTATGGATTTTGTCCATGATCTCAAGGGTTTTATCCTCTCTGATGCACCCTAAGTGTACTTTGTCGACCCTCCTTTCATAGAGTTGTCCCACACAGATGATCACTTGGTCTCCCAATCGCCTTATGATGAACTAGTTATTTAGAGAAGACTCTGGTGGCTAGTTGTTATTATTCAACAAGTTCCATATATTGTAATACCATTTATAGGTTGTCTCCTCGGTGGCATCGATATGAAAGTTATAGAAAACTGTCCTTCCAACATATCTATCATAGTGGCTAGGGTATAAAGTGCATTTGAAAGTTATTTTTTACCCTCTAGAGAAAGTCAAATTCGAGATGCTCAAATCATGAACCTACCTATTCTAAGTAGGCCTGGTAAGGTTGTAGTTTATCATCCCATATTCTCCAGTTGCCTAATATCTGGCTGAGCATTAGGCTTCAGTGTTGTAGGTTTTTAGGTAGGTGATCCTAATTTCTAATGCAAGTTCGATACCTTTGGGCAAGCCTCGTATTTAGCCATGTTGTTTGTGCATTCATAAGTGAGTTTGAGTACTGTGGGAAGTCATCGCAAGTCAGGAAAAACTAGGAGAAGCCCGATGCCAAATCTCCTTTTATTAGAGGCTCCGTCGAAGTAGAGTTCCCACATTTATATGTTGTTTATGGGGAAGAGGTCATCATCATGGATTTCTACCTTGTTGTCTTCTTCCTTATCTGATATGGGTTGTCTCTCAAGAAGGTCTAAAATATATGCTACTTTAGTAGATTTTTCATGGCATATATGATTTTGAATTCATATAACATTAGTAGACATTTGGCTATTTGTCTAAAGAGAGAGTTTTTCAATAGGTATTTTAGGGGATCCATCTTAGAGATGAGTTGTATGATGAAGGACATCATGAAATGGCAGAGTTTGTGAGTGATCCATACAATAGATACACAAGTCTTTTCTAAGGAGGTGTATTTGATCTCATAGGATACTAGTTTTTTGTTGACATTATAAATGTCATATTACTTCTGAGAACTCTCTAAAAATTCGTGTCTGTAATTGTTATCTATAGTAGGATAGGTTGCCCCAGTTTGGGAGGTACTAACATAGGTGGGTGAATGAGGTAATCCTGTATTTATAAGATGCTTCTTGGTATTGAGTGTTTCACTATTTGGCGAGTATTTCTTGGGCATTTGGAAGTTGAATTCACAGATAGTGGTAAACTGGTTGATGAATAGGATTATGATTTTTATTTGGCCTAAGAATCCTTTGACCTCTTTCTCCGTTTTGGGTGTGTCATCTCCTGTATGTATTTGAACTTTGCTGTAACTATGCCGATTACATTTTTGGTGATAATGAACCCGAGTAATTAATCCTTAGTAACCACGAAGACACATTGATGAGGATTTAGCTTCATTTTGAAGAGGCGTAACCTTTCCAAGAATTTTTAGAGAGACAAAACATGTCCTTAGCGGTCTGTGGATTTAATGATCATTTCATCTATGCAAACTTCCACTTCCTTGTGTATGAGATCAGGTTGGATAGTTGTTGTCGATCTCTGTAATTTACGTCAGCATTCTTAAGATCGAAAGGCATAACTTTATAATAGTATGTTCCACATGGTGTGATGAATTCGATCTTTTACTAGTGATTAGGATGCATTTTTATCTAGTTGTAGCATGCAAGCCCATATATGAAGGACCTGAGTGTTTTGTTTGCCGTGCTATTTAATAATAGGTCGATATAAGGTAAAGGGAAATCAAAATTAAGACATGCCCAATTAAAATCCCTATAATCTATGCAAATTCAAACTTAGTCTTTGATTCTAGGTACTAGTATGATGTTGGTTAAGAAAGTCGGATATTCTACTACTCAGATTAACTTAACGCTGAGTTATTTCTCTAATTCCTCCTGAACTTTCAGGGTCTATTCTAGTATTAAATTATGAAGTTTTTATTTTATGGGCTTTGTGTTAGGGAGATTGTGTATCTCATGTCTAACAATGGTTAGGTCGATTCTGTGCATGTCGATGTAAGACAAATCGAACACATCTATGAAATTGAAAGGATATTAGTGAATTCTTTTTTCTTGTTATCATTTAGGGAAGACCCTAGTTTTTGGGGAATACCCGAGTTTATGGTTATTATGTCATACTCATTGGGACACATACACATATTTTGACGTTGGTCAAGTTTTTTTAAAAGTCTTTTAAGTATTTTAGATATTAGGTGTGAGTTCTAATCCATCATTGGATTCATAATCATCACATGCAACACACACAGATAAATATTAGTAATCACCATTTATTATTCCATTAAAAGTAGGAGGAACAACAATGATAATATCTAAAAAAAAGTCTGCTTTATAGATAGACACATTAGGAGGGGGTGATGGGGGACTCACCTCATTAACATAACAAACTCAAAGGGTCTCTAAATGATGGGTTAAAGGATCCATTTGATAGAGGGCCAGTTATTAAGTATCACAGATCCTATGATGTTGTTGATGAGATGGGTTGGATTCTACCTGGGGTCCTTTGGATTGATCTTTAGAAATTTGGTGCGAACTACAGGCTGCGGTATGTGGTGTTCTTTTGGCCATGCTATATTTTCCTCAGATGATGATATAGGGTAACTGGTGGGGTTTTTCGTAGGGTTAGTTTAGGGGAAGGACTTGGAGAGGGGTTATAATAAGTGCTGGTGGCTTTCTTCATTCTAGTGATAGTCTCATGGATCTGGAAAGCTGCATCATGTGATTCAACTAAAGTCAATGTCTTAGATGGTGGGGCTATTGAATCAAGTTTTTGCAGGTAAAGATTGAGTTCATGGATGATTACTGAGCTTCCGTTCTCAATTATGTTATCGTAAGAGGTAGATGCAATGTACCAGTTATGAAAGCATTATGCAGGGATCAAGTATAGGGATCCCAACACGACTACTATGTTACTTTCGTTAGTAAACAAGGCAAGTAATCCCCATTAAGGTTCTGACTCGGGGATTTTTTTTTCTTCCTCAATAACCCATGATACGTTCATCTTGCTGTGGCTGACCATATGGATTTGTTCGTAATCCACATATAGTTCCTTATCACAAAGGATCTCTATCCAGAGTTATAATGATTTCTTTGCTTAATCCTAAAAAATTTCGGTGAGTTCGTGATAAAGGGAGCCCTCTTCTTCGATACGAAAATGTCCATTCCATCCATGATGGGGATCTTTGGGACCAAATGTTAGAGCTTTGCTATTAGGGGTATACCCGAGGCCTACCTTCCCCTTATGTTCCATAGCGGTGACGACTTTAAGGGAACCTTACCAATTTTTTCCAAGTAAGAATTTCGACATATTCCCCATTTTATGGACGATTTGTGTGGATGCACTATGAATAATCGGATTCTTATCTATTATGTGAGTCAGTGTGATCACTCGGGATCCACCGAGGAAGATGTCACTACTATCATAGTGGGTATCTAGGAGGATAATGGTACTAGTGTTGGAAACTGTGGCACATCAGTATTCCCCATGATCATAATGACCTCTGTATTGAAGGAGAACTTCACTTTCATATAAAAGGACGAGGTTAATGCCCCCATAGGGTGTGTCCATGCCCTTCATAGTAAAAGGTTGAAATTGGCTGGGACATCAAGTACCTAAAAATATAGATTACATTTAAAAGTCCCCACTATGAGAGTGAGGGTGATGGGTCCTAGGACCTCTCAATGAGTATTATCATAGGCCTTGATAGACGTAGAAGATGATGTGAACTCATAGGCGATGTATCCTAGACTAGTGACGGTGGGAAGGGGGAAAACATTAATGGTAAACCCATTATCTATCAGTACTAAGGGAATAATATGTATGCAGGACTCGGTGGTGATCTGTAGTGTGAATCGATGATTAGGGCCTTGTATGGGGAGGTCATTATTAGGGAAGATGTTGTATGTCTTCATGGTAATGGATCTAATAGTGGCGAACATCATCATTGGAGTTAGGTCCTGAGGTACAAAAGATTGAGACAACAAATGAATGAGGGAGGCTCGTTGTTATCGAAATATAGCTAGTAACTCTCAGATGGTGATATTAGCTGGCGTCCACCAAAGTTTCTACTGGATATCGTTATTTTTTTGAGCGGGTATGATAGCTTCTTCGGAGGGACCTTTCTCTTTGATACAAGGGTTCAGAGGAGTTGAATGTCACCGAGACTAAGTAAGGAAGTCGACTTATTTGTATAGAGAGAATGTGGGTTCTTCCTAAACATATTGTTCAGGTTTTTCTAAACTGAACAAAAGGTTTGCTGAGGAAGTGGGGTCGGTAAATGATTTTAGTCTTTGGGACATTAATTCGGTCCAACTAAGGATGGGGCCTAGTTTTGGAATTTCAGGAGCCTTATTCTGAGTGCAGGGGAAGGATTTAGATGCAGTGTTATCAATCCTATGCAGGACTATGTCCATATTGGGGGTTTGAGAGAGGATTTTTATCAGTATTGTGGGGATTTATTCGTCTTTTTGATTTAGGTCTTAGAATATTGTTCTGTAGACACATATGAACCTAAACAAATATCTCCATCTGAGGCGTCCTAATCGATGTCATCATCATCTGAAGAGGTTTTAAATCTACCCGATTTTTTTACTATGATGATGGCCTTACAATAGATGTCCAATTAATAGTAATGGTATTTGCATATGCTGGTCCTCAGGGTGAGAGTCCTTTGATGAATTTAACTACGAATAGTGTGGTTACTACACACTCATGACTTTGGAAGTTTCCCTATATATAATCTTGGTGAGACACACTAACCATTTTATTCATAAGTTATATGAATATCTCTTAGTGGGAGGACCTTCTAGTGGAATATGGCCTTAATGGGTCATACTATCTTGGAGCTCGATGACACTGATGATGCGGGCGACATTTAGATATGTGCCCCCATAGAGACACACCACATATTTGCAGTGATGGGCCCATTGTGATAAACTAAGTATGAATAGGTCAAAGGACAATCATAAGATGAGTAATTCCAGTTCACTATGATGGCTGTTATGATTTCTTGTGGGGTGAATTTCGAGTTGTGGGATAATTTCGTATGGTTCAGTATCTAGTATAATAGATACGAATATGGCATCTTGTATTTCCATCGATAAATTGTCCCATCCGGTGGAACGAATACTCTCGTATATGTTGACATTATGGTGTTAGATTTTTCTCCCATTATTGAAAAACAAGAGGGGTGGTACCTTGTATAAGATACTTTCCCATAAACTATATAAATTGTAACCTCACTTTATCATAATACATGTCTAATATTCATGGTGTTCTAGGCAATCGAGTTCCTGGGTGATAGTTCTGTAACCAATGCAAAATTTGAAATCTCGAATGATAGGATCCTCGAAGGATATGCGTTTGTGTTTGTGAAGTCTTATTTCTTTCCTCAGGTAGTAGTCCTATTGTGTCATAGCTGTACATACCTGAGAATTGAGGACAAATTCATCTACGAGCCTTAGATATGTGTTACCCTTGGTGATTAAGAGTTGGTAAAAGATTTCTATAATGCCCTGTTATGGTAGGTGAGCATAGTAAACATGTTCGGACTCAAAGGCTGTAGATCTTGGAATAAGCTCTGATTTTTTGGAGGGGACATTTTTAGTGATGAGGTTTAGCCCAGTTTTCACACCTATGAGTAGAAAAGGATCAACATTTACCATGGAGTCTGTTTGTATCATGTTGATGTTATTAAGAGGGAAAAATTATGTTTTAGGTCCTTGGGGAAGGGGTTGAGCACTCATACCTCGTTTTGGGTCATACTTGATTTGGACTATTATCTGGATGACCATGCCCCTTTGATTTTTGTGGAATTGGTTCCATCATTATTTTTGAAGACTTATATGTGGGATATAGATTATTAGACTAGGGTTAGCCCTTAGTTAGGATTCATAAGAGGATAAATGAATGGCCTCGTTCTTTCTTACTCATCATACAGTAGTAGATGATAGACTCAGTACTTCCAAGTAATATGATCATCGTCCATGAGTTTTCGGTCCCTTTCACTCATATGTATTGAAGGGATAGAATATATAAGTGTTTACATTGTAGGTTCTTTTGTCTTGAGACTTGTAGATGAGGCACTCCCACTATTTTTTAAACATTTCACCAAGAATGTATTTAAAGCAATTGGCGAGTGGACCCAATTATTGGTTCTCGAATTGGTGAGGGTAAATAGGTGCATCTTAGAGGTCAGTCCTCCCCATTCGATGGATTGTATTGGTATCGAGAATGTTATATGATCGGTTTCTTGGGGGGACTCATCAGACATATCTTCCCACTCGACCGAGTAATGTATTTCCTTTAAAGAAGGAGTGAGGAGGCCTGACTCTTTTCAAAGTACGAACTCAATGACCATGAGCAAGCCTAGTCTAGAGTGGTTAGTTTGTAGGAGTTGTAAGGTCATGATGAAGAATGTCATATGGTCAATGATGAGATTATTATAGATACTATTTTTTATTGTGGGAAATGGCACACCCTAATATGTTTTTATTTGAAAGTGTGAGTGTTCCCTGATCCTCTATTTTGGATGAATGGCACAATCTGGTTGGATAGACATTTGAGACGGCCATTTCTGATAAGGCATTGGTGCGGGGGTTAGTGTAATATGGTAGGGGATTATTTATAACATTGGGCCTAAAGGAATGGGGTTATCGACATCAAAGAGGTATTGGATTGCATATCTCAAGGCCCAATATTTATGAGTGATGTAATTATGCCCCTGATGGAACTCACAATGCGAGTCATCCTTCCAGTTCCAATCCATGATGGCTAGGGATGGTCTGGGGTTGAGAGGTTTCAGTCGACCATCTAACTTCAAGGAGACAAGGATTCATCTGAGGGGTGCTTGAAGATATTTGAGGTTCCTTTGCCAAGTTCAAAACTCTTTGGGAAGGGGTACTTCTTGATAATTTTTTGGAGTGGGTCCTGATTTAAAAGGTGCATCGAGGATACCATGACTTGGGAGTATTAGTAACTTGGCATGGTTTCGATTACTATCTTACTACAAGAGTAGTGGTGTGATATATGGATGCTCTAGGTGAGCGCTTACGAGTAAACAACTAATTTGTGGATCGACGAGCTTCCTTTGTAGATTTGATACCTTTGACAGCTAAAATTTTGTTGATCATACATCCTATGTGATTGAGAGCTTTGAAATATAGTATCTAAGTGATCCCAATCTTGCTTTACACTTCTTTTTAGTGGCTTTTGATCATGATCTTGAGTTGATCATTTTCCATGGGGTGATTAACCATCTGGCTGAATTTATTTATCCTTCGAGTGAAAAAGTGAAAACTTCATCTCCCTCCTCTTACTTTGGAATTTCTAAATATTTACGTGTGATGCGAAGTTCCTCACGGCATTCATATGGCTTAAGAAAATCACAACATACATCCTCCCATGTTTTTTCGATTTCTTCTTGTTTCAGGCCTGTATACCATGTACGAGATCCTGTAAACAAAGTGGAGAAGAACATTCTTTCTAATACTCAAAGGTCTACATTTCATACCTACATCTGAAGGTCATAGTTTGATAAACATGGAGATGGGGAGCCTAACCTCTTGTATGGATCAGGTTTTCTTGATGTTTGTAAGTTTATTTGCAGTTTCATCTTTCTAATGGATTTTTAGATGAGTCACAACTTAGATTGGACATTTTTTTTTATCTCTTAGTCCGGAGGAGAAGGTACAACCTCATCGGGCGGGTGAGAAGTTATAGGCTCAGCTTATAGGAGGACTTGAAAGGAAAGACATGGTTACTCAGTGTACTAATGTAAAGGTTCAAAGTAACCATGCAATGGATATGGCACCTAAAAGTGTGGGTGTGTGTTGAGGGGGGGGGGGGGGGGGGGTGACATTAGTATGAGGGAGTCGGTGCTGGAAAAGGTGCGAGTGGATCTTGAGGATTGGTCATTATTATCTCGATAGTCATCGCAGGTGATTGAAAAGTGTTAGGGATGAGGGAAGGAAGTATGTTATCTCCTTCTCCAGTTGTAGTAGTGACCTCTTGCAGATGTACATGTGCTCAAACTAGTGCCCTAATTTCTGAATGCATGGTATTATGAGAGGTGGTGATGTTCTTCAGCTATCTCAAAACCTGATCCATTACAATTGGAGTCTGGTCTTTAGTAGACATGGAATGTGATGCATACTAGAATTGAAAGTCATGGGTATGGAGTTCACTGAGGAAAACTAGACAACCACAGTGAGCGTGAACTCAGTTTTATAGGGTAAGAACTTAGTGTGAATTTTCTGCTAGTACTAATAATTGCATAAAAAGTTGGGTCACTTTCGTTCATGATTTTGTTTATAGAAGGACACTACATAGGAGGAGAAGGACTCACATATATATGGGTTTTTCCGATGAAATTATTTTATTTGTATTTAACCAATGTGTACGTTTGTTTATTTGTTCTTAAGTAGTATCTTCAAAGGGGAAGAACTTAACAAAGTTTGATTGGAATCAGGTGAAAGAGTAATCTCTCATTTTTCGTACCAGGAGAAATGAAGTAATAAAATGCGTTATATTATTTTATCTAAAGCAAAATGTGGGTTGGGGAATCCAACGTAAATGAAAACTATTTTATCGATGACTTGCGGATTCATAAAGTTATATATGCCGCGTAAAAATGAAAGACATTCAGTTTGGAATTTTAAAGGTTTGGACCAGCCTCCGACCATTTTATAATTTTTAATTTTTTTGTCAAAGATATTGGTCCATAAGCATATTTTATTTTTATGAAAAATGGTGTGTTCCTATAGCTTTTTCTATACGGAAAAAGTGATTTGACTCGGTGATCGGTGGATCAATTTTCATTTATGTGGATCATGATATATTGGTTTTCCTGGACCGAGCAACCTTTGAGATACGTGTGAAAGAACTTTGACCTAGTTCTAAATAATTGTGAAAATCTAATTGATATACCCCAGTACTAAAAAAATTAAGCATTCTTTATTGATATATATATAAGTATAATTTCATCCAAATGGAACCCAACTAGCCGACCACTCTATAGTCTCATCCCCAAGGAGAAACCAATCTTCTCACCCATACCTTACATGTACAAGTATGTTATCGTCCGGATGATACCATGGCATCCTACCAGACTCTGTAGCCTCGTCGCATAGATGAGACCAACCATATTATCATTGACATGGACGTGGGCCTCAGATAACACCCATATCATAAGACAACAACCTCAAGCCTAATATGGGTGCGCTAGTGACAAATTACCATACTAATTCATCTCATCCTCTAGCATGGACCAAGGCATCATATAGTCTCATCTTAGTCGATACCTCCAGTATCACCGAGGATGATACCTCCTTCAAATATGTTCATCCTACATGGAAAGCATGATAGGGTCGGTCATATCTACACAAAACCATTATTGAAGATCAATGGCCCACATTAAGGAATGTTCTTCAAGATGACCTTACTTTATATATACACATGTGGAATTGTCTCATAGGACATAACCTCCAATGGGTGTGGGACACATGCTGGGTGTGACACTGCGCACTCCCAACTTATAAAAGGTACACTATGCGTTATTCACTTGGATCAATATTTTAAAAAACATACAGTTACTCTACAGAACTGTGTCTAGATAGAGAAATCTTGTGAGTGTATCTTCCATGACCATTAGTGTCCTATTACAATAAAAACACTCCTATACTTTATATTGTAGATGTAGGCCAAATACGAACCACTTAAATATGTGTGTTCATCTTTGTTCTTTCTCATATCTTTTGTTAAATTGCTTCTTTTTTATTGTTTCATTATATTTGTGCAATACATACATCCACTTTGAATCCATTGTATGATCTCAGTATCATCAATTTGGAATCATGTGTGGGAACATGTTTATCGTTCTCACATTTAACTTCGATTTGTCTCTTATCTCTGGTTATGATTCAAATCCACCGTTGGTTGATCTGAATCACCATTAAAATATCTTGGGTGAGTAATTCACCAGCTTTTTATTTGATTCATCGTATTTTATGGGTTTTTTGCACCCCCGGTATTGCTATTTTATTTCTCTAACTAGTGATGTCTTTCGATTCTCTATCAAATACTGAGGCTGGTTCCACTCAACCATCTCCTTAGTCTGAGTTGGACGATGTAGAAGCAATGCTAAGATCTCTTGTGGGCAATCAATATGACATGCAACACCAGTTATTGGCTTTCAGCCAAGACATAATGAGATGGATCCAGAGGACCTGACCATTAATCTCATCATGCTGTCCGCTGTAAGGGGAGACGCACCACTAACATTTGAGGGATGAACCGCAACTCTAACAAAAAAGGTTCAGTATGGTTTAAGGATAAAGAGATTGCTGATCCCCGTCATCTTCGCCTTAGTAAGGAGGTGAAAGGCGGACTTGAGGAAGTAATATATGAGGAGGATCCACTACTAGCAAAATGACAATTAAGGATAAGTAATTCATTATCTCAGAAGCTCATTTTCTATCCTCAATAACATTTAGGACAATCATAAGGATAAGAAGAGTTTTACTAATGCGTGGGCATCATAAAAGTCTATAATGACAACAACCACTTTTCTTTTTGAGTTTTTAGGAAAATAGGAGGCCGTCCTTTCAGTTCCATCCTTTTAAATCGAAACACTATTATATGTTTATAATGAAAGATGTTCGTTGTCATTTAAAACATAGTATTAAGGACAAAAGTATCCATCCCAAATAGATTTTGGTGCATAAATTGTGGATCCAATTTAATATGTTAAAAGACAGCTTTAGCTTATCTAAAAGATAAATATATATATTTTTATGCACTATACCATAACCAGCCTAAATTAAATAATAAAAATTGTAGTCATTCAAAAACTGAAACAATATCTAATATAATAACAGTAAATTAAAAAAACAAAAATACAAAGTCATATTATACTATAATTTAACCTTTAAAATAATAACAAAAACATATAGTATCTATTTACACTTCACAAAAATAAACACCATCACATACTTTCAAATCATCATTTCCACTTCTAAGCTAGTTACATCAATACATAGTCAAGCGTGGGTATCAAAAGTATCAAACGTTGCACATCTCTCATATCATACGAGCAATTTCAAACCTAGCTTCTGCAAGAGTTTCTGATCATGGCCCTTATGACACTTTCTTGTATCTCATTTTCTAAATCGGCATGCACTATATAATTTTTTTCTTCTTGATGATTCTCTCACTCCTCAACCTCTTCCCGATAATGAGTCTCTCTCTCATTGACCTTCTTCTCTAGTCATGCAATCTCATTATGATACTAATAAGGTGATGTGTTTGAACGTGAAGAAATTTTTTAGTACATACTGCTGTACATAATGCTCATCCATGTTCGTCAGGTTCTATTATGTACTCAAATATAGAATCCCTCACTTTTACCTTATTTTTTCAATCCGATGGTAGCACATCCAACAATATTTTAATCATTTTGTACAAATTGAGAAAAAAACATATAGCATAATCAAACTTTTTTCGTAATTGAAATTTGCAAACATCCACTAAAATAAAATTTGAAATGTAGCTAAGTTATTTACATAGCAATTATCGATGTATTTATACCTCTCAACCAACGGCTCCATTATTGACATCGTAGTGGAGATCCTTTTTCTTATGTGTTTCTCCAAGCACTCAATTTGTCGATGGGGTCTAGTTTTCACTTCATCTAATTTATATAAAAATAGAAAACATGTTAACAAAATCCAAAAAGAACCTATATATAATTATAGTAAAGTAATAACATAAATACTCACTTATTTCTTTATTACGAGAGTTAAAGTTCTCCTAATTCTAGGATGTGAACACTCATATGCTTGATTAATGATATTCCTATCTGCCACTCGCTGCAAGGGAAAATAAATAATGTTAATGCCAATTCAAGTTACTTGTCATTTGTTTGTATATCCTCCTGATTGATTCAATGTGTTATTTGTAGAAACTTTCAATAAAGTTTCCTTTATTTAGACATGTAATCTGACCTGTTTAATTATCAACATAATAGTAATAATCAATACACACCATATAAAATCCCTTTCGCAAAGTTCTCCTACCCACCCGGACCAAAAACAACCCCCACACCCCACTCGAACAAAAACAAAAAACCCACAACCCACACATTCGAACCCAAAATAGCCTCCAACCTCTCCGAAACACTCTACCCAAACCCAAAACAACCCCCACCCTCCCCGTTGCATGCCACCCGAAGCCAAAATAGCCCCCACACCCCACTCAAACCCAAAACAAACCCTAGTCTCCCCACCGACTAAATGTATTATATTTAGAAAATTTTGATAGATTTTCCTTTGTTTTTACATGTAATCCACCCGGTTTAATCATCAACAAAACATCAATAATTTTTAAAACATATAAAATCCCTTCTAGAAGTTTAATGTATTATTTTAAGAAAACTTTGACGTTTCCTCCCCTTCGAACCCCCCTCAAACCCAAAACAACACCCACACCCACACAAACCCAAAATAGCCCCCACCCTTCCCCCATACCCTACTCAAACCCAAATTATCCTCCATGCCCCACCCAAATCCAAAACAACCCCCACACTCTCCCACACACCCCACCTAAGCCCAGAATAGGCCCAACCCTCCTCCACGCACCCCACCCAAACCCAAAACATCCACTAAAAAAAAAATTTGCTTTTAAGACCCTATTTTTTGAGACAGACAAAATATAGTCTTTAAAACATACTTTTTTATACGGATATAATGAGCCGTCTCAAAAACTATTATTTTTTGGGACTGCTAATTATATCCGTCTAAAAAAGGTCATTTTTTGATACGGTTAATTATACCCGTCTCAAAAAAGGTCACTTTTTGATACGATTAATTATATCCGTCTTATAAAGTAAAGCAAATGAGACGGTAAATACTTACTGTATCAAAAGATAAACCAAATAAGACGGCTAAAAAAATTGATTCCCACCACTAATTGTTTTCATCTCCCGTTCTAACACTTTAACCTAACTTCCCACCTCAAAAAAAACCAAAAATGAAAAACAAAAAACATAAACAAACCAAAGACCCAAATCTCGTCTCCAACAAATCCAAACCGCCCCCCGTCGCCCCCCCCACCCACCCGCGGCCGTTTCTTCTCCACCCACAGCAGCGCGCTCCGCCCCCCCCACCAAAGCTGCATTCTCTCCCTCCCCCAGCTGCGTTATCTCTCCCGTTATTTTCTTTTCATGGTAAGTTTTCATCTTTACTTTTTTTTTGAGGAAAACAGCATATAAATTATTGTTATTAATTTATTTATTATTTTTCTTCTTCAAAATATGCTACTGTAAATAGTCTGTTGCACAATGGTAACAATGGGTGATCAAAAATTATTCTTTAGACATAATTAATGATGCCATATACATAAAACTGTAAATAAATAACCATATGTGTAATACTTATATAAAATGTAAATAAAGAGTGGATGCTTATTTGTTGATTTTAATTTTTTTTGTAGCTTTCAATGTGACCTAATAAGAAGATCTATAATAGGCTATTTATTTTGTTTGATGTTATATAGCATTATGGTTCATGTTGGCTCAATGATTCTATAATAATTTTTTATTTAATTTTTAAAGAAATTCTTAAATTCATGAACCAATTATTCAAAGATCCTAAAATTATTCTTCTCCCAAACCATTAATGTGTTTTTTTTATGTATTTGAGGTTTGTAGAACGATTGATTAGGTTTTTGATGTAAAGTTATGATTGGTAGATCTTTTTTTTTATGTATTTCTAAGAATGAAGTTAAATGATATTGGGTTTTATTACTACAAAGCTAAAGGCAAGGTTAAAAACGATTTAGGGATCGTTTGGTTCGAGGTTTAGAAAAGGGATGGGAATTCTTGATTCCAGGAATTCTAAGTTCTTGGAATCTTGAATTCCTTTCCATTGTTTGGTTCGAACGGGAATTCTTTTTTTTTTCGGCATCTAAATTATTTTCCCATATTATGAATAAATATCATTTAATTAAAATACCCTTCTACTTGATTTGAGTGTGTGCACGCGAGTGTGTGGTGAGTGTGTGTGTGTGCATGTGTGAGTGTGTGTGAGAGAGTATATGTGTGTGTGAGAGAGAGAGAGAGAGATAGTGTGAGAGAAAGAGAGAGAGAGAGTGTGTGTGTGTGAGAGAGAGCGTGTGTATATGTGAGAGAATGTGTGTGTGTGATAGAGAAAGAGATTATGTGTGTGTGTTGTGAGAGAGAGAGAGAGTGTGTGTATGTGTATGAGTATGAGAGAGAAAGAGAGAGAGAGAGTGTGTGTGTGTGTGAGAGAGAGAGAGATAGAGATAGAGAGAGAGAGAGAGAGAGAGAGAGAGAGAGAGAGAGAGAGAGAGTGTGTATATGTGTGTGTGTGTGAAAGAGAGAGAGAGAGAGTGTGTGTGTGTGTAAGAGAGAGATAATGTATGTGTGAGTTTAAGTGAGGTGGTATTTTTGTCTCACCACAAAAGTAAACTAGAATGCCCAGGAATATAGGATTCCCCCATTTTAGAGGGGAAATGAGAATTCCAATTTTGTTGGAATTATAAATTCCTGTAATTCTAAGTTCCTCCCAAATTTCCAACCAAAACATTGTAATTCTAGATGAGGGGGATTCTAAATTCCTTTTCCAAACCTCGAACCAAATGAGTCATTAAAGTTCTACAACTACTTTGGGAGCAAGTATAGAAATGAAATTAACATGTTAAAGAAGAAGTATGAGTCTCATTCCTTCTTTAATTACATATCTTTTCTCAGAAAAAGTTTGTGACAATGAAGGAGTACGAGAAAGAAAAGAGGAAGAGAATAGAAGAGAATAGAGAAAAATTGAAGGAATTGGGAATACATGAATTGTATTCGGCACTTCAAAACAAAGATAAAAATAAAAAAAGTGGTTCAAAGAGTAAAAAAAATCATTGGTGATGATGACGAGTTTGTGCCACGTGAAGAAGAAAATGAGCATACGGATTCAAACGAGGATGAAAATGGGTATGTGCCTTGTGAGTTTTTTAATGTGTAAATGTTTAGTGACATAGATGTTAATTAGTTGATTGTGTGAATTTTTGTTTGATACTTTCCATTATCATGCGTGCATTAATACTTCAATATTTCAAATTTGAATTGCTCGGTTTAGTTAGCCATAATAATACTTAAATTGATGTGATGAATTATGTTCTTATTTTATAGTTTGTTCTCCTTTTATGTGCTAATCTTTTTAGGAATTCATGTTTGCCATTATTAATCTTTTTAGCTTTTCATCATCTTATGAAAACATTATTAATCTCTTTATCTTTATATTATGAAATATAAATTTACTGACATTTTTTTAGATTCATAGATGGGAACGATGGATAAGAGTTGGATTGATTTTCGCAATCGGTGTTCAGAGGAATACATTAATGGGATTGAAGGGTTTCTTAACTATGCATATGCTAATAAAAACATTGAGACAACGAAAATCTATTTCCCCTGTAAGAGATGTGCAAATCGAGTGTACCAAGCCCGACAAACTGTGAGAGATCACCTTGAGATGCATGGTTTCGACAAGACATATAAGGTTTGGATTTTTCACGGAGAAACTTTTGGTGGTGTAAGCAGCAATATAAATACTCCGGAGGATGATATGTTAGTTGATGATATACATATACCTGTTGAACTGAGTGCTCGAGATAACATGGTTACAATGGTTCAAGATGGAATAGGTATTTCCCACGTGCATGACAATATGCGTGAGGAGGAATATAACACCGAAGATGTCTTTGAATCCGACGGAGATGTTCCAGAGTACTATAGTCTTATGAAAAAGTCTCAATGCGACTTTTATGAAAATTGTCCGCCTGGGATTACCGAATTATCATTTGTTGTTGAACTCTTGCAAATGAAGCAACTTCATGGTTGGACAAATTGTTCTCTCACGGCTTTATTGAAATTTTTGGGGAGGATGTTTCCGCATGCTAGAATTCCCAAGTCTTTCTACCAAGACAACAAGCTAAAAAAAGATTTGGGATTCAAATACGAGACATGGGATGCATGCCCAAATAACTGTATGTTGTTTCGTAATGAAATCGAGGGTTTTGAAAAGTGTGGCATATGCGGATCTTCTCGATATAAAGATGAGGACTCAAGTATTGATGGTGTCCATGGTCCGAAGGTAGCCGTAAAGAAAATGAGATACTTCCCTTTGAAACCGAGATTGCATAAATTATTTTGGTCATCCTATTCATCTCCTTTAATGAAATGGCATGCTGAAGAAAGGATCGACGATGGTGTAATGAGACATCCCGCTGACTCTCCTTCTTGGAAATCTTTTAATGAGAAAAACCCTTTTTTTGCGAGGGAGATTCGCAATGTTAGACTTGGGTTAGCTGCTGATGGATTTAATCCATTTGGTAATATGAGAATTAAGCACAGCACATGGCCAGTTATCCTCATTATTTACAACTTACCTCCATGGTTCTGCATGAAGCAACCTAACTTGATTTTGTCTATTCTTATAGATGGACCAAAAGGACCCGGAGATAAGATTGATGTATTTTTACAGCCATTGATTGATGAGTTGATTGAGGTATGGGTTGATGGTGTACGCACTTACGATGCGTCAAGTAAGGAGTTCTTTCAGTTGGATGCATCGTTGTGGTGGACCATTAACGATTTCCCCGCTTATGCGATTTTATCGGGATGGATCACAAAAGGTACTTTTGCTTGCCCTTGCTGTAACGAAGACCACCAGTCAATGCGATTAGATAAGGGTAAGAAGTTCTGTTATTGGGGTCATCGTCGATTCTTAGACTCGCGCCATAGGCTTCGTAGGCAGAAGGCACCATTTAATGGGAGGGTAGAATTACGTCCAGCCCCACTTAAACTTTCGGGCTTACAAGTATTGCAACAGTTGAATGATCTTGACGTTGAATGTGAATATAAGATGGAAGATGTCTTTAGAAGGAGGGAAAAAGAGGCGTTAGAAAAAAGTAAACAGGTAGTTCGAAAATGTAGATTTGGTTGGAAAAAAAAGAGCATATTTTTTGAATTTTGCCATATTGGAAGGATAATCTTATTCGCCATAATCTTGATGTCGTGCATATTGAGAAAAACGTTTGCGATAATGTCGTGTTTACATTGTTGGGTACTAAAGGGAAGACAAAAGACAATTTACAGGCTCGAAAAGATCTAAAAAAATTGGGTATTATATCAGAGCTACATCCTCAACCATGAGGTTAAATCTAGAGTACCTCCCCTCAGCAGAGTACACGATGAGTAACAAAGAGAAGGAGATTTTTTTAAAAGTGTTGCAGAATGTTAAAGTTCCTGATGGCTACTCTTCGAACATTTCACGGTGCATGACCATGCAAGAAAGAAATATTTCGAGATTAAAGAGCCATGATAATCATATTTTAATGCAAAAATTACTTCCAATAGCCGCGAGAAGGGGTATTGCCCACTCATATTGTCAAAGTCTTGATTGAATTGAGCAATTGCTTTGTTATACTGTGCTCAAAAGCAGTTACCGCAGCTGATTTGGAAAGGTTTGAAGATCGGATGGCCCTTACACTTTGTAGCCTTGAGAAGATATTCCCTCTGAGTTTCTTTGATGTGATGGAACATTTGCCTATACATTTTTCGGATGAACTCTTAATTGCTGGTTGTGTCCTTTACCGTTGGATGTATCTGATTGAAAGGTACCTCCACACTTTAAAAGTCTACGTTGGTAATCGGGCTCATCCCGAGGCCACGATTGCCAGCTCTGTTATTCTTCAGGAATGCATGACTTTTTGTTCCCAGTATGTGGATGTGGAAACTAAGTCTAACCGACCGGCTAGAAATGATGACTGGGGGCATATAAATGGTCGTGAAATTGGGAAAAAAGTTCAATTTGAACTTGATTCTGTAATGTATATGCAAGCTCATCGGCACGTTCTTACCAACACTGAGGCAGTGGCGCCATTTGTTGAGTAAGTTTGATTATATGTAATTGGTGTTTTTGAAAACCATTTTTACATTTTTTGTGGAATTGACATATGGCTATTTGTTTACTTGTAGAAAGCATCTTGCGGAACTTTTATCAAAGTATCCTCAAGATTCACAAAAGCATCGTGTTAATCGTCTTCACAACGATGAGTTCCACAAATGGTTTAAGGATTATGTAAGCGAAAATATCATAACTAATAGTTGAATTATGAATAAATACTATACTTTTGTATTGACATTTACTTTAATATACTGTAGGTTATTAAATTGGGACGTGACGGTGTGCAAATATCCGAAGAAATCAAATGCTTGTCTTTAGGTCCTCTTAAGGATGCGGTCAGATTCAACACTTATATTGTTAGCGGTTTTAGATTTCGAACAAAGAGACTTGATAAGGGAAAGAAAACTCAAAATAGAGGAGTTTTTATAAAATCCGAACAAATGAGTTATTCTAGCCGGAAGGATAAAAACCCCATTGTGGGTGATATTACATACTATGGGGAACTAACGGATATTATTGAAGTTTAGTATCTTAATGGCATGAAGTTTGTGTTATTCAAGTGTGATTGGGTTGAAAATCGCATGGGTACAAAAGTTGACGAGTTTAACTATACGCTGGTGAATTTCAAGCATTTGAAATATAAAGATGATCGAGAGAGTAACGAACCTTTGATACTAGCATCCCAAGCAGAACAAGTATTTTACATGCAGGACCCTATCGATATAGATTGGCATGTTGTTGTTCCCATGACACCAAGAAACCAATTTGATAGGTACACGACAGTTTAAGAAACTGGAGAAGAATTGTTGCTTAATGGAGATGAGCCGTTTGTCATGCAAAATTTGAATGAAGATCACAACTTACGGTGGGTGAGGGATGGAGATGGATTAATAGTTGAGACTAGTGTTGTTCAAGCTAATGATCACGAAGATGCAGATGCAGATGCAGACGAAGATGGAGATGAAATTTAGAGGGACAATGCTTGAGGGAGATATAGTTATAAACTAGTTATTTTTGTTTTTGAACTGGAGCATTTGTAGTTTGGTTTTGTACTGATGCATAACTGAGTAGTGTTTCTTATAACAAATGCATAACTGAACAGATAGTTTGCTGCATATATGAACATATATTTTGTTAGTTTTCTGAATTAGCTAGTTTGCTGAATTTGCTTTGTGATTACTGAATTCGCTATATCATATGCTTTATAATTAATAGTTGTTGACCGTTCACTACAAACTGATCATACTTCTCCTTAATCTCAGTTCTGGACTTTTTATAATTTACTTGCGCTGTCTTCAGTTCCTCAATCATGGATTCATGGTCCCATGGTGGGTAAGGAGCATAGAATTGGCCTATCTCTCGTCCTCATATGCATTTGGGGACGGTGTTACTTTCTCCCTTAAGATGGTGATTGTGGCACCCATCACACCTTGAAAGAAAGGCAAAGACATCAGCATAATGCTAAATATTTTAACAAAATTAAAAAAATACAAGTATGGGTGAGAATTTACCACTTGCATTCGATGCTTCACCACATTCCATAAATCATCAACATTAAAATCCCTAACGAATTGAAAATTAGGGGCATACTCATGATAGTGGACCACATTAACAACATTATTTGTGTGGTAAAAAATAGAGTCTGCATCATTTTTTAGCTGCTCCAGTATGATCGAGTGCTCAGGGTCAAAGGTAAATGGATCCACTTCACTATAAGGGGAGGATGATCCCCCACCATGGACCAAACACTGAGTCATCTGTCTACAGATCTTAACCCTTTACCTAGTGACATTGGTCCTTTTGTGTTTGGGACTGAACTGAGACGTATGTTCATCCATAGACCTCTTATTTCACGTAGGGCTCACATCATCTGAAGCAATATCCTTTCTTTTCCTTTAGTTTTTGTAATATCTGCAGCATCGGCCTCTGCTTGCCTCCTACCAAGTAGAGTCAGACATATATCAACCCCATGGATAAAAAGTATATGTTACTGAATTATCGCAGGTAAAATTAGCAACATATATCAAGTAGAGTCAGACATATATCAACCGAGTGTGTGACAGAGTGACACTAAGGGCAGGTGGAACCAGTGGAGGGAGATTCTGTGGGACATCCATGACCACGAGTATTGATTTGCGCCTGTTTAGATTAGCTTGAACCAAAAATCTTAGGCTCAATTGGAAATGGTTTCTAAAGAATCTATAGTAAAATAGGGACAATTCCATATGTTAGCTATGGATTATTTGTTCTACGGTTTTTCAATTCGTTAGGGATAGGGTTTCTGAAGAATCTATAGGAGAAGGAATAGGGTTTTGTTTCAGCTTATTTAAATGATTATCAGCATCTGACATGTCAATATTTTAAGTATATTTAAATGAACCGCAATTTTTTTTATGAAAAACACCACACTTCTTTTTCTAGTTTGCATTAAATGAATACATGATCAATTGTTTCTTCATTAGCTTCACAGCCTCTGCACATAGTAGCTATCCTTATGTCAATTCTTTGTATGTCAAGTTCTAATGGAATAGCATTATTCAGTAATTTCTAAATAAAGTTAGAATTCATCATAGGACAATCAGGTTGCCAATTAATTTTCCAACTCAGAGAAATAGGTCTAGCTTGTCTGCAAACATTAAAAGTTGATTTGTAAGTAAATTCTCATGTGGTATAAGGAAGCCACAGTTCCTTTTCAGCATCTATAAAGCCCTCTGCCATGTCTCTAATGGCTACAATTTCATACAGTACAATTTCATACTAGATGAGTTTACCATGTCTTCTAATCTCCTTATATTTAAACCCCCTTATTCATAAGGGAAATAAGCCTTAGTCCACTTGGTCCTTTAATAGGGCTGTCTCTATTATAGCCACCCCAATAGAACTTACTAAAAATGTTATTGATCCTCTTTAGAACAACCTTACGAGGATTTAACACTGATAACACGAAGACAAGCATGGAAGAAAGAACACGCTTAATTAAAGTAACTTTAACCTCCATGTGAAATGAGTTTAGAAGACCAAACATTTAGTTTGTCTCTTATTTTCTTCAGCAACTCTGAAAACTAAATGATTTTTCTTCTTCCTTTAGTTAAATGGCACCCTCAAATATTTAAGAGGGAATGGTTTAAAATTCAGACCTATTTGAGTGGCAATGGCTTTATTCCTTATTGGAGTTGTTTTAGCATCCACATAGAAGGAGCTGTTAGAGATATTCACCAGCTGACTTGAAGCAGATTCATAGTCTTTAAGCATGTTGAAAAGAGCTTACGACTATGTTTCCCACTATTTATGAAAATTATGACATCATGTGCAAATCCAAGGTGAGATATCAATTTGCTTCTTTGAGGATGAGAGAATGGAATTGCCTTTTTGAGAAGAATAATTTATCAATACTTCTACTTATCACTTCAACAACAATAATGAATAGGCTAGGAGATAAGGGGTCTCCTTGTCTGAGGCCCCTAGTATAACTAAACTTATGTCTGCCAGATTAGGCCTTATTTTATCCAAAATTCTCTCTTTCCATCAATATGCTTTTTTGGCTGGTAGAGAAATGGCAGATAACATCCGTTTAGTTCAAGAAAGGGTTATAAGCATTAATAAGAAAGTTCATGGTGGGAATATAATATTTAATCTATATATTTCTAAAGCACATGATATAGTTAAAATTGTGTTTTTCTAATCAACGTTCTTAGAAAATTTGGTTTATGTGAATTATGGATTGATTTGGTGTGGAAGGCCATTTCCAATTGTTGGTTTTCTCGTTTGGTTAATGGAGAACCTACAAGTTTCTTTTCTTCTTTTAGAGGATTATGGCAGGGAGATACTTTATCTCATACTCTTTCTATTGTGGCTGCAGAAGTCTTTAGCATAAGTTTGAATTGTAGAATGGATGAGGGAAAAATCCAACCTTATTTGACTATTACAAATGTGCCTACAGTTTCCCACATAGCTTATGGTGATGATATTCTTATATTTACTAATGGGGGAAAATCAATTAAAGAATTGATGAGGTTGTTTGAAGAATATAAAGGGGCATCTGTCCAACTTATTAATAAGTAGAGTTATTATCTAACTTCCCCTTTGATGAGTAATGTCAGGGCTAACATGATTGGAAACATCATTGGATTTTCCAAAAAAATAATTCTCTATCACTTACCGTGGTTATCATGTCTATATTGGAAGCAAATCTTGTTGTCTTTTATAACCTTATTGACAAGGTCTATACAAGAATCCATGGATGGAGCAATGGACTCTTATTAATAAGGGCAAAAATGTTTATTATTAAGCATGTTTTACAAAGTGTTCCTATCTACTTGTTCTCAGTTCTTGATCCTCCCAAATAAGTCATCTAAAAGATAAAAAAGATTTTTGCTTATTTTTTCTGGGGAGAATCATAATTTGGTCAAAAGCTTCATTGGAGAAATTTGGATTTCATATGTAAAGATACTAATGAATGTGGCATTGGTCTAAAGATCTCTTAATGATATCATAAATTCTCTTACTGCTAAATTATGGTGGAAATTCAGAATTAGCAATTCCTTTTGGAAATCATTCATGTACACGAAATACTATAGAAATCAACATCCCATGTTGTATAACTGTAGTGGTTATTCTTCTAATACTTGAAGAATAATGTATCATATTAGATTTGAAGTGGAACCTCACATTAGCTGGTTGATTGGTGGAGAACATGTTAATTTCTGGAGAGACCAATGTTTTCCAATTCGTTGTTTACCTGATGCTATATATCCTCTGCCTCACTAGCCACAAACGGTTCATTCATTCATCTATGATAAATAATTTAATCTAACACTTTCTGGTTAATTCATTCTTACTAGTGTCATATCAGAGATTACTAAGATATATCCCAATATTCAAAGGTACGAGACTACTATTTTGGAGCTTAATTCTAATGGTCTTTTCTCTGTTAAATATGCATGGGAGTGTATTAAAGAAGAGATGTTCATCTTTTTCATATTCCCATGTTTGACACCAGAAATTACCATTTAAAATATATGTTTTTGTGTGGAGGCTTCTGCAGAGACTCATCCCAATGGATAATTAACTTATTAAGCATAATGTTAGATCGTATTCAAAGTGTAAATGTTGTGCAAATTTTCTAACATGGAAACTGTCCAACATACGTTTTCTATAGGTGATTTTGTAGCGTCTATTTAGTCACATTTTAAAAGTTACTTGGGATTCCTGTGCAGTCATTTCTTATTAAACTTAGACCGAGTAATTGGTGAATTCACGAAAATTCTTACTCAGTTTATGGTATTATTAACTAGATCCTTCCTTCTATTATAAGTTGGGAGCTGTGGAAAGATAAAATAGGTTTTTTATGGGGCTTCTCCTTATGACCCTATGGTATTAACAATGTGATATTTTTCATTGGTAGATGTGCTCAAGTGTAAAAACTTACACAAGATTATTCCATATAATGATTCCTGCTTCAAAACTTCATTTCCACCAATTCAAAGAAAGATGCTTATTGTTAGATGGATTCCTCGAAAGCATATGTGTTATAAGCTTAATTGTGATAGTAGTTCTAAAGGAAAGGGTTTTGTTTCAGCTTATTTGTTCCACGCTTTAGTCTCTAGTGGGCTGTGATTGAGATGTTTTCTTGGGGTTCAACATATTTGGGTTAATCTAAAACCTTAAGTGGTTGCCAAATTAGTTTTTGGACCCAAAAATGAGAGGTTTATTGTGTCTCAGATAAAAAATCCAAAATTCTCAAAAATATTTGTTTTGGTTGTATGGCCCATCCAGTTTTCCACGAAAGCTTGAGTCGAGATCTTTTTATGGAGTAATATTTTCAAGGAGGGAAGAATGATGTATATGGTAATGATGTTAATGGATTAAATCAAGATCTCTATGACTCAAATTAATAAGTATTTATCAGTAATGGGTTTAAGTTGCTCCTCTTATTCTTGGGAATGATTTTGAAATGAACATGATCATTTTAATGTAATGATCGATCATTTTATATTTTGTTTCATATTTGATTAGTTTTATAACCGATGTTGAAATGTGATATATAACTAAAATGTAACTTCTTGCTATGATAAATGCAAATATACAGATCCATGACATTGAGGCGTCGTCGTCGTCGCCGGTTGACTATGTCCGACCTCATAGGCGAGGAAAGACTACTCGAGAAGCAACCACTCATAACTCCAGTGAGAAATGATTTAGAGAGGACATATCAAATTACTCCCATGCAACACAACATAAGGGACCATGGAAATAGAGAGATGCAACCACAACTTTCACCAAATATTGAATTAACATACCATAATACACACCTCAACTCAAGAGCTCAAGTTTCTTTATTTCAAACACCCACACGTCAACTTTCCCCAAATACTGAGTAGATTGATAATTCAGTTGGGAATGCCAATCCTCCATCCGCTTTAGATGGTGAGGATCTCATAGGTATGCTGTGTTACACAGTGTTTGTATATCTCCATTTGTATTACTATTATGTTTATATTCATATTGAATAAGATGTATAAACATTATTTATAAACTTTTTTTCCAGGTACAATGGCTACCCTTACTAGTAAAAAAAGGGTTAGAAAGGGGGCAAGGCCTTGGCTCGAATGGAATGATAACAAAAAGAGGATATTGGAATGGAATGAACTTTGTCAGCCAGTTTGTAAACTTGAAAGTAAATTGATGTCACATTTAGGTTATTACGCAAGGTGTGGAAATTTATTTCCATTGACAATGTTGGATTGGAGAGAGGCGGACGAGGAAGCACTTGATAATATTTGGAAGGAAGTGAAGGTAACTTATTAGTTTGATTTATTTATTTGTTCTGTTGTACATTAGCTGTCAAGTTTTAACTAATTTATTCTTTTTGTTCTTAGAATAACACAAATGCACCGGAAGGTTTTAAACAAATCTGCTTTGCAAGGATGGGACTTGCGTGGAAGCAATGGAAGCATCGAGTGAAGGCTAATCACTATAAAAAGTTTCAAACAGATGAAGAGCGGTTGAGTTATACGCCTGAACGAGTTGAAAAAGATCAGTGGCCTGAATTGGTGAAATACTGGGGTTTAAAGAAGATTAAGCTATAAATATCACATTTATTAAGAATTTTATACATACATTCTTCTTCACTAGTATCATAATTTTTATTTTTATTTATTCAAATATTTAGGATATTGCCGATCAAAACACTAAGAACCGTGAAGTTGAATGTGCTTACTCAAGGACAGGACGAAAGCCACATGGTAAAATAGCCAAGGAGGTTGGAATTTTTATTATTATAAATATTTCTGATTTTAATATAAGAGTATTAATATACATACATTGTTTTTTTCAGAGGATAGAACCGGGGGAGCCCATCGACAATATTAGCATGTGGAAAGCCACTGGAGCTCCAAATAATAAAACTTTTAGTGTTGAAGATGGATCATTTGATAGAGCGGTATGTATAAATATTAATTCGTAAGAGATGATTGAAAGATTTACTTAATATTTGTTATAAATTGTGTTCTTGAAAATTATTTTATGTTCATTAATAATAATATTAATTCAATTGGTAGGAAATGCTTGAAAGACGACTAAATGAGCTACCAGAAGAGCAACAAAATGACCCAGAAGTGCGGAACAAGATTTTTACTGATGTAGTAGGATATGGAGGGCATGGGTATGCTTTATTAAAGGGAGCAGGTATTAGGCCAACGTCGACAAAAGCATGTTCATCTCAGTTATTATTGGAAGAAATTAACCAGTTAAAGAAAGAAGCTGAAGATCGAGAGACTCGACATCTACAGGAGCTTGAAGAGTTAGAGATTCGCAACCAACAAGCTTTATTACAGATGAAGAATGATATGCGAAGTGAAATGCGAAGTGAAATGCAAAGTTTGTTCCAAAGTTTTACCCTTCAGCAAGCTTCCACTACCTCGACGATTCAGTCCGACTAGGTAATACAATATAATTCATACATATAATTACTTATATATATATATAATGAAAAATTCTCTTGTTTAAAGTTAAATTTTCAATGGCGGTGGGATAAATCTGTTATGGTGGTGAGAATTTATTATGGTGGTGGTTAAAATTTTCTGCTGTTGGTGTATATCATTCTTAGAATCAATAATTTTGATGTTTAAAACAGGTTGGCTACCTGTGGTTTTCATGAATAAACAAAGGAGACTCTGCCGAATTTAAAAAAAATAATAATAGTTGGATATTTATATTGTTAATGATGAAAATATACTACATTGATTCATTTTGCACATTGTATTGTTGACTAGGGGTATTAATTCTGACATAATCGAAACTATATTTTTTTTGTGCAGGTGACAATTTTTGTAGAACATGCAAATGTTAATTAGTGGTTTTGGAGGTCGTACGCTTCAGTGTTGAGGAATTAGTTTGATAAAAGCATTTCATGTTTGGAGTATTAATAAATTAATGTATTTTTGTTGTCAAGTCAAATATTTGAACTTAGTGTTATAGTTCTTGTTTTGATGAATATTTGGAGATCGTTGTAAGAACTCTATTTATTGTTCAATGAAAATGATTCATTCTGTTGGTTGAAAATCAGCTTATGTATTACATTTTATGATTATTCGTTGTTTTTGTTGTTTCAAATGTAATTAAATTCTATACTAAACTTTACCGGTAGATTTTATTCTCCACAAAATATTGGTGCAAAAATTTTAAGGTCCCTTCACCTATTTTGGGATGGATAAAACTGTCCCAAAAATATATTAAAGGCGGCTTTGTTTCCGTCTCAAAAAGGTTTTTTAAAATAGTAATCTTTTGAGACAGATTAATTTTTGTTTCAAAACAATCTTTTGTGACAGCTCTTGTGCCGTCTCAAAAGGGTCATATAAAATGAGGACATTTTGAGACGGAGCTGTTCCTGTTTCGAAAAACTCTTTTGAGACGGTTATGGCGTCACAAAAAGTATTTATAACCCCCTATCAAAAAGACCCCCCCTAGCCGTCCCAAATAGCATCACAAAAAGTATTTGAGACGGATAAATGATCTTTTAGGACTGTTAGGCCACCGTCTCAAAAGCTATTTTTTTTGTAGTGATCCCATACACCCCATCCGAACTCAAAACAAGCCCCACACTCCATTCTAACCTATGAAACACCACCCTCCCACCAATTTAATCTACTATTTTTTGAATATTGACAGGGCTTCCTTTGTTTTTACAAGTAATTCAACTTGTCTAATTAGTAAAATAACATCAATAATTAAAAAATATATAAAATACCTTCCACCAATTCAATGTGTTATTTTTAGAAAATTTCTACCCCCCCCCCCCCCCCCCCCCAAGACCATACCCCACTCAAACCCAAAACAACTCTCATCCTCCCCTCCACACCCCATAAGAAACAAAGACTTCCCCACACCCCACCCGAATCCAAATTAACACCCACATCCCACCCAAACCCAAAACATCGGCCACATCACCTGCACCCAAAACAATCCCCTCCCTCCCCCATGAACCCCCCACCTGAACCCAACGAAAATACCTCCCACTGAACACAAAACCGAAAAAGAGATGTGATACCTTTCCTTCTTTTTGACCCTAATGTTTAACTAAGAATTTCCATTGATTTAGTTTAACTTAAGGGTATATAGTTAAATGCCTTGCATCCGTGTTCCATTCCTTATATCACTTCCTATTGATCTCATACATAAATGATCTCCATTGAATTCTAATATTATGCCAACATAGGTTTTGGTAATTTTCTGAAGAATTTGTGCTAATCCCAGAACACAAAAAATCATTAGTTTGAAATATTAATTATTCTAAATAATCAATTTAACTAACACAAGATTAATTTAATATTACTTGCACTCATTTTCCAAAAAAAGGCGAGCTTTCGTTGATCCATTTTAGTCCAAGGAGGCAAAGTGAAAGAAAACAAATGCCCTTGACGTGCATAATAGCCGAATTGACTAACCAACTTCTTCACATATGATCCAATTAGTTTCCAATCTTGACCCCAACCAATTATTGTTTTCTCACCTCTGCCCCATTCATCCCATTATTTGGAATTTACTTTAACATTCCTCTTAAGATAGCATGCACCACTAGTGTCATGTGTTGAAAATAAATGAGTAAACATACATAAATATTTACAAAATTGTAATATATATATATTTTAGCATATACCCTCATGTGAGATGAACTGCGACTCATTTTTCACTCCATGGGTGTACCGCCGATACTACCTGTTCAAAAAACATTATTAACATAAGCAGACAAGAAGTGGTGCAAATGAGTGCATTATGTTAGTGCAATATTTTTGATCCTCGAGAAATAAAAATTTATATACATGAATCTGAGATGGGGGGTGATGCATGTGTCGCTCCGCTAATAGACGAGGATCTAACAATAATGATTTTGTTAATACAAAACAAAATATACATGATTAGTTATTATATTAATAAAAAATGATAAAAAGAGAAACATATGCCATACGTCATCGTCCTTGCATATATGCATGTAAATTTAAAATTGATCAACCCTCATGTTTTGTCCATATCATCCTCACAATCATCACCATCAGGCATAGATGTATGAAATACGAATCCATCTATATCTTATCTTATCCAAAACATGTTTTGATCATCTTCCAACTATTACATACTAAACACCTCAAATGTAATGGGCATCTAGTTCTTACTTCGTAGTTGAATAACTATCAAACCTATCTCTGGGCGTCATTCGAACAACTACATGCAAATATGGTTCCAAAGGGTTTTACACATACCACACTTTTCTTCTTAGAATGCAAAGATAAAAGGCTCATCGCTCCATTAATTATCTTTGTAAAATATGCGGTTGAAATTTATTAATCTAAAGTTGAACTCATCTACTCTTTTCCCCAATCAATTTTCTATCCAATTTAATTTCAACAGTACAAAAATTTTCCACTAAAATACTGAATTTCAACAATGTTAGTAAATTGTCCATAGAAAGTAACATCCTCAGTTAGAGGATTAAAGTCTCTTCGACTAGCGTCTCTCTTTTGTTAGGATTTTAAAATAACTCAACCATTACGTGTTTTTTATGAATATCAACTTCCTTTGTTCGAAATCAGAACCCTCGAATAATATAAGACTTTAAGCACAATGCATCCTCCAAAGGACCCAATGGAAAATTCAATATTTCACTGTATAATTTGATATCTATTTGATAATACATTGACCTAATATTTTAGTAAATACCAAGATGTAGCAATATAATTAGAATTCTAGAAATGAATAAACCTACTTACATAATCCTCGAACCACATGTGGAAATGTTCGTTGTGAAGGTGCTGAGCTAGATATTGTTGTGAAATGTGAGAATATTGTTTTGTAAGTTTAGGAATGTGTTTTTTAAACATATCTTATGCATGTCCAGTTGGAAAGGTCATACTATAATGCATTTTATACAAAAGTTACTTAAGGTGAATACATAACTTAATCAATGAAGGGTTCAATCGCATCACTATTATTAAGCACATACCAATGCACTTGTATACAAATTACTGAATCAAGATTTTAAGGATTTCCTCACACCACGCCCAGAGTCATTACCTCCATCATCATTTATGGTAGGTCGAATAGAATTAGTTTCCACATCATCATCCATACACCTTAAACAAAAAGTCGTGCGTTCTTCCATAAGAACTAATTTAGAAATTGAAGCATCGAGATGAGCTCGATTGTACACAAAGAGTTTTAAAGTATGTAAATACCTTCAATTGGATACATACAACAGTATATTAGTGATCCAATTCATCAACCAAATGTATAGGAAAGTGATCCATCACATCAAAGAATCTCGGTGGGAATAATTTCTCACGGGTGAACGGTGCAAGAGCCATATAATGTTCAAATTAATATAAATTAGCAAAAGTATTTACACTAGCACAATACTAAAAAGAATTTTCTTAGTTAATTAATTCTTTGACAACATGTTTTGGTAGTACCTTCCGTAGTGCTATTGGAAGTAGTTGTTGCATTAGAATATGATTGTCATGACTTTTAAATTCTTATATACTTGTGAACACATCTTAAAATAATTGATGAATAACCATCTAATACTTTAACATCTCGCAAAACTTTTAGAAAAATATATTTCTTTTTGTTGCTCATTGTAAACTCAACTAAAGCTATGTAGTCCAGATTTTTCTGTGTGCTTGGGGATATAGTTGTCATTTGATTCACATCTCTTGTGGGTATTTTCTTACCTTCAAATTATCTTTTGTTTTATTTTTAGTGTGGAAAAATGTAAATAAGATATTTTTGCAAACATGTTTTTCAATATGCATAACGTTGGCTTTGTTGCGGATCAGATTATGCTCCCAATATGGAAATTTTAAAAAAGACACTCTTTCTTTTCCAATTGAATCTCGTCTCCAGAACCACACCTTTTGTTATCTTCACTCACTCCTTTTTAATTGTTCTATTTTACTCTTTATAAAAACATCTTCCTTCGTGTATGAGTTTCAATGCTGAGCTCATTTGACTATTGCATCACTTGTGATCGTAATAGTTTCAATGGAGGGAGGTCTGAAATCAATCTTTCCATTAAAAGTTGTTTTCTCTCTCCAAAACATATGGATAAACATTAAGAATCGATGATGACCAATTGAAAATACTTTTTACCATTCATTAATTGAGTCTCTTTATGATCTTTGTTACAATAAGGAGAAGAGAATTCACTAATTATCCACAACAACGGTGCATGTAACTGGAAAAATTTCTTACTCGATACATCATAAGTAATGACCCCATCACTCCATAGCTCTTTTTGTTCCTCAATCAATGGTTGTAAAAATACATCAATCTTATCACCACACCCTTTTATCCAATTAATAAATTAGTAAAATTATGTTTTGTTTGCTTCATACACACCCAGGGGCCCATATTAAAGGGCATGAGCAAAATCGACCAAGTACTAGGAGTAATGATTTTGTTTCCAATAGGATTCAATTTGTCAGTTGCTAATATAAGTCGAACATTGCAACTTCTACTCACAAAAGATGGGTTACACTCATCAAATGTTTTCCTAGAATGAAAGTCTATCCGATGTCTTTGCACAACATCATCAATGTTGTCCTCAGTGTGCAATTTCATTCGAAAAGTAGTACGTGATGACGAAAACAATCTTTGCAATCCTAGTTTTAAAGGAAAATACCTTACTTTTTTTGCAACTACTTTTGTACCCTAATTACCTTTTTGTGATTAATCAACATCACTTGCAAAATCTAAATTATATCTAGAATCCCCATAAATGACACATTTCTTTAAAGTCTTGTTTTCATTTTGAAATAACATACAACTATTAGAGCATGCATCCCAAGTTTCATACTCGAACCCAAAATCAGTAGTGAGATTGTTGGATTGATAAAAGGATTTTGAAACTATGGCATTAGGGAATATCTTCTCCAATAGTCATAGCAACATTGTGAAATATTTGTCCATGCATTAAGTATTTTTAAGTGAAATAGTTTAACTACAAATGATAGTTATGTAATTCCCCTGGATGATTTTTATACAACTCTTTTGCCACATCTCTTAAGATTTTGAAATATTTTGGCAAGTCACCATCAAGCACCATATATTATACTCAGTGTTCATCACTACAAGAATTTTCCTTCGTCTGTGGAACCCCCTACCCTCCCGAGCCATTGCAATTATATTTTCCCTCAAGATCAATATGATACATTTTCAAGTGACACATCATTATGAAAATTACATGTGCTTCCATCTAATACATTGATTAAATCCCCATGATAAGTCCAATCCTTATAACTCCTATCAAACCCATGCATCTCTATATAACCCTTAATAGTGCATGTGTTGTGGTAGACTCGGATTACACATTTACTACATGGGCATTTTATACCTGACGATTGCGTATTCTTATTCCCATATGTAAAGCTAATAAACCTTTTAACCCACCCACATATTTTTTGAATTCCATGCACGTGATCATGCCCAACTCTTATCCATATCAACTCATAAGACATAATTTGATAAATCCTTCATCATGTTAAAAAAACATTATTAGCATACATACAAAAGATATACAATTTAAACATAAGGGTGAACATTTTATTAAAAGAAAAGGAAATCTACAAAAGTTTCTCCACATTTTATTGAATTACTTATTTTGTTTTCATGTTTCCAAGTGATCACTAAGGGTAGAATTCAATGTTGACTATTTAACATATGTGAACCACTATTCACCGTTATGACTTATGGATTAATAAACTATTTTTTTAAATGGTAAAAAAATGAGCTGAATATTTTATGGGTAGTAAATATTTTCGCGTGCCCTTCAAAAAAATTTCAGCTCAAAATTAGTTTTTTTTTTTGCTTTTTTTAAAAAATCGGTAAAAAATTTATCATTATTTAAGGACTTAAAAACTGACCCTTTTTTACCCTTTTTTTTACAATAGAAAGAAACTCAAATGGAGTTGATTTTTTAATGGGGAACCTTGAAATATTTACTCGATATAAAAATATTCAGCTCATAATGATGGTTTTTACTGTTTAAAAAAATTGTCACAAGTTCGCATGGTGAATAGTGGTCTGCACGTGATATTATATATATATATATATATATATATATATATTAGTTTAATTTTTTTTATTAAAAAGTTACCACGGTCAACAAATCACTCACCGTTGTACATATTATGGAGAAAATGATGATATTGATGATAATAATGGATAGGGAATTCCAAATTTTGTATCTAAGAAAATCATCCACTGTAATTTTTTTCATCTTTTTAATTAAGATACAGTTGTGAGTAATTGGAAAGAGGTTGCAGAGTGTTCTTTGAATTAAGACCAAATTGAACTCATCATTGTTAGAGATTATTCATTGAATTAAACCATAAACTAAGGGTTCGTTTGGTTGTCCAAAAATTGTAAATTGGATCATTAATAAATTGATTTATTTACAAATTGACCCATTAATTGTGATTGGTCTCATTAATGAAAGGATTCTTTAATTGCCCCCATTTTAACTCATGTGCAAAATCTGAAATTGGATCATTTCACAAAAAATGTGAAATGAATCCATTTGAAATAGGAGCCACATAAAGTGCATGTCCCCTCTCTCTATCCCTCTCCTTCTCCCCCTCCCCTCCTCTCTTTCCCTCTCCCTCTTTCTCTTGATTTGTTTTTATCTTTTTTTTTTCATAGAACCTTAACATCAATTTCAAATTACCAAACATTGTGTAAAATTGGATTTAACTCATTTCAAATTCACTCATTTACAATTCGCTAATTCACAATGAACAAATTTACATAATCAAACAATTTGTGCGAACAAACTGGGCCTAACCAAATGACTTCACTAAACCATCCAAACCATCAAACAATAAACTGGCCAATTGACTTAATCATAACCATCAAACCATTAAAACCATAAAATAACCAAATGTAAACCACTAAACCCTTTCTCTTCTTTATCAAAACCACACACATATGTGTTTTTAGATATAAAATTTTGTTAAAATTGTTTTGGTCTTCATAGCTTGGTTAAGAAAACGAATAAATAAGAAAAGAGTTCTAAAATAATAATCTATAACAATTATAGCCATTTTCAATAATTTTATTAAAACTATAACCATTTATCATAATTAAAGTCATTTTCAATCAGTTTCATAGTTGCGATAGCAATTTTCATAGGCATATCAACAAACAAATTTAAAACTATATGCGTAATTTCACAACCATTCTTTCTAAGGAACACCAATACCAAATGTCCAATCCATTATTAAAAACCCATTTGTTTGATGAGATGAAAGTGGATGGAATATTAAGGTTAAATGGTTTATCATTTATCTTCTAGTTCAATCAAAATAAGTTTAAAAGGATGAATCATTACTGATGACTTACCACGAGTTTGGGAGAAATCAACATCGTTAAAGATGGCCCGTTGGTGATTTGGATCTTTTGGTGACCAGATCACTTTGTGGAGCAATGAAGATGGGGGTTAAATCTTGCAGTCAAAGGGTATATCAACGATGAAGGATATTGAGATGGAGAGGGATGGTGATGGGCATTGATGGTGGTGGGGGAGATTGAGAAGGGGCGATTGGGTGTTGTGAGCTTCAGAGAGAAAGAGGATCTCCAATTTTTGTGTTTAGGTAACCGGGACTTCAGGTTTAATTTGTTTTGGAATTACAATATTTCTTTATTTTACCAAGGAAATGAATATTTAAAAGGACATCTTCAAATTGTTGTCCTTTTTGCTGTGATATAAGGGACGGTAATAAAAAGTATGTTCTTTTAGAAATGAGAGGGAATGAAGAAATAAAAGAAAAAAATGTAATATTTTAAGGGAGAACATTTTGCTATCCTTTTAGCGATATTATAAAGGGAAATAAATTTTTGTCATCCTTAAAATTATTTTTGGTCTATTCTAAAGTACATATAAAATATTTTTTTATCCTTTTTGATCTATTATAAAGGACCTAAAAAATTTGTTGTCCCTTTTACATTTTTTAAGGACAACTAATTTGTTATCCCTAATAGTTGTGTCCTTCATAATACTTTTATAGTAGTGACACAACTATGACTATAACTAATGGTATGAGATGACAGACATGTCATACCAACTAGGTGAAACTCTTCCTCCTACTTACTATAGTAGAAATTTTCAATATATTCCTCAGAGTCAACATGAGAAAAGAGGTTTCACGAGGCTTAGAAAGGGGATAGAATTTGATCATCTTGGCCCAAAAGAACCTTTTAGTTGAGACATTGTCCTGAAAAGAATCTGTGGGATAGGGATAACCTGTCATTTAGGCTAAGCTTGCCCATGGAACCAACTAGACCAGAGGGAAATTAGAGAGGTAAATAGCGTAAAAGGGACCCAAATAGAGGATCTACTTTCATAATCATCCGTAAGGTATAAGGTTTAGGTGATAATGTTCCTAAAGATAAGAAGCCTTGCAAAAGTGGATTTAGAGGATGGAGGATAATATAACCTACCTCATCAAAAGCCGAGATCCTAATCATTGGGGGGGGGGGGGTATATGGAGGGTTATTCTTTCATACCAAGCATTATCGTCTATCGAACACCTGGAAAGTTCAAAACAGCAATGGTGATGTCTTGATATGATGGAAGCATAAATCATATTCACCATAGAAAAATGTACTAGTAAGCATCTGAAATCTATTTTAATCGACATAAGATGAGATGTTGGGAATTTTCTAGCACTCTCATTGGCGTTGCCCATGTATGGTATACCGGTCTTCCGAGAAGAGGGATAAGAAATTTCAAATAGTTGGTTGAAAAATTTATCCAAAACTTCTGTTTTGACATGAAGCTTGAAAAATGAGTGACTCATTTATTGAACATAAGGCATGGAAAAACTGAGCCGCTAAGAGATTTCATATCTCAGTTAAATAAAGAGAAGTTAAGGGTTGAAGATTATGATAAAGGCAGTGCGATGACATACCTAATCAATGGGATCCAACTAGGAAAGTTATATTGGAACCTTTCCAAAGATCCTCCAAATTTAATGACAAAAAATCTGGCTAAGGACAGGAGAATTGTGAATGCAGAGGATGCCATGACATCCAAGGGAGGAGATTAAAATGAGTCAAGTAGTAAAAAATCTAGGCAAAACTGAGTAAAAAATAAGGAGAAAGAGGGGAAGAAAAAGTCAAGCGATGACAAGCTTGTAAAATATAATCCATTGTCAATTAACCCTGATCTCATTCTGTATGAGATCAAAGACAATAAAGAACTTAGAAGTCTTGTGAAGCCGAGGACCCCTCCCTACAAAAGAGACAAGAGAAAGTTATGTGAGTTTCAATAGGATATTGAGCACAAAATATATATTTTATGTTTTGAAAGATGAGATTGAGAAGTTACTGAAGAGGGAAAGCTCCAAAAGAACGTCGAGAAAGGTAAAAGCTGAGATGATACCAAGAAAAAGGTACTCCTCATTAATGGATAACGGGACAAAAAAGAAAGAAGTACAAGTGAATCGAAATGAAAAAACGTCTGACGACGATGAGAAGGAAAAACCAGATCTCCCACCAAAGATCAAAGCATTTACAGATAATCTCAACATGATCTCATTTGATGTTAAAATGATATTAGGAGGAATATAAGGTGGAGGAACAAAACCTACCTATAGAAAGGCCCATGCTATTGGAGCCAAGACTGGGTAAAAGAGAGGAGATATTAACCTGATAGAATTCGAAGGAACACCAAGCAAGATAAAGAAAGTGAAAATTGAGAGTCTTATAATGGGGTTCTCCCAGATGGATTTCAAAGTGCTCCTATCCCCCCAAAAAGAGCCATTTGTCATCAGTAGAAGAATTCATAGCTACATTATGTCTTATATCCAGGTTGATAGGGGAATAACAACCGATGTTATGTTTTGGGACTTCTTTAAAGGTTTAAAACTCAACATGAAAAGACCCGTCCTATATCACCATCCACTAATTATATTCAACAGTGATAACGTGCACTCATCGGGCATGTTTTAAATGGATTTTGAGTAGGTAACTAGCCGAGATGCTTGAAAAGAAGAATAATCTTTTTTATGATGGACGATAATGTATTTTCTGCCTACAACATCATCTTGGGGAGAGTTTGTGCCTTAAATTATACATCGAATGATAAAATTCCAGACTCTCTATAGATTAGGGAAGTCAGTAGTGATCAAGTGGAAGCACACAAGTGTTATTTCACCTCAACCTAGGATAGAGAAGACTATAAGAGGAAAACCACCTCTTACAACATTGATACCCTAGATCCAAAACATGAACATAAATTAAAAAAGCGAGTGCTTGCGAAAGAGGTAGAATCCATCATCTTTAGTGAGGAAGAACCAGAAAAAATAGTCCAAATCATCTCATTCCTTAAACCTTCCTTGAAGAAAAAACTGGTTGAATTTTTTTGGAAAAGGCAAAGCCTCTTTGAATGTAGTCACTATAGTCAGCTATAAAAAATTGATCTAGACGACGAGGTAAAACTAGTTAAGCAAAGAAGACTAATTTTTGCCCAAGACATATATGAAGTAATACAATAAGAAGTTAGAATGTTATAGATAATAGACTTCATCAAAAGGGATCCAATAACAAAATTGTCTATTAAATGTCGCTATGGTACCAAAGCACCTATTCAAGCTATACCTAGATCTTGATGTTTGAAGGAGTTCCAAGAAGACATCTTTCATCACATATAAATTAACCTACTGTCATAAAGACATTCCATTTGGTCCAAAAATATCTCCGCCACTTATCAGATACTTGTATACAATATGTTTAAAGATCAAATTCGCAAGATGATGGAGGTATACATTAACAACATGCTAAAAAAAAGCCTGAAGGTCAAGAATCATGTGAAAGATCTAAAAAGAACTTTTAAAATAATGGAAACCTACAAGATGAAGCTGAACCCATGAAAATACATCTTCAGTGTCGGCACTGAAAAGATGTTAGAGTTCATAGTCAATCAAAGGGGCATAGAGGCCAACCCAACAAAGATAAAGGCATTGATCATCATGAAAAATCCAAGAAATACAAAATATATCCAATGACTAACAGGCAGAGTTGTTGCGCTCAATAGGTTTATCTCGCGAGCAACCGACAAGTGCCCGCCTTTTTTTAAAATTTTACAAAAAATGTTTGTATGGGATGAAGAATGAAAAGGAGCATTTAAGGAACTAAAAGCCTATATGGCTTCACTGATGCATTAGTCTCGACCTATTCAAAGAGAGAAAATGTACTTGTACCTAGATGTATCAGAATTGGAAATTACAACAGTAATCAGCCAAGATGACTATGGGACCTTGAAGCCAGTATCTTATAATAGAAAAGCATTATAAGGGGCTGAGAAGAGATACCAAAAAATGGAAAAACTTGCATGCACCATATACATGCGTAAAAAAAAATTGAATCATTACTTATAATCACATATGATGATAGTTTCCATCGATATACCTTTCAGACAAGTCAGTAATAAACTTCAGAAATCGTGTCGAATAATAGCTTGGTCGGTTGAGTTCGTCGAGTTTAATATCATCTATCAACCAATAAACATAAATAAGGGGAATTTTTTGGCAGATTGTGCCGCGGAATTCACTTGGGGTTTGACTAATGAGACAAAAGTGGAAACACAAGTTCAGAGTCTAGAACAAACTAAAAGCCCAAAATAGATCACTAAGATAGTTGAAGCTAACACTGTAGTTGGTCTTACAGAACCAAATTTACTACTCAAAAAGGTGTCCTTACTAAAGGTCCATTCTCTCCAAATATGCCTATGTGGAGTTTGTTGGTTGATGGCTCGTCCTGTATATCTAGAAGTGGGGCTGGGATAATTTTATCATCCTTAAATGAGACTAATATAAACTATTCTTTGAGTTTCAATTTCAAGGCATCCAACAATGTGGTTGATTAGGAGGCCTTATTAGCAAGATGTGCACTCGTTAAGGAGCTAGGTGTTGGCCAAATTCTCGCACACAATAATTAATAATTGGTAGTGAAACAAGTAGTGGGAATCTATGAGGCAAACGATGAGAATATGTCAAAATTTCTTCAAAGACTGAAGATGAAACTAGAAATTTTTCCATGAGTAAAAGTAAAGAGAATTCCTATAAGTGAGGCGAAAGAGCGGACGCCCTTACAAGACTTGCTTCAGCTACAAAATCCAAGATTTGAGAAACCATCCCAGTTGAGATCCACCAAGAGCCAAACATCGACAGTGAGGATGCAGATTGTACAAAATATGTTAACTTGAACTAAGGAACATTTTGAATGGTCCTAATCATTGAGTACTTAAGGGATGGAAATCACCCGCAGGTAAAGGGAAAACGAAGTAAGTCACGCTACTAGGATGATAAATTCACCATCATAGGGAATGTGTTGTTCAAATGGGGTTATCTTATTGCACTCTTGAAATGAATGCATCCAATAAAAGTAAGTTATGTTCTTAAAGATATTCACAAGGGAATTTGTGCGAGCCATATCGAAGGATGTTCGTTGTCGAAGAGAACAGTAAAGTAAGGTGTGGCTATGCCTTACCTTTTATGCTCTTTCCCCCCCCCCCTCTCTCTCCCACGCACTAGCGGGGAGGGGGGGGGGGGAGGTCTCGTGCTCTTTCTCTAGGAATGCTTCGACCGTCGTCAATGTGGGGTGATGTAAAGAGATGGAGTTGTCGACCTATTTTTCACAAAATAGGCAAAAGAACATGTCAATGCCTCAAGAGAGCGGCATCAAAGACAAACTAATGCTTATGAAACCAATATTTCGGAGGTTCGGGGGCTAATCTACGAAATGGGAAGGTGTTAGGCACCCATCTCGCCCTTTCGATCTCTTATGGGCTTATGTTATTATTTCCCTTAATTTCTCTGTGAAGTGTGTGTGCATGTGCATGTACATATAAATGGAGATCAGAATCTCTGGACTCATATCATGGAAATGATAGAATGAGGTCACCCATAAGAATTTTCTGAAAATTATAATTAGAAAATATGATGTATGCACTTATCTAGATATTGGTCTTTATAATGGAATGATAATATTTGTTAGATAAGACGCGCAACTATGAGTCATAAGCATGATGTATATGCATAGTATATAGATAAGATAGGAGAAAGACAAAAATATGACAATAAAATATTTTGAAAATTGGACCCGAGTCTTGGGTTTTAGCCTCAAATACCTACGTAGCCTATAAAGGCATCAATGTCCATGTAGTTCGCATGTGAAATAAGGGTTGTGTTTATATCATATATTCAAACGGGAGTTTATTATATATGTGTGTGTAGAAAAACTGTTTTTAGTTCTTTTTAATAGAAAATAAAGTTTGTGCAATATAACTAATAAATGATGAGATATTAATGTGTATGATGTAAATTAAAAGCTAAATTGAGAATTTAAATAACTAATGCAAAAATAAAGAAAATTAAAGAGAGAGGGATGTTTGGACCCTATTCGGATAATTAAGGCTTGATCTTGATCCTTGAAGAGATCCTTTGAATGTTGGGATGAATGTTGTACAAGAAAGAAGGATATTTTGCTAAATTGGGTATGAAAATGATGGGAATTAAAGATAGAAAGGAACTTCACACAAGGAAACTTTGTTATTGCAAGAGAATGTTGCAGAGATCACTGATATTAATGGATCTAAGGTGTGCCTTGAGATCACGACCTCCTCTTATAGGGTAGGGGTAATACGATAAGAAGTTAGAATGTTATAGATAATAGACTTCATCAAAGGGATATAATAACTAAATTGTCTATCAAATGTCGCTATGGTACCAAAGCACCTATTTAGGCTATACCTCGATCTCAATGTTTGAAGGAGATTCCAAGAAGACATCTTTCATCACATACAAATGAACCTACTGTCATAAAGGGAATCATCCCAAAAATATCTCCACCACTTATCAGATACTTGTAAACAATATGTTTAAAGATCAAATTGGCAAGATGATGGAGGTATATATTGACAACATGCTAAAAAAATACTAAAGGTCAAGAATCATGTCAAAGATCTAGAAAGAAATTTTAAAACAGTGGACCACTACAAGATGAAGCCGAATCGAGGAAAATACATCTTCAGTACCAGCACTAAAATTTTTTAGAGTTCATAGTCAACCATTGGGGCATAGAGGCCAATCCAACAAAGATAAAGGCATTGATCATCATGAAAAATCCAAGAAATACCAAATATATCCAATGAATAATAGGCAGAGTTGTTGCGCTCAATAGGTTCATCTCGCAAGCACCCGACAAGTGCTGGACTTTTTTTATAATTTTTTTTTATGGGATGAAGAATGAAGAAGATCATTTAAGGAACTAAAAGCCTATATGGGTTCACTGATGCTTTGGTCTCGGTCTATTAAAGGAGAGAAAATGTACTTGTACCTAGATGTATCAGAATTGGCAATTACAACAGTAATCATCCGAGATGACTATGGGACCTAAAAGCCAATATATTATAATAGTAAAGCATTATAAAGTGCCGAGACGAGATACCAAAAAATGGAAAAACATGCATGCACCATATACATGCGTCAAAAAAATTGATTCATTACTTATAATATCATATGATGGTAGTGGTCATCGATATACCTCTCTGACAAGTCATTCATAAACATCAAAAATCGTGTTGATAAATAGCTTGGTTGTTTGAGTTCGTCGAGCTAAATATCATCTATCAACCAATAAACATAACTAATGGAAATTTTTTGGTAGATTGTGCCGTTGAATTCATTTAGGGGTTGACTGATGAGACAAAAGTGGAAATACAAGTTCAGAATCTAGAACAAACTAAAAGCTCAAAATAGATCACTGAGATAGTTGAAGCTGACACTGTAGTTGGTGTTATAGAACCAAATTTACTACTCAAAATGTTTTCCTTACTAAAGGGACATCCTCTCCAACTTTGCCTCTATGGTGTTTGTATCATGATGGCTTGTCCTGCATAGCTGGAAGTGGTGCTGAGATGATTTTATTGTCCTAAAATGAGACTAATATAAAGTATTCACTGAGTTTCAATTTCAAGGCATCCAACAATGTGGTTGATTAGGAGGCCTTATTAATAAGATGTGCACTCGTTAAGGAGCTAGGTTTTGGCAAAATTCTCGCACACAATAATTAATAATTGGTAGTGAAACAAGTAGTGAGAATCTATGAGGCAAATGTTGAGAATATGTCAAAATTCCTTCAAAGAGTGAAGATGAAACTAGAAATTTTTCCATGAGTAAAGAGAATTCCTATAAGTGAGGCGAAAGAGCGGACGCCCTTACAAGACTTGCTTCAGCAACAAAATCCAAGATTTGAGAAACCATCCCAGTTGAGATCCAACAAGAGCCAAACATCGACCGTGAGGAAACTGATTGTACAAAATATGTTAACTTGAACTATGGACCATCTTGAATGGTCCTAATCATTGAGTACTTGAGGGATGGAAAGCTCCCACAGGGAAAGGGAAAACGAAGTAAGTCACGCTACTAGGACGATAAATTCACCATCATAGGGAATGTGTTGTTCAAATGGGGTTATCTTATTGCACTCTTGAAATGAATGCATCCAATAAAAGTAAGTTATGTTCTTAAAGATATGCACAAGGGAATTTGTGCAAGCTATACCGCAGGATGTTCGTTGCCGAAGAGAACAGTAAAGCAAGGTGTGGCTATCCCTTACCTATCATTCTCTTTCCCCCTCTCTCTCTCTCCCACGAACTGGGGGGGGGGAGGGGGAGGTCTCGTGCTCTTTCTCTAGGAATGCTTCGGCCGTCGTCAATGTGGGGTGATGTAAAGAGATGGAGTTGCCGACCTATTTTTCACAAAATAGGCAAAACAACATGTCGATGCCTCAAGAGAGCGGCATCAAAGACAAACTAATGCTTATGAAACCAATATTTCGAAGGTTCGGGGGCTAAGCTACGAAATGGGAAGGTGTTAGGCACCCATATCGCCCTTTCGATCTCTTATGGGCTTATGTTACTATTTCCCTTAATTTCTCTGTGAAGTGTGTGTGCATGTGCGTGTACATATAAATGGAGTTCAAAATCTCTGGACTCATATCATGGTGTTAGCGCAGAGTAATTTCCTTTTAGATAAATTCAATAAATGATGCGGAAGCGTTGAATGATGGTTCACAAATAAACAACGTGCAATATTTAATATAAGTCCAAATTAAATAGAGTGTGATAATTTAAACCAAATTTTATCTTGAATAAGTCTAAGCATGCGTTCTAAATTATGAAGCAAGATAAAATAAATAATATCACACTACACCGAGATGTACGAGGAAAAACCCAATACGGGCAAAAACCTCGGACGGCCCTAGCCACAAATCCACTAGATACGGAATTATAATTACAAGACAGATAGACTTACAACGACTGACTCGATCCCTCTCAAGCCTCGACGCTTCTTCTTGTAGACACCTCTTCCTAGCGGATAACCTCGGAACACCACTGCGATCTTGGAATCCACCGATGGGGCTTTCTATGGTCACCGTCACCCTTACATGGAGCCTTTCTCCAAGTGGGTAGAATTGCAACAAAACGTCTTCTTCTTTGATGGATGTAGAAGCAAACCAAAACTTCTCTTCTTGAATTCGGTAGAGATAAACTGGTGCCAAACTCCAAGCAATTTAATATGTAAATAAGAACATGGACTAAACACAATTGGGTGTAAACTAGAGTGTGAAGGGTTTTCTCTTTGAAAAATTAACACTCAAAACATGAACATTTTCCTAAACCATTTTTGCTCTCAAACTCTCTCTAAGAGATAAACTAAGTTGGAAAAGTTATGGAAATGTTAGTTTGGAAAATGTGATTCCCGCACTTCATAAAGTCTGAAAAAGTTGGTTAAAAACCAAGTAGGGAAGTGGGTGAAAAACTGCCAAAAACTGTTCCCGCCTGACAGCTCGTTCAAACGACATTTCATTCGAACGAACTCTCGTTCGAACGAGACTTCTAACGACGCACCAGTATGGACTTCGTTAGAATCTCGTTAGATACCTCGTTCGAACATAAAGTTTGTTCGAACGACGGACCAGTTTAGACTCGTTGGAAAGTTCGTTCGAACGACATCTGGTTCGAACGAAAAAACTCGTTCGAACGACATATCTAACGAACGACCAGAAAGATTGAAAAATACGATTTTGGCATAGAAAACTTTATGAACTTATTATAAAGTTTTATATAATTTCTTTCTAAAAATAGAACGCAGTTTTTATAAAACCTAACACCCAATAAACTTGTTCCAAGCTCCTATATATATATAAATGCATTCATACCTTTGGAGCATGGAACTTTGATTGATGACGTAGAAACGAGGCACGCAAACCGGCATATTTGATGAAGCTTTATACTCTTTGCCACTACGTCTTCAACAAACATTTTATAGTCTTGAGAATATTACATTTACATACTATCCTATGAATAAATGTTTTTGTCCGGAATTGAGCCAAAACTATATATGGACTCAATTGGAAATTTGTGTCCTTACAAATCTCCCCCTTTGTCTATTCCGGGACAAAAACCAAAACAAAAATCCTAAAGGGCCGTCAAGCTCACTAGACTCAAAAACATAAGATAAACCCACCCAGACTTGACTCAACCCAAGGATTAAACACTTTGCCATTGAAAGATGCCGCTTTAAAATAATTCCTGCACACTTAAGCAAACTCATCAAATGCATAGGGAATATGAAAGTATTAAATGCAATTAATTAATTACTCCCCCTAAATTAATTCTCCCCTTTATCAAACACATGACCTACTTAGAAAGACGTCTCCCCCTAAGATAAATCTCCCTCAAACTAAGATACGATAATAATCCTAAGATAAATCTCCCCCAAACTAAGATAGGATAATAATAGGATTAGATACCATTTCTCCCCCTATCATCATTCTCCCCCTTTTTGTTCAGGAATCGGCAAAGGATAAAGAACTAATAAACAGCATGTTGAAGCTTAAAGTGATAAGACATGAAAGGATATGGGCAATAAAAGCATAGGCAAAGACAAAACAAATATCATATATATATAAACTAGAAATATATTAATGAAGCACTTGCATATATATATATATATATATAAACACACATGACACAAAATACAGTAAGTTTGCACACTCGTATGGAAAAAATGTGTCATATGGAAACGGAAGTGTAGGGGTGTGAACTAGCAACAATTAAATTTAGACCCAAACACTTAAGAAACATTCACGGAGTTCTCATTTGATTGCAAACTTTATCACATTTAAATATAACCTCATGTGACAATATAAAGATTGAACTCAATGAACAAACATACACAATGCATACAAGCCTAGCATGATGATGATTCTACAAACCAAATAGAGTCATGACATTAAAGACAACTAGGATAAACGGACATTGTGCAAACCGTTGATATACCATCCAATTCTCCCTCAATAAGCATATATATTCTTTTACTTTTGAATGAATATATCAAACAAACATAGGCCTTGGCAATTGTTTTCTTTTTAATGCCAAATATTCTATTTTTAGGCCTTTGGATCACGTATTTCTTTTAGATCCAATAAACGGTGGCTTACTATCGCACAGGATCACTTAGTCCTTTCGGTGCCCTTCCCCGTGCATATTTATTTATCATGTTTTCATTTTCACACAAATCTCACATGCAACGGATTTTGACATGCACTAGTCCTCCTAGGTCATAGATATGTAGATGACTAGATTGGTAGGAGAACACCTCAAAGAGCTCAAATATAACATGTGACATTAAGATTTCAAAAGAGCTCGTGCATGTGTGAAAAGAGGCATATAAAAATAGAATCCATTTAAACAACACAAAATCCAACTACTCCATATAAAGCATGGTAAAGAACATTTTAAGGATTGAAAATCTAAACCAATAGTTCTAGCCACGTGGGAGCGTTAAAGGAGGGATTCAAACACAAGTATATGCCACATAAAGTGTGTCAAACTAAAATACACACAACATAAAATCTTTTTGAGTTTTTAACATTTTTAATAAAAAAAATATTTACTCAAAAGGACAAACAAAAATCATTTGTATTTTTCATTAAGCTTAAATGAAATAAATAAAACACAAATGATAAACACAACATCTTTTTATATTTTTTTCAGTTAATTCTAACACAAAATATAATACAAAAAGATAAACAAGTCATAATTTCTAGCATGGGATATGAAATAAGGCTATGACTAGAAAATGACTAAACAGGCATACATTTAGCAAGTGAATATATCATAAAGTACAAATGCTAAAGTATGCAAACACTAACACATTCATCCTTTAAATTTAGCAAGGGAGGAAGCATGTGAAAGTAAATGAGAATCAACAACCCTATTTTGCAAGGCAACCAAGTCGGATTTCCTAACCCAAATGAATGGAGAATGACTATCTTGGGGTGTAGGAACTTTCACTACCGTGGTTACATTACTATGGGATTTTCTAGAAATTCGTTTAAGATCAAAACAAAATTTCCTAAGATGACCTTTTCGACCACAATGTGTACAAGCAAGAGCATGTCGAAAAGATTGATGTAAGGAGTGATCATTAAATGCATTCCTAGTAGATTATCCTAAAACAGTGGTTTTGGCATTATGAGTAAATTCATTACAAGTATTGAAGCCTAAACCACAAGTGTCATTTTTAATTTGGACCGTTCCTAACATTTTATGTAGTTTTTCCGAATGACACTCCAAATCAAATTTGACATTACTAGAGTCTTTTAATTTATCTTGTAATTCTAAAATGTTAGACTCTAATAAAGCATTTCTATCTTCAAAAGCAGGAAGCTCCTTTTTCAAGGATTCCATTAAACCCCTAAGGCTATCTCTTTCGCCTTCTACGTATTCTAGCTTCTCTCGAAGAGTACTCTCACGTGTCATAAGGTCTTCTATTAAATCTTTTTCATCAACGACCTTGACACTCTCTCTTAAACTAGCTTCTAACTTCAAATTAGCTCTTTTCAATTTAATAGATTCGGTATACAATTCTTGAAAAGCATTTTGAAGTTCACTCATATCAACCTCATCTTCATTTTCACTCTCTCTTTCGTCTTCACTCTCACTATCATCAAAAATAAGAGAATCATGTACAATGACCTTGGAAGTGGCATGTGCTATTGTTTCATCAATCGATGAGTTCTCACTATCAATTACATGACTAGCCATAAAAGACACAAAATTTTTCTTAGTGGGGGAATCGGGCTTCTCTTCCTTATCACTATCACTAAGGGTTGCATTATATGAAATGGGTCGCTTACCATCTTTCCTTAGTTTAGTGGGGCACTCATAAGCCCTATGGCCATAACCTTCACAACCAAAACACTTATCAGACTCATCCCTAGCTAAATTGTCATTGCTAGGTTTAGGGATCTTCTCGGCTTTAGAAATCTTCTCGCTTTTATCATGTTTAGAAGTATCAAATTTCTTAAAATCATTTTTAAATTTATCTTTGTTAAATTTAATAAATTTTCTAAATTTACGAGCAAACAAAGCCATGTCTTCCGAGTCACTTTCACTATCGCTCTCTACTACTTGTTTGACCTCTTTTCGGGCTTTTAAAGCAACACCCTTTTCAATTTTCTTTTCAGTTTTAGAGGGAAACATATCTAGTTCATAGGTTTGTAAATCACCTACAAGCTCTTCTAATTTCGTAGAGGCTAAAGTGGGTAAATAATTTAAAACGGCCACTTTAGGAATAAATCTATCGGGTAGGGACCTTAAAATTTTCTTTACAACACGGTCGTCAGGTATTTTCTCTCCCAAGTTAAAAGATGAATTAACAATATCAGAAAGTCTAGCATAAAATTTATCAAAAGTTTCTTTTTCATCCATTTTGATAGTTTCAAATTGAGTGGTGAGGGTTTGGAGTTTTGAAGCTTTAACGACACTAGTTCCTTCATGAGTTAATTGTAAAATATCCCAAGCTTCTTTAGCGGGTTCACACGTCATAATAAGTCGGAATTCATCCGGTGCGACAGCGCTAAATAAGGCATTTAAACCTCGGGAATTAAAGTTAGCAAGTTCAAACTCATTTTCAGTCCATCTATCGGCGGGTTTGATAACACGTTCAATTTCAACTAAGTAAGTTAGTGGGGAGTACCCGGTAACAACAGACATCCAAACTCTCTCGTCGATAGATTTTAGTGCCGATCTCATTCGCGCTTTCCAATACGCGTAGTTTGAACCATCGAAAATAGGAAATTTTGAAAATGGGGAAAAATCCATTTTAGCCAAAAAATTATTTAAAAAGATCGTTAACGAAATAATTTATCGCTTTGGCTCTGATACCAATTTGTTAGCGCAAAGTAATTTCCTTTTATATAAATTCAATAAATGATGCGGAAGCGTTGAATGATGGTTCACAAATAAACAACGGCCAATATTTAATATAAGTCCAAATTAAATAGAGTGTGATAATTTAAACCAAATTTTATCTTGAATAAGTCTAAGCATGCGTTCTAAATTATGAAGCAAGATAAAATAAATAATATCACACTACGCCGAGATGTACGAGGAAAAACCCAAGACGGGAAACAACCTCGGACGGCCCTAGCCACAAATCCACTAGATACGGAATTACAATTACAAGACAGATAGACTTACAATGACTGACTCGATCCCTCTCAAGCCGTGACGCTTCTTCTTGTAGACACCTCTTCCTAGCGGATAACCTCGGAACACCACCGTGATCTCGGAATCCACCGATGGGGGCTTTCTATGGTCACCGTCACCCGTACATGGAGCCTTTCTCCAAGTGGGTAGAATTGCAACAAAACGTCTTCTTCTTTGATGGATGTAGAAGCAAACCAAAACTTCTCTTCTTGAATTTGGTAGAGATAAACCGGTGCCAAACTCCAAGCAATTTAATATGTAAATAAGAACTTGGACTAAACAAAATTGGGTGTAAACTAGAGTGTGAAGGGTTTTCTCTTTGAAAAATTAACACTCAAAACATGAACATTTTCCTAAACCATTTTTGCTCTCAAACTCTCTCTAAGAGATAAACTAAGTTGGAAAAGTTATGGAAATGTTAGTTTGGAAAATGTGATTCCCGTACTTCATAAAGTCTGAAAAAGTTGGTTAAAAACCAAGTGGGGAAGTGGGTGAAAAACTGCCAAAAACTGTTCCCGCCTGACAGCTCGTTCGAACGACATTTCGTACGAACGAACTCTCGTTCGAACGAGACTTCTAACGACGCACCAGTATGGACTTCGTTAGAATCTCGTTAGATACCTTGTTCGAACAGAAAGTTCGTTCGAATGACATATCGAACGAAGGACCAGTTTAGACTCGTTGGCAAGTTCGTTCGAACGACATCTGGTTCGAACGAAAAAACTCGTTCGAACGACATATCTAACGAACGACCAGAAAGATTGAAAAATACGGTTTTGGCCCAGAAAACTTTATGAACTTATTATAAAGTTTTATATAATTTCTTTCTTAAAACAGAACGCAGTTTTTATAAAACCTAACACCCAATAAACTTGTTCCAAGCTCCTATATATATATAAATGCATTCATACCTTTGGAGCATGGAACTATGATTGATGACGTAGAAACGAGGCACGCAAACCGGCATATTTGATGAAGCTTTATACTCTTTGCCGCTACGTCTTCAACAAACATTTCATAGTCTTGAGAATATTACATTTACATACTATCCTATGAATAAATGTTTTTGTCCGGAATTGAGCCAAAACTATATATGGACTCAATTGGAAATTTGTGTCCTTACACATGGAAATGATAGAGTGAGGTCATCCATAAGAATTTTCTGAAAATTATAATTAGAAAATATGATGTATGCACTTATCGAGATATTGGTCTTTATAAGGGAATGATAATATTTGTAAGATAAGATGCGCAACTATGAGTCATAAGCATGATGTATATGAATAGTACATAGATAAGATTGGAGAAAGACAAAAATATGACAATAAAATATTTTGAAAATTGGACCCGAGTCTTGGGTTTTAGCCTCAAATGCCTACGTATCCTATAAAGGCATCAATGTCCATTTAGTTCGCATGTGAAATAAGGGTTGTGTTTATATCATATATTCTAACGGGAGTTTATTATATATGTGTGTGTAGAAAAACTATTTTTAGTTTTTTTTAATAGAAAATAAAGTTTGTGCAATATAACTAATAAAGGATGAGATATTAATGTGTATGATGTAAATTAAAAGCTAATTTGATAATTTAAATAACTACTGCAAAAATAAAAAAAATTAAAGAGAGAGGGATGTTTGGACCCTATTCGGATAATTAAGGCTTGATCTTGATCCTTGAAGAGATCCTTTGAATGTTGGGATGAATGTTGTACGAGAAAGAAGGATATTTTGCTAAATTGGGTATGAAAATGATGGGAATTAAAGATAGAAAGGAATTTCACGCAAGGAAACTTTGTTTATTGCAAGAGAATATTGCGGAGATCACAGATATTAATGGGTCTAAGGTGTGCCTTGAGATCACGACCTCCTCTTATAGGGTATGGGTAATACGGTAAGAACTTAGAATGTTATAGATAATAGACTTCATCAAAGGGATCCAATAACTAAATTTTCTATCAAATGTCGCTATGGTACCAAAGCACCTATTCAGGCTATACCTAGATCTCAGTGTTTGAAGGAGATTCCAAGAAGACATCTTTCATCACATACAAATGAACCTACTGTCATAAAGGAAATCGGCCCAAAAATATCTCCACCACTTGTCAGATACATTTAAACAATATGTTTAAAGATCAAATTGGCAAGATGATGGAGGTATACATTGACAACATGCTAAAAAAATCCTGAAGGTCAAGAATCATGTCAAAGATCTAGAAAGAAATTTTAAAACAGTGGGCCACTACAAGATGAAGCTGAATCGAGGAAAATACATCTTCAGTGCTGGCACTAAAAAGATGTTAGAGTTAATAGTCAATCAAAGGGGCATAGAGGCCAACCCTACAAAGATAAAGGCATTGATCATCATGAAAAATCCAAGAAATACCAAATATATCCAATGAATAATAGGCAGAGTTGTTGCTCTCAATAAGTTCGTCTCACGAGCAACCGACAAGTGCCCGACTTTTTTTAAAATTTTACAATTTTTTTTTGTATGGGATGAAGAATGTAGAAGATCATTTATGGAACTAAAAGCCTATATGGGTTCACTGATGCTTTGGTCTCGGCCTATTAAAGGAGAGAAAATGTACTTGTACCTAGATGTATCAGAATTAGCAATTGCAACAGTAATCATCCGAGATGACTATGGGACCTAGAAGCCAATATATTATAATAGTAAAGAATTATAAAGTGCCGAGACGAGATACCAAAAAATGGAAAAACATGCATGCACCAAATACATGCATTAAAAAAATTGAATCATTACTTATAATCTCATATGATGGTAGTGGTCATCGATATACCTCTCTGACAAGTCATTCATAAACATCAAAAATCGTGTCGATAAATAGCTTGGTCGGTTGAGTTCGTCGAGTTAAATATCATCTATCAACCAATAAACATAACAAATGGAAATTTTTTGGCAGATTGTGCCGTTGAATTCACTTAGGGGTTGACTGATGAGACAAAAGTGGAAATACAAGTTCAGAGTCTAGAACAAACTAAAAGCTCAAAATAGATCACTGAGATAGTTGAAGCTGACAGTGTAGTTGGTGTTATAGAACCAAATTTACTACTCAAAATGTTGTCCTTACTAAAGGGCCATCCTCTCCAACTTTACCTCTGTGGAGTTTTTTGTTGATGGCTTGTCCTGCATAGCTGGAAGTGGTGGTGGGATGATTTTATCGGCCTAAAATGAGACTAATATAAAGTATTCACTGAGTTTAAATTTCAAGGCATCCAACAATGTGGTTGATTAGGAGGCCTTATTAGCAAGATGTGCACTCGTTAAGGAGCTAGGTGTTGGCAAAATTCTCGTACACAATAATTAATAATTGGTAGTGAAACAAGTAGTGGGAATCTATGAGGCAAATGATGAGAATATGTCAAAATTCCTTCAAAGAGTGAAGATGAAACTAGAAATTTTTCCATCAGTAAAAGTAAAGAGAATTCCTATAAGTGAGGCGAAAGAGCGGAGGCCCTTACAAGATTTTCTTCAGCATCAAAATCCAAGATTTGAGAATCCATCCCAGTTTAGATCCACCAAGAGCCAAACATCGACCGTGAGGAAGATGATTGTACAAAATATGTTAACTTGAACTAGGAACCATCTTGAATGGTCCTAATCATTGAGTACTTGAGCGATGGAAAACTCCCACAGGGAAAGGGAAAACGAAGTAAGTCACGCTACTAGGACGATAAATTCACAATCATAGGGAATGTGTTGTTCAAATGGGGTTATCTTATTGCACTCTTTACATGAATGCATCCAATAAAAGTAAGTTATGTTCTTAAAGATATTCACAAGGGAATTTGTGCGAGCCATATCGAAGGAATTTCGTTGTCGAAGAGAACAGTAAAGCAAGGAGTGGCTATCCCTTACTTTCATGCTCTTTACCTATCTCTTGCTCTCCCGCGCACTCTGGGGGTGTGGGGGGGGGGGGGGGGGGGGGAGGTCTCGTGCTCTTTATTTAGGAATGCTTTGACCGTCGTCAATGTGGGGTGATGTAAAGAGATGGAGTTGCCGACCAATTTTTCACAAAATAGGCAAAAGAACATGTCGATGCCTCGAGAGAGCGGCATCAAAGACAAACTAATGCTTATGAAACCAATATTTCGGAAGTTCGGGGGCTAAGATACAAAATGGGAAGGTGTTAGGCCCCCATCTCGCCCTTTCGGTCTCTTATGGGCTTAAGTTACTATTTCCCTTAATTTCTCTATGAAGTGTGTGTACATGTACATATAAATGGAGATCAGAATCTCCCGACTCATATCATGGAAAGGATAGAGTGATGTCACCCATTAAAATATTTCAAAAATTATAATTAGAAAATATTATGTATGCACTTGTCGAGATATTGGTCGTTATAATGGAACGATAATATTTGTTAGATAAGATGGGCAACTATGAGTCATAATCATGATGTATATGAATAATATATAGATAAGATAGGAAAAAGATGAAAATATGACAACAATTGTTTTTGAAAATTGGACTCGAGTCTTGGGTTTTAGCCTCAAACGCCTACGTAGCCTATAATGGCATCAAGGTCCATGTAGTTCGCATGCGAAATACGGGTTGTGTTTATAGGATATATTCAAACGAAAGTTTATTATATACGTGTGTGTGGAAAAGATATTTTTAGTTTTTTTAATAGAAAATAAAGTATGTAAAATATAACTAATAAAGGATGAGATATTAATGTGTATGATCTAAATTAAAATCTAAATTGAGAATTTAAATAACTAATGCAAAAATAAAGAAATTTAAAGAGAGAGGGATGTTTGGACCCTATTCGGAGAATTAAGGCTTGATCTTGATCCTTGATGAGATCCTTTGAATGTTGTGATGAATGTTGTACAAGAAAGAAGGATATTTTGCTAAATTGGGTATGAAAATGATGGGGATGAAAGATAGAAAGGAATTTCATGCAAGGAAACTTTGCTTATTGCGAGAGAATGTTACGGAGATCACTGATATTAATGGATCAAAGGTGTGCCTTGAGATCACGACCACTTATTATAGGGTAGGAGTACTAACGATCGGCATACCTATAGCCCTACCAATCGGGAGGTGATCGTAGAAACACTGCCGATAGGTAGGGAAATGGACTTGCTAATCGACTATATCGTGCAGACTTGTTGTTGAAAAAATGGTCATAGAATGCAATCCGTAAATCCAAATCATGCATAAGGCACACCATTAGAAAGTAATTCATAGACCTTCAAAAGTCCTTGGGACCGCTCCCGTGTTCGAGAGTTGATGTTGGGTCAAATGGGGATAAAAAATGCCGATTCGTTCATGGTGAAGAACGTTGGAAAGGGTATTTAGAACCCTTTGAAGATTCATTGGGATTTTTCTTTGATGATTGAGTTTACTGGAGTTAAATGGGGCACCCTATGGACTCTAGATTAGTACTCAGAGTATAACCTGGGGTTTATAGTGTAGTGGGGGGGGGGGGGGGTGATAGGGACCTTAGGAGAGAGTAGGTGGCTCATAGAATGTGGTGTCTATAGATCCCCTTGATTAGTGAGATTGGGACAAGTGAAAGCCATCGAATAGATACCACATGATATTTTGGGTAAGAGGTCAATTCTGCGGAGACCTAAAGGGACATGAATGACCATTTTAGAGGCCTGAGGTAGATTCTGAGGACCTAAGGTAATGCTGGGGGGGAGGGTCGATTGTGAGGGACAAGGTCAATTCCGAGGACCTAAAGATGGGAGTAACTAATTCAAAGGGTTGAGGTCAATTCTGAGGACCTTATATGGGAGATACCAATTTTGAGTGCCAATGTCAATTCTGAGGACCTTAGGTGGGAGCGACCAATTATGAGATTTGAGGTCAATTATGAGGACTTTAAGTTGGGGAGACCAATTCTGAGTGTCAAGGTCAATTCTGCGGACCTTAAGTTGGGGCGACCGATTTTGAGGGTCGAGGTCAATTATGAGGGATTAAGTATAGGCAACCAACTCAGAGGTCGATGAAAATTTTGAGAATGAGCAATTCTGAGGGTCGAGGTAATTTCTGAGGAGCTTAAATGGAGTGATTAATGTTGGGGGTCGAGTTCAATTTTGAGGACCTTAAGTCAGTAGGGAACAAATCTCCTGGGGGATTTATGTTTGACACTACTGGGGGGGGGGGGGAGACATCTGTCTGGGGATTATGATTTGGGAATTCCACTTTGGGGAGACAATTGATGACTTGAGGTTTTGGGATTTCGCTTGGGAATGTTTTACTGGGGAGAGATGCCCGATTGAGGCTTCTAACTCTGATTTTGGAATTTTTCTGGGGAAAAGTTTAATTCGGGAATTTCAGGAAATTCTATTAAGGATGCATTTGATTTTTACTGATGAAGTTTCGGGATTCCGCTGGGAAGTGGTAGCGAGTTTTTGGGATGCAGGTGCATTGATTTCTAGGGTTTTAAAGTGGAAAAAATGTGATATCAATTCGAGTGAGGATTTGAGAGCTTAAAAATGATTATCTCCATGAAGAAACATTACAATATTTATTTGATAATTTTAGGAATTTTCCAGGGACTTTTTGGAATTTTCTGACATTCTTAGGATTTTTTATACGAAATTTCGAAGGGGGGTGCCTACGGTTTGGTTGTGGAGGTTACCAACTGGTAGTGGCATGGTCTTTTGGACATTTTAGGGAAGGGTAATGAACATTACCGATTGGCTGGTGTCAAGGAACTACCGATCGACATACCGCTTAGCCATCTTTAAAAATGGGTGAATTCTCTTCATTTTTCACAGCTTCTGTTACTATTTTCTCTGGTGTTCCTTCTTCATTTTAGTTTAGACAATTGCAAAATTTTCTAGTAGGGAGATCCACATGTCGTGTCTCGGTGTTGATGATTGGGCGCACTTGGAGTGGCGGGCCAGGATGCCTTTAGCGTTGGGCAACGAAAATGACTTTGATCTGTTTGAGTTTTTTACCAATGATCAGACTCTTTTGTGTGAGTCTGCACACCATTTATCATCTAGCATGAGGAACCCTGATGGTTATATAAGTAATTCATGACTTTTGGCATTCTTTTTTGCCTCTTTTTGAGTTTTCTTATTTCTTTGCATTTTGACAAAAGGTTTCTTCTACTTTGACAGACTAACATTGCTGCGACAAGTCTTCTCCCCCGGGGGAGGAAGAGGTTTAGATATGTGTGGGAGCACCTTCCTCTAGTGGTGCGGTTGGTGGTTTTTTCTGCTGGTTTTGGTAGTCTAATGTCTACGTTGGATGAGATGCCTCATTCGACGACTGTCATATATGCTCCTGGGGAGAGGTGGTGGGACACTATCAAAACCATACATTTTGGTTTTCGGGATATGACAGTGACCCCTATTGATATACAATAGCTGCTTAGGATGGATTGCGGGGGGACCTAGATAGAGGTGGATTGCACGCTGAGGGTGATGCCAACGGAGATGGAGGCAATGGTTGGCGATGTTGGACGGATAGTCTCAGGGGACTCGATCCTTATATATCTTATTCAGGAGGTTTTATTAAGCTTACATAATGATGAGACCAATAGGTTACAAGTTCGTCATATGGATCACTTTTTCATTCTTTTACTTTTGGGAGGATTTCTGGTGGAGTCAAGCGGCGAGGTTGCCCACTTGTGGGTTTTACCATATTTGAGGGTATTTTTGAATATCCCTTTCTTTGACTGGGGGAGCCTGACTTTGGAAACCCTTTATTCATCTTTGGATTCTTTTAATCGGTGTTGATGATAGACTTTTACTGGAGCCATGTACGTTCTGGATGTAATTTTCTTCGAAATTTCCTTTATGTATTTTCCTTTTATTCCTGATTTCTTTCTTCTGATTGTAAACCTTTGTCCTTTTGTAGACATGGTTCTATGAGGTGACCAGGCTCAATGCCCACCTGAGTAGTTTATATGATGAATCAGTGTGGGCTTTTACCGAATGTACCGGTGGCAAAAGTCCAACCGTCAGTCGAAGCGGTCTCGTTCCTTGGCGGTGGTGCGTCAGGTCATCAATGACCTGACAAGCAATTGACTTATCTCTTCTTTTATCTTTTGAGTTTTTATTTTTGGCATTTTCCTTTTTGAAAGTATTGACTTCATCTTGGTAAAAATGTAGGTGACCTTCTATCCATGGGGGATGGCCATTTAGTATATTGGAGTGACTGGAGGGAACGTGTAAATGCTCTCACTACTGGCGTATGAGTTTGGTTACTCCTAGTATCTGGGGTAAAGATTTGTTTTTTATATTGTGGAGTACGAGGTGGAGTTCCCATAATAGATTCCCCATTATTTATGAGTCAGGGGAGGGAGATGTCAGAGGATGCCCTGGTAAAAGCGATGAATGGCGAGCCCTATTCTTTGTATACAGACATGGTGGTGACCTATGGATATCTTGATTTTATGACGAGCTGGATGATACCGTCATGCATATACTATGTGGTGAATATGCCACCACCTCCTACAAACTCATTCAGGGGTACGAGTCGCATAGTGGGGTTCGCCCATAGCGCGGGTCGTTCGTCGATGTCAAAAGCGGTGATGACGTGAGAGGTTCCATTTTTTAGGCTTGCTCCTCCCTCTTACAACATCAGATTGCCTGGGGGAGGATTGGTGAGTATGCTGCATCGCCCCAACACGATGGACCCGGAGGTGTTAGGGTTGATTGAGGATGTTCCCCAACCAGAGGTATAACTTTTCCCTTTGTCTTTTGTTTTTCTGATTTCTTCTTTGCCTCAGACTAATTAATTTTCTCTTTTTCATTTTTCTTGTAGTATGCTCGGGTGTCGACTACTTAGCTGAGGGACATTCAAGATTGGGTGACTTCTGTGACTTCTCATATTCTGGAGTAAATCTCAATTCCTTCCTATTTTATGCCATCTGCTAAGTCTGAGAGTTGAGAAAGTGTGGGGGATTGGGTTCTTCTTCTTTTTTTCCAAAAGAGATGTAATGATGGAAACACATAAACACATATATATGAAATGGGGATTTATTTAGCTTTGCTTTAAATGACTTAATCTACACGCACTTTTTAGTTTGTTTGCTGAGACCGTAAAAAGGATTACGATTACTTAAAGAGACTTTATTTTAAAACAGGATGTGTTAAAAATATAAGGAAAGGAAAATTAATAATTCTTCAGGAATAAAAAATAATTTTATTGAGTTTTTTTATTTTGAAAAAAAAGAAGGAAAAAAGGGTATTTTCTAAAAATAGGGGATGCCAATCGGCATATCCCTGGTCTAGCCTCGGGCGGTCAATCCAGTTAAATCATCCCAAGGTTTTGATTGCATTTTCTTAAACTACTTTGTCCTTGATGGGGTTGGGTCTCATTCTGATTTCTCAGGATCCTTGTCTTTAGCCAAATTTTTAAGTATAAAAAGGGGTAATGGTGGATAGTTTTTCTTCACGAATGCATATTTTCTTTCTCTTACTTATTTATTGCTTGTGTTTCGTCTTTTCCAAAATGTCTCTTGCTATAAGGGATGAATTTGACTCTTACCTCAAGAATTTAGAGTCTATGTGTTCATACAATGTAGACTATAACACCTATAACCTTCCTCGGGTTTCCTTATGGCTCAATCGGTCCATTGACTGGAACATGTTGATGGCGATGACATAATTTTGATACCTCGAGGATCATGTCTTTTATTTTATCTTGGACAAAGTCTACCTGACATACGAGGAGTTTTCTTCTATGTTAGGGGTAAATCCCAATGTGGCGGCGGCCATGCCTGAATTTTCTCGATCTCCTCGGTCACTATTATTAGAATCTCTCCAAATTTCACCCTCAGCGACTCGATCGTTATTTACTAGTGGAATGATCTCTCTCTCGGTCCTATTATATTTCGTGCATTTGTAGGATGCTAATGATATGAGCTATACCACAGTCGTTTCCCTTAGATTAAATTCTAAGATACTATTGGTAATTGGGGACCTGTTGGTGGAGCCTCAAATTGCTGACATTATTGTGTGGATATCATATCATCGTAATTCCATGACGGTGATACTGAAATATACCCTGAATAGTCAAGATGATTGGCAGGAGGGTCGTTATGATTTTCTGAGAGGAAGTCCTGTCATGCTCTTCATGTGGCTGTCTGAGAGATTCCATTGGAGATCCCCCTGAATATACCTTGGCATCTGTGTCGAATTTTTTCACCCATTATTTTATCAGCTTTAGCTGAAACATCGAGAACTAGGTAAATTGGTTTGTGGAGCACAAGGCTCAATGTCTGTGCTGGTCAGTACCTTGGTGGGGGAGTTACAGCCAATTCTGGAACTGGAGGAATACCAGTATGTTCAGTTAGTTGGCTTTCATCAGACTTCTTTTTATTTTCCTTAGTGGCTCCTGCGTTAAGCTGGATGGGAGAAGATCGTGCCTTCTCGTAGTCTGGACTTCTTCTATGTGGAGGATTTGGCGGAAGGCATGAGCATACAGTTGGGATCTTTGTAGAAGAATCATTGGCCGTCGACCCGTACTTCCTAGTCTTTTGGCAACGTTTTGCATGTTTTTCGGGATTACATGAAATGGTTATGGAGGAGGGTAGTGGCTATGATGTTGACCGAGGAGATTGGGCAGAGATGGCTTATTATGTTTGACACCATAGAGGAAGGCGTAATGGTTTTCCATAGGCTAGTTAAGCTTACCATTCTAAGGAGTACTTGAGGTATTCTATTCGAACAGGAGAAGTTTGGGGGCCTCAAGATGTAGATAATGATCAGACTGGATCTTCTGACAGCTGGGGGAAGGGCCTTTTGTAAAGTAGTGATATGTTTGAAGTTGGTTACGTATTTGGTTGTTAGGAATAAATTTGGGAAGTTTTGGAATCATTTGGTTTGGTTTTATTTTTAGGACAATTAGGTTAGCAGGGGTAGTTGTTTGACTCCCTATGCTGATATTTCTTATAATCATACCGAAGTTTCTGAAAATGGAAATAAAGAGGAATTTAATTCTATTGTTATGCCTCTTGACGAGTTTTACATTTGGATTATCTATACTAATACTAAGGCATATATAATCCCTTTGTTCATGTAAACGATAAAATGAACTATCGTTCTCGATGGTAAGAAAGAAACAACATTTTGTGAATATAAGGGGACTGTTCCATGTAAAGTGTATTATTTGCCTACGTATCTCTAAGGATTTTGTAAATTTTCTGATTTTCATTTTTGAAAGAAAAAAGGATTTTTAGAGGATTAGGCCCCACCTATTTTTGAGTGGAGGGAAATGGATTTTTTTGTTAAAAATGAAGGGGGATAAGAAGAGTTGTAGCGCGTCAAGATTTTGAACTAAGGGTTGCATTTCTTGAGACAGTCCAGGTTGACTGGACGAGCGATATCTTTCACATAGAGGTCAATGAGTATAGTGACACCACCGGATATGATCTCCTTCACAATTTAGGGACCACTTCAGTTTGTCTTGAATTTCCCTCTGGGTCCTAGATGGGTTCTATGATTTCCCTAAGGGAAAAATCCCCTTCTCGGATACCATGTTCCTTGACTCTCCTATTGAATGATCGTACTATCCAGCGATGGTACCCATGTATATGATATAGACCCTTTACCCTCCTTTCGTCCAAGAGTGAAGACTGATTAAGACGACTCTATAACTAACCTTCTTCGTTGAATTCATTTTCAAGTATGACGTGTAGTGAAGGTATATTTTTCTCAACAAGTAGGATTGCTTCCATGACATATACTCAAGAGTAAGGGGTAGCCCTAATATATGCTCAAACTGAAATGCGGTAGCCCCAGATGGCATTAGGGATTCGATCAACCCAATCTCGTCAACTCTCTGTCATCTTCCTGATGATTGATTTGAGGTTCTTATTGGTGGCTTCAACTATACCTTGGTTTGAGATCGGTTGGGAGAATATTTATGTCTCTTAATCCCATACTCGTCGACCATTTCTGTGAATTTTGCCTCGAAATGTAACCCATTGTCTGATACTAGCTCATGAGGGATCCCATTTCGATAGATGTAATTATTTTGAATGAACTTGGCCACTTTTTGGGCATTCATCACTGCTTATGACTCGAATTCAACCTATTTGGTGAAGTAATCAATGGAAACTAGGATGAACTCATGCCCGATTGAGGCTTTGGGTGTAACTTTCCCTATCATATCGATGCCCTATGTGGTAAATGACCAGGGTGAGGTCATGTTATGTAATTATCATGGAGGCAAGTGTTGGAGATTGAAAAACTATTAAAATTTAAGGCATATTCACACATAGGCGGTGAAATCCTGAACCATGGTAGTCCAATAGTAGCCCTGTCAAATAATATTCTTGGAAATCATATGGTCATTTATGTGGGGCCTGCATTCCCCGTTGAGGATTTTCTACATCATTTCTTCAATTTTAGCCCCAATGATGTAGTGTACGTGGGTTCCATTAAAGTTTCTCTTAAACACTGCTTTATCGTAGATAATGTATTGGGCAGCCATCTTAAGAAGGTTTGCTCGATCTTTATTGTTAGAATCTTGGGGATACATACCGTGATTGAGGAGGCGCCAAATATCTTAGTACTAATATTTGGACATATCTTGATCTTCTTCTGTGATGAGCTCGATATGGTAGTAGTGGGTTAGTTTAGCCTTATTTTGGACTAGGAAGGGAGCCATTTTGATTCCCTCGGGCATGTCAACCATGGAGGCTAAAGTGGCAAGGGCATTGGCCAAGATGTTCCTTGCTCAGCGCAAGTAGTGGAAGGTGATATCTCGTAACTAGGAGGCCAACTCTTCTTAGTGGGTGTGGAAGGGTAGGAGCTTCTCGTCCTTGACTTTCCATCTTCTTAGGACCTGACCGATGATGAGATCTGAATATCCGTAGACATTTAGGCATTAGATTCCTTTCTTAAGAGTGACTTTGAACCCTACTATGCACGCCTCATATTCGATCATGTTATTGGTGCAGGGAAAATCTATCTTAATGGCAATGGGAGTGTGAGAGTAATCAAGGGCGATTATCAGTATCCCAATTCCATAGCCTTTCTTATTAGCAGCTCCATCAAAGCACATTTTCCACTAAAGGTCTTCTTGGGAGGTACATATGATATGTTCATATAGGAATTCATAGATCCAAACATTGGCTTCGTTCATAGGGTAGTCAATAAGGTAGTCAAATATAGCTCTCTTTCATGGATTTTTATGTGAGATACATAATACCAAATTCGGCTAGCAGCATTAAACAATGAGCCATTCGATTAGATTGGGCAGGTTTCTCGGGCAAGTATTTGATATGTTCGATTCATAAGATAAGCTTGATGGAAAGGGCGAGCATGTAGTGACATAATTTTTGAGTGACCCAGACAAGGGCGATACACGATTTCTCCAATCCAGTGTAGTTGACTTAGTACCTAACCAACTTATGAATGGAGTAGTAGATGTCCCTCTCTTTGCAGGATTCTTCAAGGTATTGGCCCAACAAAGTCCCAACTACGGTGTCTATTACGGTCAAGTATAGTAGTAGGGGTAGACCAAGTTACGATGGCATGAGTACTGTAGGTCGGGTTAGATACTGCTTGATTTGGTCAAAGACTTCTTGACAAGCTTCATTCAAGACTTTGGTGGACTTATTTTGGAGGATATTGAAGACGGGGTCATAAATAGAAGTCAACTAGTTGATGAACCAACTGATATACTATAATTTTCTCCAAAATCCCTGAATTTCTTTCTCTGTTTAGGGTGGTGGCATCTCGAGTATGGCTTTCAGTTTGAGAGGATCTATTTCAATACCCTTCTTGATAACCATGAATCACAAAAGTTTTCCTTTAGTAACGCTAAAGACACATTTCTGTGTGTTAAGTAGCATCTAGTATCATCGTAGTCGTTCGAAGAACTTCCGAAGAGCGAGAATGTGACCTTCTCGAGTCTTAGACTTTAAAATCATATCTTCCATATAGACCTCGACTTCTTTGTGTATCAGATCATGCAAGATGGTTATGGAAGACCTTTGGTAGGTAGACCCTGCTTGCGTTTATGAGACCAAATGGCATAATTGTGTAACAGAAGGTTCCCTTAGGGGTGATGAATTTTTTTTCTTGATGATCAGGGTGCATCTTGATTTGATTTTATCCCGAAAACCCATTGATAAATTACTTGAGAGTGTGACTAGATGTGTTGTCTAAAATCATATCGATATTGGGTAGCAGGTAATCACCCTTCACAGAGGACTTGTTCAAATTTTAGTAGTCAATGCACATGTGAACCTTTCCTCCTGATTTTGACATGGGCACGATGTTGGCTAACCACATGGGATATTTGATTACTTGGATAAAGCCTATTTTCAATTTTTTAACCACTTCTTCCTTAACCATAAGAGAATGTTAGATACAGAGCTTTCCTAGATTTTATTTGATCGATTTACATTCTACGAGAGTTGGAATTTCAAGTTGGGCGATCTTGGGGTCAATGTTGTGCATGTAGTCATAGGACCATGCAAAGACGTCCATTAATTCCTTTAGTAGTTATTCGAGTTGTGCCCGCTCATGCTTGTCAAGGGTGGACCCTATCTTAATCATGCGTAGTTGACTACTAGAATCGAGATTAATAAAAACATTTTCATATTCATTAATTTAAATGAGGTTATGTTTTTTATTATTAACCCTTTTAAGATTAGTTAAGAATTATTCATTTGCAAAATCATCATCATCAAAAGTTTGATTAGAATCAAGACAGTTAATGTAAGACACAACAAGATACTCAAAATATTCATGTATTTCATTATTTGGAAAAATAACATTAAGAACCTCATCAAAGGAGGTCTCGATTTCATTGTGAGTAGAATAAAGAACAACAAAAGAAGAAGAAATAGGATAAAGATCATTGTAGGGTTGCATTTCTGCAGGGGAACTGGTATAGCATTCCAGTTGAGCAAGGGTTCATTAGAAGCTTTGATCTCGATGGATGGATACGATGATATAAAGTATGAATGGATAATGTAGAGTGTCATACCTAGTGTCCGCAAGTTGAATGAATCCTCGGAGTCACTTCCCTCAGAATGATCGACAACAGTTGTAGTCTTCTTGACAAAAGGTTGCACATGATGCTGGGAACTTTAATTCCATGAGTAGCCATCTTAGAATATGACCTCCATTCTTGGATACATCTTCTTATCCACATTGTCATACCACAGTTTGGGAAATCCACAAAAGGGAAAATATTAACCCTCTTTGATAAATCTTCCGTTCAAGGTATATTTTGACACAATGTTAGTACTTTCTAGCCTTCTCTTCAATAGAGGTTGACGGAGCATTCTAAGTTCCTTTAATAATGGTTGATAACCCAAGACACAATAAGGAAAGGCCTTTTATAACACTATAGGTTCTAAACAAACTCTATCTATGAAATCATGCCCTGCTGGGAGCGAAAGTGGTTTGATTTAAAATCCTAACAGAAGCATATCATTCACCCCATGTTGTATTTCTAGTACCGCGTGACTTGTGCTTGCATTCTTAGTGTTATCATCATCGCCCATGATGGTGATGACCTGCCCATTGGCAGTGAACTCCAGTTTTTGATGGAGGGAGGAAGACACCCCCTTGATACTGTGGAGGCATGGACATCCGAGCAATAGGTTGAAACAAGCCAGAATGCAGATTACTTAGAATTTAGTAACGGGATATATAGGGCCAACCCCTATTATAAGATTTATGGATCCCATAACCTCTCAATGAGTATAGTCATAAGCACGCATCGTAGCGAAAGTTAGAGCAAGGTACCCTACTTTTAATCCCAAGCAGTTGAGGGTTCTTAATGGACATACATTAAGTGCTGACTCGTTGTCGACATGACTTTGGTAGATATATTGAGAGCATAGTAGTGATTTAGACCAAAATAAAGAATTTTTTCTTCAAAGAAGGATATAATTATAATAGAGGTTATAAATCCAACCAAGTTCAATGTTTCTTCTAGCGTGGTGGAAGGGGGGACTGTGGGCCCCGTAAGCAGTTTATTTAGGGAATTTTGATGTAGTTGGGAAGTCATAAAGAGTCCCCATATAGTGATGTCAGCTTGGGTTTTCTTCAATTGATTGAGGAGCTTTCTCTCCTTGAAGGTGATTTTCGACATAAGAGTTTATCAACACCTTTTCCTTTATCTGTCTTTTCTAATCGAGGGTTCAGAACTTGGTAATGCCTCTCAGATCTAGTCATATGGTTTATAGAAGATGGAAAAAACCTTATTTCTTCATCTATCTCGGGCTGCTCGGATACTTTGTTGATCTCTCATAGAATATCCTTAAATGATATCAGTCCATATATGTTAATTAATGGGTAGTGTTTTTTGGTCTTTGCTCTTCATATGAACTATTGAATTAGTCCTCCCATGCATTGGCAACGATGTAGTCCTTCCATGAGAAGTCAAAGCACTCTAAAACCTCAACGACCTCTTTGTATAGATCCTCCCACTCAATGGGGAGATGTAAAAATGAAGGGACCCAGTGCCCTTGTAATTTCATAGCATCAAGGAGGTCAAACATACTAAAAAAATTATCGATTTGTCAGAATAAGTCCATCATTATCTGGACAACATCATCTAAGATGACTTGATTAATGGGTACCATCAATTTATCTAATTCTTGAGCCCATGCTTGAGATTCCATGAATAGTGCGCTAAATATTCGACAGTCAATGGTCATCTTAGAGGGAAATTTCTACTCGAACTCTAGGAGTTGGTTCAATACCGCTGACAATTCCATATCTTTTCCCCCAAAATGTGTACAAATGACAATGCATGCTCTTGTAAGGAGTGATAGGGCTTGATCGATAAAATAGATAGGATGTATAAGTAAGCATGGTAAACTTTTAGGGGTTTAGGAAAATATACAATTATGATGGACGATTTACTGGATGCAATATGGGTAGATGGTTCAAATTTCGGGTCTTCTTCTAGGAACATAACATTTACATGATTTGGGAGTGGATTGCGGATATTTTTTGGCTTAAGATTGGATGGTGGGTCTTTGGTACCTAGATCAATCAGACCTCAGACTATATTTCAAAGATGGAAGCATTAATCAGTGGTATGGTCGATAGTTTGGTGAAAATCGCAATGGGTGCGGGTTTGAATTTTTTTGGAAATGGGTTTGGTAATGGATGAGGGTCCAATGGTTTGATAAGATTTAGGCTTAAAAGGTCTTGGTAGACTCTGGAGAGGTGGGCATGAAGCTCGGTGTATTCCTTTTAGACTGGATTAGGGTGACTTTTTGGTTCCCACGAAGTAGTAGGCTGAGAGATGTTATTGATGGTTGAAACTGTTGTATTGTCAGTTTTCTCATACTTCCTTGGAGTGAATCGTCTGGATACCTTCTTTAGCTCAACTTCTATCTTGGAAATACTTTCTTTAATCTCCAATACTATTTCCTAGAGGGCTCAGAAACGGGGGTAGTACTGTCCTTCCATCGTTTCTCAAACATGGGGTAAGAAGTTCTTCTTCATAATACTGACTTATTCCTCTTTAGAAAGACGGTTGGTCATTGTTAACGCAAAAATTCTCCATCTACGAGGACCAATCAGAAAAGGACACATGTCATCCTACGTGGCAATATTCGACACCCTAGGAGAGTTAGTCGACACCCGAGGAGAGTTAGTCGGCACCCGAGGAGAGTTGGTCGGCATGCCAACAGGGAAGATCAAAGGATAACTACGCATTTAATGATCATTAATGTACATTTATACTGTAGATGACAACACATAGCATACCAAGAAATTCAACAATTAGATTCATTGAATGTAGACATAATGTATAAATGTCTACATACAATGAATCTCTTTATCTCCCATCACTATAAATACATGTATTCCCTTAGCCAAAAGGATAACTAAGAGATCCGATAAGAAGGAGAGAGAGATTCGAGAACCAAAAAACACCATACACAAGATACACATCCTTTCTCTCTCTACCACATTGTGCTATTGTAAACCCCTGGGAATAAAATAACAGTGGACGTAGGCTTTTCCTTATAGCCGAACCACTTTAAAAATATTTGTCTCTTATATGTTTGATGTGAATGTTTATCTTCATCTTCAATCTCATCCTCATTATTTATCTGCTCTGTTGATACCAAATTTAAGCTGCTGACTTAGATCAATCATATGAAGACACGTGGCTATCTACATGGCAACAACAAGCACTTCCGAGATAATCACACGCTCCGAGGAACCATGTTACTCCGAGGAACTCATACGCTCCAAGGAACAGACCTCTCCGAGGAAATCTTGAATACCAGAAAGCTTAGGCGGTCCGAGCTGCATCTCGAACAAATCATTAATTGATGAATAACCAACAGTTCAACTAGTTCATTAAATTCTTATTATTTAGACGCGCACGCTTAAAGGGCATTAAATGTATTACCCTTTCATATGTATATCATTTAATGTATCATCCTTTCATATGACAGCCTCAAGGCTATAAATACGTTGTACAATCCTCATTATAGGGGGATTCTGGATCCAAACCTTGGGATCCAGAACACAAATTCTTGTAATCGAGAATATCCAAACACTCAGCAATCAAATAACAGTGGACGGAGGCCATTCACATAAGGTTGAACCACTTTAAAAATCTTTTCTCTCATTTATTTATCTGTGATTGAATAATTAGAGTGATCTAATTTTTTACATCAACAGATTGGCGCCGTCTGTGGGAACGACTGTTGTTATCATTTTTCACCAAAAATCATTCATCATCAATGGTAGATAATCCGGAATCCAGCAATCGAAATGTTGGAAATGCTGGATATCTTCCAAATCCCTCTGCACCTCCAGATCTGGCTGGAATTATGACTAATCTGGCTCAAGGACAAATCGCCATGTAAGAAACTATGCGACAACTCATACAAACCCTTCATGGCGGTGCACCTGCACATTCGGGACAACGAAGTGGTCCAAGGCAAACCTATTTACTTTCTTCACGATCCAGGCGTACAGATGCGTATCGTAATGAGGAATTTGATGATTTCTCTTATCAACTTGGGAGAACTTCATCAATACGGGCCACAGATGCTGAGCAACGTATTACTCTCTCTCCAGAGAGGACCAGTGCTTTGGAAAGACTGAGTAGGGTGTCTCCTTTCAGTCGATTAGGCCCTAGGAGGAATAGGAGTCCACCTAAAATCATATCGAGGAGTTTTTGACAACCATCAGATCTAAGAGAAGGATCAGCACAATCACGACCAGTTGTTCGTCAAGATAGATCTCAGGAGGCCACGTCAGATCAATCAATTGTTTGAACTAATAGGCCCAAGGAAGGAAATGATGCGTGGAAAGGTTCCATTCAGCGGTTGGAGGATAGATTGGGAGAAATGGCTAAGGCGAAGAACCCCCTAGAATGAACTTTTGTTCAAGGGACACCTTTTGTACAGGCCATTGTGGATTTTCCTACACCGTCGAAATTTAAAGCACCTGTGGTGACCCCCAAATATGATGGAAAGATAGATCCTGTTCTTCATATAGAGCAATATCAAGATGCTGCCGATATCTATGTTGTCCCCAACGAGATGAGATGCAGAGCATTCTCAGGAACTCTTATTGGATCTGCCCAGATATGGTACAACAATCTTCCTCAGGCTAAGATTTCAACTTTCTTTCAGTTGGCCGAGTTGTTCATTGGCAATTTCTGTTTTGGAGCAAAGCCAGTAAAACGAGTAGCACACTTGTTAAGTGTTAGACAAAAATTTGGTGAGAGTACTAGAGATTACATAACATGTTTCAGTAACGAGAAGCTGGAAGTCATAGATTATGAAGAAAAGACAACAATCACTGCCTTGATGAGTGGGTTGTTGCCTAACAAGTTGTATTACACTTTGGCCAAAGATCCACCTACAACTATGTCAGAGTTGATGGCAAAAGCGGCCAAAATCATGAATGACGAGGAGGCAATGGCTGCAAAGAAGAATATGGATAAAGAAACCAAGGTGGAAATCGACAAATCTAAGAAAAAAGAGCATAAGGGCAATGGCGGTGACAAGCATTCCAAGAATAATAAGTCATCATGGGAAGTCCTGAAGAAATTCGATAATTATGCTCCTTTGAAAATGGGTATTAATCATGTCTTGGAAGAAATCAAGAATAACGAGGAAGTAAGGTGGCCAAAGAAACTGAGGTCAGACCCTGACAAAAGAAATAGAGATAAATATTGCGAGTTTCATAAGGATCATGGTCATATGACTAAAAATTTCATAGCCCTCCAGAATGAGATTGAAACCCTCATTAGACGAGGAAAGTTGGCAAAGTATGTTGATCGTAGAAATGAAAGAGGAAATGAAAACCAAGCAAGAGAGAGGTCTAGATCTCCTCGTCGGGTAGAAGAAAATAGGAAAAGGGATCATGAAGATGATACAGAGGATGACCCTGATCTTCCCAAAAGGCCAAGGCAACCAGAACGCGAGGTATTCTCAATACGTTTTGGAACATTTGATTGTAATGTTATTACAGGTGGAGATGCAGGAGGAGGAGATCTTACTGCAGAAAGAAAAGCTTACCTCGGTGAGGCTCAGGCTTGCTCATACATTCAACGGATAAATTTGGCTGATGAGGATCGCCCTAGGAAGATAAACAAAGAGAAGATGGTCATTGGTTTTTCAAAAAATGACCTTGCAGGTGTTCTTTACCCTCACGACGACCCTTTGGTGATCAAAATGAGTATGAAAGAAGTAGTGATTTCAAGGGTTTTGGTAGATAATGGTAGTTCGGCAGACATCATGATCTACTCATGCTTTGACAGTTTAAATTTAAAATTATCTCAATTGGAACCTTACCACAGACCTCTCCTGGGTTTTGCTGGTGAGAAAGTTTTTCCACTTGGGACGATCAAGTTGGATATATTCATTGGAACTTGGCCTGCTTGCCGAACATAAAGAATACCCTTCTTTGTGATGGATAAGAATGTACAATCAGCTTACAACATCATCATGGGAAGAGTTGGTTTGAAGAAGTTCGAAGCAGTTCCATCTACAGTACATCAGTGTTTAAAATTCCCAACAAATTTCAGAGTAGGAGTTGTGAAAGGTGATCAAAAAGTAGCTCGGGAATGCTATTATTCATCTGTCGAGCAAGAGGAGCTTGAAGAGTCAAGAAAAAATACTACTACCTACCAGGTGGATGAAGGTACAGAAATTGAAACACTGGATCCCAGAGATGAATCCCAACTTGTAAAAGGACAGGTGGTGGAATCTACAGAAAATGCTATTCTGGACGACGAGCACCCTGAACGAATAACCCAGATAGGTTCGACGTTGGATGCTTCAATAAAACAGGAGTTGATAACTTTCTTGAGAAACAAAAAGAAAACTTTTGCATGGAGTCATGAAGACATGCTAGGAATAGATCCAAACTTCTTATGTCATGAGCTCAATGCGAATAAGGAAATCAAACCCGTAAAGCAGAGAATAAGAGTATTTAGTCCCGAAAAGAATCAAGTTATACAAGAGGAGGTCGAGAAGCTCCAGAAAGCTCGATTCATTGAAGATGTGAAATATACAGACTGGTTAGCAAATGTGGTGATGGTAAAGAAGAAAAACAATAAATGGAGAATGTGTGTTGATTTCACTGATCTCAACAAGGCATGCCCAAAGGATCACTTTCCATTGCCCAGAATTGACCAACTAGTGGATGCTACCTTGGGGCACGAGCTGCTTAGCTTTATAGATGCTTACTCTGGCTACAACCAGATCAAAATGAAACCTGAAGACAGGGAAAGTACTTCTTTTATTACCCCTAGGGGAACTTATTGTTATAATGTTATGCCTTTTGGTTTGAAAAATGCAGGTGCGACATACCAGCGGATGATGAACAAGGTTTTTGCCGAACAAATCAGTTGCGATATGGAAGTCTATGTCGATGATATGCTGACAAAGAGCAAAAAAGCTGCTGATCATTTAGTTGACTTAGGTCAGACCTTTGATCAACTAGATAAATACCAAATGAAGCTCAACCCGATGAAGTGCACATTTGGAGTACGAGAAGGAATGTTCCTCGGATACATCGTCAAACAGCGAGGCATTGAGGCGAATCCAGAAAAAATCAAAGCTCTTTTAGGGTTGCGATCTCCAATGACGAAGAAAGAAGTGCAGAGTCTTACAGGACGAGTTGCAGCGCTCAACAGATTTGTATCCCGAGCAATAGATAGATGCCTCCCATTCTTCAAAAAACTTCGAAAAACTTTCGAGTGGAATGATGAATGTGAAAAAGCCTTTCAAGACTTGAAGAAATATTTGGGAGCACCTCCACTGTTGTCCAGGACAGTAACGGGAGAAAAGTTGTACTTGTACCTGGCAGTATCAGAGAATGCAGTCAGCTCGGCATTGATCAGAATGGAGAATGGAATCCAGAAGCCAATTTATTACAAAAGTAAGGCTTTCCGAGGTGCAGAGATCAGGTACCCAAAGCAGGAAAAATTGACATTGGCATTAATTGAGGCAAGTAGAAGGATGAGGCCATATTTCTAGGCCCATACCATCGTCGTGTATACCGACATGCCCTTGAGACAAGCCCTTCATAAGCCAGAAAAATCAGGGAGACTGATGTACTAGCACTACACCAAAAAAAGGAAACTGGCAGGGTTTAAAACCGTGCCAGACGCAATCTGGCACGGTTTAAAACCATGCCAGAATCAAGCGTGCCAGATTTTCTAGCGCGGTTTAAAACCTTGCCAGATTTTTCAAACTGGCACACTTTTAAACTGTGCCCGTTTTTTAATCTGGCACGCTTTTGACATGCTTTTAAACCATTCCAGATGTTAAATCTGGCACGCTTTTGGCACACGCCAAAACCGTGCCAAATTATCTTTTATCTGGCACGCTTTTGGCACGGTTATAAAGCGTGCCAGATTGTTTAATAAGCCTTCTCATTTTTATATATTGACACGATTTTGGCACGGTTTAAAATCGTGCCAGATTTTTCAGTTGAATAAAAAAATAATAATAGGAACCGAATCTGGAAAATCTGCAAATTCCAAATTCGGTAGGAAAAATATTTATTATTTGCAAAAACAAAATCAAGAAAATTCACAAATTATGAATATCGCAGGTTGTTGATAAACTAATGTGCATACAAACTTCAAAAAATTACAAGAAATAATACCAATATAAAGCAACACATGACCATAAAAGTCGACAATAACTTCAAAAAATTACAAGAGTTAATAGTTCCCATATCAAAAAAAAAATGGGCAGAGTTTCCTTTATTTTTTGAGCATTCCAAAACCTGCTAACATAAAATCTGCCCATATAAAGCCCGCACGGCCATAGAAGTCAACAATAAAACTACAATAGCCAGCACGACCATAAAAATAAACCATCAAACTACTGAAGCCTGCTCGGCCATAACATAAAAAATAGAATACTGAATATTAACGACACTAAATACACAATCCCCCTGTTGTAAAGCATTGACTTCTTCGTGCGTTTCAAGTGGATAAAAGCTAACGATTGAATGTCATCCTACAAAAAAAATAAGACAAAAAAAGATAAAATATTAGTAACCAAGTCATTTAAAAAAAATCATATTCAAGCAAAAAAATTGCATATACAAGAAGAAAAATTGCATATATGACTATGCGGTCAGTTCCTATAAAGTTACATTGGTCCCGTGCGAGGTGTTCGTGCCTCCTACAGGGTCGTTTGGGGGCTGGTTTGGGTTTTCACCCTTTAACGGTCTGTTTTCAAGTCTAAGTGTGATTTTTGCAAATTATTGTCATACTCTCTAACCGGGAGACCCAGGACTACGCGGTCAGTTCCTATAAGTTACATTGGTCCCGTGCGAGGTGTTCGTCCCTCCTACGGGGTCGTTTGGGGGCTGGTTTGGGTTTTCACCCTTTAACGGCTTGTTTTCAAGTCTAAGTGTGATTTCTGCAAATTATCATCATAATATCAAACCGGGAGACCCGGGACTACGCGGTCAGTTCCTACAAGTTACATTGGTCCCGTGCGAGGTGTTCGTGCCTCCTACGGGGTCGTTTGGGGGCTGGTTTAGGTTTTCACTCTTTAACGGCCTGTTTTCAAGTGTAAGTGTGATTTTTGGAAATTATCGTCATCATCTCAAACCGAGAGACCCAATACTACGCGGTCAGTTCCTACAAGTTACATTCGTCCCGTGCGAGGTGTTCGTGCCTCCTACGGGGTCGTTTGGGGGCTGGTTTGGGGTTTTACCCTTTAACGGCCCGTTTTCAAGTCTAAGTGTGATTTTTGCAAATTATCGTCATAATCTCAAATCGGGAGACCCGGGACTACGCGGTCAGTTCCTACAAGTTACATTGGTCCCGTGCGAGGGGTTCGTCCCTCCTACGGGGTCGTTTGGGGGCTGGTTTGCGTTTTTACCCTCTAACGGCATGTTTTCAAGTTTAAGTGTGATTTTGGCAAATTATCGTCATCATCTCAAACCGAGAGACCCGGGACTACGCGGTTAGTTCCTAGGTGTTACATTGGTCCCGTGCGAGGTGTTCGTGCCTCCTACGGGATCGTTTGGGGGCTGGTTTGGGGTTTCACCCTTTAACGGCTCGTTTTTAAGTCTAAGTGTAATTTTTGCAAATTATCGTCATAATCTCAAACCGGGAGACCTGAGACTACGCGGTCAGTTCCTATAAGTTACATTGGTCCCGTGCGAGGGGTCGTCCCTCCTACGGGGTCGTTTGGGGGCTGGTTTGCGTTTTTACCCTTTAACGGCATGTTTTCAAGTTTAAGTGTGATTTTTGCAAATTATCGTCATACTCTCAAATCGGGAGACCCGGGACTATGCGGTCAGTTCCTATAAGTTACATTGATCCCGTGCGAGGTGTTCGTCCCTCCTACGGGATCGTTTGGGGGCTGGTTTGGGTTTTCACCCTTTAACGGCTTGTTTTCAAGTCTAAGTGTGATTTTCGCAAATTATCAACATAATCTCAAACCGGGAGACCCGGGACTACGCGGTCAGTTCCTACAAGTTACATTGGTCCCGTGCGAGGTGTTCGTGCCTCCTACGGGGTCGTTTGGGGGCTGGTTTAGGTTTTCACTCTTTAACGGCCTATTTTCAAGTCTAAGTGTGATTTTTGCAAATTATCGTCATCATCTCAAACCGAGAGACCCGATACTACGCGGTCAGTTCCTACAAGTTACATTGGTCCCGTGTGAGGTGTTCGTGCCTCCTACGGGGTCGTTTGGGGGCTGGTTTGGGGTTTTACCCTTTAACGGCCCGTTTTCAAGTCTAAGTATGATTTTTGCAAATTATCATCATAATCTCAAATCGGCAGACCCGGGACTACGCGGTCAGTTCCTACAGGTTACATTGGTCCCGTGCGAGGGGTTCGTCCCTCCTACGGGGTCGTTTGGGGGCTGGTTTGCGTTTTTACCCTTTAACGGCATGTTTTCAAGTTTAAGTGTGATTTTGGCAAATTATCGTCATACTCTCTAACCGGGAGAGCCGGGACTATGCGGTCAGTTCCTATAAGTTACATTGATCCCGTGCGAGGTGTTCGTCCCTCCTACGGGATCGTTTGGGGGCTGGTTTGGGTTTTCACCCTTTAACGGCTTGTTTTCAAGTCTAAGTGTGATTTTCGCAAATTATCAACATAATCTCAAACCGGGAGACCCGGGACTACGCGATCAGTTCCTACAAGTTACATTGGTCCCGTGCGAGGTGTTCGTGCCTCCTACGGGGTCGTTTGGGGGCTGGTTTAGGTTTTCACTCTTTAACGGCCTATTTTCAAGTCTAAGTGTGATTTTTGCAAATTATCGTCATCATCTCAAACCGAGAGACCCGATACTACGCGGTCAGTTCCTACAAGTTACATTGGTCCCGTGTGAGGTGTTCGTGCCTCCTACGGGGTCGTTTGGGGGCTGGTTTGGGGTTTTACCCTTTAACGGCCCGTTTTCAAGTCTAAGTATGATTTTTGCAAATTATCGTCATAATCTCAAATCGGGAGACCCGGGACTACGCGGTCAGTTCCTACAAGTTACATTGGTCCCGTGCGAGGGGTTCGTCCCTCCTACGGGGTCGTTTGGGGGCTGGTTTGCATTTTTACCCTTTAACGGCATGTTTTCAAGTTTAAGTGTGATTTTGGCAAATTATCGTCATCATCTCAAACCGAGAGACCCGGGACTACGCGGTCAGTTCCTAGGTGTTACATTGGTCCCGTGCGAGGTGTTCGTGCCTCCTACGGGGTCGTTTGGGGGCTGGTTTGGGGTTTCACCCTTTAACGGCTCGTTTTTAAGTCTAAGTGTAATTTTATAAATTATCGTCATAATCTCAAACCGGGAGACCTGAGACTACCCGATCAGTTCCTACAAGTTACATTGGTCCCGTGCGAGGGGTCGTCTCTCCTACGGGGTCGTTTGGGGGCTGGTTTGCGTTTTTACCCTTTAACGGCATGTTTTCAAGTTTAAGTGTGATTTTTGCAAATTATCGTCATATTCTCTAACCGGGAGACCCGGGACTATGCGGTCAGTTCCTATAAGTTACATTGATCCCGTGCGAGGTGTTCGTCCCTCCTACGGGATCGTTTGGGGGCTGGTTTGGGTTTTCACACTTTAACGTCTTGTTTTCAAGTCTAAGTGTGATTTTCGCAAATTATCAACATAATATCAAACCGGGAGACCCGGGACTACGCGGTCAGTTCCTACAAGTTACATTGGTCCCGTGCGAGGTGTTCGTGCCTCCTACGGGGTCGTTTGGGGGCAGGTTTAGGTTTTCACTCTTTAACGGCCTATTTTCAAGTCTAAGTGTTATTTTTGCAAATTATCGTCATCATCTCAAACCGAGAGACCCGATACTACGCGGTCAGTTCCTACAAGTTACATTGGTCCCGTGTGAGGTGTTCGTGCCTCCTACGGGGTCGTTTGGGGGCTGGTTTGGGGTTTTACCCTTTAACGGCCCGTTTTCAAGTCTAAGTATGATTTTTGCAAATTATCGTCATAATCTCAAATCGGGAGACCCGGGACTACACGGTCAGTTCCTACAAGTTACATTGGTCTCATGCGAGGGGTTCGTCCCTCCTACGGGGTCGTTTGGGGGCTGGTTTGCGTTTTTACCCTTTAACGGCATGTTTTCAAGTTTAAGTGTGATTTTGGCAAATTATCGTCATCATCTCAAACCGAGAGACCCGAGACTACGCGGTCAGTTCCTAGGTGTTACATTGGTCCCGTGCGAGGTGTTCGTACCTCCTACGGGGTCGTTTGGGGGCTGGTTTGGGGTTTCACCCTTTAACGGCTCGTTTTCAAGTGTAAGTGTAATTTTTGCAAATTATCGTCATAATCTCAGACCAGGAGACCTGAGACTACGCGGTCAGATCCTACAAGTTACATTGGTCCCGTGCGAGGGGTTCGTCCCTCCTACGGGTTCGTTTGGGGGTTGGTTTGCGTTTTTACCCTTTAACGGCATGTTTTCAAGTTTAAGTGTGATTTTGGCAAATTATCGTCATACTCTCTAACCGAGAGACCCGGGACTATACGGTCTGTTCCTACAAGTTACATTGGTCCCGTGCGAGGTGTTCGTGCCTCCTACGGGGTCGTTTGGGGGCTGGTTTGGGTTTTAACCCTTTAACGGCCCGTTTTCAAGTCTAAGTGTGATTTTTGCAAATTATCGTCATAATCTCAAACCGAGAGACCCGAGACTACGCGGTCAGTTCCTACAAGTTACATTGGTCTCGTGCGAGGTGTTCGTGCCTCCTACGGGGTCGTTTGGCGGCTGGTTTGGGTTTTCACCCTTTAACGGCCCGTTTCCAAGTCTAAGTGTGATTTTTGCAAATTATCGTCATAATCTCAAACTGAGAGACCCGGGACTACGCGGTCAGTTTCTACAAGTTACATTGGTCCCGTGCGAGGTGTTCGTACCTCCTACGGGGTCGTTTGGCGGCCGGATTAGGTTTTCACCCTTTAACGGCCTGTTTTCAAGTCTAAGTGTGATTTTTGCAAATTATCATCATACTCTCAAATCGGGAGACCCGAGACTACGCGGTCAGTTCCTACAAGTTACATTGGTCCCGTGCGAGGTGTTCGTGTCACCTACGGGGTTGTTTGGGGGTTGGTTTGGGTTTTCAGCCATTAACGACCTGTTTTCCAGTCTAAGTGTGATTTCGACAAATTATCATCATCATCTCAAACCGAGAGACTCGGGACTACGCGGTCAGTTCCTACAAGTTACATTGGTACCGTGCTAGGTGTTCGTGCCTCCTACGGGGTCATTTGGCGGCTGGTTTGGGTTTTCACCCTTTAACGGCCCGTTTTCAAGTCTAAGTGTGATTTTTGCAAATTATTGTCATAATCTCATATCGGGAGACCCGGGACTACGCGGTCAGTTCCTACAAGTTACATTGGTCCCGTGTGAGGTGTTCGTGTCACCTACGGGGTCATTTGGGGGCTGGTTTGGGTTTTCACCCTTTAACGACCTATTTTCAAGTCTAAGTGTGATTTTTGCAAATTATCATCGTACTCTCTAACCGGGAGAACCGGGTCTACGCGGTCAGTTCCTACAAGTTACATTGGTCCCGTGCAAGGTGTTCGTGCCTCCTACGGGGTCGTTTGGTGGCTGGTTTGGGTTTTTACCCTTTAACGGCATGCTTTCAAGTTTAAAAGTGATTTTGGCAAATTATCGTCATACTCTCTAACCGAGAGACCCGGTACTACGCGGTCAGTTCCTACAAGTTACATTGGTCCCGTGCGACGTGTTCGTGCCTCCTACGGGGTCGTTTGGGGGCTGGTCTGGGTTTTCACCCTTTAACGGCTCATTTTCAAGTCTAAGTGTGATTTTTGAAAATTATCGTCATAATCTCAAACCGGGAGACCCAGGACTACGCGGTAAGATCCTACAAGTTATATTGGTCCCGTGCGAGGTGTTCGTGCCTCCTACGGGGTCGTTTGGGGGATGGTTTGGGGTTTCACCCTTTAACCGCTCGTTTTCAAGTCTAAGTGTGATTTTTGCAAATTATCGTCATAATCTCAAACCGGGAGACCCTGGACTACGCGGTCAGTTCCTACAAGTTACATTGGTCCCGTGCGAGGTGTTCGTGCCTCCTACGGGGTCCTTTGGGGGCTGGTTTGGGGTTTCACCGTTTAACGGCCCGTTTTCAAGCCTAAGTGTGATTTTTGCAAATTATCGTCATAATCTCAAACCGGGAGACCCGGGACTAGGCGGTTAGTTCCTACAAGTTACATTGGTCCTGTGCCAGGTCTTCGTGCCTCCTACGGGGTCGTTTGGGGGCTGGTTTGGGGTTTCACCGTTTAAGGGCCAGTTTTCAAGTCTAAGTGTCATTTTTGCAAATCATCGTCATAATCTCAAACCGGGAGACCCAGGACAATGCGGTCAGTTCCTACAAGTTACATTGGTCCCGTACGAGGTGTTCGTGCCTCCTACGGGGTCGTTTGGGGGCTGGTTTGCGTTTTTACCCTTTAACGGCATGTTTTCAAGTTTAAGTGTGATTTTGGCAAATTATCATCATACTCTCTAACCGAGAGACCTAGGACTACGTGGTCAGTTCCTACAAGTTACATTGATCCCGTGCGAGGTGTTCGTGCCTCCTACGGGGTCGTTTGGGGGCTAGTTTGGGTTTTCACCCTTTAATGGCCTGTTTTCAAGTTTAAGTGTTATTTTGATAAATTATCGTCATACTCTCTAATCGGGAGACCCAGGGCTACGCGGTAAGATCCTACAAGTTATATTGGTCCCGTGCGAGGTGTTCGTGCCTCCTACGGGGTCGTTTTGGGGCTGGTTTGGGGTTTCACCCTTTAACGGCTCGTTTTCAAGTCTAAGTGTGATTTTTGCAAATTATCATCATAATCTCAAACAGGGAGACCCGGGACTACGCGGTCAGTTCCTACAAGTTACATTGGTCCCGTGCGAGGTGTTCGTGCCTCCTACGGGGTCGTTTGGGGGCTGGTTTGGGGTTTCACCGTTTAACGGCCTGTTTTCAAGCTTAAGTGTGATTTTTGCAAATTATCGTCATAATCTCAAACCGGGAGACCCGGGACTATGCGGTCAGTTCCTATAAGTTACATTGGTCCCGTGCGAGGTGTTCGTGCCTCCTACGGGGTCGTTTGGGGGCTGGTTTGCATTTTTACCCTTTAACGGCCTGTTTTCAAGTCTAAGTGTGATTTTGGCAAATTATCATCATACTCTCTAACTGAGAGACCCAGGACTACGTGGTCAGTTCCTACAAGTTACATTGATCCCGTGCGAGGTGTTCGTGCCTCCTACGGGGTCGTTTGGGGGCTAGTTTGGATTTTCACCCTTTAATGGCCTGTTTTCAAGTTTAAGTGTGATTTTGATAAATTATCGTCATACTCTCTAATCGGGAGACCCAGGACTACGCAGTAAGATCCTACAAATTATATTGGTCCCGTACGAGGTGTTCGTGCCTCCTATGGGGTCGTTTGGGGGCTGGTTTGGGGTTTCACCCTTTAACGACCCGTTTTCAAGTCTAAGTGTGATTTTTGCAAATTATCATCATAATCTCAAACCGGCAGACCCGGGACTACGCGGTCAGTTCCTACAAGTTACATTGGTCCCGTGCGAGGTGTTCGTGCCTCCTACGGGGTCGTTTGGGGGCTGGTTTGGGGTTTCACCGTTTAACGGCCCGTTTTCAAGCCTAAGTGTGATTTTTGCAAATTATCGTCATAATCTCAAACCGGGAGACCCGGGACTATGCGGTCAGTTCCTACAAGTTACATTGGTCCCGTGCGAGGTGTTCGTGCCTCCTACGGGGTCGTTTGGGGGCTGGTTTGCGTTTTTACCCTTTAACGGCCTGTTTTCAAGTCTAAGTGTGATTTTGGCAAATTATCATCATACTCTCTAACTGAGAGACCCAGGACTACGCGGTCAGTTCCTACAAGTTACATTGGTCCCGTGCGAGGTGTTCGTGCCTCCTTCGTGGTCGTTTGGGGGCTAGTTTGGGTTTTCACCCTTTAATGGCCTGTTTTCAAGTTTAAGTGTGATTTTGATAAATTATCGTCATACTCTCTAATCGGGAGACCCAGGACTACGCAGTAAGATCCTACAAGTTATATTGGTCCCGTACGAGGTGTTTGTGCCTCCTACGGGGTCGTTTGGGGGTTGGTTTGGGGTTTCACCCTTTGACGACCCGTTTTCAAGTCTAAGTGTGATTTTTGCAAATTATCGTCATACTCTCAAATCGGGAGACCCGAGACTACACGGTCAGTTCCTACAAGTTACATTGGTCCCGTGCGAGGTGTTCGTGCCTCCTACGGGGTCGTTTGGGTGCTAGTTTGGGTTTTCACCCTTTAACGGCCTGTTTTCAAGTTTAAGTGTGATTTTGATAAATTATCGTCATACTCTCTAATCGGGAGACCCAGGACTACGCAGTAAGATCCTACAAGTTATATTGGTCCCGTGCGAGGTGTTCGTGCCTCCTACGGGGTCGTTTGGGGGCTAGTTCTGGGTTTCACCCTTTAACGACCCGTTTTCAAGTCTAAGTGTGATTTTTGCAAATTATCGTCGTACTCTCAAATCGGGAGACCCGATACTACGCGGTCAGTTCCTACAAGTTACATTGGTCCCGTGCGAGGTGTTCGTGCCTCCTACGGGGTCGTTTGGGGGCTAGTTTGGGTTTTCACCCTTTAACGGCCTATTTTCAAGTTTAATTGTGATTTTGATAAATTATCGTCATACTCTCTAACCGGGAGACCCAGGACTACGCGGTAAGACCCTACAAGTTATAATGGTCCCGTGCGAGGTGTTCGTGCCTCCTACGGGGTCGTTTGGGGACTGGTTTGGGGTTTCACCCTTTAACGGTCCGTTTTCAAGTCTAAGTGTGATTTTTGCAAATTATCGTCATAATCTCAAACCGGGAGACCCGGGACTACACGGTCAGTTCCTACAAGTTACATTGGTCCCGTGCGAGGTGTTCGTGCCTCCTACGGGGTCGTTTGCGGTCTGGTTTGGGGTTTCACCCTTTAACGGCCCGTTTTCAAGTCTAAGTGTGATTTTTGCAAATTATCGTCATAATCTCAAATTGGGAGACCCGGGACTATGCGGTCAGTTCCTACAAGTTACACTGGTCCCGTGTGAGGTGTTCGTGCCTCCTACGGGGTCGTTTGGGGGCTAGTTTGGGTTTTCACCCTTTAACGGCTTGTTTTCAAGTTTAAGTGTGATTTGGGAAAATTATCATCATACTCTCTAACCGAGAGACCCGGGACTACGCGGTCACTTCCTACAAGTTACATTGCTCCCGTGCGAGGTGTTCGTGTCACCTACGGGGTCGTTTGGGGGTTAGTTTGGGTTTTCAGCCTTTAACGGCTTGTTTTGAAGTCTAAGTCTGATTTCGGAAAATTATCATCATCATCTCAAACCGAGAGACTCGGGACTACGCGGTCAGTTCCTACAACTTACATTGGTACTGTGTGAGGTGTTCGTGCCTCCTACGGGGTCATTTGGCGGCTGGTTTGGGTTTTCACCCTTTAACGGTCCGTTTTCAAGTCTAAGTGTGATTTTTGCAAATTATCGTCATAATCTCAAACCGAGAGACCCGGGACTACGCGGTCTGTTCCTACAAGTTACATTGGTCCTGTGCCAGGTGTTCGTGCCTCCTACGGGGTCGTTTGGGTGCTGGTTTGGGTTTCACCCTTTAACGTCCCGTTTTCAAGTCTAAGTGTGATTTTTGCAAATAATCGTCATAATCTCAAACCGGGAGACTGGGGACTACGCGGTCAGTTCCTACAAGTTACATTGGTCCTGTACGAGGTGTTTGTGCCTCCTACGGGGTCGTTTGGGGGCTAGTTTGGGTTTTCACCCTTTTACGGCCCGTTTTCATGTCTATGTGTGATTTTTGCAAATTATCGTCATAATCTCTAACCGGGAGACCCGGGACTACGCGGTCAGTTCCTACAAGTTACATTGGTCCCGTGCAAGGTGTTCGTGCCTCCTACGGGGTCGTTTGGGGGCTAGTTTGGGTTTTCAACCTTTAACGGCCTGTTTTCAAGTTTAAGTGTGATTTTGGCAAATTATCGTCATACTCTCTAACCGATAGATTCGGGACTACGCGGTCAGTTCCTACAAGTTACATTGGTCCCGTACGAGGTGTTCGTGTCACCTACGGGGTCGTTTGGGGGCTGGTTTGGGTTTTCAGCCTTTAACGACCTGTTTTCAAGTCTAAGTGTGATTTTGGTAAATTATCATCATAATCTCTAACCGAGAGACCCGGAACTACGCAGTCAGTTAATACAAGTTGCATTGCTCTTGTGTGAGGTGTTGGTGTCACCAACGGGGTCGTTTGGGGGTTGGTTTGGGTTTTCAACCATTAACGGCCTGTTTTCAAGTCTAAGTGTGATTTCGGCAAAATTATCATCATCATCTCAAACCGAGAGACTCGGGACTACGCGGTCAGTTCCTACAAGTTACATTGGTACCGTACGAGGTGTTCGTGCCTCCTACGGGGTCGTTTGGGGGCTGGTCTGGGTTTTCACCCTTTAACGGCTCGTTTTCAAGTCTAAGTGTGATTTTTGCAAATTATCATCATAATCTCAAACCGAGAGACCCGGGATTACGCGGTCAGATCCTACAAGTTACATTGGTCCCGTGCGAGGTGTTCGTGCCTCCAACGGGGTCGTTTGGCGAATAGTTTGGGGTTTTCACCCTTTAACGGCCCGTTTTCAAGTCTAAGTGTGCTTTTTGCAAATTATCGTCATAATCTCAAACTGGGAGACCCAGGACTACGCGGTCTGTTCCTACAAGTTACATTGGTCCTGTGCCAGGTGTTCGTGCCTCCTACGGGGTCGTTTGGGGGCTGGTTTGGGTTTCACCCTTTAACGGCCCGTTTTCAAGTCTAAGTGTGATTTTTGCAAATAATCGTCATAATCTCAAACCGGGAGACTCGGGACTACGCGGTCAGTTCCTACAAGTTACATTGGTCCCGTGCGAGGTGTTTGTGCCTCCTACGGGGTCGTTTGGGGGCTAGTTTGGGTTTTCACCCTTTTACGGCCCGTTTTCAAGTCTATGTGTGATTTTTGCAAATTATCGTCATAATTTCTAACCGGGAGACCCGGGACTACGCGGTCAGTTCCTACAAGTTACATTGGTCCCGTGCAAGGTGTTCGTGCCTCCTACGGGGTCGTTTGGGGGCTCGTTTGGGTTTTCACCCTTTAACGGCCTGTTTTCAAGTTTAAGTGTGATTTTTGCAAATTATCATCATACTCTCTAACCGATAGACTCGGGACTACGCGGTCAGTTCCTACAAGTTACATTGGTCCCGTACGAGGTGTTCGTGTCACCTACGGGGTCGTTTGGGGACTGGTTTGGGTTTTCAACCTTTAACGACCTGTTTTCAAGTCTAAGTGTGATTTTGGAAAATTATCATCATACTCTCTAACCGAGAGACTCGGAACTACGCGGTCAGTTAATACAAGTTACATTGCTCTCGTGTGAGGGGTTCGTGTCACCAACGGGGTCGTTTGGGGGTTGGTTTGGGTTTTCAACCATTAACGGCCTGTTTTCAAGTCTAAGTGTGATTTCGGCAAATTATCATCATCATCTCAAACCGAGAGACTGGGGACTACGCGGTCAGTTCCAACAAGTTACATTGGTACCGTGCGAGGTGTTCGTGCCTCCTACGGGGTCATTTGGCGGCTGGTTTGGGTTTTCACCCTTTAACGACCCGTTTTCAAGTCTAAGTGTGATTTTTGCAAATTATCATCATAATCTCAAATCGGGAGACCCGGGACTACGCGGTCAGTTCCTACAAGTTACATTGGTCCCGTGTGAGGTGTTCGTGTCACCTACGGGGTCGTTTGGGGGCTGGTTTGGGTCTTCACACTTTAACGATCTGTTTTCAAGTCTAAGTGTGATTTTCGCAAATTAACGTCATACTCTCTAAATGGGAGACCCGGGACTACGCGGTCAGCTCCTACAAGTTACATTGGTCCCGTGCGACGTGTTCGTACCTCCTATGGGGTCGTTTGTGGGCTGGTCTGGGTTTTCACCCTTTAACGACTCGTTTTCAAGTCTAAGTGTGATTTTTGCAAATTATCGTCGTAATCTGAAACGGAGAGACTCGGGACTACGCGATCAGTTCCTACAAGTAACATTGGTCCCGTGCGAGGTGTTCGTGCCTCCTACGGGGTCGTTTGGCCCCTAGTTTGGGGTTTTCACCCATTAACGGCCCGTTTTCAAGTCTAAGTGTGATTTTTGCAAATTATCGTCATAATCTCAAACCGGGAGACCCGGGACTAGGCGGTCAGTTTCTACAAGTTACATTGGTCCTGTGCCAGGTCTTCGTGCCTCCTACGGGGTCGTTTGGGGGCTGGTTTGGGGTTTCACCTTTTAACGGCCCGTTTTCAAGTCTAAGTGTGATTTTTGTAAATTATCATCATAATCTCAAACCGGGAGACTCGGGACTATGCGGTCAGTTCCTACAAGTTACATTTGTCCCGTGCGAGGTGTTCGTGCCTCCTACGGGGTCGTTTGGGGGCTGGTTTGCGTTTTTACCCTTTAACGGCATGTTTTCAAGTTTAAGTGTGATTTTGGAAAATTATCGTCATACTCTCTAACCGAGAGACCCAGGACTACGTGGTCAGTTCCTACAAGTTACATTGGTCCCGTGCGAGGTGTTCGTGCCTCCTACGGGGTCGTTTGGGGGCTAGTTTGGGTTTTCACCCTTTAATGGCCTGTTTTCAAGTTTAAGTGTGATTTTGATTAATTATCGTCATACTCCTTAACCAGGAGACCCAGGACAACGCGGTAAGATCCTACAAGTTATATTGGTCCCGTGCGAGGTGTTCGTGCCTCCTACGGGGTCGTTTGGGGGCTGGTTTGGGGTTTCACCCTTTAACGGCCCCTTTTCAAGTCTAAGTGTGATTTTTGCAAATTATCGTCATACTCTCAAATCAGGAGACCCGAGACTACGCGGTCAGTTCCTACAAGTTACAATGGTCCCGTGCGAGGTGTTCGTGCCTCCTACGGGGTCGTTTGGGGGCTAGTTTGGGTTTTCACCCTTTAACGGCCTGTTTTCAAGTTTAAGTGTGATTTTGATAAATTATCGTCATACTCTCTAACCGGGAGACCCGGGACTACGCGGTCAGTTCCTACAATTTATATTGGTCCCGTGCGAGGTGTTCGTGCCTCCTACGGGGTCGTTTGGGGGCTGGTTTGGGGTTTCACCCTTTAACGGCCCGTTTTCAAGTTTAAGTGTGATTTTGGCAAATTATCGTCATACTCTCTAACTGAGAGACCCGAGACTATGCGGTCTTTTCCTACAAGTTACATTAGTCCCGTGCGAGGTGTTCGTGCCTCCTACGGGGTCGTTTGGGGGCTAGTTTGGGTTTTCACCCTTTAACGGCCTGTTTTCAAGTTCAAGTGTGATTTTGGCAAATTATCGTCATAGTCTCTAACCGAGCGACCTGGGACTACGCGGTCAGTTCCTACAAGTTACATTGGTCCCGTGCGAGGTGTTCGTGTCACCTACGGGGTCGTTTGGGTTCTGGTTTGGGGTTTCAGCCTTTAACGGTCTGTTTTCAAGTCTAAGTGTGATTTTGGCAAATTATCGTCATCATCTCACACCGAGAGACCCGATACTACGCGGTCAGTTCCTACAAGTTACATTGGTCCCGTGCGAGGTTTTCGTGCCTCCTACGGGGTAGTTTGGCGGCTGGTTTGGGTTTTCACCCTTTAACGGCACGTTTTCAAGTCTTAGTGTGATTTTTGCAAATTATCGTCATCATCTCAAATCGGGAGACTCGGGACTACGCGGTCAGTTCCTACAAGTTACATTGGTCCCGTGCGAGGTGTTCGTGTCACCTACGGGGTCGTTTGGGGGCTGGTTTGAGTTTTCACCCTTTAATGGCCTGTTTTCAAGTCTAAGTGTGATTTTTGCAAATTATATTCATACTCTCTAACCGGGAGACTCGGGACTACGCGATCAGTTCCTACAAGTTACATTGGTCTCGTGCGAGGTGTTCGTGCCTCCTATGGGGTCGTTTGGGGGCTGGTTTGGGTTTTCACCCTTTAACTGCCCATTTTCAAGTCTAAGTGTGATTTTTGCAAATTATCATCATACTCTCTAACCAATAGACTCGGGACTACGCGGTCAGTTCCTACAAGTTACATTGGTCCCGTACGAGGTGTTCGTGTCACCTACGGGGTCGTTTGGGGGCTGGTTTGGGTTTTCAGCCTTTAACGACCTGTTTTCAAGTCTAAGTGTGATTTTGGAAAATTATCATCATACTCTCTAACCGAGAGACTCGGAACTACGCGGTCAGTTAATAAAAGTTACATTGCTCTCGTGTGAGGGGTTCGTGTCACCAACGGGGTCGTTTGGGGGTTGGTTTGGGTTTTCAACCATTAACGGCCTGTTTTCAAGTCTAAGTGTGATTTCGGCAAATTATCATCATCATCTCAAACCGAGAGACTCGGGACTACGCGGTCAGTTCCAACAAGTTACATTGGTACCGTGCGAGGTGTTCGTGCCTCCTACGGGGTCATTTGGCGGCTGGTTTGGGTTTTCACCCTTTAACGGCCCGTTTTCAAGTCTAAGTGTGATTTTTGCAAATTATCATCATAATCTCAAATCGGGAGACCCGGGACTACGCGGTCAGTTCCTACAAGTTACATTGGTCCCGTGTGAGGTGTTCGTGTCACCTACGGGGTCGTTTGGGGGCTGGTTTTGGTTTTCACCCTTTAACGAAATGTTTTCAAGTCTAAGTGTGATTTTTGCAAATTATTGTCATACTCTCTAACCGGGAGACCCGGGACTACGCGGTTAGTTCATACAAGTTACATTGGTCCCGTGCGAGGTGTTCGTGTCACCTACGGGGTCGTTTGGGGGCTAGTTTGGGTTTTCACCCTTTTACGGCCCGTTTTCAAGTCTATGTGTGATTTTTGCAAATTATCGTCATAATTTCTAACCGGGAGACCCGGGACTACGCGGTCAGTTCCTACAAGTTACATTGGTCCCGTGCAAGGTGTTCGTGCCTCCTACGGGGTCGTTTGGGGGCTAGTTTGGGTTTTCCCCCTTTAACGGCCTGTTTTCAAGTTTAAGTGTGATTTTGGCAAATTATCATCATACTCTCTAACCGATAGACTCGGGACAACGCGGTCAGTTCCTACAAGTTACATTGGTCCCGTACGAGGTGTTCGTGTCACCTACGGGGTCGTTTGGGGGCTGGTTTGGGTTTTCAGCCTTTAACGACCTGTTTTCAAGTCTAAGTGTGATTTTGGAAAATTATCATCATACTCTCTAACCGAGAGACTCGGAACTACGCGGTCAGTTAATACAAGTTACATTGCTCTCGTGTGAGGGGTTCGTGTCACCAACGGGGTCGTTTGGGGGTTGGTTTGGGTTTTCAACCATTAACGGCCTGTTTTCAAGTCTAAGTGTGATTTCGGCAAATTATCATCATCATCTCAAACCGAGAGACTCGGGACTACGCGGTCAGTTCCAACAAGTTACATTGGTACCGTGCGAGGTGTTCGTGCCTCCTACGGGGTCATTTGGCGGCTGGTTTGGGTTTTCACCCTTTAACGGCCCGTTTTCAAGTCTAAGTGTGATTTTTGCAAATTATCATCATAATCTCAAATCGGGAGACCCGGGACTACGCGGTCAGTTCCTACAAGTTACATTGGTCCCGTGTGAGGTGTTCGTGTAACCTACGGGGTCGTTTGGGGGCTGGTTTGGGTCTTCACCCTTTAACGACCTGTTTTCAAGTCTAAGTGTGATTTTTGCAAATTATCATCATACTCTCTAACCGGGAGACCCGGGTCTACGCGGTCTGTTCCTACAAGTTACATTGGTCCCGTGCGAGGTGTTCGTGCCTCCTACGGGGTCGTTTGGGGGCTGGTTTGGGTTTTTACCCTTTAACGGCCTGCTTTCAAGTTTAAAAGTGATTTTGGCAAATTATCTTCATACTCTCTAACTGAGAGACCCGGGACTACGCGGTCAGTTCCTACAAGTTACATTGGTCCCGTGCGACGTGTTCGTGCCTCCAATGGGGTCGTTTGGGGGCTGGTCTGGGTTTTCACCCTTTAACGGCTCGTTTTCAACTCTAAGTGTGATTTTTGCAAATTATCGTCATAATCTGAAACGGAGAGACTCGGGACTACGCGGTCAGTTCCTACAAGTAACATTGGTCCCGTGCGAGGTGTTCGTGCCTCCTACGGGGTCGTTTGGCCACTAGTTTGGGGTTTTCACCCATTAACGGCCCGTTTTCAAGTCTAAGTGTGATTTTTGCAAATTATCATCATAATCTCAAACCGGGAGACCCGGGACTAGGCGGTCAGTTCCTACAAGTTACATTGGTCCTGTGCCAGGTCTTCGTGCCTCCTACGGGGTCGTTTGGGGGCTGGTTTGGGGTTTCACCTTTTAACGGCCCGTTTTCAAGTCTAAGTGTGATTTTTGTAAATTATCATCATAATCTCAAACCGGGAGACTCGGGACTATGCGGTCAGTTCCTACAAGTTACATTTGTCCCGTGCGAGGTGTTCGTGCCTCCTACGGGGTCGTTTGGGGGCTGGTTTGCGTTTTTACCCTTTAACGGCATGTTTTCAAGTTTAAGTGTGATTTTGGAAAATTATCGTCATACTCTCTAACCGAGAGACCCAGGACTACGTGGTCAGTTCCTACAAGTTACATTGGTCCCGTGCGAGGTGTTCGTGCCTCCTACGGGGTCGTTTGGGGGCTAGTTTGCGTTTTCACCCTTTAATGGCCTGTTTTCAAGTTTAAGTGTGATTTTGATTAATTATCGTCATACTCCTTAACCAGGAGACCCAGGACTACGTGGTAAGATCCTACAAGTTATATTGGTCCCGTGCGAGGTGTTCGTGCCTCCTACGGGGTCGTTTGGGGGCTGGTTTGGGGTTTCACCCTTTAACGGCCCCTTTTCAAGTCTAAGTGTGATTTTTGCAAATTATCGTCATACTCTCAAATCAGGAGACCCGAGACTACGCGGTCAGTTCCTACAAGTTACAATGGTCCCGTGCGAGGTGTTCGTGCCTCCTACGGGGTCGTTTGGGAGCTAGTTTGGGTTTTCACCCTTTAACGGCCTGTTTTCAAGTTTAAGTGTGATTTTGATAAATTGTCGTCATACTCTCTAACCGGGAGACCCGGGACTACGCGGTAAGTTCCTACAAGTTATATTGGTCCCGTGCGAGGTGTTCGTGCCTCCTACGGGGTCGTTTGGGGGCTGGTTTGGGGTTTCACCCTTTAACGACCCGTTTTCAAGTTTAAGTGTGATTTTGGCAAATTATCGTCATACTCTCTAACTGAGAGACCCGAGACTATGCGGTCTTTTCCTACAAGTTACATTGGTCCCGTGCGAGGTGTTCGTGCCTCCTACGGGGTCGTTTGGGGGCTAGTTTGGGTTTTCACCCTTTAACGGCCTGTTTTCAAGTTCAAGTGTGATTTTGGCAAATTATCGTCATAGTCTCTAACCGAGCGACCTGGGACTACGGGGTCAGTTACTACAAGTTACATTGGTCCCGTGCGAGGTGTTCGTGTAACCTACGGGGTCGTTTGGGGGCTGGTTTGGGGTTTCAGCCTTTAACGGTCTGTTTTCAAGTCTAAGTGTGATTTTGGCAAATTATCGTCATCATCTCACACCGAGAGACCCGATACTACGCGGTCAGTTCCTACAAGTTACATTGGTCCCATGCGAGGTTTTCGTGCCTCCTACGGGGTCGTTTGGCGGCTGGTTTGGGTTTTCACCCTTTAACGGCACGTTTTCAAGTCTTAGTGTGATTTTTGCAAATTATCGTCATAATCTCAAATCGGGAGACTCGGGACTACGCGGTCAGTTCCTACAAGTTACATTGGTCCCGTGCGAGGTGTTCGTGTCACCTACGGGGTCGTTTGGGGGCTGGTTTGGGTTTTCACCCTTTAATGGCCTGTTTTCAAGTCTAAGTGTGATTTTTGCAAATTATATTCATACTCTCTAACCGGGAGACTCGGGACTACGCGATCAGTTCCTACAAGTTACATTGGTCCCGTGCGAGGTGTTCGTGCCTCCTACGGGGTCGTTTGGGGGCTGGTTTGGGTTTTCACCCTTTAACTGCCCATTTTCAAGTCTAAGTGTGATTTTTGCAAATTATCATCCTAAACTCAAACCAGGAGACCCGGGACTACGCGGTCAGTTCCTACAAGTTACGTTGGTCCCGTGCGAGGTGTTCGTGCCTCGTACGGGGTCGTTTGGGGGCTATTTTGGTTTTCACCCTTTAACGACCTGTTTTCAAGTCTAAGTGTGATTTTTGCAAATTATCATCATACTCTCTAACCGGGAGACCCGGGTCTACGCAGTCAGTTCCTACAAGTTACATTGGTCCAGTGTGAGGTGTTCGTGCCTCCTACGGGGTCGTTTGGTGGCTGGTCTGGGTTTTCTCCCTTTAACGGCTCGTTTTCAAGTCTAAGTGTGATTTTTGCAAATTATCGTCATAATCTCAAACCTAGAGACCCGGGACTACGCGGTCAGTTCCTACAAGTTACATTGGTCCCGTGCGAGGTGTTCGTGCCTCCTACGGGGTCGTTTGGCGACTAGTTTGGGGTTTTCACCCTTTAACGGCCCGTTTTGAAGTCTAAGTGTTATTTTTGCAAATTATCGCCATAATCTCAAATCGGGAATCCCGAGACTACGCGGTCAATTCCTACAAGTTACATTGGTCCCGTGCGAGGTGTTCGTGTCACCTACGGTGTCGTTTGGGGGCTGGTTTGGGTTTTCACCATTTAACGGCCTGTTTTCAAGTCTAAGTGTGATTTTTGCAAATTATCGTCATACTCTCAAACCGGGAGACCCGAGACTACGCGGTCAGTACCTACAAGTTACATTGGTCCCGTGCGAGGTGTTCGTGCCTCCTACGGGGTCGTGTGGCCACTAGTTTAAGGTTTTCACCCATTAACGGCCCATTTTCAAGTCTAAGTGTGATTTTTGCAAATTATCGTCATACACTCTAACCGGGAGACTAGAGACTACGCGGTCAGTTCCTACAAGTTACGTTGGTAACGTGCGAGGTGTTCGTGTCACCTACGGGGTCGTTTGGGGGCTAGTTTGGGTTTTCACCCTTTAACGGCCTGTTTTCAAGTTTAAGTGTGATTTTGGAAAATTATCGTCATACTCTCTAACCGAGAGACCTGGGACTACGCGATCAGTTCCTACAAGTTACATTGGTCCCGTGCGAGGTGTTCGTGTCACCTACGGGGTCGTTTGGGGGCTGGTTTGGGTTTTGAGCCTTTAACGGTCTGTTTTCAAGTCTATGTGTGATTTTGGCAAATTATCTTCATCATCTCAAACCGAGAGACCCGGGACTACGCGGTCAGTTCCTAGGTGTTACATTGGTCCCGTGCGAGGTGTTCGGGCCTCCTACGGGGTCGTTTGGCGGCTGGTTTGGGTTTTTACCCTTTAACGGCACGTTTTCAAGTCTAAGTGTGATTTTTGCAAATTATCGTCATAATCTCAAGTCGGGAGACCCGGGACTACGTGGTCAGTTCCTATAAGTTACATTGGTCCCGTGCGAGGAGTTTGTGTCACCTACGGGGTCGTTTGGGGGCTGGTTTGGGTTTTCACCCTTTAACGGCCAGTTTTCAAGTCTAAGTGTGATTTTTGCAAATTATCGTCATACTCTCTAACCGGGAGACACGGGATTACGCGGTCAGTTCCTACAAGTTAAATTGGTCCCATACGAGGTGTTCGTGCCTCCTACGGGGTCGTTTGGGGGCTGGTTTGGGGTTTCACCCTTTAACGGCCCGTTTTCAAGTCTAAGTGTGATTTTTGCAAATTATCGTCATAATCTGAAACCGGGAGACCCGGGACTACGCGGTCAGTAACTACAAGTTACATTGGTCTCGTGCGAGGTGTTCGTGCCTCCTACGGGGTCGTTTGGGGGCTAGTTTGGGGTTTCCACCTTTAACGGCCCGTTTTCAAGTCTAAGTGTGATTTTTGCAAATTATCGTCATAATCTCAAACCGGGAGACCTGGGACTACGCGGTCAGTTCCTACAAGTTACATTGGACCCGTGCGAGGTGTTCGTGCCTCCTACGGGGTCGTTTGGGGGCTGGTTTGGGTTTTCAACCTTTAACGGCCCATTTTCAAATCTAAGTGTGATTTTTGCAAATTATCATCATAATCTCTAACCGGGAGTCCCGGGACTACGCGGTCAGTTCCTAAAAGTTACATTGGTCCCGTGCGAGGTGTTCGTGCCTCCTAGGGGGTCGTTTGGGTGCTGGTTTGGGTTTTCACCCTTTAACGGCCCGTTTTCAAGTCTAAGTGTGATTTTTGCAAATTATCGTCATAATCTCAAATCGGGAGACCCGGGACTACGCGGTCAGTTCCTACAAGTTACATTGGTCTCGTGCGAGGTGTTCGTGCCTCCTACGGGGTCGTTTGGGGGCTAGTTTGCGTTTTCAACCTTTAACGGCCTTTTTTCAAGTTTAAGTGTGATTTTGGTAAATTATGGTCATACTCTATAACCGGGAGACCCGGGATTCCGCGGTCAGTTCCTACAAGTTACATTGGTCCCGTACGAGGTGTTCGTGCCTCCTACGGGGTCGTTTGGGGGCTGGTTTGGGTTTTCACCCTTTAACTGCCCATTTTCAAGTCTAAGTGTGATTTTTGCAAATTATCATCCTAAACTCAAACCAGGAGACCCGGGATTACGCGGTCAGTTCCTACAAGTTACGTTGGTCCCGTGCGAGGTGTTCGTGCCTCGTACGGGGTCGTTTGGGGGCTATTTTGGTTTTCACCCTTTAACGACCTGTTTTCAAGTCTAAGTGTGATTTTTGCAAATTATCATCATACTCTCTAACCGGGAGACCCGGGTCTACGCAGTCAGTTCCTACAAGTTACATTGGTCCAGTGTGAGGTGTTCGTGCCTCCTACGGGGTCGTTTGGGGGCTGGTCTGGGTTTTCACCCTTTAACGGCTCGTTTTCAAGTCTAAGTGTGATTTTTGCAAATTATCGTCATAATCTCAAACCTAGAGACCCGGGACTACGCGGTCAGTTCCTACAAGTTACATTGGTCCCGTGCGAGGTGTTCGTGCCTCCTACGGGGTCGTTTAGCGACTAGTTTGGGGTTTTCACCCTTTAACGGCCCGTTTTGAAGTCTAAGTGTAATTTTTGCAAATTATCGCCATAATCTAAAATCGGGAATCCCGAGACTACGCGGTCAATTCCAACAAGTTACATTGGTCCCGTGCGAGGTGTTCGTGTCACCTACGGTGTCGTTTGGGGGCTGGTTTGGGTTTTCACCCTTTAACGGCCTGTTTTCAAGTCTAAGTGTGATTTTTGCAAATTATCGTCATACTCTCAAACCGGGAGACCCGAGACTACGCGGTCAGTACCTACAAGTTACATTGGTCCCGTGCGAGGAGTTTGTGTCACCTACGGGGTCGTTTGGGGGCTGGTTTGGGTTTTCACCCTTTAACGGCCCGTTTTCAAGTCTAAGTGTGATTTTTGCAAATTATCGTCATACTCTCTAACCGGGAGACACGGGATTACGCGGTCAGTTCCTACAAGTTAAATTTGTTCCCATACGAGGTGTTCGTGCCTCCTACGGGGTCGTTTGGGGGCTGATTTGGGTTTTCACCCTTTAACGGCCCGTTTTCAAGTCTAAGAGTGATTTTTGCAAATTATCGTCATAATCTGAAACCGGGAGACCCGGGACTACGCGGTCAGTAACTACAAGTTACATTGGTCCCGTGCGAGGTGTTCGTGCCTCCTACGGGGTCGTTTGGGGGCTAGTTTGGGGTTTCCCCCTTTAACGGCCCGTTTTCAAGTCTAAGTGTGATTTTTGCAAATTATCGTCATAATCTCAAACCGGGAGACCCGGGACTACGCGGTCAGTTCCTACAAGTTACATTGGACCCGTGCGAGGTGTTCGTACCTCCTACGGGGTCGTTTGGGTGCTGGTTTGGGTTTTCACCCTTTAACGGCCCGTTTTCAAGTCTAAGTGTGATTTTTGCAAATTATCGTCATAATCTCAAATCGGGAGACCCGGGACTACGCGGTCAGTTCCTACAGGTTACATTGGTCTCGTGCGAGGTGTTCGTGCCTCCTACGGGGTCGTTTGGGGGCTAGTTTGCGTTTTCAACCTTTAACGGCCTTTTTTCAAGTTTAAGTGTGATTTTGGTAAATTATGGTCATACTCTATAACCGGGAGACCCGGGATTCCGCGGTCAGTTCCTACAAGTTACATTGGTCCCGTACGAGGTGTTCGTGCCTCCTACGGGGTCGTTTGGGGGCTGGTTTGGGTTTTCACCCTTTAACTGCCCATTTTCAAGTCTAAGTGTGATTTTTGCAAATTATCATCCTAAACTCAAACCAGGAGACCCGGGACTACGCGGTCAGTTCCTACAAGTTACGTTGGTCCCGTGCGAGGTGTTCGTGCCTCGTACGGGGTCGTTTGGGGGCTATTTTGGTTTTCACCCTTTAACGACCTGTTTTCAAGTCTAAGTGTGATTTTTGCAAATTATCATCATACTCTCTAACCGGGAGACCCGTGTCTACGCAGTCAGTTCCTACAAGTTACATTGGTCCAGTGTGAGGTGTTCGTGCCTCCTACGGGGTCGTTTGGGGGCTGGTCTGGGTTTTCACCCTTTAACGGCTCGTTTTCAAGTCTAAGTGTGATTTTTGCAAATTATCGTCATAATCTCAAACCTAGAGACCCGGGACTACGCGGTCAGTTCCTACAAGTTACATTGGTCCCGTGCGAGGTGTTCGTGCCTCCTACGGGGTCGTTTGGCGACTAGTTTGGGGTTTTCACACTTTAACGGCCCGTTTTGAAGTCTAAGTGTTATTTTTGCAAATTATCGCCATAATCTCAAATCGGGAATCCCGAGACTACGCGGTCAATTCCTACAAGTTACATTGGTCCCGTGCGAGGTGTTCGTGTCACCTACGGTGTCGTTTGGGGGCTGGTTTGGGTTTTCACCCTTTAACGGCCTGTTTTCAAGTCTAAGTGTGATTTTTGCAAATTATCGTCATACTCTCAAACCGGGAGACCCGAGACTACACGGTCAGTACCTACAAGTTACATTGGTCCCGTGCGAGGTGTTCGTGCCTCCTACGGGGTCGTTTGGCCAATAGTTTAAGGTTTTCACCCATTAACGGCCCATTTTCAAGTCTAAGTGTGATTTTTGCAAATTATCGTCATACACTCTAACCGGGAGACTCGAGACTACGCGGTCAGTTCCTACAAGTTACATTGGTAACGTGCGAGGTGTTCGTGTCACCTACGGGGTCGTTTGGGGGCTAGTTTGGGTTTTCACCCTTTAACGGCCTGTTTTCAAGTTTAAGTGTGATTTTGGAAAATTATCTTCATACTCTCTAACCGAGAGACCTGGGACTACGCGATCAGTTCCTACAAGTTACATTGGTCCCGTGCGAGGTGTTCGTGTCACCTACGGGGTCGTTTGGGGGCTGGTTTGGGTTTTCAGCCTTTAACGGTCTGTTTTCAAGTCTATGTGTGATTTTGGCAAATTATCTTCATCATCTCAAACCGAGAGACCTGGGACTACGCGGTCAGTTCCTAGGTGTTACATTGGTCCCGTGCGAGGTGTTCGGGCCTCCTACGGGGTCGTTTGGCGACTGGTTTGGGTTTTCACCCTTTAACGGCACGTTTTCAAGTCAAAGTGTGATTTTTGCAAATTATCGTCATAATCTCAAGTCGGGAGACCCGGGACTACGCGGTCAGTTTTTACAAGTTACATTGGTCCCGTGCGAGGAGTTTGTGTCACCTACGGGGTCGTTTGGGGGCTGGTTTGGGTTTTCACCCTTTAACGGCTAGTTTTCAAGTCTAAGTGTGATTTTTGCAAATTATCGTCATACTCTCTAACCGGGAGACACGGGATTACGCGGTCAGTTCCTACAAGTTAAATTGGTCCCATACGAGGTGTTCGTGCCTCCTACGGGGTCGTTTGGGGGCTGGTTTGGGGTTTCACCCTTTAACGGCCCGTTTTCAAGTCTAAGTGTGATTTTTGCAAATTATCGTCATAATCTGAAACCGGGAGACCCGGGACTACGCGGTCAGTAACTACAAGTTACATTGGTCCCGTGCGAGGTGTTCGTGCCTCCTACGGGGTCGTTTGGGGGCTAGTTTGGGGTTTCCCCCTTTATCGGCCCGTTTTCAAGTCTAAGTGTGATTTTTGCAAATTATCGTCATAATCTCAAACCGGGAGACCCGGGACTACGCGGTCAGTTCCTACAAGTTACATTGGACCCGTGCGAGGTGTTCGTGCCTCCTACGGGGTCGTTTGGGGGCTGGTTTGGGTTTTCAACCTTTAACGGCCCATTTTCAAGTCTAAGTGTGATTTTTGCAAATTATCATCATAATCTCTAACCGGGAGTCCCGGGACTACGCGGTCAGTTCCTAAAGGTTACATTGGTCCCGTGCGAGGTGTTCGTGCCTCCTAGGGGGTCGTTTGGGTGCTGGTTTGGGTTTTCACCCTTTAACGGCCCGTTTTCAAGTCTAAGTGTGATTTTTGCAAATTATCGTCATAATCTCAAATCGGGAGACCCGGGACTACGCGGTCAGTTCCTACAAGTTACATTGGTCTCGTGCGAGGTGTTCGTGCCTCCTACGGGGTCGTTTGGGGGCTAGTTTGCGTTTTCAACATTTAACGGCCTTTTTTCAAGTTTAAGTGTGATTTTGGTAAATTATGGTCATACTCTATAACCGGGAGACCCGGGATTCCGCGGTCAGTTCCTACAAGTTACATTGGTCCCGTACGAGGTGTTCGTGCCTCCTACGGGGTCGTTTGGGGGCTGGTTTGGGTTTACACCCTTTAACGGCCCGTTTTCAAGTCTAAGTGTGATTTTTGCAAATTATCGTCATAATCTCAAATCGGGAGACCCGGGACTACGCGGTCAGTTCCTACAAGTTTCATTGGTCCCGTGCGAGGTGTACGTGCCTCCTACGGGGTCGTTTGGGGGCTGGTTTGGGTTTTCAAACTTTAACGGTCTGTTTTCAAGTCTAAGTGTGATTTTCGAAAATTATCGTGATACTCTCTAAATGGGAGACCCGGGATTCTGTGGTCAGTTCCTACAAGTTACATTGGTCCCGTACGAGGTGTTCGTGCCTCCTACAGGGTCGTTTGGGGGTTGGTTTGGGTTTTCACCCTTTAACGGCCCGTTTTCAAGTCTAAGTGTAATTTTTGCAAATTATCGTCATAATCTCAAATCGAGAGACCCGGGACTACGCGGTCAGTTCCTACAAGTTACATTGGTCCCGTACGAGGTGTTCGTGCCTCCTACGGGGTCGTTTGGGGGCAGGTTTGGGGTTTCCCCCTCTAACGGCCCGTTTTCAAGTCTAAGTGTGATTTTTGCAAATTATTATCATAATATCAATCCGGGAGACCCGTGACAACGCGGCCAGTTCCTACAAGTTACAATGGTCCCGTGCGAGGTGTTCGTGCCTCCTACGGGGTCGTTTGGGGGCTGGTTTGGGTTTCCAAACTTTAACGATCTGTTTTCAAGTCTAAGTGTGATTTTCGCAAATTATCGTCATACTCTCTAAATGGGAGACCCGGGACTACGCGGTCAGTTTCTACAAGTTACATTGGTCCCGTGCGAGGTGTTCGTGCCTCCTACGGGGTCGTTTGGGTGCTGGTTTGGGTTTTCACCCTTTAACGGCCCGCTTTCAAGTCTAAGTGTGATTTTTGCAAATTATCGTCATAATCTCAAATAGGGAGACTCGGGACTACGCGGTCAGTTCCTACAAGTTACATTGGTCCCGTGCGAGGTGTTCGTGCCTCCTACGGGGTCGTTTGGGAGCTGGTTTGGGTTTTCACCATTTAACGGCCCGTTTTCAAGTTTAAGTGTGATTTTTTCAAATTATCATCATATTCTCTAACCAGGAGACCCGGGACTACGCGGTCAGTTCCTACAAGTTACATTGGTCCCGTGTGAGGTGTTCGTGTCTCCTACGGGGTCATTTGGTGGCTGGTTTGGGTTTTCACCCTTTTACGACCTGTTTTCAAGTCTAAGTGTCATTTCGGCAAATTATCGTCATCATCTCAAACCGAGAGACCCGGGACTACGCGGTCAGTTCCTACAAGTTACATTGGTCCCGTGTGAGGTGTTCGTGCCTCCTGCGGGGTCGTTTGGGTGCTGGTTTGGGTTTTCACCCTTTAACGGCCCGTTTTCAAGTCTAAGTGTGATTTTTTAAAATTATCAGCATAATCTCAAATCGGGAGACCTGGAACTACGCGGTCAATTCCTACAAGTTACATTGGTCCCGTGCGAGGTGTTCGTGTCACCTTCGGTGTCGTTTGGGGGCTGGTTTGGGTTTTCACCCTTTAACGGCCTGTTTTCAAGTCTAAGTGTGATTTTTGCAAATTATCATCATACTCTCTAACCGGGAGACCCGGAACTACGCGGTCAGTTCCTAAAAGTTACATTGGTCCCGTGCGAGGTGTTCGTGCCTCCTACGAGGTCGTTCGGGGGTTGGTTTGGGTTTTCACCCTTTAACGGCCTGTTTTCAAGTCAAAGTGTGATTTCGGAAAATTATCATCATACTCTCTAACCGGGAGACCCGAGGCTACGAGGTTAGTTCCTACAAGTTACATTGGTCCCGTACGAGGTGTTCGTGCCTCCTACGGGGTCGTTTGGGGGCTGGTTTGGGTTTTCACCCTTTAATGGCCCGTTTTCAAGTCTAAGTGTGATTTTTGCAAATTATCATCATAATCTCAAACCGGGAGACCCGGGACTACGCGGTCAGTTCCTACAAGTTACATTGGTCCCGTGCGAGGTGTTCGTGCCTCCTACGGGGTCATTTGGGGGCTGGTTTGGGGTTTCCCCCTTTAACGGCCCGTTTTCAAGTCTAAGTGTGACTTTGGCAAATTATCAACATAATCTCAAACCGGGAGACTCGGTACTTCGCGGTCAGTTCCTACAAGTTACATTGGTCCCGTACGAGGTGTTCGTGCCTCCTACGGGGTCGTTTGGGGGCTGGTTTGGGTTTTCAAAGTTTAACGGTCTGTTTTCAAGTCTAAGTGTGATAATCGCAAATTATCGTCATACTCTCTAAATGGGAGACCCGGGACTACGCGGTCAGTTTCTACAAGTTACATTGGTCCCGTGCGAGGTGTTCGTGCCTCCTACGGGGTCGTTTGGGGGCTGGTTTGGGTTTTCAACCTTTAACGGCCCGTTTTCAAGTCTAAGTGTGATTTTTGCAAATTATCGTCATAATCTCAAATCGGGAGACCCGTGACTACGCGATCAGTTCCTACAAGTTACATTGGTCCCGTGCGAGGTGTTTTTGCCTCCTACGGGGTCATTTGGGGGCTGGTTTGGATTTTCACCCTTTAACGGCCCGTTTTCAAGTTTAAGTGTGTTTTTTGCAAATTATCATCATACTCTCTAACCGAGAGACCCGGGACTACGCGGTCAGTTCCTACAAGTTACATTGGTCCCGTGCGAGGTGTTCGTGTCACCTACGGGGTCGTTTGGGGGCTGGTTTTTGTTTTCAGCCTTTAACGGCCTGTTTTCAAGTCTAAATGTGATTTCGGAAAATTATCATCATTATCTCAAACCGAGAGACCCGGGACTACGGGGTCAGTTCCTACAAGTTACATTGGTCCCGTGCGAGGTGTTCGTGCTTCCTTCGGGGTCGTTTGGGGCATTTTTGGGTTTTCAACCTTTAACGGCCCGTTTTCAAGTCTAAGAGTGATTTTTGCAAATTATCGTCATAATCTCTAACCGGGAGACCCGGGACTAAGCGGTCAGTTCCTACAAGTTACATTGGTCCCGTGCGAGGTGTTCGTGCCTCCTACGGGGTCGTTTGGGTGTTAGTTTGCGTTTTCAACATTTAACGACCTTTTTTCAAGTTTAAGTGTGATTTTGGCAAATTATCGTCATACTCTCTAATCGGGAGACCCGAGATTACGCGGTCAGTTCCTATAAGTTACATTGGTCCCGTGCGAGGTGTTCGTGCCTCCTACGGGGTCGTTTGGGGGCTGGTTTGGGTTTTCAAACTTTAACGGTCTGTTTTCAAGTCTAAGTGTGATTTTTTCAAATTATCGTCATACTCTCTAAATGGGAGACCCGGGATTCTGCGGTCAGTTCCTACAAGTTACATTGGTCCCGTACGAGGTGTTCGTGCCTCCTACAGGGTCGTTTGGGGGCTGGTTTGGGTTTTCACCCTTTTACGGCCCATTTTTAAGTCTAAGTGTGATTTTTGCAAATTATCGTCATAATCTCAAACCGAGAGACCCGGGACTACGCGGTGAGTTTCGACAAGTTACATTGGTCCCGTGCGAGGTGTTCGTTCCTCCTACGGGGTCGTTTGGGGGCTGGTTTGGGGTTTCCCCCTCTAACTGCCCGTTTTCAAGTCTAAGTGTGATTTTTGCAAATTATTATCATAATATCAAACCGGGAGACCCGGGACTACGCGGTCAGTTCCTACAAGTTACATTGGTCCCGTGCGAGGTGTTCGTGCCTCCTACGGGGTCGTTTGGGGGCTGGTTTGGGTTTCCAAACTTTAACGATCTGTTTTCAAGTCTAAGTGTGATTTTCGCAAATTAACGTCATACTCTCTAAATGGGAGACCCGGGACTACGCGGTCAGTTTCTACAAGTTACATTGGTCCCGTGCGAGGTGTTCGTGCCTCCTACGGGGTCGTTTGGGTGCTGGTTTGGGTTTTCACCCTTTAAAGGCCCGCTTTCAAGTCTAAGTGTGATTTTTGCAAATTATCGTCATAATCTCAAATAGGGAGACCCGGGACTACGCGATCAGTTCCTACAAGTAACATTGGTCCCGTGCTAGGTGTTCGTGCCTCCTACGGGGTCATTTGGGAGCTGGTTTGGGTTTTCACCATTTAACGACCCGTTTTCAAGTTTAAGTGTGATTTTTGCAAATTATCATCATACTCTCTAACCGAGAGACCCGGGACTATGCGGTCAGTTCCTACAAGTTACATTGGTCCCGTGTGAGGTGTTCGTGTCTCCTACGGGGTCATTTGGTGGCTGGTTTGGGTTTTCACCCTTTTACGACCTGTTTTCAAGTCTAAGTGTCATTTCGGCAAATTATCGTCATCATCTCAAACCGAGAGACCCGGGACTACGCGGTCAGTTCGTACAAGTTACATTGGTCCCGTGCGAGGTGTTCGTGCCTCCAACGGGGTCGTTTGGGTGCTGGTTTGGGTTTTCACCCTTTAACGGCCCGTTTTCCAGTCTAAGTGTGATTTTTAAAAATTATCATCATAATCTCAAATCGGGAGACCTGGAACTACGCGGTCAATTCCTACAAGTTACATTGGTCCCGTGCGAGGTGTTCGTGTCACCTTCGGTGTCGTTTGGGGGCTGGTTTGGGTTTTCACCCTTTAACGGCCTGTTTTCAAGTCTAAGTGTGATTTTTGCAAATTATCGTCATACTCTCTAACCGGGAGACCCTGGACTACGCGGTCAGTTCCTACAAGTTACATTGGTCCCGTCCGAGGTGTTCGTGCCTCCTACGGGGTCATTTGGGGGCTAGTTTGGGGTTTCCCCCTTTAACGGCCCGTTTTCAAGTCTAAGTGTGACTATTGCAAATTATCAACATAATCTCAAACTGGGAGACTCGGTACTATGCGGTCAGTTCCTACAAGTTACATTGGTCCCGTACGAGGTGTTCGTGTCTCCTACGGGGTCGTTTGGGGGCTGGTTTGGGTTTTCAAACTTTAACGGTCTGTTTTGAAGTCTAAGTGTGATTTTCGCAAATTATCGTCATACTCTCTAAATGGGAGACCCGGGACTACGCGGTCAGTTTCTACAAGTTACATTGGTCCCGTGCGAGGTGTTCGTGCCTCCTACGGGGTCGTTTGGGGGCTGGTTTGGGTTTTCAACCTTTAACGGCCCGTTTTCAAGTCTAAGTGTGATTTTTGCAAATTATCGTCATAATCTCAAATCGGGAGATCCGTGACTACGCGATCAGTTCCTACAAGTTACATTGGTCCCGTGCGAGGTGTTCGTGCCTCCTACGGGGTCATTTGGGGGCTGGTTTGGGTTTTCACCCTTTAACGGCCCGTTTTCAAGTTTAAGTGTGATTTTTGCAAATTATCATCATACTCTCTAACCGAGAGACCCGGGACTACGCGGTCAGTTCCTACAAGTTACATTCGTCCCGTGCGAGGTGTTCGTGTCACCTACGGGGTCGTTTGGGGGCTGGTTTTGGTTTTCAGCCTTTAACGGCCTGTTTTCAAGTCTAAATGTGATTTCGGAAAATTATCATCATTATCTCAAACCGAGAGACCCGGGACTACGCGCTCAGTTCCTACAAGTTACATTGGTCCCGTGCGAGGTGTTCGTGCTTCCTTCGGGGTCGTTTGGGGCATCTTTGGGTTTTTAACCATTAACGACCCGTTTTCAAGTCTAAGAGTGATTTTTTGCAAATTATCGTCATAATCTCTAACCGGGAGACCCGGGACTAAGCGGTCAGTTCCTACAAGTTACATTGGTCCCGTGCGAGGTGTTCGTGCCTCCTACGGGGTCGTTTGGGTGCTAGTTTGCGTTTTCAACCTTTAACGACCTTTTTTCAAGTTTAAGTGTGATTTTGGCAAATTATCGTCATAATCTCAAACCGGGAGACCCGGGACTAAGCGGTCAGTTCCTACACGTTACATTGGTCCCGTGCGAGGTGTTCGTGCCTCCTACGGGGTCGTTTGGGGGCTGGTTTGGGGTTTCCCCCTCTAACGGTCCGTTTTCAAGTCTAAGTGTGATTTTTGCAAATTATCGTCATAATCTCAAATCGGGAGACCCGGGACTACGCGGTCAGTTCCTACAAGTTTCATTGGTCCCGTGCGAGGTGTTCGTGCCTCCTACGGGGTCGTTTGGGTGCTAGTTTGCGTTTTCAACCTTTAACGACCTTTTTTCAAGTTTAAGTGTGATTTTGGCAAATTATCGTCATAATCTCAAACCGGGAGACTCGGGACTACGCGGTCAGTTCCAATAAGTTACATTGGTCCCGTGCGAGGTGTTCGTGCCTCCTACGGGGTCGTTTGGGGGCTGGTTTGGGGTTTCCCCCTCTAACGGTCCGTTTTCAAGTCTAAGTGTGATTTTTGCAAATTATCGTCATAATATCATACCGGGAGACCCGGGACTACGCGGTCAGTTCCTACAAGTTACATTGGTCCCGTGCGAGGTGTTCGTGCCTCCTACGGGGTCGTTTGGGGGCTAGTTTGGGTTTTCAAACTTTAACGGTCTATTTTCAAGTCTAAGTATGACTTTTGCAAATTATCGTCATACTCTCTAAATGGGAGAACCGGGACTACGCGATCAGTTTCTATAAGTTACATTGGTCCCGTGCGAGGTGTTCGTGCCTCCTACAGGGTCGTTTGGGTGCTGGTTTGGGTTTTCAGCCTTTAACGGCCCGCTTTCAAGTCGAAGTGTGATTTTTGCAAATTATCATCATAATCTCAAATCAGGAGACCCGGGACTACGCAGTCAGTTCCTACAAGTTACATTGGTCCCGTGCGAGGTGTTCGTGCCTCCTACGGGGTCGTTTGGGGGCTGGTTTGGGTTTTCACCATTTAACGGCCCGTTTTCAAGTTTAAGTGTGATTTTTGCAAATTATCATCATACTCTCTAACCGAGAGATCCGTGACTACGCGATCAGTTCCTACTAGTTACATTGGTCCCGTGCGAGGTGTTCGTGCCTCCAACAGGGTCGTTTGGGTGCTGGTTTGGGTTTTCAGCCTTTAACGGCCCGCTTTCAAGTCGAAGTGTGATTTTTGCAAATTATCATCATAATCTCAAATCGGGAGACCCGGGACTACGCAGTCAGTTCCTACAAGTTACATTGGTCCCGTGCGAGGTGTTCATGCCTCCTACGGGGTCGTTTGGGGGCTGGTTTGGGTTTTCACCATTTAACGGCCCGTTTTCAAGTCTAAGTGTGATTTTTGCAAATTATCGTCATACTCTCTAACCGGGAGACCCTGGACTACGCGGTCAGTTCCTACAAGTTACATTGGTCCCGTCCGAGGTGTTCGTGCCTCCTACGGGGTCATTTGGGGGCTGGTTTGGGGTTTCCCCCTTTAACGGCCCGTTTTCAAGTCTAAGTGTGACTATTGCAAATTATCAACATAATCTCAAACTGGGAGACTCGGTACTATGCGGTCAGTTCCTACAAGTTACATTGGTCCCGTACGAGGTGTTCGTGTCTCCTACGGGGTCGTTTGGGGGCTGGTTTGGGTTTTCAAACTTTAACGGTCTGTTTTGAAGTCTAAGTGTGATTTTCGCAAATTATCGTCATACTCTCTAAATGGGAGACCCGGGACTACGCGGTCAGTTTCTACAAGTTACATTGGTCCCGTGCGAGGTGTTCGTGCCTCCTACGGGGTCGTTTGGGGGCTGGTTTGGGTTTTCAACCTTTAACGGCCCGTTTTCAAGTCTAAGTGTGATTTTTGCAAATTATCGTCATAATCTCAAATCGGGAGATCCGTGACTACGCGATCAGTTCCTACAAGTTACATTGGTCCCGTGCGAGGTGTTCGTGCCTCCTACGGGGTCATTTGGGGGCTGGTTTGGGTTTTCACCCTTTAACGGCCCGTTTTCAAGTTTAAGTGTGATTTTTGCAAATTATCATCATACTCTCTAACCGAGAGACCCGGGACTACGCGGTCAGTTCCTACAAGTTACATTGGTCCCGTGCGAGGTGTTCGTGTCACCTACGGGGTCGTTTGGGGGCTGGTTTTGGTTTTCAGCCTTTAACGGCCTGTTTTCAAGTCTAAATGTGATTTCGGAAAATTATCATCATTATCTCAAACCGAGAGACCCGGGACTACGCGGTCAGTTCCTACAAGTTACATTGGTCCCGTGCGAGGTGTTCGTGCCTCCTACGGGGTCGTTTGGGGCATCTTTGGGTTTTCACCATTTAACGGCCCGTTTTCAAGTTTAAGTGTGATTTTTGCAAATTATGATCATACTCTCTAACCGAGAGACCCGGGACTACGCGATCAGTTCCTACTAGTTACATTGGTCCCGTGTGAGGTGTTCGTGTCTCCTACGGGGTCGTTTGGGTGCTGGTTTGTGTTTTCACCCTTTAACAGCCCGTTTTCAAGTCTTAGTGTGATTTTTGAAAATTATCATCATAATCTCAAATCGGAAGACCCGGAACTACGCGGTCAATTCCTACAAGTTACATTGGTCCCGTGCGAGGTGTTCGTGTCACCTTCGGTGTCGTTTGGGGGCTGGTTTGGGTTATCACCCTTTAACGGCCTGTTTTCAAGTCTAAGTGTGATTTTTGCAAATTATCGTCATGCTCTCTAACCGAGAGACCCGGGACTACGTGGTCAGTTCCTACAAGTTACATTGGTCCCGTGCGAGGTGTTCGCGCCTCCTACGAGGTCGTTTGGGGGTTGGTTTGGGTTTTCACCCTTTAACGGCTTATTTTCAAGTCTAAGTGTGATTTTGGCAAATTATCGTCATACTCTCTAACGGGGAGACCCGAGACTACGCGGTCAGTTCTTACAAGTTACATTGGTCCCGTGCGAGGTGTTCGTGTCACCTACGGGGTCGTTTCGGTGCTAGTTTGGGTTTTCAGCATTTAACGGCCTGTTTTCAAGTCTAAGTGTGATTTTTGCAAATTATCGTCATACTCTCTAACCGGGAGACCCTGGACTACGCGGTCAGTTCCTACAAGTTACATTGGTCCCGTCCGAGGTGTTCGTGCCTCCTACGGGGTCATTTGGGGGCTGGTTTGGGGTTTCCCCGTTTAACGGCCCGTTTTCAAGTCTAAGTGTGACTTTTGCAAATTATCAACATAATCTCAAACTGGGAGACTCGGTACTATGCGATCAGTTCCTACAAGTTACATTGGTCCCGTACGAGGTGTTCGTGTCTCCTAAGGGGTCGTTTGGGGGCTGGTTTGGGTTTTCAAACTTTAACGGTCTGTTTTCAAGTCTAAGTGTGATTTTCGCAAATTATCGTCATACTCTCTAAATGGGAGACCCGGGACTACGCGGTCAGTTTCTACAAGTTACATTGGTCCCGTGCGAGGTGTTCGTGCCTCCTACGGGGTCGTTTGGAGGCTAGTTTGGGTTTTCAACCTTTAACCGCCCGTTTTCAAGTCTAAGTGTGATTTTTGCAAATTATCGTCATAATCTCAAATCGGGAGATCCGTGACTACGCGATCAGTTCCTACAAGTTACATTGGTCCCGTGTGAGGTGTTCGTGTCACCTACGGGGTCGTTTGGGGGCCGGTTTGGGTTTTCACCCTTTAACGATCTGTTTTCAAGTCTAAGTGTGATTTTGGCAAATTATCGTCATCATCTCAAACTGAGAGACCCGGGACTACACAGTCAGTTCCTAGAAGTTACATTGGTACCGTGCGAGGTGTCCGTGCCTCCTACGGGCTCGTTTGGGGGCTTGTTTGGGTTTTCACCCTTTAATGACCCGTTTTCAACTCTAAGTGTGATTTTTGCAAATTATCGTCATAATCTCAAATTAGGAGACCCGGGACTACGCGATCAGTTCCTACAAGTTACATTGGTCTCGTGCGAGGTGTTCCTACCTCCTACGGGGTCGTTTGGGGGCTGGTTTGGGTTTTCTCCCTTTAACGACCTGTTTTCAAGTTTAAGTGTGATTTTTTCAATTTATCGTCATACTCTCTAACCGAGAGACCCGGGACTACGCGGTCAGTTCCTACAAGTTACATTGGTCCTGTTTGAGGTGTTCGTGTCACCTATACGGGGTCGTTTGGGGGCTTGTTTGGGTTTTCACCCTTTAACGACCTGTTTTCAAGTCTAAGTGTTATTTCGGCAAATTATCATCATCATCTCAAATCGAGAGACCCGGGACTACGCGGTCCGTTCCTATAAGTTACATTGGTCCCGTGCGAGGTGTTCGTGTCTCCTACGGGGTCGTTTGGGGGCTGGTTTGGGTTTTCACTCTTTAACTGCCCGTTTTCAAGTCTAAGTGTGATTTTTGCAAATTATCATCATAATCTCAAATCGGGAGACTCGGGACTACGCGGTCAGTTCCTACAAGTTACATTGGTCCCGTGCGAGGTGTTCGTGTCACCTAAGGGGTCGTTTGGGAGCTGGTTTGGGTTTTCACCCTTTAACGGACTGTTTTCAAGTCTAAGTGTGATTTTTGCAAATTATCGTCATACTCTCTAACCGGGAGACCCGGGACTACGCGGTCAGTTCCTACAAGTACATTGGTCCCGTGCGAGGTGTTCGTGCCTCCTACGGGGTCGTTTGGGGGCTGGTTTGGGGTTTCAATCTTTAACGGCACATTTTCAAGTCTAAGTGTGATTTTTACAAATTATCGTCATAATCTCAAAGCGAGTGACCCGGGACTACGCGGTCAGTTGCTACAAGTTACATTGGTCCCATGCGAAGTGTTCCTGTCACCTAAGGGGTCGTTTGGGAGCTGGTTTGGGTTTTCACCCTTTAACGGCCTGTTTTCAAGTTTAAGAGTGATTTTTGAAAATTATCTTCATACTCTCTAACCGGGAGACCCGGGACTACGCGGTCAGTTCCTACAAGTTACATTGGTCCCGTGCGAGGTGTTCGTGTCACCTACGGGGTCGTTTGGGGACTGGTTTGGGTTTTCATCCTTTAACGACCTGTTTTCTAGTCTAAGTGTGATTTCAGAAAATTATTGTCATCATCTCAAACCGGGAGACCCGGGACTACGCGGTCAGTTCCTACAAGTTACATTGGTCCCGTGCGAGGTTTTCGTGCCTCCTACGGGGTCGATTGGGGGCTGGTTTTGGGTTTCACCCTTTAATGGCCCGTTTTCAAGTCTAAGTGTGATTTTTGCAAATTATCGTCATAATCTCAAACCGGGAGACCCGGGACTACGCGATCAGTTCCTACAAGTTACATTGGTCCCGTGCGAGGTGTTCGTGCTTCCTACGGGGTCGTTTGGGGGCAAGTTTGGGTTTTCAATCTTTAACGGCCCGTTTTCGAGTCTAAGAGTGATTTTTGCAAATTATCGTCATAATCTCTAACCGGGAGACCCGGGACTACGCGGTCAGTTCCTACAAGTTACATTTGTCCCGTGCGAGGTGTTCGAGCCTCCTACGGGGTCGTTTGGGGGCTAGTTTGCGTTTTCAACCTTTAACGGCCTGTTTTCAAGTTTAAGTATGATTTTAGCAAATTATCACCATACTCTCTAACCGAGAGACCCGGGATTACGCGGTCAGTTCCTACAAGTTACATTGGTCCCGTGCGAGGTGTTCGTGTCACCTACGGGGTCGTTTGGGAACTGGTTTGGGTTTTCACCCTTTAACGGCCTGTTTTCAAGTCTAAGTGTGATTTTTGCAAATTATCGTCATACTCTCTAACCGGGTGACCCGGGACTACGCGGTCAGTTCCTACAAGTTACATTGGTCCCGTGCGAGGTGTTCGTGCCTCCTACGGGGTCGTTTGGGGGCTAGTTTGGGTTTTCAAACTTTAACAGTCTATTTTCAAGTCTAAGTGTGATTTTCGCAAATTATCGTCATACTCTCTAAATGGGAGACCCGGGACTACGCGATCAGTTTCTATAAGTTACATTGGTCCCGTGCGAGGTGTTCGTGCCTCCTACAAGGTCGTTTGGGTGTTGGTTTGGGTTTTCAGCCTTTAACGGCCCGCTTTCAAGTCGAAGTGTGATTTTTGCAAATTATCATCATAATCTCAAATCGGGAGACCCGGGACTACGCAGTCAGTTCCTACAAGTTACATTGGTCCCGTGCTAGGTGTTCGTGCCTCCTACGAGGTCGTTCGGGGGCTGGTTTGGGTTTTCACCATTTAACGGCCCGTTTTCAAGTTTAAGTGTGATTTTTGCAAATTATCATCATACTCTCTAACCGAGAGACCCGGGACTACGCGATCAGTTCCTACTAGTTACAGGGGTCCCGTGTGAGGTGTTCGTGTCTCCTACGGGGTCGTTTGGGTGCTGGTTTGGGTTTTCACCCTTTAACGGCCCGTTCTCAAGTCTAAGTGTGATTTTTGAAAATTATCATCATAATCTCAAATCGGGAGACCCGGAACTACGCGGTCAATTCCTACAAGTTACATTGGTCCCGTGCGAGGTGTTCGTGTCACCTTCGGTGTCGTTTGGGGGCTGGTTTGGGTTATCACCCTTTAACGGCCTGTTTTCAAGTCTAAGTGTGATTTCTGCAAATTATCGTCATACTCTCTAACCGGGAGACCCGGGACTACGTGGTCAGTTCCTACAAGTTACATTGGTCCCGTGCGAGGTGTTCGCGCCTCCTACGAGGTCGTTTGGGGGTTGGTTTGGGTTTTCACCCTTTAACGGCCTATTTTCAAGTCTAAGTGTGATTTTGACAAATTATCGTCATACTCTCTAACGGGGAGACCCGAGACTACGCGGTCAGTTCCTACAAGTTACATTGGTCCCGTGCGAGGTGTTCGTGTCACCTACGGGGTCGTTTCGGTGCTAGTTTGGGTTTTCAGCCTTTAACGGCCTGTTTTCAAGTCTAAGTGTGATTTCGGCAAATTATCGTCATACTCTCTAACTGGGAGACCCGGGACTACGCGGTCAGTTTCTACAAGTTACATTGGTCCCGGGCGAGGTGTTCGTGCCTCCTACGGGGTCGTTTGGGGGCTGGTTTTGTTTTTCACCCTTTAACGGCCCGTTTTCAAGTCTAATTGTGATTTTTGCAAATTATCGTCATAATCGCTAACAGGGAGACCCGGGACTATGCGGTCAGTTCCTACAAGTTACATTGGTCCCGTGCGAGGTGTTCGTGCCTCCTACGGGGTCGTTTGGGGGCTGGTTTGGGTTTTCGAACTTTAACGGTCTGTTTTCATGTCTAAGTGTGATTTTCGCAAATTATCGTCATACTCTCTAAATGGGAGACCCGAGACTATGCGGTCAGTTCCTACAAGTTACATTGGTCCCGTGCGAGGTGTTCGTGCCTCCTACGGGGTCGTTTGGGGGATGGTTTGGGTTTTCACCCTTTAACGGCCCGTTTTAAAGTTTAAGTGTGATTTTTGCAAATGATCGTCATACTCTCTAACCGAGAGACCCGGGACTACGCGGTCAGTTCCTACAAGTTACATTGGTCCCGTGTGAGGTGTTCGTGTCACCTACGGGGTCGTTTAGGGGCCGGTTTGGGTTTTCACCCTTTAACGATCTGTTTTCAAGTCTAAGTGTGATTTTGGCAAATTATCGTCATCATCTCAAACTGAGAGACCCGGGACTACGCAGTCAGTTCCTAGAAGTTACATTGGTCCCGTGCGAGATGTCCGTGCCTCCTACGGGCTCGTTTGGGGGCTTGTTTGGGTTTTCACCCTTTAATGGCCCGTTTTCAACTCTAAGTGTGATTTTTGCAAATTATCGTCATAATCTCAAATTAGGAGACCCGGGACTACGCTGTCAGTTCCTACAAGTTACATTGGTCCCGTGCGAGGTGTTCCTACCTCCTACGGGGTCGTTTGGGGGCTAGTTTGGGTTTTCTCCCTTTAACGACCTGTTTTCAAGTTTAAGTGTGATTTTTTCAAATTATCGTCATACTCTCTAACCGAGAGACCCGGGACTACGCGGTCAGTTCCTACAAGTTACATTGGTCCTGTGTGAGGTGTTCGTGTCACCTATACGGGGTCGTTTGGGGGCTTGTTTGGGTTTTCACCCTTTAACGACCTGTTTTCAAGTCTAAGTGTTACTTCGGCAAATTATCAACATCATCTCAAATCGAGAGACCCGGGACTACGCGGTCCGTTCCTACAAGTTACATTGGTCCCGTGCGAGGTGTTCGTGCCTCCTACGGGGTCGTTTGGGGGCTGGTTTGGGTTTTCACCCTGTAACGGCCCGTTTTCAAGTCTAAGTGTGATTTTTGCAAATTATCATCATAATCTCAAATCGGGAGACTCGGGACTACGCGGTCTGTTCCTACAAGTTACATTGGTCCCGTGCGAGGTGTTCGTGTTACCTAAGGGGTCGTTTGGGAGCTGGTTTGGGTTTTCACCCTTTATAGGACTGTTTTCAAGTCTAAGTGTGATTTTTGCAAATTATCGTCATACTCTCTAACCGGGAGACCCGGGACTACGCGGTCAGTTCCTACAAGTACATTGGTCCCGTGCGAGGTGTTCGTGCCTCCTACGGGGTCGTTTGGGGGCTGGTTTGGGGTTTCACCCTTTAACGACACATTTTCAAGTCTAAGTGTGATTTTTGCAAATTATCGTAATAATCTCAAATCGAGTGACCCGGTACTACGCGGTCAGTTGCTACTAGTTACATTGGTCCCGTGCGAGGTGTTCGTGTCACCTACGGGGTCGTTTGGGGGCTGGTTTTGGTTTTCACCCTTTAACGGCCTGTTTTCAAGTCTAAGTATGATTTTTGCAAATTATCGTCATACTCTCTAACCGGGAGACCCGGGACTACGCGGTCAGTTCCTACAAGTTACATTGGTCCCATGCGAAGTGTTCCTGCCTCCTACGGGGTCCTTTGGTGGCTGGTTTGGGTTTTCACCCTTTAACGGCCTGTTTTCAAGTTTAAGAGTGATTTTTTCAAATTATCGTCATACTCTCTAACCGGGAGACCCGGGACTACGCGGTCAGTTCCTACAAGTTACATTGGTCCCGTGCGAGGTGTTCGTGTCACCTACGGGGTCGTTTGGGTTTTCATCCTTTAACGTCCTGTTTTCTAGTCTAAGTGTGATTTCAGAAAATTATTGTCATCATCTCAAACCGGGAGACCCGGGACTACGCGGTCAGTTCCTACAAGTTACATTGGTCCCGTGCGAGGTTTTCGTGCCTCCTACGGGGTCGATTGGGGGCTGGTTTTGGGTTTCACCCTTTAATGGCCCGTTTTCAAGTCTAAGTGTGATTTTTGCAAATTATCATCATAATCTCAAATTGGGAGACCCGGGACTACGCGGTCAGTTCCTACAAGTTACATTGGTCCCGTGCGAGGTGTTCGTGCCTCCTACGGGGTCGTTTGGGTGCTGGTTTGGGTTTTCACCCTTAACGGCCCGCTTTCAAGTCTAAGTGTGATTTTTGCAAATTATCATCATAATCTCAAATCGGGAGACCCGGAACTACGCGACAATTCCTACTAGTTACATTGGTCCCGTGCGAGGTGTTCGTGTCACCTTCGGTGTCGTTTGGGGGCTGGTTTGGGTTTTCACCCTTTAACGGCCTGTTTTCAAGTCTAAGAGTGATTTTTGCAAATTATCGTCATAATCTCTAACCGGGAGACCCGGGACTACGCGGTCAGTTCCTACAAGTTACATGTGTCCCGTGCGAGGTGTTCGAGAGTCCTACGGGGTCGTTTGGGGGCTAGTTTGCGTTTTCAACCTTTAAGGGCCTGTTTTCAAGTTTAATTATGATTTTAGCAAATTATCACCATACTCTCTAACCAAGAGACCCGGGATTACGCGGTCAGTTCCTACAAGTTACATTGGTCCCGTGCGAGGTGTTCGTGTCACCTACGGGGTCGTTTGGGAACTGGTTTGGGTTTTCACCCTTTAACGGCCTGTTTTCAAGTCTAAGTGTGATTTTTGCAAATTATCGTCATACTCTCTAACCGGGAGACCCGGGACTACGCGGTCAGTTCCTACAAGTTACATTGGTCCCGTGCGAGGTGTTCGTGTCACATACGGGGTCGTTTGGGTGCTGGTTTGGGGTTTCCTCCTCTAACGGTCCGTTTTCAAGTCTAAGTGTGATTTTTGCAAATTATCGTCGTAATCTCAAATCGGGAGACCCGGGACTACGCGGTCAGTTCCTACAAGTTACATTGGTCCCGTGTGAGGTGTTCGTGTCACCTACGGGGTCGTTTGGGGACTGGTTTGGGTTTTCACCCTTTAACGGCCTGTTTTCAAGTCTAATTGTGTTTTTTGCAAATTATCGTCATACTCTCTAACCGGGAGACCCGGGACTACGCGGTCAGCTCCTACAAGTTACATTGGTCTCGTGCGAGGTGTTCCTGCCTCCTACGGGGTCGTTTGGGGGCTTGTTTGGGTTTTCAGCCTTTAACGGCCTGTTTTCAAGTCTAAGTCAGATTTTGGCAAATTATCGTCATACTCTCTAACCGGGAGACCCGAGACTACGCGGTCAGTTCCTACAAGTTACATTGGTCCCGTACGAGGTGTTCGTGCCTCCTACGGGGTCGTTTGGGGGCTGGTTTGGGTTTTCACCCTTTAACGGCCCATTTTCAAGTCTAAGTGTGATTTTTGCAAATTATCGTCATAATCTCAAACCGGGAGACCCGGGACTACGCGGTCAGTTCCTACAAGTTACATTGGTCCCGTGCGAGGTGTTCGTGCCTCCCACGGGGTCGTTTGGGGGCTGGTTTGGGGTTTCCCCCTTTAACGACCCGTTTTCAAGTCTAAGTGTGACTTTTCTAAATTATCATCATAATCTCAAACCGAGAGACTCGGGACTACGTGGTCAGTTCCTACAAGTTACATTGGTCCCGTGCGAGGTGTTCGTGCCTCCTACGGGGTCGTTTAGGGGCTGGTTTGGGTTTTCAAACTTTAACGGTCTGTTTTCAAGTCTAAGTTTGATTTTCGTAAATTATCGTCATAATCTCTAAATGGGAGACCCGGGACTACGCGGTCAGTTTTTACAAGTTACATTGGTCCCGTGCGAGGTGTTCGTGCCTCCTACGGGGTTGTTTGGGTGCTGGTTTGGGTTTTCACCCTTTAACGGCCCGTTTTCACGTCTAAGTGTGATTTTTGCAAATTATCGTCATAATATCAAATCGGGAGACCCGGGACTACGCGATCAGTTCCTACAAGTTACATTGGTCCCATGCGAGGTGTTCGTGTCACCTACGGGGTCGTTTGGGGGCTAGTTTGCGTTTTTAACGTTTAACGGCCTTTTTTGAAGTTTAAGTGTGATTTTGGCAAATTATCGTCATACTCTCTAATCGGGAGACCTGAGATTACGCGGTCAGTTCCTACAAGTTACATTGGTCCCGTACGAGGTGTTCGTGCCTCCGACGGGGTCGTTTGGTGGCTTGTTTGGGTTTTCACCCTTTAACGGTCCGTTTTCAAGTCTAAGGTGATTTTTGCAAATTATCATCATAATTTCAAACCGGGAGACCCGGGACTACGCGGTCAGTTCCTACAAGTTACATTGGTCCCGTGCGAGGTGTTCGTGCCTCCTACGGGGTCATTTTGGGGCTGGTTTGGGGTTTCCCCCTCTAACGGCCCGTTTTCAAGTCTAAGTGTGATTTTTGCAAATTATCATCATAATATCTAACCGGGAGACCCGGGACTACGCGGTCAGTTCCTACAAGTTAAATTGGTCCCGTGCGAGGTGTTCGTGCCTCCTACGGGGTCGTTTGGGGGCTAGTTTGGGTTTTCAAACTTTAACGGTCTGTTTTCAAGTCTAATTGTGATTTTTGCAAATTATCGTCATACTCTCTAAATGGGAGACCCGGGACTACGCGGTCAGTTTCTACAAGTTATATTGGTCCCGTGCGAGGTGTTTGTGCCTCCTACGGGGTCGTTTGGTTGCTGGTTTGGGTTTTCACCCTTTAACGGCCCGCTTTCAAGTCTAAGTGTGATTTTTGCAAATTATCATCATAATCTCAAATCGGGAGACTCGGGACTACGCGGTCAGTTCCTACAAGTTACATTGGTCCCGTGCGAGGTGTTCGTGCCTCCTACGGGGTCGTTTGGGGGTTGGCTTGGGTTCTCACCATTTAACGGCCCGTTTTCAAGTTTAAGAGTGATTTTTGCAAATTGTCATCATACTCTCTAACCGAGAGACCCGGGACTACGCGGTCAGTTCCTACAAGTTACATTGGTCCCGTGTGAGGTGTTCGTGTCTCCTACGGGGTCGTTTGGGTTTTCACCCTTTAACGGCCCGTTTTCATGTCTAAGTGTGATTTTTGAAAATTATCATCATAATCTCAAATCGGGAGACCCAGAACTACGCGGTCAATTCCTACAAGTTACATTGGTCCCGTGCGAGGTGTTCGTGTCACCTTCGGTGTCGTTTGGGGGCTGGTTTGGGTTTTCACCCTTTAACGGCCTGTTTTCAAGTCTAAGTGTGATTTTTGCAAATTATCGTCATACTCTCTAATCGGGAGACCCGGGACTACGCGGTCAGTTCCTACAAGTTACATTGGTCCCGTGCGAGGTGTTCGTGCCTCCTACGAGGTCGTTTGGGGGTTGGTTTGGGTTTTCACCCTTTAACGGCCTGTTTTCAACTCTAAGTGTGATTTCGGAAAATTATCTTCATACTCTCTAACCGGGAGACCCAAGACTACGCGGTCAGTTCCTACAAGTTACATTGGTCCCGTGCGAGGTGTTCGTGTCACATACGGGGTCGTTTGGGTGCTAGTTTGGGTTTTAAGCCTTTAACGGCCTGTTTTCAAGTCTAAGTGTGATTTCGGCAAATTATCGTCATACTCTCTAACTGGGAGACCTGGGATTACGCGGTCAGTTCCTACAAGTTACATTGGTCCCGTGCGAGGTGTTTTTGCCTCCTACGGGGTCGTTTGGGGGCAGGTTTTTTTTTCTCCCTTTAACGGCCCGTTTTCAAGTTTAAGAGTTATTTTTGCAATGTATCGTCATACTCTCTAACCGGGAGACCCGAGACTACGCGGTCAGTTCCCACAAGTTACATTGGTCCCGTGCGAGGTGTTCGTGTCACCTACGGGGTCGTTTGGAAGCTGGTTTGGGTTTTCAGCCTTTAACGACCTGTTTTCTAGTCTAAGTGTGATTTCAGCAAATTATTGTCATCATCTCAAATCGGGAGACACGGGACTACCCGGTCAGTTCCTACAAGTTACATTGGTCCCGTGCGAGGTTTTCGTGCCTCCTACGGGGTCGATTTTGGGCTGGTTTTGGGTTTCACCCTTTAACGGCCCGTTTTCAAGTCTAAGTGTGATTTTTGCAAATTATCGTCATAATCTCAAACCGGGAGACCCGGGACTGCGCAATCAGTTCCTATAAGTTACATTGGTCCCGTGCGAGGTGTTTGTGCTTCCTACGGGGTCGTTTGGGGGCAAGTATGGGTTTTCAACCTTTAACGGCCCGTTTTCAAGTCTAAGAGTGATTTTTGCAAATTATCGTCATAATCTCTAACCGGGAGACCCAGGACTACGCGATCAGTTCCTACAAGTTATATTTGTCCCGTGTGAGGTGTTCGAGCCTCCTACGGGGTCGTTTGGGGGCTAGTTTGCGTTTTCAACCTTTAATGGCCTGTTTTCAAGTTTAAGTATGATTTTGGCAAATTATCATCATACTCTCTAACCGAGAGACCCGGGATTACGCAATCAGTTCCTACAAGTTACATTGGTCCCGCGCGAGGTGTTCGTGTCACCTACGGGGTCGTTTGGGAACTGGTTTGGGTTTTCACCCTTTAACGGCCTGTTTTCAAGTCTAATTATGATTTTTGCAAATTATCGTCATACTCTCTAACCGGGAGACCCGGGACTACGCGGTCAGCTCCTACAAGTTACATTGGTCCCGTGCGAGGTGTTCCTGCCTCCTACGGGGTCGTTTTGGGGCTGGTTTGGGTTTTCAGCCTTTAACGGCCTGTTTTCAAGTCTAAGTGTGATTTCGGTAAATTATCATCATACTCTCTAACCGGGAGACCCAAGACTACACGTTCAGTTCCTACAAGTTACATTGGTCCTGTGCGAGGTGTTCGTGCCTCCTACGGGGTCGTTTGGGGGCTGGTTTGGGTTTTCACCCTTTAACGGCCCGTTTTCAAGTCTAAGTGTGATTTTTGCAAATTATCATCATAATCTCAAACCGGGAGACCCGGGACTACGCGGTCAGTTCCTACAAGTTACATTGGTCCCGTGCGAGGTGTCCGTGCCTCCTACGGGGTCGTTTGGGGGCTGGTTTGGGGTTTCTCCCTTTAACGACCCGTTTTCAAGTCTAAGTGTGACTTTTGCAAATTATCATCATAATCTCAAATCGGGAGACTCGGGACTACGCGTTCAGTTCCTACAAGTTACATTGGTCCCGTGCGAGGTGTTCGTGCCTCCTACGGGGTCGTTTGGGGGCTGGTTTGGGTTTTCAAACTTTAACGGTCTGTTTTCAAGTCTAAGTGTGATTTTCGCAAATTATCGTCATACTCTCTAAATGGGAGAACCGGGACAACGCGGTCAGTTTCTACAAGTTACATTGGTCCCGTGCGAGGTGTTCGTGCCTCCTACGGGGTTGTTTGGGTGCTGGTTTGGGTTTTCACGCTTTAACGGCCCGTTTTCAAGTCTAAGTGTGATTTTTGCAAATTATCGTCATAATATCAAATCGGGAGACCCGGGACTACGCGATCAGTTCCTACAAGTTACATTGGTCCCGTGCGAGGTGTTCTTGTCACCCACGGGGTCGTTTGGGGGCTGGTTTTGGTTTTCAGCCTTTAACGGCCTGTTTTCAAGTCTAAGTGTGATTTCGGAAAATTATCAACATCATCTCAAACTGAGAGACCCGGGACTACGCGGTCAGTTCCTACAAGTTACATTGGTCCCGTGCGAGGTGTTCGTGCTTCCTTCGGGGTCGTTTGGGTGCTGGTTTGGGTTTTCACCCTTTAACGGCCCGCTTTCAAGTCTAAGTGTGATTTTTACAAATTATCATCATAATCTCAAATCGGGAGACCCGGGACTACGCGGTCAGTTCCTACAAGTTACATTGGTCCCGTTCGAGGTGTTCGTGCCTCCTACGGGGTCGTTTGGGGGTTGGCTTGGGTTCTCACCATTTAACGGCCCGTTTTCAAGTTTAAGTGTGATTTTTGCAAATTATCATCATACTCTCTAACCGAGAGACCCGGGACTACGCGGTCTGTTCCTACAAGTTACATTGGTCCCGTGTGAGGTGTTCGTGTCTCCTACGGGGTCGTTTGGGTGCTGGTTTGGGTTTTCACCCTTTAACGGCCCGTTTTCAAGTCTAAGTGTGATTTTTGAAAATTATCATCATAATCTCAAATCGGGAGACCCGGAACTACGCGGTCAATTCCTACAAGTTACATTGGTCCCGTGCGAGGTGTTCGTGTCACCTTCGGTGTCGTTTGGGGGCTGGTTTGGGTTTTCACCCTTTAACGGCCTGTTTTCAAGTCTAAGTGTGATTTTTGCAAATTATCGTCATACTCTCTAATCGGGGGACCCGGGACTACGCGGTCAGTTCCTACAAGTTACATTGGTCCCGTGCGAGGTGTTCGTGCCTCCTACGAGGTCGTTTGGGGGTTGGTTTGGGTTTTCACCCTTTAACGGCCTGTTTTCAAGTCTAAGTGTGATTTTTGCAAATTATCGTCATACTCTCTAACCGGGAGACCCGGGACTACGCGGTCAGTTCCTACAAGTTACATTGGTCCCGTGCGAGGTGTTCGTGTCACATACGGGGTCGTTTGGGTGCTAGTTTGGGTTTTTAGGCTTTAACGGCCTGTTTTCAAGTCTAAGTGTGATTTCGGCAAATTATCGTCATACTCTCTAACTGGGAGACCCGGGATTACGCGGTCAGTTCCTACAAGTTACATTGGTCCCGTGCGAGGTGTTTTTGCCTCCTACGGGGTCGTTTGGGGGCTGGTTTTGTTTTTCACCCTTTAACGGCCCGTTTTCAAGTTTCAGAGTGATTTTTGCAAATGATCGTCATACTCTCTAACCGGGAGACCCGAGACTACGCGGTCAGTTCCTACAAGTTACATTGGTCCCGTGCGAGGTGTTCGTGTCACCTACGGGGTCGTTTGGGTGCTGGTTTGGGTTTTCAGCCTTTAACGACCTGTTTTCTAGTCTAAGTGTGATTTCAGCAAATTATTGTCATCATCTCAAATCGGGAGACACGGGACTACGCGGTCAGTTCCTACAAGTTACATTGGTCCCGTGCGAGGTTTTCGTGCCTCCTACGGGGTCGATTTTGGGCTGGTTTTGGGTTTCACCCTTTAACGGCCCGTTTTCAAGTCTAAGTGTGATTTTTGCAAATTATCGTCATAATCTCAAATCGGGAGACCCGGGACTGCGCAATCAGTTCCTACAAGTTACATTGGTCCCGTGCGAGGTGTTCGTGCTTCCTACGGGGTCGTTTGGGGGCAAGTATGGGTTTTCAACCTTTAACGGCCCATTTTCAAGTCTAAGAGTGATTTTTGCAAATTATCGTCATAATCTCTAATCGGGAGACCCAGGACTACGCGATCAGTTCCTACAAGTTACATTTGTCCCGTGTGAGGTGTTCGAACCTCCTACGGGGTCGTTTGGGGGCTAGTTTAAGTTTTCAACATTTAATGGCCTGTTTTCAAGTTTAAGTATGATTTTGGCAAATTATCATCATACTCTCTAACCGAGAGACCCGGGATTACGCGGTCAGTTCCTACAAGTTACATTGGTCCCGCGCGAGGTGTTCGTGTCACCTACGGGGTCGTTTGGGAACTGGTTTGGGTTTTCACCCTTTAACGGCCTGTTTTCAAGTCTAATTATGATTTTTGCAAATTACCGTCATACTCTCTAACTGGGAGACCCGGAACTACGCGGTCAGCTCCTACAAGTTACATTGGTCCCGTGCGAGGTGTTCCTGCCTCCTACGGGGTCGTTTGGGGGCTGGTTTGGGTTTTCAGCCTTTAACGGCCTCTTTTCAAGTCTAAGTGTGATTTCGTTAAAATAATCATCATACTCTCTAACCGGGAGAACCGAGACTACGCGTTCAGTTCCTACAAGTTACATTGGTCCCGTGCGAGGTGTTCGTGCCTCCTACGGGGTCGTTTGGGGGCTGGTTTGGGTTTTCAACCTTTAACGGCCCGTTTTCAAGTCTAAGTGTGATTTTTGCAAATTATCGTCATAATCTCAAACCGGGAGACCCGGGACTACGCGGTCAGTTCCTACAAGTTACATTGGTCCCGTGCGAGGTGTTCGTGCCTCCTACGGGGTCGTTTGGGGGATGGTTTGGGGTTTCCCCCTTTAACGACCCGTTTTCAAGTCAAAGTGTGACTTTTGCAAATTATCATCATAATGTCAAACCGGGAGACTCGGGACTACGCGTTCAGTTCCTACAAGTTACATTGGTCCCGTGCGAGGTGTTCGTGCCTCCTACGGGGTCGTTTGGGGACTGGTTTGGGTTTTCAAACTTTAACGGTCTGTTTTCAAGTCTAAGTGTGATTTTCGCAAATTATCGTCATACTCTCTAAATGGGAGACCCGGGACTACGCGGTCAGTTTCTACAAGTTACATTGGTCCCGTGCGAGGTGTTCGTGCCTCCTACGGGGTTGTTTGGGTGCTGGTTTGGGTTTTCACGCTTTAACGGCCCGTTTTCAAGTCTAAGTGTGATTTTTGCAAATTATCGTCATAATATCAAATCGGGAGACCCGGGACTACGCGATCAGTTCCTACAAGTTACATTTGTCCCGTGCGAAGTGTTCGTGTCACCCACGGGGTCGTTTGGGGGCAGGTTTTGGTTTTCAGCCTTTAACGGCCTGTTTTCAAGTCTAAGTGTGATTTCGGAAAATTATCAACATCATCTCAAACCGAGAGACCCGGGACTACGCGGTCAGTTCCTACAAGTTACATTGGTCCCGTGCGAGGTGTTCGTGTCACCCACGGGGTCGTTTGGGGGCTGGTTTTGGTTTTCAGCCTTTAACGGCCTGTTTTCAAGTCTAAGTGTGATTTCGGAAAATTATCAACATCATCTCAAACTGAGAGACCCGGGACTACGCGGTCAGTTCCTACAAGTTACATTGGTCCCGTGCGAGGTGTTCGTGCTTCCTTCGGGGTCGTTTGGGTGCTGGTTTGGGTTTTCACCCTTTAACGGCCCGCTTTCAAGTCTAAGTGTGATTTTTACAAATTATCATCATAATCTCAAATCGGGAGACCCGGGACTACGCGGTCAGTTCCTACAAGTTACATTGGTCCCGTTCGAGGTGTTCGTGCCTCCTACGGGGTCGTTTGGGGGTTGGCTTGGGTTCTCACCATTTAACGGCCCGTTTTCAAGTTTAAGTGTGATTTTTGCAAATTATCATCATACTCTCTAACCGAGAGACCCGGGACTACGCGGTCTGTTCCTACAAGTTACATTGGTCCCGTGTGAGGTGTTCGTGTCTCCTACGGGGTCGTTTGGGTGCTGGTTTGGGTTTTCACCCTTTAACGGCCCGTTTTCAAGTCTAAGTGTGATTTTTGAAAATTATCATCATAATCTCAAATCGGGAGACCCGGAACTACGCGGTCAATTCCTACAAGTTACATTGGTCCCGTGCGAGGTGTTCGTGTCACCTTCGGTGTCGTTTGGGGGCTGGTTTGGGTTTTCACCCTTTAACGGCCTGTTTTCAAGTCTAAGTGTGATTTTTGCAAATTATCGTCATACTCTCTAATCGGGGGACCCGGGACTACGCGGTCAGTTCCTACAAGTTACATTGGTCCCGTGCGAGGTGTTCGTGCCTCCTACGAGGTCGTTTGGGGGTTGGTTTGGGTTTTCACCCTTTAACGGCCTGTTTTCAAGTCTAAGTGTGATTTTTGCAAATTATCGTCATACTCTCTAACCGGGAGACCCGGGACTACGCGGTCAGTTCCTACAAGTTACATTGGTCCCGTGCGAGGTGTTCGTGTCACATACGGGGTCGTTTGGGTGCTAGTTTGGGTTTTTAGGCTTTAACGGCCTGTTTTCAAGTCTAAGTGTGATTTCGGCAAATTATCGTCATACTCTCTAACTGGGAGACCCGGGATTACGCGGTCAGTTCCTACAAGTTACATTGGTCCCGTGCGAGGTGTTTTTGCCTCCTACGGGGTCGTTTGGGGGCTGGTTTTGTTTTTCACCCTTTAACGGCCCGTTTTCAAGTTTCAGAGTGATTTTTGCAAATGATCGTCATACTCTCTAACCGGGAGACCCGAGACTACGCGGTCAGTTCCTACAAGTTACATTGGTCCCGTGCGAGGTGTTCGTGTCACCTACGGGGTCGTTTGGGTGCTGGTTTGGGTTTTCAGCCTTTAACGACCTGTTTTCTAGTCTAAGTGTGATTTCAGCAAATTATTGTCATCATCTCAAATCGGGAGACACGGGACTACGCGGTCAGTTCCTACAAGTTACATTGGTCCCGTGCGAGGTTTTCGTGCCTCCTACGGGGTCGATTTTGGGCTGGTTTTGGGTTTCACCCTTTAACGGCCCGTTTTCAAGTCTAAGTGTGATTTTTGCAAATTATCGTCATAATCTCAAATCGGGAGACCCGGGACTGCGCAATCAGTTCCTACAAGTTACATTGGTCCCGTGCGAGGTGTTCGTGCTTCCTACGGGGTCGTTTGGGGGCAAGTATGGGTTTTCAACCTTTAACGGCCCATTTTCAAGTCTAAGAGTGATTTTTGCAAATTATCGTCATAATCTCTAATCGGGAGACCCAGGACTACGCGATCAGTTCCTACAAGTTACATTTGTCCCGTGTGAGGTGTTCGAACCTCCTACGGGGTCGTTTGGGGGCTAGTTTAAGTTTTCAACATTTAATGGCCTGTTTTCAAGTTTAAGTATGATTTTGGCAAATTATCATCATACTCTCTAACCGAGAGACCCGGGATTACGCGGTCAGTTCCTACAAGTTACATTGGTCCCGCGCGAGGTGTTCGTGTCACCTACGGGGTCGTTTGGGAACTGGTTTGGGTTTTCACCCTTTAACGGCCTGTTTTCAAGTCTAATTATGATTTTTGCAAATTACCGTCATACTCTCTAACTGGGAGACCCGGAACTACGCGGTCAGCTCCTACAAGTTACATTGGTCCCGTGCGAGGTGTTCCTGCCTCCTACGGGGTCGTTTGGGGGCTGGTTTGGGTTTTCAGCCTTTAACGGCCTCTTTTCAAGTCTAAGTGTGATTTCGTTAAAATAATCATCATACTCTCTAACCGGGAGAACCGAGACTACGCGTTCAGTTCCTACAAGTTACATTGGTCCCGTGCGAGGTGTTCGTGCCTCCTACGGGGTCGTTTGGGGGCTGGTTTGGGTTTTCAACCTTTAACGGCCCGTTTTCAAGTCTAAGTGTGATTTTTGCAAATTATCGTCATAATCTCAAACCGGGAGACCCGGGACTACGCGGTCAGTTCCTACAAGTTACATTGGTCCCGTGCGAGGTGTTCGTGCCTCCTACGGGGTCGTTTGGGGGATGGTTTGGGGTTTCCCCCTTTAACGACCCGTTTTCAAGTCTAAGTGTGACTTTTGCAAATTATCATCATAATCTCAAACCGGGAGACTCGGGACTACGCGTTCAGTTCCTACAAGTTACATTGGTCCCGTGCGAGGTGTTCGTGCCTCCTACGGGGTCGTTTGGGGACTGGTTTGGGTTTTCAAACTTTAACGGTCTGTTTTCAAGTCTAAGTGTGATTTTCGCAAATTATCGTCATACTCTCTAAATGGGAGACCCGGGACTACGCGGTCAGTTTCTACAAGTTACATTGGTCCCGTGCGAGGTGTTCGTGCCTCCTACGGGGTTGTTTGGGTGCTGGTTTGGGTTTTCACGCTTTAACGGCCCGTTTTCAAGTCTAAGTGTGATTTTTGCAAATTATCGTCATAATATCAAATCGGGAGACCCGGGACTACGCGATCAGTTCCTACAAGTTACATTTGTCCCGTGCGAAGTGTTCGTGTCACCCACGGGGTCGTTTGGGGGCTGGTTTTGGTTTTCAGCCTTTAACGGCCTGTTTTCAAGTCTAAGTGTGATTTCGGAAAATTATCAACATCATCTCAAACCGAGAGACCCGGGACTACGCGGTCAGTTCCTACAAGTTACATTGGTCCCGTGCGAGGTGTTCGTGCTTCTTTCGGGGTCGTTTGGGGCATGTTTGGGTTTTCAACCTTTAACGGCCCATTTTCAAGTCTAAGAGTGATTTTTGCAAATTATCGTCATACTCTCTAACCGGGAGACCCGAGACTACGCGGTCAGTTCCTACATGTTACATTGGTCCCGTGCGAGGTGTTCGTTCCTCCTACGAGGTCGTTTGGGGGCTAGTTTGCGTTTTCAACCTTTAACGGCCTTTTTTCAAGTTTAAGTGTGATTTTGGCAAATTATCGTCATACTCTCTAATCGGGAAACCTGAGATTACGCGGTCAGTTCCTACAAGTTACATTGTTCCCGTACGAGGTGTTCGTGCCTCCTACGGGGTCGTTTGGGGGCTTGTTTGAGTTTTCACCCTTTAACGGCCCGTTTTAAAGTCTAAGAGTGATTTTTGCAAATTATCGTCATAATATCAAACCGGGAGACCCGAGACTACGCGGTCAGTTCCTACAAGTTACATTGGTCCCGGGCGAGGTGTTCGTGCCTCCGACGGGGTCGTTTGGGGGCTGGTTTTGTTTTTCACCCTTTAACGGCCCGTTTTCAAGTCTAATTGTGATTTTTGCAAATTATCGTCATAATCTCTAACAGGGAGACCCGGGACTACGCGGTCAGTTCCTACAAGTTACATTGGTCCCGTGCGAGGTGTTCGTGCCTCCTACGGGGTCGTTTGGGGGCTGGTTTGGGTTTTCGAACTTTAACGGTCTGTTTTCATGTCTAAGTGTGATTTTCGCAAATTATCGTCATACTCTCTAAATGGGAGACCCGAGACTATGCGTTCAGTTCCTACAAGTTACATTGGTCCCGTGCGAGGTGTTCGTGCCTCCTACGGGGTCGTTTGGGGGATGGTTTGGGTTTTCACCCTTTAACGGCCCGTTTTAAAGTTCAAGTGTGATTTTTGCAAATGATCATCATACTCTCTAACCGAGAGACCCGGGACTACGCGGTCAGTTCCTACAAGTTACATTGGTCCTGTGTGAGGTGTTCGTGTCACCTACGGGGTCGTTTGGGGGCCGGTTTTGGTTTTCACCCTTTAACGATCTGCTTTCAAGTCTAAGTGTGATTTTGGCAAATTATCGTCATCATCTCAAACTGAGAGACCCGGGACTACGCAGTCAGTTCCTAGAAGTTACATTGGTCCCGTGCGAGGTGTCCGTGCCTCCTACGAGCTCGTTTTGGGGCTTGTTTGGGTTTTCACCCTTTAATGGCCCGTTTTCAACTCTAAGTGTGATTTTTGCAAATTATCCTCATAATCTCAAATTAGGAGACCCGGGACTACGCGGTCAGTTCCTACAAGTTACATTGGTCCCGTGCGAGGTGTTCCAACCTCCTACGGGGTCGTTTGGGGGCTTGTTTGGGTTTTCTCCCTTTAACGACCTGTTTTCAAGTTTAAGTGTGATTTTTTCAAATTATCGTCATACTCTCTAACCGAGAGACCCGGGACTACGCGGTCAGTTCCTACAAGTTACATTGGTCCTGTGTGAGGTGTTCGTGTCACCTATACGGGGTCGTTTGGGGGCTTGTTTGGGTTTTCACCCTTTAACGACCTGTTTTCAAGTCTAAGTGTTATTTCGGCAAATTATCATCATCATCTCAAATCGAGAGACCCGGGACTACGCGGTCCGTTCCTACAAGTTACATTGGTCCCGTGCGAGGTGTTCGTGCCTCCTACGGGGTCGTTTGAGGGCTGGTTTGGGTTTTCACCCTTTAACGGCCCGTTTTCAAGTCTAAGTGTGATTTTTGCAAATTATCGTCATAATATCAAATCGGGAGACCCGGGACTAGGCGATCAGTTCCTACAAGTTACATTGGTCCCGTGCGAGGTGTTCGTGTCACCCACGGGGTCGTTTGGGGGCTGGTTTTGGTTTTCAGCCTTTAACGGCCTGTTTTCAAGTCTAAGTGTGATTTCGGAAAATTATCAACATCATCTCAAACCGAGAGACCCGGGACTACGCGGTCAGTTCCTATAAGTTACATTGGTCCCGTGCGAGGTGTTCGTGCTTCTTTCGGGGTCGTTTGGGGCATGTTTGGGTTTTCAACCTTTAACGGCCCATTTTCAAGTCTAAGAGTGATTTTTGCAAATTATCGTCATACTCTCTAACCGGGAGACCCGAGACTACGCGGTCAGTTCCTACATGTTACATTGGTCCCGTGCGAGGTGTTCGTTCCTCCTACGGGGTCGTCTGGGGGCTAGTTTGCGTTTTCAACCTTTAACGGCCTTTTTTCAAGTTTAAGTGTCATTTTGGCAAATTATCGTCATACTCTCTAATCGGGAAACCTGAGATTACGCGGTCAGTTCCTACAAGTTACATTGGTCCCGTACGAGGTGTTCGTGCCTCCTACGGGGTCGTTTGGGGGCTTGTTTGGGTTTTCACCCTTTAACGGCCCGTTTTAAAGTCTAAGAGTGATTTTTGCAAATTATCGTCATAATCTCAAACCGGGAGACCCGAGACTACGCGGTCAGTTCCTACAAGTTACATTGGTCCCGTACGAGGTGTTCGTGCCTCCTACGGGGTCGTTTGGGGTTTCCCCCTCTAACGGCCCGTTTTCAAGTCTAAGTGTGATTTTTGCAAATTATCATCATAATATCTAACCAGGAGACCCGGGACTGTGCGGGCAGTTCCTACAGGTTACATTGGTCCCGTGCGAGGTGTTCGTGCCTCCTACGGGGTCGTTTGGGGGCTAGTTTGGGTTTTCAAACTTTAACGGTCCGTTTTCAAGTCTAAGTGTGATTTTTGCAAATTATCATCATAATATCTAACCGGGAGACCCGGGATTACGCGGTCAGTTCCTACAAGATACATTGGTCCCGTGTGAGGTGTTCGTGTCTCCTACGGGGTCGTTTGGGTGCTGGTTTGGGTTTTCACCCTTTAACGGCCCGTTTTCAAGTCTAAGTGTGATTTTTTAAAATTATCATCATAATCTCAAATCGGGAGACCCGAAACTACGCTGTCAATTCCTACAAGTTACATTGGTCCCGTGCGAGGTGTTCGTGTCACCTTCGGTGTCGTTTGGGGGCTGGTTTGGGTTTTCAACCTTTAACGGCCTGTTTTCAAGTCTAAGTGTGATTTTTAAAAATTATCGTCATACTCTCTAACCGGGAGACTCGGGACTACGCGGTCAGTTCCTACAAGTTACATTGGTCCCGTGCGAGGTGTTCGTGTCACATACGGTGTCGTTTGGGTGCTAGTTAGGGTTTTTAACCTTTAACGGCCTCTTTTCAAGTTTAAGTGTGATTTCGGTAAATTATCGTCATACTCTCTAACTGGGAGACCCGAGATTACGCGGTCAGTTCCTACAAGTTACATTGGTCCCGTGCGAGGTGTTCGTGCCTCCTACGGGGTCGTTTGGGGGTTGGTTTTGTTTTTCACCCTTTAACGGCTCGTTTTCAAGTCTAATTGTGATTTTTGCAAATTATCGTTATAATCTCTAACAGGGAGACCCGGGACTACGCGGTCAGTTCCTACAAGTTACATTGGTCCCGTGCGAGGTGTTCGTGCCTCCTACGGGGTCGTTTGGGGGCTGGTTTGGGGTTTCCCCCTCTAACGGCCCGTTTTCAAGTCTAAGTGTGATTTTTGCAAATTATCGTCATAATATCTAACCGGGAGACCCGGGACTACGCGGTCAGTTCCTACAAGTTACATTGGTCCCGTGCGAGGTGTTCGTGTCACCTACGGGGTCGTTTGGGTTTTCATCCTTTAACGTCCTGTTTTCTAGTCTAAGTGTGATTTCAGAAAATTATTGTCATCATCTCAAACCGGGAGACCCGGGACTACGCGGTCAGTTCCTACAAGTTACATTGGTCCCGTGCGAGGTTTTCGTGCCTCCTACGGGGTCGATTGGGGGCTGGTTTTGGGTTTCACCCTTTAATGGCCCGTTTTCAAGTCTAAGTGTGATTTTTGCAAATTATCATCATAATCTCAAATTGGGAGACCCGGGACTACGCGGTCAGTTCCTACAAGTTACATTGGTCCCGTGCGAGGTGTTCGTGCCTCCTACGGGGTCGTTTGGGTGCTGGTTTGGGTTTTCACCCTTTAACGGCCCGCTTTCAAGTATAAGTGTGATTTTTGCAAATTATCATCATAATCTCAAATCGGGAGACCCGGAACTACGCGGCAATTCCTACAAGTTACATTGGTCCCGTGCGAGGTGTTCGTGTCACCTTCGGTGTCGTTTGGGGGCTGGTTTGGGTTTTCACCCTTTAACGGCCTGTTTTCATGTTTAAGAGTGATTTTTGCAAATTATCGTCATAATCTCTAACCGGGAGACCCGGGACTACGCGGTCAGTTCCTACAAGTTACATTTGTCCCGTGCGAGGTGTTCGAGCCTCCTACGGGGTCGTTTGGGGGCTAGTTTGCGTTTTCAACCTTTAAGGGCCTGTTTTCAAGTTTAATTATGATTTTAGCAAATTATCACCATACTCTCTAACCAAGAGACCCGGGATTACGCGGTCAGTTCCTACAAGTTACATTGGTCTCGTGCGAGGTGTTCGTGTCACCTACGGGGTCGTTTGGGAACTGGTTTGGGTTTTCACCCTTTAACGGCCTGTTTTCAAGTCTAAGTGTGATTTTTGCAAATTATCGTCATACTCTCTAACCGGGAGACCCGGGACTACGCAGTCAGTTCCTACAAGTTACATTGGTCCCGTGCGAGGTGTTCGTGCCTCCTACGGGGTCGTTTCGGGGCTGGTTTGGGTTTTTAGCCTTTAACGGCCTGTTTTCAAGTCTAAGTGTGTTTTCGGCAAATTATCGTCATCATCTCAAACCGAGAGACCCGGGACTACGCGGTCAGTTCCTACAAGTTACATTGGTCCCGTGCGAGGTGTTCGTGCCTCCTACGGGGTCGTTTGGGGGCTGGTTTGGATTTTCACCCTTTAACGGCCCGTTTTCAAGTCTAAGTGTGATTTTTGCAAATTATCGTCGTAATCTCAAATCGGGAGACCCGGGACTACGCGGTCAGTTCCTACAAGTTACATTGGTCCCGTGTGAGGTGTTCGTGTCACCTACGGGGTCGTTTGGGGACTGGTTTGGGTTTTCACCCTTTAACGGCCTGTTTTCAAGTCTAATTGTGTTTTTTGCAAATTATCGTCATACTCTCTAACCGGGAGACCCGGGACTACGCGGTCAGCTCCTACAAGTTACATTGGTCTCGTGCGAGGTGTTCCTGCCTCCTACGGGGTCGTTTGGGGGCTTGTTTGGGTTTTCAGCCTTTAACGGCCTGTTTTCAAGTCTAAGTCAGATTTTGGCAAATTATCGTCATACTCTCTAACCGGGAGACCCGAGACTACGCGGTCAGTTCCTACAAGTTACATTGGTCCCGTACGAGGTGTTCGTGCCTCCTACGGGGTCGTTTGGGGGCTGGTTTGGGTTTTCACCCTTTAACGGCCCATTTTCAAGTCTAAGTGTGATTTTTGCAAATTATCGTCATAATCTCAAACCGGGAGACCCGGGACTACGCGGTCAGTTCCTACAAGTTACATTGGTCCCGTGCGAGGTGTTCGTGCCTCCCACGGGGTCGTTTGGGGGCTGGTTTGGGGTTTCCCCCTTTAACGACCCGTTTTCAAGTCTAAGTGTGACTTTTCTAAATTATCATCATAATCTCAAACCGAGAGACTCGGGACTACGTGGTCAGTTCCTACAAGTTACATTGGTCCCGTGCGAGGTGTTCGTGCCTCCTACGGGGTCGTTTAGGGGCTGGTTTGGGTTTTCAAACTTTAACGGTCTGTTTTCAAGTCTAAGTTTGATTTTCGTAAATTATCGTCATAATCTCTAAATGGGAGACCCGGGACTACGCGGTCAGTTTTTACAAGTTACATTGGTCCCGTGCGAGGTGTTCGTGCCTCCTACGGGGTTGTTTGGGTGCTGGTTTGGGTTTTCACCCTTTAACGGCCCGTTTTCACGTCTAAGTGTGATTTTTGCAAATTATCGTCATAATATCAAATCGGGAGACCCGGGACTACGCGATCAGTTCCTACAAGTTACATTGGTCCCGTGCGAGGTGTTCGTGTCACCTACGGGGTCGTTTGGGGGCTAGTTTGCGTTTTTAATGTTTAACGGCCTTTTTTGAAGTTTAAGTGTGATTTTGGCAAATTATCGTCATACTCTCTAATCGGGAGACCTGAGATTACGCGGTCAGTTCCTACAAGTTACATTGGTCCCGTACGAGGTGTTCGTGCCTCCGACGGGGTCGTTTGGGGGCTTGTTTGGGTTTTCACCCTTTAACGGTCCGTTTTCAAGTCTAAGGTGATTTTTGCAAATTATCATCATAATTTCAAACCGGGAGACCCGGGACTACGCGGTCAGTTCCTACAAGTGACATTGGTCCCGTGCGAGGTGTTCGTGCCTCCTACGGGGTCATTTTGGGGCTGGTTTGGGGTTTCCCCCTCTAACGGCCCGTTTTCAAGTCTAAGTGTGATTTTTGCAAATTATCATCATAATATCTAACCGGGAGACCCGGGACTACGCGGTCAGTTCCTACAAGTTAAATTGGTCCCGTGCGAGGTGTTCGTGCCTCCTACGGGGTCGTTTGGGGGCTAGTTTGGGTTTTCAAACTTTAACGGTCTGTTTTCAAGTCTAATTGTGATTTTTGCAAATTATCGTCATACTCTCTAAATGGGAGACCCGGGACTACGCGGTCAGTTTCTACAAGTTATATTGGTCCCGTGCGAGGTGTTCGTGCCTCCTACGGGGTCGTTTGGGTGCTGGTTTGGGTTTTCACCCTTTAACGGCCCGCTTTCAAGTCTAAGTGTGATTTTTGCAAATTATCATCATAATCTCAAATCGGGAGACTCGGGACTACGCGGTCAGTTCCTACAAGTTACATTGGTCCCGTGCGAGGTGTTCGTGCCTCCTACGGGGTCGTTTGGGGGTTGGCTTGGGTTCTCACCATTTAACGGCCCGTTTTCAAGTTTAAGTGTGATTTTTGCAAATTGTCATCATACTCTCTAACCGAGAGACCCGGGACTACGCGGTCAGTTCCTACAAGTTACATTGGTCCCGTGTGAGGTGTTCGTGTCTCCTACGGGGTCGTTTGGGTTTTCACCCTTTAACGGCCCGTTTTCATGTCTAAGTGTGATTTTTGAAAATTATCATCATAATCTCAAATCGGGAGACCCGGAACTACGCGGTCAATTCCTACAAGTTACATTGGTCCCGTGCGAGGTGTTCGTGTCACCTTCGGTGTCGTTTGGGGGCTGGTTTGGGTTTTCACCCTTTAACGGCCTGTTTTCAAGTCTAAGTGTGATTTTTGCAAATTATCGTCATACTCTCTAATCGGGAGACCCGGGACTACGCGGTCAGTTCCTACAAGTTACATTGGTCCCGTGCGAGGTGTTCGTGCCTCCTACGAGGTCGTTTGGGGGTTGGTTTGGGTTTTCACCCTTTAACGGCCTGTTTTCAACTCTAAGTGTGATTTCGGAAAATTATCTTCATACTCTCTAACCGGGAGACCCAAGACTACGCGGTCAGTTCCTACAAGTTACATTGGTCCCGTGCGAGGTGTTCGTGTCACATACGGGGTCGTTTGGGTGCTAGTTTGGGTTTTAAGCCTTTAACGGCCTGTTTTCAAGTCTAAGTGTGATTTCGGCAAATTATCGTCATACTCTCTAACTGGGAGACCTGGGATTACGCGGTCAGTTCCTACAAGTTACATTGGTCCCGTGCGAGGTGTTTTTGCCTCCTACGGGGTCGTTTGGGGGCAGGTTTTTTTTTCTCCCTTTAACGGCCCGTTTTCAAGTTTAAGAGTGATTTTTGCAATGTATCGTCATACTCTCTAACCGGGAGACCCGAGACTACGCGGTCAGTTCCCACAAGTTACATTGGTCCCGTGCGAGGTGTTCGTGTCACCTACGGGGTCGTTTGGAAGCTGGTTTGGGTTTTCAGCCTTTAACGACCTGTTTTCTAGTCTAAGTGTGATTTCAGCAAATTATTGTCATCATCTCAAATCGGGAGACACGGGACTACCCGGTCAGTTCCTACAAGTTACATTGGTCCCGTGCGAGGTTTTCGTGCCTCCTACGGGGTCGATTTTGGGCTGGTTTTGGGTTTCACCCTTTAACGGCCCGTTTTCAAGTCTAAGTGTGATTTTTGCAAATTATCATCATAATCTCAAACCGGGAGACCCGGGACTGACAATCAGTTCCTATAAGTTACATTGGTCCCGTGCGAGGTATTTGTGCTTCCTACGGGGTCGTTTGGGGGCAAGTATGGGTTTTCAACCTTTAACGGCCCGTTTTCAAGTCTAAGAGTGATTTTTGCAAATTATCGTCATAATCTCTAACCGGGAGACCCAGGACTACGCGATCAGTTCCTACAAGTTATATTTGTCCCGTGTGAGGTGTTCGAGCCTCCTACGGGGTCGTTTGGGGGCTAGTTTGCGTTTTCAACCTTTAATGGCCTGTTTTCAAGTTTAAGTATGATTTTGGCAAATTATCATCATACTCTCTAACCGAGAGACCCAAGATTACGCAATCAGTTCCTACAAGTTACATTGGTCCCGCGCGAGGTGTTCGTGTCACCTACGGGGTCGTTTGGGAACTGGTTTGGGTTTTCACCCTTTAACGGCCTGTTTTCAAGTCTAATTATGATTTTTGCAAATTACCGTCATACTCTCTAACTGGGAGACCCGGAACTACGCGGTCAGCTCCTACAAGTTACATTGGTCCCGTGCGAGGTGTTCCTGCCTCCTACGGGGTCGTTTGGGGGCTGGTTTGGGTTTTCAGCCTTTAACGGCCTCTTTTCAAGTCTAAGTGTGATTTCGGTAAATTATCGTCATACTCTCTAACCGGGAGACCCAAGACTACGCGTTCAGTTCCTACAAGTTACATTGGTCCCGTGCGAGGTGTTCGTGCCTCCTACGGGGTCGTTTGGGGGCTGGTTTGGGTTTTCACCCTTTAACGGCCCGTTTTCAAGTCTAAGTGTGATTTTTGCAAATTATCATCATAATCTCAAACCGGGAGACCCGGGACTACGCGGTCAGTTCCTACAAGTTACATTGGTCCCGTGCGAGGTGTTCGTGCCTCCTACGGGGTCGTTTGGGGGCTGGTTTGGGGTTTCTCCCTTTAACGACCCGTTTTCAAGTCTAAGTGTGACTTTTGCAAATTATCATCATAATCTCAAACCGGGAGACTCGGGACTACGCGTTCAGTTCCTACAAGTTACATTGGTCCCGTGCGAGGTGTTCGTGCCTCCTACGGGGTCGTTTGGGGGCTGGTTTGGGTTTTCAAACTTTAACGGTCTGTTTTCAAGTCTAAGTGTGATTTTCGCAAATTATCGTCATACTCTCTAAATGGGAGACCCGGGACAACGCGGTCAGTTTCTACAAGTTACATTGGTCCCGTGCGAGGTGTTCGTGCCTCCTACGGGGTTGTTTGGGTGCTGGTTTGGGTTTTCACGCTTTAACGACCCGTTTTCAAGTCTAAGTGTGATTTTTGCAAATTATCGTCATAATATCAAATCGGGAGACCCGGGACTACGCGATCAGTTCCTACAAGTTACATTGGTCCCGTGCGAGGTGTTCGTGTCACCCACGGGGTCGTTTGGGGGCTGGTTTTGGTTTTCAGCCTTTAACGGCCTGTTTTCAAGTCTAAGTGTGATTTCGGAAAATTATCAACATCATCTCAAACCGAGAGACCCGGGACTACGCGGTCAGTTCCTACAAGTTACATTGGTCCCGTGCGAGGTGTTCGTGCTTCCTTCGGGGTCGTTTGGGTGCTGGTTTGGGTTTTCACCCTTTAACGGCCCGCTTTCAAGTCTAAGTGTGATTTTTACAAATTATCATCATAATCTCAAATCGGGAGACCCGGGACTACGCGGTCAGTTCCTACAAGTTACATTGGTCCCGTTCGAGGTGTTCGTGCCTCCTACGGGGTCGTTTGGGGTTTGGCTTGGGTTCTCACCATTTAACGGCCCGTTTTCAAGTTTAAGTGTGATTTTTGCAAATTATCATCATACTCTCTAACCGAGAGACCCGGGACTACGCGGTCTGTTCCTACAAGTTACATTGGTCCCGTGTGAGGTGTTCGTGTCTCCTACGGGGTCGTTTGGGTGCTGGTTTGGGTTTTCACCCTTTAACGGCCCGTTTTCAAGTCTAAGTGTGATTTTTGAAAATTATCATCATAATCTCAAATCGGGAGACCCGGAACTACGCGGTCAATTCCTACAAGTTACATTGGTCCCGTGCGAGGTGTTCGTGTCACCTTCGGTGTCGTTTGGGGGCTGGTTTGGGTTTTCACCCTTTAACGGCCTGTTTTCAAGTCTAAGTGTGATTTTTTGCAAATTATCGTCATACTCTCTAATCGGGAGACCCGGGACTACTCGGTCAGTTCCTACAAGTTACATTGGTCCCGTGCGAGGTGTTCGTGCCTCCTACGAGGTCGTTTGGGGGTTGGTTTGGGTTTTCACCCTTTAACGGCCTGTTTTCAAGTCTAAGTGTGATTTTTGCAAATTATCGTCATACTCTCTAACCGGGAGACCCGGGACTACGCGGTCAGTTCCTACAAGTTACATTGGTCCCGTGCGAGGTGTTCGTGTCACATACGGGGTCGTTTGGGTGCTAGTTTGGGTTTTTAGGCTTTAACGGCCTGTTTTCAAATCTAAGTGTGATTTCGGCAAATTATCGTCATACTCTCTAACTGGGAGACCCGGGATTACGCGGTCAGTTCCTACAAGTTACATTGGTCCCGTGCGAGGTGTTTTTGCCTCCTACGGGGTCGTTTGGGGGCTGATTTTTGTTTTTCACCCTTTAACGGCCCGTTTTCAAGTTTCAGAGTGATTTTTGCAAATGATCGTCATACTCTCTAACCGGGAGACCCGAGACTACGCGGTCAGTTCCTACAAGTTACATTGGTCCCGTGCGAGGTGTTCGTGTCACCTACGGGGTCGTTTGGGTGCTGGTTTGGGTTTTCAGCCTTTAACGACCTGTTTTCTAGTCTAAGTGTGATTTCAGCAAATTATTGTCATCATCTCAAATCGGGAGACACGGGACTACGCGGTCAGTTCCTACAAGTTACATTGGTCCCGTGCGAGGTTTTCGTGCCTCCTACGGGGTCGATTTTGGGCTGGTTTTGGGTTTCACCCTTTAACGGCCCGTTTTCAAGTCTAAGTGTGATTTTTGCAAATTATCGTCATAATCTCAAATCGGGAGACCCGGGACTGCGCAATCAGTTCCTACAAGTTACATTGGTCCCGTGCGAGGTGTTCGTGCTTCCTACGGGGTCGTTTGGGGGCAAGTATGGGTTTTCAACCTTTAACGGCCCATTTTCAAGTCTAAGAGTGATTTTTGCAAATTATCGTCATAATCTCTAATCGGGAGACCCAGGACTACGCGATCAGTTCCTACAAGTTACATTTGTCCCGTGTGAGGTGTTCGAACCTCCTACGGGGCGTTTGGGGGCTAGTTTAAGTTTTCAACATTTAATGGCCTGTTTTCAAGTTTAAGTATGATTTTGGCAAATTATCATCATACTCTCTAACCGAGAGACCCGGGATTACGCGGTCAGTTCCTACAAGTTACATTGGTCCCGCGCGAGGTGTTCGTGTCACCTACGGGGTCGTTTGGGAACTGGTTTGGGTTTTCACCCTTTAACGGCCTGTTTTCAAGTCTAATTATGATTTTTGCAAATTACCGTCATACTCTCTAACTGGGAGACCCGGAACTACGCGGTCAGCTCCTACAAGTTACATTGGTCCCGTGCGAGGTGTTCCTGCCTCCTACGGGGTCGTTTGGGGGCTGGTTTGGGTTTTCAGCCTTTAACGGCCTCTTTTCAAGTCTAAGTGTGATTTCGTTAAAATAATCATCATACTCTCTAACCGGGAGAACCGAGACTACGCGTTCAGTTCCTACAAGTTACATTGGTCCCGTGCGAGGTGTTCGTGCCTCCTACGGGGTCGTTTGGGGGCTGGTTTGGGTTTTCAACCTTTAACGGCCCGTTTTCAAGTCTAAGTGTGATTTTTGCAAATTATCGTCATAATCTCAAACCGGGAGACCCGGGACTACGCGGTCAGTTCCTACAAGTTACATTGGTCCCGTGCGAGGTGTTCGTGCCTCCTACGGGGTCGTTTGGGGGATGGTTTGGGGTTTCCCCCTTTAACGACCCGTTTTCAAGTCTAAGTGTGACTTTTGCAAATTATCATCATAATCTCAAACCGGGAGACTCGGGACTACGCGTTCAGTTCCTACAAGTTACATTGGTCCCGTGCGAGGTGTTCGTGCCTCCTACGGGGTCGTTTGGGGACTGGTTTGGGTTTTCAAACTTTAACGGTCTGTTTTCAAGTCTAAGTGTGATTTTCGCAAATTATCGTCATACTCTCTAAATGGGAGACCCGGGACTACGCGGTCAGTTTCTACAAGTTACATTGGTCCCGTGCGAGGTGTTCGTGCCTCCTACGGGGTTGTTTGGGTGCTGGTTTGGGTTTTCACGCTTTAACGGCCCGTTTTCAAGTCTAAGTGTGATTTTTGCAAATTATCGTCATAATATCAAATCGGGAGACCCGGGACTAGGCGATCAGTTCCTACAAGTTACATTGGTCCCGTGCGAGGTGTTCGTGTCACCCACGGGGTCGTTTGGGGGCTGGTTTTGGTTTTCAGCCTTTAACGGCCTGTTTTCAAGTCTAAGTGTGATTTCGGAAAATTATCAACATCATCTCAAACCGAGAGACCCGGGACTACGCGGTCAGTTCCTACAAGTTACATTGGTCCCGTGCGAGGTGTTCGTGCTTCTTTCGGGGTCGTTTGGGGCATGTTTGGGTTTTCAACCTTTAACGGCCCATTTTCAAGTCTAAGAGTGATTTTTGCAAATTATCGTCATACTCTCTAACCGGGAGACCCGAGACTACGCGGTCAGTTCCCACAAGTTACATTGGTCCCGTGCGAGGTGTTCGTGTCACCTACGGGGTCGTTTGGAAGCTGGTTTGGGTTTTCAGCCTTTAACGACCTGTTTTCTAGTCTAAGTGTGATTTCAGCAAATTATTGTCATCATCTCAAATCGGGAGACACGGGACTACCCGGTGAGTTCCTACAAGTTACATTGGTCCCGTGCGAGGTTTTCGTGCCTCCTACGGGGTCGATTTTGGGCTGGTTTTGGGTTTCACCCTTTAACGGCCCGTTTTAAAGTCTAAGAGTGATTTTTGCAAATTATCGTCATAATATCAAACCGGGAGACCCGAGACTACGCGGTCAGTTCCTACAAGTTACATTGGTCCCGGGCGAGGTGTTCGTGCCTCCTACGGGGTCGTTTGGGGGCTGGTTTTGTTTTTCACCCTTTAACGGCCCGTTTTCAAGTCTAATTGTGATTTTTGCAAATTATCGTCATAATCTCTAACAGGGAGACCCGGGACTACGCGGTCAGTTCCTACAAGTTACATTGGTCCCGTGCGAGGTGTTCGTGCCTCCTACGGGGTCATTTGGGGGCTGGTTTGGGTTTTCGAACTTTAACGGTCTGTTTTCATGTCTAAGTGTGATTTTCGCAAATTATCGTCATACTCTCTAAATGGGAGACCCGAGACTATGCGGTCAGTTCCTACAAGTTACATTGGTCCCGTGCGAGGTGTTCGTGCCTCCTACGGGGTCGTTTGGGGGATGGTTTGGGTTTTCACCCTTTAACGGCCCGTTTAAAAGTTCAAGTGTGATTTTTGCAAATGATCATCATACTCTCTAACCGAGAGACCCGGGACTACGCGGTCAGTTCCTACAAGTTACATTGGTCCTGTGTGAGGTGTTCGTGTCACCTACGGGGTCGTTTGGGGGCCGGTTTTGGTTTTCACCCTTTAACGATCTGCTTTCAAGTCTAAGTGTGATTTTGGCAAATTATCGTCATCATCTCAAACTGAGAGACCCGGGACTACGCAGTCAGTTCCTAGAAGTTACATTGGTCCCGTGCGAGGTGTCCGTGCCTCCTACGGGCTCGTTTGGGGGCTTGTTTGGGTTTTCACCCTTTAATGGCCCGTTTTCAACTCTAAGTGTGATTTTTGCAAATTATCGTCATAATCTCAAATTAGGAGACCCGGGACTACGCGGTCAGTTCCTACAAGTTACATTGGTCCCGTGCGAGGTGTTCCAACCTCCTACGGGGTCGTTTGGGGGCTTGTTTGGGTTTTCTCCCTTTAACGACCTGTTTTCAAGTTTAAGTGTGATTTTTTCAAATTATCGTCATACTCTCTAACCGAGAGACCCGGGACTACGCGGTCAGTTCCTACAAGTTACATTGGTCCTGTGTGAGGTGTTCGTGTCACCTATACGGGGTCGTTTGGGGGCTTGTTTGGGTTTTCACCCTTTAACGACCTGTTTTCAAGTCTAAGTGTTATTTCGGCAAATTATCATCATCATCTCAAATCGAGAGACCCGGGACTACGCGGTCCGTTCCTACAAGTTACATTGGTCCCGTGCGAGGTGTTCGTGCCTCCTACGGGGTCGTTTGAGGGCTGGTTTGGGTTTTCACCCTTTAACGGCCCGTTTTCAAGTCTAAGTGTGATTTTTGCAAATTATCGTCATAATATCAAATCGGGAGACCCGGGACTAGGCGATCAGTTCCTACAAGTTACATTGGTCCCGTGCGAGGTGTTCGTGTCACCCACGGGGTCGTTTGGGAGCTGGTTTTGGTTTTCAGCCTTTAACGGCCTGTTTTCAAGTCTAAGTGTGATTTCGGAAAATTATCAACATCATCTCAAACCGAGAGACCCGGGACTACGCGGTCAGTTCCTATAAGTTACATTGGTCCCGTGCGAGGTGTTCGTGCTTCTTTCGGGGTCGTTTGGGGCATGTTTGGGTTTTCAACCTTTAACGGCCCATTTTCAAGTCTAAGAGTGATTTTTGCAAATTATCGTCATACTCTCTAACCGGGAGACCCGAGACTACGCGGTCAGTTCCTACATGTTACATTGGTCCCGTGCGAGGTGTTCGTTCCTCCTACGGGGTCGTCTGGGGGCTAGTTTGCGTTTTCAACCTTTAACGGCCTTTTTTCAAGTTTAAGTGTCATTTTGGCAAATTATCGTCATACTCTCTAATCGGGAAACCTGAGATTACGCGGTCAGTTCCTACAAGTTACATTGGTCCCGTACGAGGTGTTCGTGCCTCCTACGGGGTCGTTTGGGGGCTTGTTTGGGTTTTCACCCTTTAACTGCCCGTTTTAAAGTCTAAGAGTGATTTTTGCAAATTATCGTCATAATCTCAAACCGGGAGACCCGAGACTACGCGGTCAGTTCCTACAAGTTACATTGGTCCCGTACGAGGTGTTCGTGCCTCCTACGGGGTCGTTTGGGGTTTCCCCCTCTAACGGCCCGTTTTCAAGTCTAAGTGTGATTTTTGCAAATTATCATCATAATATCTAACCAGGAGACCCGGGACTGTGCGGGCAGTTCCTACAGGTTACATTGGTCCCGTGCGAGGTGTTCGTGCCTCCTACGGGGTCGTTTGGGGGCTAGTTTGGGTTTTCAAACTTTAACGGTCCGTTTTCAAGTCTAAGTGTGATTTTTGCAAATTATCATCATAATATCTAACCGGGAGACCTGGGACTACGCGGTCAGTTCCTACAAGATACATTGGTCCCGTGTGAGGTGTTCGTGTCTCCTACGGGGTCGTTTGGGTGCTGGTTTGGGTTTTCACCCTTTAACGGCCCGTTTTCAAGTCTAAGTGTGATTTTTTAAAATTATCATCATAATCTCAAATCGGGAGACCCGAAACTACGCTGTCAATTCCTACAAGTTACATTGGTCCCGTGCGAGGTGTTCGTGTCACCTTCGGTGTCGTTTGGGGGCTGGTTTGGGTTTTCAACCTTTAACGGCCTGTTTTCAAGTCTAAGTGTGATTTTTAAAAATTATCGTCATACTCTCTAACCGGGAGACTCGGGACTACGCGGTCAGTTCCTACAAGTTACATTGGTCCCGTGCGAGGTGTTCGTGTCACATACGGTGTCGTTTGGGTGCTAGTTAGGGTTTTTAACCTTTAACGGCCTCTTTTCAAGTTTAAGTGTGATTTCGGTAAATTATCGTCATACTCTCTAACTGGGAGACCCGGGATTACGCGGTCAGTTCCTACAAGTTACATTGGTCCCGTGCGAGGTGTTCGTGCCTCCTACGGGGTCGTTTGGGGGTTGGTTTTGTTTTTCACCCTTTAACGGCTCGTTTTCAAGTCTAATTGTGATTTTTGCAAATTATCGTTATAATCTCTAACAGGGAGACCCGGGACTACGCGGTCAGTTCCTACAAGTTACATTGGTCCCGTGCGAGGTGTTCGTGCCTCCTACGGGGTCGTTTGGGGGCTGGTTTGGGGTTTCCCCCTCTAACGGCCCGTTTTCAAGTCTAAGTGTGATTTTTGCAAATTATCGTCATAATATCTAACCGGGAGACCCGGGACTACGCGGCCAGTTCTTACAAGTTACATTGGTCCCGTGCGAGGTGTTCGTGCCTCCTACGGGGTCGTTTGGGGGCTAGTTTGGGTTTTCAAACTTTAACGGTCTGTTTTAAAGTCTAAGTGTGATTTTCGCAAATTATCGTCATACTCTCTAAATGGGAGACCCGGGACTACGCAGTCAGTTTCTAAAAGTTACATTGGTCCCGTGCGAGGTGTTCGTGCCTCCTACGGGGTCGTTTGGGTGCTGGTTTGGGTTTTCACCCTTAACGGCCCGCTTTCAAGTCTAAGTGTGATTTTTGCAAATTATCATCATAATCTCAAATCGGGAGACCCGGGACTACGCGGTCAGTTCCTACAAGTTACATTGGTCCCGTGCGAGGTGTTCGTGCCTCCTACGGGGTCGTTTGTCGGCTGGCTTGGGTTTTCACCATTTAACGGCATGTTTTCAAGTTTAAGTGTGATTTTTGCAAATTATCATCATACTCTCAAACCGAGAGACCCGGGACTACGCGGTCAGTTCCTACAAGATACATTGGTCCCGTGTGAGGTGTTCGTGTCTTCTACGGGGTCGTTTGGGTGCTGGTTTGGGTTTTCACCCTTTAACGGCCCGTTTTCATGTCTAAGTGCAATTTTTGAAAATTATCATCATAATCTCAAATCGGGAGACCCGAAACTACGCGGTCAATTCCTACAAGTTACATTGGTCCCGTGCGAGGTGTTCGTGTCACCTTCGGTGTCGTTTGGGGGCTGGTTTGGGTTTTCACCCTTTAACGGCCTGTTTTCAAGTCTAAGTGTGATTTTTAAAAATTATCGTCATACTCTCTAACCGGGAGACCCGGGACTACGCGGTCAGTTCCTACAAGTTACATTGGTCCCGTACGAAGTGTTCGTGCCTCCTACGAGGTCGTTTGGGGGTTGGTTTGGGTTTTCACCCTTTAACGGCCTATTTTCAAGTCTAAGTGTGATTTCGGCAAATTATCTTCATACTCTCTAACTGGGAGACCCGAGACTACGCGGTCAGTTCCTACAAGTTACATTGGTCCCGTGCGAGGTGTTCGTGTCACATACGGTGTCGTTTGGGTGCTAGTTTGGGTTTTTAACCTTTAACGGCCTGTTTTCATGTCTAAGTGTGATTTCGGCAAATTATCGTCATACTCTCTAACTGGGAGACCCGGGATTACGCGGTCAGTTCCTACAAGTTACATTGGTCCCGTGCGAGGTGTTCGTGCCTCCTACGGGGTCGTTTGGGGGCTGGTTTTGTTTTTCACCCTTTAACGGCCCGTTTTCAAGTATAATTGTGATTTTTGCAAATTATCATCATAATCTCTAACAGGGAGACCCGGGACTACGCGGTCAGTTCCTACAAGTTACATTGGTCCCGTGCGAGGTGTTCGTGCCTCCTACGGGGTCGTTTGGGGGCTGGTTTGGGTTTTCGAACTTTAACGATCTGTTTTCATGTCTAAGTGTGATTTTCGCAAATTATCGTCATACGCTCTAAATGGGAGACCCGAGACTAGGCGGTCAGTTCCTACAAGTTACATTGGTCCCGTGCGAGGTGTTCGTGCCTCCTACGGGGTCGTTTGAGGGCTGGTTTGGGTTTTCACCCTTTAACGGCCCGTTTTCAAGTCTAAGTGTGATTTTTGCAAATTATCGTCATAATATCAAATCGGGAGACCCGGGACTAGGGGATCAGTTCCTACAAGTTACATTGGTCCCGTACGAGGTGTTCGTGTCACCCACGGGGTCGTTTGGGGGCTGGTTTTGGTTTTCAGCCTTTAACGGCCTGTTTTCAAGTCTAAGTGTGATTTCGGAAAATTATCAACATCATCTCAAACCGAGAGACCCGGGACTACGCGGTCAGTTCCTACAAGTTACATTGGTCCCGTGCGAGGTGTTCGTGCTTCTTTCGGGGTCGTTTGGGGCATGTTTGGGTTTTCAACCTTTAACGGCCCATTTTCAAGTCTAAGAGTGATTTTTGCAAATTATCGTCATACTCTCTAACCGGGAGACCCGAGACTACGCGGTCAGTTCCTACATGTTACATTGGTCCCGTGCGAGGTGTTCGTTCCTCCTACGGGGTCGTCTGGGGGCTAGTTTGCGTTTTCAACCTTTAACGGCCTTTTTTCAAGTTTAAGTGTGATTTTGGCAAATTATCGTCATACTCTCTAATCGGGAAACCTGAGATTACGCGGTCAGTTCCTACAAGTTACATTGGTCCCGTACGAGGTGTTCGTGCCTCCTACGGGGTCGTTTGGGGGCTTGTTTGAGTTTTCACCCTTTAACGGCCCGTTTTAAAGTCTAAGAGTGATTTTTGCAAATTATCGTCATAATCTCAAACCGGGAGACCCGAGACTACGCGGTCAGTTCCTACAAGTTACATTGGTCCCGGGCGAGGTGTTCGTGCCTCCTACGGGGTCGTTTGGGGGCTGGTTTTTCTTTTCACCCTTTAACAGCCCGTTTTCAAGTCTAATTGTGATTTTTGCAAATTATCGTCATAATCTCTAACAGGGAGACCCGGGACTACGCGGTCAGTTCCTACAAGTTACATTGGTCCCGTGTGAGGTGTTCGTGCCTCCTACGGGGTCGTTTGGGGATTGGTTTGGGTTTTCGAACTTTAACGGTCTGTTTTCATGTCTAAGTGTGATTTTCTCAAATTATCGTCATACTCTCAAAATGGGAGACCCGAGACTATGCGGTCAGTTCCTACAAGTTACATTGGTCCCGTGCGAGGTGTTCGTGCCTCCTACGGGGTCGTTTGGGGGATGGTTTGGGTTTTCACCCTTTAACGGCCCGTTTTAAAGTTTAAGTGTGATTTTTGCAAATGATCGTCATACTCTCTAACCGAGAGACCCGGGACTACGCGGTCAGTTCCTACAAGTTACATTGGTCCCATGTGAGGTGTTCGTGTCACCTACGGGGTCGTTTGGGGGCCGGTTTGGGTTTTCACCCTTTAACGATCTGCTTTCAAGTCTAAGTGTGATTTTGGCAAATTATCGTCATCATCTCAAACTGAGAGACCCGGGACTACGCAGTCAGTTCCTAGAAGTTACATTGGTCCCGTGCGAGGTGTCCGTGCCTCCTACGGGCTCATTTGGGGGCTTGTTTGGGTTTTCACCCTTAATGGCCCGTTTTCAACTCTAAGTGCGATTTTTGCAAATTATCGTCATAATCTCAAATTAGGAGACCCGGGACTACGCGGTCAGTTCCTACAAGTTACATTGGTCCCGTGCGAGGTGTTCCAACCTCCTACGGGGTCGTTTGGGGGCTTGTTTGGGTTTTCTCCCTTTAACGACCTGTTTTCAAGTTTAAGTGTGATTTTTTCAAATTATCATCATACTCTCTAACCGAGAGACCCGGGACTACGCGGTCAGTTCCTACAAGTTACATTGGTCCTGTGTGAGGTGTTCGTGTCACCTATACGGGGTCGTTTGGGGGCTTGTTTGGGTTTTCACCCTTTAACGACCTGTTTTCAAGTCTAAGTGTTATTTCGGTAAATTATCATCATCATCTCAAATCGAGAGACCCGGGACTACGCGGTCCATTCCTACAAGTTACATTGGTCCCGTGCGAGGTGTTCATGCCTCCTACGGGGTCGTTTGAGGGATGGTTTGGGTTTTCACCCTTTAACGGCCCGTTTTCAAGTCTAAGTGTGATTTTTGCAAATTATCGTCATAATATCAAATCGGGAGACCCGGGACTAGGCGATCAGTTCCTACAAGTTACATTGGTCCCGTGCGAGGTGTTCGTGTCACCCACGGGGTCGTTTGGGGGCTGGTTTTGGTTTTCAGCCTTTAACGGCCTGTTTTCAAGTCTAAGTGTGATTTCGGAAAATTATCAACATCATCTCAAACCGAGAGACCCGGGACTACGCGGTCAGTTCCTACAAGTTACATTGGTCCCGTGCGAGGTGTTCGTGCTTCTTTCGGGGTCGTTTGGGGCATGTTTGGGTTTTCAACCTTTAACGGCCCATTTTCAAGTCTAAGAGTGATTTTTGCAAATTATCGTCATACTCTCTAACCGGGAGACCCGAGACTACGCGGTCAGTTCCTACATGATACATTGGTCCCGTGCGAGGTGTTCGTTCCTCCTACGGGGTCGTCTGGGGGCTAGTTTGCGTTTTCAACCTTTAACGGGCTTTTTTCAAGTTTAAGTGTGATTTTGGCAAATTATCGTCATACACTCTAATCGGGAAACCTGAGATTACGCGATCAGTTCCTACAAGTTACATTGGTCCCGTACGAGGTGTTCGTGCCTCCTACGGGGTCGTTTGGGGGCTTGTTTGGGTTTTCACCCTTTAACGGCCCGTTTTAAAGTCTAAGAGTGATTTTTGCAAATTATCGTCATAATCTCAAACCGGGAGACCCGAGACTACGCGGTCAGTTCCTACAACTTACATTGGTCCCGTGCGAGGTGTTCGTGCCGCCTACGGGGTCGTTTGGGGGCTGGTTTGGGGTTTCCCCCTCTAACGGCCCGTTTTCAAGTCTAAGTGTGATTTTTGCAAATTATCATCATAATATCTAACCGGGAGACCCGGGACTGCGCGGGCTGTTCCTACAGGTTACATTGGTCCCGTGCGAGGTGTTCGTGCCTCCTACGGGGTCGTTTGGGGGCTAGTTTGGGTTTTCAAACTTTTACGGTCCGTTTTCAAGTCTAAGTGTGATTTTTGCAAATTATCATCATAATATCTAACCGGGAGACCCGGGACTACGCGGTCAGTTCCTACAAGATACATTGGTCCCGTGTGAGGTGTTCGTGTCTCCTACGGGGTCGTTTGGGTGCTGGTTTGGGTTTTCACCCTTTAACGGCCCGTTTTCAAGTCTAAGTGTGATTTTTTAAAATTATCATCATAATCTCAAATCGGGAGACCCGAAACTACGCAGTCAATTCCTACAAGTTACATTGGTCCCGTGCGAGGTGTTCGTGTCACCTTCGGTGTCGTTTGGGGGGTGGTTTGGGTTTTCAACCTTTAACGGCCTGTTTTCAAGTCTAAGTGTGATTTTTAAAATTATCATCATACTCTCTAACCGGGAGACCCGGGACTACGCGGTCAGTTCCTACAAGTTACATTGGTCCCGTGCGAGGTGTTCGTGTCACATACGGTGTCGTTTGGGTGGTAGTTAGGGTTTTTAACCTTTAACGGCCTGTTTTCAAGTTTAAGTGTGATTTCGGTAAATTATCGTCATACTCTCTAACTGGGAGACCCGGGATTACGCGGTCAGTTCCTACAAGTTACATTGGTCCCGTGCGAGGTGTTCGTGCCTCCTACGGGGTCGTTTGGGGGTTGGTTTTGTTTTTCACCCTTTAACGGCCCGTTTTCAAGTCTAATTGTGATTTTTGCAAATTATCGTTATAATCTCTAACAGGGAGACCCGGGACTACGCGGTCAGTTCCTACAAGTTATATTGGTCCCGTGCGAGGTGTTCGTGCCTCCTACGGGGTCGTTTGGGGGCTGGTTTGGGGTTTCCCCCTCTAACGGCCCGTTTTCAAGTCTAAGTGTGATTTTTGTAAATTATCGTCATAATATCTAACCGGGAGACCCGGGACTACGCGGGCAGTTCTTACAAGTTACATTGGTCCCGTGCGAGGTGTTCGTGCCTCCTACGGGGTCGTTTGGGGGCTAGTTTGGGTTTTCAAACTTTAACGGTCTGTTTTCAAGTCTAAGTGTGATTTTCGCAAATTATCGTCATACTCTCTAAATGGGAGACCCGGGACTACGCAGTCAGTTTCTACAAGTTACATTGGTCCCGTGCGAGGTGTTCGTGCCTCCTACGGGGTCGTTTGGGTGCTGGTTTGGGTTTTCACCCTTAACGGCCCGCTTTCAAGTCTAAGTGTGATTTTTGCAAATTATCATCATAATCTCAAATCGGGAGACCCGGGACTACGCGGTCAGTTCCTACAAGTTACATTGGTCCCGTGCGAGGTGTTCGTGCCTCCTACGGGGTCGTTTGTGGGCTGGGCTTGGGTTTTCACCATTTAACGGCATGTTTTCAAGTTTAAGTGTGATTTTTGCAAATTATCATCATACTCTCAAACCGAGAGACCCGGGACTACGCGGTCAGTTCCTACAAGATACATTGGTCCCGTGTGAGGTGTTCGTGTCTTCTACGGGGCGTTTGGGTGCTGGTTTGGGTTTTCACCCTTTAACGGCCCGTTTTCATGTCTAAGTGCGATTTTTGAAAATTATCATCATAATCTCAAATCGGGAGACCCGAAACTACGCAGTCAATTCCTACAAGTTACATTGGTCCCGTACGAGGTGTTCGTGTCACCTTCGGTGTCGTTTGGGGGCTGGTTTGGGTTTTCACCCTTTAACGGCCTGTTTTCAAGTCTAAGTGTGATTTTTAAAAATTATCGTCATACTCTCTAACCGGGAGACCCGGGACTACGCGGTCAGTTCCTACAAGTTACATTGGTCCCGTGCGAGGTGTTCGTGCCTCCTACGAGGTCGTTTGGGGGTTGGTTTGGGTTTTCACCCTTTAACGGCCTGTTTTCAAGTCCAAGTGTGCTTTCGGCAAATTATCTTCATACTCTCTAACTGGGAGACTCGAGACTACGCGGTCAGTTCCTACAAGTTACATTGGTCCCGTGCGAGGTGTTCGTGTCACATACGGTGTCGTTTGGGTGCTAGTTTGGGTTTTTAACCTTTAACGGCCTGTTTTCAAGTCTAAGTGTGATTTCGGAAAATTATCGTCATACTCTCTAACTGGGAGACCCGGGATTACGCGGTCAGTTCCTACAAGTTACATTGGTCCCGTGCGAGGTGTTCGTGCCTCCTACGGGGTCGTTTGGGGCTGGTTTTGTTTTTCACCCTTTAACGGCCCGTTTTCAAGTATAATTGTGATTTTTGCAAATTATCGTCATAATCTCTAACAGGGAGACCCGGAACTACGCGGTCAGTTCCTACAAGTTACATTGGTCCCGTGCGAGGTGTTCGTGCCTCCTACGGGGTCGTTTGGGGGCTGGTTTGGGTTTTCGAACTTTAACGGTCTGTTTTCATGTCTAAGTGTGATTTTCGCCAATTATCGTCATACGCTCTAAATGTGAGACCCGAGACTAGGCGGTCAGTTCCTACAAGTTACATTGGTCCCGTGCGAGGTGTTCGTGCCTCCTACGGGGTCGTTTGAGGGCTGGTTTGGGTTTTCACCCTTTAACGGCCCGTTTTCAAGTCTAAGTGTGATTTTTGCAAATTATCGTCATAATATCAAATCGGGAGACCCGGGACTACGCGATCAGTTCCTACAAGTTACATTGGTCCCGTGCGAGGTGTTCGTGTCACCCACGGGGTCGTTTGGGGGCTGGTTTTGGTTTTCAGCCTTTAAAATTCTGTTTTCAAGTCTAAGTGTGATTTCGGAAAATTATCAACATCATCTCAAACCGAGAGACCCGGGACTACGCGGTCAGTTCCTACAAGTTACATTGGTCCCGTGCGAGGTGTTCGTGCTTCTTTCGGGGTCGTTTGGGGCATGTTTGGGTTTTCAACCTTTAACGGCCCATTTTCAAGTCTAAGAGTGATTTTTGCAAATTATCGTCATACTCTCTAACCGGGAGACCCGAGACTACGCGGTCAGTTCCTACATGTTACATTGGTCCCGTGCGAGGTGTTCGTTCCTCCTACGGGGTCGTCTGGGGGCTAGTTTGCGTTTTCAACCTTTAACGGCCTTTTTTCAAGTTTAAGTGTGATTTTGGCAAATTATCGTCATACTCTCTAATCGGGAAACCTGAGATTACGCGGTCAGTTCCTACAAGTTACATTGGTCCCGTACGAGGTGTTCGTGCCTCCTACGGGGTCGTTTGGGGGCTTGTTTGAGTTTTCACCCTTTAACGGCCCGTTTTAAAGTCTAAGAGTGATTTTTGCAAATTATCGTCATAATCTCAAACCGGGAGACCCGAGACTACGCGGTCAGTTCCTACAAGTTACATTGGTCCCGGGCGAGGTGTTCGTGCCTCCTACGGGGTCGTTTGGGGGCTGGTTTTGTTTTTCACCCTTTAACGGCCCGTTTTCAAGTCTAATTGTGATTTTTGCAAATTATCGTCATAATCTCTAACAGGGAGACCCGGGACTACGCGGTCAGTTCTTACAAGTTACATTGGTCCCGTGCGAGGTGTTCGTGCCTCCTACGGGGTCGTTTGGGGGCTGGTTTGGGTTTTCGAACTTTAACGGTCTGTTTTCATGTCTAATTGTGATTTTCTCAAATTATCGTCATACTCTCTAACCGAGAGACCCGGGACTACGCGGTCAGTTCCTACAAGTTACATTGGTCCCGTGTGAGGTGTTCGTGTCACCTACGGGGTCGTTTGGGGGCCGGTTTGGGTTTTCACCCTTTAACGACCTGCTTTCAAGTCTAAGTGTGATTTTGGCAAATTATCGTCATCATCTCAAACTGAGAGACCCGGGACTACGCAGTCACTTCCTAGAAGTTACATTGGTCCCGTGCGAGGTGTCCGTGCCTCCTACGGGCTCGTTTGGGGGCTTGTTTGGGTTTTCACCCTTTAATGGCCCGTTTTCAACTCTAAGTGTGATTTTTGCAAATTATCGTCATAATCTCAAATTAGGAGACCCGGGACTACACGGTCAGTTCCTACAAGTTACATTGGTCCCGTGCGAGGTGTTCCAACCTCCTACGGGGTCGTTTGGGGGCTTGTTTGGGTTTTCTCCCTTTAACGACCTGTTTTCAAGTTCAAGTGTGATTTTTTCAAATTATCGTCATACTCTCTAACCGAGAGACCCGGGACTACGCGGTCAGTTCCTACAAGTTACATTGGTCCTGTGTGAGGTGTTCGTGTCACCTATACGGGGTCGATTGGGGGCTTGTTTGGGTTTTCACCCTTTAACGACCTGTTTTCAAGTCTAAGTGTTATTTCGGCAAATTATCATCATCATCTCAAATCGAGAGACCCGGGACTACACGGTCCGTTCCTACAAGTTACATTGGTCCCGTGCGAGGTGTTCGTGCCTCCTACGGGGTCGTTTGAGGGCTGGTTTGGGTTTTCACCCTTTAACGGCCCGTTTTCAAGTCTAAGTGTGATTTTTGCAAATTATCGTCATAATATCAAATCGGGAGACCCGGGACTAGGCGATCAGTTCCTACAAGTTACATTGGTCCCGTGCGAGGTTTTCGTGTCACCCACGGGGTCGTTTGGAGGCTGGTTTTGGTTTTCAGCCTTTAACGGCCTGTTTTCAAGTCTAAGTGTGATTTCGGAAAATTATCAACATCATCTCAAACCGAGAGACCCGGGACTACGCGGTCAGTTCCTACAAGTTACATTGGTCCCGTGCGAGGTGTTCGTGCTTCTTTCGGGGTCGTTTGGGGCATGTTTGGGTTTTCAACCTTTAACGGCCCATTTTCAAGTCTAAGAGTGATTTTTGCAAATTATCGTCATACTCTCTAACCGGGAGACCCGAGACTACGCGGTCAGTTCCTACATGTTACATTGGTCCCGTGCGAGGTGTTCGTTCCTCCTACGGGGTCGTCTGGGGGCTAGTTTGCGTTTTCAACCTTTAACGGCCTTTTTTCAAGTTTAAGTGTGATTTTGGCAAATTATCGTCATACTCTCTAATCGGGAAACCTGAGATTACGCGGTCAGTTCCTACAAGTTACATTGGTCCCGTACGAGGTGTTCGTGCCTCCTACGGGGTCGTTTGGGGGCTTGTTTGGGTTTTCACCCTTTAACGGCCCGTTTTGAAGTCTAAGAGTGATTTTTGCAAATTATCATCATAATCTCAAATCGGGAGACCCGAGACTACGCGGTCAGTTCCTACAAGTTACATTGGTCCCGTGCGAGGTGTTCGTGCCGCCTACGGGGTCGTTTGGGGGCTGGTTTGGGGTTTCCCCCTCTAACGGCCCGTTTTCAAGTCTAAGTGTGATTTTTGCAAATTATCATCATAATATCTAACCGGGAGACCCGGGACTGCGCGGGCAGTTCCTACAGGTTACATTGGTCCCGTGCGAGGTGTTCGTGCCTCCTACGGGGTCGTTTGGGGGCTAGTTTGGGTTTTCAAACTTTAACGGTCCGTTTTCAAGTCTAAGTGTGATTTTTGCAAATTATCATCATAATATCTAACCGGGAGACCCGGGACTACGCGGTCAGTTCCTACAAGATACATTGGTCCCGTGTGAGGTGTTCGTGTCTCCTACGGGATCGTTTGGGTGCTGGTTTGGGTTTTCACCCTTTAACGGCCCGTTTTCAAGTCTAAGTGTGATTTTTTAAAATTATCATCATAATCACAAATCGGGAGACCCGAAACGACGCGGTCAATTCCTACAAGTTACATTGGTCCCGTGCGAGGTGTTCGTGTCACCTTCGGTGTCGTTTGGGGGGTGGTTTGGGTTTTCAACCTTTAACGGCCTGTTTTCAAGTCTAAGTGTGATTTTTAAAAATTATCATCATACTCTCTAACCGGGAGACCCGGGACTACGCGGTCAGTTCCTACAAGTTACATTGGTCCCGTGCGAGGTGTTCGTGTCACATACGGTGTCGTTTGGGTGCTAGTTAGGGTTTTTAACCTTTAACGGCCTGTTTTCAAGTTTAAGTGTGATTTCGGTAAATTATCATCATACTCTCTAACTGGGAGACCCGGGATTACGCGGTCAGTTCCTACAAGTTACATTGGTCCCGTGCGAGGTGTTCGTGCCTCCTACGGGGTCGTTTGGGGGTTGGTTTTGTTTTTCACCCTTTAACGGCCCGTTTTCAAGTCTAATTGTGATTTTTGCAAATTATCGTTATAATCTCTAACAGGGAGACCCGGGACTACGCTGTCAGTTCCTACAAGTTACATTGGTCCCGTGCGAGGTGTTCGTGCCTCCTACGGGGTCGTTTGGCGGCTGGTTTGGGGTTTCCCCCTCTAACGGCCCTTTTTCAAGTCTAAGTGTGATTTTTGCAAATTATCGTCATAATATCTAACCGGGAGACCCGGGACTACGCGGCCAGTTCTTACAAGTTACATTGGTCCCGTGCGAGGTGTTCGTGCCTCCTACGGGGTCGTTTGGAGGCTAGTTTGGGTTTTCAAACTTTAACGGTCTGTTTTCAAGTCTAAGTGTGATTTTCGCAAATTATCGTCATACTCTCTAAATGGGAGACCCGGGACTACGCAGTCAGTTTCTACAAGTTACATTGGTCCCGTGCGAGGTGTTCGTGCCTCCTACGGGGTCGTTTGGGTGCTGGTTTGGGTTTTCACCCTTAACGGCCCGCTTTCAAGTCTAAGTGTGATTTTTGCAAATTATCATCATAATCTCAAATCGGGAGACCCGGGACTACGCGGTCAGTTCCTACAAGTTACATTGGTCCCGTGCGAGGTGTTCGTGCCTCCTACGGGGTCGTTTGTGGGCTGGCTTGGGTTTTCACCATTTAACGGCATGTTTTCAAGTTTAAGTGTGATTTTTGCAAATTATCATCATACTCTCAAACTGAGAGACCCGGGACTACGCGGTCAGTTCCTACAAGATACATTGGTCCCGTGTGAGGTGTTCGTGTCTCCTACGGGGTCGTTTGGGTGCTGGTTTGGGTTTTCACCCTTTAACGGCCCGTTTTCATGTCTAAGTGTGATTTTTGAAAATTATCATCATAATCTCAAATCGGGAGACCCGAAACTACGCGGTCAATTCCTACAAGTAACATTGCTCCCGTGCGAGATGTTCGTGTCACCTTCGGTGTCCTTTGGGGGTTGGTTTGGGTTTTCACCCTTTAACGGCCTGTTTTCAAGTCTAAGTGTGATTTTTAAAAATTATCGTCATACTCTCTAACCGGGAGACCCGGGACTACGCGGTCAGTTCCTACAAGTTACATTGGTCCCGTGCGAGGTGTTCGTGCCTCCTACGAGGTCGTTTGGGGGTTGGTTTGGGTTTTCACCCTTTAACGGCCTGTTTTCAAGTCTAAGTGTGATTTCGGCAAATTATCTTCATACTCTCTAACTGGGAGACCCGAGACTACGCGGTCAGTTCCTACAAGTTACATTAGTCCCGTGCGAGGTGTTCGTGTCACATACGGTGTCGTTTGGGTGCTAGTTTGGGTTTTTAACCTTTAACGGCCTGTTTTCAAGTCTAAGTGTGATTTCGGCAAATTATCGTCATACTCTCTAACTGGGAGACCCGGGATTACGCGGTCAGTTCCTACAAGTTACATTGGTCCCGAGCGAGGTGTTCGTGCCTCCTACGGGGTCGTTTGGGGGCTGGTTTTGTTTTTCACCCTTTAACGGCCCGTTTTCAAGTATAATTGTGATTTTTGCAAATTATCGTCATAATCTCTAACAGGGAGACCCGGGACTACGCGGTCAGTTCCTACAAGTTACATTGGTCCCGTGCGAGGTGTTCGTGCCACCTACGGGGTCGTTTGGGGCTGGTTTGGGTTTTCGAACTTTAACGGTCTGTTTTCATGTCTAAGTGTAATTTTCTCAAATTATCGTCATACTCTCTAAATGGGAGACCCGAGACTACGCGGTCAGTTCCTACAAGTTACATTGGTCCCGTGCCTCCTACGGGGTCGTTTGAGGGATGGTTTGGGTTTTCACCCTTTAACGTCCCGTTTTCAAGTCTAAGTGTGATTTTTGCAAATAATCGTCATAATCTCAAACCGGGAGACTCGGGACTACGCGGTCAGTTCCTACAAGTTACATTGGTCCTGTACGAGGTGTTTGTGCCTCCTACGGGGTCGTTTGGGGGCTAGTTTGGGTTTTCACCCTTTTATGGCCCGTTTTCATGTCTATGTGTGATTTTTGCAAATTATCATCATAATCTCTAACCGGGAGACCCGGGACTACGCGGTCAGTTCCTACAAGTTACATTGGTCCCGTGTGAGGTGTTCGTGTCACCTACGGGGTCGTTTGGGGGCCGGTTTGGGTTTTCACCCTTTAACGATCTGTTTTCAAGTCTAAGTGTGATTTCGGCAAATTATCGTCATCATCTCAAACTGAGAGACCCGGGACTACGCAGTCAGTTCCTACAAGTTACATTGGACCCGTGCGAGGTGTCAGTGCCTCCTACGGGGTCGTTTGGGGGCTTGTTTGGGTTTTCACCCTTTAACGGCCCGTTTTCAAGTCTAAGTGTGATTTTTGCAAATTATCGTCATACTCTCTAACCGAGAGACCCGGGACTACGCGGTCAGTTCCTACAAGTTACATTGGTGCCGTGTGAGGTGTTCGTGTCACCTATACGGTGTCGTTTGGGGGCTTGTTTGGGTTTTCACCCTTTAACGACCTGTTTTCAAGTCTAAGTGTTATTTCGGCAAATTATCGTCATCATCTCAAACCGAGAGACCCGGGACTACGCGGTCAGTTCCTACAAGTTACATTGGTCCCGTTCGAGGTGTTCGTGCCTCCTACGGGGTCGTTTGGGGGCCGGTTTGGGTTTTCACCCTTTAACGATCTGTTTTCAAGTCTAAGTGTGATTTCGGCAAATTATCGTCATCATCTCAAACTGAGAGACCCGAGACTATGCAGTCAGTTCCTACAAGTTACATTGGTCCCGTGCGAGGTGTTCGTGCCTCCTACGGGGTCGTTTGGGTGCTGGTTTGGGTTTTCTCCCTTTAACGACCCGTTTTCAAGTTTAAGTGTGATTTTTTCAAATTATCGTCATACTCTCTAACCGAGAGACCCGGGACTACGCGGTCAGTTCTTACAAGTTACATTGGTCCCGTGTGAGGTGTTCGTGTCACCTATACGGTGTCATTTGGGGGCTTGTTTGGGTTTTCACGCTTTAACGACCTGTTTTCAAGTCTAAGTGTTATTTCAGCAAATTATCGTCATCATCTCAAACCGAGAGACCCGGGACTACGCGGTCAGTTCCTACAAGTTACATTGGTCCCGTGCGAGGTGTTCGTGCCTCCTACGGGGTTGTTTGGGGGTTGGTTTGGGTTTTCACCCTTTAACGGCCCGTTTTCAAGTCTAAGTGTGATTTTTGCAAATTATCGTCATAATCTCAAATCGGGAGACTCGGGACTACGCGGTCAGTTCCTACAAGTTACATTGGTCCCGTGCGAGGTGTTCGTGTCACCTACGGGGTCGTTTGGGAGCTGGTTTGGGTTTTCACCCTTTAACGGACTGTTTTCAAGTCTAAGTGTGATTTTTGCAAATTATCGTCATACTCTCTAATCGGGAGACCCGGGACTACGCGGTCAGTTCCTACAAGTACATGGTCCCGTGCGAGGTGTTCGTGCCTCCTACGGGGTCGTTTGGGGGCTGGTTTGGGGTTTCACCCTTTATAGGCTCATTTTCAAGTCTAAGTGTGATTTTTTCAAATTATCGTCATAATCTCAAATCGAGTGACCCGGGACTACGCGGTCAGTTCCTACAAGTTACATTCGTCCCGTGCGAGGTGTTCGTGTCACCTACGGGGTCGTTTGGGGGCTGGTTTTGGTTTTCACCCTTTAACGGCCTGTTTTCAAGTCTAAGTGTGATTTTTGCAAATTATCGTCATAATCTCTAACCGGGAGACTCGGGACTACGCGGTCAGTTCCTACAAGTTACATTGGTCCCGTGTGAGGTGTTCGTGTCACCTACGGGGTCGTTTGGGGACTGGTTTGGGTTTTCACCCTTTAACGGCCCGTTTTCAAGTCTAAGAGTGATTTTTGCAAATTATCATCATACTCTCTAACTAGGAGACCCGAGACTACACGGTCAGCTCCTACAAGTTACATTGGTCCCGTGCGAGGTGTTCCTGCCTCCTACGGGGTCGTTTGGGGGCTGGTTTGGGTTTTCAGCCTTTAACAGCCTGTTTTCAAGTCTAAGTGTGATTTTGGCAAATTATCGTCATACTATCTAACCGGGAGACCCGAGACTACGCGGTCAGTTCCTACAAGTTACATTGGTCCTGTGCGAGGTGTTCATGCATCCTACGGGGTCGTTTAGGGGCTGGTTTGGGTTTTCACCCTTTAACGGTCCGTTTTCAAGTTTAAGTGTGATTTTTGATAATTATCGTCATACTCTCTAACCGAGAGACCCGGGACTACGCGGTCAGTTCCTACAAGTTACATTGGTCCCGTGCGAGGTGTTCGTGTCACCTACGGGGTCGTTTGGGGACTGGTTTCGGGTTTTGAACCTTGAACGGCCTGTTTTCAAGTTTAAGTGTGATTTCGTCAAATTATCATCATCATCTCAAACCGAGAGACCCGGGACTACGCGGTCAGTTCCTACAAGTTACATTGGTCCCGTACGAGGTGTTCGTGCCTCCTACTGGGTCGTTTGGCGGCTGGTTTGGGTTTTCACCCTTTAACGGCACGTTTTCAAGTCTAAGTGTGATTTTTGCAAATTATCGTCGTAATCTCAAATCGAAAGACCCGACACTATGCAGTCAGTTCATACAAGTTACATTGGTCCCGTGCGAGGTGTTCGTGCCTCCTACGGGGTCGTTTGGGGGCTAGTTTGGGTTTTCACCGTTTAACGGCCTGTTTTCAAGTTTAAGTGTGATTTTGGAAAATTATCGTCATACTCTCTAACCTAGAGACACGGGACTACACGGTCAGTTCCTACAAGTTACATTGGTCCCGTGCGAGGTGTTCGTGTCACATACGGAGTCGTTTGGGGACTGGTTTCGAGTTTTGAGCCTTGAATGGCCTGTTTTCAAGTTTAAGTGTGATTTCGTCAAATTATGATCATCATCTGAAACCGAGAGACCCGGGACTACGCGGTCAGTTCCTACAAGTTACATTGGTCCCGTACGAGGTGTTCGTGCCTCCTACTGGGTCGTTTGGCGGCTGGTTTTGGTTTTCACCCTTTAACGGCACGTTTTCAAGTCTAAGTGTGATTTTTGCAAATTATCGTCGTAATCTCAAATCGAAAGACCCGGCACTATGCAGTCAGTTCATACAAGTTACATTGGTTCCGTGCGAGGTGTTCGTGTCACCTACGGGGTCGTTTGGGGGCTGGTTTGGGTTTTCACCCTTTAACGGCCTGTTTTCAAGTCTAATTGTGATTTTTGCTAATTATCGTCATATTCTCTAACCGAGAGACCCGGGACTACGCGGTCAGTTCCTACAAGTTACATTGGTCCTGTGCGAGGTGTTCATGCCTCCTACGGGGTCGTTTGGGGGCTCGTTTGGGTTTTCATCCTTTAACGGCCTGTTTTCAGGTCTAAGTGTGATTTTTGCAAATTATTATCATACTCTCTAACCGGGAGACCCGGGACTACGCGGTCAGTTCCTATAAGTTACATTGATCCCGTGCGTGGTGTTCGTGCCTCCTACGAGGTCGTTTGGGGGCTGGTTTGGGTTTTCACCCTTTAACGGCATGTTTTCAAGTCTAAGTGTGATTTTCGCAAATTATCGTCATAATCTCAAACCGGGAGACCCGGGACTACGCGGTTAGTTCCTACAAGTTACATTGGTCCCGTGCGAGGTGTTCGTGCCTCCTACGGGGTCGTTTGGGGGCTGGTTTGGGTTTTCACACTTTAACGGTCTGTTTTCAAGTCTAAGTGTGATTTTCGCATATTATCATCATACTCTCTAAATGGGAGACCCGGGACTACGCGGACAGTTCCTACAAGTTACATTGGTCCCGTGCGAGGTGTTCGTGCCTCCTACGGGGTCGTTTGTGGGCTGGTTTGGGTTTTCACCCTTTAACGGCCTGTTTTCAAGTCTAATTGTGATTTTTGCAAATTATCATCATACTCTCTAACTGGGAGACCCGAGACTACACGGTCAGCTCCTACAAGTTACATTGGTCCCGTGCGAGGTGTTCCTGCCTCCTACGGGGTCGTTTGGGGGCTGGTTTGGGTTTTCAGCCTTTAACAGCCTGTTTTCAAGTCTAAGTGTGATTTTGGCAAATTATCATCATACTCTCTAACCGGGAGACCCGAGACTACGCGGTCAGTTCCTACAAGTTACATTGGTCCTGTGCGACGTGTTCATGCCTCCTACGGGGTCGTTTAGGGGCTGGTTTGGGTTTTCACCCTTTAACGGTCCGTTTTCAAGTTTAAGTGTGATTTTTGATAATTATCGTCATACTCTCTAACCGAGAGACCCGGGACTACGCGGTCAGTTCCTACAAGTTACATTGGTCCCGTGCGAGGTGTTCGTGTCACCTACGGGGTCGTTTGGGGACTGGTTTTGGGTTTTGAACCTTGAACGGCCTGTTTTCAAGTTTAAGTGTGATTTCGTCAAATTATCATCATCATCTCAAACCGAGAGACCCGGGACTACGCGGTCAGTTCCTACAAGTTACATTGGTCCCGTACGAGGTGTTCGTGCCTCCTACTGGGTCGTTTGGCGGCTAGTTTGGGTTTTCACCCTTTAACGGCACGTTTTCAAGTCTAAGTGTGATTTTTGCAAATTATCGTCGTAATCTCAAATCGAAAGACCCGACACTATGCAGTCAGTTCATACAAGTTACATTGGTTCCGTGCGAGGTGTTCGTGTCACCTACGGGGTCGTTTGGGGGCTAGTTTGGGTTTTCAGCCTTTAACGACCTGTTTTCAAGTCTAAGTGTGATTCGGAAAATTATCATCATACTCTCTAACCGGGAGACCAGGGACTACGCGGTCAGTTCCTACAAGTTACATTGGTCCCGTGCGAGGTGTTCGTGCCTCCTACGGGGTCGTTTGGGGGCTAGTTTGGGTTTTCACCGTTTAACGGCCTGTTTTCAAGTTTAAGTGTGATTTTGGAAAATTATCATCATACTCTCTAACCTAGAGACACGGGACTAAACGGTCAGTTCCTACAAGTTACATTGGTCCCGTGCGAGGTGTTCGTGTCACATACGGAGTCGTTTGGGGACTGGTTTCGGGTTTTGAGCCTTGAATGGCCTGTTTTCAAGTTTAAGTGTGATTTCGTCAAATTATCATCATCATCTCAAACCGAGAGACCCGGGACTACGCGGTCAGTTCCTACAAGTTACATTGGTCCCGTACGAGGTGTTCGTGCCTCCTACTGGGTCGTTTGGCGGCTGGTTTTGGTTTTCACCCTTTAACGGCACGTTTTCAAGTCTAAGTGTGATTTTTGCAAATTATCGTCGTAATCTCAAATCGAAAGACCCGGCACTATGCAGTCAGTTCATACAAGTTACATTGGTTCCGTGCGAGGTGTTCGTGTCACCTACGGGGTCGTTTGGGGGCTGGTTTGGGTTTTCACCCTTTAACGGCCTGTTTTCAAGTCTAATTGTGATTTTTGCCAATTATCGTCATATTCTCTAACCGAGAGACCCGGGACTACGCGGTCAGTTCCTACAAGTTACATTAGTCCTGTGCGAGGTGTTCATGCCTCCTACGGGGTCGTTTGGGGGCTCGTTTGGGTTTTCATCCTTTAACGGCCTGTTTTCAAGTCTAAGTGTGATTTTTGCAAATTATTATCATACTCTCTAACCGGGAGACCCGGGACTACGCGGTCAGTTCCTATAAGTTACATTGATCCCGTGCGTGGTGTTCGTGCCTCCTACGAGGTCGTTTGGGGGTTGGTTTGGGTTTTCACCCTTTAACGGCATGTTTTCAAGTCTAAGTGTGATTTTCGCAAATTATCGTCATAATCTCAAACCGGGAGACCCGGGACTACGCGGTTAGTTCCTACAACTTACATTGGTCCCGTGCGAGGTGTTCGTGCCTCCTACGGGGTCGTTTGGGGGCTGGTTTGGGTTTTCACACTTTAACGGTCTGTTTTCAAGTCTAAGTGTGATTTTCGCATATTATCATCATACTCTCTAAATGGGAGACCCGGGACTACGCGGACAGTTCCTACAAGTTACATTGGTCCCGTGCGAGGTGTTCGTGCCTCCTACGGGGTTGTTTGTGGGCTGGTTTGGGTTTTCACCCTTTAACGGCCCGTTTTCAAGTCTAAGTGTGATTTTTGCAAATTATCGTCATAATCTCAAATCGGCAGACCCGGGACTACGCGGTAAGTTCCTACAAGTTACATTGGTCATGTGCGAGGTGTTCATGCCTCCTACGGGGTCGTTTAGGGGATGGTTTGGGTTTTCACCCTTTAACGGTCCGTTTTCAAGTTTAAGTGTGATTTTTGATAATTATCGTCATACTCTCTAACCGAGAGACCCGGGACTACGCGGTCAGTTCCTACAAGTTACATTGGTCCCGTGCGAGGTGTTCGTGTCACCTACGGGGTCGTTTGGGGGCTGGTTTGGGTTTTCACCCTTTAACGGCCTATTTTCAAGTCTAAGTGTGATTTTTGCAAATTATTGTCATACTCTCTAACCGGGAGACCCGGGACTACGCGGTTAGTTCATACAAGTTACATTGGTCCCGTGCGAGGTGTTCGTGCCTCCTACGGGGTCGTTTGGGGGCTGGTTTGGGTTTTCAGCCTTTAACGGCCTGTTTTCAAGTCTAAGTGTGTTTTCGGCAAATTATCGTCATCATCTCAAACCGAGAGACCCGGGACTACGCGGTCAGTTCCTACAAGTTACATTGGTCCCGTGCGAGGTGTTCGTGCCTCCTACGGGGTCGTTTGAGGGCTGGTTTGGGTTTTCACCCTTTAACGGCCCGTTTTCAAGTCTAAGTGTGATTTTTGCAAATTATCGTCATACTCTCTAACCGGGAGACCCGAGACTACGCGGTCAGTTCCTACAAGTTATATTGGTCCCGTGCGAGGTGTTCGTGCCTCCTACGGGGTCGTTTGGGGGCTGGTTTGGGTTTTCAGCCTTTAACGGCCTGTTTTCAAGTCTAAGTGTGCTTTCAGCAAATTATCATCATACTCTCTAACCGGGAGACCCGAGACTACGCGGTCAGGTCCTACAAGTTACATTGGTTCCATGCGAGGTGTTCGTGTCACCTACTGGGTCGTTTGGGGGCTAGTTTGGGTTTTCAGCCTTTAACGGCCTGTTTTAAGGTCTAAGTGTGATTTCGGCAAATTATCATCATACTCTCTAACCGGGAGACCCGGGACTACGCGATAAATTCCTACAAGTTACATTGGTCCCGTGCGAGGTGTTCGTGCCTCCTACGGGGTCGTTTGGGGGCTGGTTTGGGGTTTCACCCTTTAACGGCCCGTTTTCAAGTGTAAGTGTGATTTTTGCAAATTATTGTCATAATCTCAAACCGGGAGACCCGGGACTACGCGGTCAGTTCCTACAAGTTACATTGGTCCCGTGCGAGGTGTTCGTACCTCCGACGGGGTCGTTTGGGGGCTAGTTTGGGTTTTCACCCTTTAACGGCCTATTTTCAAGTTTAAGTGTGATTTTGGCAAATTATTGTCATACTCTCTAACCAAGAGAGCCGGGACTACGCGGTCAGTTCCTACAAGTTACTTTGGTCCCGTGCGAGGTGTTCGTGCCTCCTACGGGGTCGTTTGGCGGTTGGTATGGGTTTTCACCCTTTAACGGCCTGTGTTTCAAGTCAAAGTGTGATTTTTGCAAATTATCATCATACTCTCAAACCGGGAGACCCGGGACTACGCGGTCAGGTCCTACAAGTTACATTGGTCCCGTGCGAGGTGTTCGTGCCTCCTACGGGGTCGATTGGGGGCTGGTTTGGGTTTTCACCCTTTAACAACCTGTTTTCAAGTCTAAGTGTGATTTTTGCAAATTATCGTCATACTCTCAAACCGGGAGACCCAGGACTACGCGGTGAGTTCCTATAAGTTACATTGATCCCGTGCGCGGTGTTCGTGCCTCCTACCGGGTCGTTTGGGGGTTGGTTTGGGTTTTCACCCTTTAACGGCCTGTTTTCAAGTCTAAGTCTGATTTTTGCAAATTATCATCATACTCTCAAACCGGGCGACCCGGGACGATGCAGTCAGTTCCTGCAAGTTACATTGGTCCCGTGCGAGGTGTTCGTGCCTCCTACGGGGTCGTAATTGGTCCCGGTTTTCACACAACTAAAGTTTTTTGCATTGTGACTTCAAATAATAAGTAAATATTCTTATAGAGTTTCTCATAGTTGAGCCAATTACATCTTGATTAATAGCATAAGATCACGTAACTTTAATTTTACTTCCATAACAAAACTTCATATATGAAAACACCTTATTAAAAAAAAGTGTTAAACCCCATAACCATATATACATTAAAGGACACGCATATATAAAGTACTGCACATATATAAAACTATATATCTTATTAGAAGTAAAATATAATACTGAAGTTTTACCTGTCCAGTAGCGAGTTTGTGGGATTCTGCATGTGAAAGTTACATTACTTGTAATTCCTTGGCCTTGGCCTTGCTCTGAAGCTACTTTTACATATAAACTACTAATATCCTGACCTACAATACGTTAATGTGATAAAAATTAACCAGAGAATAAACTAGAAAGAAGTCAAGTCCAAAGGATATGAACAATAAGCTTACATTTGTATCCATGCTAACGAAATCCTTAACACAAGTGAACAGTCCAAATGGATGCTAACTACTTCATTATATATAATTCAATTACAGAAACTTATTGAATGGTTTCTCACTAGACAATAAAAAAAATGAAGAAAAATTCCATATAGTGAATACTTACTTACAGTTATTGATATGCTCCCAAGCCCTCGGTGATTGCTCACAACAACATTCCGGCTTTGGAACTATTTCATCAACCAAACATAGAGCTAATAAATTTAAAGTGTATAATTACATGTATATACATACATGTGCAAATATACATATTCATACCAATCAAAAGCTGATCTTTAGTGCACTTCTTCCCTTCCACCTTCAAGTACACACACTATGTGCATGCACACATATATATATAAACAATCAATTCATTGATGAGACACTAAGGTGTTAAAATGACAATATACAAACATACACACACATACACACACACACACACACACACACACACACACACACACACACACACACACACACACACATACGCGTTTTGGTAATTAATTCTAATTCTAATTATAAAATTCTCTATAGACCTTTATTTCTCATTTTTTCCCTAAAGTTTTAGTAAAATAATCTCATTTTTATTTCATTTCCACCCTTCCAGCTCCAAATCTACACACAGACAATAAACTCATCAACGAGACACAGGGCTGTAAAAAGGAAAACATAACAACACACACTGCGTTTTAGCAATTAATATTCTGATTTTTCCTCAAGCTTCAATGACAAAAGTGCTATATGTATTTCATTTCTTCCCTACCAACTCCACATACATGAACAATCAATTCATCAACAAGTCACAAAGGAGTTAAAAGAAAATCTATAATCACACACACATATATATATACACATACACAAGTGTACGCATCCTGACAATTGAAATACCTGTGTTGGTTTTATTTCATAAATATTGTGGATGATGGAGGTGACAGTGAGGATGAGCGCCGGGTAGTGTGGATCGTGGAGTATGGACAGTGGCGGCCGAGGATTTTTGGTAAGGGGGTGCGAAAGTTTTCAAGCAATGTCGGGGGTTTGGGGGTGGTAGGCCCCGTGACGATTTTTTTAGGTTTAACATTGATATTATCATAAAAAATTACTTCAGCATTGAAAACTAACTGAAAAATTAGCATTGAAATTTGAAATGTCTCCTAAATATTTCTATCATTTCCCTAAATACTAAATTGGACATAAATAGACACGATAACCCGAATAAAAACACGATTAACACGACAAGACACGATAACATGACTAACACGACTCATAATTATGGCACGATACGAACACGACATATCGTGTCAATTTCGAGTCAATTTCACGTCGTTTCGTAGCGTCTCTTCGTTTCGTCTCTAAAATTGTTTCCCCTACTAAATACGATAGCCCTAAATATTGAATAGAAAAATACAATACCCCTAATTTCTAACATTGAACAAAAAATACCACTAAATATTTCTAACATTTAATTTGAGAAAAAAATACTCCTAAGAATGAACGGTGTTAATTTCCTAAATATTTACAAATGAACACAAAAGTACTCCTAACATTAAATGATTTAGATTCAGACTTGTAATTGAATCAAATGAAAGAAATTTAGAAAATAAACTTGGAGTGGAGATTACTGTCAGAAGTTTGGTGTAGTGGTGAATCATCGGCTGCCATTTAGATTTAGACACTAATTTTGTTTAGTTCCTCTTTTAGGTATAACACTCTCACCCACTTCTCTCTTTTTAGGCGGAAAAACTCTCGGAGATACACAAGAGCGAGGGTCGGTTTGAAGAAGCGATAAACAGGCATCAGGAGGCAGCGGTTTGAAGCAGCGGTTTGAAGCTGATGACAACAGGTGAGAGGCTGTGATGAAGGTGGCGGCGGGAGGCTGCGATGAAGGCGGCGGGGGTAGCTTCGATCGGGTCGCTGGGTAGTTTGGAATGGGGAGTCGCCAGATAGAGATAGAGATAGAGAGAGAGAGAGAGAGAGAGAGAGAGAGAGAGAGAGAGAGAGAGAGAGAAAGAGAGAGGGAGATTTAGTCTCTTGAAAAAAATAAAGATTGTCTCTTGAAATTTTGGTTCCCCCCTCAAATTTTGGGGTGTTATTTTTTTAATGAAGTGTACTCATATTTGGCACGGTTTAGAACCATTCCAGAATTTGATACTGTTTTAAACCGTGCCAGTTTCTGGCACGGTTTTAAACCGTGCCAGAATCTCCTTCCCTCAGCGTGCCAAATTAGCATTTTTGGTGTAGTGTGGGCAATAGAGCTCTGTGAATATGATATTGTGTATGAACCCAGATCATCACTAAAAGGGCAGGCTGTAGTAGACTTTATAGCAGAATTTACATATCCTGATACCCCCGAGGAACAAAAGTTGCTCGCTGATCAACCTGTGGATGTTACAGGATCAACAAACACAAGCTCAGACCAACTCCGGTTGGTAAAAGGGCTTGTGGATGTAGAAGGATCATCAAATTCTAACTCAGACCAACTCCGGTTGGTAAAAGGGCGAGAAGAGATGGTCGATGAAGAGCGAGAAATACCAGGGGAGGATGAAAAGAAACATTAAATATTTCACCGAGGAACTTTGTCAGATAAGAAATTTGAAGACGAGTTACCTACATGGAGATTGTATGTAGATGGGTCATCTTGCACCACAGGTTGTGGAGCAGGGATTGTTTTGAACACCCCAGACGATATTGACATGGAATATGCCCTGCGATTCCAATTCAAAGCCTCCAATAATGAGGCTGAGTATGAGGCCACGATAGCAGGTCTTAATTTACCAAATATTATGGAAGCGCAATAAGTGATGGTATTCAGTGATTCTCAATTAATTATGAATCAGATGATGGGAACATATGCAGTTAAAGGAGAATTAATGGTCAAGTATCATGCAAAGGTGATGGAGTTATTGGCAGAATTTGATGCCATTCAGTTGATCAGAATACCAAGAATGGAGAATGCACAAGCAGACGCACTGGCCCGACTAGCATCAGCTACTCGTACCGAGCTGCGAAGAACGATACCAATTGAAATATTAGAAAGTCGGAGCATAGATGAAGACCTGGCGATGAATATTATTACCCTTGATTTAGGACCATCTTGGATGGATTCCATCAGGGCATATATTGAGGAAGGAGAATTACCGGAGGATAAGCTCGCTGCCAAGAAATTAAAGTTTAAAGTTGCTCGGTATGTACTAACTAATGGTGTTTTGTATATACGAGGAATTATGGCAGGTTTGCAAAGATGTGTACATCCCTCCGAGGTGAAAGAATTGATTGAAGAGATCCATGAAGGGTCATGTGGAGCCCATGTAGCAGGTCGGACTCTTTTGCAAAGGGTGATGACGCAGGGATACTACTGGCCAACGATGAGGGCTGATTGTATAGCCTATGCTAAGAGATGTGATAAATGCCAACGTTTTTCCTCCATCAGACGAACTCCACAAGCATTGTTGACACCCATAACTTCCCCTTAGCCATTTGCCATGTGGGGAATTGATTTGGTTGGACCACTGCCAACGACCCGAGGAAGATTCAAGTACCTCGATGTCGCAGTGGATTATTTTACTAAGTGGGTAGAAGCTGAGCCTTTGATTGATATGACATACGAGAAGGTGTACTAATTCATTTGGAAGAACATCATCTGCCGATTTGGTCTCCCTCATGCCTTCATCACAGATCATGGAACACAATTTGATAACGAGGAGTCTGCCGCCTATTGTCATCAGTCAAACATTTTGAAGGTTCATTCAGTACCAGGCCATCCTCAAAGCAATGGACAGACTGAAGTGACGAACATAACATTACTAAATGGTTTGAAGAAGAGGCTAAGTGAGGCTAAAGCTAATTGTATTAATGAGTTACAGTCAGTATTATGGGCTTACTGAACAACTCCCCGAGCAGCAACTGGAGAATCACCATATATGCTGGCGTTTGGAAGTGAGGCCGTAATACCTGCCGAGTTGGGTTTTCCAACACACAGAGTGCTGAATTTCAATTCCCCAGTCAGTGATTTAATGAGGAGATTAGATTTGGACATGCTCGAGGAGGTTAGAGAAGAGGCAGCCATTAGGAATGCTGCTTACCAACAACGAACAACCCTGTTCTACAACAAGAGTGTGAAAAAATGTGACTTAAAAGAAGGAGATTACATGTTAAAGAAGGTCGATCTAGAAGATGCCCGGGATGAGATACCTCGATCTGAGAATGAAGATTGTATTCACCGAGGTATTTTGGAATTAAACTCCGAGGAATGGCACGAGATGGGATCCATTCCATGTCCAGATTGTACGGTGGCATAGGCAAGTCGAGTACCCCAGGATCATAATAGTCCCACAGATAGTGTCCTTGTTCAAGCTTCAGCACGCCCAAGGCATTAAGCCAGCCTTGTTTGTAGCCCTCATTATTGGCATTCTGGATACGATCATCCAAATGAAATAGTTCTTTGTTGTATCCATCCATCCAGAACTCCCTGGGCTGTTTGTGAAATTGAAATGTTAACCTTTCAAGCTTCTCGTGAAGACTCTGGATGAAAAGATCATTAGTCTCCAACACTGATTTCTTTGCAGAGAGTTGTTTTTCCAGTTCTCTGATTTTCTTTGACATGTCAGACAAAGCTTGGTTCTTAGCCATTAATTGGAAGGCTTGGTTCTCTAAGGCAGATGCTCTCCTCTGTTCCTCCACAAGAACCCGAGCTGCTCTTCCTCACCCCCGAGGAGATCTTGCTCATCCTTGAGGAGATGTGGAAGTGCCCGACCTACTCAATGTGTCCAACTCTTGCCTTAATTTGGCATTCTCAACCTCTAAAAATGAAAATCCCTCGTTAGTCACTGGGATTATAGCTGTTGAAGAAGAGGCTGCAGACTTCAACTGTGCTAGCTCTTTCTGTAAATTGTTATTCTCTTGCTCCAGCAGCTCGGAAATCTGTCTACATGCTTCAACTTCACCCTTTAGGGTTCTCTCCCTGACATCGTACCCATCAAGGAGCTTCTCGTAGCCCTTCTTGGCAGAAAGCTACTGATACCTCTTCTCATACCCCTCATGCAACAGGGCAGTTGATTCCTTGTACTAATTTTGAAGATCTTCGATCATTTCGTAGTAATCCACATTATTGGCCACAACTCGGTCAAGTAAACACTTCAGGTACTGATAAGCTTCGACTGCCTATTCTGAAGCATCATGACCAAGGATGTCGGCAACTTCTGATGCACTCAGTTCTGTGTGACCAGCCTTATAATATTCATTACATTGCTGCATCAACTTTGTATCATTGGCAGATAGCATATCCATCCTGACCAGAAACTAGCAGAGAAAGAAAAGATAATCATCAAAAAGAAGATCAAGACAGAGTACAAATAGAAAAGATACAATCGTATAGAGGGGAAAACTCAAATTTTATTAGATCATAGTGAAGAGTTACAAAGATCTTGGTTTCACTTGATAAAGAAGAAAAATAGAAAAAGAAAACTGAACAACACTACACCTTTTCCTTATCTCCCAAAACCTTCTCGGGAGGATGGGAAGAGGAGGCAGGTTGCTTGGAGGGAATTTTGACTTGCTCGGTGAGCACCAACTGTTGCTCGGAAGAAGAAACTCCTTGCTCAACAGCATGATGACTGGTTAGGGCATTCTCTCCCATTACCATTGAAGATTCTTCAGAGGTAGCTTCGTCCTCTTCTAATTCTTCTGGAGTAGGAGGGGGACCAGGGATGTGTCTCTGCAAGAGCTCGGATGACTCGTCGACCTTCAATTCCTGAAGGGCAGCAACCCATCCGTCCCCGAAATACTTTACACTGCCATAATCCACTTGAGAGACCATGGCAAAACATCCCTTATCCCAACCTTTGTCCCAGCCACAGTTGAAGGACTTATTCACGACAGCTTTCCTTTTGGCCTTCTCCAAAGCGAGCTTTTCGGACAGCAAAACATCAGCTGCTTTCAATTTTTGTTCAGCTTCCTCCTTCTGCCGAGTTACTTCCTGGAGTTGGACCAACCTCTCCTCAGCATCCTTGAGTTTGTTTTCAAACTCCTCAGCAGCCTTGAGCTTCACATCAAGCTCTTTATTAGCCTTCTCCAAGGAATTCACTTTCTTCTCCAACTCCTTGGAGGCCTCGGCAACCCGATTTTTCTCCTGCTCGGAGGAAGCAAGTTTATTCTCCCAGACTGCCTTATCAGTAGTGTACTTCTGGCGAGATTCCTCTAAGGACTTGGTAGCTTCTTCCAGAGCTCCCTCCACACTGGACGAGGAGCAAGAAGCCTTGATTGCTTCATCCTTCTTGAGGATTATGTTGAAGCAGCTCGTCAACTGAAAACAAAAAATGAAAGCAAAGTCAGAAACAAATATGAGAAATAACAAAGGAAAATATGAAAAGTTCAAAGTAAAGGTACTTACTGAAGCAAGATGACGAGCAGCCAAAGAAGTAACCATATCCCGAGTAAGGTTATCTTCATTACCTTGCACCTCGGGAATGGTCAAGGACTTTACCGAGCTTATGTCAGAGCTCGGGGGAGCAGATGTGGGAACCTTAGTCCCAGTAGCAGGGGGCTGAATAGTGGTGTCAGCCAAATTAACCGAGGAGCTCTTCTTCAGTCTCCTCGGGGAAATAGGTACAACCAAGGAAGAATCCTTGGTCGGTGATATCACAATCACCTTTCCAGGAGCAGCAGAGCTGCTCGAAGCCACTATGGGATTGTCAGCAACCTTCTCGGAGACTTTAGCAGGAGCATTTGAAGGAACTACACCAGTCTTCTTTGTCCCCTCCTTTGGGACATCAATCCTGACCCTTTTTACTTCCCCAGAATCAAAGGTAGTTTCCTCAAACAGAGTAGGAGTTCTTCTCTTCTTCATCTTTTCGCTCAACGGAATGTGAGATTCTGGTGAAGAATTTGCAAAGGGTGGTACTGGCTCTGCTTCACTGATCACTGGACGAGCAATGAAAGAAGTTGTATAGCTTTTGTATTGGAGCAGATAGGAGGCTGATCGAATGTGCTCGTCATGGTGGGACATTTGTCTCTCCATCTTTATATCAAATTACTTCAAGTACCCTCGTGATTCTTCTTGAGATGTTCTAAATCACGACGGGTAACCACCAGCTGCTCCTTGTACTATAACATAAATTCATGGGCAACATCCTCCTAACTGCAAATTCTGAATTCCTTGAGGAGTAGGAACTAGGGAAGAGTGTTGTCCTTTAAAATCTGTTGCAACATCCGGGCCATTATTTCCTCGGAGGCAACTAGGAGAGTCATGGATCGGTGGTAACTTCAGATATGAAAAATTAGGGGCCCGCTACTCCCAAACTTCTAAATGTTTGGCATCTTGAACTTTTACGGTATCCTTGCTATAGGTTAGGGAGACATATATGTGTAATCCTTCTAATTCTTGTAGATTCAAATATGGTCAAAATTCTTGATCAATAACTTAAGGTCCTCCTTGACCTTGTTCAACTCTCCTTACTTCGGATCAATTGTCACTAGAAGGTTATCCCTTGGCTAGGTAAGATTTGGAACTAGGATCTAAGCTAGCGGTGGCCCATTGGCAGGACAGACACATGGAGTGTTATGGTATTATTTCGGGACCTAAACAGTCTCAGTGCGGGAGAACCCATAGCGCGAGGGAAGAGGACCTTGGGATCTTCAGGAATAGGGACTCTATTTTGCTGCGTCTCATGAACCTCGATTTAAAGGTTGTCGATCTTGGCAATAAGTTGGGATATAACCGCTATCAAATCAGGATGCACGTTCGGTACTTGGTCTGCATTCTCCATGGAAAGCTGGTGAAGGTGGATTCCAGACTTGGAGGAATTAGCGGGAGAACAGACGTAGCTTCAGGGTAGTTCAATAAAAGACCGAAGTCAATAGGGAGTCAGGCCAAGGTTTAGGTATGCGATCGACTTGAGAAGGAAAATGATTCAAATTTAATTGTGAAAGAGAGGAGACAACTTTTATTTTTGAAAAAGGAGGAAAATGTTTTGACATTTTGTTTTTGGAAAGGGAAGGACAAAATATTTTTGGTATTATTTTTTTTTTTTGATAAAGGGAGGAGAAAATGACTTTTGACAATTATGATAAAAGGAAGGAAAATATTTATGGTATTTTGTTAAAAGAGGATGAAAAATTCTTTTGACACTTTTAATATGGAAAGAGGGACAAACGAGATAAGAGTCTCAACATTATTATTATTATTATTATTATTATTATTATTATTATTATTATTATTATTATTATTATTATTATTATTATTATTATTATTATTATTATTATTATATTTTCACTTATATTAGGTTTACCTAAATGCAAAAAAAATGTCGGAAGGGACCTGAGCCTAGAAAAATTGGGTTTGAAAACGATGTAAAACACGGTTTGACTTGTTACGAGGCTCATGTACAGGGTCTTGTTTTGAAAAAAAGATGAAATTGCTCAAAAATTTGGGCGGCATGGCGACCCGTCATTTCGACAGAGTTTTGAGTAGTAGCTGGCAAACTAAATACGAGTGTCCTAGGTTTGACGCCTATATGAGGGTATGCATTTGTTGTGTTAGTGGAACAGTTCCCCCCTATGGCATGATTTTCGCGATATGCGTCTTACTTTTGTGGGCAATCGGTACGTGTGGACAAGCCATTTGATATACATGCGTGTACGTGAAGTGCCTCACTATATACCTCATAGGGATAGTACATGTGAGAGTGAATTCGATATACTCGACATACATGAACGAGTTAACTTCTATATACCTCCAGTCATGACTTCGATCAAGTGGTACGATTTTGGGGGAACTGTTTGGTATACCTCGAAGGTATTTGGACAATGGAAGGTGAGAGTCATATTACTGGGCCTAAATGTAACCTGTTGGACCAGCGCCCATAAAAAAGTAACCCTCCAGTTAGGGGACAAATTTGGGTCAGTAGACATGCTCTTTGGTGATGTAGTGTGAAAAGTGCATGATTCTTGATTAGTATATTATGGAGAGAGTATTTTACTTGGAATGATGAGAACTATACTAATAGCGAGAAATGTACAAGTATCATGAAAAGTAGATCTAACATGGAGCATGAAGATTACACTAAGCATGGGTATGTGAAAGTGAGTGTTGTGTGACTATCTATGAGTGAGTGTATGGTAGAGAACCAAAGCATGGATCAACCACAAGTGGTGTGTGACAAGTGTGAGTGAGCGTGGATATATACAAGTGTGATAAGTGGAGGTGTGTGCTAGTGACACCTAATCATGGATGTGTCCATCCCTAGATAGACCCTCTCGCTATGTCGCGGGAGAGGATCCCTCTAGGTCTCGCGCGTCACTTTTGGGAGCGTTTCGATCGACGTTGGTGAATCAGGTGAAAAATGTATAGAGATAGAGTCGCCAGTCTATTTTTACTCAAAATAGACAAAAGAAAAAGGGAGCCATCCCGAAGGACAGCATCGAAAGACATACTGATACATACGAAACCAAAATGATTCAAAAAGTGTCTGGAGGCTAAGTTACAAAATGGGAATGTGTTAGGCACCCATTCCTCCCTTACGGTTTCTCATGGGTTTTTTCTATTTTCCTTTATTTCCCCATGATATGTGGGCATGTGTATATGTAGCGGATATAGGAATCATCGACTTGAATCATCGAAGAGATAAAGCGAGTCATACATAGGAATGTTCCTTAAAAAGTAATAAAATAGGATTTATGCGATTATCCTAGCGTTGATCATTATGAGGGAATGATAACGCATGTGGAATAATATGACACTAAGAAAAAATATATGTATATGTAAATATATAGAATCTAAGATAATTGAGTTTAGAGAAGATATAAAATAAGAGAAAAAGTAAGAATAGGACTCGAGTCTCATTTTTTACCACGAGACGCTTACGTAGCCTATAGAGGCATCAAAGTCCACGTAGTTCGCATGAAAAATGAGAGGTGAGATTTATCCCATTAATCCAATCAGGGACTTCTCTTGTATGTGTGTGTGTGTGTGTGTGTGTAAAAAAGTGTTTTAGTTATGAGAAAAGTGTGAGAATTTTCATTTGGAATTTATGAGCAAATCCCCTTTTTCTTATCTTTTTGAGTTTTTATTTATATGAAAATGAGAGATGTGCAATAATACTAAATAAAAAGTATATTAGGATATGTGATATGAGAGAATACAAGTGCTAAGTAATAAAACAAGTTAATGCGACTTTATGAGAATATAAGGAGAGAATGGAGAAAATTGGACCTCCTTGAAGATCTTAAGCTTGATCTTGAATTTTGGAGAGAAGCCCTTTCACTTGGATGATGATGGAAGGTATTTGATTCACCAAGTTTTATAAAAAGGATGATGAAAAGTGAAGGTTGGAAAGGGATCTGGATGTGGAAATCACGCTGACTTCGAGAGAGGTTTGTTGGATTCGCTGAGAGTGATGTATTTCAGATCTGGAATCCCTTTCAATGACATTAAGCCCTCCTTTTCATAGGTCCAGGGCATTATCGATTGGCATATCCCTGGTCTTGCCAATCAGCAGGTGCGTGTAGGCACACTACCGATAGGCGGGGTCTGGGACCCACGGTTTGGCAGTCTCTTTCAGGATCCTTTGAAAAATTGGTCGCTGAGCGCCAACTGTTGATCCAAATCATGCACGGGGTGAACCATTGGAAATTTAATTTAGATACCTTCAAAAGTCCTTTTGACCTCTCCCGGTTTCAGGAGTTCACTTTGGGTCAAATGTGGCTCTGAAGCGCTCATTGGTCCTTTGGACTAGGAAACTTCAGACGCAAACGGATCGTTCGTCCGTATGGTAAGTCAGAATCGCGCATATGGAAGATCATTGAAAATTCTAGGAGATGTAATTCGACATTCCAAAGAGTTTGACTCAGTTTGGAGAGTTGGATTTGGTCAACTGGACCCTGGAACCATTCGATGACCTCTTCGGGAAAACGGGTCGTTCATCTGCATAGTAAGTCAGAATTGTGCATGGGATCGACTATTGGAAAGGATTTTTAACTCCCTTTAAAGATTCATTCAGTCTCAATCGAGATGAAGAGTTTGACTTTTGGTCAAGCGGAGCGTAAGAGTGTCCGATGGCCTCTAGGTGAGTACCCGGGGTATGAATTGGGTTCACAATGCTGAAGGGAGGTGCTATGGACCATAGGAGAAGTTAATGGGTATTAAAATGGGGTGTATATAGATCCCCTTGATGGGTGAGTTTTGAACAAATGATATCCGTTGAATAGACACCGCATGATGCCTTTGGGAGACTATGACCAGAGGGCCGAGGTCGATTCTGAGGACCTAAGGATGAGGATGACCGATTCAGTGGGTCAAAGTTAATTCTGAGGGCTTGGAGATGAGGGCGACCGATTCTGCGGGTCGAAGACAATTCTGAGGGCTTGGAGATGAGGGTGACCGATTCTACGGGTTAAAACCAATTCTGAGGGCTTGGAGATGAGGGCGACCGATTTTGCGGGTCGAAGCCAATTTTGAGGGATTAGGTTGTGATGACTAATTCTATGGGTCGAAGCCAATTCTGCGGGCTTAGGTGAGATGACCAATTTTACGGGTTGAAGCCAATTATGAGGGCTTTGGAGAGATGACCAATTATGTGGGTCAAAGCCGATTCTGAGGGCTTTGGAGAGATGACCAATTCTACAGGTTTAAGGTGAGATGACCAATTCTGCGGGTCGAAGCCAATTCTGCACGCTTAAGATGAGATGACCAATTCTACAGGTCAAAGCCAATTCTATGGGATTAAGGTGAGATGACCAATTTTGTGTGTCGAAGTCAATTCTGCGGGCTTAAGTTGAGATGACCAATTCTGTGGGTCGAAGCCAATTCTGCGGGGTAAAGGTGAGATGGCCAATTCTGCGGGTCAAAGCCAATTCTGCGGGCTTAAGGTGAGATGACCAATTTTGCGAGCCAAAGCCAATTCTACAGGCTTAAGGTGAGATGACCAATCTGCGGGTCCAAGACAATTCTGGGAGCTTAAAGTGAGATGACCAATTCTACAGGTCGAAACCAATTCTGTGAGCTTAAGTCGAGATGACCAATTCTGCGAGCTTAAGTTGGGATGAAAAATTCTGCGGGTCGAAGCCAATTCTGAGGGCTTTGGAGAGATGACCAATTCTGGGGGTCGAAGACAATTCTTTGGGTTTAAGTTGGGATGACCAATTCTGCGGGTCGAAGCTAATTCTGAGGGCTTAAGTTGAGATGACCAATTATGTGGGTCAAAGCCAATTCTGAGGGCTTTGGAGAGATGACCAATTTTGCGGGTCGAAGCCTATTCTGCGGGATTAAGGTGAGAATTTCTTGGGTAACTCTGTTGGGAAAATGACCTCATATTTTTTATTTGAACTGGGGAGCCAATTGCTGGGGAAATCCTTCTGGTTTTTGGAGACTGTACCTGGGGAACAACCAATTTGATGCTGGGGAAGTGATTAGGTGGTTCAGGGTTTGGACGTGATTTGAGACCTTTGGTAAATAGGATATGATCCTGCAATTTTGGATATTTTGGAGGTCCCCTGGGGACATTGCTGGGGAGAGATTCTCTTGGCTTTTGAGAGTTTTGTTGGGGAAATAATTATTCCTCTCGAAGGAGTGTTAAATTTTCTTAGTGAAAATGTTCTAAATCCTTTCTTGGATTTTTAGGAATTTTCTGAGGATTTTTTTAGGGTTTCTTGATATTTTTGGGGAATTTTTGTACGAAATTTTATAGGGGTACCGGTCGGCATGGTGTAGAGGGTTCCATTCGGCAGTGGCACAGACTTACGAACTGCCTCGGGAAGGTAAATGGGTAGTGCCGATTGGTATGACCCTTAGCATCCTATATAAAGGGGCGAATTCCCTTCATTTTTCACAGCTTCTTGCCTTCTCTCTTTCTGCAATTTTCCTCTGCGAATCGTTCTAGCATTCCGTGATCTGAAAAATGGTCGCTTTTGTGAGCACTGCAGTTCATCGAGAATGGTTGACAGTTGATGATTGGTAAAATATGGAGTGGACGAACATGGCACCTCTTGCTTTTGGGAGCGAGAACTCCTTCGATGTGTTCGAGCCAGTTGGGAATGAGCGGACCTTACTGTGGGAGTCGTCGCGTGATCGCTCTTTGAGGGTGGTGAACCTTGGGGGTTATGTAAGTAAAATAACTTTTGACATTATCTTTTTTGTTTTCCTCTTTTCTTGGATTCTGACAAGGTTTTTCTCTTTTGGCAGTCTGATGTCTCTTTGAACAACATTCGTGCCTGCGGGACGATGGGGCTTAAGGATGTCTGGGAGCATCTTCCACATGTGATGCGTTGGGTGGTAACCTCAGTAGGCTTTGGGAGGTTAGCGTCTATATTAGATGAGATGCCTCATTCGATGAAAATCTTATGCACTCTTGGGGAGAGGTTCTGGGACACTACCCACGCCTTTAATTTTCTTTGCGAGAAGATGACTGTGACTCCCATAGATGTGCAGTAGCTGCTATGGATGGATTGCGATGGGGAGCAGATAGAGGTTGATCGCTCCCTGTGGGTGAGACCGAAGGCGATGTGGGCGGCGCTAGGTGATGTGGGGAAGATAGTATCTGGGGATTCCATTCGGTTGTCTCTATTAAAGGATGTTTTGTTGGGTAGGGTGGTTGATTTGGAGGATGGGATGCAGGTGAGGTAGATGGCCCGATTATTTATCTTGCTAGTGCTGGGGGGCTTCATGGTGGCGTCGAGCGACGACGTCATCCACTTGTGGTTCTTACCGTACTTGAGGGTGTTTTCGAACATCCCTTTCTATGATTGGTGGAGCCTAACTTTGGCGACCCTCTATTTTTCTTTTAATTCCTTCGGTCAGTGCTACCGCCATACTTTTACTGGAGCCACGTATCTTCTTGAGGTATTCTTTAATTTGCGCATTTTCTTTTCATGCATTCGCTCGTTCCTTATGCGTCTGATTTTTTGATTGCAAGTTCTTGTCCTTGGCAGACATGATTCTATGAGGTGTTTGGGTGTAATACCAGTTGATCGCTTTGAAAGATGAGACTATTGGGGACTTGTGTCAATTGTATCGATGGTTCAAGGCTAATCGGCAGTCTAGGGGATCTCTTTCTCTGGAGGCGGTGCGTCAGATCTTGAATGGCCTAACTAGTGATAGGGTAAGACTTTCCCTTCGTTAGTTTTGTTCTTTGTATGCTCTGATTTTATATTGGCTTATACTTTCTTGGGATTTTCAGGTGACCTTTTATCCTTGGGGGATTGCTAGTCAGGATACGAGGTTGACTGGGGTGATCGCACAACAGTGGCGCTTATCGGCGCATGATTTTGCCCACTCTTGGTATCTTGGGGAGAGGGTGGTTCGACAGATTGCTGAGGAGGAGGTGGTGGTAATACCTGTGCGGCCTCCCATGTCTATGAGGTGGGAGCGGCTACTTCTAGGAGATGCGAGGATTGTGGCGCTAATCGGTGATTCCTACCTATTGTACACCGATACAGATGCACCGTATGATTACATGGACTTTGTGATGAGCTGGCTGATGGAGCCCAGTATATATAATGCCTTTAATTTCCCTCTTGCGGGGTCCTCCCATAGTGGTGGTGGTCCGGCGACGTCTGCGATGGTGGCAACTTTGGAGGTTCCCTTCATTCAGTTGCATACTCCTTCGTATAACATGCGACGGGATAATGGAGGGATAGTGCCTATGTTGCACCATCCTCATGCGATGGATCTGAAGGAGCTGGGCTTAACAGAGGAGGTCCTTTATCTTGCGGTATACCTTTTTATTCCTCTCTTTTCTTTCCTTTTGATTTCTTTTCTGCATTGATACTGATTATGTCCTTTCTTACAACAAATCTGGGTGTCAACCACTTGGCTAAGGGACTATATATCTTCGGCGACTGCTCATATTTGGGATGCGGTATGAGTTCCTTCTTTCTTGGTCTCGTATGCTTTTTCTAGGGAAGAGTCTGGCTCAGGTAGCGGTGGTGCGTCATCTCATCGCAAGGGGAAGAGAGCGCCTCACAGGGGTAAAGTTTAGGTTAGAGGGAGAGAGAGAAAGTGTGGGTTCGGGATGTGTCCCGTTGTTTTTTTTTATTATCTTCTATTAATGATGAATGAATGCATGCGCATGTGCTTTTTACTTTGTTGATAAGATCGTAAAAAGAGATATTTTTGGGATTTCGAATTAAATTTTTAAAGGTGAGGAATTAAACGAGGGATTTTTTAAATTTGATTGAGAATATCAATTTATTTTAAACGAGTTTCTGGTTTTGACAAAAGAGTAAAAAGGAAAATTTCCAAAAATAGGGGGTTGCCGATTGACAAGCCCCTTATCCTGCCTATCGGTAATCAAGTCCAGTCCCATCAATTTAAAGTCTTAATGGGTATCCCCTTCAGCCTTTTGTACTTTGTGGAGAAGGATTCCCTCCGATTTATGCAAGGGTTACGTCTTTTGTGGGGGTTTTCAAGTATAAAAGAAGGGGTAAGAGTGGAGTGTTTTTCTCACACTTTCACATTCTTACTTTCTTGTTCTGTGAGATGTCTCTCCCTGGTAGTGTTGAGTTTGCCAACTACCTTGAGACTTTAGAGGCGATGTGCCCCTATAATGTCGACTATGATTCTTACAACATGTGTCGAGTATATTTTTATGGTGTAACCGTCCCATAAAGTGGAACATGTTGATGGCGGTGGTACAATTATGGTACCCTGAAGACCATGTATTCCTCTTTGGGTTAGATGAGGTTTGTCCTACCTACGAAGAGTTTTCTGTCATGATGGGGATAGGTCCCAACGTTGCTGCGGCTTTACCTGAATTTTCCCATTCTCCCAAGGATTTGTTCACCGGGTTTCCTCATATTTCGCCTTTAACGGTTAGGACACTAGTCGCAATAGGTTGGTGATGTTGGATACGCATGAGCCGTTGTTCTGGGCTTGGTTTCAAAATTGCTACCGGTGACTGGGGAACTACTGGTGGACTCACAACTTGCAACCGTTACTTCATGGATGCCATACTATCGCAATCCTGTGGAGGTGATACTGGTGGAGACTTTAAACAACCTGGATACATGGCGAGAAGGTCATTATGTCTTTCTGAGGGGTATCCTCGTAATGCTATTCATGTGGTTGTCTGAAAGGTTTCCTCTGGTGACTCCTCTAGAATATCCTTTGTCGGCTGTACCCAACTTCTTCTCGTGTCATTTCATTAGTGTCAGCTTGGATATTGAGAGCTGGGAGAATTATTTTGTGTAGAATGGGGCTCTAAATTTGTACTGGTCAGTGCATTTTTGGGGAGAGCTGCTGCCTATTCTGGAGCCGGGACAATATCCGTAAGTTTGGCTGGTTTTTCTTAGACATAATTCTTTCTATTTCTCTTGGTGGCTTCTGTGCCAATTTGGCTGGGAGCAGGTCGTGCCACCTCGGACACTAGATTTCTTTTCGAAAGAATATTTGACAGAGCATCTGCACATGCGGCTTGGATCTTTGTGGGAGAGTCGACGTCCGTCGACCCGTACCTCTCAGTCTGTAGGGAGAGTTTAGCACATCCCTGGGGATTATATGAAGTGGTTATGGAGAAGAGTGGTCAGCAAGATGTTGGAAGTGGACTGATCGCTAAGGCATGCATAGTCCCTGGGGATTAAAGGTGGCTTGCTTTATCTAATACCATTGAGGGAGGTGTGGTAGTTTTTCTGAAGCTGGTTCGAGCTTATCGGTCCATAGAGAGTTTGCGGCACCCTATTCAGGGAGGGGAAGCTTGGGGACCCCAGGATGTAGATGATGATGACGGAGCAGGATCCTCTGGCAGCTGTGGATAGGAATCTTGGAGAGTTTATTTTGTAATGTGGAATAAATTTGGGAATTTTATGCCTTTTGATGAATTTTGTATTTTTGAATTTTCTATACCGATCGCTAAGGCATGCATAGTCCTTTTGTTCAAGTATATGTTAGATTGAACTGTCATTCTCGGAGATAAGAAAAGAATAGTTTTTTGTGAAAAAGAAAGGGTCGTGCTCATGTAAAATGTGTGAGATGCCTACGTACCTCTGGTGTTTTGAAAAAAATTTAATTTGTTTGAAAATGGTTTTTATAAACGATCAGGCCCACGTAGTTCTGTGTAGAGGGAAATGAAGATTTTTTTTAGAACAGAAGGGAGATAAGAAGAGTTGTAGCACGTTGATATTTCAGACTAGGGGTAGAATTTCTTGAGACGGTCCAGGTTGATTGGACAAGTGATCTATTCTCCATCTAGATCTGTGAGCATGGAAGCACTATCGGATAAGATTTTCTTGACAATGTATGGGCCACTCCAATTGGGCTTAAATTTCCCTCCGGGGTCCCATATGGGTTTTATTATTACTTTGAGGGCTAAATCCCCCTCTCGAACACCGCGGTCCTTGACTCTTTTAGTTAATGATCGGGCTATTCGGCAATGGTATTCTTGTATGTGGTATAAAGCTTTCAATCTCCTTTTATCTAGGTAGGTCAACTCGTCAAGACAGCTTTGGCACCAGTCTTCTTCACTGACCTTGCTTTCAAACATGACGCGCAACAAGGGTATTTATAGCTCCACGGGTAGGACTGCTTCCATGCCGTAGACTAGAGAGTAAGGTGTAGCCCCAGTAGAGGATTGGTAGCCCCAGAGGGCATATGGGATTCGGTCGACCCAATCTCGATAGCTGTCGGTCATATTAATGATTATGGCTTTGAGGTTTTTGTTAGTGGCTTTGACTGCACTATTAGTTTGAGGTCGGTAGGGAGAAGATTTATGTCTCTGGATCCCATACTCGTTGACCACTTCTGTGACTTTTTCCTTAAAATGAAACCCGTTATATAACACTAGCTCGTACGGGATCCCATATCGGCAAATGATGTTTTTCTTGATGAATTTGGCCACTTTCTTGGCGTTCAGGACGGCATATGACTCGGTTTTAGCCCATTTAGTGAAGTAATCAATGGAAACTAGAATGAACTCATGCCTATTAGAAGCCTTTGGAGTAACCTTACCTATGATGTCGATAACCCAGGTGGAGAACGGCTAAGGAGAAGTCATGTTATATAATTAATGCGGAGGCAGATGCTAAAGGTTGGAGAACTGTTGGCATTTGAGGCATCTCCGAACATAGGTGGTGCAATCCTGGGTCATGGTGGTCCAGTAGTATCCTTGTCGAATGATCTTCTTGGCAAGCATGTGACCGTTCATATGGGGTTCGCATTCCCTGCCAGTGATTCTTTGCATCACCTCTTCAATGTCAGCCCCTGCGATGCAGTATAGATGGGTTCCATCGAAGTTTCTTTTGAATAGTGCTTTGTGATAGATGATGTACTGGGCAGTCAGTCTTCAGAGGGTTAATCGGTCTTTCTTATTAGAACCCTCGAGATACTTACCATGTTTGAGGAGGTGCCAGATATCATAGTACCAGCAATTGGCTAGCTCGAGATCTTCTGCGGTGATGAGCTCAATATGGTAGAAATGGGTAGGTTTATATTTCTTTTGAATCAGGAAGGGGGGAATTGTTATTCCTTCGGGCCTATCAACCATAGAGGCTAAGGTATCAAGGGCATCGTCTAGGTTAGTCTTTTCTCGAGGTAGGTAATGGACGGTGATGTCTTGGAATTGGGAGGCTAGTTCTTCTAAGTAAGCATGGAAGGGTTGGAGCTTTTCGTCCTCGACTTTTGATTTCCTGGGCACTTGACTGATGATGAGGGCGAAATCCCTGTAGACATCTAGGTATTTAATTCATTTCTTGAGGGCAACTTTGATGCCTACTGTGCATGCCTCGTATTCAGTCATGTTGTTGGTGTAAGGGAAATCTAACTTGATGGTGATAGGAGTGTGGGAGTCATCCGAGGCAATCAGAAGTATCCCAAAGACATATCCCTTTTTGTTGGCTGCACCATCAAAGAACATTTTCCATCAAAGACTGCCCTGGGCAGTGCAAAGGTTGTTTTCATTTGGGAATTTGGAGATCCAGATATCAGCTTCATCCATGGGGTAATCAACGAGGTAATCAGAGATGGCTCTTTATTTGATGGCTTTCTGCATTATGTACACGATATCAAACTCGATTAGGATCATTAACCACTGGGCCATTTGGCTGGATAAGGCATATTTCTCAAGGAGGTACTTGATGGGATCCATTCGGGATACAAGTTTAATGGGGAAAGCGAGCATATAATGTTGTAACTTTTGGGTGACCAAAATAAGCATGACACATTCCTTTTCCAAAGAAGTGTATTTGACTTCGTATCCGACTAATTTGTGACTGGCGTAATAGATGGCTCTTTATTTGAAGGAATCTTCAAGGTATTAGGATAGCAAAGCCCCATCTGTAGTGTCAGTTATGGTTAGGTATAGGAGCAAGGGAAGACCAGGCTGTGGTGGCATGAGTACCAGAGGTTGAGTCAGGTATTGTTTGACTTGGTCGAAGGCTTCTTAGAAGGCCTCATTCCAAAACTTGGTTGAGTCCTTTCAGAGTAGTTTGAAAAGGGGTTCGTAGATGGAGGTTAACTGGATGATGAATCGGCTGATATATTGCAATTTCCCAAGGAAACCTCAGACTTCTTTCTCTGTTCGGGGAGGTGGCATTTCAAGTATGGCTTTCAACTTGGTAGGATATGCTTCTATCCCTTTCTCAATGACCATGAATCCCCAGAGTCTTCCTTTTGTAACGCCGAAGAAACATTTTTGTGGATTGAGGCTCATATGATACTGTCGTAGTCATTCGGAGAACTTTCGGAGAGAGGGAACATGAACTTCTCTAGTTCTGGACTTGATAATCATATCATCCACATACACCTCGACTTCTTTATGAATTAAATAATGCAGGATGGTTGTGGAAGCCCTCTGGTAGGTGGCCCCAGCGTTCTTGAGACCAAATGGCATGACAGTGTAGCAAAAGGTTTCCCATGGGGTGATGAACGCGGTTTTTTATTAATGGTCTAGGTGCATTTTGATTTGGTTGTATCCGGCAAACCCATCGACGAATGACTTGAGAGAGTGACTGGCTGTGTTGTCCACGATAATGTCGATATTGGGTAGCAGATAATCATCTTTTATAGATGCTTTGTTAAAATCCCGGCAGTCTACACACATTCGAACCTTCCCTCCTTATTTTGGCGCAAGCACTCTGTTGCTATCCATGTGGGATATTCGATCACACGAATGAAACCTACGTTCAACTTTTTGACCACCCCTTCTTTGACTTTGAGTGACCATTCAGTGCAAAGCTTTCTCATCTTTTATTTAACCGTCTTGTAATCTGAAAGAGTGTTTATCTCATGTTGAGCTATTTCGAGGTCAATGTCGGGCATATCGTCATAGGACCATGTGAAGACATCCACAAATTCTTTTTGGAATTCTTTGAGCTGTGCGCACTCATTCTCGTCAAGGGTAGCCCCTATCCTAATCTCGCGCAGTTGGCTACTAGAATTGAGGTTAATAACAACAAGCTCTTCTTCATTAACTTGAACATGGTTATGTTGTTTATTATTAACCTTATTTAGATTAGTTAATAATTGTTCATTTGGAAAATCATCATCATCAAAAGTTTGATTAGAATCTAAATAGTTAATATAAGGCACAACAAGATACTAAAAATCTTCATTTATTTCATTGATAGGAAAAACAATATTGAGAAGCTCATCAAAGGAGGACTTGATTACATTTAAGAAAGGATAGACAACAGAAGAAGAAATAGGGTAAACATTGGGATTAGGGGGGATTTTAACTGGTAGAACTGGCGTAACATGCCAGTTGAGGAGAGTTGTATCAACAACTTTAATCAGGTGGGATGGATCTAGTGATGTAGTGCTTGAGTTAACCATGCAGAGTGTCAGCCCCAATATTTGTAAGTTGAATGATTCCTCGGAGTCAGTTTCCTTAGAATCTTCGATATCTTTGATGAGAGAACTTACGGCCCATGGGTCACCGTCTTGGAAAAACATCTCCATTCTGGGTTTCATCTTCTTGTCTGTATAGTCATACCATGGTTTCGAAAAGCTGTAAAAGTAGAAGTTCTCACCCTCTTTAATGAATCGTTCATGCAAGGAGTCACTTGGGATAGTCTGGATGCAGTCTAATCTTCTCTTTGGTCGAGACTGCAGGATCATTTTGAGCTCTTGTTCTGATGGTTGATACCCCAAACCACAAGGTGGGAAAGCCTTCTTCAATTCAATGGGATTAATTATCCCTTGTTGTCTTTGTCCTAACGCTAGTCCGGCTATGAAGTGCATGTTTTTGATCATTTGAATCACATTGACGTTGCCATGAGGGTCGTATTCTGGACAAACCCTTTTCGTTGAAATTGTCACCTATCAAGAGTAGGAGCGGATCAACACGGAATACTGATAGGAGTATATCATTTAACCTGTTCTGTATCTCAAGGATTGGATTGCTGGTACTTTCACCCTCGGTATTATCGTTGTCGCCCAAAATGGTAATGACTCGTCCGTCGATGAAGAAATTCAATTTCTGATGGAGTGAGGAAGACACACATTTGATACCGTGGAGCCAAGATCGTCCGAGGAACAGGTTGAAACACTCTGGGATGCCAATAACTTTAAATTCAACGACAGGGTTTATAGGTCCAGCCCCTATTATAAGTTTTACGGATCCCATCACCTCCTGACGGGTATTATAATAAGCACATACAACATCGGAAGTTGGAGTGAGGTAACTTTCTTTTAGTCCTAAGAATTCGAAGGTTCTTAATGGGCAGGCATTCAAGGTGAATCCATTATCAACAAGAGAGAGTTGTACGATTTTCCCCATAACTTTGACGGAGATGTTGAGTGCATGATTGTGGTTTGGCCCAATTCTGGGGATTTGTTCTTCGAAAAAGGATAGAATTCAGGTAGAGGTTAAGGATCCGAAAAAAATTACTGCTTCTTCTGGTTTAGTTGAGGGAGGAACTGTGGCTCCAGTGATCAACTTGATAAAAAAGTTTATGTGCAACTGAGAAAACATGAAAAGCCCCCATAGAGTGATGTTAGCTTGAACTTTCTTCAGTTGATAGAGGATCTTTCTCTCCTCGAGGGTCATTTCTGGCATAGGAAGTTTTTAACGCCCTTCCCCTTGTCATTGGCTGGTAGTGAGCTGGGGATCTGGTAATGCCTCTCTGATGTGGTCATGTGATTTGCTGAAGAATGGAAGAACATGAACCTTGTTTCCTCATCAATCCCGGGTTGTTCTGCCATTTTGTTTATTTCTTCGAGGATCTCCATAAATGATATCATCCCACACATGTCGGCTACCGGGCTAGTTTTCTTAAAAGCTTGTTCTTTATTCGAATCTTCAAATTCTTCCCCCTATTCGGTGGAAAAAATTATGTCTTTCCATGTGAAGTCAAGGCATTCCATAACTTCAATGGATTTTTCATACAAGTCTTCCCATTCTGTGGGGATATGTGAGGGTGAAGGAACCAGGTGCCCTTGTAGCTTCAGAATATCAAATAACTTGGTCATACTGCAAATATAATTGGTTTGCCTAAATAATTTTGCCATAATCTGAATGATATCATCTAGGCTGACTTCATCGATCGGTACTACCCAACGATTTGATTCTCGGGCCCATTTCCTTGCTTCCAAGAATAGTGTACTGAACCTCTGGAAATCAATGGTCATTTGTGAGGGCAATTTTAGCCTGAACTCCTAGAGTTGGTTTAACACTTCTAATAATTCCATACTTCTATTTTTAGAATAGCTACGGACAACTATACATGATCTAGTAAGGAGTGACAGTGCCTGATCAGCGAGGCTAATAGGGTGTAGGAGGAAATATGGGCAAATTTGGAGAGGTTTAGGAGAGTATATGGGTGTGATTTGGGTTGAGGGATCAAATTCTGGGTTTTCTTCTAAGAAGATGGCATTAGCTTGATTTGGGAGTGGGTTGTGTTTGGCTTAAGATTGACTGGTGGGGCAATGGTACCCCGGTCAATTAGACCTTAGATTATGTTTCGAAAGTGAAAGCATTGGTCAGTGGTATGGCCAGCGGCTCGGTGAAAGGCACAATGGGCATCTGCCTTGAAGTTTCTGAGGAGTGGGTTTGGCAATGGATGAGGATCCAATGGTTTGATAAGGTTTTGGCTTAGCAGGGCTTGATAAACTTTGGAGAGGGGGGCATGGAGATCAGTGTATTCTTTTCGAACTAGGGCAGGGTGGATTTCTAGTGCCCATGAAGTGGTTGGTTAAAAGATGTTGTTGATGGTTGAGACTGCAGTACTGGAAGGTTTGTCACATTTTCTGGGGTGAACTGTCCGGAAACCTTCTTTGGTTCAGCTTATGTTTTAGCAAGACCTTCCTCGGTTTCTAATCATGCTTCTCTCAGAGCTCTAAAGTGGGGATAGTATTGTCCTCCCATGGTTGCTCTAATATGGGTCAATAAGTTCTTGTTCACTATGTCGAATTGTTCTTCCTCGGAAGGCCAATTGGTCATGGTAGCTGCTTTATCCCTCCATCGGACTATGAAGTTACTGACTGGCTCTCTAGAGTTCTATTTGAGTAGCTCGAAATCACAGTAGGTGACCTCAAACTCTTTGTTGTACTTGTACTACGACATGAATTCTCGGGCTACATCCTCCCAGCTATGAATTCTGGACTCCTCGAGAGACAAAAACCATCGGAGAGAGCTATCCTTCAAAGTTTTCTAAAATAATTGGGCCATCACCTCTTCCCTAGGAGTGTCATGGCACGGTGATAACTGTGAAGATGTACGATCGGGGGTCCACTTCCTTTGAATTTCTTGATATTCGACATATTAAATTTCTTGGGTAACATTTCTTTAGCATAAGGAGACATGTGGGTGTAGTCCATGTAATTTTTGGATAATCTGACTTGGTCAAACTTGCTAACCCCACCCTGCCGGACCAGTGACCATCATGAAGTGACCCTCCATTTACTGGAGAAAATTTCGTCAATAACAATGGTCTTTGGTGATATCGTGTGAATCATGCACGATCCTCTTATTAGTATCTTATGATGAGAGTGTCTTTCTTGATCATGCCCAACGGGGAACAAAGTATGAGTACCAATGGTATACCAAGAATGGGTGATGTGTCCAACATGAGGATATATGTGATCCTAGGTGCACGTGGTGTGAAGTGTTCATCGAGAATTTTCTACAAGTATATGAATAGAAGCATAAGTATGGGATGTACATGAAAAAGGGGAACATGCAAAAATGGGGGGAAATATAAACAAGCATAACATCCATGTAAATAGAGTCTAGCCCTCATGAAAAATCACCAGCAGAGTTGCCACTATGTCCATACCCGGATAGACCCCCTCACGGCGCGGCGGGAGAGGATCCCTCTAGGTCTCGCGCATCCCTCCCGGGAGCTCTTTGGTCGGTGTCGGTGAATGAGGTAAAAAATGTAGATAGATAGAGTCGCCAGTCTATTTTTACTCAAAATAGACAAAAGAAAAGGGATCCATCCCAAAGGACAGCATCCAAAGGCATACTGATACATACAAAACCAAAATGATTCAAAGAGGGTCCGAAGGCTAAGTTACGAAATGGGAAGGTGTTAGGCACCCATTCCGCCCTTATGGTCTCTCATGGGTTGTTGCTATTTTCCTTTATTTACCCGTGATATGTGTGCATGTGTATTTGTAGCGGAGATAGGAATCATCAACTTGTATCATGCAAAAGATAAAGCGAGTCATCCATAGGAATGTTCCTAAAAAAGTAATAAAATAGGATTTATGCGATTATCCTAGCGTCGATCATTATGAGGGAATGATAACGCATGTGGAATAATATGCCACTAAGAACAAATATATGTATATGTAAATATATAGAATCTAAGAGAATTGAATTTAGAGAAGATAGAAAATGAGAGAAAAATTAAGAATAGGACTCGAATCTCGGGTTTTACCCTGAGACGCCTATGTAGTCTATAGAGGCATCAAAGTCAACGTAGTTCACATCCAAAATGAGGTGTGGGATTTATCCCATAAATCCAATGGGGGAACTTCTCTTGTATGTGCGTGTGCGTGTAAAAAAGTATTTTAGTTGTGAGAAAAGTGTGACAATTCCCGTTTGGAATTTATGAGCAAATACTCTTTTTCTTGTTTTACTTTTGAGTTTTTGTTTATATGAAAATGAGAGATGTGCAATAATACTAAATAAAAAGTATATTAGGATATTTGAGATGAGAGAATAAAAGTGCTAAGTAATAAAACAAGTTAATGCGAGTTTATGAGAATTTAAGGAGAGAATTGAGAAAATTGGACCTCGTTGAAGATTTTGAGCTTGATCTTGAATGTTGGAGAGAAGCCCTTGCACTTGGATGATGATGGAAGGTATTTAATTCACTAACTTTTATAAAAAGGATGATGAAAAGTAAAGGTTGGAAAGGGACTTGGATGTGGAAATCACGCTGACTTCGAGGGAGGTTTTTTGGATTCGCCGAGAGTGATGTATTTCAAATCTGGGCTCCCTTGCAATGAGGTTAAGCCCTCCTTTTTATAGGCCCAGGGTATTTCCAATCGGCATAGCCCTGGTCTTGCCAATTGGCAAGTGCGTTTAGGCACACTACCGATAGGTAGGGTCTGGGACCTGCCGATTGGCAGTCTTATTCAGACTCCTTCAGAAAATCGGTCGCTGAGCGCAAACCGTTGATCTGAATCATGCACGGGTGAACCATTAGAAAGATAATTCGGATACCTTCAAAATTCCTTGGGTCGCTCTCGGGTTCGAGGGTTTACTTTGAATCAAACGGATCGTTCGTCTGTATGGTAAGTCTGAATCATGCACAAGGTGGATCATTGGAAATGTTAGGAGATTTACTTTGACATTACAAAGAGTTTGACATGGTTTGGGGAGTTGACTTTGGTCAACCGATCCCTGAAAGCATTCGATGACCTCTCGGAGTAAAATGGATCGTTCGTCCATACCGTATGTCAGAATCGCGCATGGGGCAGTCCGTTGGAAACGAGTTTCAGTGACCTTTGAAGATTCATTCAGTCTCAGTTGAGATGAAGAGTTTACTTTGGTCAAACAGAGCCCAGGAGCGCCCGGTGGCCTCCTGATTGGGTTTCGGGGGAAAACGGGTCGTTCTCCTGCATGGTAAGTCATAATTGCGCATGGGGTGGATCGTTAGAAAGGGGTTTCAGTTCCCTTTGAAGATTCATTTAGTCTTGATAGAGATTAAGAGTTTGACTTTTGGTGAAAGAGAGCCTGGGAGCATCCGATGGCCTTTAGGTTAGTACTCGGGGTATGACTTGGGTTTGTAATGATGAAGGAAGGTACTAGAGACCTTAGGAGAAGTTAGGCGGTATTAGAATGGGGTGTCTACAATGGATATTCTACATGGTTTGTGACACAAGTGGATATTGGTGATATTACGTGTAAGTAGTGTAAAGTGTATATGGCGAGTATCTACAAGTGTGTGATTGAGGAGTGATATAAGCATGAGGTAGATATACATAAGAAATAATATATAGTAAAAGGGGAACATATAGGTAGGTGCATATGCACACAAGTACAAAATGATAATACCAATGCAAACAGAGTCTATCCCTCTTCTGACAAGTGTTTCCCCAGCGGAGTCACCACTGTGGCCATCCCTTCCCTTTCGGGATCTTTCCCTCTCTCGCGCATGAACTCGGGGAGGGGGAGAAGGTCTCAAACCTTTTATGTAGTAACTCTTCGACCGTCGTCGATGTGGGGTGATGTAAAGAGATGGAGTAGCCAGCCTATTTTTCACAAAACAGGCAAAATAACATGTAGCCACCTCCAGACAGAGGTATCAAAGACAAACTGATGCTTATGAAGCCAATAGTTTAGAGGTTCAAGGGGTAAGTTACAGAATGAGAAGATCTTAGGAACCCATCCCGCGCTTTCGATCTCATATGGTCTTATGTTACTATTTTCTTTCATTTCTTCGTGAAGTGTGTGCGTGTGTATATATAAGTGGATATTGAAATCACTCGATTCATATCATGAAAAAGAAAGAGTGAGGTCACCCAAAGTAATACTCCAAAAAATATAATTAGAAAACATGATGTATGCGCTTATCGAGATATTAATCGTTATAATGGAACGATAATATTTTTTAGATAAGACTCACAAGTATGAGCCACAAGCATGATACATATGAATAATATATAGATAAGATAGGACAAAGATGAAAATAGAAAAAATGGAAAAATGGAAAATTGGACTTGAGACTAGGGTTTTATCCCAAAATGCCTACGTAGCCTATAAAGGCATCAAAATCCATGTAGTTCGCATACATCATAAGGGTGGAGTTTATACCATAGATTCAAACGGGAGTTTATTATATATGTGTGTGTAGAAAAGATATTTTTAGCTTTGAGAAAATATGGTGAAGAATCCTGTCAGAATTTATAGATGTAACCCTCTTTTTCTTTATTTTGGTATTTTTTTTATAGAAAATAAAGTATGTGAAGTATAACTAATAAAGGATGATATATTAATGTGTATGATCTAAAGTAAAAGCTAAATTGAGAATTTATATAACTAATGCAAAAATAAAGAAATTTAAAGAGAGAAGGATGTTTGGACCTTGTTTGGATAATTGTGGCTTGATCTTGATCCTTGATGAGATCCTTTTAATGTTGGGATGAATGTTGTTTGAGAAAGCAGGATATTTTGCCAAATTGAGTATGAAAATGACTAGAATGAAAGACGGAAAGGAATTTCATTCAAGGAAACTTTGTTGATCGTAAGAGAATGTTGCGGAGATAACTGATATTGATGGATTTGAGGTGTGATTTGAGAGTGAGATCATGACCTCCTTTTATAGGGTAGGGGTACTACCTATCTTCATACGCCTAACCTTGCCAATCAGCAAGTGACCCTAGACACACTACTGATCGGCAGGGAAATGGACTTTCCAATCGGTTGTCTCGTGCAGATTTTTTTTTTGAAAAAGTGGTCCTAGAATACAGTTAATAAATCCAAGTCATGCAGGAGGCACACCATTAGAAAGTTAATTCAAAGATAAAGAATATTTCTTTGGACTTTACTCGTGTCTAGGAGTTGAAAAATGGGGCTCAAAAGTTCCCGTTGGTTTTTTGAATGGGAGATTATTAGAAGATAATAGACCGTTCATCTGAACTGTAAGTCAGAAGAGTGCATGGAGATGAGGATCGTTGGAAAGGGTATGAAAGGTAATTTTTTGTTCCAAAGATCTCTACTCGATTCAGAGGGTTGACTTTGATCAAATGGGTCCTGGGAGCACCCGGTGACCTTTCAGAGTAACACGGGTCATTTTTCGGTACCATAAGGATGATTCGCACATAGGGTAGACTGTTGGAAAGGGTATTCAGTGCCATTCAAATATTCATTCACTCTCATTTCATATGAAGAGTTGACCTTGGTAAAATGGAGGACGGGACCACCCGATGGCCTTCAGATAAGTTTTTGAGGGAAAATAGATCATTCATCGGGACCGTTATGCCATTTCGCTCACCAAGGGGGACCATTGGAAAGGGGTTTCAGTTACCATCAAAGATCCATAAAGTTTTCTCTCTGATGATGAAATTGATTGGGTCCAAATCGAGGCTCGGGAGCGTCTGGTGGCCTCCTGATCGATTTTTGGTAGTAAAATGGTCAGTTCATTTGAACCATTATATCGATTTGTACACGGGGTGGATCATTGGAAAGTGTATCCAAATACCTTTGAAGATTCATTTATATTTCACTCTGACGATAGATTTGAGCGGAGTCAAACGGGGACCGAGAGTGCCCGATGGCCTCTAGATCATTACTCGGAGTATGACCTTGTATCGTGAATTGGGGGGGGGGGGGGGGGCTAGGGACCTAAGGAGAGACTTAGGAGGTACTAGATTGTGGTGTCTACACAAGGATACTATTAGCTGAACTAGGTGAAAGATGAAGCCGTGCATGTTCTTAAATACGATAAGTGTAGTGCTTTGTTAACGTACCTCATTAGCCTCATCACCCATTTTATCCTATCTCAGCCCCATGCAATGAGGGGGGTTGATCTTGTCAGCCCACTATCGAGAGCTAAAGAAAAATTTTGTTTCCTTATAGTCACGATTGATTATATTTCAATATGGGTAGAGGCAGAGGCCATGTTAACTATCCACGAAGAAAAATGTCTCAGATTCATTTGGAGAAATTTTATCTGCCGATATGGGCTCCCAAACACTCTTGTATCAGATAACGAAAAGCAATTCAAGAACAAGTCCATAGTTGCTTGTTTTGGTAGAGTGGTCATAAAAATTTCTTTTTAGCATCAGGACGACCTTAAGAAACTAGGTAAATCGAAGTGACTAATCGGTTGATAGTCAATTGAATAAAAAATATAGAATATGCCAAAGGAAAATGGGTTGATGAGCTGCAGAATGTCCAACAGGTTTATCAGGCCATTGAAAGGACACTGATAGGAGGAACGCCTTTTATTATAGCATATGTGTCGAAGGTATTTATCCTAGATAAAGTAGAGTTGCTAAGTCATAGAGTCTATACATACGATTCGGAGAAGAATTTGAAAGTGAAGAGACTTAATTTAGACTTAATTGAAGAGTGTAGAAAAGACGTGAAACTACAACAATCAACCTATAAACAGAGAAAATAAAAGAGTCAAATCTTTTCCAATTGCTGGTGATCTCTTATTAAAAAGGTGATCTATGAAGTTAAAAAACTCCAACCAAATTAGCATGGGCCATACAAAATCACATAACAATTATTTCTAGGTACCTATCATCTAAAAAATTTGGAAGGAGGACTATTCACAAATCTGTGAAATGGAAATCAAGAAATATTATCATTGAGACTATGTCATAACTTTAAAGAACTTCCATCAAACGGTTAAAGTGAAATGAAAATATCTCTTTGTCGATGGCATGAGAATGATTGGATTCTCATTTCCAAGCATGTCTCAATATAAACCCTAAGAGTTTGGAAAATTAACATTATTATTTTATCGTGATACTTAACATCATTATTTTATGATGAAAAAAATGAAAATCTCTATCTCGATGATATGAAAATGCTTGGAGTCTCATCTCTTAGGGATGCCTTAATATAAACCTGCAAGGTGGGAAGCTTAAGATCATTATTTTATGGTGGCACTTAACATCTTTATTGTTATGGTGAAAATTAACATCATTATTTTATGGCAACACTTAACATCATTAATTTATGGAGAAAGAAAAAAGAAAATATCTCTCTCGGCAATATGAGAATGCATGGAGTCTCATCTCCTAGATATGTCAAAATATAAACCCCGAGAGGTGGAAAAATTAACATCATTATTTTATGGTGACACTACCATCATTAATAATTTATGTTAAAAGTAAAAAGAAAATAACGCTCTCATCGGTGTAAGAATCCTTGGAGTCTCGTCTCCTAGGCATGTCTCAATATAATCTTTGAGAGAGGGAACCTTAAACGTCATCATGTGATGGTAAGACTTATTGTATATAGAAAAGGTAAATCTACTTGAGTATGTAGGCATGATAAAGAAAGATAAAGAAAACTATATTACAAATACCATTAACTAAAACATCCTCATAGAAGGGTATTTAAAATTATAGTAATATTTTTAAAATCCCAAAAGTGGGGCAAGATTAAAGCTTATAGAAAGAGATGGGAATCAGAGACCGCAAAAGATCGCCAGAATATCTAAATAAAGTTATGTCTCGACAGCCAAGTCGCCAACAACTACGACTTCAGGGATAGTAGACTCTTTTTGAACGGTGGTGGCATATTGGTCACTACCCTAATTGTCGTCCTTAACAATCGGAGTTATCTCATAACCACTAACTTCAGCCTTAGTGGTCTCTTCATTGGTTCCCTCGGCTTGGATCTCCTCCAGAGAAGCAATGGTTTCTAGATCAGAAAAACACAAGGAATTGAGAGTCTCTATCACCTCATGGTACTTTGAAACGAGGTGAGGAAACTGATTGACCACTCATTAATAAGTTCCCTTTGACCCCTTTTCCTTGCATTCGATGGATAACCTAATAAATCCCGAAAATCCTTATATTTTTACATCACTTCTTCACAACTTGTCTCCAAAAACTCCTACTCATCGTTATCCTGTTGCTTCATAGTTTCCTTATGAATTTCCCTGAAGGTAGAAACTCAATCCCTATATTATTCTCAGAGCTTGAGCACGTCTTCTTCGAGAAAAGACTTGTGGTCCTCCAATTACTTCTATATATCGACCACAACCCACTAGTGATGGTTCTAAAGAGCAATGATAGACTACAAAAAAAACATATATGAGAAGTACAACTAATACTTGATTGACTCTATATAGAGAGAAGGATGTCCTTATTTTTCTTCCCTATTTGCTTAAAAAGCAGTTGTTTCTTAGAGGGATCACATACGAGATAACCTCTTTGACATTGGTTTGGTACCCAAGAATAGACTCAAGATTCATGGATAGTTAAGCAAGATGTAAGAGTGCCGAGACGTCATCAAATATTAGCTCACTAGATGAAGGGGTAATCTTAGAACTTTTTTTCCTCTACTGTTAAGGACCAACGCCCAAGACAATGGATTCTTTCCTCTGCTTCGAGCCTTCTTCTACATTAGGACCAACAATTAGTAGCCTTATTCTTTGGTGATAGCAGCTAGGAAGTCTTGTCCTTTAATTTTGATAAAATACTGCAAGTGATTGGGTCTTTCATTTTTAAAATGTGGCCGGGAGTATTTTCAAGACGATATGCAAAATAAAGAAAATCAACAACTATTAGTATCAGCTGAACATTAAGACAATAGTAGAAGTTAGAAAAAAAAATTAAACAATTGATAATATTACGAATAGACTCTAATTGGGATGACCTCATTCTCGAAAATTGGATGATTTTGGGCTTGATCAGCTTCTCAAATAACATGAGACCAATAAGTCCCCTTAATTAGTCAATGTTGTCCTTATTACTTGTACTCAACTAAGGGTCAACTTTGGCCTATATAGTAATCTTACCCTACTTTCCATCACCTTAATTTCCCTATGCACCAGTGACTCATAATCACCAAACTCCCACATGCCTAAGAGAAAAAGGTACCGAGACTTCCAATAACGATTGAATGTTTAATTCACATATACGCGCTTCTAATCTGGTTTTCTTGCGTTGAAGTGGTAATAACATGGGTTGAATATTATGGTAATAGTTGAATAGCAATATCAAAATAGATATAAGGGAAAATCCTCCTAATAGGAAAGCCTTGAGAAATTGACCTACCACATAACAATCCTCAAAGCGTTGTGGTCTAATTGGGTTGCGAATGTTGGTAGAAGAATCACACTAATTCCTGACACAAAGGGAAGCCAAAACACTACTTTAAACATTTGCTCATGGATGGAAATATCGTCTTTATTCCTAAGGTTGTAGGCCCTATCATCCTCGATGAACACACCCAGATAATAAGATCGGTCACTTAGACATCACTTTTATATGATGATTTAAAACTTGAGTCAGCCTTAAAAAGTTCATCATCCTCATCCTCAACAACACGATCCTTTCCATGTTGGTCTCGACGTAAATATTTTACTCAATTATTGTGAATATGGGTTGGGCTGTGAAGGAATATTATATCCAATTTCGTCATAAAAAATATAATAGATTGGGGGATCAAGATCCCCATGCTGATAAGATGAGGTTCTAGGATGACCTATGTTACTCGACTCAATTAATTTTCTTGTCTCATCCAAGATAGGATGAGGAATAGTAACCCTCATGGGGTCATAGTTAAAGGAATAAGAGGAATCAGAGTTTGTAGTCTCTGTAAGAAGGTTCAAGAAGTTAGACGGGCTAAAACCTTTGGAAAAAGACATATTGCCACTACTAATTATAATAACACTTGGAGAACCACTACTAATTATAATATCACTTAGAGAATTAACTTCAAGTGTAGTGTCGTAGTGGGGAAATTTATCAAACACAAAGGAGGAGGCACTACTGCTAGAGGTATCAGATTCATCGGTGTCAAAGACATCTCTCGATCAAGATTAGACTTAGCCTCTTCCTTCTCTTAGCGAAAGCAATCGCAAAAGTGATGTATCTTTACCCAAGCCTCGTATAAACTTTGGTACATTCATAAAATTTTACTTATAAGGTTTCAAAGGTTGGGAGGATCAAACATAAAAAAGGAATCAATTTTTTCAGAGAACACTTAAGAACACTAAACCCAAAAACTGGTATCTTAAATGGAAAACATCAAATCCCACCAAACCTTGCTCGAGAACCCTAGTCCCAAAGAGATAACTAAACCACCACCACCAAAACCCGGAACCTCTAAAATCAACACCACACAACTACCACATAGTATGTTATAAAGTCCAAAAAATTTGTAAGAGAAATACAAAATGGATAAAGGTTTGAAAAAATAATGAAAAACATGAAGAAGTCTCCAGAGATATGTGGAAGAGAAATAAGATGACTTGAGAATGATAGTGCATGGTAGAGAATACAATCTAAGAAGGATAAATGACCAAAATTCCAGAGAGAGGAAGAAAGAGTTAGTTTTCTGAAATTTGAAGGTTATAGAATAATACAAGTGAGAGATGCATCCCACCTAAACCTAACTTTAGACTCAAAATGGGAAATCATTTAACACGATTTCCAAGGTTTAAATGAAAAAAAGGTTGTGCATGTGGGATAAATGCACTTTGGAAATTGCACCAAATTTCTTCAAATCACACCACCTCTAATGTAACCAAGGGATGATCAGTAACTAGTAGATACCTAATAATGTGATAAGACCCGAGAGAACATATGGGCGATATGATCGTTATGTATGATGACCTGACCATTCTATCGACAAGGTATGATTGACAACTAATAAATAACTAGGTCACCAAAGTCGTGATCACAAAAGTCGTGATCTATAAGCCTTGCATTTAAAAAAGATGAGATGCCAAGAAGATTTTTCTTGAAGCCAATTAAGATCAAGTTTAGACCTCATCCTCCTACTATTGTCGAAGGCTAAGGTCTAGGGGATAAGTGGTATATATAATCGTAGTCTTTTCCAGATGGAAACTAAGTAACTGACCACTTCATAATCTCGTCCCATATGAAAGACCAATCTTCTCACCTATACCTTACGTGTACATGTATGGTATCATCCGAACGATACCTTGACATCCTTTCCAGACTTTATATCCTCGTCTTATAGAGGACACCAACTGCATTATCATCAACATGGGTGTCGACCTCCAACGACATTCATATTACAAGACATCAACCTCAAGCCTAATATGGGTGCATCAGGAATACACGACCACCCTGACTCGTCTTAACCTCCAACATGGATCAAGGAATGATACAGTCTCGGCTTGGCTGATACCTCTAGTATCACTTCGAATGATACTTCCTGTACATATGTTTATCTTGGCATATAAAGCATGGCATGGGCATTTTGGTCATATCTACATAAAAATGTTATTGGACATCAACAAACCACGTGAAGGAATTTTCTTCATGACGACCTTACTATATATACACACAACTGGTACTCTCTCATAGGCCATGACCTTAACTAGGATTGGGACACATATGGGGGGGGGGGGGGGGTTTGTGCACCCCAACCTATAAAAGGCACACTATGCCTTCTTCACTTGGATCCATCTTTTAAAATCCCTATTGTTACTCTAAATAATTGAGTTTAGATAGGGAAAGATTCAATGTGTATCTTCCATGGCCATTAGTGCCATATTATAATGACAATAATCTAATAATTTGTAGGAGGATAGTGAGATTGGGGTCTATGAATATCTGGAAAGGGTGAGGCGTGACCCACTCCAATGGACACTTCTTGCAAGGTTTTCCAATGCAACATCTTAAGAAACCTTCTCTTTCTGGTAATAATGGAACTCAAGCATAAACTCACTCCCTGTAAGAAGATAAACTTTCATAGCAAAACTACTAATTTTTTCAAGGGAAACACCTGAGAATGATGGCTATTAGTTGAGGAGTGAAAGAACAAGGCACTTAGCACTAAGAGAATGAGTAGGGAGATAATACTTTGTAGGTCTACTGTGATTTTGGTAGAGTAATAGTGAAATTTCAATTATCTCCCTCTTTGACCTTGCCCATAGGTCTATTTATACTGGGCATTAGGGCCGAGTTGGCACTTTTGGGTGCCAAAATTGAGAGGGTTGGTGGGGGAGAATGTCTAAAATGTACCATTTGTACCTACCTTAAGGCAACTCTGCCTGTCTCCTCCTGCAGGCATCACCTGGCGCCAACCAAAGTCAAAAAGCAAATATGTCTCCCAATAAAGATAGAATATCTGATTTGGCAAATATACCTTGAAACGGTAACTTATGGTGCAATCTTTACAAATCTTGAGAGAGGAGGCCTTAAGGACCCCTCTCTTCTGGGATAAACATATTCCTCTGAAAGTTTCGGCATTTGCGTGGAAAGTGCTTCTCAAAGCAGTTCCAATCGACTCCTCAGTCAGAATTGTTGGAATTAAAATCGCATCAAAGTGCAATTGCTGCTCCTTATCAGAAGAAAGTTTGTCTCATCTTTTCTTCTCAGGTCCCATAGCTTCTCAGGTATGGGCATTTTTTGAAGATAGACGTGGATTCAACTTTCATTCCACCTCCTCCTCACAAAAAATCATTTCTTGGTGGTTGAATTCTAGCTCGGATCGAACTTTCAAAAGGCTGTGTCAGCTTAACTATTTCTTCATCTTGTGGGAAATTTGGTTGAGTAGAAATAATTCTAGATTCCATAATATCTCTATGAATCCTCTTCTAATCATTGAGTCAATTCAAAGAAGAATTCAAGAATCTTTCTTTACTTATGGATTCCCTCAATCTTCATCGAAAAAATGTTTAGATTCTTTGAAAAACCTAAACATTCCTTGTTCAATTCCTAAAACCCCTTCCTTCTCTCTCATTGCCTGGTCAAAACCTCCAACAAACTTCTTGAAGCTAAACACAGATGGTGCTTGTGACTCCAGTAGAAGAATGGGACTGAGAGCAATCTTGAGAGATTTTAAAGGTGACTTAATCTGGGCATTTCATAAGGGTATTCTTGATGGGTCTAATAACTTGGCCGAGGTTATGGCAATCAAACACAGTTTAGCTCATTGCATACTTATAGAATGGACCAATATTATAGTTGAATCAAATTCTGCTCTAATTGTCAGTTGCATTAACGATCACCTCAAAATTCCTTGGAAAATAAAAGAAGAAGTACTACAAATTCAAGATCTCATCAAAGGCTTAAACATTAAAGTTTCTCATTGCTTTAGGGAAGCAAACTTCACTGCTGACTTGTTATCAAAGATTGGAATGGAATCTCAAGAATCCAAAATGTTCAATACAGTAAATGAATTGCCGAGGAAAATTAAGGGGTCTATTTATTTAGATAAACATCATGTCCCTTACTTGAGAAAAGTGTGTAAAGATTCTTCATGGCTTAGACAGTTTCATTTCCTCTGTGTATAAGCTCTGAGAGAAGATTTTTCTCTCCAATAAATAAATTCTAATTTTCCCAAAAAAAAAAGGATCCCTCTCTTCTAAAAAGTTATTTTTGAAAAGAGTTATTCCTTGTGAGCAGCCAACTCTTTGGCTGCTCACTTCACTTGCGACCAAGTGTGAGCTTTGTGTAGTCTTGAGTGACTTCTTGGTGTTCCTACTAGTATTCTATCAATCCTATAGTGCTAGGTGGTTGAGCTTGCTCAACATACCTTGTCCCTCAACCTCCAAGAAAAAACTCCCATGAGATCCCAACTATCCTACTTGAGCCTTGCTTGCTCAACTAGGCAACCTGTATAAGAAAATAAATGTTAGTACTTCTGTTCTTTTTTCGTGATGAGGGCTTGCTTATGGTAGACTCCCCATCATCATAACTTAATTTTTTGGGAGCTGAGGGGAAAGACCTTACGGTTCCCTCCTCCCATGTAAGTTTCGGCTATTGAGGAAGCCTTGGGGGGTTCCTTCTCAAATGTCATTTTTGCAGGAACCCTGAGGGGAGTCCTTCTCAACCTGGGCTTCTATATCCTTATAAGTGAAGTTCCTTCTCAACGCGAGTTTCTGCGGAGACCTTGGGGGAAGTCCCTCTCAACATAGGTTCCTTATCAACTTGAGTTTCTGCAGGGACCCTCCCTCTCAATTTAGGCTTCTGCTGCCACCTTGGTGGGGTTCCTTATCAACGTGAGTTTCTGTGGAGACATTGGGGGAAGTCCCTCTCAACAGCGGTTCCTTCTCAACTTGAGTTTTTACAGGGACCCTTGCGGTGGTCCATCTCAACATAGGCTTCTGCTGCCACCTTGGTGGGGGTTCCTTCTCAACATGAGTTTTTACGAAGACCCTGGGGGAAGTCCCTCTCAACTCATGTTCTTTATCAACTTGCTTTTTTACAGGGACCCTTTCAGGGGGCCCTCTCAACGTAGGTTTCTGTCACCACCTTGGTGGGGTTCCTTCTCAATGTAAGTTTCTGCAGAGACCTTGGGGGAAGTCCCTCTCAATAACGAGTTCTTCTCATCTTGAGTTTCTGCAGGAACACTTGTGGTGGTCCCTCTTAACATAGGCTTCTGCTTCCACCTTGGTGGGGTTCCTTCTCAACGTGAATTTCTACAGGCACCCTTGCGTGGGGGCCCTCTCAACGTTGGCTTCTACCTCTACCTTAGTGGGGTTCCTTCTCAATACCTAAAAAAAGTATTTTTTGGGAAGACACCCTTCTACATTAGCCCCTCGTGGAAAGTTTCTTGTGTTGGGTAGATCAAAAAGCTTTGTACTCCATAGAGTCAATTTTCACTTTTTTTTTCAAATTTTTTAAATGAACTATCCCTTCATCCGAGGTTCTTTGATTTTTGAGACCCCATGCGTCAGTGTGTGAACTATCCTCTCATCATTTGGCAAAGAATTGTCATAAAATTTTTTCCTTCCTGCACATTTTCCCACGTTGATGAAAAAAACATAAGGCCCATTTCTTAAAAGCTCTTACCTTCTTCAAAACCCTTATAAAGAGTCTTTAACTCTGTAGTGAGAGAAAAAAAATTAAACACCATAGCCCCCAATTTTTTTTTACTCTAGATTTTTCTCAAACACTACATCAATTGCTTCTAACTCATCAAATACCTCTTCCAATGTTGACACCATTATTGTTCCCATTCTTTTTGTATCAATACCTTCTTCTATTATCATTCCTCCTCAACTACCACCAATGTGTCTATCGCCCCCCCACATCGTTTTTTCTAACTGTTGGTAGTGAAGAAAATTTTGGGGCTAAATTTTTTATAAACCCTTCATTGGGTGTATCAGTGATGACGCACACTAGATCATCGTATTCCTTTTGCCTTATGCTAGGTCTCGTGAATCGCTCGTTAGAAATGGTAAGGCCACGGGTTGCTACCGTGGGTTTCACTGCTAATGAGGGTGTGCCCGTGGGTTTCCATCTCAATGGTTCCTCGACCATTCAAAGTGAACCTCCGCTGGTGACTTTTGGTTTTCCATTTTGCAGTGGCACAACAGAGGGATAATCTCAAGACCATCCTATATTGTGGGTTCCTCACCGACGATGACACATATTCTAGTCGCGAACCCTACTATTAGCGAGGGTTTCTCGCGTGATTATTCCCTGTCTATAGGTTCCTCATCTGAGGACAAACCGTTAGGGGGTATTTCATTCGAGACACCAATTGAAATTGTTATGTCATACGGAGGTGAAGATGCGGGTTCCACACCGCTTATAACTATATCAATTTCTTGTTCACTTCAGTGTTCCTCGACGAAAAGTATTTGTGTTGGAGGTTCTGCTTCCACAAGTTAGGTTTCTTCCATAAGAGATGCTACCTGGAGTTCCTCACAGGTTGGGTTTCTATCTGAGGGTCCCTCACGGGTTGATTTTCTATTCGAGGGGTCCTCGGGGGTTGATTTGTTTTTCGGGGTTCCTCGACTATCCCAAGTAGTTTACCATTTGATTTTCCATCTGGAAGTGGCGTAGCCAAGAGCTCCTTGTGAGACCCCTTTTATACCATTGGTCCCTCCCCAATGTAGAAAATTGAAGTCGCAAGACCCCATTTGGCTATGGGTTCCTCACGAGTGGACTTCATACCAAGGGATTCCTCGCCAGAAGTTCCGTTGGTGTATGATACTTTGTTAGTGATGAGGGACACCCAGGGTTCCTCGCCCATGGGTTCCTCGCAATCTGGCGTTTCTATAGGGGTTGCCGCTACCACTTCTTTTTTAGCAGAGGGGAACACCCAGGGTTTCTCATCTATGGGTTCTTTGCGAGTTGGTATTTCCATAGGGTCCGCAGCAGTTGAGGGTTCCTCACTTGGGTTTTCTACCATAATGAGTTCTTTTCTCTAGTAAATGGCTCTTGGTAGTTCTTAAGTTACATCATCTTCTTTTCAGGCATGGCAGGATGTGACACCCCGACTAATTAAATACCGGGTAGCTACTCCTTTATTAAATTAATACAAAATGCCAAGTTGGCTCAGTTCAAAGCATCACTGTCGCAAATGTTTTAATAATTACTAGCCACCTATTATTTAAAAAGTGAGTAGCTACCCGGTATATAATTAGTCGGGGTGTCACAGGTGGTATCAGAGCATCAGGTTCTAGTGTCCTTAGGAGCTGTATGGATTGCTATGTATCTGCTGAGATTTCTTTGATGTAGAGCCCTATATTTTAGGACTGTTGTATTCTTTTGTGTGTGCTTCTCTCTTCAGCTATTTTGAGATAATAACTGCGAACTTATAAAACTTTACTCTCATTTCAGATGCCTCCACGATGTGCGCAGCGAGTTCCTAGGGATGCACAGCCAGAGCCACAGCCTGCAGCAGTTCAGGGCACTATGAATGCCGCAGAGGTTGCAGCTATTGTAGCCCAAGAGATAAATGCCTCCCTAGCCGTTGTATAGCAGGCACCACCCTAGGCGCTTGTAGTTGGGCTAGTTCAAGCTCATGCATTCTCATCTGCTTGGGAACCCGTCCGTGATGCTTTCAGAAAGTACACCCTCCGGAGTTTGAAGGTAGCTCCGATGTTATGGTATCCAGTCAGTGGAGGAAGGACATTCAGAGGCACTTAAGGATGTACGAGTGAACAGATGTTCAGAAGAATATACTGGCTACTTTCAAGCTAGTAGGATCTGCATTGCAGTGGTGGGAGTTCATTACCACTGCAGAGGAGAGGGACAACCTTTCTATTCAGGAGTTCTGGGTGCGGTTCGACCGCATATATTTTTCGTCAACTGTTCACACTGAAATGAGGAGGAAATTGATGAACCTCAAGCAAGAGGGGAGGAGCGTAGCTGGGTATGAGGGTGAATTTACTAATCTCTTGAACATTGTTCCGGATGAGATTCCGACTGAGGAGAAGAAGATTCAAAAGTTTATGGATAGGTTGACTTTGAGGATTCGTCAGCACTTATTAGGTAATCTCATGTTGGACACTTATTCTGATGTGGTTAATGCTGCACTACTTCATTACCAGGATCATCGTTTCCACATGTCTGAGAGCAAGAGATTAAAAGAGTCCATCCATCAGGGCAGGATCGGGGGAAATGGTGCCAGCGGGGGACAATCTGTTCAAGGACAACACAGGTAGGGTGATCAGGGTTCCCAACAGGGAAAACATAAGAGTTTCAGATCTTGAGGTTTTAGGAGTGGTCAGGGAGGTTTCAGACAGGGCCATCAGGGTCAGAATGGTCAGCAGCAGCAGTTTCAGTAGGGCCGGGGGCAGCAGGGACAACGAGGGGGAAACTTCTCCGGGAACTATTTCATTTGTGGCAAGACTGGCCACAAACGCCAGGATTGTCCTGACAGGGGCAGGGCCCCACCGCAACAACAGCATGGTGCTCGACACGAGCCACAAAGGCCTATGTTTCCCGCCGCCCTCCCAGCACCACCACAGATGGCAGCACTACCACCCATTCCAGCAGTCCCAGTTCAGCAGGGACAACTTCAGTATGGGAGAGTGTATCAGCTCCAGCATGCTGCAGCCCTATAGGATCCACCGGACATTGAGGGTATGTTCTCTATCCAGGGGACTATGGGGCATATTTTATTTGATACAAGGGCCACATAGTGTTTCATTTCCATGATATTTGGACGCAACATTGGGTTGTTAGACACCTCCGAGAGCACGGTTACTTGTGTAGATTCACCGTTGAGTAGAGGTTCCGTGATTTTGCTTATTTGTAGAGGTGTGGGTATAGAGATCGGGATGTTTACTTTACCCACGAATATATTAGTGTTAGAGATGACTTAGTATGATGCCATTGTTGGTATGGATTGGCTAGTTGCGTACCGAGCCGTGATTAACTATTTTAGTAGGAGTATTATCTTTGCTATTCCCGGACAGGAGATGTTTTTAGTGGCGATGCACTACACCAAATCCTGCGAATGGTCACGCCTAGTGGGTCACGGCCCAAGTCCGCGACCAGCTGGTCGCGGACTTGGGCCGTGACCCACTCAATATTTGGCGTGACAAAATTTATTATCACACTAAATTATCTATGTTCTGGAAGTGGTCACGGCCCAAGTCCGCGACCACTGTGGTCGCGGATTTGGGCCGTGACCAGGTCGTGACCATCTTGGCGCCAAACTCGCGCCAAAATTCCCTCCAAGCTTGGTCGCAGATGGGTCACGGCCCAAGTCCGTGACCCATGGCATGACAAAGAAGAAAGTAAACACATTGAGGGTCACGGCTTAGGGCCGTGACCATTTCTGGGTGTGGGTCACGGCTATGGGCCGTGACCATCCCTCATTCAAGCACTAGTGTTGATAAAAAGGGTCGCGCATCACAGATTGAGGGTCACGGCTATGGGCCGTGACCATTTCTTGGTATGGGTCACGGCTATGGGCCGTGACCAATAGGCAGTACACATCCCACTTAGCTTCATTAATGGGCCGCGGTGGGTGGGTCACGGCTCTAGGCCGTGACCAGTGTGAATCCTAAAACTACTTCAAGCGCCTCATCTTTTTCATTTCCCCGCTCATTTCTTTTTTTTTTCTTCCCCAAAACGTTGGTACTAGGTCGGGATTAGTTATGGAGAAGTTGCGTATGGAGTAAGAAACGGTGGGTAGCAGGTGTGGTGGGTAGCAGGTGCGGTGGGTTTCTTCCCCAAAGGAGATTATCACCCCCTTTTCTCATCGGATGGACTCCACCCGCGGCATCGGATGGGGCAAGGACGGCCGCCATCCCCACAACACGGTCCCTCCCATTTTCTCCCTTTCTCTTTCTTACATTTTATTTATTATTACCCCCTTTTCTCATTCTAGGCTTTCTTCATCACAGCTCCCAAGCTTGCCGAGGTCCAAGACTAAAATTATTCCTGGTACGCTCACTGATTTTCTTTACCATTTATAGTGGCCTGTCGAAGTTCTCGTTAATTTAATTTAACTTTATTAGAGAATTTGAGTTTTGGTGGTTTGGGAAAGAAGGTGATAGTAGATTCAAAAAATCTACTATCGTTAGAGTTGCAGGTAAAGGCATTATAAATATCTATGTGATAGGATTCAAAAAATTCAAATAGGAGGTTTCTGCGTTCATTCCCATATATCAAAAAATTCAAATGAACATAGATATTTAGGATTCAATTTTGTTGTGTACAAATGAACATAGATATTTAGGATTCAATTTTGTTGTGTACAAACGGTTCATTTTATAGGTAGTGGATGTTTCGTATTGATGTTTAGGTGCCTACGTTCATTTCATTTATGCGTTCATTTTATAGCAGAAATGAACAAACCTTACAAACAGATGGCTTGGGTGAGTGCGTTCATTTCACCATTTTGATGTTTCTGTGTTTCTGCGTTCATTTTATAAAAGTTCATTTCACCATTCTGATGTTTCTGCCGCCCTTTCATTTTGATGTTCATTTCACACAGGATAAACCATTTTGATGTTTCTGTGTTGATTTCATTCCCATGGCTAAATTTGACAGATATGTTTCTATGTTGAGTTCATTCCCATGGCCCTTTCATTCCCATTTCACACAGGATAAAACATAGGATAAAACATATCTGTCACATTTAAAAAAAAATATCTGTCAAATTTAGAATGTGTGTTTTGTATTGATGCTTTGAATTATTACCCACCTTATTTTTTCAATTATTTATAGTTGTAGAAATAATTGAACTTTGAGGAATGAGAGTTTTATTTTTATTTTGGGGCATTTTTTTTTAATAAAAAGCTCATGAGATATTGTTTATTTTCTTTTGGTGTAACATCTTTTAGTAACAACTTTTAGTCCCTGGTACCTATGTAAACAATATCTCATGAAAACTCAAAAACAATGAGAGTTTCACACTAACAACTCAAAAAGAATTTGAGTTTTGGTGGTTTGGGCATATTTATCCAAAAACACATGAGAGCGTATGTTTAATTAAAAAAATATGATTTTTTCAGCAGATGTGGGTGTTAAAAATTAAGGGTTGTGTCAGAGATTATCAAGGGGGGGGGGGGGGGGGGGATGTCAAATATTGCGTTCAAGAATTTTATATAAAGACTCTTTAACACAACAAAGAGAGGAATAGACCCTTTTAACAATACAAAATCTCCTAATTACTTAATCAAACCTTCTGAGCTCCCAACAAAATGACAGATTGTACGTATTTCGACCTCTTCATTTATAGTCATTATACAGTTTCACGATACTCCCCCATCCCTATCCTGCAATCCTTTTTGATTTAGTCTCTAAATTAATATATAAAACTAATTAGATTACCAGGTTACCCAATTGAACACTACATATGAGGTGCGTAGCGAAGGTATTTAATCATCATTTTTGGGAGGATAAATTTGAAAACTAATTTTTTCCTCTTCAAAGAGGGACTATTTATTAATTTGGGACGGATGGAGTAATAATTTATAAGTTCAGTTTTACTCCTGACACAATTACTTCGAGGCATCATTCTTTTATTGAACTTATGGATGCATCATTGTTATGCTTCATATGATTATGTGGCAGATTGAGTTGTAGATGCCTCATTTTTAGTGCATGGCTATTTGCCATACATGAATGTTTTGGATGAAACGCTAATTGTGCCTGTGCTTCTTATTAGTTTGTGTTAATAATATCTAGATTTTATGTTCCAATCTTTGGGTATACTGTTATTTTCTTTCTCCACTGGGTTTTAAATATTTGCTTTATTTATTTTCTTTCTTTATTTCACAATTACGAGGGATGTTTTAGCTATAACTGCAAATTTTGAAACTTTTTGAAAATAGCATCTTAAAAAAATGGTTTGAACTATGTAATATATCCATTTATGTGTGTGTGTGTTTATTATATGTTTCAAGAACAAGTATTTTTGTCCATGAAGTAGGGTCAAAAGGGTTGTTATCTATGACAGACGATGAAGAATTGGAGTCGCTTTTAACACCACCCGCGGGTATAGGCTTGACTGATCTCAACATGTTCAGATGGTTATTTATAGGCTCTGTTGGGGAAAGCGCTTGGAAAAAGAGGATTGATCTAACCGTTGGGAAAAATGTAGGGAAGGGGGTAGTGCCGCGGTGAGGCTGAGATCCGACGATGGCGGTGGAGGTTCAATATTCTATTAATTTTATTTTCCCCTTACTTTAACCCTTATAGTAGAGTTAAGAAAATCAGGTCCTGGATTTTTATTTAAAGGTTGGATGAGGTTCAATATTGAAAGGGAGGATTTACCCCCTTTACCTTTTTTTTTTTTAATACAGTGTATTTTAGTCAGAATATGGGCTCAATTAGTAATCATATAAAAATTTATCCAACTTGTTTTGGAGAAAATAAATAAATAAATGTTACTCTCATTATCATATACCATTTTCTTCTGAAATAATTTTGGTTTTGAATCTCAATTACCATGTTGATATATAATTTGTTGTTAACTATGATTCTTCTTATGGACTTGTCGAGTAAATAGTGTCTCGCCTAATTTTATATTCATCTCCATAATAACTGGAAATTAACATTTTTGATATTTCTGATTTTGTAGAAATTGTGAAAATGAAGAAAACTGTGTTCACCTCTTCTTTGGAGATCAAGGGAATATATTGACCAAGCCTTTCTTAGATGTTTGCAAGCTAACATTTCCTATTCTAGGTGCGGTGGGTAGCATTCGTGGGTAGCAGGTGCGATGGAGGAAAACGAAAAAAAAAAAACGAGGTGCGATGTTCATATATAAGCCTCATTCATCAATCAAGCCCCTACAATTATTGATAAGTTTGTATTTACGCCTTTTTTGTAATGTTTTTACTAGATTTTGATAATTTTGGGGGTTTTCTCTTTGCCTTGAGGTATCTTTAATCATTTTTTGTATCTAGATTATTGGAGTATTTTTTTTGTGTTTGGAATGTGTATTTTTCATCTAATTAGTTCTATTTTGTAGGTGTACACCCTTGGTGTCCTCTCGCTCAAACAGTTTGATTTGGCTTTCTCCGTATTTGAGAGGTATCGAATTTTTTATTTTTTTGTATCCGAGTTTGGGTTCTAATCTACAATCATTTGTTTCTCGCTGGCATCACTGTCAACATTGATATTTCATTTATTATTTATTCAGAATGTATGAATTTTACATTTGGTGTGAAAAATGGTTTGATCTTTTAGTCTTGCTAACTTTATTCAGTTCATTCACTATTTTTCGGTTCATGGTTTGCTTCTTGGCAAAAAGAATATAATTTATTCAATTCATTCACTATTTTTCAGCTCAAACAATTTATGTTGTTTTTGTTCATTTAGTTTCAATGGCTCATTACCCTAGAAATGATTTAAGTTTATAAGAGTTATATTGGCTCAATGATTCAAGTGCATACGAGTTATATTGGCCGTTCGGGGGCTGTTTCAAGTTATAGTTTCATAACACATTGTTTATGTATTGCAGATCTAACCAATTGGATACCAGTTCTTCATTACATACCAGTTATTCATTACACACCAGGTACTCTGTACATTAACTAAAGTAGTTATATAATTTATATGCATTATCTATTAAATCTTTTAGATGACAGAAGGAGTACGGGATAGTTATTGGTTTTGTTTGGTTTGGCTGTTGGATAATTATTGGTTGTTGGAATGTTGTTGGATAGTATTTTAGAAGGAGTATGGGATAATTAGAAGGAGTACGGGATAATGATTGGTTTCATTGTTGGATAATATGTTAAAAATATTTTAAACTCCCGGTTTCAGAATACGATGATATGATAACTTGCAAATGTCGAGACTTAAACTTAAAAACATTGCACCAACACCTCACACGGGACCAATGAATCTCGTACGAACTGACAGCGAGATCACGGGACCCCCGGTTTGAGAATACGACGATAATTAAAAAATATTAGGACTTAAGCTTAAAAACAAGGCGTTAGATAGCAAAAACACAAAACAACCCTCGTACGGACCCGTGAGAGGCACCAACACCTCTCACGGGACCAATGTAACATATAGTAATAGACTACGTGATCACGGGACTCTCGATTTGAGAATACGATGATAATTTTAAAATATGAGACCTTAAGCTTAAAAACAAGGCGTTAGAGGGTGGAAACTCGAAACAACCCCCGAACGGCCCCGTGGGTGGAACCAACACCTCCCACGGGACCAATGTAACTCGTAGGAACTGACACCACAGCCGCGGGTCTCCCGGTTTGAGAGTACGACGTTAATTTGCATATTTCTAGACTTAATAAAAAACATGGCGTTAGAGGGTGAGAACTCGAAACAGCCCCCGAACGGCCCCGTGGGTGGCACCAACACCTCCCACGGGACCAATGTAACTCGTAGGAACTGACACCGTAGCCGCGGGTGTCCCGGTTTGAGAGTACGACGGTAATTTGCTTACTTCCACAGTCAGGCTTGAAAACATGGCGTTAGAGGGTGAGAACTCGATACAGCCCCCGAACGGCCCTGTGGGTGGCACCAACACCTCCCACGGGACCAACGTAACTCGTAGGAACTGACCCCGCAGCCGCGGGTGTCCCGGTTTGAGAGTACGACGGTAATTTGCTTATTTCCTCACTTAGGCTTGAAAACATGGAATTAGAGGGTGAGAACTCGAAACAGCCCCCGAACGGCCCCGTAGGCGGCACCAACACCTCCCACGGGACCAACGTAACTCGTAGGAACTGACCCCGCAGCCGCGGGTCTCCCGGTTTGAGAGTACAGCAGTAATTTGCTTATTTCCACACTTAGGCTTGAAAACATGGCGTTAGAGGGTGAGAACTCGAAACAGCCCCTGAACGGCCCCGTGGGTGGCACCAACACCTCCCACGGGACCAACGTAACTCGTAGGAACTGACCCCACAGCCGCGGGTGTCCCGGTTTGAGAGTACGATGGTAATTTGCTTATTTCCACACTTAGGCTTAAAAACATGGCGTTAGAGGGTGAGAACTCGAAACAGCCCCCGAACGGCACCATGGGTGGCACCAACACCTCCAACGGGACCAACGTAACTCGTAGGAACTGACCCCGCAGCCGCGGGTGTCCCGGTTTGAGAGTACGGAAGTAATTTGCTTATTTCCACACTTAGGCTTGAAAACATGGCGTTAGAGGGTGAGAACTCGAAACAGCCCCCGAACGGCCCCGTGGGTGGCACCAACTCCTCCCACGGGACCAACGTAACTCGTAGGAACTGACCTCGCAGCCGCGGGTGTCCCGGTTTGAGAGTACGGCAGTAATTTGCTTATTTCCACACTTAGGCTTGAAAACATGGCGTTAGAGGGTGAGAACTTGAAACAGCCCCCGAAAGGCCTCGTGGGTGGCACCAACACCTCCCACGGGACCAACGTAACTCGTAGAAACTGACCCCGCAGCCGCGGGTGTCCCGGTTTGAGAGAACGACGGTAATTTGCTTTTTTCCACACTTAGGCTTAAAAACAAGGCGTTAGAGGATGAGAACTCGAAACAGCCCCCGAACGGCCCCGTGGGTGGCACCAACACCTCCCACGGGACCAACGTAACTCGTAGGAACTGACCCCGCAGCCGCGGGTTTCGCGGTTTGAGTGTACGACAGTAATTTGCTTATTTCCACACTTAGGCTTGAAAACATGGCGTTAGAGGGTGAGAACTCGAAACAGCCCCCGAACGGCCCCGTGGGTGGCACCAACACCTCCCACGGGACCAACGTAACACGTAGGAACTGACCCCGCAGCCGGGGGTGTCCCGGTTTGAGAGTACGGCAGTAATTTGCTTATTTCGACACTTAGGCTTGAAAACATGGCGTTAGAGGGTGAGAACTCAAAACAACCCCCGAACGGCCCCGTGGGTGGCACCAACACCTCCCACGGGACCAACGTAACTCGTAGGAAATGACCCCGCAGCCGCGGGTTTCGCGGTTTGCGTGTACGACAGTAATTTGCATATTTCCACACTTAGGGTTGAAAACATGGCGTTAGAGGGTGAGAACTCGAAACAGCCCCTGAACGGCCCCGTGGGTGGCACCAACACCTCCCACGGGACCAACGTAACTCGTAGGAACTGACCCCACAGCCGCGGGTGTCCCGGTTTGAGAGTACGATGGTAATTTGCTTATTTCCACACTTAGGCTTAAAAACATGGCGTTAGAGGGTGAGAACTCGAAACAGCCCCCGAACGGCACCATGGGTGGCACCAACACCTCCAACGGGACCAACGTAACTCGTAGGAACTGACCCCGCAGCCGCGGGTGTCCCGGTTTGAGAGTACGGAAGTAATTTTCTTATTTCCACACTTAGGCTTGAAAACATGGCGTTAGAGGGTGAGAACTCGAAACAGCCCCCGAACGGCCCCGTGGGTGGCACCAACTCCTCCCACGGGACCAACGTAACTCGTAGGAACTGACCTCGCAGCCGCGGGTGTCCCGGTTTGAGAGTACGGCAGTAATTTGCTTATTTCCACACTTAGGCTTGAAAACATGGCGTTAGAGGGTGAGAACTTGAAACAGCCCCCGAACGGCCTCGTGGGTGGCACCAACACCTCCCACGGGACCAACGTAACTCGTAGAAACTGACCCCGCAGCCGCGGGTGTCCCGGTTTGAGAGTACGATGGTAATTTGCTTATTTCCACACTTAGGCTTAAAAACATGGCGTTAGAGGGTGAGAACTCGAAACAGCCCCCGAACGGCCCCGTGGGTGGCACCAACACCTCCCACGGGACCAACGTAACTCGTAGGAACTGACCCCGCAGCCGCGGGTTTCGCGGTTTGAGTGTACGACAGTAATTTGCTTATTTCCACACTTAGGCTTGAAAACATGGCGTTAGAGGGTGAGAACTCAAAACAGCCCCCGAACGGCCCCGTGGGTGGCACCAACACCTCCCACAGGACCAACGTAACACGTAGGAACTGACCCCGCAGCCGCGGGTGTCCCGGTTTGAGAGTACGGCAGTAATTTGCTTATTTCCACACTTAGGCTTGAAAACATGGCGTTAGAGGGTGAGAACTCGAAACAGCTCCCGAACGGCCACGTGGGTGGTACCAACACCTCCCACGGGACCAACGTAACTCGTAGGAACTGACCCCGCAGCCGCGGGTGTCCTGGTTTGAGAGTACGGCAGTAATTTGCTTATTTCCACACTTAGGCTTGAAAACATGGCGTTAGAGGGTGAGAACTCGAAACAGCCCCCGAACGGCCACGTGGGTGGTACCAACACCTCCCACGGGACCAACGTAACTCGTAGGAACTGACCCCGCAGCCGCGAGTGTACCGGTTTGAGAGTACGGTAGTAATTTGCTTATTTCCACACTTAGGCTTGAAAACATGGCGTTAGAGGGTGAGAACTCAAAACAGCCCCCGAACGGCCCCGTGGGTGGCACCAACACCTCCCACGGGACCAACGTAACTCGTAGGAACTGACCCCGTAGCCGCGGGTTTCGCGGTTTGAGTGTACGACAGTAATTTGCATATTTCCACACTTAGGCTTGAAAACATGGCGTTAGAGGGTGAGAACTCGAAACAGCCCCCGAACGGCCCCGTGGGTGGCACCAAAACCTCCAACGGGACCAACGTAACTCGTAGGAACTGACCCCGCAGCCGCGGGTGTCCCGGTTTGAGAGTACGGAAGTAATTTGCTTATTTCCACACTTAGGCTTGAAAACATGGCGTTAGAGGGTGAGAACTCGAAACAGCCCCCGAACGGCCCCGTGGGTGGCACCAACTCCTCCCACGGGACCAACGTAACTCGTAGGAACTGACCTCGCAGCCGCGGGTGTCCCGGTTTGAGAGTACGACGGTAATTTGCTTATTTCCACACTTTGGCTTAAAAACATGGCGTTAGAGGGTGAGAACTCGAAACAGCCCCCGAACTGCCCCGTGGGTGGCACCAACACCTCCCACGGGACCAACGTAACTCGTAGGAACTGACCCCGCAGCCGCGGGTTTCTCGGTTTGAGTGTACGACAGTAATTTGCATATTTCCACACTTAGGCTTGAAAACATGGCGTTAGAGGGTGAGAACTCGAAACAGCCCCCGAACGGCCCCGTGGGTGGCACCAACACCTCCCACGGGACCAACGTAACACGTAGGAACTGACCCCGCAGCCGCGGGTGTCCCGGTTTGAGAGTACGGCAGTAATTTGCTTATTTCCACACTTAGGCTTGAAAACATGGCGTTAGAGGGTGAGAACTCGAAACAGCCCCCGAACGGCCACGTGGGTGGTACCAACACCTCCCACGGGACCAACGTAACTCGTAGGAACTGACCCCGCAGCCGCGGGTGTCCCGATTTGAGAGTACGGCAGTAATTTGCTTATTTCCACACTTAGGCTTGAAAACATGGCGTTAGAGGGTGAGAACTCGAAACAGCCCCCGAACGGCCACGTGGGTGGCACCAACACCTCCCACGGGACCAACGTAACTCGTAGGAACTGACCCCGCAGCCGCGGGTGTACCGGTTTGGGAGTACGGTAGTAATTTGCTTATTTCCACATTTAGGCTTGAAAACATGGCGTTAGAGGGTGAGAACTCAAAACAGCCCCCGAACGGCCCCGTGGGTGGCACCAACACCTCCCACGGGACCAACGTAACTCGTAGGAACTGACCCCGCAGCCGCAGGTTTGGCGGTTTGAGTGTACGACAGTAATTTGCATATTTCCACACTTAGGCTTGAAAACATGGCGTTAGAGGGTGAGAACTCGAAACAGCCCCCGAACGGCCCCGTGGGTTGCACCAATACCTCCCCCGGGACCAACGTAACACGTAGGAACTGACCCCGCAGCCGCGGGTGTCCCAGTTTGAGAGTACGGCAGTAATTTGCTTATTTGCACACTTAGGCTTAAAAACATGGCGTTAGAGGGTGAGAACTCGAAACAGCCCCCGAACGGCCCCGTGGGTGGCACCAACACCTCCCACGGGACCAACGTAACACGTAGGAACTGACCCCGCAGCCGCGGGTGTCCCGGTTTGAGAGTACGGCAGTAATTTGCTTATTTCCACACTTAGGCTTGAAAACATGGCGTTAGAGGGTGAGAACTCAAAACAGCCCCCGAACGGCCCCGTGGGTGGCACCAACACCTCCCACGGGACCAACGTAACTCGTAGGAAATGACCCCGCAGCCGCGGGTTTCGCGGTTTGCGTGTACGACAGTAATTTGCATATTTCCACACTTAGGGTTGAAAACATGGCGTTAGAGGGTGAGAACTCGAAACAGCCCCCGAACGGCCCCGTGGGTGGCACCAAAACCTCCAACGGGACCAACGTAACTCGTAGGAACTGACCCCACAGCCGCGGGTGTCCCGGTTTGAGAGTACGGAAGTAATTTGCTTATTTCGACACTTAGGCTTGAAAACATGGCGTTAGAGGGTGAGAACTCGAAACAGACCCCGAACGGCCCCGTGGGTGGCACCAACTCCTCCCACGGGACCAACGTAACTCGTAGGAATTGACCTCGCAGCCGCGGGTGTCCCGGTTTGAGAGTACGACGGTAATTTGCTTATTTCCACACTTAGGCTTAAAAACATGGCGTTAGAGGGTGAGAACTCGAAACAGCCCACGAACGGCCACGTGGGTGGCACCAACACCTCCCACGGGACCAACGTAACTCGTAGAAACTGACCCCGCAGCCGCGGGTGTCCCGATTTGAGAGTACGACGGTAATTTGCTTATTTCCACACTTAGGCTTAAAAACATGGCGTTAGAGGGTGAGAACTCGAAACAGCCCCCGAACGGCCCCGTGGGTGGCACTAACACCTCCCACGGGACCAACGTAACTCGTAGGAACTGACCCCGCAGCCGCGGGTTTCGCGGTTTGAGTGTACGACAGTAATTTGCTTATTTCCACACTTAGGCTTGAAAACATGGCGTTAGAGGGTGAGAACTCGAAACAGCCCCCGAACGGCCCCGTGGGTGGCACCAACACCTCCCACGGGACCAACGTAACACGTAGGAACTGACCCCGCAGCCGCGGGTGTCCCGGTTTGAGAGTACGGCAGTAATTTGCTTATTTCCACACTTAGGCTTGAAAACATGGCGTTAGAGGGTGAGAACTCGAAACAGCCCCCGAACGGCCACGTGGGTGGTACCAACACCTCCCACGGGACCAACGTAACTCGTAGGAACTGACCCCGCAGCCGCGGGTGTCCTGGTTTGAGAGTATGGCAGTAATTTGCTTATTTCCACACTTAGGCTTGAAAACATGGCGTTAGAGGGTGAGAACTCGAAACAGCCCCCGAACGGCCACGTGGGTGGTACCAACACCTCCCACGGGACCAACGTAACTCGTAGGAACTGACCCCGCAGCCGCGGGTGTACCGGTTTGAGAGTACGGTAGTAATTTGCTTATTTCCATACTTAGGCTTGAAAACATGGCGTTAGAGGGTGAGAACTTGAAACAGCCCCCGAACGTCCCCGTGGGTGGCACCAACACCTCCCACGGGACCAACGTAACATGTAGGATTTGACCCCGCAGCCGCGGGTGTCCCGGTTTGAGAGTACGGCAGTAATTTGCTTATTTCCACACTTAGGCTTGAAAACATGGCGTTAGAGGGTGAGAACTCGAAACAGCCCCCGAACGGCCACGTGGGTGGCACCAACACCTCCCACGGGACCAACGTAACTCGTAGGAATTGACCCCGCAGCCGCGGGTGTCCCGGTTTGAGAGTACGACACTAATTTGCTTATTTCCACACTTAGGCTTGAAAACATGGCGTTAGACGGTGAGAACTCGAAACAGCCCCCGAACGGCCACGTGGGTGGCACCAACACCTCCCACGGGACCAACGTAACTCGTAGGAACTGACCCCGCAGCCGCGGGTGTACCGGTTTGAGAGTACGACGGTAATTTGCTTATTTCCACACTTAGGCTTAAAAACATGGCGTTAGAGGGTGAGAACTTGAAACAGCCCCCGAACGGCTACGTGGGTGGCACCAACACCTCCCACGGGACCAACGTAACTCGTAGGAACTGACCCCACAGCCGCGGGTGTCCCGGTTTGAGAGTACGACGGTAATTTGCTTATTTGCTCACTTAGGCTTGAAAATATGGCGTTAGAGGGTGAGAACTTGAAACAGCCCCCGAAACCAATGTAACACGTAGGAACTGACCCCGCAGCCGCGGGTGTCCCGGTTTGAGAGTACGGCATTAATTTGCTTATTTCCACACTTAGGCTTGAAAACATGGCGTTAGAGGGTGAAAACTCGAAACAGCCCCCGAGCGGCCACGTGGGTGGCTCCAACACCTCCCACGGGACCAACGTAACTCGTAGGAACTGACCCCGCAGCCGCGGGTGTCCCGGTTTGAGAGTACGGTAGTAATTTGCTTATTTCCACACTTAGGCTTGAAAACATGGCGTAGTAATTTGCTTATTTCCACACTTAGGCTTGAAAAGATGGCGTTAGAAGGTGAGAACTCGAAACAGCCCCCGAACGGCCACGTGGGTGGCACCAACACCTCCCACGGGACCAACGTAACTCGTAGAAACTGACCCCGCAGCCGCGGGTGTCCCGATTTGAGAGTACGGCAATAATTTGATTATTTCCACACTTAGGTTTGAAAACATGGCGTTAGAGGGTGAGAACTCGAAACAGCCCCCGAACGGCCACGTGGGTTGCACCAACACCTCCCACGGGACCAACGTAACTCGTAGGAACTGACCCCGCAGCCGCGGGTGTCCCGGTTTGAGAGTACTACGGTAATTTGATTATTTCCACACTTACGCTTAAAAACATGGCGTTAGAGGGTGAGAACTCGAAACAGCCCCCGAACGGCCACGTGGGTGGCACCAACACCTCCCACGGGACCAACATAACTCGTAGGAACTGACCCCGCAGCCGCGGGTGTCCCGGTTTGAGAGTACGGCGTTAATTTGTTTATTTTCACACTTAGGCTTGAAAACATGGCGTTTGAGGGTGAGAACTCGAAACAGCACCCGAACGGCCCCGTGGGTGGCACCAACACCTCCCACGGGACCAACGTAACTCGTAGGAACTGACCTCGCAGACGCGGGTGTCCCGGTTTGAGAGTACGACGGTTATTTGCTTATTTCCTCACTTAGGCTTGAAAACGTGGCGTTAGAGGGTGAGAACTCGAAACAGCCCCCGAACGGCCCCGTGGGTGGCACCAACACCTCCCACGGGACCAACGTAACTCGTAAGAACTGACCCCGCAGCCGCGGGTGCCCCGGTTTGAGAGTACGACGGTAATTTGCTTATTTCCACACTTAGGCTTAAAAACATGGCGTTAGAGGGTGAGAACTCGAAACATCCACCGAACGGCCCCGTGGGTGGCACTAACACCTCCCACGGGACCAACGTAACTCGTAGGAACTGACCCCACAGCCGCGGGTGTCCCGGTTTGAGATTACGATGGTCATTTGCTTATTTCCACACTTAGGCTTGAAAACATGGCGTTAGAGGGTGAGAACTCGAAACAGCCCCCGAACGGCCCCGTGGGGGGCACCAACACCTCCCACGGGACCAACGTAACTCGTAGGAACTGACCCCGCAGCCGCGGGTGTCCCGGTTTGAGAGTACGTCAGTAATTTGCTTATTTCCACACTTAGGCTTGAAAACATGGCATTAGAAGGTGAGAAATCGAAACAGCCCCCGAACGGCCACGTGGGTGGCACCAACACCTCCCACGGGACCAACGTAACTCGTAGAAACTGACCCCGTAGCCGCGGGTTTCCCGGTTTGAGTGTACGACAGTAATTTGCATATTTCCACACTTAGGCTTGAAAACATGGCGTTAGAGGGTGAGAACTCGAAACAGCCCCCGAACGGCCCCGTGGGTGGCACCAACACCTCCCACGGGACCAACGTAATGCGTTGGAATTGACCCCGCAGCCGCGGGTGTCCCGGTTTGAGAGTACGGTAGTAATTTGCTTATTTCCACACTTGGGCTTGAAAACATTGCGTTAGCGGGTGAGAACTCGAAACAGCCCCCGAACGGCCACGTGGGTGGCACCAACACCTCCCACGGGACCAACGTAACTCATAGGAACTGACCCCGCAGCCGCGGGAGTCCCGGTTTGAGAGTACGGCAGTAATTTGCTTATTTCCACACTTAGGCTTGAAAACATGGCGTTAGAGGGTGAGAACTCGAAACAGCCCCCGAACGGCCACGTGGGTGGCACCAACACCTCCCACGGGACCAACGTAACTCGTAGGAACTGACCCCGCTGCCGCGGGTGTCCCGGTTTGAGAGTACAATGGTAATTTGCTTATTTCAGCACTTAGGCTTAAAAACATGGCGTTAGAGGGTGAGAACTCGAAACAGCCCCCGAACGGTCCCGTGGGTGGCACCAACACCTCCCACGGGACCAACGTAACACGTAGGAACTGACCCCGCAGCCGGGGGTGTCCCGGTTTGAGAGTACGGGGGTAATTTGCTTATTTCCACACTTAGGCTTGAAAACATGGCATTAGAGGGTGAGAACTCAAAACAGCCCCCGAACGGCCCCGTGGGTGGCACCAACACCTCCCACGGGACCAACGTAACTCGTAGGAACTGACCCCGCAGACGTGGGTGTCCCGGTTTGAGAGTACGGCTGTAATTTGCTTATTTCCTCACTTAGGCTTGAAAACATGGCGTTAGAGGGTGAGAACTCGAAACAGCCCCCGAAAGTCCGCGTGGGTGGCACCAACACCTCCCACGGGACCAACGTAACTCGTAGGAACTGACCCCGCAGCCGCGGGTTTCCCGGTTTGAGTGTACGACAGTAATTTGCATATTTCCAAACTTAAGCTTGAAAACATGGCGTTAGAGGGTGAGAACTCGAAACAGCCCCCGAATGGCCCCGTGGGTGGCACCAACACCTCCCACGGGACCAATGTAACACGTAGGAACTGACCCCGCAGCCGCGGGTGTCCCGGTTTGAGAGTACGGCATTAATTTGCTTATTTCCACACTTAGGCTTGAAAACATGGCGTTAGAGGGTGAGAACTCTAAACAGCCCCCGAACGGCCACGTGGGTGGCACCAACACCTCCCACGGGACCAACGTAACTCGTAGGAACTGACCCCGCAGCCGCGGGTGTCCCGGTTTGAGAGTACGGCAGTAATTTGCTTATTTTCACACTTAGGCTTGAAAACATGGCGTTAGAGGGTGAGAACTCGAAACAGCCCCCGAACGGCCACGTGGGTGGCACCAACACCTCCCACGGGACCAACGTAACTCGTAGAAACTGACCCCGCAGCCGCGGGTTTCCCGGTTTGAGTGTACGACAGTAATTTGATATTTCCACACTTAGGCTTGAAAACATGGCGTTAGAGGGTGAGAACTCGAAACAGCCCCCGAACGGCCCCGTGGGTGGCACCAACACCTCCCACGGGACCAACGTAACACGTAGGAACTGACCCCGCAGCCGCGGGTGTCCCGGTTTGAGAGTACGGCAGTAATTTGTTTATTTCCACACTTAGGCTTGAAAACATGGCGTTAGAGGGTGAGAACTCGAAACAGCCCCCAACGGCCACGTGGGTGGCACCAACACCTCCCACGGGACCAACGTAACTCGTAGGAACAGACCCCGCAGCCGCGGGTGTCCCGGTTTGAGAGTACGGTACTAATTTGCTTATTTCCACACTTAGGCTTGAAAACATGTCGTTAGAGGGTGAGAACTCGAAACAGCCCCCGAACGGCCACGTGGGTGGCACCAACACCTCCCACGGGGACAACGTAACTCGTAGGAACTGACCCCGCAGCCGCGGGTGTACCGGTTTGAGAGTACGATGGTAATTTGCTTATTTCCACACTTAGGCTTAAAAACATGGCGTTAGAGGGTGAGAACTCGAAACAGCCCCCGAACGGCCACGTGGGTGGCACCAACACCTCCCACGGGACCAACGTAACTCGTAGGAACTGACCCCACAGCCGCGGGTGTCCCGGTTTGAGAGTACGGCGGTAATTTGCTTATTTCCACACTTAGGCTTGAAAACATGGCGTTAGAGGGTGAGAACTCGAAACAGCCCCCGAACGGCCCCGTGGGTGGCACTAACACCTCCCATGGGACCAACGTAACTCGTAGGAACTGACCCCGCAGACGCGGGTGTCCCGGTTTGAGAGTACGGCGGTAGTTTGCTTATTTGCTCACTTAGGCTTGAAAACATGGCGTTAGAGGGTGAGAACTCGAAACAGCCCCCGAATGGCCCAGTGGGTGGCACCAACACCTCCCACGGGACCAATGTAACACGTAGGAACTGACCCCGCACCCGCGGGTGTCCCGGTTTGAGAGTACGGCATTAATTTTCTTATTTCCACACTTAGGCTTGAAAACATGGCGTTAGAGGGTGAGAACTCGAAACAGCCCCCGAACGGCCACTTGGGTGGCACCAACACCTCCCACGGGACCAACGTAACTCGTAGGAACTGACCCCGCAGCCGCGGGTGTCCCGGTTTGAGAGTACGGTAGTAATTTGCTTATTTCCACACTTAGGCTTGAAAACATGGCGTTATAGGGTGAGAACTCGAAACAGCCCCCGAACGGCCACGTGGGTGGCACCAACACCTCCCACGGGACCAAAGTAACTCGTAGGAACTGACCCCGCAGCCGCGGGTGTCCCGGTTTGAGAGTACGGCAGTAATTTGATTATTTCCACACTTAGGCTTGAAAACATGGCGTTAGAGGGTGAGAACTCGAAACAGCCCTCCGAACGGCCACGTGGGTGGCACCAACACCTCCCACGGGACCAACGTAACTCGTAGGAACTGACCCCGCAGCCGCGGGTGTCCCGGTTTGAGCGTACAATCGTAATTTTCTTATTTCCACACTTAGGATTAAAAACATGGCGTTAGAGGGTGAGAACTCGAAACAGCCCCCGAACGGTCCCGTGGGTGGCACCAACACCTCCCACGGGACCAACGTAACTCGTAGGAACTGACCCCACAGCCGCGGGTGTCCCGGTTTGAGAGTACGGCGGTAATTTGCTTGTTTCCACACTTAGGCTTGAAAACATGGCGTTAGAGGGTGAGAACTCAAAACAGCCCCCGAACGGCCCCGTGGGTGGCACTAACACCTCCCACGGGACCAACGTAACTCGTAGGAACTGACCCCGCAGAAGCGGGTGTCCCGGTTTGAGAGTACGGCGGTAATTTGCTTATTTCCTCACTTAGGCTTGAAAACATGGCGTTAGAGGGTGAGAACTCGAAACAGCCCCCGAAAGGCCCCGTGGGTGGCACCAACACCTCCCACGGGACCAACGTAACTCGTAGGAACTGACCCCACAGCCGTGGGTTTCCCGGTTTGAGTGTACGACAGTAATTTGCATATTTCCACACTTAGGCTTGAAAACATGGCGTTAGAGGGTGAGAACTCGAAACAGCCCCCGAATGGCCCCGTGGGTGGCACCAACACCTCCCACGGGACAAATGTAACACGTAGGAACTGACCCCGCAGCCGCGGGTGTCCCGGTTTGAGAGTACGGCATTAATTTGCTTATTTCCACACTTAGGCTTGAAAACATGGCGTTAGAGGGTGAGAACTCGAAACAGCCCCCGAACGGCCCCCTGGGGGGCACCAACTCCTCCCACGGGACCAACGTAACACGTAGGAATTGACCCCGCAGCCGCGGGTGTCCCGGTTTGAGAGTACGGCAGTAATTTGGTTATTTCCACACTTAGGTTTGAAAACATGGCGTTAGAGGGTGAGAACTCGAAACAGCCCCCGAACGGCCACGTGGGTGGCACCAACACCTCCCACGGGACCAACGTAACTCGTAGGAACCGACCCCACAGCTGCGGGTGTCTCGGTTTGAGAGTACTGCAGTAATTTGCTTATTTCCACACTTAGGCTTGAAAACATGGCGTTAGAGGGTGAGAACTCGAAACAGCCCCCGAACGGCCCCGTGGGTGGCACCAACACCTCCCACGGGACCAACGTAACACGTAGGAATTGACCCCGCAGCCGCGGGTGTCCTGGTTTGAGAGTACGGCAGTAATTTGATTATTTCCACACTTAGGTTTGAAAACATGGCGTTAGAGGGTGAGAACTCGAAACAGCCCCCGAACGGCCACGTGGGTGGCACCAACACCTCCCACGGGACCAACGTAACTCGTAGGAACTGACCCCACAGCTGCGGGTGTCCCGGTTTGAGAGTACTGCTGTAATTTGCTTATTTCCACACATAGGCTTGAAAACATGGCGTTAGAGGGTGAGAACTCGAAACAGCCCCCGAACGGCCACGTGGGTGGCACCAACACCTCCCACGGGACCAACGTAACTCGTAGCAACTGACCCCGCAGACGCGGGTGTCCAGGTTTGAGAGTACGGCGGTAATTTGCTTATTTCCTCACTCAGGCTTGAAAACATGGCGTTAGAGGGTGAGAACTCGAAACAGCCCCCGAAAGGCCCCGTGGGTGGCACCAACACCTCCCACGGGACCAACGTAACTCGTAGGAACTGACCCCGCAGCCGTGGGTTTCTCGGTTTGAGTGTACGATAGTAATTTGCATATTTCCACACTTAGGCTTGAAAACATGGCGTTAGAGGGTGAGAACTCGAAATAGCCCCCGAATGGCCCCGTGGGTGGCACCAACACCTCCCACGGGACAAATGTAACACGTAGGAACTGACCCCGCAGCCGCGGGTGTCCCGGTTTGAGAGTACGGCATTAATTTGCTTATTTCCACACTTAGGCTTGAAAACATGGCGTTAGAGGGTGAGAACTCGAAACAGCCCCCGAACGGACCCCTGGGGGGCACCAACACCTCCCACGGGACCAACGTAACACGTAGGAATTGAACCCGCAGCCGCGGGTGTCCCGGTTTGAGAGTACGGCAGTAATTTGGTTATTTCCACACTTAGGTTTGAAAACATGGCGTTAGAGGGTGAGAACTCGAAACAGCCCCCGAACGGCCACGTGGGTGGCACCAACACCTCCCACGGGACCAACGTAACTCGTAGGAACTGACCCCACAGCTGTGGGTGTCTCGGTTTGAGAGTACTGCAGTAATTTGCTTATTTCCACACTTAGGCTTGAAAACATGGCGTTAGAGGGTGAGAACTCGAAACAGCCCCCGAACGGCCCCGTGGGTGGCACCAATACCTCCCACGGGACCAACGTAACACGTAGGAATTGACCCCGTAGCCGCGGGTGTCCTGGTTTGAGAGTACGGCAGTAATTTTATTATTTCCACACTTAGGTTTGAAAACATGGCGTTAGAGGGTGAGAACTCGAAACAGCCCCCGAACGGCCACGTGGGTGGCACCAACACCTCCCACGGGACCAACGTAACTCGTAGGAACTGACCCCACAGCTGCGGGTGTCTCGGTTTGAGAGTACTGCAGTAATTTGCTTATTTCCACACTTAGGCTTGAAAACATGGCGTTAGAGGGTGAGAACTCGAAACAGCCCCCGAACGGCCACGTGGGTGGCACCAACACCTCCCACGGGACCAACGTAACTCGTAGCAACTGACCCCGCAGCCGCGGGTGTCCCGGTTTGAGAGTACGACGGTAATTTGATTATTTCCACACTTACGCTTAAAAACATGGCATTAGAGGGTGAGAACTCGAAACAGCCCCCGAACGGCCACGTGGGTGGCACCAACACCTCCCACGGGACCAACATAACTCGTAGGAACTGACCCCGCAGCCGCGGGTGTCCCGGTTTGTGAGTACGGCGGTAATTTGTTTATTTCCACACTTAGGCTTGAAAACATGGCGTTAGAGGGTGAGAATTCGAAACAGCACCCGAACGGCCCGGTGCGTGGCACCAACACCTCCCACGGGACCAACGTAACTCGTAGGAACTGACCCCGCAGACGCGGGTGTCCCGGTTTGAGAGTACGGCGATAATTTGGTTATTTCCTCACTTAGGCTTGAAAACGTGGCGTTAGAGGGTGAGAACTCGAAACAGCCCCCGAACGGCCCCGTGGGTGGCACCAACACCTCCCACGGGACCAACGTAACTCGTAGGAACTGACCCCGCAGCCGCGGGTGCCCCGGTTTGAGAGTACGACGGTAATTTTCTTATTTCCACACTTAGGCTTAAAAACATGGCGTTAGAGGGTGAGAACTCGAAACATCCCCCGAACGGCCCCGTGGGTGGCACCAACACCTCCCATGGGACCAACGTAACTCGTAGGAACTGACCCCGTATCCGCGGGTGTCCCGGTTTGAGAGTACAACGGTATTTGCTTATTTCGACACTTAGGCTTAAAAACATGGCGTTAGAGGGTGAGAACTCGAAACAGCCCCCGAACGGTCCCGTGGGTGGCACCAACACCTCCCACGGGACCAACGTAACTCGTAGGAACTGACCCCACAGCCGCGGGTGTCCCGGTTTGAGATTACGATGGTCATTTGCTTATTTCCACACTTAGGCTTGAAAACATGGCGTTAGAGGGTGAGAACTCGAAACAGCCCCCGAACGGCCCCGTGGGTGGCACCAACACCTCCCACGGGACCAACGTAACACGTAGGAATTGACCCCGCAGCCGCGGGTGTCCCGGTTTGAGAGTACGACAGTAATTTGCTAATTCCACACTTAGGCTTGAAAATATGGCGTTAGCGGGTGAGAACTCGAAACAGCCCCCGAACGGCCACGTGGGTGGCACCAACACCTCCCACGGGACCAACGTAACTCGTAGGAACTGACCCCGCAGCCGCGGGTGTCCCGGTTTGAGAGTACGGTAGTAATTTGCTTATTTCCACACTTAGGCTTGAAAACATGGCGTTAGAGGGTGAGAACTCGAAACAGCCCCCGAACGGCCACATGGGTGGCACCAACACCTCCCATGGGACCAACGTAACTCGTAGGAACTGACCCCGTATCCGCGGGTGTCCCGGTTTGAGAGTACAACGGTATTTGCTTATTTCGACACTTAGGCTTAAAAACATGGCGTTAGAGGGTGAGAACTCGAAACAGCCCCCGAACGGTCCCGTGGGTGGCACCAACACCTCCCACGGGACCAACGTAACTCGTAGGAACTGACCCCACAGCCGCGGGTGTCCCGGTTTGAGAGTATGGCGGTAATTTGCTTATTTCCACACTTAGGCTTGAAAACATGGCGTTAGAGGGTGAGAACTCAAAACAGCCCCCGAACGGCCCCGTGGGTGGCACCAACACCTCCCACGGGAGCAACGTAACTCGTAAGGAACTGACCCCGCAAAAACGGGTGTCCCGGTTTGAGAGTACGACGGTAATTTGCTTATTTCCTCACTTAGGCTTGAAAACATGGCGTTAGAGGGTGAGAACTCGAAACAGCCCCCGAAAGGCCCCGTGGGTGGCACCAACACCTCCCACGGGACCAACGTAACTCGTAGGAACTGACCCCGCAGCCGCGGGTTTCCCGGTTTGAGTGTACAATAGTAATTTGCATATTTCCACACTTAGGCTTGAAAACATGGCGTTTGAGGGTGAGAACTCGAAACAGCCCCCGAATGGTCCCGTGGGTGGCACCAACACCTCCCACGGGACCAATGTAACACGTAGGAACTGACCCCGCAGCCGCGGGTGTCCCGGTTTGAGAGTACGGCATTAATTTGCTTATTTCCACACTTAGGCTTGAAAACATGGCGTTAGAGGGTGAGAACTCGAAACATCCCCCGAACGGCCGCGTGGGTGGCACTAACACCTCCCACGGGACCAACGTAACTCGTAGGAACTGACCCCGCAGCCGCGGGTGTCCCGGTTTGAGAGTACGGCAGTAATTTGCTTATTTCCACACCTAGGCTTGAAAACATGGCGTTAGAGGGTGAGAACTCAAAACATCCCCCGAACGGCCACGTGGGTGGCACCAACACCTCCCACGGGACCAACGTAACTCGTAGAAACTGACCCCGCAGCCGGGGGTTTCCCGGTTTGAGTGTACGACAGTAATTTGATATTTCCACACTTAGGCTTGAAAACATGGCGTTAGAGTGTGAGAACTTGAAACAGCCCCCGAACGGCCCTGTGGGTGGCACCAACACCTCCCACGGGACCAACGTAACACGTAGGAACTGACCCCGCAGCTGCGGGTGTCCCGGTTTGAGAGTACGGTAGTAATTTGCTTATTTCCACACTTAGGCTTGAAAACATGGCGTTTGAGGGTGAGAACTCGAAACAGCCCCCGAACGGCCACGTGGGTGGCACCAACACCTCCCACGGGACCAACGTAACTCGTAGGAACTGACCCCGCAGCCGCGGGTGTCCCGGTTTGAGAGTACGGAACTAATTTGCTTATTTCAACACTTAGGCTTGAAAACATGGCGTTAGAGGGTGAGAACTCGAAACTGCCCCCGAACGGCCATGTGGGTGGCACCAACACCTCCCACGGGACCAACGTAACTCGTAGGAACTGACCCCGCAGCCGCGGGTGTACCGGTTTGAGAGTACGACGGTAATTTGCGTATTTCCACACTTAGGCTTAAAAATATGGCGTTAGAGGGTGAGAACTCGAAACAGCCCCCGAACGGCCACGTGGGTGGCACCAACACCTCCCACGGGACCAACGTAACTCGTAGGAACTGACCCCACAGCCGCGGGTGTCCCGGTTGGAGAGTACGGCGGTAATTTACTTATTTCCACACTTAGGCTTGAAAACATGGCGTTAGAGGGTGAGAATTCGAAACAGCACCCGAACGGCCCGGTGCGTGGCACCAACACCTCCCACGGGACCAACGTAACTCGTAGGAACTGACCCCGCAGACGCGGGTGTCCCGGTTTGAGAGTACGGCGGTAATTTGCTTATTTCCTCACTTAGGCTTGAAAACGTGGCGTTAGAGGGTGAGAACTCGAAACAGCCTCCGAACGGCCCCGTGGGTGGCACCAACACCTCCCACGGGACCAACGTAACTCGTAGGAACTGACCCCGCAGCCGCGGGTGCCCCGGTTTGAGAGTACGACGGTAATTTTCTTATTTCCACACTTAGGCTTAAAAACATGGCGTTAGAGGGTGAGAACTCGAAACATCCAACGAACGGCCCCGTGGGTGGCACTAACACCTCCCACGGGACCAACGTAACTCGTAGGAACTGACCCCACAGCCGCGGGTGTCCCGGTTTAAGATTACGATGGTCATTTGCTTATTTCCACACTTAGGCTTGAAAACATGGCGTTAGAGGGTGAGAACTAGAAACAGCCCCCGAACGGCCCCGTGGGTGGCACCAACACCTCCCACGGGACCAACGTAACACGTAGGAATTGACCCCGCAGCCGCGGGTGTCCCGGTTTGAGAGTACGACAGTAATTTGCTTATTTCCACACTTAGGCTTGAAAACATGGCGTTAGCGGGTGAGAACTCGAAATAGCCCCCGAACGGCCACGTGGGTGGCACCAACACCTCCCACGGGACCAACGTAACTCGTAGGAACTGACCCCGCAGCCGCGGGTGTCCCGGTTTGAGAGTACGGCAGTAATTTGCTTATTTCCACACTTAGGCTTGAAAACATGGCGTTAGAGGGTGAGAACTCGAAACAGCCCCCGAACGGCCACGTGGGTGGCACCAACACCTCCCACGGGACCAACGTAACTCGTAGGAACTTACCCCGTAGCCGCGGGTGTCCCGGTTTGAGAGTACAACGGTATTTGCTTATTTCGACACTTAGGCTTAAAAACATGGCGTTAGAGGGTGAGAACTCGAAACAGCCCCCGAACGGTCCCGTGGGTGGCACCAATACCTCCCACGGGACCAACGTAACTCGTAGGAACTGACCCCACAGCCGCGGGTGTCCCGGTTTGAGAGTACGGCGGTAATTTGCTTATTTCCACACTTAGGCTTGAAAACATGGCGTTAGAGGGTGAGAACTCAAAACAGCCCCCGAACGGCCCCGTGGGTGGCACCAACACCTCCCACGGGAGCAACGTAACTCGTAAGGAACTGACCCCGCAAACACGGGTGTCCCGGTTTGAGAGTACGACGGTAATTTGCTTATTTCCTCACTTAGGCTTGAAAACATGGCGTTAGAGGGTGAGAACTCGAAACAGCCCCCGAAAGGTCCCGTGGGTGGCACCAACACCTCCCACGGGACCAACGTAACTCGTAGGAACTGACCCCGCAGCCGCGGGTTTCCCGGTTTGAGTGTACGACAGTAATTTGCATATTTCCACACTTAGGCTTGAAAACATGGCGTTTGAGGGTGAGAACTCGAAACAGCCCCCGAATGGCCCCGTGGGTGGCACCAACACCTCCCACGGGACCAATGTAACACGTAGGAACTGACCCCGCAGCCGCGGGTGTCCCGGTTTGAGAGTACGGCATTAATTTGCTTATTTCCACACTTAGGCTTGAAAACATGGCGTTAGAGGGTGAGAACTCGAAACAGCCCCCGAACGGCCACGTGGGTGGCACTAACACCTCCCACGGGACCAACGTAACTCGTAGGAACTGACCCCGCAGCCGCGGGTGTCCCGGTTTGAGAGTACGGCAGTAATTTGCTTATTTCCACACTTAGGCTTGAAAACATGGCGTTAGAGGGTGAGAACTCGAAACAGCCCCCGAACGGCCACGTGGGTGGCACCAACACCTCCCACGGGACCAACGTAACTCGTAGAAACTGACCCCGCAGCCGGGGGTTTCCCGGTTTGAGTGTACGACAGTAATTTGATATTTCCACACTTAGGCTTGAAAACATGGCGTTAGAGGGTGAGAACTTGAAACAGCCCCCGAACGGCCCTGTGGGTGGCACCAACACCTCCCACGGGACCAACGTAACACGTAAGAACTGACCCCGCAGCTGCGGGTGTCCCGGTTTGAGAGTACGGTAGTAATTTGCTTATTTCCACACTTAGGCTTGAAAACATGGCGTTAGAGGGTGAGAACTCGAAACAGCCCCCGAACGGCCACGTGGGTGGCACCAACACCTCCCACGGGACCAACGTAACTCGTAGGAACTGACCTCGCAGCCGCGGGTGTCCCGGTTTGAGAGTACGGCACTAATTTGCTTATTTCCACACTTAGGCTTGAAAACATGGTGTTAGAGGGTGAGAACTCGAAACTGCCCCCGAACGGCCACGTGGGTGGCACCAACACCTCCCACGGGACCAACGTAACTCGTAGGGACTGACCCTGCAGCCGCGGGTGTACCGGTTTGAGAGTATGACGGTAATTTGCGTATTTCCACACTTAGGCTTAAAAACATGGCGTTAGAGGGTGAGAACTCGAAACATCCCCCGAACGGCGCCGTGGGTGGCACTAACACCTCCCACGGGACCAACGTAACTCGTAGGAACTGACCCCACAGCCGCGGGTGTCCCGGTTTGAGATTACGATGGTCATTTGCTTATTTCCACACTTAGGCTTGAAAACATGGCGTTAGAGGGTGAGAACTAGAAACAGCCCCCGAACGGCCCCGTGGGTGGCACCAACACCTCCCACGGGACCAACGTAACACGTAGGAATTGACCCCGCAGCCGCGGGTGTCCCGGTTTGAGAGTACGACAGTAATTTGCTTATTTCCACACTTAGGCTTGAAAACATGGCGTTAGCGGGTGAGAACTCGAAACAGCCCCCGAACGGCCACGTGGGTGGCACCAACACCTCCCACGGGACCAACGTAACTCGTAGGAACTGACCCCGCAGCCGCGGGTGTCCCGGTTTGAGAGTACGGCAGTAATTTGCTTATTTCCACACTTAGGCTTGAAAACATGGCGTTAGAGGGTGAGAACTCGAAACAGCCCCCGAACGGCCACGTGGGTGGCACCAACACCTCCCACGGGACCAACGTAACTCGTAGGAACTTACCCCGTAGCCGCGGGTGTCCCGGTTTGAGAGTACAACGGTATTTGCTTATTTCGACACTTAGGCTTAAAAACATGGCGTTAGAGGGTGAGAACTCGAAACAGCCCCCGAACGGTCCCGTGGGTGGCACCAACACCTCCCACGGGACCAACGTAACTCGTAGGAACTGACCCCACAGCCGCGGGTGTCCCAGTTTGAGAGTACGGCGGTAATTTGCTTATTTCCACACTTAGGCTTGAAAACATGGCGTTAGAGGGTGAGAACTCAAAACAGCCCCCGAACGGCCCCGTGGGTGGCACCAACACCTCCCACGGGAGCAACGTAACTCGTAAGGAACTGACCCCGCAAACACGGGTGTCCCGGTTTGAGAGTACGACGGTAATTTGCTTATTTCCTCACTTAGGCTTGAAAACATGGCGTTAGAGGGTGAGAACTCAAAACAGCCCCCGAAAGGTCCCGTGGGTGGCACCAACACCTCCCACGGGACCAACGTAACTCGTAGGAACTGACCCCGCAGCCGCGGGTTTCCCGGTTTGAGTGTACGACAGTAATTTGCATATTTCCACACTTAGGCTTGAAAACATGGCGTTTGAGGGTGAGAACTCGAAACAGCCCCCGAATGGACCCGTGGGTGGCACCAACACCTCCCACGGGACCAATGTAACACGTAGGAACTGACCCCGCAGCCGCGGGTGTCCCGGTTTGAGAGTACGGCATTAATTTGCTTATTTCCACACTTAGGCTTGAAAACATGGCGTTAGAGGGTGAGAACTCGAAACAGCCCCCGAACGGCCACGTGGGTGGCACTAACACCTCCCACGGGACCAACGTAACTCGTAGGAACTGACCCCGCAGCCGCGGGTGTCCCGGTTTGAGAGTACGGCAGTAATTTGCTTATTTCCACACTTAGGCTTGAAAACATGGTGTTAGAGGGTGAGAACTCGAAACAGCCCCCGAACGGCCACGTGGGTGGCACCAACACCTCCCACGGGACCAACGTAACTCGTAGAAACTGACCCCGCAGCCGGGGGTTTCCCGGTTTGAGTGTACGACAGTAATTTGATATTTCCACACTTAGGCTTGAAAACATGGCGTTAGAGGGTGAGAACTTGAAACAGCCCCCGAACGGCCCTGTGGGTGGCACCAACACCTCCCACGGGACCAACGTAACACGTAAGAACTGACCCCGCAGCTGCGGGTGTCCCGGTTTGAGAGTACGGTAGTAATTTGCTTATTTCCACACTTAGGCTTGAAAACATGGCGTTAGAGGGTGAGAACTCGAAACAGCCCCCGAACGGCCACGTGGGTGGCACCAACACCTCCCACGGGACCAACGTAACTCGTAGGAACTGACCCCGCAGCCGCGGGTGTCCCGGTTTGAGAGTACGGCACTAATTTGCTTATTTCCACACTTAGGCTTGAAAACATGGCGTTAGAGGGTGAGAACTCGAAACTGCCCCCGAACGGCCACGTGGGTGGCACCAACACCTCCCACGGGACCAACGTAACTCGTAGGAACTGACCCTGCAGCCGCGGGTGTACCGGTTTGAGAGTATGACGGTAATTTGCGTATTTCCACACTTAGGCTTAAAAACATGGCGTTAGAGGGTGAGAACTCGAAACAGCCCCCGAACGGCCACGTGGGTGGCACCAACACCTCCCACGGGACCAACGTAACTCGTAGGAACTGACCCCACAGCCGCGGGTGTCCCGGTTGGAGAGTACGGCGGTAATTTACTTATTTCCACACTTAGGCTTGAAAACATGGCGTTAGAGGATGAGAACTCGAAACAGCCCCCGAACGGCCCCGTGGGTGGCACCAACACCTCCCACGGGACCAACGTAACTCGTAGGAACTGACCCCGCAGACGCGGGTGTCCCGGCTTGAGAGTACGGCGGTAATTTGCTTATTTGCTCACTTAGGCTTGAAAACATGGCGTTAGAGGGTGAGAACTCGAAACAGCCCCCGAATGGCCCCGTGGGTGGCACCAACACCTCCCACGGGACCAACGTAACTCGTAGGAACTGACCCCACAGCCGCGGGTGTCCCGGTTTGAGAGTACGGCGGTAATTTGCTTATTTGCTCACTTAGGCTTGAAAACATGGCGTTAGAGGGTGAGAACTCGAAACAGCCCCCGAAAGGTTCCGTGGGTGGCACCAACACCTCCCACGGGACCAACGTAACTCGTAGGAACTGACCCCGCAGCCGCGGGTTTCCCGGTTTGAGTGTACGACAGTAATTGGCATATTTCCACACTTAGGCTTGAAAACATGGCGTTTGAGGGTGAGAACTCGAAACAGCCCCCGAATGGCCCCGTGGGTGGCACCAACACCTCCCACGGGACCAATGTAACACGTAGGAACTGACCCCGCAGCCGCGGGTGTCCCGGTTTGAGAGTACGGCATTAATTTGCTTATTTCCACACTTAGGCTTGAAAACATGGCGTTAGAGGGTGAGAACTCGAAACAGCCCCCGAACGGCCACGTGGGTGGCACTAACACCTCCCACGGGACCAACGTAACTCGTAGGAACTGACCCCGCAGCCGCGGGTGTCCCGGTTTGAGAGTACGGCAGTAATTTGCTTATTTCCACACTTAGGCTTGAAAACATGGCGTTAGAGGGTGAGAACTCGAAACAGCCCCCGAACGGCCACGTGGGTGGCACCAACACCTCCCACGGGACCAACGTAACTCGTAGAAACTGACCCCGCAGCCGGGGGTTTCCCGATTTGAGTGTACGACAGTAATTTGATATTTCCACACTTAGGCTTGAAAACATGGCGTTAGAGGGTGAGAACTTGAAACAGCCCCCGAACGGCCTGTGGGTGGCACCAACACCTCCCACGGGACCAACGTAACACGTAAGAACTGACCCCGCAGCTGCGGGTGTCCCGGTTTGAGAGTACGGTAGTAATTTGCTTATTTCCACACTTAGGCTTGAAAACATGGCGTTAGAGGGTGAGAACTCGAAACAGCCCCCGAACGGCCACGTGGGTGGCACCAACACCTCCCACGGGACCAACGTAACTCGTAGGAACTGACCCCGCAGCCGCGGGTGTCCCGGTTTGAGAGTACGGCACTAATTTGCTTATTTCCACACTTAGGTTTGAAAACATGGCGTTAGAGGGTGAGAACTCGAAACTGCCCCCGAACGGCCACGTGGGTGGCACCAACACCTCCCACGGGACCAACGTAACTCGTAGGAACTGACCCCGCAGCCGTGGGTTTCCCGGTTTGAGTGTACGACAATAATTTGCATATTTCCACACTTAGGCTTGAAAACATGGCGTTTGAGGGTGAGAACTCGAAACAGCCCCCGAATGGCCCCGTGGGTGGCACCAACACCTCCCACGGGACCAATGTAACACGTAGGAACTGACCCCGCAGCCGCGGGTGTCCCGGTTTGAGAGTACGGCATTAATTTGCTTATTTCCACACTTAGGCTTGAAAACATGGCGTTAGAGGGTGAGAACTCGAAACAGCCCCCGAACGGCCACGTGGGTGGCACTAACACCTCCCACGGGACCAACGTAACTCGTAGGAACTGACCCCGCAGCCGCGGGTGTCCCGGTTTGAGAGTACGGCAGTAATTTGCTTATTTCCACACTTAGGCTTGAAAACATGGCGTTAGAGGGTGAGAACTCGAAACAGCCCCCGAACGGCCACGTGGGTGGCACCAACACCTCCCACGGGACCAACGTAACTCGTAGAAACTGACCCCGCAGCCGGGGGTTTCCCGATTTGAGTGTACGACAGTAATTTGATATTTCCACACTTAGGCTTGAAAACATGGCGTTAGAGGGTGAGAACTTGAAACAGCCCCCGAACGGCCTGTGGGTGGCACCAACACCTCCCACGGGACCAACGTAACACGTAAGAACTGACCCCGCAGCTGCGGGTGTCCCGGTTTGAGAGTACGGTAGTAATTTGCTTATTTCCACACTTAGGCTTGAAAACATGGCGTTAGAGGGTGAGAACTCGAAACAGCCCCCGAACGGCCACGTGGGTGGCACCAACACCTCCCACGGGACCAACGTAACTCGTAGGAACTGACCCCGCAGCCGCGGGTGTCCCGGTTTGAGAGTACGGCACTAATTTGCTTATTTCCACACTTAGGTTTGAAAACATGGCGTTAGAGAGTGAGAACTCGAAACTGCCCCCGAACGGCCACGTGGGTGGCACCAACACCTCCCACGGGACCAACGTAACTCGTAGGAACTGACCCCGCAGCCGTGGGTTTCCCGGTTTGAGTGTACGACAATAATTTGCATATTTCCACACTTAGGCTTGAAAACATGGCGTTTGAGGGTGAGAACTCGAAACAGCCCCCGAATGGCCCCGTGGGTGGCACCAACACCTCCCACGGGACCAATGTAACACGTAGGAACTGACCCCGCAGCCGCGGGTGTCCCGGTTTGAGAGTACGGCATTAATTTGCTTATTTCCACACTTAGGCTTGAAAACATGGCGTTAGAGGGTGAGAACTCGAAACAGCACCCGAACGGCCACGTGGGTGGCACTAACACCTCCCACGGGACCAACGTAACTCGTAGGAACTGACCCCGCAGCCGCGGGTGTCCCGGTTTGAGAGTACGGCAGTAATTTGCTTATTTCCACACTTAGGCTTGAAAACATGGCGTTAGAGGGTGAGAACTCGAAACAGCCCCCGAACGGCCACGTGGGTGGCACCAACACCTCCCACGGGACCAACGTAACTCGTAGAAACTGACCCCGCAGCCGGGGGTTTCCCGGTTTGAGTGTACGACAGTAATTTGATATTTCCACACTTAGGCTTGAAAACATGGCGTTAGAGGGTGAGAACTTGAAACAGCCCCCGAACGGCCCTGTGGGTGGCACCAACACCTCCCACGGGACCAACGTAACACGTAAGAACTGACCCCGCAGCTGCGGGTGTCCCGGTTTGAGAGTACGGTAGTAATTTGCTTATTTCCACACTTAGGCTTGAAAACATGGCGTTAGAGGGTGAGAACTCGAAACAGCCCCCGAACGGCCACGTGGGTGGCACCAACACCTCCCACGGGACCAACGTAACTCGTAGGAACTGACCTCGCAGCCGCGGGTGTCCCGGTTTGAGAGTACGGCACTAATTTGCTTATTTCCACACTTAGGCTTGAAAACATGGCGTTAGAGGGTGAGAACTCGAAACTGCCCCCGAACGGCCACGTGGGTGGCACCAACACCTCCCACGGGACCAACGTAACTCGTAGGGACTGACCCTGCAGCCGCGGGTGTACCGGTTTGAGAGTATGACGGTAATTTGCGTATTTCCACCCTTAGGCTTAAAAACATGGCGTTAGAGGGTGAGAACTCGAAACATCCCCCGAACGGCGCCGTGGGTGGCACTAACACCTCCCACGGGACCAACGTAACTCGTAGGAACTGACCCCACAGCCGCGGGTGTCCCGGTTTGAGATTACGATGGTCATTTGCTTATTTCCACACTTAGGCTTGAAAACATGGCGTTAGAGGGTGAGAACTAGAAACAGCCCCCGAACGGCCCCGTGGGTGGCACCAACACCTCCCACGGGACCAACGTAACACGTAGGAATTGACCCCGCAGCCGCGGGTGTCCCGGTTTGAGAGTACGACAGTAATTTGCTTATTTCCACACTTAGGCTTGAAAACATGGCGTTAGCGGGTGAGAACTCGAAACAGCCCCCGAACGGCCACGTGGGTGGCACCAACACCTCCCACGGGACCAACGTAACTCGTAGGAACTGACCCCGCAGCCGCGGGTGTCCCGGTTTGAGAGTACGGCAGTAATTTGCTTATTTCCACACTTCGGCTTGAAAACATGGCGTTAGAGGGTGAGAACTCGAAACAACCCCCGAACGGCCACGTGGGTGGCACCAACACCTCCCACGGGACCAACGTAACTCGTAGGAACTTACCCCGTAGCCGCGGGTGTCCCGGTTTGAGAGTACAACGGTATTTGCTTATTTCGACACTTAGGCTTAAAAACATGGCGTTAGAGGGTGAGAACTCGAAACAGCCCCCGAACGGTCCCGTGGGTGGCACCAACACCTCCCACGGGACCAACGTAACTCGTAGGAACTGACCCCACAGCCGCGGGTGTCCCAGTTTGAGAGTACGGCGGTAATTTGCTTATTTCCACACTTAGGCTTGAAAACATGGCGTTAGAGGGTGAGAACTCAAAACAGCCCCCGAACGGCCCCGTGGGTGGCACCAACACCTCCCACGGGAGCAACGTAACTCGTAAGGAACTGACCCCGCAAACACGGGTGTCCCGGTTTGAGAGTACGACGGTAATTTGCTTATTTCCTCACTTAGGCTTGAAAACATGGCGTTAGAGGGTGAGAACTCGAAACAGCCCCCGAAAGGTCCCGTGGGTGGCACCAACACCTCCCACGGGACCAACGTAACTCGTAGGAACTGACCCCGCAGCCGCGGGTTTCCCGGTTTGAGTGTACGACAGTAATTTGCATATTTCCACACTTAGGCTTGAAAACATGGCGTTTGAGGGTGAGAACTCGAAACAGCCCCCGAATGGACCCGTGGGTGGCACCAACACCTCCCACGGGACCAATGTAACACATAGGAACTGACCCCGCAGCCGCGGGTGTCCCGGTTTGAGAGTACGGCATTAATTTGCTTATTTCCACACTTAGGCTTGAAAACATGGCGTTAGAGGGTGAGAACTCGAAACAGCCCCCGAACGGCCACGTGGGTGGCACTAACACCTCCCACGGGACCAACGTAACTCGTAGGAACTGACCCCGCAGCCGCGGGTGTCCCGGTTTGAGAGTACGGCAGTAATTTGCTTATTTCCACACTTAGGCTTGAAAACATGGCGTTAGAGGGTGAGAACTCGAAACAGCCCCCGAACGGCCACGTGGGTGGCACCAACACCTCCCACGGGACCAACGTAACTCGTAGAAACTGACCCCGCAGCCGGGGGTTTCCCGGTTTGAGTGTACGACAGTAATTTGATATTTCCACACTTAGGCTTGAAAACATGGCGTTAGAGGGTGAGAACTTGAAACAGCCCCCGAACGGCCCTGTGGGTGGCACCAACACCTCCCACGGGACCAACGTAACACGTAAGAACTGACCCCGCAGCTGCGGGTGTCCCGGTTTGAGAGTACGGTAGTAATTTGCTTATTTCCACACTTAGGCTTGAAAACATGGCGTTAGAGGGTGAGAACTCGAAACAGCCCCCGAACGGCCACGTGGGTGGCACCAACACCTCCCACGGGACCAACGTAACTCGTAGGAACTTACCCCGCAGCCGCGGGTGTCCCGGTTTGAGAGTACGGCACTAATTTGCTTATTTCCACACTTAGGCTTGAAAACATGGCGTTAGAGGGTGAGAACTCGAAACTGCCCCCGAACGGCCACGTGGGTGGCACCAACACCTCCCACGGGACCAACGTAACTCGTAGGAACTGACCCTGCAGCCGCGGGTGTACCGGTTTGAGAGTATGACGGTAATTTGCGTATTTCCACACTTAGGCTTAAAAACATGGCGTTAGAGGGTGAGAACTCGAAACAGCCCCCGAACGGCCACGTGGGTGGCACCAACACCTCCCACGGGACCAACGTAACTCGTAGGAACTGACCCCACAGCCGCGGGTGTCCCGGTTGGAGAGTACGGCGGTAATTTACTTATTTCCACACTTAGGCTTGAAAACATGGCGTTAGAGGATGAGAACTCGAAACAGCCCCCGAACGGCCCCGTGGGTGGCACCAACACCTCCCACGGGACCAACGTAACTCGTAGGAACTGACCCCGCAGACGCGGGTGTCTCGGCTTGAGAGTACGGCGGTAATTTGCTTATTTGCTCACTTAGGCTTGAAAACATGGCGTTAGAGGGTGAGAACTCGAAACCGCCCCCGAATGGCCCCGTGGGTGGCACCAACACCTCCCACGGGACCAACGTAACTCGTAGGAACTGACCCCACAGCCGCGGGTGTCCCGGTTTGAGAGTACGGCGGTAATTTGCTTATTTGCTCACTTAGGCTTGAAAACATGGCGTTAGAGGGTGAGAACTCGAAACAGCCCCCGAATGGCCCCGTGGGTGGCACCAACACCTCCCACGGGACCAACGTAACTCGTAGGAACTAACCCCGCAGACGCGGGTGTCCCGGTTTGAGAGTACGGTGGTAATTTACTTATTTCCTCACTTAGGCTTGAAAACATGGCGTTAGAGGGTGAGAACTCGAAACAGCCCCCGAAAGGTCCCGTGGGTGGCACCAACACCTCCCACGGGACCAACGTAACTCGTAGGAACTGACCCCGCAGCCGCGGGTTTCCCGGTTTGACTGTACGACAGTAATTTGCATATTTCCACACTTAGGCTTGAAAACATGGCGTTTGAGGGTGAGAACTCGAAACAGCCACCGAATGGCCCCGTGGGTGGCACCAACACCTCCCACGGGACCAATGTAACACGTAGGAACTGACCCCGCAGCCGCGGGTGTCCCGGTTTGAGAGTACGGCATTAATTTGCTTATTTCCACACTTAGGCTTGAAAACATGGCGTTAGAGGGTGAGAACTCGAAACAGCCCCCGAACGGCCACGTGGGTGGCACTAACACCTCCCACGGGACCAACGTAACTCGTAGGAACTGACCCCGCAGCCGCGGGTGTCCCGGTTTGAGAGTACGGCAGTAATTTGCTTATTTCCACACTTAGGCTTGAAAACATGGCGTTAGAGGGTGAGAACTCGAAACAGCCCCCGAACGGCCACGTGGGTGGCACCAACACCTCCCACGGGAACAACGTAACTCGTAGAAACTGACCCCGCAGCCGGGGGTTTCCCGATTTGAGTGTACGACAGTAATTTGATATTTCCACACTTAGGCTTGAAAACATGGCGTTAGAGGGTGAGAACTTGAAACAGCCCCCGAACGGCCTGTGGGTGGCACCAACACCTCCCACGGGACCAACGTAACACGTAAGAACTGACCCCGCAGCTGCGGGTGTCCCGGTTTGAGAGTACGGTAGTAATTTGCTTATTTCCACACTTAGGCTTGAAAACATGGCGTTAGAGGGTGAGAACTCGAAACAGCCCCCGAACGGCCACGTGGGTGGCACCAACACCTCCCACGGGACCAACGTAACTCGTAGGAACTGACCCCGCAGCCGCGGGTGTCCCGGTTTGAGAGTACGGCACTAATTTGCTTATTTCCACACTTAGGCTTGAAAACATGGCGTTAGAGGGTGAGAACTCGAAACTGCCCCCGAACGGCCACGTGGGTGGCACCAACACCTCCCACGGGACCAACGTAACTCGTAGGAACTGACCCTGCAGCCGCGGGTGTACCGGTTTGAGAGTATGACGGTAATTTGCGTATTTCCACACTTAGGCTTAAAAACATGGCGTTAGAGGGTGAGAACTCGAAACAGCCCCCGAACGGCCACGTGGGTGGCACCAACACCTCCCACGGGACCAACGTAACTCGTAGGAACTGACCCCACAGCCGCGGGTGTCCCGGTTGGAGAGTACGGCGGTAATTTACTTATTTCCACACTTAGGCTTGAAAACATGGCGTTTGAGGATGAGAACTCGAAATAGCCCCCGAACGGCCCCGTGGGTGGCACCAACACCTCCCACGGGACCAACGTAACTCGTAGGAACTGACCCCGCAGACGCGGGTGTCCCGGCTTGAGAGTACGGCGGTAATTTGCTTATTTGCTCACTTAGGCTTGAAAACATGGCGTTAGAGGGTGAGAACTCGAAACAGCCCCCGAATGGCCCGTGGGTGGCACCAACACCTCCCACGGGACCAACGTAACTCGTAGGAACTGACCCCACAGCCGCGGGTGTCCCGGTTTGAGAGTACGGCGGTAATTTGCTTATTTGCTCACTTAGGCTTGAAAACATGGCGTTAGAGGGTGAGAACTCGAACAGCCCCCGAATGTCCCCGTGGGTGGCACCAACACCTCCCACGGGACCAACGTAACTCGTAGGAACTAACCCGCAGACACGGGTGTCCCGGTTTGAGAGGACGGTGGTAATTTACTTATTTCCTCACTTAGGCTTGAAAACATGGCGTTAGAGGGTCAGAACTCGAAACAGCCCCCAAAAGGCCCCGTGGGTGGCACCAACACCTCCCACGGGACCAACGTAACTCGTAGGAACTGACCCCGCAGCCGCGGGTTTCCCGGTTCGAGTGTACGACAGTAATTTGCATATTTCCACACTTAGGCTTGAAAACATGGCGTTAGAGGGTGAGAACTCGAAACAGCCCCCGAACGGTCCCGTGGGTGGCACCAACACCTCCCACGGGACCAACGTAACTCGTAGGAACTGACCCCACAGCCGCGGGTGTCCCGGTTTGAGAGTACGGCGGTAATTTGCTTATTTCCACACTTAGGCTTGAAAACATGGCGTTAGAGGGTGAGAACTCAAAACAGCCCCCGAACGGCCCCGTGGGTGGCACCAACACCTCCCACGGGACCAACGTAAATCGTAAGAACTGACCCCGCAGACGCGGGTGTCCCGGTTTGAGAGTACGGCGGTAATTTGCTTATTTCCTCACTTAGGCTTGAAAACATGGCGTTAGAGGGTGAGAACTCGAAACAGCCCCCAAAAGGCCCCGTGGGTGGCACCAACACCTCCCACGGGACCAACGTAACTCGTAGGAACTGACCCCGAAGCCGCGGGTTTCCCGGTTTGAGTGTACGACAGTAATTTGCATATTTCCACACTTAGGCTTGAAAACATGGCGTTAGAGGGTGAGAACTCAAAACAGCCCCCGAATGGCCCCGTGGGTGGCACCAACACCTCCCACGGGACCAATGTAACACGTAGGAACTGACCCCGCAGCCGCGGGTGCTCCGGTTTGAGAGTACGGCATTAATTTGCTTATTTCCACACTTAGGCTTGAAAACATGGCGTTAGAGGGTGAGAACTCGAAACAGCCCCCGAACGGCCACGTGGGTGGCACCAACACCTCCCACCGGACCAACGTAACTCATAGAAACTGACCCCGCAGCCGCTGGTTTCCCGGTTTGAGTGTACGATAGTAATTTGATATTTCCACACTTAGGCTTGAAAACATGGCGTTAGAGGGTGAGAACTTGAAACAGCCCCCGAACGGCCCCGTGGGTGGCACCAACACCTCCCACGGGACCAACGTAACACGTTGGAACTGACCCCGCAGCCGCGGGTGTCCCGATTTGAGAGTACGGCAGTAATTTGCTTATTTCCACACTTAGGCTTGAAAACATGGCGTTAGAGGGTGAGAACTCGAAACAGCCCCCGAACGGCCACGTGGGTGGCACCAACACCTCCCACGGGACCAACGTAACTCGTAGGAACTGACCCCGCAGCCGCGGGTGTCCCGGTTTGAGAGTATGGCACTAATTTGCTTATTTCCTCACTTAGGCTTGAAAACATGGAATTAGAGGGTGAGAACTCGAAACAGCCCCCGAACGGCCCCGTGGGCGGCACCAACACCTCCCACGGGACCAACGTAACTCGTAGGAACTGACCCCGCAGCCGCGGGTCTCCCGGTTTGAGAGTACGACGGTAATTTGCTTATTTCCACACTTAGGGTTAAAAATATGGCGTTAGAGGGTGAGAACTCGAAACAGCCCCCGAACGGCCACGTGGGTGGCACCAACACCTCCCACGGGACCAACGTAACTCGTAGGAACTGACCCCACAGCCGCGGGTGTCCCGGTTTGAGAGTACGGCGGTAATTTGCTTATTTCCACACTTAGGCTTGAAAACATGGCGTTAGAGGGTGAGAACTCAAAACAGCCCCCGAACGGCCCCGTGGGTGGCACCAACACCTCCCACGGGACCAACGTAACTCGTAGGAACTGACCCCGCAGACGCGGGTGTCCCGGTTTGAGAGTACGGTGGTAATTTGCATATTTGCTCACTTAGGCTTGAAAACATGGCGTTAGAGGGTGAGAACTCGAAACAGCTCCCGAATTGCCTCGTGGGTGGCACCAACACCTCCCACGGGACCAATGTAACACGTAGGAACTGACCCCGCAGCCGCGGGTGTCCCGGTTTGAGAGTACGGCTTCAATTTGCTTATTTCCACACTTAGGCTTGAAAACATGGCGTTAGAGGGTGAGAACTCGAAACAGCCCTCGAACGGCCACGTGGGTGGCACCAACACCTCCCACGGGACCAACGTAACTCGTAGGAGCTGACACCGCAGCCGCGGGTGTCCCGGTTTGAGAGTACGGTAGTAATTTGCTTATTTCCACACTTAGGATTGAAAACATGGCGTTAGAGGGTGAGAACTCGAAACAGCCCCCGAACGGCCACGTGGGTGGCACCAACACCTCCCACGGGACCAACGTAACTCGTAGGAACTGACCCCGCAGCCGCGGGTGTCCCGGTTCGAGAGTACGGCAGTAATTTGCTTATTTCCACACTTAGGTTTGAAAAGATGGCGTTAGAGGGTGAGAACTCGAAACAGCCCCCGAACGGCCACGTGGGTGGCACCAATACCTCCCACGGGACCAACGTAACTCGTAGGAACTGACCCCGCAGCCGCGGGTGTCCCGGTTTGAGAGTACGGCAGTAATTTGCTTATTTCCACACCTAGGTTTGAAAACACGGCATTAGAGGGTGAGAACTCGAAACAGCCCCCGAACGGCCACGTGGGTGGCACCAACACCTCCCACGGGACCAACGTAACTCGTAGGAACTGACCCCACAGCCGCGGGTGTCCCGGTTTGAGAATACGGCGGTAATTTGCTTATTTCCACACTTAGGCTTGAAAACATGTCGTTAGAGGGTGAGAACTCGAAACAGCCCCCGAACGGCCACGTGGGTGGCACCAACACCTCCCACGGGACCAACGTAACTCGTAGGAACTGACCCCGCAGCCGCGGGTGTCCCGATTTGAGAGTACGACGGTAATTTGATTATTTCCACACTTAGGCTTAAAAACATGGCGTTAGAGGGTGAGAACTCGAAACAGCCCCCGAACGGCCACGTGGGTGGCACCAATGCCTCCCACGGGACCAACGTTACTCGTAGGAACTGACCCCGCAGCCGTGGGTTTCCCGGTTTGAGTGTACGACAGTAATTTGCATATTTCCACACTTAGGCTTGAAAACATGGCGTTAGAAGGTGAGAACTCGAAACAGCCCCCGAATGGCCCCGTGGGTGGCACCAACACCTCCCACGGGACCAATGTAACACGTAGGAACTGACCCCGCAGCCGCGGGTGTCCCGGTTTGAGAGTACGGCATTAATTTGCTTATTTCCACACTTAGGCTTGAAAACATGGCGTTAGAGGGTGAGAACTCGAAACAGCCCCCGAACGGTCCCGTGGGTGGCACCAACACCTCCCACGGGACCAACGTAACTCGTAGGAACTCACCCCACAGCCGCGGGTGTCCCGGTTTGAGAGTACGGCGGTAATTTTCTTATTTCCACACTTAGGCTTGAAAACATGGTGTTAGAGGGTGAGAACTCAAAACAGCCCCCAAACGGCCCCGTGGGTGGCACCAACACCTCGCACGGGACCAACGTAACTCGTAAGAACTGACCCCGCAGACGCGGGTGTCCCGGTTTTAGAGTACGGCGGCAATTTGCTTATTTCCTCACTTAGGCTTGAAAACATGGCGTTAGAGGGTGAGAACTCGAAACAGCCCCCGAAAGGCCCCGTGGGTGGCACCAACACCTCCCACGGGACCAACGTAACTCGTAGTAACTGACCCCGCAGCCGCGGGTTTCCCGGTTTGAGTGTACGATAGTAATTTGCATATTTCCACACTTAGGCTTGAAAACATGGCGTTAGAGGGTGAGAACTCGAAACAGCACCCGAATGGCCCCGTGGGTGGCACCAACACCTCCCACGGGACCAATGTTACACCTAGGAACTGACCCCGCAGCCGCGGGTGTTCCGGTTTGAGAGTACGGCATTAATTTGCTTATTTCCACACTTAGGCTTGAAAACATGGCGTTAGAGGGTGAGAACTCGAAACAGCCCCCGAACGGCCACGTGGGTGGCACCAACACCTCCCACGGGACCAACGTAACTCGTAGGAACTGACCCCGCAGCCGCGGGTGTCCCGGTTTGAGAGTACGGCAGTAATTTGCTTATTTCCACACTTAGGCTTGAAAACATGGCGTTAGAGGGTGAGAACTCGAAACAGCCCCCGAACGGCCACGTGGGTGGCACCAACACCTCCTACGGGACCAACGTAACTCGTAGAAACGGACCCCGCAGCCGTGGGTTTTCCCGGTTTGAGTTTACGACAGTAATTTGATATTTCCACACTTAGGCTTGAAACACATGGCGTTAGAGGGTGATAACTTGAAACAGCCCCCGAACGGCCCCGTGGGAGGCACTAACACCACCCACGGGACCAACGTAACACGTAGGAACTGACCCCGCAGCCGCGGGTGTCCCGGTTTGAGAGTACGGCAGTAATTTTCTTATTTCCACACTTAGGCTTGAAAACATGGCGTTAGAGGGTGAGAACTCGAAACAGCCCCCGAACGGCCACGTGGGTGGCACCAACACCTCCCACGGGACCAACGTAACTCGTAGGAATTGACCCCGCAGCCGCGGGTGTCCCGCTTTGAGAGTATGGCACTAATTTGCTTATTTCCACACTTAGGCTTGAAAACATGGCGTTAGAGGGTGAGAACTCGAAACAGCCCCCGAACGGCCACGTGGGTGGCACCAACACCTCCCACGGGACCAACGTAACTCGTAGGAACTGACCCCGCAGCCGCGGGTGTACCGGTTTGAGAGTACGACGGTAATTTGCTTATTTCCACACTTAGGCTTAAAAACATGGCGTTAGAGGGTGAGAACTCGAAACAGCCCCCGAACGGCCACGTGGGTGGCACCAACACCTCCCACGGGACCAACGTAACTCGTAGGAACTGACTCCACAGCCGCGGGTGTCCCGGTTTGAGAGTACGGCGGTAATTTGCTTATTTCCACACTTAGGCTTGAAAACATGGCGTTAGAGGGTGAGAACTCGAAACAGCCCCCGAACGGCCCCGTGGGTGGTACCAACACCTCCCACGGGACCAACGTAACTCGTAGGAACTGACCCCGCAGACGCGGGTGTCCCGGTTTGAGAGTACGGCGGTAATTTGCTTATTTGCTCACTTAGGCTTGAAAACATGGCGTTAGAGGGTGAGAACTCTAAACAGCCCCCGAACGGTCACGTGGGTGGCACCAACACCTCCCACGGGACCAATGTAACTCGGAGGAACTGACCCCGTAGCCGCGGGTGTCCCGGTTTGAGAGTACGGTAGTAATTTGCTTATTTCCACACTTAGGCTTGAAAACATGGCGTTAGAGGGTGAGAACTCGAAACAGCCCCCGAACGGCCACGTGGGTGGCACCAACACCTCCCACGGGACCAACGTAACTCGTAGGAACTGACCCCGCAGCCGCGGGTGTCCTGGTTCGAGAGTACGGCAGTAATTTGCTTATTTCCACACTTAGGCTTAAAAAGATGGCGTTAGAGGGTGAGAACTCGAAACATTCCCCGAACGGCCCCGTGGGTGGCACCAACACCTCCCACGGGACCAACGTAACACGTAGGAATTGACCCCGCAGCCGCGGGTGTCCCGGTTTGAGAGTACGGCAGTAATTTGCTTATTTCCACACTTAGGTTTGAAAACACGGCATTAGAGGGTGAGAACTCGAAACAGCCCCCGAACGGCCACGTGGGTGGCACCAACACCTCCCACGGGACGAACGTAACTCGTAGGAACTGACCCCACAGCCGCGGGTGTCCCGGTTTGAGAGTACGACAGTAATTTGCTTATTTCCACACTTCGGCTTGAAAACATGGCGTTAGAGGGTGAGAACTCGAAACAGCCCCCGAACGGCCACGTGGGTGGCACCAACACCTCCCACGGGACCAACGTAACTCGTAGGAAATGACCCCGCAGCCGCGGGTGTCCCGGTTTGAGAGTACGACTGTAATTTGATTATTTCCACACTTAGGCTTAAAAACATGGCGTTAGAGGGTGAGAACTCGAAACAGCCCCCGAACGGCCACGTGGGTGGCACCAACACCTCCCACGGGACCAACATAACTCGTAGGAACTGACCCCGCAGCCGCGGGTGTCCCGGTTTGAGAGTACGGCGGTAATTTGTTTATTTCCACACTTAGGCTTGAAAACATGGCGTTAGAGGGTGAGAACTCGAAACAGCACCCGAACGGCCCCGTGGGTGGCACCAACACCTCCCACGGGACCAACATAACTCGTAGGAACTGACCCCCGCAGATGCGGGTGTCCCGGTTTGAGAGTACGGCGGTAATTTGCTTATTTCCTCACTTAGGCTTGAAAACGTGGCGTTAGAGTGTGAGAACTCGAAACAGCCCCCGAACGGCCCCGTGGGTGTCACCAATACCTCCCACGGGACCAACGTAACTCGTAGGAACTGACCCCGCAGCCGCGGGTGCTCCGGTTTGAGAGTACGACGGTAATTTGCTTATTTCCACACTTAGGCTTAAAAACATGGCGTTAGAGGGTGAGAACTCGAAACAGCACTCGAACGGCCCCGTGGGTGGCACTAACACCTCCCACGGGACCAACGTAACTCGTAGGAACTGACCCCACAGCCGCGGGTGTCCCGGTTTGAGATTACGAGGGTCATTTGCTTATTTCCACACTTAGGCTTGAAAACATGGCGTTAGAGGGTGAGAACTCGAAACAGCCCCCGAACGGCCCCGTGGGTGGCACCAACACCTCCCACGGGACCAACGTAACTCGTAGGAACTGACCCCGCAGCCGCGGGTGTCCCGGTTCGAGAGTACGGCAGTAATTTGCTTATTTCCACACTTAGGCTTTAAAACATGGCGTTAGAGGGTGAGAACTCGAAACAGCCCCCGAACGGCCCCGTGGTTGGCACCAACACCTCCCACGGGACCAACGTAACTCGTAGGAACTGACCCCGTAGCCGCGGGTGTCCCGGTTTGAGAGTACAACGGTATTTTCTTATTTCCACACTTAGGCTTAAAAACATGGCGTTAGAGGGTGAGAACTCGAAACAGCCCCCGAATGGCCCCATGGGTGGCACCAACACCTCCTACGGGACCAACGTAACTCGTAGGAACTGACCCCGCTGCCGTGGGTGTCCCGGTTTGAGAGTACGGCGGTAATTTGCTTATTTCCACACTTAGGCTTGAAAACATGGCGTTAGAGGGTGAGAACTCAAAACAGCCCCCGAACGGCCCCGTGGATGGCACCAACACCTCCCACGGGACCAACGTAACTCGTAGGAACTGACTCCGTAGCCGCGGGTTTCTCAGTTTGAGTGTACGACAGTAATTTGCATATTTCCACACTTAGGCTTGAAAACATGGCGTTAGAGGGTGAGAACTCGAAACAGCCCCTGAACGGCCACGTGGGTGGCACCAACACCTCCCACGGGACCAACGTAAGTCGTAGGAACTGACCCCGCAGCCGTGGGTGCCACGGTTTGAGAGTACGACGGTAATTTGCTTATTTCCACACTTAGGCTTAAAAACATGGCGTTAGAGGGTGAGAACTCGAAACAGCCGCCGAACGGCCACGTGGGTGGCACCAACACCTCCCACGGGACCAACGTAACTCGTAGGAACTGACCCCGCAGCCGCGGGTGTCCCGGTTTGAGAGTACGACGGTAATTTGATTATTTCCACACTTAGGCTTAAAAACATGGCGTTAGAGGGTGAGAACTCGAAACAGCCCCCGAACGGCCACGTGGGTGGCACCAACACCTCCCACGGGACCAACATAACTCGTAGGAACTGACCCCGCAGCCGCGGGTGTCCCGGTTTGAGAGTACGGCGGTAATTTGTTTATTTCCACACTTAGGCTTGAAAGCATGGCGTTAGAGGGTGAGAACTCGAAACAGCACCCGAACGGCCCCGTGGGTGGCACCAACACCTCCCACGGGACCAACATAACTCGTAGGAACTGACCCCGCAGACGCGGGTGTCCCGGTTTGAGAGTACGGCGGTAATTTGCTTATTTCCTCACTTAGGCTTGAAAACGTGGCGTTAGAGTGTGAGAACTCGAAACAGCCCCCGAACGGCCCCGTGGGTGGCACTAACACCTCCCACGGGACCAACGTAACTCGTAGGAACTGACCCCGCAGCCGCGGGTGTCCCGGTTTGATAGTACGACGGTAATTTTCTTATTTCCACACTTAGGCATAAAAACATGGCGTTAGAGGGTGAGAACTCGAAACAGCCCCCGAACGACCCCGTGGGTGGCACTAACACCTCCCACGGGACCAACGTAACTCGTAGGAACTGACCCCGCAGCCACGGGTATCCTGGTTTGAGAGTACGGTGGTAATTTGCTTATTTCAACACTTAGGCTTGAAAACATGGCGTTAGAGGGTGAGAACTCGAAACAGCCCCCGAACGGCCACGTGGGTGGCACCAACACCTCCCACGGGACCAACGTAACTCGTAGGAATTGACCCCGCAGCCGCGGGTGTCCCGCTTTGAGAGTATGGCACTAATTTGCTTATTTCCACACTTAGGCTTGAAAACATGGCGTTAGAGGGTGAGAACTCGAAACAGCCCCCGAACGGCCACGTGGGTGGCACCAACACCTCCCACGGGACCAACGTAACTCGTAGGAACTGACCCCGCAGCCGCGGGTGTACCGGTTTGAGAGTACGACGGTAATTTGCTTATTTCCACACTTAGGCTTAAAAACATGGCGTTAGAGGGTGAGAACTCGAAACAGCCCCCGAACGGCCACGTGGGTGGCACCAACACCTCCCACGGGACCAACGTAACTCGTAGGAACTGACTCCACAGCCGCGGGTGTCCCGGTTTGAGAGTACGGCGGTAATTTGCTTATTTCCACACTTAGGCTTGAAAACATGGCGTTAGAGGGTGAGAACTCGAAACAGCCCCCGAACGGCCCCGTGGGTGGTACCAACACCTCCCACGGGACCAACGTAACTCGTAGGAACTGACCCCGCAGACGCGGGTGTCCCGGTTTGAGAGTACGGCGGTAATTTGCTTATTTGCTCACTTAGGCTTGAAAACATGGCGTTAGAGGGTGAGAACTCTAAACAGCCCCCGAACGGTCACGTGGGTGGCACCAACACCTCCCACGGGACCAATGTAACTCGGAGGAACTGACCCCGTAGCCGCGGGTGTCCCGGTTTGAGAGTACGGTAGTAATTTGCTTATTTCCACACTTAGGCTTGAAAACATGGCGTTAGAGGGTGAGAACTCGAAACAGCCCCCGAACGGCCACGTGGGTGGCACCAACACCTCCCACGGGACCAACGTAACTCGTAGGAACTGACCCCGCAGCCGCGGGTGTCCTGGTTCGAGAGTACGGCAGTAATTTGCTTATTTCCACACTTAGGCTTAAAAAGATGGCGTTAGAGGGTGAGAACTCGAAACATTCCCCGAACGGCCCCGTGGGTGGCACCAACACCTCCCACGGGACCAACGTAACACGTAGGAATTGACCCCGCAGCCGCGGGTGTCCCGGTTTGAGAGTACGGCAGTAATTTGCTTATTTCCACACTTAGGTTTGAAAACACGGCATTAGAGGGTGAGAACTCGAAACAGCCCCCGAACGGCCACGTGGGTGGCACCAACACCTCCCACGGGACGAACGTAACTCGTAGGAACTGACCCCACAGCCGCGGGTGTCCCGGTTTGAGAGTACGACAGTAATTTGCTTATTTCCACACTTCGGCTTGAAAACATGGCGTTAGAGGGTGAGAACTCGAAACAGCCCCCGAACGGCCACGTGGGTGGCACCAACACCTCCCACGGGACCAACGTAACTCGTAGGAAATGACCCCGCAGCCGCGGGTGTCCCGGTTTGAGAGTACGACTGTAATTTGATTATTTCCACACTTAGGCTTAAAAACATGGCGTTAGAGGGTGAGAACTCGAAACAGCCCCCGAACGGCCACGTGGGTGGCACCAACACCTCCCACGGGACCAACATAACTCGTAGGAACTGACCCCGCAGCCGCGGGTGTCCCGGTTTGAGAGTACGGCGGTAATTTGTTTATTTCCACACTTAGGCTTGAAAACATGGCGTTAGAGGGTGAGAACTCGAAACAGCACCCGAACGGCCCCGTGGGTGGCACCAACACCTCCCACGGGACCAACATAACTCGTAGGAACTGACCCCGCAGATGCGGGTGTCCCGGTTTGAGAGTACGGCGGTAATTTGCTTATTTCCTCACTTAGGCTTGAAAACGTGGCGTTAGAGTGTGAGAACTCGAAACAGCCCCCGAACGGCCCCGTGGGTGTCACCAATACCTCCCACGGGACCAACGTAACTCGTAGGAACTGACCCCGCAGCCGCGGGTGCTCCGGTTTGAGAGTACGACGGTAATTTGCTTATTTCCACACTTAGGCTTAAAAACATGGCGTTAGAGGGTGAGAACTCGAAACAGCACTCGAACGGCCCCGTGGGTGGCACTAACACCTCCCACGGGACCAACGTAACTCGTAGGAACTGACCCCACAGCCGCGGGTGTCCCGGTTTGAGATTACGATGGTCATTTGCTTATTTCCACACTTAGGCTTGAAAACATGGCGTTAGAGGGTGAGAACTCGAAACAGCCCCCGAACGGCCCCGTGGGTGGCACCAACACCTCCAACGGGACCAACGTAACTCGTAGGAACTGACCCCGCAGCCGCGGGTGTCCCGGTTTGATAGTACGACGGTAATTTGCTTATTTCCACACTTAGGCATAAAAACATGGCGTTAGAGAGTGAGAACTCGAAACAGCCCCCGAACGACCCCGTGGGTGGCACTAACACCTCCCACGGGACCAACGTAACTCGTAGGAACTGACCCCGCAGCCACGGGTATCCTGGTTTGAGAGTACGGTGGTAATTTGCTTATTTCCACACTTAGGCTTTAAAACATGGCGTTAGAGGGTGAGAACTCGAAACAGCCCCCGAACGGCCCCGTGGTTGGCACCAACACCTCCCACGGGACCAACGTAACTCGTAGGAACTGACCCCGTAGCCGCGGGTGTCCCGGTTTGAGAGTACAACGGTATTTTCTTATTTCCACACTTAGGCTTAAAAACATGGCGTTAGAGGGTGAGAACTCGAAACAGCCCCCGAATGGCCCCATGGGTGGCACCAACACCTCCTACGGGACCAACGTAACTCGTAGGAACTGACCCCGCTGCCGTGGGTGTCCCGGTTTGAGAGTACGGCGGTAATTTGCTTATTTCCACACTTAGGCTTGAAAACATGGCGTTAGAGGGTGAGAACTCAAAACAGCCCCCGAACGGCCCCGTGGATGGCACCAACACCTCCCACGGGACCAACGTAACTCGTAGGAACTGACTCCGTAGCCGCGGGTTTCTCAGTTTGAGTGTACGACAGTAATTTGCATATTTCCACACTTAGGCTTGAAAACATGGCGTTAGAGGGTGAGAACTCGAAACAGCCCCTGAACGGCCACGTGGGTGGCACCAACACCTCCCACGGGACCAACGTAAGTCGTAGGAACTGACCCCGCAGCCGTGGGTGCCACGGTTTGAGAGTACGACGGTAATTTGCTTATTTCCACACTTAGGCTTAAAAACATGGCGTTAGAGGGTGAGAACTCGAAACAGCCGCCGAACGGCCACGTGGGTGGCACCAACACCTCCCACGGGACCAACGTAACTCGTAGGAACTGACCCCGCAGCCGCGGGTGTCCCGGTTTGAGAGTACGACGGTAATTTGATTATTTCCACACTTAGGCTTAAAAACATGGCGTTAGAGGGTGAGAACTCGAAACAGCCCCCGAACGGCCACGTGGGTGGCACCAACACCTCCCACGGGACCAACATAACTCGTAGGAACTGACCCCGCAGCCGCGGGTGTCCCGGTTTGAGAGTACGGCGGTAATTTGTTTATTTCCACACTTAGGCTTGAAAGCATGGCGTTAGAGGGTGAGAACTCGAAACAGCACCCGAACGGCCCCGTGGGTGGCACCAACACCTCCCACGGGACCAACATAACTCGTAGGAACTGACCCCGCAGACGCGGGTGTCCCGGTTTGAGAGTACGGCGGTAATTTGCTTATTTCCTCACTTAGGCTTGAAAACGTGGCGTTAGAGTGTGAGAACTCGAAACAGCCCCCGAACGGCCCCGTGGGTGGCACTAACACCTCCCACGGGACCAACGTAACTCGTAGGAACTGACCCCGCAGCCGCGGGTGTCCCGGTTTGATAGTACGACGGTAATTTTCTTATTTCCACACTTAGGCATAAAAACATGGCGTTAGAGGGTGAGAACTCGAAACAGCCCCCGAACGACCCCGTGGGTGGCACTAACACCTCCCACGGGACCAACGTAACTCGTAGGAACTGACCCCGCAGCCACGGGTATCCTGGTTTGAGAGTACGGTGGTAATTTGCTTATTTCAACACTTAGGCTTGAAAACATGGCGTTAGAGGGTGAGAACTCGAAACAGCCCCCGAACGGCCCCGTGGTTGGCACCAACACCTCCCACGGGACCAACGTAACTCGTAGGAACTGACCCCGTAGCCGCGGGTGTCCCGGTTTGAGAGTACAACGGTATTTTCTTATTTCCACACTTAGGCTTAAAAACATGGCGTTAGAGGGTGAGAACTCGAAACAGCCCCCGAACGGCCCCATGGGTGGCACCAACACCTCCTACGGGACCAACGTAACTCGTAGGAACTGACCCCGCTGCCGTGGGTGTCCCGGTTTGAGAGTACGGCGATAATTTGCTTATTTCCACACTTAGGCTTGAAAACATGGCGTTAGAGGGTGAGAACTCAAAACAGCCCCCGAACGGCCCCGTGGATGGCACCAACACCTCCCACGGGAGCAACGTAACTCGTAGGAACTAACTCCGTAGCCGCGGGTTTCTCAGTTTGAGTGTACGACAGTAATTTGCATATTTCCACACTTAGGCTTGAAAACATGGCGTTAGAGGGTGAGAACTCGAAACAGCCCCTGAACGGCCACGTGGGTGGCACCAACACCTCCCACGGGACCAACGTAACTCGTAGGAACTGACCCCGCAGCCGTGGGTGCCACGGTTTGAGAGTACGACGGTAATTTGCTTATTTCCACACTTAGGCTTAAAAACATGGCGTTAGAGGGTGAGAACTCGAAACAGCCCCCGAACGGCCACGTGGGTGGCACCAACACCTCCCACGGGACCAACGTAACTCGTAGGAACTGACCCCGCAGCCGCGGGTGTCCCGGTTTGAGAGTACGACGGTAATTTGATTATTTCCACACTTAGGCTTAAAAACATGGCGTTAGAGGGTGAGAACTCGAAACAGCCCCCGAACGGCCACGTGGGTGGCACCAACACCTCCCACGGGACCAACATAACTCGTAGGAACTGACCCCGCAGCCGCGGGTGTCCCGGTTTGAGAGTACGGCGGTAATTTGTTTATTTCCACACTTAGGCTTGAAAACATGGCGTTAGAGGGTGAGAACTCGAAACAGCACCCGAACGGCCCCGTGGGTGGCACCAACACCTCCCACGGGACCAACATAACTCGTACGAACTGACCCCGCAGACGCGGGTGTCCCAGTTTGAGAGTACGGCGGTAATTTGCTTATTTCCTCACTTAGGCTTGAAAACGTGGCGTTAGAGTGTGAGAACTCGAAACAGCCCCCGAACGGCCCCGTGGGTGGCACCAACACCTCCCACGGGACCAACGTAACTCGTAGGAACTGACCCCGCAGCCGCGGGTGCTCCGGTTTGAGAGTACGACGGTAATTTGCTTATTTCCACACTTAGGCTTAAAAACATGGCGTTAGAGGGTGAGAACTCGAAACAGCCCCCGAACGGCCCCGTGGGTGGCACTAACACCTCCCACGGGACCAACGTAACTCGTAGGAACTGACCCCACAGCCGCGGGTGTCCCGGTTTGAGATTACGATGGTCATTTGCTTATTTCCACACTTAGGCTTGAAAACATGGCGTTAGAGGGTGAGAACTCGAAACAGCCCCCGAACGGCCCCGTGGGTGGCACCAACACCTCCAACGGGACCAACGTAACTCGTAGGAACTGACCCCGCAGCCGCGGGTGTCCCGGTTTGATAGTACGACGGTAATTTGCTTATTTCCACACTTAGGCATAAAAACATGGCGTTAGAGGGTGAGAACTCGAAACAGCCCCCGAACGACCCCGTGGGTGGCACTAACACCTCCCACGGGACCAACGTAACTCGTAGGAACTGACCCCGCAGCCACGGGTATCCTGGTTTGAGAGTACGGTGGTAATTTGCTTATTTCCACACTTAGGCTTGAAAACATGGCGTTAGAGGGTGAGAACTCGAAACAGCCCCCGAACGGCCCCGTGGTTGGCACCAACACCTCCCACGGGACCAACGTAACTCGTAGGAACTGACCCCGTAGCCGCGGGTGTCCCAGTTTGAGAGTACAACGGTATTTTCTTATTTCCACACTTAGGCTTAAAAACATGGCGTTAGAGGGTGAGAACTCGAAACAGCCCCCGAACGGCCCCATGGGTGGCACCAACACCTCCTACGGGACCAACGTAACTCGTAGGAACTGACCCCGCTGCCGTGGGTGTCCCGGTTTGAGAGTACGGTGGTAATTTGCTTATTTCCACACTTAGGCTTAAAAACATGGCGTTAGAGGGTGAGAACTCGAAACAGCCCCCGAACGGCCACGTGGGTGGCACCAACCTCCCACGGGACCAACGTAACTCGTAGGAACTGACCCCGCAGCCGCGGGTGTCCCGGTTTGAGAGTACGACGGTAATTTGATTATTTCCACACTTAGGCTTAAAAACATGGCGTTAGAGGGTGAGAACTCAAAACAGCCCCCGAACGGCCACGTGGGTGGCACCAACACCTCCCACGGGACCAACATAACTCGTAGGAACTGACCCCGCAGCCGCGGGTGTCCCGGTTTGAGAGTACGGCGGTAATTTGTTTATTTCCACACTTTGGCTTGAAAACATGGCGTTAGAGGGTGAGAACTCGAAACAGCACCCGAACGGCCCCGTGGGTGGCACCAACACCTCCCACGGGACCAACATAACTCGTAGGAACTGACCCCGCAGACGCGGGTGTCCCGGTTTGAGAGTACGGCGGTAATTTGCTTATTTCCTCACTTAGGCTTGAAAACGTGGCGTTAGAGGGTGAGAACTCGAAACAGCCCCCGAACGGCCCCGTGGGTGGCACTATCACCTCCCACGGGACCAACGTAACTCGTAGGAACTGACCCCACAGCCGCGGGTGTCCCGGTTTGAGATTACGATGGTCATTTGCTTATTTCCACACTTAGGCTTGAAAACATGGCGTTAGAGGGTGAGAACTCGAAACAGCCCCCGAACGGCCCCGTGGGTGGCACCAACACCTCCAACGGGACCAACGTAACTCGTAGGAACTGACCCCGCAGCCGTGGGTGTCCCGGTTTGATAGTACGACGGTAATTTGCTTATTTCCACACTTAGGCATAAAAACATGGCGTTAGAGGGTGAGAACTCGAAACAGCCCCCGAACGACCCCGTGGGTGGCACTAACACCTCCCACGGGACCAACGTAACTCGTAGGAACTGACCCCGCAGCCACGGGTATCCTGGTTTGAGAGTACGGTGGTAATTTGCTTATTTCCACACTTAGGCTTGAAAACATGGCGTTAGAGGGTGAGAACTCGAAACAGCCCCCGAACGGCCCCGTGGTTGGCACCAACACCTCCCACGGGACCAACGTAACTCGTAGGAACTGACCCCGTAGCCGCGGGTGTCCCGGTTTGAGAGTACAACGGTATTTTCTTATTTCCACACTTAGGCTTAAAAACATGGCGTTAGAGGGTGAGAACTCGAAACAGCCCCCGAACGGCCCCATGGGTGGCACCAACACCTCCTACGGGACCAACGTAACTCGTAGGAACTGACCCCGCTGCCGTGGGTGTCCCGGTTTGAGAGTACGCCGATAATTTGCTTATTTCCACACTTAGGCTTGAAAACATGGCGTTAGAGGGTGAGAACTCAAAACAACCCCCGAACGGCCCCGTGGGTGGCACCAACACCTCCCACGGGACCAACGTAACTCGTAGGAACTGACTCCGTAGCCGCGGGTTTCTCAGTTTGAGTGTACGACAGTAATTTGCATATTTCCAAACTTAGGCTTGAAAACATGGCGTTAGAGGGTGAGAACTCGAAACAGCCCCTGAACGGCCACGTGGGTGGCACCAACAGCTCCCACGGGACCAACGTAACTCGTAGGAACTGACCCCGCAGCCGTGGGTGCCACGGTTTGAGAGTACGACGGTAATTTGCTTATTTCCACACTTAGGCTTAAAAACATGGCGTTAGAGGGTGAGAACTCGAAACAGCGTGGGTGTCACCAACACCTCCCACGGGACCAACGTAACTCGTAGGAACTGACCCCGCAGCCGCGGGTTTCCCGGTTTGAGTGTACGACAGTAATTTGCATATTTCCACACTTAGGCTTGAAAACATGGAATTAGAGGGTGAGAACTCAAAACAGCCCCCGAATGGCCACGTGGGTGGCACCAACACCTCCCACGGGACCAACGTAACTCGTAGGAACTGACCCCACAGCCGCGGGTGTCCCGGTTTGAGAGTACGGCGGTAATTTGCTTATTTCCACACTTAGGCTTGAAAACATGGCGTTAGAGGGTGAGAACTCGAAACAGCCCCCGAACGGCCACGTGGGTGGCACCAACACCTCCCACGGGACCAACGTAACTCGTAGGAACTGACCCCGCTGCCGCGGGTGTCCCGGTTTGAGAGTACGACGGTAATTTTATTATTTCCACACTTAGGCTTAAAAACATGGCGTTAGAGGGTGAGAACTCGAAACAGCCCCCGAACGGCCACTTGGGTGGCACCAACACCTCCCATGGGACCAACGTAACTCGTAGGAACTGACCCCGCAGCCGCGGGTTTCCCGGTTTGAGTGTACGACAGTAATTTGCATATTTCCACACTTAGGCTTGAAAACATGGCGTTAGAGGGTGAGAACTCGAAACAGCCCCTGAACGGCCACGTGGGTGGCACCAACACCTCCCACGGGACCAACGTAACTCGTAGGAACTGACCCCGTAGCCGCGGGTGCCACGGTTTGAGAGTACGACGGTAATTTGCTTATTTCCACACTTAGGCTTAAAAACATGGCGTTAGATGGTGAGAACTCGAAACAGCCCCCGAACGGCCACGTGGGTGGCACCAAGACCTCCCACGGGACCAACGTAACTCGTAGGAACTGACCCCGCAGCCGCGGGTTTCCCGGTTTGAGTGTACGACAGTAATTTGCATATTTCCACACTTAGGCTTGAAAACATGGCGTTAGAGGGTGAGAACTCGAAACAGCCCCCGAATGGCCACGTGGGTGGCACCAACACCTCCCACGGGACCAACGTAACTCGTAGGAACAGACCCCACAGCCGCGGGTGTCCCGGTTTGAGAGTACGGCGGTAATTTGCTTATTTCCACACTTAGGCTTGAAAACATGGCGTTAGAGGGTGAGAACTCGAAACAGCCCCCGAACGGCCACGTGGGTGGCACCAACACCTCCCACGGGACCACCGTAACTCGTAGGAACTGACCCCGCAGCCGCGGGTGTCCCGGTTTGAGAGTACGACGGTAATTTTATTATTTCCACACTTAGGCTTAAAAACATGGCGTTAGAGGGTGAGAACTCAAAACAGCCCCCGAACGGCCACGTGGGTGGCACCAACACCTCCCACGGGACCAACGTAACTCGTAGGAACTGACCCCGCAGCCGCGGGTTTCCCGGTTTGAGTGTACGACAGTAATTTGCATATTTCCACACTTAGGCTTGAAAACATGGCGTTAGAGGGTGAGAACTCGAAACAGCCCCCGAATGGCCCCGTGGGTGGGACCAACACCTCCCACGGGACCAATGTAACATGTAGGAACTGACCCCGCAGCCGCGGGTGTGCCGGTTTGAGAGTACGGCATTAATTTGCTTATTTCCACACTTAGGCTTGAAAACATGGCGTTAGAGGGTGAGAACTCGAAACAGCCCCCGAACGGTCCCGTGGGTGGCACCAACACCTCCCACGGGACCAACGTAACTCGTAGGAACTGACCCCACAGCCGCGGGTGTCCCGGTTTGAGAGTACGGCGGTAATTTTCTTATTTCCACACTTAGGCTTGAAAACATGGCGTTAGAGGGTGAGAACTCAAAACAGCCCCCGAACGGCCCCGTGGGTGGCACCAACACCTCCGACGTGACCAACGTAACTCGTAAGAACTGACCCCGCAGACGCGGGTGTCCCGGTTTGAGAGTACGGCGGTAATTTGCTTATTTCCTCACTTAGGCTTGAAAACATGGCGTTAGAGGGTGAGAACTCGAAACAGCCCCCGAAAGGCCCCGTGGGTGGCACCAACACCTCCCACGGGACCAACGTAACTCGTAGGAACTGACCCCGCAGCCGCGGGTTTCCCGGTTTGAGTGTACGACAGTAATTTGCATATTTCCACACTTAGGCTTGAAAACATGGCGTTAGAGGGTGAGAACTCGAAACAGCCCCCGAATGGCCCCGTGGTTGGCACCAACACCTCCCACGGGACCAATGTAACACGTAGGAACTGACCCCGCAGCCGCGGGTGTCCCGGTTTGAGAGTACGGCATTAATTTGCTTATTTCCACACTTAGGCTTGAAAACATGGCGTTAGAGGGTGAGAACTCGAAACAGCCCCCGAACGGCCACGTGGGTGGCACCAACACCTCCCACGGGACCAACGTAACTCGTAGGAACTGACCCCACAGCCGCGGGTGTCCCGGTTTGAGAGTACGGCGGTAATTTGCTTATTTCCACACTTAGCCTTGAAAACATGGCGTTAGAGGGTGAGAACTCGAAACAGCCCCCGAACGGCCCCGTGGGTGGCACCAACACCTCCCACGGGACCAACGTAACAAGTAGGAACTGACCCCGCAGACGCGGGTGTCCCGGTTTGAGAGTACGGCAGTAATTTGCTTATTTCCACACTTAGGCTTGAAAACACGGCGTTAGAGGGTGAGAACTCGAAACAGCTCCCGAACGGCCACGTGGGTGGCACCAACACCTCCCACGGGACCAACGTAACTCGTAGGAACTGACCCCACAGCCGCGGGTGTCCCGGTTTGAGAGTACGACAGTAATTTGCTTATTTCCACACTTAGGTTTGAAAACATGGCGTTAGAGGGTGAGAACTCGAAACAGCCCCCGAACGGCCACGTGGGTGGCACCAACACCTCCCACGGGACCAACGTAACTCGTAGGAACTGACCCCGCAGCCGCGGGTGTCCCGGTTTGATAGTACGACGGTAATTTGCTTATTTCCACACTTAGGCATAAAAACATGGCGTTAGAGGGTGAGAACTCGAAACAGCCTCCGAACGACCCCGTGGGTGGCACTAACACCTCCCACGGGACCAACGTAACTCGTAGGAACTGACCCCGCAGCCACGGGTATCCTGGTTTGAGAGTACGGTGGTAATTTGCTTATTTCCACACTTAGGCTTGAAAACATGGCGTTAGAGGGTGAGAACTCGAAACAGCCCCCGAACGGCCCCGTGGTTGGCACCAACCCCTCCCACGGGACCAACGTAACTCGTAGGAACTGACCCCGTAGCCGCGGGTGTCCCGGTTTGAGAGTACAACGGTATTTTCTTATTTCCACACTTAGGCTTAAAAACATGGCGTTAGAGGATGAGAACTCGAAACAGCCCCCGAACGGCCCCATGGGTGGCATCAACACCTCCTACGGGACCAACGTAACTCGTAGGAACTGACCCCGCTGCCGTGGGTGTCCCGGTTTGAGAGTACGGCGGTAATTTGCTTATTTCAACACTTAGGCTTGAAAACATGGCGTTAGAGGGTGAGAACTCGAAACAGCCCCCGAACGGCCCCGTGGGTGGCACCAACACCTCCCACGGGACCAACGTAACTCGTAGGAACTGACTCCTTAGCCGCGGGTTTCTCAGTTTGAGTGTACGACAGTAATTTGCATATTTCCACACTTAGGCTTGAAAACATGGCGTTAGAGGGTGAGAACTCGAAACAGCCCCTGAACGGCCACGTGGGTGGCACCAACACCTCCCACGGGACCAACGTAACTCGTAGGAACTGACCCCGCAGCCGCGGGTGCCACGGTTTGAGAGTACGACGGTAATTTCCTTATTTCCACACTTAGGCTTAAAAACATGGCGTTAGAGGGTGAGAACTCGAAACAGCCCCCGAACGGCCACGTGGGTGGCACCAACACCTCCCACGGGACCAACGTAACTCGTAGAAACTGACCCCGCAGCCGCGGGTTTCCCGGTTTGAGTGTACGACAGTAATTTGCATATTTCCACACTTAGGCTTGAAAACATGGCGTTAGAGGGTGAGAACTCGAAACAGCCCCCGAATGGCCACGTGGGTGGCACCAACACCTCCCACGGGACCAACGTAACTCGTAGGAACTGACCCCACAGCCGCGGGTGTCCCGGTTTGAGAGTACGGCGGTAATTTGCTTATTTCCACACTTAGGCTTGAAAACATGGCGTTAGAGGGTGAGAACTCGAAACAGCCCCCGAACGGCCACGTGGGTGGCACCAACACCTCCCACGGGACCAACGTAACTCGTAGGAACTGACCCCGCAGCCGCGGGTGTCCCGGTTTGAGAGTACGACGGTAATTTTATTATTTCCACACTTAGGCTTAAAAACATGGCGTTAGAGGGTGAGAACTCGAAACAGCCCCCGAACGGCCACGTGGGTGGCACCAACACCTCCCACGGGACCAACGTAACTCGTAGGAACTGACCCCGCAGCCGCGGGTTTCCCGGTTTGAGTGTACGACAGTAATTTGTATATTTCCACACTTAGGCTTGAAAACATGGCGTTAGAGGGTGAGAACTCGAAACAGCCCCCGAACGGCCACGTGGGTGGCACCAACACCTCCCACGGGACCAACGTAACTCGTAGGAACTGACCCCGCAGCCGCGGGTGCCACGGTTTGAGAGTACGACGGTAATTTGCTTATTTCCACACTTAGGCTTAAAAACATGGCGTTAGAGGGTGAGAACTCGAAACAGCCCCCGAACGGCCACGTGGGTGGCACCAACACCTCCCACGGGACCAACGTAACTCGTAGGAACTGACCCCGCAGCCGCGGGTGTCCCGGTTTGAGAGTACGACGGTAATTTGATTATTTCCACACTTAGGCTTAAAAACATGGCGTTAGAGGGTGAGAACTCGAAACAGCCCCCGAACGGCCACGTGGGTGGCACCAACACCTCCCACGGGACCAACGTAACTCGTAGGAACTGACCCCGCAGCCGCGGGTTTCCCGGTTTGAGTGTACGACAGTAATTTGCATATTTCCACACTTAGGCTTGAAAACATGGCGTTAGAGGGTGAGAACACGAAACAGCCCCCGAATGGCCCTGTGGGTGGGACCAACACCTCCCACGGGACCAATGTAACACGTAGGAACTGACCCCGCAGCCGCGGGTGTCCCGGTTTGAGAGTACGGCATTAATTTGCTTATTTCAACACTTAGGCTTGAAAACATGGCGTTAGAGGGTGAGAACTCGAAACAGCCCCCGAACGGTCCCGTGGGTGGCACCAACACCTCCCACGGGACCAACGTAACTCGTAGGAACTGACCCCACAGCCGCGGGTGTCCCGGTTTGAGAGTACGGCGGTAAGTTTCTTATTTCCACACTTAGGCTTGAAAACATGGCGTTAGAGGGTGAGAACTCAAAATAGCCCTCGAACGGCCCCGTGGGTGGCACCAACACCTCCGACGGGACCAACGTAACTCGTAAAAACTGACCCCGCAGACGCGGGAGTCCCGGTTTGAGAGTACGGCGGTAATTTGCTTATTTCCTCACTTAGGCTTGAAAACATGGCGTTAGAGGGTGAGAACTCGAAACAGCCCCCGAACGGCCACGTGGGTGGCACCAACACCTCCCACGGGACCAACGTAACTCGTAGGAACTGACCCCGCAGCCGCGGGTGTCCTGGTTATAGAGTACGGCAGTAATTTGCTTATTTCCACACTTTGGCTTGAAAACATGGCGTTAGAGGGTGAGAACTCGAAATAGCCCCCGAACGGCCACGTGGGTGGCACCAACACCTCCCACGGGACCAACGTAACTCGTAGGAACTGACCCCGCAGCCGCGGGTGTCCCGGTTTGAGAGTACGACGGTAATTTTATTATTTCCACACTTAGGCTTAAAAACATGGCGTTAGAGGGTGAGAATTCGAAACAGCCCCCGAACGGCCACGTGGGTGGCACCAACACCTCCCACGGGACCAACGTAACTCGTAGGAACTGACCCCGCAGCCGTGGGTTTCCCGGTTTGAGTGTACCACAGTAATTTGCATATTTCCACACTTAGGCTTGAAAACATGGCGTTAGAGGGTGAGAACTCGAAACAGCCCCCGAATGGCCCCGTGGGTGGGACCAACACCTCCCACGGGACCAATGTAACACGTAGGAACTGACCCCGCAGCCGCGGGTGTCCCGGTTTGAGAGTACGGCATTAATTTGCTTATTTCCACACTTAGGCTTGAAAACATGGCGTTAGAGGGTGAGAACTCGAAACAGCCCTCGAACGGTCCCGTGGGTGGCACCAACACCTCCCACGGGACCAACGTAACTCGTAGGAACTGACCCCACAGCCGCGGGTGTCCCGGTTTGAGAGTACGGCGGTAATTTTCTTATTTCCACACTTAGGCTTGAAAACATGGCGTTAGAGGGTGAGAACTCAAAACAGCCCCCGAACGGCATCGTGGGTGGCACCAACACCTCCCACGGGACCCACGTAACTCGTAAGAACTGACCACGCAGACGCGGGAGTCCCGGTTTGAGAGTACGGCGGTAATTTTCTTATTTCCTCACTTAGGCTTGAAAACATGGCGTTAGAGGGTGAGAACTCGAAACAGCCCCCGAACGGCCACGTGGGTGGCACCAACACCTCCCACGGGACCAACGTAACTCGTAGGAACTGACCCCGCAGCCGCGGGTGTCCTGGTTTGAGAGTACGGCAGTAATTTGCTTATTTCCACACTTTGGCTTGAAAACTTGGCGTTAGAGGGTGAGAACTCGAAATAGCCCACGAACGGCCACGTGGGTGGCACCAACACCTCCCACGGGACCAACGTAACTCGTAGGAACTGACCCCGCAGCCGCGGGTGTCCCGGTTTGAGAGTACGACGGTAATTTTATTATTTCCACACTTAGGCTTAAAAACATGGCGTTAGAGGCTGAGAACTCGAAACAGCCCCCGAACGGCCACGTGGGTGGCACCAACACCTCCCACGGGACCAACGTAACTCGTAGGAACTGACCCCGCAGCCGTGGGTTTCCCGGTTTGAGTGTACGACAGTAATTTGCATATTTCCACACTTAGGCTTGAAAACATGGCGTTAGAGGGTGAGAACTCGAAACAGCCCCCGAATGGCCCCGTGGGTGGGACCAACACCTCCCACGGGACCAATGTAACACGTAGGAACTGACCCCGCAGCCGCGGGTGTCCCGGTTTGAGAGTACGGCATTAATTTGCTTATTTCCACACTTAGGCTTGAAAACATGGCGTTAGAGGGTGAGAACTCGAAACAGCCCCCGAACGGTCCCGTGGGTGGCACCAACACCTCCCACGGGACCAACGTAACTCGTAGGAACTGACCCCACAGCCGCGGGTGTCCCGGTTTGAGAGTACGGCGGTAATTTTCTTATTTCCACGCTTAGGCTTGAAAACATGGCGTTAGAGGGTGAGAACTCAAAACAGCCCCCGAACGGCATCGTGGGTGGCACCAACACCTCCCACGGGACCAACGTAACTCGTAAGAACTGACCCCGCAGACTCGGGTGTCCCGGTTTGAGAGTACGGCGGTAATTTGCTTATTTCCTCACTTAGGCTTGAAAACATGGCGTTAGAGGGTGAGAACTCGAAACAGCCCCCGAAAGGCCTCGTGGGTGGCACCAACACCTCCCACGGGACCAACGTAACTCGTAGGAACTGACCCCACAGCCGCGGGTTTCCCGGTTTGAGTGTACGACAGTAATTTGCATATTTCCACACTTAGGCTTGAAAACATGGCGTTAGAAGGTGAGAACTCGAAACAGCCCCCGAATGGCCCCGTGGGTGGCACCAACACCTCCCACGGGACAAATGTAACACGTAGGAACTGACCCCGCAGCCGCGGGTGTCCCGGTTTGAGAGTACGGCATCAATTTGCTTATTTCCACACTTAGGCTTGAAAACATGGCGTTAGAGGGTGAGAACTCGAAACAGCCCCCGAACGGCCACGTGGGTGGCACCAACACCTCCCACGGGACCAACGTAACTCGTAGGAACTGACCCCGCAGCCGCGGGTGTCCCGGTTTGAGAGTACGGTAGTAATTTGCTTATTTCCACACTTAGGCTTGAAAACATGGCGTTAGAGGGTGAGAACTCGAAACAGCCCCCGAACGGCCACGTGGGTGGCACCAACACCTCCCACGGGACCAACGTAACTCGTAGGAACTGACCCCGCAGCCGCGGGTGTCCCGGTTCGAGAGTACGGCAGTAATTTGCTTATTTCCTCACTTAGCTTGAAAAGATGGCGTTAGAGGGTGAGAACTCGAAACAGCCCCCGAACGGCCACGTGGGTGGCACCAACACCTCCCACGGGACCAACGTAACTCGTAGAAACTGACCCCGCAGCCGCGGGTTTCCCGGTTTGAGTGTACGACAGTAATTTGCATATTTCCACACTTAGGCTTGAAAACATGGCCTTAGAGGGTGAGAACTCGAAACAGCCCCCGAACGGCCCCGTTGGTGGCACCAACACCTCCCACGGGACCAACGTAACACGTAGGAATTGAACCCGCAGCCGCAGGTGTCCCGGTTTGAGAGTACGGCAGTAATTTGCTTATTTCCACACTTAGGTTTGAAAACACGGCGTTAGAGGGTGAGAACTCGAAACAGCCCCCGAACGGCCACGTGGGTGGCACCAACACCTCCCACGGGACCAACGTAACTCGTAGGAACTGACCCCACAGCCGCGGGTGTCCCGGTTTGAGAGTACGGCAGTAATTTGCTTATTTCCACACTTAGGCTTGAAAACATGGCGTTAGAGGGTGAGAACTCGAAACAGCCCCCGAACGGCCACGTGGGTGGCACCAACACCTCCCACGGGACCAACGTAACTCGTAGGAACTGACCCCGCAGCCGCGGGTGTCCCGGTTTGAGAGTACGACGGTAATTTGATTATTTCCACACTTAGGCTTAAAAACATGGCGTTAGAGGGTGAGAACTCGAAACAGCCCCCGAACGGCCACGTGGGTGGCACTAACACCTCCCACGGGACCAACGTAACTCGTAGGAACTGACCCCGCAGCCGCGGGTGTCCCGGTTTGAGATTACGATGGTCATTTGCTTATTTTCACACTTAGGCTTGAAAACATGGCGTTAGAGGGTGAGAACTTGAAACAGCCCCCGAACGGCCCCGTGGGTGGCACCAACACCTCCAACGGGACCAACGTAACTCGTAGGAACTGACCCCGCAGCCGCAGGTGTCTCGGTTTGATAGTACGACGGTAATTTTCTTATTTCCACACTTATGCATAAAAACATGGCGTTAGAGGGTGAGAACTCGAAACAGCCCCCGAACGACCCCGTGGGTGGCACCAACACCTCCCACGGGACCAACGTAACTCGTAGGAACTGACCCCGCAGCCGCGGGTATCCTGGTTTGAGAGTACGACGGTAATTTGCTTATTTCCACACTTAGGCTTGAAAACATGGCGTTAGAGGGTGAGAACTCGAAACAGCCCCCGAACGGCCCCGTGGTTGGCACCAACACCTCCCACGGGACCAACGTAACTCGTAGGAACTGACCCCGTAGCCGCGGGTGTCCCGGTTTGAGAGTACAACGGTATTTGCTTATTTCCACACTTAGGCTTGAAAACATGGCTTTAGAGGGTGAGAACTCGAAACAGCCCCCGAACGGCCCCATGGGTGGCACCAACACCTCCTACGGGACCAACGTAACTCGTAGGAACTGACCCCACTGCCGTGGGTGTCCCGGTTTGAGAGTACGGCGGTAATTTGCTTATTTCCACACTTAGGCTTGAAAACATGGCGTTAGAGGGTGAGAACTCGAAACAGCCCCCGAATGGCCCCGTGGGTGGCACCAACACCTCCCACGGGACCAACGTAACTCGTAGGAACTGACCCCGCAGCCGCGGGTATCCTGGTTTGAGAGTACGGCGGTAATTTGCTTATTTCCACACTTAGGTTTGAAAACATGGCGTTAGAGGGTGAGAACTCGAAACAGCCCCCGAACGGCCCCGTGGTTGGCACCAACACCTCCCACGGGACCAACGTAACTCGTAGGAACTGACCCAGTAGCCGCGGGTGTCCCGGTTTGAGAGTACAACGGTATTTGCTTATTTCCACACTTAGGCTTGAAAACATGGCTTTAGAGGGTGAGAACTCGAAACAGCCCCCGAACGGCCCCATGGGTGGCACCAACACCTCCTACGGGACCAACGTAACTCGTAGGAACTGACCCTGCTGCCGTGGGTGTCCCGGTTTGAGAGTACGGCGGTAATTTGCTTATTTCCTCACTTAGGCTTGAAAACATGGCGTTAGAGGGTGAGAACTCGAAACAGCCCCCGAAAGGCCTCGTGGGTGGCACCAACACCTCCCACGGGACCAACGTAACTCGTAGGAACTGACCCCACAGCCGCGGGTTTCCTGGTTTGAGTGTACGACAGTAATTTGCATATTTCCACACTTAGGCTTGAAAACATGGCGTTAGAGGGTGAGAACTGGAAACAGCCCCCGAATGGCCCCGTGGGTGGCACCAACACCTCCCACGGGACAAATGTAACACGTAGGAACTGACCCCGCAGCCGCGGGTGTCCCGGTTTGAGAGTACGGCATCAATTTGCTTATTTCCACACTTAGGCTTGAAAACATGGCGTTAGAGGGTGAGAACTCGAAACAGCCCCCGAACGGCCACGTGGGTGGCACCAACACCTCCCACGGGACCAACGTAACTCGTAGGAACTGACCCCGCAGCCGCGGGTGTCCTGGTTTGAGAGTACGGTAGTAATTTGCTTATTTTCACACTTAGGCTTGAAAACATTGCGTTAGAGGGTGAGAACTCGAAACAGCCCCCGAACGGCCACGTGGGTGGCACCAACACCTCCCACGGGACCAACGTAACTCGTAGGAACTGACCCCGCAGCCGCGGGTGTCCCGGTTCGAGAGTACGGCAGTAATTTGCTTATTTCCACACTTAGCTTGAAAAGATGGCGTTAGAGGGTGAGAACTCGAAACAGCCCCCGAACGGCCACGTGGGTGGCACCAACACCTCCCACGGGACCAACGTAACTCGTAGAAACTGACCCCGCAGCCGCGGGTTTCCCGGTTTGAGTGTACGACAGTAATTTGCATATTTCCACACTTAGGCTTGAAAACATTGCGTTAGAGGGTGAGAACTCGAAACAGCCCCCGAACGGCCACGTGGGTGGCACCAACACCTCCCACGGGACCAACGTAACTCGTAGGAACTGACCCCGCAGCCGCGGGTGTCCCGGTTCGAGAGTACGGCAGTAATTTGCTTATTTCCACACTTAGCTTGAAAAGATGGCGTTAGAGGGTGAGAACTCGAAACAGCCCCCGAACGGCCCCGTGGGTGGCACCAACACCTCCCACGGGACCAACGTAACTCATAGGAACTGACCCCACAGCCGCGGGTGTCCCGGTTTGAGAGTACGGTAGTAATTTGCTTATTTCCACACTTAGGCTTGAAAACATGGCGTTAGAGGGTGAGAACTCGAAACAGCCCCCGAACGGCCACGTGGGTGGCACCAACACCTCCCACGGGACCAACGTAACTCGTAGGAACTGACCCCGCAGCCGCGGGTGTCCCGGTTTGAGAGTACGACGGTAATTTGATTATTTCCACACTTAGGCTTAAAAACATGGCGTTAGAGGGTGAGAACTCGAAACAGCCCCCGAACGGCCCCGTGGGTGGCACTAACACCTCCCACGGGACCAACGTAACTCATAGGAACTGACCCCACAGCCGCGGGTGTCCCGGTTTGAGATTACGATGGTCATTTGCTTATTTTCACACTTAGGCTTGAAAACATGGCGTTAGAGGGTGAGAACTCGAAACAGCCCCCGAACGGCCCCGTGGGTGGCACCAACACCTCCAACGGGACCAACGTAACTCGTAGGAACTGACCCCGCAGCCGCAGGTGTCCCGGTTTGATAGTACGACGGTAATTTTCTTATTTCCACACTTATGCATAAAAACATGGCGTTAGAGGGTGAGAACTCGAAACAGCCCCCGAACGACCCTGTGGGTGGCACCAACACCTCCCACGGGACCAACGTAACTCGTAGGAACTGACCCCGCAGCCGCGGGTATCCTGGTTTGAGAGTACGGCGGTAATTTGCTTATTTCCACACTTAGGCTTGAAAACATGGCGTTAGAGGGTGAGAACTCGAAACAGCCCCCGAACGGCCCCGTGGTTGGCACCAACACCTCCCACGGGACCAACGTAACTCGTAGGAACTGACCCCGTAGCCGCGGGTGTCCCGGTTTGAGAGTACAACGGTATTTGCTTATTTCCACACTTAGGCTTGAAAACATGGCTTTAGAGGGTGAGAACTCGAAACAGCCCCCGAACGGCCCCATGGGTGGCACCAACACCTCCTACGGGACCAACGTAACTCGTAGGAACTGACCCCGCTGCCGTGGGTGTCCCGGTTTGAGAGTACGGCAGTAATTTGCTTATTTCCACACTTAGGCTTGAAAACATGGCGTTACGGTTGAGAACTCGAAACAGCCCCCGAACGGCCCCGTGGGTGGCACCAACACCTCCCACGGGACCAACGTAACTCGTTGGAACTGACCCCGTAGCCGCGGGTTTCGCGGTTTGAGTGTACAACAGTAATTTGCATATTTCCACACTTAGGCTTGAAAACATGGCGTTAGAGGGTGAGAACTCGAAACAGCCCCCGAACGGCCCCGTGGGTGGCACCAACACCTCCCACGGGACCAACGTAACTCGTAGGAACTGACCCCGCAGCCGCGGGTGTCCCGGTGTGAGAGTACGACGGTAATTTGATTATTTCCACACTTAGGCTTGAAAACATGGCGTTAGAGGGTGAGAACTCGAAACAGCCCCCGAACGGCCACGTGGGTGGCACCAACACCTCCAACGGGACCAACGTAACTCGTAGGAACTGACCCCGCAGCCGCGGGTGTCCCGGTTTGATAGTACGACGGTAATTTGCTTATTTCCACACTTAGGCATAAAAACATGGCGTTAGAGGGTGAGAACTCGAAACAGCCCCCGAACGACCCCGTGGGTGGCACTAACACCTCCCACGGGACCAACGTAACTCGTAGGAACTGACCCCGCAGCCACGGGTATCCTGGTTTGAGAGTACGGCGGTAATTTGCTTATTTCCACACTTAGGCTTGAAAACATGGCGTTAGAGGGTGAGAACTCGAAACAGCCCCTGAACGGCCACGTGGGTGGCACCAACACCTCCCACGGGACCAACGTAACTCGTAGGAACTGACCCCGCAGCCGCGGGTGCCACGGTTTGAGAGTACGACGGTAATTTGCTTATTTCCATACTTAGGCTTAAAAACATGGCGTTAGAGGGTGAGAACTCGAAACAGCCCCCGAACGGCCACGTGGGTGGCACCAACACCTCCCACGGGACCAACGTAACTCGTAGGAACTGACCCCGCAGCCGCGGGTTTCCCGGTTTGAGTGTACGACAGTAATTTGCATATTTCCACACTTAGGCTTGAAAACATGGCGTTAGAGGGTGAGAACTCGAAACAGCCCCCGAATGGCCACGTGGGTGGCACCAACACCTCCCACGGGACCAACGTAACTCGTAGGAACTGACCCCACAGCCGCGGGTGTCCCGGTTTGAGAGTACGGCGGTAATTTGCTTATTTCCACACTTAGGCTTGAAAACATGGCGTAAGAGGGTGAGAACTCGAAATAGCCCCCGAACGGCCACGTGGGTGGCACCAACACCTCCCACGGGACCAACGTAACTCGTAGGAACTGACCCCGCAGCCGCGGGTGTCCCGGTTTGAGAGTACGACGGTAATTTTATTATTTCCACACTTAGGCTTAAAAACATGGCGTTAGAGGGTGAGAACTCGAAACAGCCCCCGAACGGCCACGTGGGTGGCACCAACACCTCCTACGGGACCAACGTAACTCGTAGGAACTGACCCCGCTGCCGTGGGTGTCCCGGTTTGAGAGTACGGCAGTAATTTGCTTATTTCCACACTTAGGCTTGAAAACATGGCGTTACGGTTGAGAACTCGAAACAGCCCCCGAACGGCCCCGTGGGTGGCACCAACACCTCCCACGGGACCAACGTAACTCGTTGGAACTGACCCCGTAGCCGCGGGTTTCGCGGTTTGAGTGTACAACAGTAATTTGCATATTTCCACACTTAGGCTTGAAAACATGGCGTTAGAGGGTGAGAACTCGAAACAGCCCCCGAACGGCCCCGTGGGTGGCACCAACACCTCCCACGGGACCAACGTAACTCGTAGGAACTGACCCCGCAGCCGCGGGTGTCCCGGTGTGAGAGTACGACGGTAATTTGATTATTTCCACACTTAGGCTTGAAAACATGGCGTTAGAGGGTGAGAACTCGAAACAGCCCCCGAACGGCCACGTGGGTGGCACCAACACCTCCAACGGGACCAACGTAACTCGTAGGAACTGACCCCGCAGCCGCGGGTGTCCCGGTTTGATAGTACGACGGTAATTTGCTTATTTCCACACTTAGGCATAATAACATGGCGTTAGAGGGTGAGAACTCGAAACAGCCCCCGAACGACCCCGTGGGTGGCACTAACACCTCCCACGGGACCAACGTAACTCGTAGGAACTGACCCCGCAGCCACGGGTATCCTGGTTTGAGAGTACGGCGGTAATTTGCTTATTTCCACACTTAGGCTTGAAAACATGGCGTTAGAGGGTGAGAACTCGAAACAGCCCCTGAACGGCCACGTGGGTGGCACCAACACCTCCCACGGGACCAACGTAACTCGTAGGAACTGACCCCGCAGCCGCGGGTGCCACGGTTTGAGAGTACGACGGTAATTTGCTTATTTCCATACTTAGGCTTAAAAACATGGCGTTAGAGGGTGAGAACTCGAAACAGCCCCCGAACGGCCACGTGGGTGGCACCAACACCTCCCACGGGACCAACGTAACTCGTAGGAACTGACCCCGCAGCCGCGGGTTTCCCGGTTTGAGTGTACGACAGTAATTTGCATATTTCCACACTTAGGCTTGAAAACATGGCGTTAGAGGGTGAGAACTCGAAACAGCCCCCGAATGGCCACGTGGGTGGCACCAACACCTCCCACGGGACCAACGTAACTCGTAGGAACTGACCCCACAGCCGCGGGTGTCCCGGTTTGAGAGTACGGCGGTAATTTGCTTATTTCCACACTTAGGCTTGAAAACATGGCGTTAGAGGGTGAGAACTCGAAATAGCCCCCGAACGGCCACGTGGGTGGCACCAACACCTCCCACGGGACCAACGTAACTCGTAGGAACTGACCCCGCAGCCGCGGGTGTCCCGGTTTGAGAGTACGACGGTAATTTTATTATTTCCACACTTAGGCTTAAAAACATGGCGTTAGAGGGTGAGAACTCGAAACAGCCCCCGAACGGCCACGTGGGTGGCACCAACACCTCCCACGGGACCAACGTAACTCGTAGGAACTGACCCCGCAGCCGCGGGTTTCCCGGTTTGAGTGTACGACAGTAATTTGCATATTTCCACACTTAGGCTTGAAAACATGGCGTTAGAGGGTGAGAACTCGAAACAGCCCCTGAACGGCCACGTGGGTGGCACCAACACCTCCCACGGGACCAACGTAACTCGTAGGAACTGACCCCGCAGCCGCGGGTGCCACGGTTTGAGAGTACGACGGTAATTTGCTTATTTCCACACTTAGGCTTAAAAACATGGCGTTAGAGGGTGAGAACTCGAAACAGCCCCCGAACGGCCACGTGGGTGGCACCAACACCTCCCACGGGACCAACGTAACTCGTAGGAACTGACCCCGCAGCCGCGGGTTTCCCGGTTTGAGTGTACGACAGTAATTTGCATATTTCCACACTTAGGCTTGAAAACATGGCGTTAGAGGGTGAGAACTCGAAACAGCCCCCGAATGGCCACGTGGGTGGCACCAACACCTCCCACGGGACCAACGTAACTCGTAGGAACTGACCCCACAGCCGCGGGTGTCCCGGTTTGAGAGTACGGCGGTAATTTGCTTATTTCCACACTTAGGCTTGAAAACATGGCGTTAGAGGGTGAGAACTCGAAACAGCCCCCGAACGGCCACGTGGGTCGCACCAACACCTCCCACGGGACCAACGTAACTCGTAGGAACTGACCCCGCAGCCGCGGGTGTCCCGGTTTGAGAGTACGACGGTAATTTTATTATTTCCACACTTAGGCTTAAAAACATGGCGTTAGAGGGTGAGAACTCGAAACAGCCCCCGAACGGCCACGTGGGTGGCACCAACACCTCCCACGGGACCAACGTAACTCGTAGGAACTGACCCCGCAGCCGCGGGTTTCCCGGTTTGAGTGTACGACAGTAATTTGCATATTTCCACACTTAGGCTTGAAAACATGGCGTTAGAGGGTGAGAACTCGAAACAGCCCCCGAATGGCCCCGTGGGTGGGACCAACACCTCCCACGGGACCAATGTACCACGTAGGAACTGACCCCGCAGCCGCGGGTGTCCCGGTTTGAGAGTACGGCATTAATTTGCTTATTTTCACACTTAGGCTTGAAAACATGGCGTTAGAGGGTGAGAACTCGAAACAGCCCCCGAACGGTCCCGTGGGTGGCACCAACACCTCCCACGGGACCAACGTAACTAGTAGGAACTGACCCCACAGCCGCGGGTGTCCCGGTTTGAGAGTACGGCGGTAATTTTCTTATTTCCACACTTAGGCTTGAAAACATGGCGTTAGAGGGTGAGAACTCAAAACAGCCCTCGAACGGCCCCGTGGGTGGCACCAACACCTCCGACGGGACCAACGTAACTCGTAAGAACTGACCCCGCAGACGCGGGTGCCCGGTTTGAGAGTACGACGGTAATTTGCTTATTTCCTCACTTAGGCTTGAAAACATGGTGTTAGAGGGTGAGAACTCGAAACAGCCCCCGAAAGGCCCCGTGGGTGGCACCAACACCTCCCACGGGACCAACGTAACTCGTAGGAACTGACCCCGCAGCCGCGGGTTTCCCGGTTTGAGTGTACGACAGTAATTTGCATATTTCCACACTTAGGCTTGAAAACATGGCGTTAGAGGGTGAGAACTCGAAACAGCCCCCGAATGGCCCCGTGGTTGGCACCAACACCTCCCACGGGACCAATGTAACACGTAGGAACTGACCCCGCATCCGCGGGTGTCCCGGTTTGAGAGTACGGCATTAATTTGCTTATTTCCACACTTAGGCTTGAAAACATGGCGTTAGAGGGTGAGAACTCGAAACAGCCCCCGAACGGCCACGTGGGTGGCACCAACACCTCCCACGGGACCAACGTAACTCGTAGGAACTGACCCCGCAGCCACGGGTGTCCCGGTTTGAGAGTACGGCAGTAATTTGCTTATTTCCACACTTTGGCTTGAAAACATGGCGTTAGAGGGTGAGAACTCGAAACAGCCCCCGAACGGCCACGTGGGTGGCACCAACACCTCCCACGGGACCAACGTAACTCGTAGGAACTGACCCCGCAGCCGCGGGTGTCCCGGTTTGAGAGTACGACGGTAATTTTATTATTTCCACACTTAGGCTTAAAAATATGGCGTTAGAGGGTGAGAACTCGAAACAGCCCCCGAACGGCCACGTGGGTGGCACCAACACCTCCCACGGGACCAACGTAACTCGTAGGAACTGACCCCGCAGCCGTGGGTTTCCCGGTTTGAGTGTACGACAGTAATTTGCATATTTCCACACTTAGGCTTGAAAACATGGCGTTAGAGGGTGAGAACTCGAAACAGCCCCCGAATGGCCTCGTGGGTGGGACCAACACCTCCCACGGGACCAATGTAACACGTAGGAACTGACCCCGCAGCCGCGGGTGTCCCGGTTTGAGAGTACGGCATTAATTTGCTTATTTCCACACTTAGGCTTGAAAACATGGCGTTAGAGGGTGAGAACTCGAAACAGCCCCCGAACGGTCCCGTGGGTGGCACCAACACCTCCCACGGGACCAACGTAACTCGTAGGAACTGACCCCACAGCCGCGGGTGTCCCGGTTTGAGAGTACGGCGGTAATTTTCTTATTTCCACACTTAGGCTTGAAAACATGGCGTTAGAGGGTGAGAACTCAAAACAGCCCCCGAACGACATCGTGGGTGGCACCAACACCTCCCACGGGACCAACGTACCTCGTAAGAACTGACCCCGCAGGCGCGGGTGTCCCGGTTTGAGAGTACGGCGGTAATTTGCTTATTTCCTCACTTAGGGTTGAAAACATGGCGTTAGAGGGTGAGAACTCGAAACAGCCCCCGAAAGGCCTCGTGGGTGGCACCAACACCTCCCACGGGACCAACGTAACTCGTAGGAACTGACCCCACAGCCGCGGGTTTCCCGGTTTGAGTGTACGACAGTAATTTGCATATTTCCACACTTAGGCTTGAAAACATGGCGTTAGAGGGTGAGAACTCGAAACAGCCCCCGAATGGCCCCGTGGGTGGCACCAACACCTCCCACGGGACAAATGTAACACGTAGGAACTGACCCCGCAGCCGCGGGTGTCCCGGTTTGAGAGTACGGCATCAATTTGCTTATTTCCACACTTAGGCTTGAAAACATGGTGTTAGAGGGTGAGAACTCGAAACAGCCCCCGAACGGCCACGTGGGTGGCACCAACACCTCCCACGGGACCAACGTAACTCGTAGGAACTGACCCCGCAGCCGCGGGTGTCCCGGTTTGAGAGTACGGTAGTAATTTGCTTATTTCCACACTTAGGCTTGAAAACATGGCGTTAGAGGGTGAGAACTCGAAACAGCCCCCGAACGGCCACATGGGTGGCACCAACACCTCCCACGGGACCAACGTAACTCGTAGGAACTGACCCCGCAGCCGCGGGTGTCCCGGTTCGAGAGTACGGCAGTAATTTGCTTATTTCCACACTTAGCTTGAAAAGATGGCGTTAGAGGGTGAGAACTCGAAACAGCCCCCGAACGGCCACGTGGGTGGCACCAACACCTCCCACGGGACCAACGTAACTCGTAGAAACTGACCCCGCAGCCGCGGGTTTCCCGGTTTGAGTGTACGACAGTAATTTGCATATTTCCACACTTAGGCTTGAAAACATGGCGTTAGAGGGTGAGAACTCGAAACAGCCCCCGAACGGCCACGTGGGTGGCACCAACACCTCCCACGGGACCAACGTAACTCGTAGGAACTGACCCCACAGCCGCGGGTGTCCCGGTTTGAGATTACGATGGTCATTTGCTAATTTCCACACTTAGGCTTGAAAACATGGCGTTAGAGGGTGAGAACTCGAAACAGCCCCCGAACGGCCACGTGGGTGGCACCAACACCTCCCACGGGACCAACGTAACTCGTAGGAACTGACCCCGCAGCCGCGGGTGTCCCGGTTTGAGAGTACGACGGTAATTTGATTATTTCCACACTTAGGCTTAAAAACATGGCGTTAGAGGGTGAGAACTCGAAACAGCCCCCGAACGGCCCCGTGGGTGGCACTAACACCTCCCACGGGACCAACGTAACTCATAGGAACTGACCCCACAGCCGCGGGTGTCCCGGTTTGAGATTACGATGGTCATTTGCTTATTTTCACACTTAGGCTTGAAAACATGGCGTTAGAGGGTGAGAACTCGAAACAGCCCCCGAACGGCCCCGTGGGTGGCACCAACACCTCCAACGGGACCAACGTAACTCGTAGGAACTGACCCCGCAGCCGCAGGTGTCCCGGTTTGATTGTACGACGGTAATTTTCTTATTTCCACACTTATGCATAAAAACATGGCGTTAGAGGGTGAGAACTCGAAACAGCCCCCGAACGACCCCTTGGGTGGCACCAACACCTCCCACGGGACCAACGTAACTCGTAGGAACTGACCCCGCAGCCGCGGGTATCCTGGTTTGAGAGTACGGCGGTAATTTGCTTATTTCCACACTTAGGCTTGAAAACATGGCGTTAGGGGGTGAGAACTCGAAACAGCCCCCGAACGGCCCCGTGGTTGGCACCAACACCTCCCACGGGACCAACGTAACTCGTAGGAACTGACCCCGTAGCCGCGGGTGTCCCGGTTTGAGAGTACAACGGTATTTGCTTATTTCCACACTTAGGCTTGAAAACATGGCGTTAGAGGGTGAGAACTCGAAACAGCCCCCGAACGGCCCCATGGGTGGCACCAACACCTCCTACGGGACCAACGTAACTCGTAGGAACTGACCCCGCTGCCGTGGGTGTCCCGGTTTGAGAGTACGGCGGTAATTTGCTTATTTTCACACTTAGGCTTGAAAACATGGCGTTAGAGGGTGAGAACTCGAAACAGCCCCCGAACGGCCCCGTGGGTGGCACCAACACCTCCCACGGGACCAACGTAACTCGTTGGAACTGACCCCGTAGCCGCGGGTTTCGCGGTTTGAGTGTACGACAGTAATTTGCATATTTCCACACTTAGGCTTGAAAACATGGCGTTAGAGGGTGAGAACTCGAAACAGCCCCCGAACGGCCACGTTGGTGGCACCAACACCTCCCACGGGACCAACGTAACTCGTAGGAACTGACCCCGCAGCCGCGGGTGCCACGGTTTGAGAGTACGACTGTAATTTGCTTATTTCCACACTTAGGCTTAAAAACATGGCGTTAGAGGGTGAGAACTCGAAACAGCCCCCGAACGGCCCCGTGGGTGGCACCAACACCTCCCACGGGACCAACGTAACTCGTAGGAACTGACCCCAAAGCCGCGGGTGTCCTGGTTTGAGAGTATAACGGTATTTGCTTATTTCCACACTTAGGCTTAAAAACATGGCGTTAGAGGGTGAGAACTCGAAACAGCCCCCGAACGGCCCCGTGGGTGGCACCAACACCTCCCACGGGACCAACGTAACTCGTAGGAACTGACCCCGCAGCCGCGGGTGTCCCGGTGTGAGAGTACGACGGTAATTTGATTATTTCCACACTTAGGCTTGAAAACATGGCGTTAGAGAGTGAGAACTCGAAACAGCCCCCGAACGGCCACGTGGGTGGCACCAACACCTCCAACGGGACCAACGTAACTCGTAGGAACTGACCCCGCAGCCGCGGGTGTCCCGGTTTGATAGTACGACGGTAATTTTCTTATTTCCACACTTAGGCATAAAAACATGGCGTTAGAGGGTGAGAACTCGAAACAGCCCCCGAACGACCCCGTGGGTGGCACCAACACCTCCCACGGGACCAACGTAACTCGTAGGAACTGACCCCGCATCCGCGGGTATCCTGGTTTGAGAGTACGGCGGTAATTTGCTTATTTCCACACTTAGGCTTGAAAACATGGCGTTAGAGGGTGAGAACTCGAAACAGCCCCCGAACGGCCCCGTGGTTGGCACCAACACCTCCCACGGGACCAACGTAACTCGTATGAACTGACCCCGTAGCCGCGGGTGCCCCGGTTTGAGAGTACAACGGTATTTGCTTATTTCCACACTTAGGCTTAAAAACATGGCGTTAGAGGGTGAGAACTCAAAACAGCCTCCGAACGGCCCCGTGGGTGGCACCAACACCTCCAACGGGACCAACGTAACTCGTAGGAACTGACCCCGCAGCCGCGGGTGTCCCGGTTTGATAGTACGACGGTAATTTGCTTATTTCCACACTTAGGCATAAAAACATGGCGTTAGAGGGTGAGAACTCGAAACAGCCCCCGAACGACCCCGTGGGTGGCACCAACACCTCGCACGGGACCAACGTAACTCGTAGGAACTGACCCCGCAGCCGCGGGTATCCTGGTTAGAGAGTACGGCGGTAATTTGCATATTTCCACACTTAGGCTTGAAAACATGGCGTTAGAGGGTGAGAACTCGAAACATCCCCCGAACGGCCCCGTGGGTGGCACCAACACCTCCCACGGGACCAACGTAACTCGTAGGAACTGACCCCGAAGCCGCGGGTGTCCCGGTTTGAGAGTACGACGGTATTTGCTTATTTCCACACTTAGGCTTAAAAACATGGCGTTAGAGGGTGAGAACTCGAAACGGCCCCCCAACGGCCCCGTGGGTGGCACCAACACCTCCCGCGGGACCAACGTAACTCGTAGGAACTGACCCCGCAGCCGCGGGTGCCCCGGTTTGAGAGTACGATGGTAATTTGCTTATTTCCACACTTAGGCTTAAAAACATGGCGTTAGAGGGTGAGAACTCGAAACAGCCCCCGAACGGCCCCGTGGGTGGCACCAACACCTCCCACGGGACCAACGTAACTCGTAGGAACTGACCCCGTAGCCGCGGGTGTCCCGGTTTGAGAGTACGATGGTAATTTGATTATTTTCACACTTAGGCTTAAAAACATGGCGTTAGAGGGTGAGAACTCGAAACAGCCCCCGAACGGCCACGTGGGTGGCACCAACACCTCCCACGGGACCAACATAACTCGTAGGAACTGACCCCGCAGCCGCGGGTGTCCCGGTTTGAGAGTACGGCGGTAATTTGTTTATTTCCACACTTAGGCTTGAAAACATGGCGTTAGAGGGTGAGAACTCGAAACAGCACCCGAACGGCCCTGTGGGTGGCACCAACACCTCCCACGAAACCAACGTAGCTCGTAGGAACTGACCCCGCAGCCGCGGGTGCCCCGGTTTGAGAGTACGATGGTAATTTGATTATTTTCACACTTAGGCTTAAAAACATGGCGTTATAGGGTGAGAACTCGAAACAGCCCCCGAACGGCCACGTGGGTGGCACCAACACCTCCCACGGGACCAACATAACTCGTAGGAACTGACCCCGCAGCCGCGGGTGTCCCGGTTTGAGAGTACGGCGGTAATTTTCTTATTTCCTCACTTAGGCTTGAAAACGTGGCGTTAGAGTGTGAGAACTCGAAACAGCCCCCGAACGGCCCCGTGGGTTGCACCAACACCTCCCACGGGACCAACGTAACTCGTAGGAACTGACCCCGCAGCCGCGGGTGCCCCGGTTTGAGATTACGACGGTAATTTGCTTATTTCCACACTTAGGCTTAAAAACATGGCGTTAGAGGGTGAGAACTCGAAACAGCCCCCGAACGGCCCCGTGGGTGGCACTAACACCTCCCACGGGACCAACGTAACTCGTAGGAACTGACCCCACAGCCGCGGGTGTCCCGGTTTGAGATTACGATGGTCATTTGCTTATTTCCACACTTAGACTTGAAAACATGGCGTTAGAGGGTGAGAACTCGAAACAGCCCCCGAACGGCCCCGTGGGTGGCACCAACACTTCCAACGGGACCAACGTAACTCGTAGGAACTGACCCCGCAGCCGCGGGTGTCCCGGTTTGAGAGTACAACGGTATTTGCTTATTTCCACACTTAGGCTTAAAAACTTGGCGTTAGAGGGTGAGAACTCGAAACATCCCCCGAACGACCCCATGGGTGGCACCAACACCTCCTACGGGACCAACGTAACTCGTAGGAACTGACCCCGCTGCCGTGGGTGTCCCGGTTTGAGAGTACGACGGTAATTTGCTTATTTCCACACTTAGGCTTGAAAACATGGCGTTAGAGGGTGAGAACTCGAAACAGCCCCCAAACGGCCTCGTGGGTGGCACCAACACCTCCCACGGGACCAACGTAACTCGTAGGAACTGACCCCATACCCGCGGGTTTCTCGGTTTGAGTGTACTACAGTAATTTGCATATTTCCACACTTAGGCTTAAAAACATGGCGTTAGAGGGTGAGAACTCGAAACAGCCCCTGAACGGCCGCGTGGGTGGCACCAACACCTCCCACGGGACCAACGTAACTCGTAGGAACTGACCCCGCAGCCGCGGGTGCCACGGTTTGAGAGTACGACGGTAATTTGCTTATTTCCACACTTAGGCTTAAAAACATGGCGTTAGAGGGTGAGAACTCGAAACAGCACCCGAACGGCCCCGTGGGTAGCACCAACACCTCCCACGGGACCAACGTAACTCGTAGGAACTGACCCCGCAGACGCAGGTGTCCCGATTTGAGAGTACGGCGGTAATTTGCTTATTTGCTCACTTAGGCATGAAAACATGGCGTTAGAGGGTGAGAACTCGAAACAGCCCCCGAATGGCCCCGTGGGTGGCACCAACACCTCCCACGGGACCAATGTAACACGTAGGAACTGACCCCGCAGCCGCGGGTGTCCCGGTTTGAGAGTACGGCATTAATTTGCTTATTTCCATACTTAGGCTTGAAAACATGGCGTTAGAGGGTGAGAACTCGAAACAGCACCCGAACGGCCCCGTGGGTGGCACCAACACCTCCCACGGGACCAACGTAACTCGTAGGAACTGACCCCGCAGCCGCGGGTTTCCCGGTTTGAGTGTACGACAGTAATTTGCATATTTCCACACTTAGGCTTGAAAACATGGCGTTAGAGAGTGAGAACTCGTAACAGCCCCCGAACGGCCCCGTGGGTGGCACCAACACCTCCCACGGGACCAACGTAACTCATAGGAACTGACCCCGCAGCCGCGGGTGCCCCGGTTTGAGTGTACGACGGTAATTTGCTTATTTCCACACTTAGGCTTAAAAACATGGCGTTAGAGGGTGAGAACTCGAAACAGCCCCCGAACGGCCCTGTGGGTGGAACTAACACCTCCCACGGGACCAACGTAACTCGTAGGAACTGACCCCACACCCGCGGGTGTCCCGGTTTGAGATTACGATGGTCATTTGCTTATTTCCACACATAGGCTTGAACACATGGCATTAGAGGGTGAGAACTCGAAACAGCCCCCGAACGGCCCCGTGGGTGGCACCAACACCTCCAACGGGACCAACGTAACTCGTAGGAACTGACCCCGCAGCCGCGGGTGTCCCGATTTGATAGTACGACGGTAATTTGCTTATTTCCACACTTAGGCATAAAAACATGGCATTAGAGGGTGAGAACTCGAAATAGCCACCGAACGACCCCGTGGGTGGCACCAACACCTCGCACGGGACCAACGTAACTCGTAGGAACTGACCCCGCAGCCGCGGGTATCCTGGTTTGAGAGTACGGCGGTAATTTGCTTATTTCCACACTTAGGCTTGAAAACATGGCGTTAGAGGGTGAGAACTCGAAACACCCCCCGAACGGCCCCGTGGGTGGCACCAACACCTCCCACGGGACCTACGTAACTCGTAGGAACTGACCCCGAAGCCGCGGGTGTCCCGATTTGAGAGTACGACGGTAATTTGATTATTTCCACACTTAGGCTTAAAAACATGGCGTTAGAGGGTGAGAACTCGAAACAGCCCCCGAACGGCCACGTGGGTGGCACCAACACCTCCCACGGGACCAACGTAACTCGTAGAAACTGACCCCGCAGCCGCGGGTTTCCCGGTTTGAGTGTACGACAGTAATTTGCATATTTCCACACTTAGGCTTGAAAACATGGCGTTAGAGGGTGAGAACTCGAAACAGCCCCCGAACGGCCACGTGGGTGGCACCAACACCTCCCACGGGACCAACGTAACTCGTAGGAACTGACCCCACAGCCGCGGGTGTCCCGGTTTGAGATTACGATGGTCATTTGCTAATTTCCACACTTAGGCTTGAAAACATGGCGTTAGAGGGTGAGAACTCGAAACAGCCCCCGAACGGCCACGTGGGTGGCACCAACACCTCCCACGGGACCAACGTAACTCGTAGGAACTGACCCCGCAGCCGCGGGTGTCCCGGTTTGAGAGTATGACGGTAATTTGATTATTTCCACACTTAGGCTTAAAAACATGGCGTTAGAGGGTGAGAACTCGAAACAGCCCCCGAACGGCCCCGTGGGTGGCACTAACACCTCCCACGGGACCAACGTAACTCATAGGAACTGACCCCACAGCCGCGGGTGTCCCGGTTTGAGATTACGATGGTCATTTGCTTATTTTCACACTTAGGCTTGAAAACATGGCGTTAGAGGGTGAGAACTCGAAACAGCCCCCGAACGGCCCCGTGGGTGGCACCAACACCTCCAACGGGACCAACGTAACTCGTAGGAACTGACCCCGCAGCCGCAGGTGTCCCGGTTTGATTGTACGACGGTAATTTTCTTATTTCCACACTTATGCATAAAAACATGGCGTTAGAGGGTGAGAACTCGAAACAGCCCCCGAACGACCCCTTGGGTGGCACCAACACCTCCCACGGGACCAACGTAACTCGTAGGAACTGACCCCGCAGCCGCGGGTATCCTGGTTTGAGAGTACGGCGGTAATTTGCTTATTTCCACACTTAGGCTTGAAAACATGGCGTTAGGGGGTGAGAACTCGAAACAGCCCCCGAACGGCCCCGTGGTTGGCACCAACACCTCCCACGGGACCAACGTAACTCGTAGGAACTGACCCCGTAGCCGCGGGTGTCCCGGTTTGAGAGTACAACGGTATTTGCTAATTTCCACACTTAGGCTTGAAAACATGGCGTTAGAGGGTGAGAACTCGAAACAGCCCCCGAACGGCCCCATGGGTGGCACCAACACCTCCTACGGGACCAACGTAACTCGTAGGAACTGACCCCGCTGCCGTGGGTGTCCCGGTTTGAGAGTACGGCGGTAATTTGCTTATTTTCACACTTAGGCTTGAAAACATGGCGTTAGAGGGTGAGAACTCGAAACAGCCCCCGAACGGCCCCGTGGGTGGCACCAACACCTCCCACGGGACCAACGTAACTCGTTGGAACTGACCCCGTAGCCGCGGGTTTCGCGGTTTGAGTGTACGACAGTAATTTGCATATTTCCACACTTAGGCTTGAAAACATGGCGTTAGAGGGTGAGAACTCGAAACAGCCCCCGAACGGCCACGTTGGTGGCACCAACACCTCCCACGGGACCAACGTAACTCGTAGGAACTGACCCCGCAGCCGCGGGTGCCACGGTTTGAGAGTACGACTGTAATTTGCTTATTTCCACACTTAGGCTTAAAAACATGGCGTTAGAGGGTGAGAACTCGAAACAGCCCCCGAACGGCCCCGTGGGTGGCACCAACACCTCCCACGGGACCAACGTAACTCGTAGGAACTGACCCCAAAGCCGCGGGTGTCCCGGTTTGAGAGTATAACGGTATTTGCTTATTTCCACACTTAGGCTTAAAAACATGGCGTTAGAGGGTGAGAACTCGAAACAGCCCCCGAACGGCCCCGTGGGTGGCACCAACACCTCCCACGGGACCAACGTAACTCGTAGGAACTGACCCCGCAGCCGCGGGTGTCCCGGTGTGAGAGTACGACGGTAATTTGATTATTTCCACACTTAGGCTTGAAAACATGGCGTTAGAGAGTGAGAACTCGAAACAGCCCCCGAACGGCCACGTGGGTGGCACCAACACCTCCAACGGGACCAACGTAACTCGTAGGAACTGACCCCGCAGCCGCGGGTGTCCCGGTTTGATAGTACGACGGTAATTTTCTTATTTCCACACTTAGGCATAAAAACATGGCGTTAGAGGGTGAGAACTCGAAACAGCCCCCGAACGACCCCGTGGGTGGCACCAACACCTCCCACGGGACCAACGTAACTCGTAGGAACTGACCCCGCATCCGCGGGTATCCTGGTTTGAGAGTACGGCGGTAATTTGCTTATTTCCACACTTAAGCTTGAAAACATGGCGTTAGAGGGTGAGAACTCGAAACAGCCCCCGAACGGCCCCGTGGTTGGCACCAACACCTCCCACGGGACCAACGTAACTCGTATGAACTGACCCCGTAGCCGCGGGTGTCCCGGTTTGAGAGTACAACGGTATTTGTTTATTTCCACACTTAGGCTTAAAAACATGGCGTTAGAGGGTGAGAACTCAAAACAGCCTCCGAACGGCCCCGTGGGTGGCACCAACACCTCCAACGGGACCAACGTAACTCGTAGGAACTGACCCCGCAGCCGCGGGTGTCCCGGTTTGATAGTACGACGGTAATTTGCTTATTTCCACACTTAGGCATAAAAACATGGCGTTAGAGGGTGAGAACTCGAAACAGCCCCCGAACGACCCCGTGGGTGGCACCAACACCTCGCACGGGACCAACGTAACTCGTAGGAACTGACCCCGCAGCCGCGGGTATCCTGGTTAGAGAGTACGGCGGTAATTTGCTTATTTCCACACTTAGGCTTGAAAACATGGCGTTAGAGGGTGAGAACTCGAAACATCCCCCGAACGGCCCCGTGGGTGGCACCAACACCTCCCACGGGACCAACGTAACTCGTAGGAACTGACCCCGAAGCCGCGGGTGTCCCGGTTTGAGAGTACGACGGTATTTGCTTATTTCCACACTTAGGCTTAAAAACATGGCGTTAGAGGGTGAGAACTCGAAACGGCCCCCGAACGGCCCCGTGGGTGGCACCAACACCTCCCGCGGGACCAACGTAACTCGTAGGAACTGACCCCGCAGCCGCGGGTGCCCCGGTTTGAGAGTACGATGGTAATTTGCTTATTTCCACACTTAGGCTTAAAAACATGGCGTTAGAGGGTGAGAACTCGAAACAGCCCCCGAACGGCCCCGTGGGTGGCACCAACACCTCCCACGGGACCAACGTAACTCGTAGGAACTGACCCCGTAGCCGCGGGTGTCCCGGTTTGAGAGTACGATGGTAATTTGATTATTTTCACACTTAGGCTTAAAAACATGGCGTTAGAGGGTGAGAACTCGAAACAGCCCCCGAACGGCCACGTGGGTGGCACCAACACCTCCCACGGGACCAACATAACTCGTAGGAACTGACCCCGCAGCCGCGGGTGTCCCGGTTTGAGAGTACGGCGGTAATTTGTTTATTTCCACACTTAGGCTTGAAAACATGGCGTTAGAGGGTGAGAACTCGAAACAGCACCCGAACGGCCCTGTGGGTGGCACCAACACCTCCCACGAAACCAACGTAGCTCGTAGGAACTGACCCCGCAGCCGCGGGTGCCCCGGTTTGAGAGTACGATGGTAATTTGATTATTTTCACACTTAGGCTTAAAAACATGGCGTTATAGGGTGAGAACTCGAAACAGCCCCCGAACGGCCACGTGGGTGGCACCAACACCTCCCACGGGACCAACATAACTCGTAGGAACTGACCCCGCAGCCGCGGGTGTCCCGGTTTGAGAGTACGGCGGTAATTTTCTTATTTCCTCACTTAGGCTTGAAAACGTGGCGTTAGAGTGTGAGAACTCGAAACAGCCCCCGAACGGCCCCGTGGGTTGCACCAACACCTCCCACGGGACCAACGTAACTCGTAGGAACTGACCCCGCAGCCGCGGGTGCCCCGGTTTGAGATTACGACGGTAATTTGCTTATTTCCACACTTAGGCTTAAAAACATGGCGTTAGAGGGTGAGAACTCGAAACAGCCCCCGAACGGCCCCGTGGGTGGCACTAACACCTCCCACGGGACCAACGTAACTCGTAGGAACTGACCCCACAGCCGCGGGTGTCCCGGTTTGAGATTACGATGGTCATTTGCTTATTTCCACACTTAGACTTGAAAACATGGCGTTAGAGGGTGAGAACTCGAAACAGCCCCCGAACGGCCCCGTGGGTGGCACCAACACTTCCAACGGGACCAACGTAACTCGTAGGAACTGACCCCGCAGCCGCGGGTGTCCCGGTTTGAGAGTACAACGGTATTTGCTTATTTCCACACTTAGGCTTAAAAACTTGGCGTTAGAGGGTGAGAACTCGAAACATCCCCCGAACGACCCCATGGGTGGCACCAACACCTCCTACGGGACCAACGTAACTCGTAGGAACTGACCCCGCTGCCGTGGGTGTCCCGGTTTGAGAGTACGGCGGTAATTTGATTATTTCCACACTTAGGCTTGAAAACATGGCGTTAGAGGGTGAGAACTCGAAACAGCCCCCAAACGGCCCCGTGGGTGGCACCAACACCTCCCACGGGACCAACGTAACTCGTAGGAACTGACCCCATAGCCGCGGGTTTCTCGGTTTGAGTGTACTACAGTAATTTGCATATTTCCACACTTAGGCTTGAAAACATGGCGTTAGAGGGTGAGAACTCGAAACAGCCCCTGAACGGCCGCGTGGGTGGCACCAACACCTCCCACGGGACCAACGTAACTCGTAGGAACTGACCCCGCAGCCGCGGGTGCCACGGTTTGAGAGTACGACGGTAATTTGCTTATTTCCACACTTAGGCTTAAAAACATGGCGTTAGAGGGTGAGAACTCGAAACAGCACCCGAACGGCCCCGTGGGTAGCACCAACACCTCCCACGGGACCAACGTAACTCGTAGGAACTGACCCCGCAGACGCAGGTGTCCCGATTTGAGAGTACGGCGGTAATTTGCTTATTTGTTCACTTAGGCATGAAAACATGGCGTTAGAGGGTGAGAACTCGAAACAGCCCCCGAATGGCCCCGTGGGTGGCACCAACACCTCCCACGGGACCAATGTAACACGTAGGAACTGACCCCGCAGCCGCGGGTGTCCCGGTTTGAGAGTACGGCATTAATTTGCTTATTTCCATACTTAGGCTTGAAAACATGGCGTTAGAGGGTGAGAACTCGAAACAGCACCCGAACGGCCCCGTGGGTGGCACCAACACCTCCCACGGGACCAACGTAACTCGTAGGAACTGACCCCGCAGCCGCGGGTTTCCCGGTTTGAGTGTACGACAGTAATTTGCATATTTCCACACTTAGGCTTGAAAACATGGCGTTAGAGAGTGAGAACTCGTAACAGCCCCCGAACGGCCCCGTGGGTGGCACCAACACCTCCCACGGGACCAACGTAACTCATAGGAACTGACCCCGCAGCCGCGGGTGCCCCGGTTTGAGTGTACGACGGTAATTTGCTTATTTCCACACTTAGGCTTAAAAACATGGCGTTAGAGGGTGAGAACTCGAAACAGCCCCCGAACGGCCCTGTGGGTGGAACTAACACCTCCCACGGGACCAACGTAACTCGTAGGAACTGACCCCACACCCGCGGGTGTCCCGGTTTGAGATTACGATGGTCATTTGCTTATTTCCACACATAGGCTTGAACACATGGCATTAGAGGGTGAGAACTCGAAACAGCCCCCGAACGGCCCCGTGGGTGGCACCAACACCTCCAACGGGACCAACGTAACTCGTAGGAACTGACCCCGCAGCCGCGGGTGTCCCGATTTGATAGTACGACGGTAATTTGCTTATTTCCACACTTAGGCATAAAAACATGGCATTAGAGGGTGAGAACTCGAAACAGCCCCCGAACGACCCCGTGGGTGGCACCAACACCTCGCACGGGACCAACGTAACTCGTAGGAACTGACCCCGCAGCCGCGGGTATCCTGGTTTGAGAGTACGGCGGTAATTTGCTTATTTCCACACTTAGGCTTGAAAACATGGCGTTAGAGGGTGAGAACTCGAAACACCCCCCGAACGGCCCCGTGGGTGGCACCAACACCTCCCACGGGACCAACGTAACTCGTAGGAACTGACCCCGAAGCCGCGGGTGTCCCGGTTTGAGAGTACGATGGTAATTTGATTATTTCCACACTTAGGCTTAAAAACATGGCGTTAGAGGGTGAGAACTCGAAACGGCCCCCGAACGGCCCCGTGGGTGGCACCAACACCTCCCGCGGGACCAACGTAACTCGTAGGAACTGACCCCGCAGCCGCGGGTGCCCCGGTTTGAGAGTACGACGGTAATTTGCTTATTTCCACACTTAGGCTTAAAAACATGGCGTTAGAGGGTGAGAACTCGAAACAGCCCCCGAACGGCCCCGTGGGTGGCACCAACACCTCCCACGGGACCAACGTAACTCGTAGGAACTGACCCCGTAGCCGCGGGTGTCCCGGTTTGAGAGTACGATGGTAATTTGATTATTTCCACAGTTAGGCTTAAAAACATGGCGTTAGAGGGTGAGAACTCGAAACAGCCCCCGAACGGCCACGTGGGTGGCACCAACACCTCCCACGGGACCAACATAACTCGTAGGAACTGACCCCGCAGCCGCGGGTGTCCCGGTTTGAGAGTACGGCGGTAATTTTTTTATTTCCACACTTAGGCTTGAAAACATGGCGTTAGAGGGTGAGAACTAGAAACAGCACCCGAACGGCCCTGTGGGTGGCACCAACACCTCCCACGGGACCAACGTAACTCGTAGGAACTGACCCCGCAGCCGCGGGTGCCCCGGTTTGAGAGTACGACGGTAATTTGCTTATTTCCACACTTAGGCTTAAAAACATGGCGTTAGAGGGTGAGAACTCGAAACAGCCCCCGAACGGCTCCGTGGGTGGCACTAACACCTCCCACGGGACCAACGTAACTCGTAGGAACTGACCCCACAGCCGCGGGTGTCCCGGTTTGAGATTACGATGGTCATTTGCTTATTTCCACACTTAGACTTGAAAACATGGCGTTAGAGGGTGAGAACTCGAAACAGCCCCCGAACGGCCCCGTGGGTGGCACCAACACTTCCAACGGGACCAACGTAACTCGTAGGAACTGACCCCGCAGCCGCGGGTGTCCCAGTTTGAGAGTACAACGGTATTTTCTTATTTCCACACTTAGGCTTAAAAACATGGCGTTAGAGGGTGAGAACTCGAAACATCCCCCGAACGGCCCCATGGGTGGCACCAACACCTCCTACGGGACCAACGTAACTCGTAGGAACTGACCCCGCTGCCGTGGGTGTCCCGGTTTGAGAGTACGGCGGTAATTTGCTTATTTCCACACTTAGGCTTGAAAACATGGCGTTAGAGGGTGAGAACTCGAAACAGCCCCCGAACGGCCCCGTGGGTGGCACTAACACCTCCCACGGGACCAACGTAACTCGTAGGAACTGACCCCACAGCCGCGGGTGTCCCGGTTTGAGATTACGATGGTCATTTGCTTATTTCCACACTTAGACTTGAAAACATGGCGTTAGAGGGTGAGAACTCGAAACAGCCCCCGAACGGCCCCGTGGGTGGCACCAACACTTCCAACGGGACCAACGTAACTCGTAGGAACTGACCCCGCAGCCGCGGGTGTCCCAGTTTGAGAGTACAACGGTATTTTCTTATTTCCACACTTAGGCTTAAAAACATGGCGTTAGAGGGTGAGAACTCGAAACATCCCCCGAACGGCCCCATGGGTGGCACCAACACCTCCTACGGGACCAACGTAACTCGTAGGAACTGACCCCGCTGCCGTGGGTGTCCCGGTTTGAGAGTACGGCGGTAATTTGCTTATTTCCACACTTAGGCTTGAAAACATGGCGTTAGAGGGTGAGAACTCGAAACAGCCCCCGAACGGCCCCGTGGGTGGCACCAACACCTCCCACGGGACCAACGTAACTCGTAGGAACTGACCCCGTAGCCGCGGGTTTCTCGGTTTGAGTGTACGACAGTAATTTGCATATTTCCACACTTAGGCTTGAAAACATGGCGTTAGAGGGTGAGAACTCGAAACAGCCCCTGAACGGCCGCGTGGGTGGCACCAACACCTCCCACGGGACCAACGTAACTCGTAGGAACTGACCCCGCAGCCGCGGGTGCCACGGTTTGAGAGTACGACGGTAATTTGCTTATTTCCACACTTAGGCTTAAAAACATGGCGTTAGAGGGTGAGAACTCGAAACAGCCCCCGAACGGCCCCGTGGGTAGCACCAACACCTCCCACGGGACCAACGTAACTCGTAGGAACTGACCCCACAGACGCAGGTGTCCCGATTTGAGAGTACGGCGGTAATTTGCTTATTTGCTCACTTAGGCATGAAAACATGGCGTTAGAGGGTGAGAACTCGAAACAGCCCCCGAATGGCCCCGTGGGTGGCACCAACACCTCCCACGGGACCAATGTAACACGTAGGAACTGACCCCGCAGCCGCGGGTGTCCCGGTTTGAGAGTACGGCATTAATTTGCTTATTTCCATACTTAGGCTTGAAAACATGGCGTTAGAGGGTGAGAACTCGAAACAGCACCCGAACGGCCCCGTGGGTGGCACCAACACCTCCCACGGGACCAACGTAACTCGTAGGAACTGACCCCGCAGCCGCGGGTGTCCCGATTTGATAGTACGACGGTAATTTGCTTATTTCCACACTTAGGCATAAAAACATGGCATTAGAGGTTGAGAACTCGAAACAGCCCCCGAACGACCCCGTGGGTGGCACCAACACCTCGCACGGGACCAACGTAACTCGTAGGAACTGACCCCGCAGCCGCGGGTATCCTGGTTTGAGAGTACGGCGGTAATTTGCTTATTTCCACACTTAGGCTTGAAAACATGGCGTTAGAGGGTGAGAACTCGAAACATCCCCCGAACGGCCCCGTGGGTGGCACCAACACCTCCCACGGGACCAACGTAACTCGTAGGAACTGACCCCGAAGCCGCGGGTGTCCCGGTTTGAGAGTACGACGGTATTTGCTTATTTCCACACTTAGGATTAAAAACATGGCGTTAGAGGGTGAGAACTCGAAACAGCCCCCGAACGGCCCCGTGGGTGGCACCAACACCTCCTACGGGACCAACGTAACTCGTAGGAACTGACCCCGCAGCCGCGGGTGTCCCGGTTTGAGAGTACGGCGGTAATTTGCTTATTTCCACACTTAGGCTTGAAAACATGGCGTTAGAGGGTGAGAACTCGAAACAGCCCCCGAACGGCCCCGTGGGTGGCACCAACACCTCCCACGGGACCAACGTAACTCGTAGGAACTGACCCCGCAGCCGCGGGTTTCTCGGTTTGAGTGTACGATAGTAATTTGCATATTTCCACACTTAGGCTTGAAAACATGGCGTTAGAGGGTGAGAACTTGAAACAGCCCCCGAACGGCCACGTGGGTGGCACCAACACCTCCCACAGGACCAACATAACTCATAGGAACTGACCCCGCAGCCGCGGGTGCCCCGGTTTGAGAGTACGACGGTAATTTGCTTATTTCCACACTTAGGCTTAAAAACATGGCGTTAGAGGGTGAGAACTCGAAACAGCCCCCGAACGGCCCCGTGGGTAGCACCAACACCTCCCACGGGACCAACGTAACTCGTAGGAACTGACCCCGCAGACGCAGGTGTCCCGGTTTGAGAGTACGGCGGTAATTTGCTTATTTGCTCACTTAAGCTTGAAAACATGGCGTTAGAGGGTGAGAACTCGAAACAGCCCCCGAATGGCCCCGTGGGTGGCACCAACACCTCCCACGGGACCAATGTAACACGTAGGAACTGACCCCGCAGCCGCGGGTGTCCCGGTTTGAGAGTACGGCATTAATTTGCTTATTTCCACACTTAGGCTTGAAAACATGGCGTTAGAGGATGAGAACTCGAAACAGCCCCCGAACGGCCACGTGGGTGGCACCAACACCTCCCACGGGACCAACGTAACTCGTAGGAACTGACCCCGCAGCCGCGGGTCTCCCGGTTTGAGAGTACGGTAGTAATTTGCTTATTTCCACACTTAGGCTTGAAAACATGGCGTTAGAGGGTGAGAACTCGAAACAGCCCCCGAACGGCCACATGGGTGGCACCAACACCTCCCACGGGACCAACGTAACTCGTAGGAACTGACCCCGCAGCCGCGGGTGTCCCGGTTTGAGAGTACGACAGTAATTTGCTTATTTCCACACTTAGGCTTGAAAAGATGGCATTAGAGGGTGAGAACTCGAAACAGCCCCCGAACGGCCACGTGGGTGGCACCAACACCTCCCACGGGACCAACGTAACATGTAGGATTTGACCCCGCAGCCGCGGGTGTCCCGGTTTGAGAGTACGGCAGTAATTTGCTTATTTCCACACTTAGGCTTGAAAACATGGCGTTAGAGGGTGAGAACTCGAAACAGCCCCCGAACGGCCACGTGGGTGGCACCAACACCTCCCACGGGACCAACGTAACTCGTAGGAACTGACCCCACAGCCGCGGGTGTCCCGGTTTGAGAGTACGGCAGTAATTTGCTTATTTCCACACTTAGGCTTGAAAACATGGCGTTAGAGGGTGAGAACTCGAAACAGCCCCCAACTGCAACGTGGGTGGCACCAACACCTCCCACGGGACCAACGTAACTCGTAGGAACTGACCCCGCAGCCGCGGGTTTCCCGGTTTGAGTATACGACAGTAATTTGCATATTTCCACACTTAGGCTTGAAAACATGGCGTTAGAGGGTGAGAACTCGAAACAGCCCCCGAACGGCCCCGTGGGTGGCACCAACACCTCCCACGGGACCAACGTAACACGTAGGAATTCACCCCGCAGCCGCGGGTGTCCCGGTTTGAGAGTACGGCAGTAATTTGCTTATTTCCACACTTAGGTTTGAAAACATGGCGTTAGAGGGTGAGAACTCGAAACAGCCCCCGAACGGCCACGTGGGTGGCACCAACACCTCCCACGGGACCAACGTAACTCGTAGGAACTGACCCCACAGCCGCGGGTGTCCCGGTTTGAGAGTACGACAGTAATTTGCTTATTTCCACACTTAGGCTTGAAAACATGGCGTTAGAGGGTGAGAACTCGAAACAGCCCCCAACTGCAACGTGGGTGGCACCAACACCTCCCACGGGACCAACGTAACTCGTAGGAACTGACCCCGCAGCCGCGGGTGTCCCGGTTTGAGAGTACGACTGTAATTTGATTATTTCCACACTTAGGATTAAAAACATGGCGTTAGAGTGTGAGAACTCGAAACAGCCCCCGAACGGCCACGTGGGTGGCACCAACACCTCCCACGGGACCAACATAACTCGTAGGAACTTACCCCGCAGCCGCGGGTGTCCCGGTTTGAGAGTACGGCGGTAATTTGTTTATTTCCACACTTAGGCTTGAAAACATGGCGTTAGAGGGTGAGAACTCGAAACAGCACCCGAACGGCCCCGTGGGTGGCACCAACACCTCCCACGGGACCAACGTAATTCGTAGGAACTGACCCCACAGATGCGGGTGTCCCGGTTTGAGAGTACGGCGATAATTTTCTTATTTCCTCACTTAGGCTTGAAAATGTGGCGTTAGAGGGTGAGAACTCGAAACAGCCCCCGAACGGCCCCGTGGGTGGCACCAACACCTCCCACGGGACCAACGTAACTCGTAGGAACTGACCCCGCAGCCGCGGGTGCCCCGGTTTGAGAGTACGACGGTAATTTGCTTATTTCCACACTTAGGCTTAAAAACATGGCGTTAGAGGGTGAGAACTCGAAACAGCCCCCGAACGGCCCCGTGGGTGGCACTAACACCTCCCACGGGACCAACGTAACTCGTAGGAACTGACCCCACAGCCGCGGGTGTCCCGGTTTGAGATTACGATGGTCATTTGCTTATTTCCACACTTAGGCTTGAAAACATGGCGTTAGAGGGTGAGATGTCGAAACAGCCCCCGAACGGCCCCGTGGGTGGCACCAACACCTCCCACGGGACCAACGTAACTCGTAGGAACTGACCCCGCACCCGCGGGTATCCTGGTTTGAGAGTACGGCGGTAATTTGCTTATTTTCACACTTAGGCTTGAAAACATGGCGTTAGAGGGTGAGAACTCGAAACAACCCCCGAACGGCCCCGTGGGTGGCACCAACACCTCCCACGGGACCAACGTAACTCGTAGGAACTGACCCCGTAGCCGCGGGTGTCCCGGTTTGAGAGTACGACGGTATTTGCTTATTTCCACATTTAGGCTTAAAAACATGGCGGTAGAGGGTGAGAACTCGAAACAGCCTCCGAACGGCCCCGTGGGTGGCACCAACACCTCCTACGGGACCAACGTAACTCGTAGGAACTGACCCCGCAGCCGCGGGTGTCCCGATTTGAGAGTACGGCGGTAATTTTCTTATTTCCACACTTAGGCTTGAAAACATGGCGTTAGAGGTTGAGAACTCGAAACAGCCCCCAACGGCCCCGTGGGTGGCACCAATACCTCCCACGGGATCAACGTAACTCGTAGGAACTGACCCCGCAGCCGCGGGTTTCTCGGTTTGAGTGTACGATAGTAATTTGCATATTTCCACACTTAGGCTTGAAAACATGGCGTTAGAGGGTGAGAACTCGAAACAGCCCCCGAACGGCCACGTGGGTGGCACCAACACCTCCCACGGGACCAACGTAACTCGTAGAAACTGAACCCGCAGCCGCGGGTTTACCGGTTTGAGTGTACGACAGTAATTTCCATATTTCCACACTTAGGCTTGAAAACATGGCATTAGAGGGTGAGAACTCGAAACAGCCTCGAACGGCCCAGTGGGTGGCGCCAACACCTCCAACGGGACCAACGTAACTCGTAGGAACTGACCCCGCAGCCGCGGGTGTCCCGGTTTGATAGTACGACGGTAATTTTCTTATATCCACACTTAGGCATAAGAACATGGCGTTAGAGGGTGAGAACTCGAAACAACCCCCGAACGACCCCGTGGGTGGCACCAACACCTCCCACGGGACCAACGTAACTCGTAGGAACTAACCCCGCAGACACGGGTGTCCCGGTTTGAGAGTACGAAGGTAATTTGCTTATTTCCTCACTTAGGCTTGAAAACATGGCGTTAGAGGGTGAGAACTCGAAACATCCCCCGAAAGGCCCCGTGGGTGGCACCAACACCTCCCACGGGACCATCGTAACTCATAGGAACTGACCCCGCAGCCGCGGGTTTCCCGGTTTGAGTGTACGAAAGGAATTTGTATATTTCCACACTTAGGCTTGAAAACATGGCGTTAGAGGGTGAGAACTCGAAACATCCCCCGAATGGCCACGTGGGTGGCACCAACACCTCCCACGGGACCAACGTAACACGTAGGAACTGACCCCGCAGCCGCGGGTGTCCCGGTTTGAGAGTACGACATTAATTTTCTTATTTCCACACTTAGGCTTGAAAACATGGCGTTAGAGGGTGAGAACTCGAAACATCCCCCGAACGGCCACGTGGGTGGGACCAACACCTCCCATGTGACCAACGTAACTCGTAGGAACTGACCCCGCAGCCGCGGGTGTCCCAGTTTGAGAGTACGGTAGTAATTTGCTTATTTCCAAACTTAGGCTTGAAAACATGGCGTTAGAGGGTGAGAACTCGAAACATCCCCCGAATGGCCACGTGGGTGGCACCAACACCTCCCACGGGACCAATGTAACTCGTAGGAGTTGACCCCGCAGCCGCGGGTGTCCCGGTTTGAGAGTACGGCATTAATTTGCTTATTTCGACACTTAGGCTTGAAAACATGGCGTTAGAGGGTGAGAACTCGAAACAGCCCCCGAACGGCCATGAGGGTGGCAGCAACACCTCCCACGGGACCAACGTAACTCGTAGGAACTGACCCCACAGCCGCGGGTGTCCCGGTCTGAGAGTACGACAGTAATTTGCTTATTTCCACACTTAGGCTTGAAAACATGGCGTTAGAGGGTGAGAACTCGAAACAGCCCCCGAACGGCCACGTGGGTGGCAGCAACACCTCCCACGGGACCAACGTAACTCGTAGGAACTGACCCCGCAGCCGCGGGTGTCCCCGTTTGAGAGTACGACGGTAATTTTCTTATTTACACACTTAGGCTTAAAAACATGGCGTTAGAGGGTGAGAACTCGAAACAGCCCCCGAACGGCCACGTGGGTGGCACCAACACCTCCTACGGGACCAACGTAACTCGTAGGAACTGACCCCGCAGCCGCGGGTGTACCGGTTTGAGAGTACGGCATTAATTTGTTTATTTCCACACTTAGGCTTGAAAACATGGCGTTAGAGGGTGAGAACTCGAAACAGCCCCCGAACGGCCACGTGGGTGGCACCAACACCTCCCACGGGACCAACGTAACTCGTAGAAACTGAACCCTCAGCCGCGGGTTTCCCGGTTTGAGTGTACGACAGTAATTTCCATATTTCCACACTTAGGCTTGAAAACATGGCGTTAGAGGGTGAGAACTCGAAACAGCCTCGAACGGCCCAGTGGGTGGCACCAACACCTCCAACGGGACCAACGTAACGCGTAGGAACTGACCCCGCAGCCGCGGGTGTCCCGGTTTGATAGTACGACGGTAATTTTCTTATATCCACACTTAGGCATAAGAACATGGCGTTAGAGGGTGAGAACTCGAAACAGCCCCCGAACGACCCCGTGGGTGGCACCAACACCTCCCACGGGACCAACGTAACTCGTAGGAACTGACCCCGCAGACGCGGGTGTCCCGGTTTGAGAGTACGAAGGTAATTTGCTTATTTCCTCACTTAGGCTTGAAAACATGGCGTTAGAGGGTGAGAACTCGAAACAGCCCCCGAAAGGCCCCGTGGGTGGCACCAGCACCTCCCACGGGACCATCGTAACTCATAGGAACTGACCCCGCAGCCGCGGGTTTCCCGGTTTGAGTGTACGAAAGTAATTTGCATATTTCCACACTTAGGCTTGAAAACATGGCGTTAGAGGGTGAGAACTCGAAACATCCCCCGAACGGCCACGTGGGTGGCACCAACACCTCCCACGGGACCAACGTAACTCGTAGGAACTGACCCCGTAGCCGCGGGTGTCCCGGTTTGAGAGTACGGAAGTAATTTTCTTATCTCCACACTTAGGCTTGAAAACATGGCGTTAGAGGGTGAGAACTCGAAACAGCCCCCGAACGGCCCCGTGGGTGGCAGCAACACCTCCCACGGGACCAACGTAACTCGTAGGAACTGACCCCGCAGCCGCGGGTGTCCCCGTTTGAGAGTACGATGGTAATTTTCTTATTTCCACACTTAGGCTTAAAAACATGGCGTTAGAGGGTGAGAACTCGAAACAGCCCCCGAACGGCCACGTGGGTGGCACCAACACCTCCTACGGGACCAACGTAACTCGTAGGAACTGACCCCGCAGCCGCGGGTGTACCGGTTTGAGAGTACGGCGGTAATTTGTTTATTTCCACACTTAGGCTTGAAAACATGGCGTTAGAGGGTGAGAACTCGAAACAGCACCCGAACGGCCCCATGGGTGGCACCAACACCTCCCACGGGACCAACGTAACTCGTAGGAACTGACCCCGCAGACGTGGGTGTCCCGGTTTGAGAGTACGGCGGTAATTTGCTTATTTCGTCACTTAGGCTTGAAAACGTGGCGTTAGAGGGTGAGAAGTCGAAACAGCCCCCGAACGGCCCCGTGGGTGGCACCAACACCTCCCACGGGACCAACGTAACTCGTAGGAACTGACCCCCTATCCGCGGGTATCCCGGTTTGAGAGTATGATGGTAATTTGCTTATTTCCACACTTAGGCTTAAAAACATGGCGTTAGAGGGTGAGAACTCGAAACAACCCCCGAACGGCCCCGTGGGTGGCACCAACACCTACCACGGGACCAACGTAACTCATAGGAACTGACCCCACAGCCGCGGGTGTCCCGGTTTGAAATTACGATGGTAATTTGCTTATTTCCACACTTAGGCTTGAAAACATGGCGTTAGAGGGTGAGAAGTCGAAATAGCCCCCGAACGGCCCCGTGGGTGGCACCAACACCTCCCACAGGACCAACGTAACTCGTAGGAACTGACCCCGCAGCCGCGGGTGTCCCGGTTTGAGAGTACGACGGTAATTTGCTTATTTCCACACTTAGGGTTAAAAACATGGCGTTAGAGGGTGAGAACTCGAAACAGCCCCCGAACGGCCACGTGGGTGGCACCAACACCTCCCACGGGACCAACGTAACTCGTAGGAACTGACCCCTCAGCCGCGGGTTTCCCGGTTTGAGTGTACGACAGTAATTTGCATATTTCCACACTTAGGCTTGAAAACATGGCGTTAGAGGGTGAGAACTCGAAACATCCCCCGAATGGCCACGTGGGTGGCACCAACACCTCCCACGGGACCAACGTAACTCGTAGGAGTTGACCCCGCAGCCGCGGGTGTCCCGGTTTGAGAGTACGGCATTAATTTGCTTATTTCCACACTTAGGCTTGAAAACATGGCGTTAGAGGGTGAGAACTCGAAACAGCCCCCGAACGGCCATGAGGGTGGCACCAACACCTCCCAAGTGACCAACAAAACTCGTAGGAACTGACCCCGCAGCCGCGGGTGTCCCGGTTTGAGAGTACGGTAGTAATTTGCTTATTTCCACACTTAGGCTTGAAAACATGGCGTTAGAGGGTGAGAACTCGAAACAGCCCCCGAACGGCCATGTGGGTGGCACCAACACCTCCCACGGGACCAACGTAACTCGTAGGAACTGACCCCGTAGCCGCGGGTGTCCCGGTTTGAGAGTACGGCAGTAATTTGCTTATTTCCACACTTAGGCTTGAAAACATGGCGTTAGAGGGTGAGAACTCGAAATAGCCCCCGAACGGCCACGTGGGTGGCACCAACACCTCCCACGGGACCAACGTAACTCGTAGGAACTGACCCCACAGCCGCGGGTGTCCCGGTTTGAGAGTACGACGGTAATTTTCTTATTTCCACACTTAGGCTTAAAAACATGGCGTTAGAGGGTGAGAACTCGAAACAGCCCCCGAACGGCCACGTGGGTGGCACCAACACCTCCTACGGGACCAACGTAACTCGTAGGAACTGACCCCGCAGCCGCGGGTGTACCGGTTTGAGAGTACGGCATTAATTTGTTTATTTCCACACTTAGGCTTGAAAACATGGCGTTAGAGGGTGAGAACTCGAAACAGCACCCGAACGGCCCCATGGGTGGCACAAACACCTCCCAAGGGACCAACGTAACTCGTAGGAACTGACCCCGCAGACGTGGGTGTCCCGGTTTGAGAGTACGGCGGTAATTTGCTTATTTCGTCACTTAGGCTTGAGAACGTGGCGTTAGAGGGTGAGAACTCGAAACAGCCCCCGAACGGCCCCGTGGGTGGCACCAACACCTCCCACGGGACCAACGTAACTCGTAGGAACTGACCCCCTAGCCGCGGGTGTCCCTGTTTGAGAGTACGACCGTAATTTGCTTATTTCCACACTTAGGCTTAAAAACATGGCGTTAGAGGGTGAGAACTCGAAACAGCCCCCGAACGGCCCCGTGGGTGGCACCAACACCTACCACGGGACCAACGTAACTCGTAGGAACTGACCCCACAGCCGCGGGTGTCCCGGTTTGAAATTACGATGGTAATTTGCTTATTTCCACACTTAGGCTTGAAAACATGGCGTTAGAGGGTGAGAACTCGAAACAGCCCCCGAACGGCCCCGTGGGTGGCACCAACACCTCCCACAGGGCCAACGTAACTCGTAGGAATTGACCCCGCAGCCGCGGGTGTCCCGGTTTGAGAGTACGACGGTAATTTGCTTATTTCCACACTTAGGGTTAAAAACATGGCGTTAGAGGCTGAGAACTCGAAACAGCCCCCGAACGGCCACGTGGGTGGCACCAACACCTCCCACGGGACCAACGTAACTCGTAGGAACTGACCCCGCAGCCGCGGGTTTCCCGGTTTGAGTGTACGACAGTAATTTGCATATTTCCACACTTAGGCTTGAAAACATGGCGTTAGAGGGTGAGAACTCGAAACATCCCCCGAATGGCCACGTGGGTGGCACCAACACCTCCCACGGGACCAACGTAACTCGTAGGAGTTGACCCCGCAGCCGCGGGTGTCCCGGTTTGAGAGTACGGCTTTAATTTGCTTATTTCCACACTTAGGCTTGAAAACATGGCGTTAGAGGGTGAGAACTCGAAACAGCCCCCGAACGGCCATGAGGGTGGCAGGAACACCTCCCAAGTGACCAACATAACTCGTAGGAACTGACCCCGCAGCCGCGGGTGTCCCGGTTTGAGAGTACGGTAGTAATTTGCTTATTTCCACACTTAGGCTTGAAAACATGGCGTTAGAGGGTGAGAACTCGAAACAGCCCCCGAACGGCCACGTGGGTGGCACCAACACCTCCCACGGGACCAACGTAACTCGTAGGAACTGACCCCGTAGCCGCGGGTGTCCCGGTTTGAGAGTACGGCAGTAATTTGCTTATTTCCACACTTAGGCTTGAAAACATGGCATTAGAGGGTGAGAACTTGAAATAGCCCCCGAACGGCCACGTGGGTGGCACCAACACCTCCCACGGGACCAACGTAACTCGTAGGAACTGACCCCACAGCTGCGGGTGTCCCGGTTTGAGAGTACGACAGTAATTTCGTTATTTGCACACTTAGGCTTGAAAGCATGGCGTTAGAGGGTGAGAACTCGAAACAGCCCCCGAACGGCCACGTGGGTGGCACCAACACCTCCCACGGGACCAACGTAACTCGTAGAAACTGAACCCGCAGCCGCGGGTTTCCCGGTTTGAGTGTACGACAGTAATTTCCATATTTCCACACTTAGGCTTGAAAACATGGCGTTAGAGGGTGAGAACTCGAAACAGCCTCGAACGGCCCAGTGGGTGGCACCAACACCTCCAACGGGACCAACGTAACGCGTAGGAACTGACCCCGCAGCCGCGGGTGTCCCGGTTTGATAGTACGACGGTAATTTTCTTATATCCACACTTAGGCATAAGAACATGGCGTTAGAGGGTGAGAACTCGAAACAGCCCCCGAACGACCCCGTGGGTGGCACCAACACCTCCCACGGGACCAACGTAACTCGTAGGAACTGACCCCGCAGACGCGGGTGTCCCGGTTTGAGAGTACGAAGGTAATTTGCTTATTTCCTCACTTAGGCTTGAAAACATGGTGTTAGAGGGTGAGAACTCGAAACAGCCCCCGAAAGGCCCCGTGGGTGGCACCAGCACCTCCCACGGGACCATCGAAACTCATAGGAACTGACCCCGCAGCCGCGGGTTTCCCGGTTTGAGTGTACGAAAGTAATTTGCATATTTCCACACTTAGGCTTGAAAACATGGCGTTAGAGGGTGAGAACTCGAAACATCCCCCGAATGACCACGTGGGTGGCACCAACACCTCCCATGGGACCAACGTAACACGTAGGAACTGACCCCGCAGCCGCGGGTGTCCCGGTTTGAGAGTACGGCATTTATTTTCTTATTTCCACACTTAGGCTTGAAAACATGGCGTTAGAGGGTGAGAACTCGAAACAGCCCCCGAACGGCCACGTGGGTGGGACCAACACCTCCCACGTGACCAACGTAACTCGTAGGAACTGACCCCGCAGCCGCGGGTGTCCCAGTTTGAGAGTACGGTACTAATTTGCTTATTTCCAAACTTAGGCTTGAAAACATGGCGTTAGAGGGTGAGAACTCGAAACAGCCCCCGAACGGCCACGTGGGTGGCACCAACACCTCCCACGGGACCAACGTAACTCGTAGGAACTGACCCCACAGCTGCGGGTGTCCCGGTCTGAGAGTACGACAGTAATTTGCTTATTTCCACACTTAGGCTTGAAAACATGGCGTTAGAGGGTGAGAACTCGGAACAGCCCCCGAACGGCCCCGTGGGTGGCAGCAACACCTCCCACGGGACCAACGTAACTCGTAGGAACTGACCCCGCAGCCGCGGGTTTCGCCGTTTGAGAGTACGATGGTAATTTTCTTATTTCCACACTTAGGCTTAAAAACATGGCGTTAGAGGGTGAGAACTCGAAACAGCCCCCGAACGGCCACGTGGGTGGCACCAACACCTACCACGGGACCAACGTAACTCATAGGAACTGACCCCACAGCCGCGGGTGTCCCGGTTTGAAATTACGATGGTAATTTGCTTATTTCCACACTTAGGCTTGAAAACATGGCGTTAGAGGGTGAGAAGTCGAAACAGCCCCCGAACGGCCCCGTGGGTGGCACCAACACCTCCCACAGGACCAACGTAACTCGTAGGAACTGACCCCGCAGCCGCGGGTGTCCCGGTTTGAGAGTACGACGGTAATTTGCTTATTTCCACACTTAGGGTTAAAAACATGGCGTTAGAGGGTGAGAACTCGAAACAGCCCCCGAACGGCCACGTGGGTGGCACCAACACCTCCCACGGGACCAACGTAACTCGTAGGAACTGACCCCTCAGCCGCGGGTTTCCCGGTTTGAGTGTACGACAGTAATTTGCATATTTCCACACTTAGGCTTGAAAACATGGCGTTAGAGGGTGAGAACTCGAAACATCCCCCGAATGGCCACGTGGGTGGCACCAACACCTCCCACGGGACCAACGTAACTCGTAGGAGTTGACCCCGCAGCCGCGGGTGTCCCGGTTTGAGAGTACGGCATTAATTTGCTTATTTCCACACTTAGGCTTGAAAACATGGCGTTAGAGGGTGAGAACTCGAAACAGCCCCCGAACGGCCATGAGGATGGCACCAACACCTCCCAAGTGACCAAAAAAACTCGTAGGAACTGACCCCGCAGCCGCGGGTGTCCCGGTTTGAGAGTACGGTAGTAATTTGCTTATTTCCACACTTAGGCTTGAAAACATGGCGTTAGAGGGTGAGAACTCGAAACAGCCCCCGAACGGCCACGTGGGTGGCACCAACACCTCCCACGGGACCAACGTAACTCGTAGGAACTGACCCCGTAGCCGCGGGTGTCCCTGTTTGAGAGTACGACAGTAATTTGCTTATTTCCACACTTAGGCTTGAAAACATGGCGTTAGAGGGTGAGAACTCGAAATAGCCCCCCGAACGGCCACGTGGGTGGCACCAACACCTCCCACGGGACCAACGTAACTCGTAGGAACTGACCCCACAGCCGCGGGTGTCCCGGTTTGAGAGTACGACGGTAATTTTCTTATTTCCACACTTAGGCTTAAAAACATGGCGTTAGAGGGTGAGAACTCGAAACATCCCCCGAACGGCCACGTGGGTGGCACCAACACCTCCTACGGGACCAACGTAACTCGTAGGAACTGACCCCGCAGCCGCGGGTGTACCGGTTTGAGAGTACGGCATTAATTTGTTTATTTCCACACTTAGGCTTGAAAACATGGCGTTAGAGGGTGAGAACTCGAAACAGCACCCGAACGGCCCCATGGGTGGCACAAACACCTCCCAAGGGACCAACGTAACTCGTAGGAACTGACCCCGCAGACGTGGGTGTCCCGGTTTGAGAGTACGGCGGTAATTTGCTTATTTCGTCACTTAGGCTTGAGAACGTGGCGTTAGAGGGTGAGAACTCGAAACAGCCCCCGAACGGCCCCGTGGGTGGCACCAACACCTCCCACGGGACCAACGTAACTCGTAGGAACTGACCCCCTAGCCGCGGGTGTCCCTGTTTGAGAGTACGACCGTAATTTGCTTATTTCCACACTTAGGCTTAAAAACATGGCGTTAGAGGGTGAGAACTCGAAACAGCCCCCGAACGGCCCCGTGGGTGGCACCAACACCTACCACGGGACCAACGTAACTCGTAGGAACTGACCCCACAGCCGCGGGTGTCCCGGTTTGAAATTACGATGGTAATTTGCTTATTTCCACACTTAGGCTTGAAAACATGGCGTTAGAGGGTGAGAACTCGAAACAGCCCCCGAACGGCCCCGTGGGTGGCACCAACACCTCCCACAGGGCCAACGTAACTCGTAGGAATTGACCCCGCAGCCGCGGGTGTCCCGGTTTGAGAGTACGACGGTAATTTGCTTATTTCCACACTTAGGGTTAAAAACATGGCGTTAGAGGCTGAGAACTCGAAACAGCCCCCGAACGGCCACGTGGGTGGCACCAACACCTCCCACGGGACCAACGTAACTCGTAGGAACTGACCCCGCAGCCGCGGGTTTCCCGGTTTGAGTGTACGACAGTAATTTGCATATTTCCACACTTAGGCTTGAAAACATGGCGTTAGAGGGTGAGAACTCGAAACATCCCCCGAATGGCCACGTGGGTGGCACCAACACCTCCCACGGGACCAACGTAACTCGTAGGAGTTGACCCCGCAGCCGCGGGTGTCCCGGTTTGAGAGTACGGCTTTAATTTGCTTATTTCCACACTTAGGCTTGAAAACATGGCGTTAGAGGGTGAGAACTCGAAACAGCCCCCGAACGGCCATGAGGGTGGCAGGAACACCTCCCAAGTGACCAACATAACTCGTAGGAACTGACCCCGCAGCCGCGGGTGTCCCGGTTTGAGAGTACGGTAGTAATTTGCTTATTTCCACACTTAGGCTTGAAAACATGGCGTTAGAGGGTGAGAACTCGAAACAGCCCCCGAACGGCCACGTGGGTGGCACCAACACCTCCCACGGGACCAACGTAACTCGTAGGAACTGACCCCGTAGCCGCGGGTGTCCCGGTTTGAGAGTACGGCAGTAATTTGCTTATTTCCACACTTAGGCTTGAAAACATGGCATTAGAGGGTGAGAACTTGAAATAGCCCCCGAACGGCCACGTGGGTGGCACCAACACCTCCCACGGGACCAACGTAACTCGTAGGAACTGACCCCACAGCTGCGGGTGTCCCGGTTTGAGAGTACGACAGTAATTTCGTTATTTGCACACTTAGGCTTGAAAGCATGGCGTTAGAGGGTGAGAACTCGAAACAGCCCCCGAACGGCCACGTGGGTGGCACCAACACCTCCCACGGGACCAACGTAACTCGTAGAAACTGAACCCGCAGCCGCGGGTTTCCCGGTTTGAGTGTACGACAGTAATTTCCATATTTCCACACTTAGGCTTGAAAACATGGCGTTAGAGGGTGAGAACTCGAAACAGCCTCGAACGGCCCAGTGGGTGGCACCAACACCTCCAACGGGACCAACGTAACGCGTAGGAACTGACCCCGCAGCCGCGGGTGTCCCGGTTTGATAGTACGACGGTAATTTTCTTATATCCACACTTAGGCATAAGAACATGGCGTTAGAGGGTGAGAACTCGAAACAGCCCCCGAACGACCCCGTGGGTGGCACCAACACCTCCCACGGGACCAACGTAACTCGTAGGAACTGACCCCGCAGACGCGGGTGTCCCGGTTTGAGAGTACGAAGGTAATTTGCTTATTTCCTCACTTAGGCTTGAAAACATGGTGTTAGAGGGTGAGAACTCGAAACAGCCCCCGAAAGGCCCCGTGGGTGGCACCAGCACCTCCCACGGGACCATCGAAACTCATAGGAACTGACCCCGCAGCCGCGGGTTTCCCGGTTTGAGTGTACGAAAGTAATTTGCATATTTCCACACTTAGGCTTGAAAACATGGCGTTAGAGGGTGAGAACACGAAACATCCCCCGAATGACCACGTGGGTGGCACCAACACCTCCCATGGGACCAACGTAACACGTAGGAACTGACCCCGCAGCCGCGGGTGTCCCGGTTTGAGAGTACGGCATTTATTTTCTTATTTCCACACTTAGGCTTGAAAACATGGCGTTAGAGGGTGAGAACTCGAAACAGCCCCCGAACGGCCACGTGGGTGGGACCAACACCTCCCACGTGACCAACGTAACTCGTAGGAACTGACCCCGCAGCCGCGGGTGTCCCAGTTTGAGAGTACGGTAGTAATTTGCTTATTTCCAAACTTAGCCTTGAAAACATGGCGTTAGAGGGTGAGAACTCGAAACAGCCCCCGAACGGCCACGTGGGTGGCACCAACACCTCCCACGGGACCAACGTAACTCGTAGGAACTGACCCCACAGCTGCGGGTGTCCCGGTCTGAGAGTACGACAGTAATTTGCTTATTTCCACACTTAGGCTTGAAAACATGGCGTTAGAGGGTGAGAACTCGAAACAGCCCCCGAACGGCCCCGTGGGTGGCAGCAACACCTCCCACGGGACCAACGTAACTCGTAGGAACTGACCCCGCAGCCGCGGGTTTCGCCGTTTGAGAGTACGATGGTAATTTTCTTATTTCCACACTTAGGCTTAAAAACATGGCGTTAGAGGGTGAGAACTCGAAACAGCCCCCGAACGGCCACGTGGGTGGCACCAACACCTACCACGGGACCAACGTAACTCATAGGAACTGACCCCACAGCCGCGGGTGTCCCGGTTTGAAATTACGATGGTAATTTGCTTATTTCCACACTTAGGCTTGAAAACATGGCGTTAGAGGGTGAGAAGTCGAAACAGCCCCCGAACGGCCCCGTGGGTGGCACCAACACCTCCCACAGGACCAACGTAACTCGTAGGAACTGACCCCGCAGCCGCGGGTGTCCCGGTTTGAGAGTACGACGGTAATTTGCTTATTTCCACACTTAGGGTTAAAAACATGGCGTTAGAGGGTGAGAACTCGAAACAGCCCCCGAACGGCCACGTGGGTGGCACCAACACCTCCCACGGGACCAACGTAACTCGTAGGAACTGACCCCTCAGCCGCGGGTTTCCCGGTTTGAGTGTACGACAGTAATTTGCATATTTCCACACTTAGGCTTGAAAACATGGCGTTAGAGGGTGAGAACTCGAAACATCCCCCGAATGGCCACGTGGGTGGCACCAACACCTCCCACGGGACCAACGTAACTCGTAGGAGTTGACCCCGCAGCCGCGGGTGTCCCGATTTGAGAGTACGGCATTAATTTGCTTATTTCCACACTTAGGCTTGAAAACATGGCGTTAGAGGGTGAGAACTCGAAACAGCCCCCGAACGGCCATGAGGATGGCACCAACACCTCCCAAGTGACCAAAAAAACTCGTAGGAACTGACCCCGCAGCCGCGGGTGTCCCGGTTTGAGAGTACGGTAGTAATTTGCTTATTTCCACACTTAGGCTTGAAAACATGGCGTTAGAGGGTGAGAACTCGAAACAGCCCCCGAACGGCCACGTGGGTGGCACCAACACCTCCCACGGGACCAACGTAACTCGTAGGAACTGACCCCGTAGCCGCGGGTGTCCCTGTTTGAGAGTACGACAGTAATTTGCTTATTTCCACACTTAGGCTTGAAAACATGGCGTTAGAGGGTGAGAACTCGAAATAGCCCCCGAACGGCCACGTGGGTGGCACCAACACCTCCCACGGGACCAACGTAACTCGTAGGAACTGACCCCACAGCCGCGGGTGTCCCGGTTTGAGAGTACGACAGTAATTTGCTTATTTCCACACTTAGGCTTGAAAACATGGCGTTAGAGGGTGAGAACTCGAAACAGCACCCGAACGGCCCCGTGGGTGGCACCAACACCTCCAACGGGACCAACGTAACTTGTAGGAACTGACCCCGCAGCCGCGGGTGTCCCGATTTGAGAGTACGACGGTAATTTGCTTATTTCCACACTTAGGCTTAAAAACATGGCGTTAGAGGGTGAGAACTCGAAACAGCCCCGAACGGCCACGTGGGTGGCACCAACACCTCCCACGGGACCAACGTAACTCGTAGGAACTAACCCCGCAGACGCGGGGGTCCCGGTTTGAGAGTACGGCGGTAATTTGTTTATTTCCACACTTAGGCTTGAAAACGTGGCGTTAGAGGGTGAGAACTCGAAACAGCCCCCGAACGGCCCCGTGGGTGGCACCAATACCTCCCACGGGACCAACGTAACTCGTAGGAACTGACCCCCCAGACGTGGGTGTCCCGGTTTGATAGTACTGTGGTAATTTGCTTATTTCCACACTTAGGCTTAAAAACATGGCGTTAGAGGGTGAGAACTCGAAACAGCCCCCGAACGGCCCTGTGGGCGGCACCAACACCTCCCACGGCACCAACGTAACTCGTAGGAACTGACCCCCCAGCCGCGGGTGTCCCGGTTTGAGAGTACGACCGTAATTTGCTTATTTCCACACTTAGGCTTGAAAACATGACGTTAGAGGGTGAGAACTCGAAACAGCCCCCGAACGGCCCCGTGGGTGGCACCAACACCTCCCACAGGAGCAACGTAAATCGTAGGAACTGACCCCGCAGCCGCGGGTGTCCCGGCTTGAGAGTATGACGGTAATTTGCTTATTTCCACACTTAGGGTTAAAAACATGGCGTTAGAGGGTGAGAACTCGAAACAGCCCCCGAACGGCCCCGTGGGTGGCACCAACACCTCCAACGGGACCAACTTAGCTCGTAGGAAATGACCCCGCAGCCGCGGGTGTCCCGGTTTGATAGTACGACGGTAATTTGCTTATTTCCACACTTAGGCATAAAAACATGGCGTTAGAGGGTGAGAACTCGAAACAACCCCCGAACGACCCCGTGGGTGGCACCAACACCTCCCACGTGACCAACGTAACTCGTAGGAACTGACCCCGCAGCCGCGGGTATCCTGGTTTGAGAGTACGGCGGTAATTTTCTTATTTCCACACTTAGGCTTGAAAACATGGCGTTAGAGGGTGAGAACTCGAAACAGCTCCCGAACGGCCCCGTGGGTGGCACCAACACCTCCCACGGGACCAGCGTAACTCGTAGGAACTGACCCCGTAGCCGCGGGTGTCCCGGTATGAGAGTATGACGGTTATTTGCTTATTTCCACACTTAGTCTTAAAAACATGGCGTTAGAGGGTGAGAACTCGAAACAGCCTCTGAACGGCCCCGTGGGTGACACCAACACCTCCTACGGGATCAACGTAACTTGTAGGAACTGACCCCGCAGCCGCGGGTGTCCCGGTTTGAGAGTACGGCGGTAATTTTCTTATTTCCACACTTAGGCTTGAAAACATGGCGTTAGTGGGTGAGAACTCTAAACAGCCCCCGAACGGCACCGTGGGTGGCACCAACACCTCCCACGGGACCAACGTAACTCGTAGGAGTTGACCCCGCAGCCGCGGGTGTCCCGGTTTGAGAGTACGACATTAATTTGCTTATTTCCACACTTAGGCTTGAAAACATGGCGTTAGAGGGTGAGAACTCGAAACAGCCCCCGAAGGGCCCCGTGGGGGGCACCAACACCTCCCACGGGACCAACGTAACTCGTAGGAACTGACCCCACAGACGCGGGCGTCCCTGTTTGAGAGTACGGCGGTAATTTGCTTATTTCCTCACTTAGGCTTGAAAACATGGCGTTGGAGGTTGAGAACTCGAAATTGCCCCCGAACGGCCCCGTGGGTGGCACCAACACCTCCCACGGGACCAACGTAACTCGTAGGAACTGACCCCACAGACGCAGGTGTCCCGGTTTGAGAGTACGGCGGTAATTTGCTTATTTCCTCACTTAGGCTTGAAAACATGGCGTTGGAGGTTGAGAACTCGAAACAGCCCCCGAACGGCCCCGTGGGTGGCACCAACACCTCCCACGGGACCAACGTAACTCGTAGGAACTGACCCCACAGACGCAGGTGTCCCGGTTTGAGAGTACGGCGGTAATTTGCTTATTTCCTCACTTAGGCTTGAAAACATGGCGTTGGAGGTTGAGAACTCGAAACAGCCCCCGAACGGCCCCGTGGGTGGCACCAACACCTCCCACGGGACCAACGTAACTCGTAAGAACTGACCCCGCAGCCGCGGGTGTCCCGGTTTGAGTGTACGACAGTAATTTGCTTATTTCCACACTTAGGCTTTAAAACATGGCGTTAGAGGGTGAGAACTCGAAACAACCCCTGAACGGCCCCGTGGGTGGCACCAACACCTCCCACGGGACCAACGTAACTCGTAAGAACTGACCCCGCAGCCGCGGGTGTCCCGGTTTGAGTGTACGACAGTAATTTGCTTATTTCCACACTTAGGCTTTAAAACATGGCGTTAGAGGGTGAGAACTCGAAACAGCCCCTGAACGGCCACGTGGGTGGCACCAACACCTCCCACGGGACCAACGTAACTCGTAGGAACTGACCCCGCAGCCGCGGGTGTCCTGGTTTGAGAGTACAACAGTAATTTGCATATTTCCACACTTAGGCAAGAAAACATGGCGTAATGGGTGAGAACTCGAAACAGCCCCCGAACGGCCACGTGGGTGGCACCAACACCTCCCACAGGACCAACGTAACTCGTAGGAACTGACCCCGCAGACGCGGGTGTCCCGGTTTGAGAGTACAGCGGTAATTTGCTTATTTCCTCACTTAGACTTGAAAACATGGCGTTAGAGGGTGAGAACTCGAAACAGCCCCCGAACGGCCCCGTGGGTGGCACCAACACCTCCCACGGGACCAACGTAACTCGTAGAAACTGACCCCGCAGCCGCGGGTTTCCCGGTTTGAGTGTACGACAGTAATTTGCATATTTCCACACTTAGGCTTGAAAATATGGCGTTACACGGTGAGAACTCGAAACAGCCCCCGAATGGCCCCGTGGGTGGCACCAACACCTCCCACGGGACCAACGTAACTCGTAGGAACTAACCCCGCAGCCGCGGGTGTCCCGGTTTGAGAGTACGGCGGTAATTTGCTTATTTCAACACTTAGGCTTAAAAACATGGCGTTAGAGGGTGAGAACTCGAAATAGCCCACGAACGGCCCCATGGGTGGCACCAACACCTCCAACGGGACCAACGTAACTCGTAGGAACTGACCCAGCAGCCGCGGGTGTCCCAATTTGAGAGTACGACGGTAATTTCCTTATTTCCACACTTAGACTTAAAAACATGGCGTTAGTGGGTGAGAACTCGAAACAGCCCCCGAACGGCCACGTGGGTGGCACCAACACCCCCCACGGGATCAACGTAACTCGTAGGAACTGACCCCGTAGCCGCGGGGGTCCCGGTTTGAGAGTACGGCAGTAATTTGCTTATTTCCACACTTAGGCTTGAAAACATGGCGTTAGAGAGTGAGAACTCGTAACAGCCCCCGAACGGCCCCGTGGGTGGCACCAACACCTCCCACGGGACCAACGTAACATGTAGGAACTGACCCCGCAGCCGCGGGTGTCCCGGTTTAAGAGTACGGCAGTAATTTGCTTATTTCCACACTTAGGCTTGAAAACATGGCGTTAGAGGGTGAGAACTCGAAACAGCCCCCGAACGGCCACGTGGGTGGCACCAACACCTCCCACGGGACCAACGTAACTCATAGGAACTGACCCCGCCACCGCGGGTGTCCCGGTTTGAGAGTACGGCAGTAATTTGCTTATTTCCACACTTAGGCTTGAAAACGTGGCGTTAGAGGGTGAGAACTCGAAACAACCCCCGAACGGCCACGTGGGTGGCACCAACACCTCCCACAGGACCAACGTAACTCGTAGGAACTGACCCCGCAGACGCGGGTGTCCCGGTTTGAGAGTACAGCGGTAATTTGCTTATTTCCTCACTTAGACTTGAAAACATGGTGTTAGAGGGTGAGAACTCGAAACAGCCCCCGAACGGCCCCGTGGGTGGCACCAACACCTCCCACGGGACCAACGTAACTCGTAGAAACTGACCCCGCAGCCGCGAGTTTCCCGGTTTGAGTGTACGACAGTAATTTGCATATTTCCACACTTAGGCTTGAAAATATGGCGTTACACGGTGAGAACTCGAAACAGCCCCCGAATGGCCCCGTGGGTGGCACCAACACCTCCCACGGGACCAACGTAACTCGTAGGAACTAACCCCGCAGCCGCGGGTGTCCCGGTTTGAGAGTACGGCGGTAATTTGCTTATTTCCACACTTAGGCTTAAAAACATGGCGTTAGAGGGTGAGAACTCGAAACAGCCCCCGAACGGCCCCGTGGGTGGCACCAACACCTCCAACGGGACCAACGTAACTCGTAGGAACTGACCCAGCAGCCGCGGGTGTCCCAATTTGAGAGTACGACGGTAATTTCCTTATTTCCACACTTAGACTTAAAAACATGGCGTTAGTGGGTGAGAACTCGAAACAGCCCCCGAACGGCCACGTGGGTGGCACCAACACCCCCCACGGGATCAACGTAACTCGTAGGAACTGACCCCGTAGCCGCGGGGGTCCCGGTTTGAGAGTACGGCAGTAATTTGCTTATTTCCACACTTAGGCTTGAAAACATGGCGTTAGAGGGTGAGAACTCGAAACAGCCCCCGAACGGCCACGTGGGGGGCACCAACACCTCCCACGGGACCAACGTAACTCGTAGAAACTGACCCCGCAGCCGCGGGTGTGCGGTTTGAGAGTACGTCGATAATTTGCTTATTTCCACACTTAGGCTTAAAAACATGGCGTTAGAGGGTGAGAACTCGAAACAGCCCCCGAACGGCCCCGTGGGTGCCACCAACACCTCCCGCGGGACCAACGTAACTCGTAGGAACTGACCCCGCAGCTGGGGGTTTCCCGGTTTGAGTGTACTACAGTAATTTGCATATTTCCACACTTAGGCTTGAAAACATGGCGTTAGAGGGTGAGAACTCGAAACAGCCCCCGAACGGCCCCGTGGGTGGCACCAACACCTCCCACGGGACCAACGTAACACATAGGAACTGACCCCGCAGCCGCGGGTGTCTCGGTTTGAGAGTACAACAGTAATTTGCTTATTTCCACACTTAGGCTTGAAAACATGGCGTTAGAGGGTGAGAACTCGAAACTGCCCCCGAACGGCCACGTGGGTGGCACCAACACCTCCCACGGGACCAACGTAACTCGTAGGAACTGACCCCGCAGCCGCGGGTGTCCCGGTTTGAGAGTACGGCAGTAATTTGCGTATTTCCACACTTAGGCTTGAAAACGTGGCGTTAGAGGGTGAGAACTCGAAACTGCCCCAGAACGGCCACGTGGGTAGCACCAACACCTCCCACGGGACCAACGTAACTCGTAGGAACTGACCCCGCAGCCGCGGGTGTCCCTGTTTGAGAGTGCGACGGTAATTTGCTTATTTCCACACTTAGGCTTAAAAACAAGGCGTTAGAGGGTGAGAACTCGAAACAGCCCCCGAACGGCCCCGTGGGTGGCACCAACACCTCCCACGGGACCAACGTAACTCGTAGGAACTGACCCCGCAGCCGCGGGTGTCCCGGTTTGAGAGTTCGGCGGTAATTTGCTTATTTCCACACTTAGGCTTGAAAACATGGCGTTAGAGGGTGAGAACTCGAAACAGCCTCCGAACGGCCCCGTGGGTGGCACAAACACCTCCCACGAGACCAACGTAACTCGTAGGAACTGACCCCGCAGCCGCGGGTGTCCCGGTTTGAGAGTACGACGGTAATTTGCTTATTTCCCCACTTAGGCTTAAAAACATGGCGTTAGAGGGTGAGAACTCGAAACAGCCCCCGAACGGCCCCGTGGGTGGCACCAACACCTCCCACGGGATCAACGTAACTCGTAGGAACTGACCCCGCAGCCGCGGGTGTCCCGGTTTGAGAGTTCGGCGGTAATTTGCTTATTTCAACACTTAGGCTTGAAAACATGGCGTTAGAGGGTGAGAACTCGAAACAGCCCCCGAACGGCCCCGTGGGTGGCACCAACACCTCCCACGGGACCAACGTAACTCGTAGGAACTGACCCCGCAGACGCGGGTGTCCCGGTTTGAGAGTACGGCAGTAATTTGCGTATTTCCTCACTTAGGCTTGAAAACATGGCGTTACAGGGTGAGAACTCGAAACAACCCCCGAACGGCACTGTGGGTGGCACCAACACCTCCCACGGGACAAACGTAACTCGTAGGAACTGACCCCGCAGCCGCGGGTTTCCCGATTTGAGTGTATGACAGTAATTTGCATATTTCCACACTTAGGCTTGAAAACATGGCGTTAGAGGGTGAGAACTCGAAACAGCCCTCGAACGGCCCCGTGGGTAGCACCAACACCTCCCACGGGACCAACGTAACTCGTAGGAACTGACCCCGCAGCCGCGGGTGTCCCAGTTTGAGAGTACGGCGGTAATTTGCTTATTTCCACACTTAGGCTTAAAAACATGGCGTTAGAGGGTGAGAACTCGAAACAGCCCCCGAACGGTCCCGTGGGTGGCACCAACACCTCCAACGGGACCAACGTAACTTGTAGGAACTGACCCCGCAGCCGCGGGTGTCCCGATTTGAGAGTACGACGGCAATTTGCTTATTTCCATACTTAGGCTTAAAAACATGGCGTTAGAGGCTGAGAACTCGAAACAGCCTCCGAACGGCCCCGTGGGTGGCACCAACACCTCCCACGGGACCAACGTAACTCGTAGGAACTGACCCCGCAGCCGCGGGTTTCCCGGTTTGAGAGTACGGCAGTAATTTGCTTATTTCCACACTTAGACTTGAAAACATGGCGTTAGAGGGTGAGAACTCGAAACAGCCCTCGAACGGCCCCGTGGGTGGCACCAACACCTCCCACGGGACCAACGTAACTCGTAGGAACTAACCCCGCAGCCGCGGGTTTCCCGGTTTGAGAGTACGGCAGTAATTTGCTTATTTCCACACTTAGGCTTGAAAACATGGCGTTAGAGGGTGAGAACTCGAAACAGCCCCCGAACGGCCCCGTGGGTGGCACCAACACCTCCCACGGGACCAACGTAACTCGTAGGAACTGACCCCGCAGCCGCGGGTGTCCCGGTTTGAGAGTACGACAGTAATTTGCTTATTTCCACACTTAGGCTTGGAAACATGGCGTTAGAGGGTGAGAACTCGAAACATCCCCCGAACGGCCCCGTGGGTGGCACCAACACCTCCCACGGTAATTTGCTTATTTCCGCACTTAATTTTTATATTTCTACTTGCTTACTAGTAATTTTAACTCATATATGCAATTTTTCAGCTTGATTAAGTTTTTTGTAAAACTACTTGGTTACTAATACTTTTGTTTTTTTTATCCTATCATTTGTAGGATTTTTGCATGTGGATCAAATGAAGGAGGCAATGGTTTACAACATGATGATTATTTATATGTTGTGGACATTCAGGATAATGTTTTTTATGTGTTATAGCCGTGCAGGCTTTTATAGTTTAGTTTTATGGCCGTGCAGACTTTTATATTTTGATTGTTGAATTTTATAGCCGTGCGGGATTTATAATAAGCATGTTTTTCATTTACAGGTTTTGGAATGTCAGGAAAATAGGGGAAACTCTGCCCAATTTTTTTTTGGTCTGTGAATTATTAGGACGTGTAATATTTTTAAGTTTGTATATATATTTGTTTATTAACAACATTCTCAATTCGCAATTTGTGATTTTTTTTATTGTTTTGCCTATAATAAATATTTGTAACACCTCGTAGCAACCGATGATGTACTCACAGGAACCCCAATTTTAGGATTGGACAAAAAAAATACATTTTTTTTTTAAATTACAGATAAATATGGTCATGGACTTTGTCCATGACCATTTTTATTTTTTTTTGTCGCGCTTAAAAATGGTCGCGGCCAAAGTCAGCGACCATTTTTTATTTTTATTTTTTGTCACGGTAATGGGTCGCGGACTAGGGCCGCGACCAATTTTTTTTTAATTTTTTTTGTCACACACATGGGTCGCGGCCAAAGTCCGCGACTAATTTGTCACGGTCGTGGGTCATGGACAAGGGCCGCGGCCAATTTTTTTAATTTTTTTTTGTCACCCACATGGTTCGCGGACTTTGGCCGCGACCAATTTGTCACGGTTGTGGGTCATGGACAAGGGCCGTGACCAATTTTTTTAATTTTTTTTTGTCACGCACATGGGTCGCGGACTTTGGCCGCGACCAATTTGTCACGGTTATGGGTCACGGATTAGAGCCGCGACCCGTCACGGCATGGGTCACGGCCTAAGTCCGCGACCGTCTGCCGTGACCCCTCTCGACCTTGACCATTTTTTGGTCACGGACTTGGGCCGCGACCCACGAAAATGGTCACGCCCGAAATGGTCACGGCCCAAGTCCGCGACCCACAGCTTTGGTCAGGGATTTTGGCCGTGACCAATCGCCAGTTTTGGTGTAGTGATGCCTCACCCTGAGGGAGGATCGTCCGCTCATTTGTACTACATAGAGGAGGAGACCTCTAAGGAAGTGGTGATACCACTCAATTCTATACCCGTTGTTAGTGAGTTCGCTGATGTATTTCAGGATATACCTGGACTACCTTCGAGTAGAGAGATAGATTTTTTGATCGATTTGATGTCGGGCACTCGGCCTATTGCCCGCGCACCTTACCGTATGGATCCAGCAGAGATGAGAGAGATACGAGATCAGATAGAAACATTTGTTGGGTCAGGGGTTTATCCGGAGGAGTACTTCACCATGGGGTGCCCCTGTGTTGTTCGTAAAGAAGAGGGATGGATCGTTGAGGTTATGTGTAGATTACCGAGAGGTGAATAAATTCACGATATGGAATAAGTATCAGTTGCCTAGAATCGATGACTTATTTGACCAATTGAGGGGAGCTTCCTTCTTCTCAAAGATTAATTTACGATCGAGATACCGTCAGTTGCGTATCAGGGAACTAAACGTCTTGAAGACTGCTTTCTTAATGAGATGTGGTTCCTATGAGTTTCGGGTTATGCCTTTTGGCTTGACTAACGCTCCAGCCATGTTTATGGACTTGATGAATAGGGTGTTCAGAGAATTCCTAGACCAGTTCGTCATTGTCTTCATTGATGACATTTTGGTTTACTCCCAGACAGAAGAGGAGCACGCTGAGCATTTGAGGCAGTTTTTACAGACGCTACGTTAGAACGAGCTTTATGCAAAGTATGAGAAGTGTGGGTTTTGGCTGAAGGAGGTTCAGTTTTTGGGGCATATCATTTCAGATCTGGGGATATCTGTTGATCTGGGGAGGGTATCCGCGATGAGGGAGTGGGGACAGCCCACGACACCGACTGAAATCCATAGTTTCTTGGGCCTAGCAGGATACTACAGGAGGTTTATTCGGGGTTTCTCGAAGATAGCGGGTCCTTAGACACATTTGACTCGTAAGGGTGTGCCATTCCTGTGGATCAATGCCTGTCAGTTGGCATTCGATGAGTTAAAGGGCAAGTTGACCTCAGCACCTGTGTTAGCATTGCCGAGACCGGGAGTTGAGTATCTAGTCTACACCGATGCATCCTTACAAGGACTTGGAGGTGTATTGCAGTAGGAGAGTCAGGCCATAGCATATGCTTCCCGTAAGCTTAAGCCTCAAGAGAAGAATTACCCCACCCATGACTTGGCGTTAGAGCCAGTTGTATTTTCCTTTAGGATTTAGAGACATTACCTCATGGGGGAGGAGTTTCGGTTGTTCACGAATCACAAGTCTCTACAGTACCTCTTCATGCAGAAGGAGTTGAATATGCGTCAAAGACGGTGGCTTCAGTTTATGAAGGATTATTTGTTTGATATCCAATATCACCCGGGGAAGGCTAACGTGGTAGTAGACGCGCTGAGCCGTAGGCCAGTAAATGAGGTGGCCGAGGTGTGGAAAGCTAAGTGGAAGGAGTTGGGACACCAGGATGTAGTGGCCCGATCGTTCTTGTCTGTGATGACGATTACACCTCGGATTGTTACGAGAGTGGTAAAGGCCCAGGAAAATGACTCATTCTGTCAGGAGCAGATAGATCGATTACTAGAAGAGGGAGCCGAGTCCTATACCGTTAGCTCAGATGGGGGATTACGCTTCAATGGGAGACTGGTCGTTTCGAAAGGGGAAGACTTGCGACACGAGGTGATGATAGAGTCGCACGGCTCACGGTTCACGGTACACCCTGGTGGGGATAAGATGTACCAATACATGAGACGTCAGTATTGGTGGAGCGGGATGAAGAGAGATATTTCCGTGTTTGTTTTTAAATGCACCACTTGTCTGCTGGTAAAGGTGGATCATCAGAGAACGGTAGGACTTCTACAACCATTAGAGGTTTCGATGTGGATATGGGAGAGCATATCCATGGACATTATCACGGGGTTACCTACGTCACAGAGGGGTCATGACTCCATTTGGGTAATTGTGGACCGGTTGGCCAAAGTTTCCCATTTTCTACCCATGAGGACAGACTACACTACGGGACAATATGCCCATATTTTCATTGCGGAAATAGTGAGACTTCATGGTGTGACTCTAAATATCGTGTCTGACCGAGACAAGATATTTATTTCACGGTTTTGGGAGAGTTTCCAGGAGGCTATGGGCCCTGAATTGCGGTTGAGTACAACTTATCACCCACGGACCGATGGGCAGACCGAGCGAACAAATCAGATGTTGGAGGACATGTTGCGTAGGTGCATCCTAGATTTTGGGGGTGGATGTGAGCAGTACCTTCCACTGGTGAAGTTTGCTTATAATAACTCCTATCAGTTCACCATTGGTATGGCTCCATTTGAGGCGCTAGATGGTAGACCTTATCGTTCCCCAGCATGTTGGTTAGAAGTGGGGGACAATAAACTCCTTGGGCCGAAAGTGATTCGGGATACTTCGACAAGGATAGAGATGATACGGAGTCGCATTCGGGTAGCTCAGGACCGACAGAAGAGCTATGCCGATGCCAAGAGGTTCTTCAGAGAATTCAAAGTGGGGGACCAGGTTTTACTCAGAGTATCTCCGATGAAGGGGATCATGCATTTTGGGAAGAAGGGGAAACTGGCACCGAGATATGTGGGGCCATTTCCTATCATCGAGTGGATTGGGCCAGTTGCGTATAGACTTGGGTTACCGGAACACTTGCATCGGATTCATGATGTGTTCCATATTTCCTCGCTAAGGAAATATCTTAGGGATCATTTGACCCATACTCACATTTCTTTGAAGGACATCGACCTCCAGCCCGATAGTTCCTATGAGGAGGGGTCGATTGCTATTCTGGACCACAGTGAGCGGAAACTGAGGTCGAATAGTACGTGTTCAGTGGTGGCATCATAATGCCGAGGAGTCCACATGGGAGTGTGAGGAGGAGATGCACGAACGTTATCCATAGTTATTTTTACCAGGGACTCTTTAGTTCCAAATTTCGGGACGAAATTTTGTTATTAGGGGGGAGTATGTAATACCCCATATATTTATTTATTTTTTATTATGGGATTAATTAAATTAAATGAGAATTAGATGGAAATTAATTAGGATATAAATACTAGCGTGATGTGAGTTGGTATTTGATTATGATGCGTACATATGGTAATATATGAATATTGAAAATATTTAAATTATCACGAGATAGCAATACGACAATTTAGGAAATTTAGTTGGGACGTGCGTGTCAGTCGCATAAGAAATGTATTTATTTGAATTAAAAAGTAAATTTTATTTTTATCAACCGAATGGTCATTTTGAGTGCGACAACGTGTCTGGAAGGGTCGAAATAGTCAGAAAACACTAGCCGGGGGTTTAGTTTGGGTTTGGGGGCATTTTTGGGCCATACTGACAACCTAGCGGGGCATTTTGGTAATTTTAAAAATATGGGAATTAAAACCTACGAATTTTAGGAGTTAATTATATATTATTTAGGAACCCACTAAGCCCATTATCAGCATTAAGTGAGTTAGAGGGCTACGGAAGTTATAGGAGAGTTTGAAGAGTTCCAAAAAAGAAACCTCCAACCACCATCTTCAACCTTGGGAGAAAATTTGTAGAGAAAGGAGAGAAGCAACATTCATTCACCAACATTAATTCTGAAGAACAATCTAAGGCAAGTGATTTGATATTTTTAATGCCTTGAATATTTCTTCCATGTTTAGTGTAGGAATTTTTCTTATCTTGAAAGTTTTGAAGAAAGCCAATGAAATTGTTGAAGAAACTTTGAATTTGGGTTAGGATTTGCATGTAGAATGATAATGGGCAGATTTAATATTCGAAGAGTTGTATATGATGATTTAAAAACGGATTTTTGATGAGTAATTGGGCATAATAAAAATTATGGGTTCATGTTCATAGGGTTTGGGGAATATTTGGAGATTTACATTAATTCCATGATGATTTGTAAGATTTGACCCCTAAAATATGTTAAGAGATGATCTAGGGTGATTAGAAATGGTTTATATACGTTAAAGCATAAATTGGATGGACTGAGGGTGGATTTAGAGAAGAGAAGAATTGAGAAAAATGGACTTGGGAATTTCTGGGCTGAAACTACCATCTCGTTAGAAGACCTGTCCAGGTCGTTCGAACAACCTCGTTCGAACGAACTTCTTACAAGATGATAGTATCTCTTCTAACGAGTTGGTAGTTCATTCAAATCCATTTTGTTTGAACGACACTCGTTCGAACGGCCTCGTTCTAACGAGATTTCTAACGAGTTGACATAATGGCCTTTTTGGCCTAAATTTATTTCTAGTATCCCGTAGACTTATTTAAATGTTGAGGTAACCTTCCCTTATTAACTAATGGGTATAGTTGGGAGATTGGGGTACATTGAAGAGTAAAACTTAGAATCTTTTAGTAAACCGGATGACATTTGTGGATTGGGAAGTGTATAACTAATCATGACGTAAGAAGAGTTAATAACTTAAATACATTTAAACCGGGGACTTGTGAGTTGTATAATACTAAATGTTGGTACAAAAATGAGAAGTACACCACTAATAAAATATTGTGATATCTAAGATGTGCGAATGCTTAGTATATGTAGTTATATGTGTATAATATACCTACCGTACTTGTTATCATGGGAGGCCGGCGTTCGATCAGGGCCATCTAATCTTTGTGTGCCTACGGGGGGATTTAGATTAGTACTTCAAGGACATAGGTCAGAGAAGGACTTATTGAGAAGTTAATAAGTCTGCTGATCATGGGAGCGTAGGTATGTGCGTGACCCATGTGATGTGAACTATGTTCGCCTTCATTGTTTATGATTGTTGTTTAATGAAACGATTACTGAGAGGTTCGGAATACGTGGTCCTTATGTACGTGATGTACCGGGATTGGATAGCAGAGTATGAGTGCACCGCAACTTAGCCTCAGGGTGCCAGTATTGTATATTTATGATGAGAATAATATACTGTTAATTGAAATGAATTGTCTTGAATAATTGTGAGTATAAATAATAACAACGGTTTGTAAAGTGAAAATGAAAGATCTCTAGTAATTAGTAGTACTAATATGGGAAACTGTGTAGCAAGGAATAACACTCTGAAATAGAAGATGTTGGGAATTTAAATTGTATATCGTATAGTAATGTTAGATTTTGTAATGGACTAGTTAGATATGGAAATAACTAGAATGGGTACGGGTACGATAGGAGTGCACAATTAGTTAAGAGGTGAGGAACTCATGTGAGTGCACACACTATCATGTACTTTATATTCACCGTTTAATGATATCAAACAGTTGAAATTTTTTAAATTATTTTCACAATCGGGTTCTGACCCGTTTACTTTCAAATATATTTTTGTAAAAACCTTTTGGGTGCCCATCCACAAGGACACCATGCATAGGAGTTCTATTCAGGTGACGTGTTGTAGCTGCTGTGGAAGTTACAGGACCTTGACAGTAGACACCTCCATTTCCGATCTTGACTCCATTATCAGTTTTTATCATTTTTTGGGCATGTCGCCCATTCATTTTAGAGACATCTTACTTATTCAGTCATTTCAGACTTTGGGTTGTAATTAATTTTAGTGATGCAGACTTTGTATTTATTTATTTCGGTATTCGGATTGTTGTGAGGAGTTTTCCTCCAGACTCATTATTATTGGATGGTTATTCTATTGTGACTATGTTGTGTTTGTTATGTTAACTTTTCTTAATTCATTTATTGCATGTTAACCGGATTTAATTAAAATGGACAACTCACTTTTTAAATAATAGGTGGCTAGTAAATGTTAAAACGTTTGCGACTGTGATGCTATGAACTGAGCCAACTTGGCATTTTGTATTAATTTAATAAAGGAGTAGCTACCTGGTATTTAATTAGTTGGGGTGTCACACATGACTATATGCGCATTCGCGAGGGGTGACATTTTGGTATCTACCATCATGCTCCCTTTTTTGGTCCAACTGACCACTTCGTGTCTTCTCTTTCCCAATTTGAGGAAAAATTTTCTAGCACTATTCTTGAGCGCCCTCATATGGGTTGAAGTGAGTATGATGATTTCCCTACTATCTTTTCAGTCTCTATTCTCTGGGTCCGGGTCGATCGTGGTGATTTTCCCTATTCCAATATTGAAGTTAAAGCTTCGAGTGGTGCCACAGAGGAAGGGTCTAGCTGGGTTGACTATGTTCTGAGCATTCCAAATTACGTGGCTGTTCTAAAAGAAGTGGGTCTTTTACCGTCGTCCGCAGCCTGAAGTCCTTCACACTATCTAAGCACAATTCTTTGCTCAATCTTTTACTGTCTCGGTGGAGTATGTAATCTCACACATTTGTCACGGGCTGGGGCAAATTTACCATCACCCAAGAGGATGTATGTGAATTGTACATTCTTCCTTTCTTTGGGCAACATGTCTTTTCTGATGACTATGAGGATCCTTTAGAGAGGGAGATGGTGGGGGAGCTACAATCAGCTCTCGAAGAGTGCTAAAAGTTTGTAGCTATAAATATGACTGGTTATACCAAGAATTCCTTTGCTAAATGGCAAAAGATACTGGTTCAGAGATTTTGAGCAGCTGCAGAAAGGGGAGAGTTCCAGCGCAGCCCCCAGAACCCGGGATGGCCCCAAGATGTACTCTCCTTCACACGTATCCACTTTTTTAGTTACATTTCTGACTCAGTTCCTTCTGCCAGGTAAGCCCAATGATTCCCCTCATGAACTTCTCTTTAAATTGGTTGTACAGTTATCTTGCGGCAGGTCATTCCCTGTGGCCGCCTTGGCTTTGGGTTCCCTTTACACCAGGATGGATCGAGAACATATAGATTTAGAGAGGTCTTACAGTCGATATGATGCTTATAGTTATGCAAATGATGCCCTCTTAATGGACTTTTTATTTGAGCATTTCCCATACCTTACTTCAGAGGCAGAGGCCTCTCATAGCGATGCTGCACAACTTTTCCAATGTCACAAGAAAATTCTCAAGAAAACTTTGGGATCATTGATTGATTATATAGAGGAGTTTCAGTTTTGGCCTGACAGCAAGCGCCCTGGGGGCATATTCAGCTATCTTTCTTTTCCTGGCAATGGCAGGAATTTCTATTGTCCTTCCGCAGTGGGGTCTGTCTCGACCTGTCCTCATATTCATGTGGTGACGATGGTGTTACCACGCCTCCTTCCTTCTTGGACCGAGATGGGTCCGCGTGTTGAGTTCTATCATTATGAGAGGGCAATATGACAGTCTGGCTATGATCAGGTCATTCATACGCTTCCTTTTCCTTGCTACGGTGATTCTTCTGATGCATGTTTAAACGCGTGCACCAGTTTCACTCTCCAAGGAGTATTCTATACATTGAGTGGTCTAGGGGGCTCTGCGTGCCTCCTCGTGATTATCATACCTCATTTACTTTATCGTGGTTCCTACTTTGTTAGCGGTAGGTCCATCTAATCCAAAATTGTGTAGTTGGTACCCCTCATGAGACTAACCCAGTCAAATATGTCAAGGGCCAATTTTTTGTCAAACGGACGCATAAGGATTATTGGTTTCTTATCACCACTATAAGGCTACCCTTGGAGCAGGCCATCCTCGTTTTAGTGAAACCCCTTCTCGACGAGTCACTTCAGAAACCGCCGACTGAGCTTCCCCCTATGAAGTCTAAAGGAAGATAAAAAAGAAGAGGAGAAGTGAATACCCCTACCACTGACAAGAGGAAGCACCCCGACACAGATGTGTCTAATTTTATTCCTTCTACTTCCGCTTCTCCTCCTTCTTCTCTTGTGAGGACCTGGGCTACAAAGAAGAAGAAAATGAATGGTACTGCCATTGCTGCTCCCTCCACGATGGACCAAGGGCCCGATACTGATGATCTTGGGGTGGAGGAGACCTACAAAGTTATGAAAGAGAAATGTTGCAGAGCATTGGGAATTTCTTCTCGGAAGGTACGAGTCACATCTATTCCCATTGAAGAAGGTACTATATCCCAACATTCTTTACTTAGCGGAACTGCTTCTCTCAGAGTTTCACCCCCGAGTCTCCCTCCCCCTCATTTGTAGGCCATCAGCATAACCCCTATTGCACCGACCATCCTTTCCCACTCCTCCTCTTTGGATGGGGCTCAGGTACTTTAATGTCTTCTAATTAGACTTTTTTTTCTAACCAGTTTGTACTTATCATAGCCCTTTTTTACTTCTTTTGCAACTATCCCTTGGTATTATTTCGACAGTGGCTCCTGCTACTATTTATTCACCGACCCTTATGCGCAGGCCATTTTGCCTTGTTACTGCACCCCCTCAAGTAGATATCTTTATTGCACAATATTCAAGTTCCTCCTTATTTTAATTGATGTGTCCTTTTATTTATGAGGTAGGGTATTTACTAACTCTTACCCCTTCTTCTCATTTGTAGCCTCATATATCCACCGCGACTACCGTCGTTGAGGTTGCTCATTCGGAAGAACCTTCAGTTGAGGTAGACCCTTTAAGAGCACTGGTTACTGAGATATCCCCTTCAGGAGCATCCGCTGTAGATACCATCTTTGATGTATCTCTTTTAGGAGCACCTGAAACTGAGGTGACCCCCTTAGAAGTACCAGTTGTTGAGATGGCCTTTCCAGGAGAACCAACCACTGAGGCGACCTCTTTGGGAGCCCCTTCACCTCCTCCTTTAACTATTATGGAGGGTATTTCTTAGGTCCAATATATAAGGATATCCATTTTCCTTATTCCATTCTTACATATCTATTATTATTATTATTATTATTATTATTATTATTATTATTATTATTATTATTATTATTATTATTATTATTATTATTATTATTATTATTATTTTTGTTTAAACTCTGAAGTCTCTCTCATCGTCACCATTGTTGCATTGTTTCGAGGTGAGTGATGTTTCCCTAATGACTATGGAGTCTGATGAGGTTTCTCTGATATTTGTGGAGTCTGAGAGTGGGATATTTTTTAGAGAGGTATTAAGATAGCATACCCTCTTATTTTCTGTTCCCTTTATTTCGTCTTGTGTATACTATGCAAGTGTTATCATACCACCTTTGTTTCATTATTTTCGGGTGAATGAGGTTACTCGGATGACTGTGGAGTATGTAAGTGGGGTGGCTGAGAGAGAGGTATTAAACTATCATACCCCCTCCTTTTACTATTACCCTATTTTCTTCTTGCATATATAGTGCAAGTGTTCTCATTCCCCCTTTGTCTCATTATTTCCAGGTGAGTGAGATTACTCTGATGACTGTGGAGTTTGAGAGTGGGATGGCTGCGAGGGAGGTATTAAACTATCATACCCTCTCTTTTTACTATTCCCCTATTTTATTCTTGCGTATACTGTGCAAGTGTTCTCATTTCACCCTTATCTCATTGTTTCCAGGCGAGTTAGATTACTTCGATGACTGTGGATTCTGGAAGTGGGGTGACTGCGAGAGAGGTATTAAACTAGAATACCCCCTCTTTTTTTTCTTGCATATACTGTGCAAGTTCTCTCATTTTCCCTTGGTCTCTTTGTTTCCAGGTGAATGAGATTACTCCGATGATTGTGGATTCTGGCGGTGGGATGGCTGGGGAGAGAGATCGTAGTTCTAAGGCCACTCCCATGGTCGGTGACACTGATTTTTGTGGGGAGTCTTCTCTTGTCCCCTATAAGGTAGGATCTCTCCATTCCGATGGAGATGGTGAAGTAGAGGTTGCTGCAACCATTGTGGGTAGACAATTACGGGTAGACTATGGAGTGAGGAGTTATCTGGACGATTCAGGAATCATGAGCGTCAACCCTTGGATCTGATCTTAGAGCACCACCACTACACCAAAAATAGGAAACTGGCACGGTTTAAAACCGTTCCAAATGCAATCTGGCACGGTTCAAAACCGTGCCAGAATCAGGCATGCCAGATTTTCTGGCGCGTTTTAAAACCGTGCGAGATTTTCCAATTTGGCAGGCTTTTAAAGTGTGCCAGTTTTATAATCTCGCACGCTTTTGGCACGCTTTAAACAGTGCCAGATGTTAAATCTGGCACGCTTTTGGCACACGCCAAAACTGTGCCAAATTATCAATTTTCTGGAACGCTTTTGGCACGGTTATAAAGCGTGCCAAATTGTTTTATAAGCATTCTCATTTTTATGCATTGGCACGGTTTTGGCACGGTTTAAAACGTGCCAGATTTTTCAGTTGATTAAAAAAATAATAATAGGAACCAAATCTGGAAAATCTGCAAATTCCAAATTCGGTAGGACAAATATTTATTATTTGCAAAAACAAAATCAAGAAAATTCACAAATTATAAACTAATGTGCATACAAACTTCAAAAAATTACAAGAGATAATACCAATATAAACCAACACTTGACCATAAAAGTCGACAATAACTTCAAAAAATTACAAGAGTTAATAGTTCTCATATCAAAAAAAAAATGGGCAGAGTTTTCTCTATTTTTTGAGCATTCCAAAACCTGCTAACATAAAATCTGCCCATATAAAGCCCGCACGACCATAAAAGTCAACAATAAAACTACTATATCAAGCACGACCATAAAAATAAACCATAAAACTACGGAAGCCTGCTCGGCCATAACACAAAAAATAGAATCCTGAATATTAACGACACTAAATACACAATCCCCCTGTTGTAAAGCATTGACTTCTTCGTGCGTTCCAAGTGGATAAAAGCTAATGATTGAATGTCATCCTACAAAAAAAAAAATAAGACACAAAAAAGATACAATATTAGTAACCAAGTCATTTTTAAAAAAATATTCAAGCAAAAAAATTATATATACAAGAAGAAAAATTGCATATACGACTACGGGGTCAGTTCCTACAAATTACATTGATCCCGTGCGATGTGTTTGTGCCTCCTACGGGGTCGTTTGGGGGCTATTTCGGGTTTTAACCCCTTAACGGCCTGTTTTCAATTATAAGTGTGATTTTTGCAAATTATCATCATATTCTCAAATCGGGAGTCCCGGGACTACGCGGTTAGTTCCTACAAGTTACATTAGTCCCGTGCGAGGTGTTCGTGCCTCCTACGGGGTCGTTTGTTGGCTGGTTCGGGTTTTCACCCCTTAACGGCCTGTTTTCAAGTCTAAGTGTGATTTTTGCAAATTATCGTCATACTCTCATACCGGGAGTCCCGAGACTACGCAGTCAGTTCCTACAAGTTACATTGGTCCCCTACGAGGTGTTCGTGCCTCCTACGGGGTCGTTTGGGGGTTGGTTCGGGTTTTCATCCCTTAACGGCCTGTTTTCAACTCTAAGTGTGATTTTTGCAAATTCGGGTCATACTCTCAAACCGAGAGTCCCAGGACTACGCGGTCAGTTGCTACAAGTTACATTGGTCCCGTGTGAGGTGTTCGTGCCTCCTACGGGGTCGTTTGGGGGCTGGTTCAGGTTTTCACCCCTTAACGGCCTGTTTTCATGTCGAAGTGTGATTTTTGCAAATTCGGGTCATACTCTCATACCAGGAGTCTCGGGACTATGCGATCAGTTGCTACAAGTTACATTGGTCCCGTGCGAGGTGTTTGTGGGTCCTACGGGGTCGTTTGGGGGCTGGTTTTGGTTTTCACCCCTTAACGACCTGTTTTCAAGTCTAAGTGTGATTTTTGCAAATTATCGTCATACTCTCAAACCGAAAGACCCGGGACTACGCAGTCAGTTCCTACGAGTTACATTGGTCCCGTGCGAGGTGTTCCTGCCTCCTACGGGGTTGTTTGGGGGTTGGTTCGGGTTTTCACCCCTTAACGGCCTGTTTTCAAGTCTAAGTGTGATTTTTGCAAATTATCGTCATACTCTCAAACCGGGAGTCCTAGGACTATGCGGTCAGTTCCTACGAGTTACATTGGTCCCGTGCGAGGTGTTCGTGCCTCTTACGGGGTCGTTTGGCTGCTGGTTCGAGTTTTCACCCCTTAACGGCCTGTTTTCAAGTCTGAGTGTGATTTTTGCAAATTAATGTCATTCTCTCATACTGGGAGTCCCGGGACTACGCGATCAGTTCCTACAAGTTACATTGGTCCCCTACGAGGTGTTCGTGCCTCCTACGGGGTCGTTTGGGTCTGGTTCGGGTTTTCACCCGTTAACGGCTTGGTTTCAACTCTAAGTGTGATTTTTGCAAATTCGGGTCATACTCTCAGATCGAGAGTCCTGGGACTACGCGGTCAGTTGCTACAAGTTACATTGGTCCCGTGTGATGTGTTCGTGCCTCCTACGGGGTCGTTTGGGGGCTGGTTCAGGTTTTCACCCCTTAACGGCTTGTTTTCATGTCTAAGTGTGATTTTTAAATTCGGGTCATACTCTCATACCAGGAGTCCCGGGACTACGCGGTCAGTTGCCACAAGTTACATTAGTCCCGTGCGAGGTGTTCGTGCCTCCTACGGGATCGTTTGGGGGATGGTTTTGGTTTTCACCCCTTAACGGCATGTTTTCAACTCTAAGTGTGATTTTTGCAAATTATCATCATACTCTCAAACCGGAAGACCCGGGACTACGCGGTCAGTTCCTACGAGTTACATTGGTCCCGTGCGAGGTGTTCGTGCCTCCTACGGGGTCGTTTGGGGGCTGGTTCGGGTTTTCACCCCTTAACGGCCTGTTTTCAAGTCTAAGTGTGATTTTTGCAAATTATCGTCATACTCTCAAACCGGGAGACCTGGGACTACACGATCAGTTCCTACGAGTTACATTGGTCCCGTGCGAGGTGTTCATGCTTCTTACGGGGTCGTTTGGGGGCTGGTTCGGGTTTTCACCCCTTAACGGCCTATTTTCAAGTCTATGTGTAATTTTTGCAAATTATCATCATACTCTTAAACCGGGACTCCCGGGACTATGCGGTCAGTACCTACGAGTTACATTGGTCCCGTGCGAGGTGTTCGTGCTTCCTACGGGGTCGTTTGGGGGGTGGTTTGGGTTTTCACCCTTTAACCGCTTGTTAGTAAGTTTAAGTGCTGATTTTTGCAAATTATCGTCATACTCACAAACCGGGAGACCCGGAACTACGCGGTCAATTCCTACAAGTTACATTGGTCCCGTACGAGGTTTTCGTGCCCCCTACAGGATCGTTTGGTGGGTGGTTTGGGTTTTCACCCTTTGACGACTTGTTTTTAAGTTTAAGTGCTGATTTTTCCAAATTATCGTCATACTCTCAAACCGGAAGACCCGGGACTACGCGGTCAGTTCCTACGAGTTACATTGGTCCCGTGCGAGGTGTTCGTGCTTCCTACGTGGTCGTTTGGGGGCTGGTTCGGGTTTTCACCACTTAACGGCCTGTTTTCAAGTCTAAGTTTGATTTTTGCAAATTATCGTCATACTCTCAAACCGGGAGACCTGGGACTACACGGTCAGTTCCTACGAGATACATTGGTCCCGTGCGAGGTGTTCGTGCCTCTTACGGGGTCGTTTGGGGGCTGGTTCGGGTTTTCACCCCTTAACGGCCTGTTTTCAAGCCTAAGTGTGATTTTTGCAAATTATCGTCATACTCTTAAACCGGGACTCCCGAGACTACGCGGTCAGTACCTACGAGTTACATTGGTCTCGTGCGAGGTGTTCGTGCTTCCTACGGGGTGGTTTTGGTTTTCACCCTTTAACGGCTTGTTTTTAAGAATAAGTGTTGATTTTTGCTAATTATCGTCATACTCACAAACCGGGAGACCCGGGACTACGCGATCAATTCCTACAAGTTACATCGGTCCCGTGCGAGGTGTTTGTGCCCCCTACAGGGTCGTTTGGGGGGCGGTTTAGGTTTTTACCCTTTAACGGCTTGTTTTTAAGTTTAAGTGCTGATTTTTGCAAATTATCGTCATACTCTCAAACCAGGAGACCTGGGACTACGCGGTCAGTTCCTACAAGTTACATTGGTCTCGTGCGAGGTGTTCGTGCCCCCTACGGGGTCGTTTGGGGGGTGGTTTGGATTTTCACCCTTTAACGGCTTGTCTTTAAGTTTAAGTGCTTATTTTTACAAATTATCGTCATACTCTCAAATTGGGAGACCGAGGACTACGCGGTCAGTTCCTACAAGTTACATTGGTCCCGTGCGAGGTGTTCGTGCCTCCTACGGGGTCGTTTGGGGGATGGTTCGGGTTTTCACCCCTTTGCGGCCTGTTTTCAAGTCTAAGTTTGATTTTTGCAAATTATCGTCATACTCTTAAACTGGGACTCCCGGGACTACGCGGTCAGTACCTACGAGTTACATTGGTCCTGTGCGAGGTGTTCATGCTTCCTACGGGTTCGTTTGGGGGGTGGTTTGGATTTTCACCCTTTAACGGCTTGTCTTTAAGTTTAAGTGCTTATTTTTACAAATTATCGTCATACTCTCAAATCGGGAGACCCAGGACTACGCGGTCAGTTCCTACAAGTTACATTGGTCCCGTGCGAGGTGTTCGTGCCTCCTACGGGGTCGTTTGGGGGCTGGTTCGGGTTTTCACCCCTTTACGGCCTGTTTTCAAGTCTAAGTGTGATTTTTGCAAATTATCGTCATACTCTTAAACTGGGACTCCCGGGACTACGCGGTCAGTACCTACGAGTTACATTGGTCCTGTGCGAGGTGTTCATGCTTCCTACGGGTTCGTTTGGGGGGTGGTTTGGGTTTTCACCCTTTAACGGCTTGTTTTTAAGTTTAAGTGTTGATTTTTGCAAATTATCGTCATACTCACAAACTGGGAGACCCGGGACTACGCGGTCAATTCCTACAAGTTACATTGGTCCCGTGCGAGGTGTTCGTGCCCCCTACAGGGCCGTTTGGGGGGTGGTTTGGGTTTTCACCCTTTGACGACTTGTTTTTAAGTTTATGTACCGGGAGACCCGGGACTACGCGGTCTGTTCCTACAAGTTACATTGGTCCCGTGCGAGGTGTTCGTGCCCCCTACGGGGTCGTTTGGGGGTGGTTTGGATTTTCACCCTTTAACGGCTTGTTTTTAAGTTTAAGTGCTGATTTTTGCAAATTATCGTCATACTCTCAAACCGGGAGACCCAGGACTACACGGTCAGTTCCTAGAAGTTACATTGGTCCCGTGCGAGGTGTTCGTGCCTCCAACGGGGTCGTTTGGGGGGTGGTTTTGGTTTTCACCGTTTGACGGCTTATTTTTAACTAAGTGTGATTTTTGTAAATTATCGTCATATTCAGAAACCGGGAGATCCGGGACTACGCGGTCAGCTCCTACAAGTTACATTGGTTCCGTGCGAGGTGTTCTTGCCCCCTACGGGGTCGTTTGGGGGGTGGTTTGGGTTTTCACCCTTTAACGGATTGTTTTTAAGTTTCAGTGCTGATTTTTGCAAATTATCGTCATACTCACAAGCCGAGAGACCCGGGACTACGCGGTCAGTTCCTACAAGTTACATTGGTCCCGTGTGAGGTGTTCGTGACTACGCGTGTCTCATTCTGGTATGTTTATTAGTTGTTTTACGTTTTCATTCACCAATGTTCAATTTTCAAATGTTGTATGCTAGCCTTAATCAATTTAGAACGCTTACTTATTTCATAAAATTTCAACAGAGTTTCCTTTGTTTATTCATGAAATCCAACTTATTTTAATATTAACATAAGCCCAACAACAACAACAAGCACAAAAGCCGCAGCTAAACCACCAATAAATCCCTTCCACCGATTTAACATCTAAAAATAGTATATAAATCCATATAGCCCCTTCCTCCATGTCAACCACTTATTAAGGCCTTAACACACACATCTTACACAACACACACACGTGCACACAATTAAATGAAGAATTTACTTTGGTAATGAGGAGAATAAGTAGACTTAATAAAATCCATAGGCTGCAAGTAATGGTCATTTTAGAGCCTAAACAGGAATTGGGGAAAATTCGAAAGCTTTATGATTAAATTAGGCTTTGCATCTTGCAAATCTAATTTAAATAGTAAAATCTGGTGCTTTTTCAAGGAAGGGGTGGAATGGGATCTCATTTCTGATATGTCGCAGTGTATAATAATGAAAGTTAAGCTTAATGGTGTAGCTCAGTCTGTACAGTGTAGCTTTGTTTATGCTAGCTGCATCAGACTAGAAAGAAGAGTTTTGTGGGCGCATTTCTCAGATATATGTATAGAATCAGCTTGGATGATATGTGGGGACTTCAACATTATAACGAATCAGGACGAGAAGGCTGGAGGTAATAATATTAATATTGGTGCTCTGTTTGAATTCATTGAGTGCATTGAAGGTAATGGGCTAGTAGATTTGGGGTATAAAGGGTCGAAATTCACTTGGAACAGTAAGAGAAGTGGAGGGAGCAGTATATGGTGTAGGCTTGATAGAATTTTAATGAATCAGCAGTGCTTAGATTGTGGAATTAAATGGGAAGTTAATCATCTTAATCGCAGTATGTCTGATCACAATCCTCTATTACTATCTGGTAACTTAATTAGTAATCAGATATCTAAAGCCTTTGTATTCCTTAAATTTTGGACTGAGAAAGAGGCCTGCATCAAAATTGTGGAAGAAACCTGGAAGGAAGTGGAGTGCTCTAATCCTATAGTAGCTATATCCCTCAAACTCAAAGCTATCAGAGGTAAACTTAGCAGGTGGAGTAGATCATATTATGGGGATATTTTTCAGGCGGCTAGGCATGCTGAAGATTTACTCTTACAAGGTGAAATTTCTTATGAAAATGATCCCTCTGAATTTAATAGAGAGGTACTTTCCTAGGTAACTTCTTCCCATAATCATTGTCTCAAAATAGAATATGATTTCTGCTCGCGAAAAGCAAATGAGAGATGGGGTCAAGATGGGGATAGGAACACTGCCTATTTTCATAAGTGTGTTAAAAATAAGCAGCGACGTTTAGCCATTGATAAGATAAAGAAGGATGATGGTACGTGGATTCATACAAAAGAGGAGATAAAAGCTGAAGCAATTGATCATTTTTCTGCAGTTTTTCGATCAGATGAGAATGTGTATCCAGAAGGGGAACAAGATCTGCTAAGGCATATTCCAAAAACCATTACCGAAGATATGAACAAAGCTCTGATTGTGTGGCCAGATATGGAGGAGGTGGAACGAGCCTATAAAAGGCCTAAGTTCTTCTAGCAGTCCAGGTGTTGATGGCTTCCCTGGGTACTTTTTTAAATTTTTTTGGGGTATTATAAAAGCTGATGTGTTGCAGGCAGTCCATAGTTTCTTTGCAGGCTCTATTCTTCCAAAAATTTCAACAACTACCAAAATTTCTTTGATCCCAAAGACTTTGAACCCTCAATCATTTAATGAGTTCAGACCTATAAGCATGCAAAATTTTATCAATAAAATCTTCTCAAAGATTTTGAATGACAGGCTTTCAAAGTTCTTGAATCAAATAATTTCTCCAGTTCAATCAGGCTTCATCAAAGGCAGGTCCATTACAGAAAATGTTTTGTTGGCTCAAGAATGTATTTCTCGTCTTCATCATAAGAATTTTGGAGGGAATATCATCTTTAAATTGGACATAGCTAAGGCATATGATGGGGTCTCTTGGATGTTTCTTATAAAGATTATGCGAAGAATGGGGTTCTGCGAGATATGGTTGGATTATATATGGAGGATTATTTCTAATGCATGGTTCACTATTATAATTAATGGAGAGACTTCTGGATTTTTTAAATCTTCTGGAGGATTAAGGCAAGGGGACCCTTTATCCCCTAGTCTATTCATTATGATGGCAGATGTCCTATCCAAAAACCTTGAATTATTGCTTACTAACTTAAATTATGTGGGGTATAAAATGCCAATTGGTAGCTCTCGATTTAATCATTTGTCTTTTGCAGATGACATTATCATTTTTAGCTCAGGAAATGTGAAGGAAGTGAAGCAGATTATGAGAGTGCTAAGACTCTATGAGCAGGTTTCGGGTCAACTAATCAATACTAGTAAGAGCAATGTCATGGCTTCGAAGCAGATTAATCTCAGAGCGCTCAATAAAATCAAGGAAGTTTCTGGTATGCAACTGAAGTCAGATCCTATAAAGTACTTAGGCTGTCCTATTTTCAGTGGAAGAAAAAAGAGTATTTATTTTATAGAGATGGTGCACAATATAAAGAATAGAATTCAAGGTTGGAAGTCTAAATGTTTGAGTCTTGGAGGTAAGGTTGTTCTCATAAACTCAGTGCTCTCTTCCATGTATCTATACAATCTATCTGCTTTGAATCCTCCAAAAGCAATTCTCAATAAAATTACTGCTAGTATTTCTAATTTTTTTTGGAGTAACTGCTTTGGGGAGTCTCGGCATCACTGGTGTGGCTGGGAGAAAATAGCTAAACCCATATCTGAGGGTGGGTTGGGAATTAGAAATTTATATGATGTTCATTCGGCTCTGAGTATGAAATTATGGTGGAATTTTAGACAGCAAAAATCTATTTGGGCAAAATTCATGATGGCAACTTATTGTAGGGGTCAGCACTCTTGCTCAACTTCAAAGAGAGGGTCAACTCAGACTTGGAATCGTATGTGCAATGTGAGGGACAAAGCTGAAGAGCACATGATGTGGATTATTGGAGAAGGAAATATTAATATAGCAAAGGACAACTGGGGTGTTCCTGAATGTAAATTATCAAATGTGGTAGAAGTAGGGCAGATTAAAGAATACTGGAACCAAAGCAAAATATGGGAAAAAGAGAAGTTAGAGTAGGTCTTCAACTATGAGATCACATATAAAGTGTTAACTTTTGAAGAAATTATGCCTAATTCTTCTGATTCTCTGATTTGGAAACCTTCTAGCACAAGTCTCTTCAATATAACCTCTGCTTGGAACATTGGTAGGCAGTCAAGTCCATCATGTTTGAGTTCGAAGTTTATCTGGCATAAACATCTTCCCATAAAAATGTCTGTTTTTATGTGGAAGATGTTGAATAATCTTCTTCCTACTGATGATAAGATAAAAGCTATTGCTTTTAGAGGGCCTTCAAAATGTTGTTATTGTCAAAAGCCTAGAGAAGAAGATGTTGATCATATATTTGAGGCTGGAGATTTTCCTTCTGCTATATGGGATCAAGTTACTAGAGAATATGGGATTACTAGAATAAGAGGTGGAGGTGTGCGAAATCAGCTTTTTCAACGGTGGATTCATGGGGTTAAGATAGACCAAATTGTTAGCAAAGTGGTGCCATCAATTGTATGTTAGTACCTATGGTGCTATAGAAACAAATGTCGGTATGATGATTTCTCTCCAAGTGTGGCTACAATTTTGGTTCTAATTAAAAATGAAATTTCTCGAAGGGCTGTTACGCGTATGGAGCATGGTAAAAAAGATATAATGCTTATAAAATGGAATCCTCCTATATTTGGCTCTTTGAAGTTAAATGTGGATGGGAGTGCTATAGGGAATCCTGGGCAGGGAGGAGGAGGTGGCGTGCTTAGGAATCAATCAGGAGATATGGTTTGGGCGTTTCATGCGCATTTTGGTGTGGTGTCTAATATGGAAGCTGAAGCTTTGGCTTTACTAAAAGGCCTTGAATTCATTTTAGACTTTATTGGTTATGATCAATTGGTAGAAAGTGATTCAGAGGCTCTTGTGAACATCATCAACTGTCAAAGAAAGCCTTCTTGGAAAATAAGTTGGGTTATTCATAAAATCAGGAGCTTAATGGATATGATGAAGATAAAACTTGTTCATGTATATAGAGAGGCGAATAAAGTGGATGATTTTCTCGCAAAGCTAGGAGCATCTGAGAAAAAGGACTGCTTCTCTTTAGTCCTTCGTGACTTCCCAAAGCATCTCAAAGGTCTTATAGTAGTGGATAAATGGAGACTCCCATCCATCAGACATGTATAGTGGTCATTGGTGTTCTATTTTGTCAGTAGGTGGTATTAGTCTATTTCTAATTTGCTCCTTATTATATGGCTCTGTAAGGGATCTAGTCTATAAAGATCCTCATTTATGTTTCATTATAAAGTTCTCTGTGTTCTTTGGATGTAAGCCATTTAGAAGAGGCAAGGTCTTCTAAATATTGCAAATAAACCTATAACATTAAAAAAAAAAAAGGTGCACTACATTATAAAATCTTCTATCATCAATATAAAATACTTACCAAATTTATTCGCAACTTGAGATCCTCCGAATAAGCTCCCTCATTCTTGATCCTTGCGTATTTGTGCAAACAACTTGAGATCTTCCCTTTTCCAATCACTTCTTCGAGTTCCGCTTTGGCTTTCACCAGTGTGCTGATGTTGTATCAGTCCCGACACAAAGAGGTCCTGCAATACCAAAATTATATTTTAAAAAGATGTATTAACCATTATGTAGGGAAAGTAGTCATTTTACAATATGTGACTTAATTTTCTGACTTGTGAAATGTTCTTGGTTTTTTGTTTTATTTACCAGTTTTTTAATTTAAGAAACAACTTACAGAAGACCAAACTACCATCTTTAGTAGTGTAACTACAAACCTTATTCCTTCTCTCATTTCCACTCCGGAGCTAAGAATCTGAAAAATGTATGGGCACATTATGATAGACAATTGCAGTTACGATGATTTCAAGCCATGAGATGAAAAATAGATTAAAAAAGTAACACAAACTTGAACTTTTAAAAAAATGTACTAAATTGAAAACATAACATTCTGAATAACATCGTTAAACTTACCGAAGGCGTTCAACAAAAGGTTTTAGGGACATTATCTTTTTCTCCTTGATCCGAGGAAACACATTGCAATGTAGAACTGTGATGGAGCATACTTGGGAATGTTTTTTACTGTCCGTCTAGTATGCATAACACAATATTGTCCCAACAAAATACATGTTAAATTACAGAACATCTTGTAGGTTAATAACAAGTGAAAGAATAAAATACATGTCAAATTAGTTAGAAATTACTTTATCATGGGGCAAAAACTAAAAGATAAAATGGAATTTTAGTAGCTCTAGAACCCCGGGCACCATTGTTAGGCTTTTGAAGTGCAAAAAAGGGTGCAGTAGATTGGTAACTGCAAATAAAGCAAATAAATGTCAAAATAACCTATATAGGTACACTAACTCAGATCCGTGAATATCGATCTTTCAACACAAATAATAGCAGTGGATGAGCTAGCCAACAAGGTAACTCAAGAGGTGACTCTATCTAACAAAAATAACAAGAGGAATAAGAAGGAGGGACATTCCAAATGACCAAGCTAGCTACCTGGAACATTAGGGGACTCAACTCCCCTCATAAGAAATAAGAAGTGAAAAAGTTGACAAATGATAATCAATTATCCCTTGTTTGTATCCTTGAATCGAAAGTCCAAAAGAACCATATGCCTACAGTAGCAAATAATAGCTTCTGGAATTGGAGTTATTGCCACAACTGCCCTGAAATTAGGGGTGTGGCTAGGGTCCTCATTGCTTGGGACACTGTCATTTTTGAAGTTGAGGTTCTGAATTCTCATCCTTAAGCCTTATTTTGTAAGATTAGTTTTGTAGAGGTGAATAAGTTCTTCTTTGCTACCCTTATATATGGGTTGAACCTTGACCATGAGAGAATTCCTTTGTGGATTTTTTTAGACTAAACAATACCACCATTGTTGACCAACAGTGGACCATCATGGGTACTTCAGTATCGCCAAAAATAATGAAGAAGAGAGAGGGAGAATGGGAACTGATTTGAGGGATTTAACTAAATTCAACAACTGCTTAGCTGGCATTACGATGGAGGACATGGCCACCTCTGGCCTGTGGTACTCATGGTCCAATAAAAGTAAAGGGGCTGCTAACACTCAGACTATAATTGATAGAGTGATAACTAACTTTCATTGGAGTGATACATTCCCTACTTCCCAATCTAATTATCTTTTCCCTGGAATATCTGACCACAACTAAATTGTTGTCTCTATTCTTAACCTCAGAGTCAACCTTCCTAAACAATTTAAATTCTTCTAATTCTAGATGCATCATGAATACTTCTGTAGGAGGGGCTTAATGATAAGCCTCTCATTAAATTATTAAATGAGATTAAAGATGATTAATATTGACAAAAGTCCATGTGTTTATGTGATTGAGGTATTATTATGCGCGTCGGACATATCACCCGTATTTTTGTGTTATTTACATATTAACTAGACAATATTCTAGTATTGAGAGTTTTGAGATATGTTATGGGACACATGCCACTTAAAATAGGACATGTGTCACCACGATCTAATTGACATGTGGCGACCCACTTGGGTTGGTTTTTGCTATAAATAAGCCCTACCCCCATACATTTAAGAAGAGATCTTCTTGGAAGAGGAGGGTGCTTTTCTTATCTTATGAGGTTTTAGAGAGAGTTTTGAGATGAGTTCTTTGAGAAGAGTGGCAACACCTCCCATCTCTGCGAAAAACCACCACAATGAGTTTTCTGGCGAATAGTACGAACCCACGAACTACGCTGACTTTGATTCCGAGCATAACGAATACGTAGGCGCAACCGAAGTTGCTCAAGTCAAACACGTGCTAAAATCGAGTATTCCCCCAAAATTAGACTACTCTCTTACATTTGGCGACTCCGCTGGGGAGGTATTCACGATTTTTATCATGTAACGCCTCATTCGTGAACAGAAAAGTGGACGGAGATAGAGGAAAGCGGTTGACAAATCAACATTCTGCTCTAACATTAACCAGAGAAATGTTCAACTCCATTTCAGATAAGGAATCCAATACTTCTATCTTATGATTTCTCATGCTTTATATATAAAAAATGATATATTTATACGTAAATATTAGTTGAGATGTCTATTTTGAAATTATGCTTTAGACATTAATATTTACATAAGAGATCGAATAATATGTGTTTGCATAATTTTTTTTATTGACAAAACTATTCAGACTCATGTATATTTGTTTTTGCACGAGAGAGGCTAAAAACAAAGTTATCATTTGAAGTATGAATGCTAACATGATGCAATTGTTATGCACCGATGAGCCTTAAATTATCTCTATAAGGTGACTCATTGAAAAAAAATCGGATGATCATTTGGCCTGAACTATTTACAATGAGGTGACTCCATGAAAAAAAGGCTGTCATGAAGAGACATTCTTGAAAAGATAATGATGTACCTTGATTAAATTAATTGAGGGGCTGCAAAAAATTTAATTGTGTTTCGTAATTGAACAGCCTAAAAAGTAGAAAGTACTGACTAAAAGTAAACAAGTCATGTCTTGTTGTAAGTAAATAGTAAAATAGTGCAAGTTGATAATATTTTATCATTATGATATACTGGAATATTTTCAAAATCACATGGTCGTACAATACATTAACTGACGTGTGTGTGGCTGTCACATATTCGTCAGGCCACATGAGTAGGCCTGTGTGTGTGGCTGTCACAGATTGATTAGAAAATGTGCAGTACTTCTATAGATAAGCCTTTATAACTTTAAGTACAGCAGTAGAATATATTTTCTTAGATTTCCCTTTGCATGTTGGACTTCAGCAACAGTACACTATCAATCGATAAAAGGTATATCTTTGAAATACTCAAATCTACTGATTTATACATTTTGGAGTCAAAAACCGAGAAACCTTTGAGGTTTCCTATATCCTTGCTCCAAAGAATGTTGCCTCCGGTAGAAATCGACGGAGCATTGCTCCGATGAACCTCTTCACGATGAAGCTTGACTGGACCGTTGCACCTGTTCAAAGAAATTCATTCGAAAAAACTCAAAACAAAGTCACATCTGAGCTTTTCCAAAAAATCGAAAGACCATATATATATATATATGTATATATGTGTGTGTGAGTTGATAATGCCCGGAGGTTCCTCGTTTTCTTTTCGGCAAAACTTTTTGCCGGTGTACAGTTTCGGTAATTCATGGATTGCGTTTGAGAGATATAGATGCTTGGCCTGATTGAAAAAAAAAGTATACAAATATAGAGGAGACTATGTCCTGCTTCCGTGTCACCTTAGTGGGTTGAGCTTCATCGAATCTCTGTTGGCAAAAACTCACTTATGATCTACTTTATGTATTTAAATTACTGAGAGCTTCATCGACCTCAGATGTGATCCCAACGAACCTTATTCCTCTCCGGCGGTCTGGTCGCTTACTCCGTTGTCATTTCGTCATTTTTTTGGTGGGGCTGGGGGGCATGGTCGGTCATATCCAAACCAGTAAACTTGCCCATATTTATTCCCAAATCAAATTGGAGATTCAATTTGGTTAGTTCTTCAACTGGTACCGACAACGGGCGATGAGTTTACACCTGGGTTTCACAACCAAATCAACCCAACATGAAATGGGTCTTGCTCAACTCGGATATAACTCTGACGCATCAGAAGATCAAAAGAAATCATTGTTCATGAGACGCAAGGTTTAACAGACATTCCATACAAACCAACCTACTTAACTGGTACTCACCGACAAACCATGAAAAAATTGGTAAGTGATATAGATATAAACAGAAACGCCGTGGGATCTTGAAATGTGATGAACCCCCCGTCGGAGCTTGAAACTGAAGAACCACCGTTGGAACTTGAATAATACACCATTGGATCTTGAAACTAAAGCCCCCACGAAATGTGTCGAACCCGTGGGACCATGAAATACGAAGAAACTTCATGGGGGCTCACAAATTTGACAAACCTCGGTCAGAAACCGATGGAGATTTACTCCGATGATTCGCCCCCCGATGAAACTCAAACTGGTAGGAGATAACGAATTACAGAAAGGACAAACTTTGTTTAAAAAAAAAAACGAAGCCTCATCGCTCTGATCAAACATTCGTTGGTTCGTCACCAAATTACGAGGTGATACACCATCAAAATCGTACAACGGTTGCTGCCATGGGATTAAACGAGTAGCTTCCTTGAACATTCCAAAAAAATGAGAGAAGGAAATCTAACAATGTAGAACTCCAATACCCTTTGTTTACTGGTGATGTAAATATGACGTGAGGGAGTGAATGTAGCCGAAAATATCTTTTGGAAAAGAGTATGGAACACTTACCACTATTTATTAGTTGGTAGGATAATTAAATTTTTTTTTTGGGACGGGTATCACTTGCTGAAGGATAATTAAGTGGTTAAAATAACTTTCTATCTCAAGTTTCATCGGGTACAAGTTTTAAAAGACGCATGTCTATTTAAAGGACCACATGTAAGTAGATGCATGTAATTGAATTGCATCTAGACTTTTTTCTTTTACTGTACTTTGACAAGATTGACCTTGATTCAACCTATTTTAATTTAGAGGCTTTATAATAGTTTCTATTGTTGTGGATGATAATTATAAATAAGTGATTTTATGAAAAAAATAGAGATCTTTTATTTATTCCATGAAGATGAATCATATACAACTTTATGTGATTTCTTGAAACATATGAATAAATGTTTTTTTTAGAGAAGTAAATTACACCAACATGATTTATCATTTGAGAGTTGTGTAGGCTCGAGTCTCTTAATGTGTCAGAATTTTTTTTTTTGATAAAACTAGAAAATTATGAATCATGGCAAGATAAATCTATACGCTATTACATAAAACTAAAAGTGACTCAGATGGAGTATGATGGATATTGTGCGATATTTCATAGAAAAACTTGTGCATATTATTTTATGTTTATTTCATAAATTATGAATCATTTATGAAAGCGTTGAGTATGTTACAATTCGTGATTAACCTTGATATTTTACACACTCGTGAGTTTGAAAGGATGTGTGCTTAAACGACATTAAATTGTCCACGATACACCTATGAGTATAGGTGGTTATGATTCATTTGCACAGATTTCCCCGGACTTTATTAAAATTTTATTTTATTACATCAAATAAAATAAAATAAAGGGGGCATAATGAGAATTTTCCTGAGTTTTACTAACCATTTGCAATATTATATAATTGGGTCGGAAAGATATTATTTTGCAGAGGCTTCTGAATGAGAAAATATTGAGCGATGCAAATATCAAGTCATTGTTCAAAGATATGGTAGTTTGAGTTACACCCCATGAAATGTAATAATTAGGTTGCTTTCATTTTTTTTTTCGGGTGGGAATTGTAAATGATATATGTAATTTATTTTATTTTATTTTATCTTGAGATAAAATAAAATAAAAGGGGGCAGATGGATATTATGATGTAACGTAGCTTGTAGTCTAAAGCTTCTTCGACATCATCCATGCCAAGGTTAGATTGATGAACCTTCAGAGTATAGTAACATCCAAGCAGGCCATTACAAAAGCTTCTTCAGTTTCTTTCGCAAAGAGTTCAAACGGGTTAATTAGTTATCACTCAGAAATTGACAAAGTCAGTCATCCTTCAGATATGACATCATATTATGAGAACTTTGCGAGTGTTGAGATAAGTCTTCTACAGAGGTGTATTATATTCCAAAAAACTTTATCAAATTGGTCGGTAGTTGAACCACGATCGTTATGACTTAACTCGTCCGAAGAAGTTGGTCATGGAAGCAAACAGACGAAGGACCACGCTCAGTTTGTCAGGTACGGGATCCTGTCCTGAAAAGAGATATAGAAGAATGAGTTTACAAAAAAAAATCTTAACAAGCGTTTTCGTTGTTAAGTCACCGTTATAGGTGGAGTTTATAAAAAATCTTACCAAGCGTTTTCGTTGTTAAATCACCGTTATAGGTGGAGTCTATGAAAATCTTAAACAAGTGTTTTCATTGTTAAGTCACCGTTATAAGGTGGAGATTATATAAAAATCTTAACAAGCGTTTTCGTTGTTAAGTCACCGTTATAAGGTGGAGACTATATATAAAAATCTTAACAAGCGTTTTCGTTGTTAAGTCACCGTTATAAGGTGGAGATTATATAAAAATCTTAATAAGCGTTTTCGGTTAAGTCACCGTTATAAGGTGGAGACTATATATAAAAATCTTAACAAGCGTTTTCGTTGTTAAGTCACCGTTATAAGGTGGAGATTATATAAAAATCTTAACAAGCGTTTTCGTTGTTAAGTCACCGTTATAAGGTGGAGACTATATATATAAATCTTAACAAGCGTTTTCATTGTTAAGTCACCGTTATAAGGTGGAGATTATATAAAAATCTTAACAAGCGTTTTCGTTGTTAAGTCGCCGTTATAAGGTGGAGACTATATATAACAATCTTAACAAGCGTTTTCGTTGTTAAGTCATCGTTATAAGGTGGAGATTATATAAAAATCTTAACAAGCGTTTTCGTTGTTAAGTCACCGTTATAAGGTGGAGATTATATAAAAATCTTAACAAGCGTTTTCATTGTTAAGTCACCGTTATAAGGTGGAGACTATATATAAAAATCTTAACAAGCGTTTTCGTTGTTAAGTCACCGTTATAAGGTGGAGATTATATAAAAATCTTAACAAGCGTTTTCGTTGTTAAGTCACCGTTATAAGGTGGAGACTATATATAAAAATCTTAACAAGCATTTTCGTTGTTAAGTCACCGTTATAAGGTGGAGATTATATAAAAATCTTAACAAGCGTTTTCGTTGTTAAGTCACCGTCATGGGTGTTCCGTCATTAGTGAAGTTTTACAAAAAATCTTGACAAGCGTTTTCGTTGTTAAGTCACCGTTATAGGTGGAGTTAGCGAAAAATCTTAACAAGTGCGTTTTCATTGTTAAGTCACCTCTAACGGTCGAGTTTGCGAAAGACCTTAACAAGTGTGTTTTTATTGTTAAGTCACCTCTAACGGTGGAGTTTGCGAAAAACCTTAACAAGTGTGTTTTCATTATTAAGTCACCTTATAGGTGTGAGTTTGTGAAAAACATTAAAAAGTGGTCATTTGAGCGAGTCAATAAATACATGCATGCACAAGAAACCTCATCGTGATTACAACAAGTTAAAAAACACGTGCATGCACTAAAAGATTAATCAAGGATGATGAAGTAGTTATTATGTAAACCATAATAATAGTTACACCAAGCTTGGTTGAGAATGATGAAAGAGAATGTTGAGATAGTTATTATGTGTTCATAATAAATACACTTTACCAAAGCAGAGTTATAAACAATCGCAATAAAAATGTGGATGCATGATCATTTAAATAAGAATGGGGGCAACACTCGGTGTATATCATTCGTATGAAAATAATGATAAACGAGGTCCTTCGGAATAACCTATGAGATCAAAACTGCAAAATGGGATTTAAGGTATGAGATATAAAATTGATGTATATCATATAACTGAGATATGAAATATGAGATTGCATTATATCATAAAATGTGATATATGAGGTAAAAGTACATCATCAAGATGAAATGAGATATGAGATTATTACCCACGATCCACAGGTCGATCGAATATATGAAAACTGTCTAAAATTATTTCGTACATACAGTCGATATATTTCAGACATGCATCAATATATCAACTATATGTACGAGGGGGCAAATGTAGGAGGGGCTTAATGATAAGCCTCTCATTAAATTATTAAATGAGATTAGAGATGATTAATATTGACAAAAGTCCATGTGCTTATGCGACTGAGGTATTATAATGCGCGTTGGACATATCACGCGTATTTGTGTGTTATTTACATATTAACTAGACAATATTCTAGTATTGAGAGTTTTGACATATGTTATGGGACACATGCCACTTAAAATAGGACATATGTCACCACGAGCTAATTGACATGTGGCGACCCACTTGGGTTGGTTTTTGCTATAAATAAGCCCTACCCCCATACATTTAAGAAAAGATCTTCTTGGAAGAGGAGGGTGATTTTCTTATCTTATGAGGTTTTAGAGAGAGTTTTGAGATGAGTTCTTTGAAAAGAGTGGAAACACCTCCCATCTCTCCGAAAAACCACCACAATGAGTTTTCCGGCGAATAGTACGAACCCACGAACTACGCTGACTTTTATTCCTAGCATAACGGATACGTAGGCACAATCGAAGTTGCTCAAGTCAAACACGTGCTAAAATCGAGTATTCCCCCAAAATTAGACTACTCTCTTACAACTTCTTTCCCACCCTTGAGAACTCATGGTCTGAAGAGTGCTCTCTTTCTCCTATGGTCAAACTGTCCACCAAACTCAAACGACTCAAGATTGAGTTAAAACTTATGAATTTGAAGTTTTATTCAAACATATCAACTCGAGTGAAGAATGCCAAACCGATGTTATATTGCATCCAAGAAAACCTGGACAAAGATGGCACCAATAATCGCAAAATCCTAGACTTAAGTAAAGATTTAGACCCCTGAAATCGTATATAGGTACCCCCTAAAATCGAAACTGATATATATATATATATATATTTACTGATTTCTCAATTTTATATGCATTTACTGATTTCTCAATTTTATGCATATATATATATATATATATATATATATATATATATATGTATGTACGTATGTATGTATGATACCCCTGAAATTGAAATGGTACCCCTGAAATTGAATATGTATGGTACCCTAGAAAGTTGAAATTCAAACTGATATATATATCAGGTACCCGAAATCGGAACCCCTGAAATCGAATCAGGTACTAGAAATCGGTACCTGAAATCGCACCCCTAAATCGGAACCCCTGAAATCGAATCACGTACCAGAAATCGGTACCTGAAATCCAATTGATATATATATATATATATATACCCCCGAATATATACATATATACCCCCAAAATTGCTACCAACCCCGAAATCCCAACAACTGATATACCCCTCGAAATCGCAACAACTGATATACCCCCAAAATTGCTACCAACCCCGAAATCGCAACAACTGATATATATATATATATATATATATATATATATATAGAGAGAGAGAGAGAGAGATGTAATACCTGACGAAGATGGAAGCCGGAGCAGGGACTCGGGGCAGGAGCAGCGACTCGGAGCAACGATGGAAGCCGGTTGCGTGGGGAGATAAGGAGGAGATGATGGGAGATGATGGGGAGCCGGTTGCGTGGGGAGATAAGGAGGAGATGATGGGAGCCGGCTGCGTGGGGAGGGAGAGAGAGAGAGAGAGAGAGTTAGGGTTAGATTGTCTTGAAATTTTGGTCCCCTCTTCAAATTTTGGGAGGTTATTTTTTTAACAAAGCGTACTCATATTTGGCACTGTTTAAAACCATGCCAAAATTTGGCACTTTTTCAAACCGTGCCAGATTATGATAAAACCGTGCCAGATTTTGGCACGGTTTTAAACAGTGCCAGAATCTCCTTCCCTAAGCGTGCCAGTTTCCTGTTTTTGGTGTAGTGCACCTCGAGACATTCACTCCTCAGAGCATACTTAATATTGACAATCTTAAGGTATTCAACCTGAAGGCGCTTGCCATCCATGTTCATGAGTTATTAACTACCTCCCCTGCTAAGTTGACTAGCTCTTCTATTTTACTATTCTTGGATGCTCTTCGCGACTTGGATCAGTTCTATCAGTTTTGTTTGGATTGGGTTGATACGGGGGTTTGCCACTTTCTGAGTGTTCCTTTCCAGAAAATGGTGAGACTTCACACTTCCAGACAGTCTAGGGCTGAACAGCAGTAGGATGAGGCCACTAGAATCAGAAATCAGATCGCATTACTAGAGGTGAAACTCACCAGACTTGAGTTTGGTGACTAAGAGGATGCAACTAAATCCGTCAGGTTTGAGGAAGAGTTTCTGTGGGAGGCTGGTATGTCATCTGCTGACGCCATCACTCTTGGTGACTTATTTTTTTTATTTCTAGCGGATAGGATAGTTATTTCTTTGTAGTATTTCGAATTCTATGTTTACATCACTGATCATTCATGAATGAGAGAAATAACACTTTGTTTTTCCTGCACTTTTCTTTTCCCTTACTCTCCATCTATATTGTTGGTGTTTATTTTACATGACTTGCTCTAATTTCTGTGAGCATTTGGCCTACTTATGGTTGCCCCATATACTATGGGGTACTTACATTAATATGAGAAAGTTATGTATATATATATATACATTGTTCTTTTATTTTTTTTAAAATGCACCTCTTGTGACTATAAGGTATTTGCATGTTACTGTCTTAGATCATCCCTCCTGTCTGTGGGAGTAATCATGCACACTATTACTTATGGTCATAAAGGCTAGGTTTGAGAGGGGGGTGACTCCTGTCTCCTCCCTTCAAGTATTGTTTCATTCAAAACTTTTTGAATTAGCTATCCCCTAGTGTTTGGGGTCCTTGCGCTACGTTCTCTTTAAGATCTTCACTCTTCTTTAAAATATTAAAGAGGAGGAATTTAACCCCTCCTCTATATTTTCTATTAATTTAGTCAAATGAAGTTATTATTAGGTTGCCCTCTTACTAAACAGGTGACTAAAGGGGAAAACTGTCTTTTATGTCTGGGAGGACTTTGCTCAGTATACTTTCTCTTAGGATGGACTTACCCCCCAAGTGTAGTGAGCACAGTTCTTATTTTTTGTGTACTCTTTTCATAGCTTAGTAGAGAGTGTGTATATATATACATGTATATATATATATATAGATGAGTAAACAAGTAAAGAATCAATAATGATCAAAAGCGTTGATATTTCATTTCTTTACTTTTGTGTGATGTTTACAATGTGGTATTGCTCTATAATTTTTTTTTACAAAAAAAACTTTTTCTGGTATAGGAACAATTCTCAAAATCCATTACAAAAATGAAAAACACACAAAAAATTATTAGTTGTTACTAATCATAGTACCTCTTCAGCCACTTGTAGTTGATGGACAGAAGGCAATCACTCTCTAGTTCTCAGATCTGACAGTAGCCCAACTTCCCCACCCATCTGATGACAAATGGGCCTTCCCAGTTGGGTTTGAATTTTGACACCGAAATGCTGCGGATATGGTGGGTGGATTCTTACATGACTAAATCTTTGACCTGGAACTCCCTAGGCTTGATCAAGTTCTCATAATCCCTGGACAGTTGCTAGGTTTAGACTTTGAAATTCTCCTTTCGCCTTTTCTCTATGCTCGTCAAGTGCCTCCATCTGCCTGTGCCTTGTGTTAGGGATGATCCCATTGACTAAGAGTATCCCCAACTCCACTGGTAGGACAGCTTCGGTCCCGTATACTAGGGAGAATGGGGTGAATCATATCTATTTTCTTTTCGAAGTACGATAAGACCACAACACCATGGGAAACCTCTCATCCCATGCCCCTGGCATGTCGTCTAGCATTTTCTTCAAAATGTTTATTAGGGTCATATTGGTAGCTTCTGCTTGGCCATTTCCCTTAGGGTAGGAGATGGTTGAGCTATTATGCAAAATTTTATATATGTCTATAAGGAGGGACATCTCCTTGCATACAAATTTCTTCTCATTATCTGTTAAGATTACCTTGGGTATACCAAACCTGCATATGATATACTCCTTTATAAATTGGGTTACCACTTGGGCAGTTACTCTCCTTAGAGGGATGACTTCTGCCCATTTGATGTACAATTCTGTAGCCACAGTGATAAAAGCCTTGTCGTGAGAAGCCAGGGTGATTTTTCCAACCAGATCGAATGCCCATGTATGGAAGGGATATGGAGCTGCCAGTCTTTGTAGACTGACAGAAGGAGCATGCACAATGTTTCTATGCATTTGACAAACTTTTAACTTCTTCACATGGCCAATGGAGTCAGCCTCCATGATCGGTCAGTAGTATCCTAGCGTCATTAGCTGGTCATACAGTTTGGCACCCCCTATGTGGGAGGGATCATGAGCTTCTTTTAGCACCCTCTCCATGTCCTCTTTGGCTATGAACCTTAGTTCCTTCTCATTGTACCCTTTCCTATATAACTCTCCTTCAACAAAGTAGAAACGGACTATTCTTTTTCTAAGATAAATTTCGTCCGCTCTCTCTGCGGGTAGATCCCCATCTTTCAGGTATGATATATATGGTTTTCTCCAATCTTTGAAGGCTTCCAGAAAGTTGGCCTTCGCAGTCTAGTCAAAATTGGCTTGGCACTTTAAGCACCTTTGTCACAAACGAGCCATTTCTGCACTCATGGTAGGCTAATAGTACCCACCTCGCTGCAGTAGTCTATAGAGAGGAATGTGAGTATCTCCCCAATGCTTTAGGTGAATTTTTATCAATATTTCCTCAGCTTCATGCTCACCAATGCATCTTGCTAGAAACCCTACAGGACTCTTGAAGTAGAGAGTCCCCTGCAGCACATGATAGTTGGATATCTCAAACATCTTCATCGTTCCTTCTCTAAATTCAAGCTGCTTCACCACTATATGCCTCCAATCTTCCATCTCGTTACTGGGGAACAAAGATTTTACTGTAGTGGGTACTGTTCTTTTCCGTACTATGATGGTTGCTTCTGACTCCTCCATGTCTAGCTTTTACACTATAGTTGCGAGCACTTCGGGGTGCCTGTTCATTGTTCGTGCCTGCCTCTGCATTGTTACTTCTAAGAACTATCCCAGAAGCCTTTGGATGATGTGTCTATAGGGTGACAAATTTGCATGCTTAAGGGAGAACTCCCCCATTGACCTGCCTCACTACTAAATTGGAGTTCCCTCGTATACACCACACCCTGACCCCTCTTTCGAGTGCTTCTAACATCCCTAGAATAAGGGCCTCGTAGTCAGCTTCATCATTTGAGCATTTGAAATCCAACTTGAAGGAGAGAGTGATCTTTTCTTTCCCATCTGACAGTATGATGCCAGCCCCACCTATTCCTTAAGCACTGGAACCATCAAACTCCATAGACCATTTCTTCACCTCCTCCACCAGGCATTCTTGAAATCTCTCCCTAGGTAGCTCTTCTCTAGGTGGTTAAAAAAATCCACTTGGGAAGTGAGAAAGTAGATCTGCCACTGCCTGGATCTTAACATCCTTAGGTATTATACATTTTAGATAATATTTTGACAAGATCAAAAACCACCTTGCTACTCATCCCACGAGTACAGTCTGCGCTAGGAGGTACTTGATGGGGTCTCACTTAGTGACTATGTGAACTGTGAAGGCTAGAAGATAATGTCTTAGCTCCTTGGCTATAAAAACTAATGCCAGAGAATGCCTCTCCACGCTGGTGTACCTAGATTCTGTTCCATCGATTACTCTTGACAGGTAGTAGATCGGATTTTCCACTCCTTCCTTCTCTTGTGCCAAGAGAGACCCTATCAATCTCTCGGTTGAAGTGAGGTATAGAATCAATGGCTCTTCGGCCTCTAGGGGGTCATTATGGACAGAGAAGCTATAATTTCTTTAATCTTCTCAAACGTTTTTTTCTGTTCTTCACCCCGAATCCACTTGGCCTTGTCTTTCAATAGGAGTGCGAATGGATGAATCACTTTTATTAGCGCGGGTATCAACTCGCCGCAGGTAGGATACCTTTCCCAAGAAGTTCTTAAGATGCCTCTTAATCTTAGGCGATGGCATCATCACAATGCCTTTCATCTTCTCTGCATCTACTTGCACCCCTTATCTATTCACAATAAAGACTAAGAACTTCCATGCGGTAACCCCAAAGGCACACTTTGAGGGGTCCATCCTCATCTTATACCTACGGCACCTCTTGAATAATTTACTGTGATTCTGCATATGTTTGCTTTCTTTCTTAGAATTCACCAATAGGTCATGAAAAATCTCCATCATGGTTCGCTGGTATGTGGCCCCGACATTCTTCATCCGAAAGGCATGACTGTGTAGTGAAAGTTCCCTAATAGTGTGCGAAAGGCAGTCTTCTTCGCATTGGCAGGATCCATTTTAATCTGGTTATAGCCAATGCACCCGCCCATGAAACTATACATCTCATGTCTTGCGGTGGTGTCAACTAAGCTATCTATGCTTGGTAAAGGGAATTCATATTTAGGACATTCCCTGTTCAAGTCACAAAAATCTATGGAGATTTTGATTTGGCACTTGTTTTTTTTCGCCACTTGAACTATGCTGGAAAGCCATATGGGGTTCTGGAGAGGCTTGATGAACCATGCCACAAACAACTTCTCCACCTCAACTTTTATCTTCAAGTCAAGGTCTTCTTTGTATGTACATGTGGCTTGCCTTATCAGGAGGGCATTGGGGAGGATGTTTAATCTATGGGAGATCACGTCTGGATAAATTCCTGGCATTTCCGTGTACTTCCTGGAAAACACATCAGTGAAATCTCTAAGTAACCCAATGATCTCTTCCTTCTGTTGTGTCTCCACACCTTTGGAGATTAGAATGGGTCTGCTCTCACCCCGTTCTGGCCATAAATCGATCTCCTTTAATTCTTTCAACTACTCTCTGGGTTCATTTTGAATGAATTCTGGAGCATCTTATGGTTCCTCAACATGCTCAACGATATAGTATTCATCAACAATAAAACACTCAGGCGCCAGGTCGATGCTCTCATCATAGAACACCGCCCGCGCAAACCATTATAAGCAGTAGATGACCTTTCCATCAGGCAAGACTACCTTCTTACAAGTTCGAGGGGTCTTAGCCACCTCCTCTACTTTCCTCTAGCCCTTTGCAATCTGGGGGACCACCCTCCCCTAGATGATCATTAACGGACTTCTTCTGTGGAACAATTCCTTTAGACACTTGCCTCCCTTCTAGATTTCTTACAGAGACCTTCCTTTCCTCATCTAACTCAGTGTAGAATGCAACATCCACCAGATGGGCCTCCTCAACGGCGAAGGGTCTCTGCGATCACTATCTTTGTACCTCTAATGTTGGACTTTTCACATTGATGGTAGGTGGAGGGCACTATGCCATGGGTGTGCATCCATACCCTCCCAATGAGTAATTGGTAGCTAGTGTTAGCATTGATAACTTGGAACTTTATATAGGAGATGAAATTTCCCAACTTAATTCCCACGTTCACATATCCAATAAATTGCATTCCAGCATTGTCAAATTCAAAAATTACTAGTGGTAGCAACACCATCTTCCCCTGGTCAACTCTTGTTTCATACAATGTACTAATAGGCATGATATTAATAGATGCTCCCCCATCCATTAATGCCCAAGGAAATGAGACTCCATTGACCAGGATGTAACATATAGTGGGCGGTTGTGGAAGTAAGGCACCTACCTATCTACTTCTGAAAACACCACCTCAGAAGTATACTCCTTAATGAGCCTTCTAATTGACCCCTCCAATTTAGCGAAGGATCTCCATGCTGCTGCACTGCCTCCAAGACTTTCCTCGTGATGGCCACCCTTGTGTCATACTTCACCCTTATCTGGTCAAAAAACCACTTGAACTTTGGGCTCCTTGTTATGGCCTCACATTCAGAGTCCAGGTCTACCTCATACGTCTCGGAATTGCAAACATACTCTACCTTGGAGGTCTCCCTTCATGTAGAGTGAGAATGACATCTACCTCACCTTCTGAGAGGGTGACTTCCTCAACTTCCCCATTTCCATCTTCTTGTTTCGGAGTGAAGAACCACTCCTCTCGCTTCCTTTCTAGCTCAAATCTTCTAAGTGATAGCTTTTCCAACTCCTCACATAATTGATAGCCACTCTCCCACTCCATACGATCTTTGGTAGCTTCTTCATCATAAGAAACTACCATGGCAGTACCAAAGTGATGTACTGGAAGTGGGTTCTCATTAACATCCAAAGGGGGGGATTTCTAAGGTACCATTGGCCACCTCCAATGATCCTTCTTAGGTAGTAACAATCTATGGTGGAGTGTTGGTGCAACTTATAGTACTCTGGATTGGCTTTGTCAGCTATAGTCGGGGTTTCTCCTTTAAAGTAAGGAGGACCTTCCACCCCTTCTCGTACTAAGGTACGGTAATAATCCATAGCCTCTGCTAAACATTAAGGTAGTGGTAGTGGGGAATCTTCCCCACACTTTCTTTTGTTACTGGGACCACTATTCTTGGCCACAGATCCTCCCTTCTTTCCTTTGGGATTCCCATCTACATAGTTGACCGCTTGACTCCTTGAAAGTTAAAACCTCCCGGAAGTTAGTGGAACCTGTGTCCTCCAACCCGGGGCCCTTAGTTTGATTATCATAGATATGTTTCTAGCAGCCCTGGTGAACTCTCTAAAAGTTCCGTCTCTAGTTTTATTGATCAAGTGCAACTTGTACTCCTCTCAGAGTCCTTCCACACATATCTGCAGCAACCTGGTCTCCGCCACATCCTCGTGGACATCTAAGGCTCTCTCGCGAAATCGTTTAATGTAGTGAATTAACTCTTCCCCTAGCTTTTGGACTTCTTTTTCTAGGTGCCTCAATGTGAATTCATCCTCTACTACAAAGAACTTCTAGAGGAACTTCCTGTTCATCTATTCCCAAGTAGGGATGCTATTAGGTGCTAAACGGGAATACCATGTATAAGCCTTCCCGATGAGGGTATTAGAGAATTCTCTCAACCTTAGGTTCTTATCACCAGTGTTCACTCCCAAGTACTCGACGAACCTCTTTAAATGATTTCTAGGGTTCTCCCCTTTGCCTCTGAACTTGATGAATTTTGGTGAGATATACCCCTCAAGGTAGGGCTTCTCATTTACTTCCTGCGGATAAGGGTCTTGTAACACCTCATATAGGTGAGGACCATCCCTCTATGGTAATAGCCTTAGAGGGTGACTCCTCCAAACTCATGCTTTTAGCAGCTGGTGAGCCTGATTGTGCCATAGCCTGCTCTGGTACCACCTTTCGGGACGAAATCATCTCCACCTGAATTGCGACAGGGGTGGCTACCCCTACAGAAGGGCAAGCAACTGGTGTCTCACAACCTTGACCAAACTTGATAGGTCTACGTTATTTTGCTTCAAGAAGTCAAAAAACATTGCCATCAGATTCATACCTTCCATTAGAGTCGCTGCTGGCGAACTGGTCTGCCTCCCTGAGGAGCAGGCGCCTTGGCTCCGATCACCACCACTTCTTCCTGAGTTGTCTGGTCACTGTGAGATCCATTACCAAATGGAGTGTCCACAAAAACTATCTGTTTAGAGATGTTGAAACCTTCTTTGTCCATTAAAGCCAGAATACCTCCCCTGCAGAGTCGCCAAATGTAGGAGGGTAGTGAGACTGGGGTCTATGAATACCTAGAAAGGGTGAGGCGTGACCCACTCCAATGGATACTGCATGCAAGGTCTTCAAGGTCTTCTGGTGCAACTTCTTAAGAAACATTCTCTTTTTGGTAACAATGGAACTCAAGCTTCAACTCACTCCCTACAAGAAGATGAAATTTCATAGCAAAAATAGTAATTTTCTCAACGAAAACACCTGAAAATGATGTTAATGTCTTTTAAAATTCTTGGATCCATCTATTAAAATCCCTACTGTTACTCTATAGAATTGAGTTTAGAGAGGGAAAGATTGAACTTGTATCTTCCATGGCCATTAGTGCCATATTATAATGAAAATACTCTAATAATTTATATAGTAGATGAAGGCTAAGGCCGAACCATTTAAATACATGTGTTCATCTTATTTCTCTCTCAGATTTTCAGTTAAATTCTTGTTAATTACCATTTCATTAAATTTGTGCAATACTTACATCCAAGATGAATCCATTGTATGATCTGATTATCATCACCAATCACCGAGACTTTGGGATCGATAGAGAAGTTTCCCGATATACCATATGAATGGGAAAAAGGAGTGATAATGTTCATGAGCGACTAGCCGTTCAGCTAGCCACTTTTATCCTCGTGAGTATCTGGTTCAAACAATATGAAAGTCATGAATATGTAATGAATGATGCAAAAAGTTAATATATATGTTACATATACTTTGATGTTTGTTTTATCTCGAGGTCCTTCACGCATACCTATACATTTGGATGAATGTATATTTCTGCAGATGGGGACCTAAGTATGTATCTTTGTTTTGAGGGACTCTAAATCTAGGGCCTCTAAACATTTATAAAATATGAGTAAGGTTTTCATGATAGGGAGAGATATTAATAATTATAGAAAGGAAGCATAATAATAGTTAGACTCTCTTGATTTATCCCCAGAGGAGTCGCCATTGTGGTGGTATGGGCCCAAAATGGGACTTGGGGAAAAGGGTTATGTCATTACTGTGTCAATAAGTGAACATCATTAATGACTATTTATTGTTTGATCCCTGTGTAGACATGGGACTGCTTATCTCTTTAACCGTCATTTCTCCCTGAGGTCAGGTTATCAGTTCAGTGATTTATGATTGCCTCTTCAATTGGTTCGACACCATATCCAATTTTTATTGCATGCCTCTGTTTATACCTAAGTCTAAGAATAAGTGGCATTAGTGAGAGGTATATGAACATTACTCAGTAGTTTTGGATGTATAATATTTCTTATGTATGGACTTGTGTTAGTATAATGTGTGGCTATCGATATTTATATAAGTGTTCGAGAAAGGTCAGCTTGGATAATGAAAGGATGTTGAAGGGGTGTGTGAATGTATGCACGAGAATTCACGACTTGATATAGTTTGAAATCTCATTCTGGGAGTCATATGGGGTTAAATAGTAATAAGATAAGTGGTTGAATATCCATGGTGGCAACATATCACAAAATATCTTATCGAATCTCGTGCTCACAATAATGACTAGGTATTGCAGTTACATACCCGTGTAATCACAAGATCAAAGCCTACATAGTTTGATTGTGCACATGTTCAAATGTGATATATGTGAAAGTATGAGGGATTGGCTTGGTAGGTGAAGAAGATATATGTGGGACAAAGGGTAGCTTGTGAGGAGAGTTCAAAATGGGAGTGGACCCAAATTCGCCAAAAACGATATTCAATCATATTTGGCGATCACTAACATGAATATTTTGTTGAAGCTTTGGACTAGGTTTTCGGTGTAACACTAATGATGTAATGCTCTAGAGAACCTTTGATTCCTACAACTATAGAAAGAAGTGGCTGTTGTTTGGGGTTGGAGTGGACCAGAAGCCATCAACAAAGATTTATGTAGGCCTTATTAACATGAATAAAATCTCGCAGGTGTCATAGGCTTTGGGGTGATTACTCTATATTTTGGACTAGAGATGGAGCCATACCTAATAGATAATATGTCAAGAGACGTATTATAAGTCTTGGTATTCACAATTTTAGTTCGGGATAATACATACGTACCCAAAAGTACTTGGATCAAAGCCTACGTAGTTTCAATAAAAAATACATATTCATGGGTGTCGGCGACGGGATATCGAGTATGAAATATACAATATTGCAATATTTGTGGACCGTAGTCCTGAGTATAATATTTTTCTTATGATTTGGAGTGATTTATTGATAAGTTAAAAACTCGTTAAACAAAGGTTGATGTTTTACAAGTATTACAAGAAATCATATGTTTGAGTAGTCCGATTGTCGACTTCGGTTTTAGTAAAATTTTGAAATGACTTGGCTCACTGACACTCTCTTGAGAATGATTTTGTAAAGTATGTTTTCATGTTGTATTTAGTCACAACATTTTATTACAATATACTTAACATATGAGTGTGTTATTTTATCTCAATAAATGAAATTAATTGACCAAAACTATACTTTAAAATATAAATGATGCAAATTACATACCCGATCCCTTAAATGGAGGCCAAGCCAAATGATATAAAAAAATATGGACAGTTTATAACTATATGTATATGGGGTATTGGCCTGGTGTTTCTACGGAGTTTCTCTCCATTTAGGTAGAGCTTCGTCTATAAGTGTCGACTTTTGCGCGGTGAGTTTAGTGTTTTGCAACTATATTTTAAAGGAAGCGACTTTTCTGAAGTACGAATGTCACCTTACATTTTTATGACAAAACTTGAGATTCAAAGATGCTCGGGGTTTAATAAATTTATAAAACTCAATCAATATTAGGTTTGAGGAGCTTTTTAAGGTTGGTAGGGATCTCTTTTGATAGGGTCTGATTCGTGGCCTTTAATTGATGGGTTAAGGATGTCCATTAATCTAACGATTAAAATATGGGACATATGTAGGGTGGATGGGTGGCTTAGAGGAAGATGTAGGGCTGGGGATAATTGGGGGAGATTTGGTAATCATTGTTGCTCGATTTTTAATCGTTTGATAAAACGGCTTTGACAGTTCGATTAAAGGGTCAGTTGAAGGCCCCCCATTAGTTGTTTTTCATCCATTTTCTTTATTTTTAACAATTTCAACCTGGTTCCTAGAAACTTCTCCACGATTAGTTTGAACTTATTTTATTTTTGGTGGTTTCCAATTTTTAACCTTTGGGATATTTAAGGTGTTGATTATGAGAATGACTCAAGACTAGATTATGAATCATGACATCCAAAATATTAAAGACCAATCTGCAATACAATGACTACAAAAAACTATGAATCTAACATTATTTTACCTTATCTAATATTGCATACTTCTTTTTAATTTCTTTTTTCTCAATAGAAAATATACTTATCATTTCATATTTCTAAGCAACATCATATATCAAGCATTAAGAATTTCTTACCGAGGGAGGGAGGGGCACTATCCAATTTAAAAGATGGCTTCCTTTAAGATTCAAAATCTCACTCACAAGGAACACCTCAGATCCATGAATATCAGTGATCTCAGCAACATTCTCTTACAATCAGAGAATTTTCCATGGGTGAAATTGCTTTCCATCTTTCATTTTAATCATTTTCATACCCAATTTTACAAAATCTCATTTACTCTCATTTAACATTCATACCAACATTCAAGGGGAGCTCATAAAGGATAAAAATCAAGACTCAATTCTCCAAAGAAGGTTCAAACATCCTTCTCTCTTTAAATTTCTTTATTTTTGCATTAATATCTCATCCTTTATTAGTTATATTGCACATACTTTATTTTCTTTAAAAAAGGCCAAAACAAAGAAAAAGAGGATTACACCTATAAATTACGAATGGATTCTTCATCACATTTTGTCAAAACTAAAATATATTTTCTAAATACATATATAATAAACTCTTATTTGAATCTATGGGATAACCCCCACCCTTATGCCGTATATGAACTGCGTGGATTTTATTGCCTTTATAGGCTATGTAGGCATTTCGGGCTAAAACCTGAGGCTCGAGTCCAATTTTCCAATTTTCATATTTCCATCTTTCTACTATCATATTTATAAATTATTCATATATATATATATATATATATATATGATGCTTGTGACTCATACTTACGTGTCTTATCTAACAAATATTATCATTCCATTATAATGATCAATATCTCAATAAGTGCATACATCATATTTTCAAGTTATATTTTTGGGAACATTGCTTTGGATGACCTCGCTCTATCTTTTCCATGATAAGAGAGATTTCGATCTCCATTTATATACACACACACACACTTCAATAAGAAATTAAGGAAAATAGTAACATACGCCCATGAGAGACCGAAAGGGTACTATGGGTGCCTAACACCTTCCCATTCCGTAACTTAGTCCCAAACCTCTAAACTATTGGTTTCTTAAGCATCAGTTTGTCTTTGATGCCGCTCTCTCGAGGTTACAACATGTTATTTTGCCTATTTTTTACAAAAAAGGCGGGTGACTCCATCTTTTTACATCACCCCACATCGACGACAACTAAAGTGTTCCTAAAGAAAGGGCACGAGACCTTTTACCCCTTGCAGAGTGCACGCGCATGAGTACCGAGAACCTCCTAAGGTGTGCAAGAGAGAGGGAAATAGACATAAAAGGAAGGGATGGCCACGAGATTGTTATCAAAAAACGGAGGAACAACAAAAAGGGAACAAGTGGGATAAACATCTGGGTTGGGTTTCATATTAATAGGTGGATTTTGTATAGTATTCTAGTTGAGGAGGTGTCAATCAACTTTTTTGATCAAGGTGGATGGATTCGATGATATGGTGGATCATGTAGAATGTCATCCCTAGTGTCTGAAATTTGAATGAGTCCTTAGAGTCACTTTCCTCGAAACCTTAGTAACAACTGTAGTGTTCTGAATGAGTGGTTTCACATAATGCTCGAAACTTTTAGCCCAGGAGTAATTGTCTTGGAAGAAGATCCCCATTCTCGTCTTCTTATTCTTGTCCACATGATCATACCATGATTTAGGAAAGCCACAAAATGGGAAATATTCACCCTCTTGGATGAATCTTTCATTTAGGGAATCCTTAGAAATAGTCTTGGCATTCTATAACCTCCTTTTCAACCAAGGTTGGAAGATAATTATGAGTTCCTCTGATGGTGGTTGATAACCCATGACACATGGAATAAAGGCCTTTTTCAACACTATGGGTTCCAGTATCCCCAATTGTCATCATCCTAGCCCCAGTCCGGGCATGAAGTGCATATTGTTGAACATATTTATTACGTTGACAATATCGTGAGAGCTGTGTTTTGGACATACTATATCGTTTAAATTATACCTTTCTAGGAGTGGAAGTGGTTCAACTCGAAAGCGAGACATAAGCATGTCATTCGCTCCATATTGTATCTCTAGTACTGGGCAACTGGTGTTTGCATTCTCGATATTATCATCGTCGCCCAAGATGGTGATGACCTTCCCCTTGGAGAATAACTTTAGTTTTTAATGTAGAGGGAAAGATACCCCCTTAATGCTGTGAAGCCATAGTCAACGGAGTAATAGATTAAAATAAGGAGATATATCGATGACCTGGAACTGAGTAATGGGATTTATAGGGCCAACCCGTATTACAAGATTTATGGATTCCATCACCTATCGACGAGTATTTTCATAAGCACGCATCGTGCATAAATTTGGATCAGGGTCACTTACTTTTAAACCTAAGCAGTTGAGGGTTCTTAACGGGAAAACATTAAGTGTTGATCCGTTGTCAACGAGTGAAAGTAGAACTCTCTTCCCAATTTCCTCAACAGAGATATTGAGAGCATAATTATTACTAGGACCAAACTTAGGGATTTCTTCCTTGGAGAAGGATAACATTCTAGTAGAAGTGAATGATCTGACCAGGTTCACAGTTTTTTTGGAGTGGTGGAATGAGGGTGGGCTCGGTAAGCAATTTAATCAAGGCATTTTGATGTAGTCGGTAAGACATGAAGAATCCCCACAGAGTGATGTTAACTTGAGTCTTTTTATTTGGTCGAGGATCTTGCTCTCTTAGATGGTCATTTCTAGCATGGGGAGTTTCTGGATAACACCCTTTCCTTTATCTGTTTGTGTTGATTGACGGTTCGGTCTCTGGTAGTGCCTCCCAGATCTTGTTACATAGTTCAAAGAAGAGAGAAAGACAGGAAACCCTATTTTTTCATCTATTCTGGACTATTTGGCCACTTTTTTCTCTCTCTTAGAAGATCTTCAAATGATATCATCCCACTTACACTATTTATTGGGCTAACCCACATAAATTATCCAACTAGTCCCCCCATATGGTGGAACCGATGAAATCTTTCCATAAAATATCAATGCATTCCACAACTTCCATGTATTCTTCATATAGATCCTCCCACTCTACGGGGAGATGCAAAAGTGAAGTGACCAATCGCCCTTGTAGTTTCAAATCATAAAGTAACTTGGATATACTACAAATTTCATCAGTTTGTCAAAAAAAGGCTACCATAATATGAACTGCATTGTCTATGATAACTTCTTTAATAGGCACTACCCAATTATCTAACTTATAATACCACTTTTGGGCTTCCATGAACAAGGTGTTGAACTTCTCACAGTCATTGGTCATTTCAGAGGGTGATGTCAGCCCGAACTTTAGAAATTGGTTAAGTACCGCTAGGAATTCCATATATTTCCTAACGAAATGAGTACAAACGACAATGAATGAAATTATAAGAAGTGATAGGCACTATTTGGAAAAACAAGTAGGGTGTTGGAAAAAATATGGGAACATTTAAAGGTTTTGGATGAATATAAAAGTATAATGTGGGATTTTCTAGGTACAGTGTGGGTACATAGGTCGAATTCCGTGTCATTTTCTAGAAAGATGGCATTTGCATGATTTGGGAGTGCATTATGAGTAGTGTTTAGCTTTGGATTGGCTATTGAGGTGAGAATACCCTAGTCAACCAGACCTTGAATTACATTCTAAAGACGAAAGCACTGATTAGTGGTATGGAAGGCATTTCGGTGAAAATCACAATAAGTGTCAGGTTTGAAATTTTCGGGAAGTGAGTTTGGTAATGGACGAAGGTCCAACGGCTTGATGAGATTTTGACTTAATAGGGTTTCGTATACTTAGTAGAGGGGAGCATGAAGATCAATGTCTTATTTTTTGACTAGGTGGCACGTCTTTCTAGTGCCGAAGAGGTAGCAGGCTGTGAGATGTTGTTGATGGTTAAGACTATAGTAGGCTTCTTCTATATTCTTGGGGAAAATTTTCCGAATACTTTCTTTGGCTCAGCTTCTGTCTTGGAAAGAATTTATTCAATAACCACTCCTGGTTCATAGAAGGCTAAACAATTGGGGTAATATTATCCTCCCATTGTTTCTCGAACATAGGGTAGGAAATTTTTCTCCACAATAATAATTCCTCCTTTTTGGAAGGTCGGTTGGTTAGGGTGGCCGCTTTCTCCCTCCACCTCGCTATAAAATTACTGGTAGTTTCTCTAGGGTTATACTTGAGAAATTCTAAATAACATCATGTAACCTCCAACTCCAAGTTGTATTTTTATTGTGACATGAATTCACGGGTGACATCCTCCCATCTATGAATTTTGGATTCCTCAAGAGATAGGAACTAGTGAACAAAACTTTTCTTCAATGTCTATTGGAACATCTGGGTCATTATTTCCTCAGAGGAACCTAAGAGAGTCTTGGATTGATGGTAACTTTAGAGATGAAAAATTAGGGGTTCATTGCCCTCAAACTTCTCAATATTAGGCATCTTGAATTTTTTTACCAGCCTTGCTTTAGGGTAGGGAGACATATGGGTGTAATCCATATAGTTCCCGAAGATTCGGACCTAGTCAAACTTTTTGGTCAACATCTTAGGGTCCTCCTTGACATTGTTCAACTCTTCTTCCTTCGGATTAGTAGGTTGGGCGAGGTTCAGCGTAGGTAGCTAAGCTAGCGGTGGACCATTAGTAGAAGGGACACGTGGATCATTTTAATACTCTTCTGGGACCCTAATATTCTCAGGTGTGGGAAGACCCATAGTGCGAGGGAAAAGGACCTCGGGCTCTTAGAGAATAGGGGCCCTATTTTTCTATATCTCATGAACCTTAGTTTGAACATTGTCAATCTTGGTTGTAAGTTGGACTATAACCATCATCAAATTAGGCTAGACATTCGGTACTTGATCGGCGTTATCCATGGAGAGTTGGTGAAGTTCGATTCCAAACTTGGAGGAAGTAGCGAGAGAAATGAAGGTGCATCAGTGCAGTTTAATAGAAGACCGAAGCCCATAGGGAGCCAGGCCAAGGATAGTGTATGCGATCGACCTGAGAAGGAAAAAGGATTCGAATTAATTTTTGAAGTAAAAAGGGAAGATTTTATTATAAGAAAAGAGGAAAATGTTTTTGACATTTTTTTTGGAAAGAGGCAAACAAAATGTTTTTGATAAGTTAGGAGGAAAAATGTTTTTTGTATTATAATAAAAGGAGGGGAAAAGTTTTTTTGGTATTTTTTGAGAAAAAGAAGGGGGATAATGTTTTTGACACTTTTGGTAATGAAGGAGGGAAGATGAGAGAAGAGTCTCAACATGATTTTTATTATTATTATTATTATTATTATTATTATTATTATTATTATTATTATTATTATTATTATTATTATTATTATTATTATTATGTTTTCACTTGTATTAAGTTTGCATAAATGAAAAAAGATATGTCTGATATGACTCGAGCCTGGAAAAATTTGTGTTTGAAGAATATGTAAAACATGATTTGACTTATTGCCAGGCTTATGGACAAGGTCCCATTTCAGAAAAAAGATGAAATCATGTGAAAATTTGGTTGGCACGCCGACCCTACTAGTCGACGGAGTTTTAAGTTGTAATCATCAAACTAAATATGAGTTCCCTATGTTTGATGCCTATATGGCGGTATGCCATGTTGGGTTAGTGGAAAGGTTCCCCCCTTTGGCATGACTTCCACAATATACGTCTTGATTTTGATGGCACTCGGTACATTTGGACAAGCCATTTGATATACCCAAGTGTACATGGTGTGAGAGAAAATTCGATATACTCGACGTACATGAACGAGTTCCTTGCAATACACCTCTCATCATTACCCGATCAAGCAATACGATGCGGGGGGAACCGTTCAATATGCTTTAAAGGTAATTGACCAATGGAAGGTGAGAGTCATATTGCCTAGGCTAACTACGACCTGTCAGAATAGTGCCCATCACAAAGTGACCCCCCACTATGGCATAAAATTTGGTCAATAGACATGCTCTTGGTGATGTAGTGTGTAAAAGGAATGATCATTGATTAGTATATTACGGAGAGAGTATTTTATTTGGCATGATGAGCATTATACTAATTAGGGAGAATGTACAAGTATTGTGAAAAGTAAATCTTACATCAAGATTATACTCAGAATGGATACGTGAGAGTGAGTGATGTATGAATATCTATAAGTCAGCATGTGGTAGTGAGGCTATGCATGGATGAACTACAAGTGGTGTGAGATAAGTGTGAGTGAGCATGAATATATACAATTATGATAAATGGAGGTGTGTGCTAATGACACCTAAGCATGGATATTCTAAGTGATGTGTGAAACATGTTGATATAAGTGAACTTACATACAAGTGTAAGTAGTGTGAGGTGTACATGGAGATTATTTACAAGTGTGAGAAGTGAAAAGTGAGTGAGAGGTGATATAGACACGAGGTACGTATATATAAGAAGTAATAGAGGGGAAAAGGGAATTTAGAGGTAGGTGCATACGCACATAGGTAGAAAATTATAACACCCATGCAAATAAAGTCTAACCATATTAAGTAGGTCCCCAGAGGAGTCGCCATTGTGGCCATCCAGAGATCTTCCCCTCCCAGGATGCTTTTAGGGAAAAGAGGGAGAGATAAATATAACACCCCGTAACTTTGAGGATTTAATATTTTATTATTTTTGGGAGATATAAAAATATTTAAATTGGAGAAACTTAAATTTATGATTTGGAGAATTTATTTGAGTCGGAAGAATTAATTACAGTTGGCGATTGTAAGTTTAATTGTTCAAAATTTTATGTGTTGCATTTTGAGGTCAAAATTGGAGAATGTTATAAAGTATTTCGGGTGATAATTCTGAGTGTGCAGTTGAGTCTGACTGGGTCGAGATAGTCAGAAAAGAGTACCCGGGGTAGTAATCGGGTCTCGGGGCATTTTTTGGCAATCCGAGCCCACACGGGGTGATTTGGGCCATTTTAATTAGGCTCATGTGGCTAAAAACGGGATTAGGGGTTTTGAACCTAATTAAGGGAGTGTTGAATGATAGTTAGCAAAATTCTAAACCTATGGTTTGAGAGAGAAATAGAGGAACCTAATCAAGAGCCAATTGAGGATCTTTTGGAGTCAAATTAAGGGACTAATTGAGTGTTCGTCATCAAACCATTCTCTACACCAACGGATCAGACTCTGTGAATAATAAGAGGCAAGTGGTTAACTATTGTGATTCTTAAATTGATGATAATCAATTAAGATTATGGTAGGTGCAAACTGAAAATTCATTTTTGGTGGGTTATTTCATGAAATTGGGTTTTTACGAAATTGAACATGTTATGTGATTTAATGGTTCAATTGATGAAATAGAAGCATTTAGTATTTGGTTAGTATTGGAACTACAACAAAAAACATGTATTAGAGATAAATTTATGGGGAATATAGAATCAGATTTCTGAATTTTAATTGGGATTGTACTGTAGGAATTCGTTTTCTTGAGTGGGTGATAACTCGTGAAATTAATGTTGCTAAAGGTTTAGATTATGATCATAGTTCATAATAGATGTATAAAGATGATAAATATGATGGATTGAGGTTGGTAGTTGAGAAAAGAAAGATTGGATGGTCGTTAATGGATGAACAGAAGTCCGGAGAAGAAACATACATGTTCGATCGATCGATCGATGGCTTGGATCGATCGATCGATGATTTCTGGCAGGTTCACCAGTTTTATATATAAAAAGGGAAATTAATTTAAGATTTTTCCCCTAATTTTTATTTAGTGATAGATTCATATGTAGCACATATTCCGTAGCATTTATAAGGGGATATAATTGGGTTTAGGATGGTGATAATTTTATGTCACGGGATGAATTAATTTCGGGAAATAATTCGTAGGTATTGATTTTGGACCGAAGGAAAATGTTCAGGTATTGTAGTTGAGTGGCACTACATTATTAAAGGAATTGAGCTGTAATTAATTAATTATGGGGCGGAATATAGGATTTGGGTATTAACGATGATACGGGCCAAGTGAGTGAGTCCAGGTATATTGGTTGGGCGACATCAAGTATTAAATTAATTGATGTGTAAATTAATTAAATTAGAGTCGTACTGTAGACTCGGGAAGGTAATAAAATTATTTAAGAAGTAAATTAATTAATTTGAGTCAAACCATAGACTCGAAAATATACAGGCTAGTGTTACGTGTTTTATTACACGGTAAATCCGGGGGTTATATTATATATACGGTGTGGTGATAATATATATATATATATATATATATATAAATTGTGTGTGCTATTAAATATCAGTAACTGGATATTTATTTAAGTTACATACTCTAGTGCTATCAAGGGAGGTTGCGCGGTATCAGTGAATCCCCTACCTTGAGGAGTAGGGTGAGTATATCCCCAGGTCATAGCGTCCGGTATATGGGTGAGGGGCATATCTCACTTTCTGGGAAGGAATATGACTGTGTCCACTATGTTTATATTTTGGTCCAGGTTGGTGAGCGATTTCAACTTGGGTTATGTGAGCACAACAAATGAGATAGCACTTTAGAGGAAATCATTTGGCGAGGGTATACTCATAGGGATGGATATACATATGATATATGTGTGGATGTTCTTAGTAAATCTACGTATATAATGGTAGTAAATATTGTATGCGGGTAATAATACAATGTGTGATGTATTTACTTTATATAACTTGTTTATGGTTATATGATATTCTTTAAAAGGAATTAATTAAGTTAATTGGTGAGATAACTTATAATGGATTAATAATAATACTCAGTTTAGAGTACAACGGCAAAGGGAGATTATACCAGGACTAGTTGGATGGGGTAGTACAACTAGGTAGGCTTAAGGAAACCATTAGGTGTGCACAATAGTGGAGTGGTGAGTATGTCCTCAAGAGAGTGCGACACTAACTTAAATATGAAGCGCATTCATGCATTTTAAATTATTGCAGTTAATTCACTTGCTAAATATTTTCAAAATGTTTTGGGTTCTAACCCTTGCTATAAAATTATTTTCAAAATATTATTTGAGTCCAGCCACAGGGACGCCAAACTTGATATTCTATTCCAGGGACACGAAGCTGCGACACATGTGGATGCTAGCAAGAGTTTGGATTAGACATAACGTTCATTCCTTCCTAGAGTAGGAATCATTTATCAGTTTCAGTTTCAGTTAGGGCTTGTCGCTTAGACTTTTCAGTACAGTTTTTAGATTTATTTATTCTGATGTTGGATGTTGTTATTGAACTATTTACTTTGGTGGCCGATGGTTTATTTGGAAAATAGTTTAATTATTTTTTCAGTTGATTTAATTCAGTCGTTGTGTATGTCTCATATTATATTTCTTCATGTTATTGTTTAATTTAATTAGAAAGATACAAATTTGGCACCAGCTTTTTGGAATACTAGGTGTTTACTATGTTTTAAGAAGGTTTTCGATAGTGATGCTAAGAATGAACCAACTGGGATTCCTATTTTAATTTGTTATATGACTAATCACCCGCTATTTTATTAGGCGGTGTGTCATAATAAAGGTCCTATGTCCTTCGATACATCGTAGGGTGATTTTGTGTTCATCAGTTTTTGGGTGATGTAAAGAGATAGAGTCGCCAGCCTATTTTTGCACAAAACAGGTAAAAGGGCATATTCTCACCTCGAGAGAGATGCATCAAAGTCAAACTGATGCTTGCGAAAAAAATAGTTCAGAGGTTCGAGGAATAAGTGTCCAAATGATCATGATTCCCCCCCCCCCCCCCCCCCAAAAAAAAAAAAAAAAAACATATCGATCGTTTATATGTTAAAATATTTGTGTTTTTAACAAATAATGTTAGCAATTTTGAGAAAGTAACAATATATGTTTTTTGTGAGTAGGAATGTAAGGGAAAAAACAATATAAGCTAAAACGAAAATAAGAGCAAACTGAGAGCTTAATAATGCATGTCCATTGTTGGAGCTTTGAGCTTCTGAGAGTACATGGTTTTGAAAATGGGTAGAGATAGATAGACAAAGCTTCGGTCTTCTCAAAGAAAAGCGAGAAGGTGCTTAAGGATCACAGCTAGCTACTTAAAAAGTGGTTTTGTCAAAGCAATATTATATGTGGTTGATAGTCTTTAATGTTTATGGATTTGAAAGTGATTTGATATTCTCAAACCAAACTTATTTCGTGTTTTAAAGAAAATTATATGTGTACATGAATTTATTTATGTTTTTTACAAATAATTTTAGGGATACCTTTTAAAATTATGTACAAAACTCAAATTCAGTGATGTGTCACACAGGTATTAGTTGGTGTTTTTATTTTTTTGGGTTTGCGAAAACAACATTAACCAATATATGTTTGACATATCATCATATTTTTATTTCATGTACAATTGAAGGGTCTCCCGAGAATCGCTCTTTTTTTAATGAAACAAAAACAAATGATCTGTTTTGTGTTTTTTTTTTTCAAGTTTGGATTTTTTTCTTTTTGTTACACTAACCTTTTTTTTCAATTATGGATATGTTTGTTTTCCTATTGTCCTTTCTTTTATTTTAATTGTTTTTTAGTTCAACAATTTATTTACTTTGTATGCTATATATGGGTGTTGGTTATAAAAAGTTTGCAACTTAATTTTTGTTGCTTAAGAACTTAAAATATTATTTCTTCCATTTGTTTATTTGTTAGATGGATTCACAAGAAGGTTATGATGATGAAATGGAAGTAGCATGTGTCACGGTTGCTAATGGGATGCTTTTACTATCAAGTGGGGAAAATTATTTGAAATATCTTGACAAAGATCTACCCCCGTAATAAATATTTAACAGATAAACAATTTAGTGAAAATGTAATTAAGTCCAATGAACATTTCTATAATTTGTTGAGGATGAAGGTGGAAGCATTAGAAAGATTTGTATATATTCTTAAGGGAATAGATAGTTTGCATTATACAATACATCTTAAGGTTGTCGAACAAGCAACTATTTTCCTCCACACCATTGTGGACAATAAGAAGAACCTAGCTTTAAAGTGCTACTTTAGGCATTCAGGGGAAAATATTAGTCGTTATTTTAATGAGGTTTTGTACGTTATTATCTCATTACATGATGATTTTATCAAACCTCTTGGAGAAGAAATACCACAAGAAATAGAAAATAACCCAATATTTATGCCATATTTTAAGGTAATTTTGTGGCAATATTTTCATTCATAAGCAACTCAAAATGTTATTCATAAATGAAGATACTTATAATTTTTAACTATATGTTAGGATTGTGTGGGTGCGATTGATGGAACACTTATTCCTACTAAAGTATCAAATGATGTGATAGCACGATTTTGTGATCGAAAATAGTGTACTTCACAAAGTGTTTTATTTGCTTGTTCATTTGATCTAAAAGTGAGCGAATTTAAAGGACGCACTCCAACCACTTCAAAAGAGCCTTTTAATCATAGACACTCCTCACTACGAAATTCAATTGAGAGCATAATTGGGGTAATAAATAAGTGATTTGCTATCTTGTGAGAGGAACCAATGTTTCCATAGACAACACAAACTTATTTAGCAATTGCTTGTTGCATCATTCATAACTATATCAGAGGAGTAATGACGTATGATTCTTTGTTAGATGATGTGGATTGGGAATTGTAACAAAAAGAGCCCCCAGTCAATGCAGAAAATCTTTCTAGAAATGAGGATGGTAGAGCGAGAAAGATACTTAGGGATACAATAATGAATAATGTGTGGCAAGATTATAATGGTAATGATTAATATGGTGTTAAGTTTCATTTTAATCGTCATCTTTAGTATTGTGTCAACTATTATTTTATTTTTAATTGTTTATATATCTTTTGTGTGCCTTTTTTTCTTAAATTAATTTGATATTTATAATTGCTTTATGCATATTTTTAACCTTTGCTAAAATTAACAATTCTGAATGCAATATGTTATAGCAATATGGAACAATTTGAGGATCCTACTCCAATAGGGAAAGAAAAGAAGAGAAACACCACATGGACTCTAGAAATGGATAAATGTCTCATTGATGTGATTCTCATTCAATGTAATGAAGGAAACAAAATAGATAACGGGTTTAAGGAGGTAGCATATGTGGCTGCTGCTAATGCATTAAAAACAACTTTTCACATCGACGTTAACAAAGATAATGTTATCAACCGGATGAAGACAATCCCGAAAGGATATAGAGATATTGAACAAATGCTTAGCCAAAGTGGTTTAAGTTTTAACTATTCAACAAAAAAGGTCAGTTGAGGTGATGATGTGTGGGAGACTTATGTTAAGGTAATTTTGTTCCTATAGTTTTAATACTACTTATTTTATTTCTTTAAAAATATACTTAAACTGAAATTTGTTTTATAGGCACTTCCAAAGGTGAAAATCATGCGATATAAACATATAGAAATGCTTGAAGAATTGGGAATCGTTTGTGGGAATGATGGAGGAACTAGCGAACGGTGTCGATGGGGGGCCAGATATTAATGGTAGACGAGCAGCTGGACACTACTATAATAGCCAATCTGAAGCACCTATGAATGACACAAATCTTGGAGACCACGGGAATACAATTGGTGAAGGAAATAATACTCAAACCAATGAATTTGGAGATCCAATTGCTGGGAGTAGTTGAGGAAACTCATCAGGACGATCAACTATTAGAAAACATGGTTGTCACTCTAAAAATGTTGACGAATATTTTGAGACTATGAATTTAGTGGCGTCGAGCATTACAAAAACGGTGGAAGAAATGGAATGAAAAAGTGAACTTGAAGACAAAAAACAAAATTAGATGAACATACAGCTGAAACAGACCCCACTATATTGTTACAAACACTGTAGGAACATGAAGTATTGATCTAAGAAGATATTTATGTTGATTTTGAAGGTCTTCTAGCAGATTAAATCAAGGCCAATGCATTCATGGCATATCCTCCAGACATGCGAATTTATTTTCTACAAAGACATTATGGTGTTGGATCTTTTGGATTGGTTCTTATAGTTCTAGTAGCAGTTTTGAGTTCTTTGATGAGTGATTAGTTTGTTGAGTTCTTCAATTTATTGATTTTAAGATGTTTATTATTTCATTTTGAATAATTTATTGAGTGGATTTGAACCTCGATTTTAATATGTTTAATGTAGTTTAATAATTTATTATTTTGCAAATTATTTGTCGTGTGTTGGGAATTATTTATTTTATTGGAAACACGAAACTTTCATGCAATTTTTCCGCGACTTTCATGACGACCAAATGGACAATTCTTTAATTTTCTTGCAGGAAACTATTGTCAACCAAACACACACAGGAAAGTGATTTTCCTTTTCCTTTCCTTTACTTCACTTCACTTTTCTTGGGAATCATTTTCCCGCTTAATTTTCCTGTCAAACAAATGGAGACTAAAAGAGTCATACAATATGGCGCTCATACTATCGCCTAGTCCCCGGGGTTAAGTCGATAACAAACTCAATCTCCCGACTCGGTGGTAACCTCGTCATCTCTTAAATAAAATCAGTAAAGTACCTAAACACAATGATCGAATATAACAAGATGACTATACTCTCCAAAATGTCCTCCACGATATAATAAAAATTCATGCTTGACCCTCCCTCCGAACGAGGCATCTCTATAAAATACAATTCCTGCCCTCGAACAGCGAACACAATAGACTTACTATAATGATCCACCATCACTCTACACATCATTAACCAGACCATACCCATGATAACATCATACTCGTCCATCGCTAAAATGAGCAAATCAGCTAATAAAAATAACCTCCCAATGTACACATCTACTCCCGTACATATGGAACAAATGAGAGCCCTGTTAACCAACGGTTAATCTATGGTCATAATATATCTGACATTGCACCCACTAAACCCGTCTCACACAAGAATCTAGTGCATATAAAGAATGTGACTCATCAGTGTCAAATAATACTTGCCCCATGTGCTCATGGATAGAAAACATAACATCAATCCCTAACGATTCTAGCCAAAAAACTGGTCCACAGACGTTATACACATGCATAAACTAAAACTTCCCCTATAGAGGTGATAATGAGGGAACTTCTAATGGGGCTGAGACATATGGTAATTGATTTCAGAGTTTGGAATCCTCCTACTGACCCTTAGCCCTATTGTAGTATGCATGTCGCACGTGGTCCTGCTCCCCACATACAAAATATCTCCCTATAAAATCTTGCCGCATCTATCTATGCTGTCCTTGGTGAGGTTACTCATTTCTCTATACTTACAGACCATGATAACCCCCGCCTTTCTAGCCTCTAGTCTTGTTCTTCTAGACCTGTTGGTCCTGACGAGCGTGCTGCTAGCCCTGATGGACCTTCTTGTACTTATCATTACTCGACATAAATCTCTTAGCCATGTCCCCCTACTAGCAACCCCACTCCTACTGCCTACCTTACGATTTTGGTTCCCCATTATCATCACTATCCCTAGTCTTCAACAACTTGCTCAACTCTCCTATCCACTTCACTCCCCTTAGATGGAAGCAATGGTCCTAGTAGTAAAGCAACACGATATTAACGACATGAGTGTAAGTCCTCAACATCGGGTTACCATATAAATGCTGATGGATCTTCCAAGTAATCCTATCCATAAAATTAAAAATCCTCTTCTCATCAGTGTTCACCTCATCTGGCACAAAGTTCTCCAGGCGAGTGAAATCTTCCTCATACCTATCCACTATCTGGCCCTCCTGCATAAGTTCTAGAAATCTTCTCCTCATCTCTGTTGGAATACCTGACAAAAATAACCTGCATACAAATATGACCTAAAACATCTAAATAAAATGGAATTCTACTCCGATCTGGTAATCGACTCCCACTACAGAAGAGCTAGCCTAAATATCTTAAACGTAACTGTACCTCATTTTGAGTGTCGATGCACTCAACCATAGGAAAATGTCTCTAGATGTCCTTTTTCCATTAGTTATCTGCTACAATATCTGTACTTCCCTGAAACTCCGCTAGATAGACCTTCTGAAAGGCCTCCCTGACTCATTCTCATACCGAGCAGTACTCGATGAGTTTGTACAGGAACTTCCAGTTACCGTTGTGGTTATACCTAGGGCAATTGTTGTACCATATAAGACATAGTGGCATTAACTTCATGTCCTACTATAGTTGTGACCTTTGTTGTGGTCATAGTACCCTAAGTAGCTTGTGGATTTGGCTGATCCTTCCCTTATATGACCCTCCTCACTGCATGTCTTGGTCCACCTCTACTGGTGTTTTCCATCTGAAACAAAATAGAAATTGGATGAGATTCCACTTGAATATATATATATATATATATATATATATATATATATATATATATATATATATATATATATATATATATATATATATATATATATATATAGTAGAAGAAGAAGAAGAATGCAAATATGCAATATGAAACAACAGTCCTAAACATATGTCTCTCTATAAAATAAATGGCAATGCCGCAATGTAGCATGTTTTCATAGATCCTAAGGAACACTAGAACCCAATGCCTTGATACCAATTGTGAGCCCTATTATTCTAATATCGGGTGTTCAATCATTTGTTAAAATAAAATAGGAATATAGTATGATTTCATTCTCAGCATCACTGTTGCAACCACTAATAAAATCTAAAAAAGAATAAAACCATACATGCTATGGAGCCTAAAGAATAACTCAATGCATAAATAAAATAATAATGAACCGAATAAACCATCGATCACTACAAATAATCATCCATAATAATTTAATACTTATAAATAGATAACATCTTTGACATAAAATAAAATCATATCTAACTACGAACAACAAGCCTAAAGAATAACTGAAATGAAATTGAATCCTAACTAAATAGAAACGACTCAAGCGACTACAATAAAATCCGATAACATCCACAACTACTGTGTAAGGACCTAAAACATGATTAGGAAGGTTAATTACATGATTAATTATAAATTAGGAGTTATGCGTTATAAATTGGTTATGGGTGTTAAACATGTTAATTATCATGTCTAGGGGATGCATGCCCATGTGATATATGTGTTGTTTATATTAGGTGCTAATTGAACTTATGATCGGGGATACCATGTTTAGAACACATTATTAGTTATGTGATTAAATGCATCATAAATTATTTTTAATGAATTATTATGTTTATAAAAGTAAATTAGGGTGTTGATACGAAATTGGCAATGTTTGGTCGCCAAATGTGAAAGTTTTGAGATTTTCGATAAATTGCTACTTTCATGTTCGAGCCCAAATTAGGCGTATTAATTTTATGATTTTGGGAAACCACAAAATATGAAAGTTGTAGACATTTAAGTTATCTACTCATAAACACAAAGAGGGAGTAAATCGGGGCCATTGATAGTGAGTAATGGTAATTTTATCAAGGTGGGACAAATGTGTCATTAATGGAATTGTCTAATTCAAACTTTCATTTAACCAATCACGTGTTACCACTACCCCTATTGCTATTGGACCACTATAAAAAGTATTTATGATTATAAATGAGAGTTATTTATTATTCCTCATAAGAAATAACAAGTTTTGCCTAAAGAGAGAGAAAGACAAGAAAGTTAAGGAAGAAATCTTTGGAAAATTTCAATAAATCGAGGAATCCTCGTAAGGTAATTACATCTTTATTAAAGTTCGTCACATGGATGAGTTCTATACTTGGCATGTTTTTTTTTATTTGGATATATATTTTAATGATACCCATATTTCTGAATTCTGTTGGAACAAGGATGGGTTAAGAACATAAGTTAGAACTGGAGCTAGGATCGTAAATGCATACTTGAAAGTCCTAAATTTACATCATCTTTTCGTAAAGCATTTTGATTTAGAAAATTCATGATTATGACGTATATTTCTACTAAAACATGTTTATTATATGTTTCGATGAATTATACCCAAGGTCAAGGTTATGTATGCTTAAAAATATTAAGTTATGCCTTAATGTTCTATTTTGACCTAGTTAAGCTAAAAATAGCCTAACTCATGGAATACTTATTGGAATTGACTGATTCGAGTTGGAGAGTAAAACATAATCATACATGTATAACATATCCAAAAATTGTGTAACAATACCAAGGAATGAACCCTTGGTGATAGTTTGAAGTTTTGGTTTAAAATATGCCCTAAAGGAGCAAGAATGCATACCAGGTGTTTGACATTTTGCTCGACATAGAAAATGAGCCGAAAAAATTAGGAAACATTAATTTTGTATTATTCAATAGGTTTACTGATATTGGGTGGAATATCATGCAAAGTTATGTTGTATAAAAATTATGAAAACTCCAGGAAGTTGAAGTTGTGTTGCGGTTTTTCTTCAAAAATGATTTGGAAAAGGTTGTAATAAAATGGGCATAACCTTGTCTAGCAAATTGGTAATTTAATTCCATAAATTGTGTTAGAACCCTTATTATTTGGGTGTTTTATAAATGTGAATTATCATATTTATTTTCTCCTTAGTTATTTCTGATTGACTAAATGATGTGATGTATTACTAGGTTTAATGTTAATTGGTGTATTCAGATACTAATGGCGTTGACTTGTTAGGTGGGGAAGCAGCTAATACTACCATACCAAGGAAGTAGTTTTGTATTAATATTAGCACCAAATCCAAAGTGAGTGACCTGTCCTATGAAATATAGATGAATATATGTTCATATGGAAATGTGTAGTTCAATACATGTGTTAAAATGCTTATGGGAGTGATGTTGTATTTAGGAAACATATGCATATGATTGAAATGTTAAGTGATGTTATTTAATGTTAAGGACTGTGGTGGGTCCTACAGGATGTGTAGGTCTTGTTAATTCAACTTAAAGGTTTGTGTACTCGGGCCTAATAAAGGGATGTGGTGGTCCCCAATAACTGTGGTGGATTAATTGGATTGTGGCGGGTCCAGGCTTACGAGAGTTTCACAAATCCTGTTGGGTTATAGCATTTGAACAAAATAAAAATGGTTATTTAATTTGGTTATAGGTGTGGTATATGTTCATTCACTAAGCTTATATTGCTTACACTCATGTAATGTTATGTTTCAGGTATGCCTATCGATTGGAGTTCACTGCCAAGTTAGGACTTTAAAACGGGGGAGTGACGGATATCTAGTATGGTTTGAATATCAAGAATATTATTGTGTAAATATTAAACTAAAGATCTTGGATATGTAAGGTTGTTTAGTACTTATAGGTGACATGTAAATGTAGTTATGTTTTCATTTACACATACCTTGAAAAAAATCTCATGCTATTTTTCCTTAGAGATTTAAATTAAAGCATTGTTTATTATTTAAGGGAATTTATCGCTAATTAACAATTATGAGTTTAACTTAATTAAGTCGTGGCATGACAACTTGGTATCAGAGCGTGGCTATTAGGTTCTGAATTGGGTGTGAGGGTCTCTATTGGCAGTAGACGCTAGAAAGGGAATTTGTTATGCACCTCGATTTGACTAACAATGTTAATATTAAACTGCTGCTATTGTATTTCGTTTAAGTGAATTATATTGCAGTGAATGATGGATCCACATGAGCCGCATGATGGAGCAGAGGGTGAGTCATCTTATGTTCCTAATAGTCAGCAAGTACATAGACATATTCAAGTGGAGGAACCAGAGGTGCAACAACAACCTATTGATGACGTGGGATGAATCTCACGTGCTGTAGCACAACTTATGGAACAAGAAAGAGGTGGAGAACATGGTGGGGATAGGGAAAAATTACATGATAGGTTCATGAAGTTAGATTCTCCAGCATTTACTGGGACTACGGATCCGTTAGTGGCAGAGGGGTTGATTCGAAAAATGGAAACAATATTCAAGGTGATGGAAGTGCGAGATGAACAAAAGGTTTTGTTAGCAACCTTTAGATTGGAGGATGATGCAAATTTATGGTGGGATGCTACATAGAGGTTACTTATTATGATTGGTGGAGTAGTGCCAGTAAATCCTCCACCAATTACATGGGAGAGGTTTGTGAAGGTGTTCTTTGAAAAATATATCCCAAGGCTTTATAGGAAAGAGAAAGAGGAAGAATTTATCATGTTGAAATAGGGGAACCAAACAGTGGCAGACTATGAAGGTTTATTTATATCCTTATCTAGATTTTCACCTGACTTGGTGAGGACGAAAGAAAGTAAATGTGATTGGTTTCAAACTGGGCTGAGTGTAGATATAAAAAGCATGGTTGCTAATATGAAGATCACGGAATATGTGGACTTGGTGGATAGGACCATGGTGTTAGAAAAGTCAATAAAAGAAATGCAAGTTGAACACTCGAAGAAAGCTAGACATGATGGTATAAGATCATATGGATGGGAGGCGGGAACCTCAACTCAGAGTGTATCACGAGGAGTACCTAAGGGACAAGAATTTAAAAATAATAAAAATGCACGTGGAAGATTTCAAGATCGAGGTGGAAGGACTGGGATGAATTTGTCAGAAAATTCATCTGTGATGGGACCGAGGGCCATATTTTTTTATAGATGTGGTGATCAAGGTCACATGTCTCAGGAGTGTACAATAACTGAGACGACACCTTTATGTTTCCATTGTCATTAACCTGGGCACTTACGAAAGAATTGTCCAGCAATGGGAGCTACAACTTTAGTTGGGAGTGTGACAGTAGGAGATAGGATTTCTGCATCGAAAGTACACTAGGGAGGTAGAGGAGGCGTGTCTCAAAACCAAGGCCAAGGCAGAGTGTTTGCACTGACGCAACAAGATGCACAAGCTATGCCTAACGTAGTGACAAGTACACTTCCTATTGATAATAAAGATGCTTATGTGTTGATAGATCCTGGTTCTACACATTCTTTTGTGTCTTTACTTTATCTCTTGCATCTTAATAAACCATTATCATCATTAGATTCTGGTTTAGCTATTGTTACTCCAGTGGGGGGGTTGGTTTTTATTGAGAGGGTATATAGGGAGTGTGTGGTTCGAGTGGGTGAAAAAGAATTACTAGTTGATTTATTACCTCTCGATATGCGTGACTTTGGTGTAATACTGGGTATGGATTGGTTAGCCTCATATCATGTATGTTTGGATTGCTTTAAAAAGGAGGTAGTGTTTTGATTACCGGGTGAACCTGAATTTAAATTTATTAGGGAACGAAATGTCACTCCAACATGTTTGATCTCTGCAACAAAATGTTATGAACTGCTAAGGAAAGGATATGAGGGTTATCTTACTCATGTGGAGGATACACGACAAGAGGATGGAAAATTATCAGATAAACCAGTAGTTAATTAGTTTGTAGATGTCTTCCCAGAAGAACTCCCCGGGTTAGCACCAGACCGTGAGGTGGAATTTTCGATTGTGATGGTACCAGAAACTGCTCCAATATTCATTGCACCATATCATATGGTACCTGCAGAATTAAAAGAGCTAAAGATACAGTTGCAAGATTTATTAGATCTTGGTTTTATAAGGCCTAGTGTATCACCGTGGGGAGCCCCAGTATTGTTTGTGAAGAAGAAAGATGGAACCATGAGGTCATGCATCGATTATCGTCAATTGAATAAGGTGACTATCCGTAACAAATACCCATTACCCCGCATTGATGACTTGTTCGATAAGTTGCAAGGACCCAAAGTGTTTTCGAAGATCGATCTCAGATCCGGATATCATCAATTGAAAGTAAGAGATTGTGACATTTCTAAAACCGCTTTTCGTTCCAGGTATGGACATTATGAATTTCTTGTCATGTCATTTGGGTTAACAAATGCACCGACCGTATTCATGGATTTGATGAACCGTATATTTCACCCATACATGGATTCTTTTGTTATTCTCTTCATTGATGATATTTTGATATATTGTCGTAGTAGGGATGAGCATAAACACCACCTGCGTATCATTTTACAGACCTTGCGAGAGAAGCAGTTGTATGCTAAATTTTCTAAATGTGAATTTTGGCTAGACATGGTAGTATTTTTAGGGCATGTTATTTCTGCTGATGTTATTTGTGTGGATCCCAAGAAGGTAGAAGAAGTAATGAATTGGGAAAGACCAACTAGTGTGACAGAGGTACGTAGATTTTTTGGATTGGTGGGCTATTGTAGGAGGTTTATACCAGGGTTTTCTTCTATTCCATTGCCATTGACTAAGCTTACCAGAAAGGAGAACAAGTTTGTTTGGAGTGGCGATTGTGATAAAAGCTTTGAAAAATTAAAGGGTAAGTTGACATCAGCTCCAGTATTGACTATCCCAATTGGTACAGAAGGTCTAGTTATTTATAGTGATGTCTCATATCAAGGACTCGATTGTGTGTTAATGTAGCATGGAAAGGTAATTACTTTTTCTTCTCGACAGTTAAAGATACATGAACGCAACTACCCTACACACGATCTTGAGTTGGCTGCAGTAGTTTTTGCATTAAAAATCTGGAGACACTACTTATATGGTGTTAGTTGTGAAATTGTTACTGACCAGTAAAGCTTAAAATACTTGTTTACACAAAAAGACTTGAACTTGAGATAAAGAAGGTGGATGGAACTTATAAAATATTATGATTGCACGATACATCACCATCCGGGTGGGGTGGAATTAACTTTGAATGAGTCTTACGGAATAGTAGCACATTTAAATGTTAGACCCAAGTTGATGGATTGGATAAAACAAGCACAGGCAGGAGAAACAGAATTGGACAAAGTTAGAGATAATATGAAAAGGGTAAAGAAAATGAATTTTCTATTCGGGACGATGACATTCATATGTACGGAAACCGTTTGTGTGTACCTAACGTGCCCGATTTATGAAGAACAATTTTAGAGGAATCCCAATGTTCTTTATATGCTATGCATCCAGGGCGCACAAAACTGTATAGAGACTTGAAACAATGTTATTAGTGGCCGGGAATGAAACACGATATTGCAGATTTTGTTGCTAGATGTCTAGTTTGCCAATAGGTGAAGGTGGAGCATTAGAAGACAAGTGGTTTACTACAACCCTTACCTATTCCTGAGTGGAAATGGGAGCATGTTACTACAGATTTTGTTATAGGTTTACCAAAATCATCATAAGGGTTTGATTCTATTTGGGTTGTCGTTGATCGGTTGACTATGTCTTCAAATTTTCTTCCTGTTAAAACTACTTACTCCATGGATAGATATGCCAAATTATATGTGGATGAGATTATTAGATTGCACGGTGCACCTATTTCTATTATGTCTGAGAGAGATCCTAAGTTTACGTCTCACTTTTGGCCTAGTTTACTACAAGCTTTGGGGACTAAATTGAAATTTAGTGCAACTTTTCATCCTCAGACAGATGGGTGGTCAAAAAGAACGATCCAGACACTCGAAGACATGTTATGAATTTGTGTATTGGAGTTCAAAGGTAGTTGGGATGAACAATTTACACTAATAGAGTTTTCTTATAATATTAGCTATCATTCGAGTATTGATATGGCTCCTTATGAAGCTTTGTATGGGAGAAAATGTTGAACTCCAGTCTATTGGACTGAAGTAGGAGAACGAAAACTTCTTGGGCAGAAATTGTACAACAGACTACTAAAAAGATCAATCTTATCCATAATCACTTAAAGGTGGCGCAAAGTAGACAGAAAAGTTATGCAGATAATTGAAGGAAATAATTGAAATTTGAGGAAGGTGATCGACTATTCCTATGTGTTTCTCCTTGGAGAGGGGTTATAAGATTCGGGAAGAAGGGAGTGTTAAGTCCTAGGTACATTGGCCCTTATGAGATAGTGAAACGATTGGGATCTGTAGCTTATAAATTGGCATTACCACCAGAATTTTCCCGGATACATGATGCTTTTTATATATCCATGTTACGTAAGTATGTGCTCGATCCTTCACATTTGTTTATCTCACAACCGATAGAGCTTCAAGATGACTTAACCTATGTGGAGGAACCAATTGCTATTGTAGATCGAAAGGAGCAAGTGTTACGTAGTTAAACCATTTGTTTAACTACATGTGCAAGTGTAGCAAGTGTTTAACTGCATGAGATACTACAGTTGTGACCTTTGTGGTGGTCATAGTATCCTGAGTAGCTTGTGGATTTGGCTGATCCTTCCCTTATACGACCCTCCTCACTTCATGTCTTAGTCTACCTCTACTGGTGTTTTCCATCTGAAACAAAATCAAAATTGGATGAGAATCCACTTGAATATATATATATATATATATATATATATATATATATATATATATATATATATATATTTATATATAGTAGAAGAAGAAGAAGAAGAAGAAGAAGAAGAATGCAAATATGCAATATGAAACAATAGTCCTAAACATATGGCTCTACATAAAATAAATGCAATGCAGCAATGTAGCATATTTTCATAGATCCTAAGGGACACTAGAACCCGATGCCCTGATACCAATTGTGAGCCCTATTATTCTAATATCGGGTGTCCAATCATTTGTTAAAATAAAACAGAAATATAGTATGATTTCATTCTCAGCATCACTGTCGCAACCACTAATAAAATCTAAAAAAGAATAAAACCATACATGCTATGGAACCTAAAGAATAACTCAATGCATAAATAAAATAATAATGAACCGAATAAACCATCGATCACTACAAATAATTATCCAACATAATTTAATATCTATAAATAGATAACATCTTTGACATAAAATAAAATCCTATCTAACTACGAGCAACAAGCCTAAAGAATAACTGAAATGAAATTGAATCCTAACTAAATAGAAACGACTCAAGCGACTACAATAAAATCCTATAACATCCACAACTACTGTGTAAGGACCTAAAACATGATTAGGAAGGTTAATTACATGATTAATTATAAATTAGGAGTTATAAGTTATAAATTGCTTATGGGTGTTAAACATGTTAATTATCATGTTTAGGGGATGCATGCCCAGGTGATATATGTGTTGTTTATATTAGGTGCTAATTGAACTTATGATCGGGGATACCATGTTTATAACACATGATTAGTTATGTGATTAAATGAACCCATAAATTATTTTTTAATGAATTATTATGTTTATAAAAGTAAATTAGTGTGTTGATACGAAATTGGCAATGTTTGGTCGCCAAATGTGAAAGTTTTGGGATTTTAGATAAATTGCTACTTTCATGTTCGAGCCCAAACTAGCCGTATTAATTTTATGATTTTGGGAAACCAAAAAATATGAAAGTTACAGACATTTAAGTTATCTACTCATAGACATAAAGAGGGAGTAAATCGGGGACCGTGATAGTGAGTAATGGTAATTTTATCATGGTGGGACAAATGTGTCATTAATGGAATTGTCTAATTCCACTTTTCATCCAACCAATCACGTGTTACCACTACCCGTATTGCTATTGGACCACTATACAAAGTATTTATGATTATAAATGAGAGTTATGTCTTATTCCTCATAAGAAATAACAAGTTTTGCCTAAAGAGAGAGAAACAGAAGAAAGTTAAGGAAGAAATCTTTAGAAAATTTCTATGAATCGAGGAATCCTCGTAAGGTAATTACATCTTTATTAAAGTTGGTCACATGGATGATTTCTATACTTGGCATGTTTTTATTTTTTATTTGGATATATATTTTAATGATACCCATATTTCTGAATTGTGTTGGAACAAGGATGGGTTAAGAACATAAGTTAGAACTGGAGCTAGGATCGTAACTGCATACTTTAAAGTCCTAAATTTACATCATCTTTTCGTAAAGAATTTTGATTTAGAAAATTCAAGATTATGACGTATATTTCTGCTAAAACATGTTTATTATATGTTTCCATGAATTATACCCAAGGTCAAGGTTATGTATGCTTAAAAATGTTAAGTTATGCCTTAATGTTCTATTTTGACCTAGTTAATCTAAAAATGGCATAAATCATGGAATACTTATTGGAATTGACTCATTCAAGTTGGAGAGTAAAATATACTCATAAATGTATAACATATCCAAAAAATGTGTAACAATACCAAGGAATGAACCCTTGGTGATAGTTTGAAGTTTTGGTTTAAAATATGCTCTAAAGGAGCAAGAATGCATACCAGGTGTTTGACATTTTGATCGACATAGAAAATGAGCCCAAAAAATTAAGAAACATTAATTTTATTTTACTCAATAGGTTTACTGATATTGGGTTGAATATCATGCAAAGTTATGTTGTATAAAAATTATGAAAACTCCAGGAAGTTGAAGTTGTGTTGCGGTTTTTCTTCAAAAACGATTTGGAAAAGGTTGTAATAAAATGGGCATAACCTTGTCTAGCAAATTGGTAATTTAATTCCGTAAATTTTGTTAGAACCCTAATTACTTGGGTGTTATAGAAATGTGAAGTATCATATTTATTTCCTCCTTAGTTATTTCTGATTGAAAAAATGGTGTGATGTATTACTAGGTTTAATGTTAATTGGTGTATTCAGATACTAATGGCATTGAGTTATTAGGTGGGGAAGCGGCTAATAATACCATACCAAGGAAGTAGTTTGGTATTAGTATTAGCACCAAATCCAAGGTGAGTGACCTGTCCTATGAAATATATATGAGTATCTGTTCATATGGAAATGTGTAGTTCAATACATGTGTTAAAATTCTTATGGGAGTGATGTTGTATTTAGGAAACATATGCATATGATTGAAATGTTAAGTGATGTTATTTAATGTTAAGGACTATGGTGGGTCCTACAGGATGTGGCGGTCCTGTTAATCCAACTTAAAGGTTTGGGTACTCGGGCCTAATAAAGGGATGTGGTGGTCCCCAATAACCGTGGTGGATTAATTGGACTGTGGCAGGTCCAGGCTTGCGAGAGTTTCACAATTCCTGTTGGATTATAGCATTAGAACAAAATAAAAATGGTTATTTAATTTGGTTATAGGTGTGGTATATGGTCATTCACTAAGCTTATATTGCTTACACTCCTGTAACGTTATATTTTAGGTTTGCCTTTCGTTTGGAGTTCACTGCCAAGTTAGGACCTTAAAACGGGGGAGTGACGGATATCTAGTATGGTTTGAATATCAAGAATATTATTGTGTAAATATTAAACTAAAGATCTTGGTTATGTAAGGTTGTGTAGTACTTATAGGTGACATGTAAATGTAGTTTTGTTTTCATCTACACATACCTTGAAAAAAAAATATCATGCTATTTTTCCTTAGAGATTTAAATTAAAGCATTGTTTATTATTTAAGGCAATTTATCGCTAATTAACAAGGACGAGTTTAACTTAATTAAGTCGGGGCACGACGTACTGCTTTCTAAGGAATGAAATATCTACCCATGCTATCTTGATATTACTATATACTTGGGGATTTTAAAGAAAGACAAGCAAAACAATTTCCTACAGGTCAAAACTCGAAAACACTTGAAATTTTTTTGCTACTATTTAAGTGCATTAAATCAATAGAACACGCAGTGTATTAATTTCATAATAATTTACTAGGCGCACTAATATGAGATATAAAAACTCGCCTCTCATCTACTATGCACACCTAATACATTTATTTCATTATCCTAATTATGCTACCCAATTTAACTAGGACAGGAACTGCTATCTAATCCCATACCTATAATAATCACCATTAGCTAACTTCATGCTACCCTAACCAGGTATACTTTCATAAACAATAACATAGAAACAAAATATCTATAAATAGATGTAAAGACGATAGAATACGTAGATACACTCATGTTGTAGAAGGGTGTTTCAGGCCTACCCACTATATTTTGGGTTGAGGGTTCCTCATGCCCCCCCAGCTTACAGAAAATGTGGTTGAGGGTGGGGGGAGGGAAGAGGAGCAGTCAAGTTCCTACCCCTCAGTTACAAGAAAATGTTGGGGCAAGGAGCAGTCAAAGTCCTCCCCCTCAACTGTAAGAAAATATTTGGACGCAGAAACCTTAAGGCGCCCCTTCCTCAACTGTAACAAAATATTTAGGGTGCGGAACCCCCCAGGGTCCCGGCAGAAACTCATATTGATAAGGAACCCCCTTAGGGTCCCGACAGAAATTCATACTGAGAAGGAAACCCACCTAGGGTCCCTGTAGAAACTCATATTGAGAAGCAACAACCAAGGGGCCTGACACAAACTAAAGTTGAGAAGGGACCTCACCAAGGTGGCGGTAGAAGCCCATGTTGAGAGGAACTCCCCATAGGGTCCCTGCAGAAGTTGACATTGAGAAGGAACCCCCCAAGGTCCCTACAAAAACTCAACTTGAGAAGGAACCTCACCTAGGTGGTGGCAGAAGCCCATGTTGAGAGGGAACCCCCCAGGGTCCTTATAGAAACTCAAGTTGAAAAGGAACCTCACCTAGGTGGCGGTAGAATACCATGTAGATAGGGAATTCCCCCAGGGTCCTTGCAGAAGTTGACATTGAGAAGGAACCCCCCAGGTTCCCTGCAGAAACTCAAGTTGAGAAGGAACCTCGCCGAGGTGGAGGCAGAAGCCCTTATTGAGAGGGACCCCCAAGGGTCACTACAAGAATTCAAGTTGAAAAGGAATATCACCTAGGTTGTGGCAGAAACCCTCATTGAGAGGGACACCCCCCCAGGGTTCTTTGCAGAAGTTGCCCTTGAGAATGAACCCCCCAGGTCCTTGCAGAAACTCAAGTTGAGAAGGAACCTCACATAGGTGGCGTCTGAAGCCCGCTTTGAGACAGACTCCCCCAGTGTCCCTCCCAAAGTTGACATTGAGAAGGAACCCCTTAGGGTCCATAAAAAACTCAAGTCGAGAAGTAACCTCACGTAGGTGGTGGAAAAAGACCATGTTGAGAGGGACCCCCCAAGGTCCCTACAGAAACACAAGTGGAAAAGGAACCTTACCTAGGTGGCGGCGGAAGCCCATGTTGAGAGGGACTCCCCCAGAGTCTCTACAGATGTTCACATTGGTGAAGGAACCCCCAGGGTCCCTCAAGGGAAGAAAATTCATATAAGTGAAGGAACCCTCAAGGTCCCTTAACTTCCAAAAAATGTCGGGGCGAGGATCTGTCAAGGTCCTCCCCCTTAACTTCTCGAAAAATGTCGGGTCGAGGAGCATTCAAGGTCCTACCTCTCATCTTCTAGAAAATATTGGGGCAAGGAGTAGTTAATGTCCTTCCCCTCAGCCTGCAGAAAATGTTGAGGTGAGGAGCATTCAAGGTCCTCCCCCTCAACTTCCAGAAAATGTTGGGCGAGGAGCATTCAAGGTCCTCTCCCTCAACTTGTAGAAAAATAGGCCACGATGAAGGAATGAATAGCATGATCAACTCCTCATCATAAAAAGTCGTTCATCAAAAGAACAACAATATTAACACCTTGCTTTCTTGTACAGGTTGCCTAGTTGAGTAGGCAGGGCTGAAATAGGCCAGTTGGGATCTCTTGGGAGTTTTGGCTTGGCGACTAAGGAACAAGGTTTGTTGGGAAAGATCAACCACTTATCACTTTAGTATTGAGAGAATACTAGTAGAAAGACCCTAGGATCGCCCAATCCTCACACACCTCACAGTTAGTCACAAGAAGGGTGAGCAACCAAAGGGTTACTCATAAGAAAATAATTTTTTATAAAATGATTTTAAAGGAGAGGGTCGTCTAGTCCCCTCTCAAGAAAAATGATTTTAGAAGGGGATCCTTAGGACCCCCTAAAGATTACAAAGATTTTTGAGGAGGTGGTCCTTGAGATCTGCCTGAAGGTCCAACCCAACCCTAGTGCCCAAGTATAAATAGGACCCATGGGTAAGTTCAAGAGGGGATAGATAAACTCAATACCTATTTTACTCTATTACAATCACACCATAATCTCTCTAGTATTCTCTCCCTGCTCTCTCTCTAAGTGATAAGTTCCTTGTTCTTTCACTCCCCACTGACAACCATCATTTTTAGGAGCTCCTGTTGAGAAAATTACTATTATTGTTGTGAAAGTTCATCTTCTTGGAGAGAGGAAGTTCCAGCTTAAGATCCATTTTTACCAAAAAGAGAAGGCTTTACCAGAAGCTTCTCCAAAAGTTCTTGAGAACCTTGGAGACAACTCCCATTATAGTGGGTTATGCCTCACCCTTTCCATTTATGCATAGACCCCAGTCTCACTACCCTCCTACATTTGGAAACTCCGCTGGAGACGTATCCTCATTTACATGGACAAAGAAGAATTTAATGTTTCTAAGAAGCTAATATTTGAAGACATTCCATCTGGGAATGGAGCTCAAAGAGACCAGGCCACTCAGGAGGATGTGGTGGTGACCGGGCAGACCAGTTCACTCACAGCGGCTCCCACAGTGGCTCCGACAATACGTATCATCCTTTGGAGCATGTTTTTGAGTTTTTTTTTAAACGACACAATTTAGAATTGGCAAGTTTGGGTCAAACATGTGTAACACCAGTAGTAGCCCCTTTGGAGGAGCGGTCGATCCTACAGTGATTCTGATAGAAGTATCTCCACCGCGGAGGGCGGTGCCGGAGCAGGTTATGGCACCGTCAAGCTCACCACTAAGCAAGGGTATGAGTTTGGAGGAATCACCCTCTAAATTTTTTACTATGAAAGAGGTCAGGAAGTTTCTCTCCTCTTATCATAGGTAGGGGCCTCATTTTATGAGGAGTTGCAGGACCTCTACCCATAAGAGGTGAATGAGAAACCATACCCAAAGGGGTATGTTCCACCCAAAGTTTTCAAGTTCAATGGAAAAAGGAAAAACCCAAGGGTAGAAGAAGTCCCATACGAGGAACCCTCAGTGATCTGGGTTTCCAATGAGGGACCCCCAACATTACTGGTCCAAGTGAGGAACTCATAGTGGCAGAAAGCCCAGGTGAGGAACCTACCATAATCAATACTCATAACCTTACCAAAATTTATAGTTTTAAAGAACTAATAGAGGTAAGGATGGATCGCGAGGAACCCTCTCCCATACGAACCAACTCAGCAACCTCTGGCACGGACAACGAGACACCCTCGGATGAAAAGTTAATATGCGAGGAACCCATTGACAGAGAAGTGGCGCTTGATGAGGAACCTGCAACCATAAAGAACACTGAATCCACTATAGGAAGTGGCGAGGAACTCTGAATAATAGACCCACCAAAATTTGGGAGCGGCAAGGAACCCCCGGGTATGAAGTCCACCCGTAAGGAACCCGTAGAAAAATGGGGTCTCTCGACTTCAATTTGTGGCATCAACGATGAACACATGGTCCAATGGGTCTCGCGAGGAGCCCTTGGCTACACCACTTCCAGATGGAAAATCAAACAGGGAACTACCTGAAATAGTTGTGGAAGCCTCTGGTAGAAACCCAACTCGCGAGGAACCCCAAGTAATACCCCTCATCAGTGAAAAACTTATGGTAATAGAACCTCCATCCACGAACAAAGAGCCAGCGCACGAGGAACCCATGACAAAAGTAACTATTGGCGAGGGATCATTGGTAGTGGGTCCCATAGTTGAAATTCTATAGGGTAAACAACCCCTAAGTCCTAAAGCATCTATGCATGAGGAACCTAAGGTTGCTGATGGTAGAATCACGAGGAACCCTTAAGTATCGAGGGGGCATGTACATGCGAGGAACCCTTGGATAGGAGACCAACCCGTGAGGAACCCTCGGATGCAAATTCAACCCACGAGGAACCTCGGGTAATACTCATCATCAATGAAGAATTTTTTACAGCAGACCCTCTAGTAGAAATATCATCCGGTGAGGAATCCTCAAGTTCTAAACCCTTGGATACAAGAACATGAGGAACCCGCAAATGGCGAGGAACCCTCGTCAGTAATGACCATGGACAAGATATTCGCAGAAAGCGATGAGGAACCCTGGACGCCAAGAAAAAAATGAGGGACTTATCACCATAAATATTTCATATGAGGAACCCACCTCGACTAATGGTGGTTGCAAGGAATCCTTGATGGTTAGGGAACCTATCATGGCGGAGAAAGCAGGTGAGGAACCCATTGGGGTAAAAATGACAGATAAGATACCTCTCAAATGATAATACTCAGACAAGGGACTTGCGGTTGTGAAAACTTCCAGTGAGGAACCCCTTGGTTCCAAACTTATAATCCTCGTAGTGCTTGCGAGGATCCCGTCGTTGATAATAGTGATTGCAAGGAAACCTCTATTGATGGAAGCATTTGCATGTATCCCTCAGCTAAGTGAGCTATAGATATAGAACTCAAGCATGAAGAACCCTTATCAGTGTCATGAAGTTATGAGGAACCCCCATGGGTAATAGCCCTCGCGGGGAACTCTCAAATACACAAACTATAGACAAGGATATCGAAAGAGGCCTTAATAACCCATGGGTGCGAGGAAATCATAACAAACTCAGTTCTAAGAAAGCGACCTACAGGACAGGCAACGGCGAGCGACCCATATAGGTCCTCGCCCCAAGAATCAAATCATGACCAATAGATATAATCATTTCATCATATTCAAAAATCAACCCTTCAGAACATAAAACCCCCAGTGGTGAGGAACTCGTGGAAAAATCTATTAATGAAAAGTATGAGGTATCAACTATACCGTCTTAGCAAAGTTTAACGCTTATAAAATGTCAAGTTTTCCTATATGGGCCATGGTGCCTCCTAGTGCATTTTTATCCAGTTATTATTTCTTCACCTAATCAAATAGGACAAAAAGTGTGAGAACACAAAAAGTATTTGCAAAAGTATAAATTAAAATATAAGGTGCGACAGATGAGCAACTAAGGCTCCAAGGGAACCGGAGCGCTCATAGTCTTGAGCGAGTGTCAGGTATAAATATAAGGTGCTCCAGATGAGCACTTGAGGCTCCAAGGGAACCGGAGCGCTCACAGTCTTGAGCAAGTGCCAAATATAAATATAAGGTGTGACAGTTTATTACCTAAGGCTCCAAGGGCACCAGAGCGCTCACAGTCTTCCGAAAGTGTCAAATATAAATATAAGGTGCGATAGTTTGGCACCTAAGGCTCCAAGGGCACCAGAGTGCTCATAGTCTTGAGCAAGTGTCAAATATAAATATAAGGTGAGCCAGTTGAGTACCTAAATCTCCAAGGGCACCGGAGTGCTCACAATCTTAAGCAAGTGTCTAGGTATATCGAACTAATGTTTTCTCTTTCTTAAGAGAATAGTAGAACCTTTACTAGACTAGAAGACGGTCCATGACATGAAAGTATTTCCTCATTATACTTGGGGGAATATCCATACATCCCAAAGGAAAAGTATGTTGATCAAAGTCCTTACGGACACAACAGATAAATTGTTTTACACCAGACCAGCGGGGGGTTATCCTCCTCATAATAATAATAAAAAAAAATCACTGCATTTTATTTATTTATTATTAAATAGAGTTTTACACCAGACCAGCAGTGGGTCTACCCCCCTCTCTAAACTTGTTATTTTTATAAGACAAAAAGGTTCCTAAGAAAAGTTTAGAACAAGGACCCTGCAGACTAAGGGAAATTTTTTTGTATAAAGAAATAATTATTTCTTTATTTATGATATATGTGAAATTTTATTCAAAATTTGTGGGAAGGAGAAAGGTTAACCCCCTCCTCCCAGTTATTCCCTAAAAAATATATATGCCAGTACCCCGCAGTTAGAGTGGAAACTTTAAAATTTTAACTTGCTTAGTTATATGCAAGTACCCCACAGCTAGAGGGGTAGCTTCCAAATTTGAACTTGCTCATTTATATGAAAGCACCCCACAGTTAGAGGGGAAACTTCAAAATTTTAACTTTCTCATATATATGCGAGTACCTCGCAGTTAGAGGGGAAGCTTCAAAAGTACAACTTGATCAGTTATATGCAAGTACCCCATAGCTAGTGGGGCAGCTTCCAATTTCAACTTGCTCAGTTATATGCAAATACCCCACAGTTAGAGGGGCATCTTCCAAATTTTAACTTCCTCCTATATATATGAAAATACCCTGCAGTTAGAGGGGCAGCTTCAAAAATTTTAACTTGCTCAGTTATATGCAAGTACCCCGCAGTTAAGGGGAAACATTAAAATTTTAACTTGCTCAGTTACATGCAAGTACCCCACATCTAGAGAGGCAACTTCCAAATTTTAACTTGCTCAGTTATATGCAAGTACCCCACAGTTAGAGGGGCAGCTTCCAAATTTTAAGTTCCTTATATATATGAAAATACACCGAAGTTAGAGGGGCAACTTCAGAAATTTTAACTTGCTCAGTTGTATGCAAGTACCCCGTAGCTAGAAGGGCAGCTTCCAAATTTTAACTTGGTCAGATATAAGCAGGTACCCGCAGTTAGAGGGGAAGCTTCAGAAATATGACTTGCTCAGTTATAAGCAAGTACCCCATAGTTAGAGGGGAAACTTTAAAATTTTAACTTACTCACCTCATATGCAAATACCGCACAGTTAGAGGGGATCGAAAATGATAACTTACTCATATCTTAAGAAAATATCCCACAGACTAGAAAGAAGTTTAATCTTTAAGTTCTCATAGAAAATGGAGTGACTCGCAGTTTACTACCTAAGGCTCCAAGGGCACCGGTGCATTCACAGTATTGAGCAACTGCCAAGTATAAATAAAAGGTACGACAGTTTAGTACCTAGGGCTTAAGAGTGTAAGGACACAAGTCTCAGATTGAGTCTTAGTGTAGTGTTGTCTCAATTCCTAACAAAAACATTTGAGTCATAGGATAGTGTTCAAGTGTATCCATCCAAGTCTATAACGTGTTAGTTGAAGATGTAGCGGCCAAGATTATAAAGCTTCATCATATGTCGGGTTTAGTGTGCCTCGTTTCTATGTCAACAACATTGTTCCAATGCTCCTAAAGTTTGAATGCATTATTTATATATATATATATAGGAGCTTGGAAAGTTTTGGGCTTAAATAGAATATTCATTTTTTTGGTAAGTCGTTCGAACAAACTGGAATCTCATTCGAACGAGATTCGTAGGTCATTCAAACGAGACTTCTAACAAGATTCCTTTTTTTGGCAGTTGTTCGAACGAGAATGTCGTTCAAACGAAAATGTCGTTCTAACAAATTTGGCGGGAAGGATTTTTTAGCAGTTTTTTCCATGTTCCCACTATGTTTTCTCGACTAATTTTTGACAGAATTATCAAGTGCGGGAACCAACCTTTTCTAAATAAATTTTTCATATTCAACAATATCCTAGAGAGAATTTTTTAGAGTTTAATTTTTCAATGAAAAGGTTCAAGTTTTGAGTGTTTTGTTTTCCAAGAAAATCATCCTTAAACACTTTTGATTTACACCCATATTAGTTTATTCCAAGTTTCTACATATACATCCTTTGGTTGGAGTGTTTTGCACCGGGTTCTACTCTACCTAATTGAAGAGTTGTTTGGGTTTACTTCTATATCCCACAAAGAAGAAGACTTGTTTGTTATTGGGGCATTCCCACTCGGAGAAAGGCTTCGGGTGTGGGTTGACGATTGTTCCAAAGCCTCATTGGTGGATTCCATGGTTCCGGTGGACTCCGCGATTGCAGGCTAGGCGGAAGTAGTTATAAGAAGACGCGTCAGGGGCTTGGACAGAGTCAAATCGAGTTGTTGTAAGTCATCTATCTTGTAATCATAAAACCATACTTATTGGACTTAAGGCTAGGGCACCAAGGTTTTTTCCCGTTGTCGGTTTTTCCTCGTGCATCACGGTTTAGTGGTTGTTTACTTATTTTATCTTTCGCAATATCACATTAGATGCATGCTTAGTTAAAAAGATAAAATTGGTATATTTAATTTGGTGCTAATTTAATTTGGGTAAAAATTAATTTAATTCAAGTCATTAATTTTATTGGATAAAATTTGGTTTGACCTAATTTGTAAAAATGGATTAATTATTTGTGGTAGGTAAATTTCTAGGACTTGGGTTGAATTAATTTGGATTAACTGAAAAATATATTTCTTGTTTAATTTAATTTCACTTTGTGTTTAGTTTAATTTTAATTTTAAAGAAATTAAAATTTGTTGTTTGTGTGTGTTGTGTTGTGTTTTGTTGTTTGTGTGTGTTGGGGTCACATCGTGTCCAACAAAGGGCATAGGAGCGCTCATAGTCCTGAGCAAATGCCATGTATGAATATAAGGTACGACAATTTAGTACTTAAGGCTCCAAGGGAACTGGAGCGCTCACAGTATTGAGCAATTTCCAAGTATAAATATAAGGTACGACAGTTTAGTACCTCAGGCTCCAAGGGCACCGGAGCGCTGATAGTATTGAGAAACTGCCAAGTATAAATACAAGGTATAACAGTTTAGTACCTAAGTCTCTAAGGTCATCGGAGCGCTCATAGTCTTGAGAAACTGTCAAGTATAAATATAAGGTACGACAATTTAGTACCTAAGGAGGCTAATATTGAGAATTCCTCTAGCTAGTGGAAAAATAGTTAAATAGCCTGAAGTGTGGGGATCCAATTAGAATGGCTCCACCGGCCCAAGATTGCAAGTTTGATAGAAAATAGCCTAGGGAGAGGGAATCCACCTTGAGTGTCCCCTCTTCCAAAACTTGATGCTATTGAAAATGAATCAGAGCGATGGGTCTATTTCTAGTGGCCCCTCTGCTAAGACCAACAAAAGTAACAGTTTGTGGATAAGGGAGTCCACCATAAATGGCCCATCAGTCAAGGTTACAATAATCAATAGTTTATGCTGAGGGAGTTTTCAACGAGCAACCCCTCAACTAAGAGCAATGTTACAAAACAACTGGTGGTGAGGGGGTCCACCACGAGTGGCCCCTCAGCTATAATCAAAGGCAGGAATAGTTTCTGGCGAGGGAGTTGACTTCGAGTTACCCCCTTTGCCAAAGGGGGAATACAAAGAGGAAAACCCGGGGTGAAGAAGTCTAAGATAAGTGACCCATCTGCCAAAGATAGATATAAGAATGAGAGGGTCTACCCAAAGGGCTTGCCCCTTCTCACTAAAAAATATGGAAACAAGGTAAAATGAGTTAGGGCGAGGGGAATCACCTTGAGTGGCTCCTCTGCCTAAAATAGATGCATAAAAGAGAATGACTAAGTATGAGGAAGTCCATCACGAGGGACCGCTCAGTCACTCCAAATCGAACAGTGTAATGATGTAAAGGCATGAAACTTTTTCATTCCAGGATGAAGTGATTATTTCGTACAAAATCCTTCGGTCTACCCAACAAAATAATTTTGTACAAGAGGAATAATGTAGAGGGGTGTCCAACTGCTATTCTATAATAGCCAAGGGTGAGTGAGACCACCTAGAGGGGCTCCTAATGCCCAAGTTAGGAAGAAAATATTTAGAATAAGGGGGTCCATCTTGAGTGTCCCTATGACGAGGTGTAAAACCTGGGCGAGGCGATTCATAGCGAGCAAACCCTCTACCTAATATAGAAGGACACAATAAGTGGCTCAGGATGAGGGGCTCCCTGCAAGCAACCCCTCTATCCAAGATGGAAGGCCACAAATAAAGGACAAGTATGAGGGAATCACCACAAGCAACCCCTCTATACAAGATGGAAGGCCACAGATAAAGTCCATGGATGAGGGGCTCACCTCGAGCAACCCCTCTATCCAATATGGAAGTCCATGGATAAAGGACAATGCTGAGGGGCTTTTAGAGAGAAACCCCTCTACTCAATATAGAAGGACACAGAAGGAGGCTAAAGGCGAGGGGCTCACCGTGAGCAACGCTCTACCCAAGATAGAAGGCCACAAAAGAAGGCCAAGGGTGAGGGACGCACCGCGAGAAACCACTATACCTAATATAGAAGGGCACAAAAAAGTCTAAGGGGTAGGGGCACACCGTGAGTAACCCCTCTACCCAAGATATAAGGCCACAAAAGAAGGCCAATGGAGAGGGGCTCATCGCGATCAACCCCTATACCCAAGATACAAGGCCACAGAAGAATGCTATGGATGAGGGGCTCACTTTGAGAAACCCCTCTAAACAAGATATAATGCCATAGAAATGACCAAGGACAAGGGGATCACTATGAGTAACCCATCTAAATAGGTTAGAAGGCCATAAAAATATGCCAAGGATGAGGGATCACCGTGAGCAACCCTTTTGCCCAAGTTGATACCCAGATAAGGAGGTCCACCATAAGTGGCCTCATCTACAAAACTTGGGATGGACTGATAGAGAATTTAATGACCCTGGGGGGGATAATGAAGGAACCCTAGGGTCCCTCAAAATTGAAAATTAAATTTCTAGCGTACAAAGCCTTTTGGGTCCACCCAACACAAAAGACTTTGCACGAGGGGCTAATGTAGAAGGGTGTTTTAGGCCTGCCCACTATATTTTGGGTTGTGGGTCCCTCATGACCCCCTCTGATCTTCCAATAAATGTGGAGGGTGAGGAGCTATCAAGTTCCTTCTCCTCATCTTCTAGAAAATTTTTGAGCGAGGAGCAGTCAAAGTCCTCCCCCTCAACTATAAGAAAATATTTGGAGACGGAACCCTTAAGGCGCCCCTTCCTCAACTGTAAGAAAATATTTAGGACGTGGAACCTCCCAGGGTACCGGTAGAAACTCATATTAAGAAGGAACCCCCTCATGGTCCTAGAACAAATTCATATTGAGATAGAACCCCACCCAGGGTCCCTGCAGAAACTTATTTTGAGAAGGAACCACCAAGGGTCCTTGTAGAAACTTAAGTTGAGAAGAGACCTCACCTAGGTAGTGGCAAAAGCCCATGTTGAGGGGAAAACCCCCCAAGGTCCCTGCAGAAGTTGACATTGAGAAGGAACCCCCCAGGGTCTCTGTAGAAACTCAAGTCGTGAAGGAACCTCACCTAGGTGGCGATAGAAGTCCATGTTGAGAGGGACCCCCAGGGTCCGTACAGAAGCTCAAGTTGAAAAGGAACCCCACCTAAGCGGTGGCAAAAGCCCATGTTGAGAGGTACTCCACCCAGGGTCCCTGCAAAAGTTGACATTGAGAAGAAACCCCCTAGGGTCGGTATAGAAACTCAATTCAAGAAGAAACCTCACCTAGGTGGTGGCAAAATCCCATGTTAAGAGGAACCCCCTAGGGTCCCTGCAGAAACTCAAGTTGAAAAGGAACCTCACCTAGGTGGAGACCGAAGCCCATACTGAGAGGGACTCCCAAAGGGTCCATGCTAAAGTTGACATTGAGAATGAACCCCCAGTTCCCTGCATAAACTTAAGTCGAGCAGGAACCTCACCTAGGTGGCAACAGAAGCCCATGTTCAGATGCACTCCCCCAGGGTCCCTGCAGAAGTTGACATTGAGAAGGAACCCCCCAGGGTCACTGCAGAAACTCAAGTTGAGAAGGAACCTCACATAGGGGGGTGACAAAAGACCATGTTGAGAGGGAACCCCAGGGTCCCTGAAGAAACTCAAGTGGAAAAAGAACCTCACCTAGGTGGAGACAAAAGCCCATGTTGAAAGGGACTCCCCCAGGGTACCTATAGAAGTTGACATTGTTGAATGAACCTCCAGGGACCCTCAAGGGTAGAAAATTCATATTGGTGAAGGAACTCTCAGAGTCCCTTAACTTCCAAAAACTGTCGGAGTGAGGAGCAGTCAAGGTCCTCCCCTTGAGCTTCCCGAAAAATTTTGGGGTGAGGAGCAGTCAAGTTTCTCCCCCTCAGCTTCCAGAAAATGGTGGGGCAAGGGGTAGTCAATGTCCTTCCCCTCAACCTACAGAAAATTTCGGGGGGAGGAGCAGTCAAGGTCCTCCCCCTCAACTTCCAGAAAATGTTGGGGCGAGGAGCAGTGAAGGTCCTCCCCCTCAACTTCTAGAAAAATAGTCCAGGATGAGGGAGTGGATACCATGAGCAACTCCTCATCATGAAAAGTCATTCATTAAAAGAACAACAGTATTAACACTTTGCTTTCTTTTACAGGTAGCCTAGTTGAGCAGGAAGGGCTCAAATAGGCCAGTTGGGATCTCTTGGGAGTTTTGGATTGGAGGCTGAGGAACAAGGTTTGTAGGGCAAGCTCAACAACTTAGCACTTTAGGATTGAGAGAATACTAGTAGAAAGACCCTAGGGTCGCCCAGTCCTCACACACCTCATAGTCAAACACAACCAGGGTGAGTAGCCAAAGGGTTATGTAAACCCCCGTGTTTTTTATTTAATTAGCTGGGAAAAAAAACTTGAGAAGAATGAAATTTTGAATTTTATAATTTTTATTGGTTATGATTTTAAAAGATTAAAACTTCAAATGGTTTCAAAATCGGAGTTAAAACGGATTTCAGAATGATTTTTATATATTTATCCCCTTATAATTTTTTAGGCCGAACTGGAAAAATTCCTGGGCGATTGATCGATCGACGCCAGGGGGTAGATCGATCGATCCCCACAGGTTTCGAGTGCATCAATCCTTTTATTTGACGAATTTGATAACTTTTTAAACTCTTCCACTTATACATAATTAATTTGACAGGGCTAGTTTTTAAAACACCCATTTGTGAAAACCCTAAGAGCAGCAAACTCTCTGTTTTTTATCATCTTCTACCTCAAAACCCTAGCCACCATTAAAATTTCTTTTGAAGCTCAGTTTTGAAGGCCAGTGATAATCTGTCCCAAGTTGGTTCAAGAATTGTTTTTGAACCATTTTTCGAGAGGAACACATATATCTAATCTTATTTTTGTCAAACTCATCACATGAATGTTGGCCCTGTTCTTTTCCTTTAGTGTTATATGTCTTGATTGTAGCCTCAATTAAATTCATGTTTTCTCAAGTAAGTTATGAATATAAATATTGAAGAGATAAATTTTTGGACTATTTTGCATGAAAACCTAATGTTACCGAATACTTATAAATTTATTATTCTTTGGGTTGTGTTGGTGTAGTCGATTTTTCTATGGGCATGTGCATATAGAGGAGCCATTTTAAAAGAAAATAATAACTATGATAGGACTTGTAGCTATATTTCTGAAAATCCCAATATTTATGTGTTCCTGCTTTCCATTATTTAGATTAAAATTATTTAAATGGGAGTTTAGTGTTATTATGAATGTTGTTATAATTTATAATTGTGTTACTTTATGGAAATATGATAATATTTCGGAAATCTTGGGTATTGTAGGTAATTAGTTTTCACCCCTTGTTAAAATACACTTGTTAGGTATGGGACTAGTAAGTGGGCCTTAGTTCCGATTTATGCTAATTAGGTATGGGACTAGTTAGTGTGAGTCTATGCGGGTTATATAATTTGGAGTGGGGGTTGATTTTCTATGTTATGCCATTGTTACGATATCCTAGGATTGATATCTAGGTGTAGTGAAACTTGATAATCATCCTTTACTTAGGATAGGATGAATTTGTGTTTTGGGAAACCTTAGTTGGGACTAAGGGGTATTTTGAGGATTTTCACATCGCTTTTAAGGGTGGGGGAAATAAATTTGATTAATGAGTATAAGAAATTTAGGAAACTAATATCGCTGGACTAAAACGGATATTAAAAATTTATTGCCAACATAATGTGTCTAGGGCCGATAGTTTGAACGGGTGAGAGGATGATTTATGTCATGTCGTGTGTGGAACCTTGTCATATCGCGAGGATCGCAGGATAAAAACGGAAAAGACGGAGGACTTGACAAGGGGAAGTGTGTTGGTAAATTTTTCTTCACTGTTAAATTAATAAAATTTAACATTATTGGGAAGGTGGGTTAATTAAAATAATATTGGTGTGGCTTTCGTTGAAATCTTGCGGGTAGTTAGTAATTTATTTATGGTGATTAAGAATCTCATATTTAAAAGATTCTATTGTTATAGTCGATATATATAGCACTATTTTCTGGGTTCAAGGACCCTATTTGAGAGTAGTAGGCAGTTTACATGCTCGAGGCTTTGTCTCTGATACATGCATTGACTAATCTTTTTCAGGATTTATTTTTGAGTTGCTACATAGGATTCATTGGAGATCGTTTGGAGGTGCAACTGGATTTATTTTATTGCTTTAGTACTTAGATTTTCTCTTTCTATTCCATCATTTTATTTATGAGAGTACTTTTGGAGTTATTGGGCCTTTTTGGATTCCAAAGTTGTTTTAAGATATCAGTTGGATTTATTTATTCAATTATTGAGATATTTAGAGTTCATGTGATGGATTTTAATCGCGTTTTGGAGATTAATCAGTTAGATTTCATTTCAAATTTGGGTTTGATTAAAATAATTTATCTGGTGGATTAAAATTTTTATGTCTCATATCTGTCACATGCAAAGGATGGTATTTAATTTACTAACACTCGGCTTAGTTTTGCTGGCGACCGATGTCAGAATTTAGTGGGCTGTGACAGATGGTATCAAAGCATGGTCTTAGGTCTCATAGGTTACGTGTTCGTTTTGGTTCCGCATTACTTATCTTTTATTTCCTTTTGATGATTTGTACACCTAGTTTCCCTGAGTCTAGTGTTGTTTATTCTTATCTTTCAGATCGCGAACACAAGGAGAGATGGTAGTGGGATAGTGGAGTCCATTTCTGTCCCCGAAGTTCAGGAGAGGTAGGGGCAGTTTATTCTTGATGCCGAAGCACTTACGGAAATTGTGAGGGAGGCCACAACGGTCAGTATTGAGATTGGGAGGCCGAGAGGTGTGACGTTAGAGCCCCAATAGCAAGGGGCACACATCTTAAATTGGGACAGAGTGAGGACCAACCTTTTCAAGTGGAATCCTTCTACTTTTTGGGGAGAATTCGACCCCACGGTCTCTCATCGATGGAGGGACATGGAGTGACACTTGAGGTTAGTGGAATTCACGGAGGTGCAAAAGCAGATGTTAGAAACATTCAAATTGTCAAGGAATGCTTTGCAGTGGTGGGAGAGTACCACCACACCAGAGGAGCGAGATAAATTAAGTTATGTAGAGTTTCAGATTAAGTTCAACAACAAGTACTTTTTGTATGCTTTTAGGAGTGCAAAGAAAAAGGAATTTTTGGAGTCAGAGCAAGGGTCCAAGTCAATCGTCGAGTATGAACAAGAGTTCCCCAACTTATCTATGTTTGTGCAGGAAGAGGTAGACACTGAGAGGAAAAAGATGGAGTGCTTCATGAAAGGGTTATCCTAGCCCATTAGGCAAATGGTTTAAGGAAATTCGGCATACTCTGCATATGCCCAAGTAGTGGACGTCGCGATGTTACACCGGCAGGAGAAAATAAGCTATCAAAAGAAATTGTTAAAAAGACAAGAGACCGAAGGTCAGGAAGGAGACAACAAGGGTCGCAATGACCAAGTATGGAAAAGGCAGAGGCTTAACCAAGGACAACAGAGAAACTATTTTCATCAGGACCAATAGAGATAGGGTCGTCAGGCGGAGAAAAATTGGAATGTGAATTTGGAGCCTTTTTAGGTACTTGTTTCAAGTGTGGGAAAGTGGGACACAAAGCGAATAAGTGTTTCAAGAGAGAGGACCATCAGGGTCAAGTTACTCAGGGCCAGCAAGGCCAAGGGCCTCCAGCACCGATAGGGCCCGGGGTGTAGGGAGCTCCAGTAGTACTAGCGGCAATCGGTATTTAGGTAGCTCCAGCAGCACCGGTAGCATCAGGTGAGCCGGGGGTGGTCACTACACCAACCAATCTCAGTTTTGGTAAGTGCTATGTACGTTAGGTTCAGCCAGAGCAGGATAGACTGCGTGGCTTGTGGAGTATCGCGATACGTTATACCTTCTTAGATACTTATATATATATATATATATATATATATATATATATATTGTATTTTTATTAAGGATTGCGTTCGAGTAGATTGGGTGGATGGCCCCTTAATTGTGTTATTTTACGAGGTAGGCAAATGTGAGCTTTATTTCCTTTTGCGAGATTTACGCGTTGATGGGTATGCTTCGTCTAATTTTTAGGATGAAATTATTTGCTAGTGGGGAAGTATGTAACCCCCCTGTGTTCTTATTCTTTAATTAATTGAAGAAAAAAATGAGAAAAATAAATTTTTGAATTTTATAATTTTTATTGGTTAAATTGGTTATGATCTTAGAAGAATAAAACTTTAGACGTTTTCGAAATCGGAGTTAAAACGGATTTTAAAATGATTTTTATATATTTTTCACCTCATAAATTTTTTAGGCCAAACTGCCAAAATACCTAGGCGATCGATCGATGGACGCCAGGGGGTCGATCGATCGATCCCCTCAGGTTATGAGCGCAACAACCCTTTTCTTTGACAAATTTGATTACATTTAAAACTCTTCCACTTATATATAACTAATGTGACAGGGATAGTTTTTAAAACACCCATTTGTGAAAACCCCAAGAGCAGAAAACTCTATGTTTTTCATCATCTTCTACCTCAAAACCCTAGCCACCATTAAAATTACTTTTCAATCTTAGTTTTGAAGGCCAATGCCAATCTGTCCCAAGTTGGTTCAAGAAAAGTTTTTTATCCATTTTGTGAGAGGTACACATATATCTAATCAGATTTTTATTAAACTCATCACAGGAATGTTGACCCTATTCTTTTCCTTTAGTGTTATGTGTCTTGATTGTAGCCTCTATTAAACTCATGTTTTCTAAAATAAGTTTTGAATATAAATATTGAAGAGATAAATTTCATGATTGTTTTGCATGAAAAATTAATGTTACCGAATACTTATAACATTCTTATTCTTTGGGTTGTGTTGGTGTAGTCTATTTTCTACGTGCATGTGCAAGTAGAGGAGCCCTTTTAAAAGTAAATTTTGACATTACATGTGAGAACCCTAGAGAATTAATTATTTGTGTTATAAAATAATAACAATGATAGGACTTGCATGTAGCTATATTTCTGAAAAACCCAATATTTATGTGTTCTTGGTTTCCATTATTGATATTAAAATTATTTAAATGGGAATTTAGTGTTATTATGAATGTTGTTATAATTTGTAATTGTGTTACTTTATGGAAATATGATAATGTTTCGAAAATGTTGGGTATTGTAGGTAATTACTTTTCACCCCTTGTTATAGTACACTTGTTAGGTATGGGACTAGTAAGTGGGCCTTAGTTACGATTTATGCTAATTAGGTATAGGACTAGTTAGTGTGAGTCTATGCGGGTTATATAATTTGGGGTGGGGCTGATTTTCTAGGTTATGCCATTGTTACGATAGCCTAGGATTGATATCTAGGTGGAGTGAAATTTAATAATCATCCTTTACTTAGGATAGGACAAATTAGTGCTTTGGGAACCCTTAGTTGGGATTAAGGGGTATTTTGAGGATTTTCACATCGCTTATAAGGGTGGGGGAAATAAATTTGATTAATGAGTATAAGAAATTTTGGAAATTAAAATCGTCGGACTAAAATGGATATTAAAAATTTATTGGAGACATAATGTGTCTAAGGTCGACAGTTTGAATGGGTCAGAGGATGATTTATGTCGTGTCGTGTGTGGAACCTTGTCATATCGCAAGGATCGCAGGATAAAAACGGATCAGACGGCAGACTTGACAAGGGGGCGTGTGTTGGTAAATTTTTCTTCACGGATAAATTAATTAAATTTAACAATGTTGGGAAGGTGGGTTAATTAAAATAAAATTGGTGTGGCTTTTATAGAAATCTTGCGGGTAGTTACTAATTGATTTATGGTGATTAATAATCTCATAATCAAAAGATTCTATTATTATAGTCGATATATAACACTATTGTCTGGGTTCAAGGAGCCTATTTGAGAGGACTAGGCGGTTTTCGTGCTCGGAGCTTTGGCTCTGACACATGCATTGACTATTCTTTTTCAGGATTTATTTGGGAGTTGCTGCATAGGATTCATTGGAGATCGTTTGGAGGTGCAGCTGGATTTATTTTATTGCTTTAGTAGTTGGATTTTCTCTTTCCATTCCGCCTTTATATTTATGAGAGTACTTTTGGAGTTATTGGTCCTTTTCGATTCCAAAGTTGTTTTAAGATTTCAGTTGGATTTATTTATTTAATTATTGAGATATTTGGAGTTAATGTGATGGATTTTAATCGCATTTTGGATATTTATCAGTTGGATGTCATTTCGTATTTGGGTTTTGATTAAAATAATTTATCTTTTCGATTAAAATTTATATGTCTCATATATGTCACGTGCTAAGTATGATATTAATTTACACTCACCCGACATAGTTTTGGTGGCGGCCGACGTCAGAATTTAGCGGGGTGTGACAGATGGTATCAGAGCATGGTCTTAGGTCTCGTAGGTTATGTGCCCGTTTAGCTTCCGCGTTTCTTATCTTTGATTTCCTTTAGATGATTTGTAGTCTTAGTTTTTCTAAGTCTAGTGTTTTTTATTCCTATATTTTAGGTGGCAAACACTAGGAGAGATGGTAGTGGGAGAGAGGAGTCCGTTTCTGGCCATGCCGTTCAGGAGAGGCAGGGGAAGTTTGTTCTTGGATGCCGAAGCACTTGTGACAATTGTTAGAGAGGACACAACGGCCAATATTGAGATTGGGAAACAGAGAGGTGTGACGTTAGAACCCCAACAACAAGGGGCACCCATCTCAAATTGGGACAGAGTGAGGATCGACTTTTTCAAGGGGAATCCTTCTACCTTTTTGGGAGGATCCGACCCCACGGTCGCTCATCGATGGAGGAGGGACATGGAGTGACACTTGAGGTTAATGGAATGCACGGAGGTGCAAAAGCAGATGTTAGCAACATTCAAATTGTCAGGGAATGCTTTGCAGTGGTGGGAGAGTACCACCACACCAAAGGAGCGAGATAAAATAAGTTATGCAGAGTTTCATATTAGGTTCAATAGCAAGTAGTTTTGTAATGCTATTAGGAGTGCAAAGAAAAAGTAATTTATGGAGTTGGAGCAAGGGTCCAAGTCAATCGTCGAGTATGAATAAGAGTTCACCAACTTATCTATGTTTGTTCCGGAGGAGGTAGACACTAAGAGGAAAAAAATGGAGTGCTTCATCAAAGGGTTATCCTAGCCCATTAGGCAAATGGCTTTGGGAAATTCGTCATACACTGATACGCCCAAGTAGTGGACATCATGAAGTTACACTGGCAGGAGAAAAGAAGCTATTAAAAGAAATTGGTAAAAAGACAAGAGACCGAGGGTCAGGGATGTGACAACAAGGGTCGCAATGACCAAGCATGGAAAAGTCAGAGGCCTAACCAAGGATAATAGAACAACTATTTTCATCAGGACTAACAGAGATAGGGTCATCAGGGGGAGAAAAATTTGAATAGGAATTTGGAGCCTTTTCAGGTACTTGTTTCAAGTGTGGGAAAGTGGGACACAAAGCGAATAAGTTTTTCAAGAGAGAGGACCATCAGGGTCAAGTTACTCAGGGCCTCCAACACCGGAATGTCCCGGGGTGCGGGGAGCTCCAGCTGTACTGGCGATAATCGGTGTTCAGGAAGCGCCAGCAACACCGATAATGTCAGGTGCGCCGGGGGTGGTCACTGCACCAACTAATATCAGTTTTGGGAGGTTCTATGTACCTCAGGTTCAGCCAGAGAAGGATAGACTGCGTGGCTTATGGAGTATCGCGGTACATAATACCTTCTTACATACTTATATATATTGTATTTTTATTAAGGATTGCGTTCGGGTAGATTGGGTGTATGGGCCCTTAATTGTGTTACTTTATGGGGTAGGCATATGTGAGACTTATTTCCTTTTGCAAGATTAACGCATTGATGCGTATGCTTAGTCTAATTTCTAGGACAAAATTATTTGCTAGTGGGGAAGTATGTAACCCCCTCGTGTTTTTATTCTTTAATTAATTGGAAAAAAATTGAAGAAAAATAAATTTTTGAATTTTATAATTTTTATTGGTTACATATTTTGGTTATGATTTTAGAAGAATAAAACTTCAAATGGTTTCGAAATCGGAGTTCAAACAGATTTAAAATGATTTTTATATATTTTTCACCTTATAAAATGTTTAGGCCGAACTGCCAAAATACCAGGGTGATCGATCGATCTATCCCCTCAAGTTTCGAGCCCAATAATCCTTTTCTTTGACCAATTTGATTACTTTTAAAACTCTTCCACTTATATAAAATTAATGTGACGGGTCTAGCTTTTAAAACACCCATTTGTGAAAACCCTAAGAGCAGGAACTCTTTATTTTTCATCATCTTAGACCTCAAAACCCTAGCCACCATTAAAATTACTTTTCAAGCTCAGTTTTGAAGGTCAAGGCTAATCTGTCCCAAGTTGGTTAAAGGAGGATTTTTTATCCATTTTTCGAGAGGAACACATATATCTAATCAAATTTTTATTAAACTCATCACAGGTATGTTGACCCTATTATTTTCCTTTAGTGTTATGTGTCTTGATTGTAGCCTCCATTAAACTCGTGTTTTCTAAAATAAGTTATGAATACAAATATTGAAGAGATAAATTTCAGGACTGTTTTTCATGAAAAATTAATGTTACCAAATACTTATAACTTTGTTATTCTTTGGGTTGTGTTGGTGTAGTCAATTTTGCTATGGACATGTGCATGTAGAGGAGACCTTTTCTAAAAATCCCAATATTTATGTGTTCTTGGTTTCCATTATTTAGATTAAAACTATTTAAATGGGAATTTAGTGTTATTCTGAATGTTGTTATAATTTGTAATTGTGTTACTTTATGAAAATATGATAATATTTCAAAAAATTTGGGCATTTTAGGTAATTAGTTTTCACCCCTTGTTTTAGTACAATTGTTAGGTATGGGACTAGTAAGTGGGTCTTATTTGCGATTTATGCTAATTAGGTATGGGACTAGTTAGTGTGAGTCTATGCGGGTTATATAATTTGGGGTGATGCTGATTTTCTATGTTATGCCATTTTTATGATAGCCTAGAATTGATATCTAGGTGGAGTGAAATTTGATAATCATCCTTTACTTAGGATATGACGAATTTGTGTTTTGGAAACCCTTAGTTGGGACTAAGGGGTATTTTGATGATTTTCACATCGCTTATAAGGGTGGGGGAAATAAATTTGATTAATGAGTATAAGAAATTTTGGAAATTAATATCGCCAGACTAAAACGGATATTAAAAATCTATTGGTGACATAATGTTTCTAGGGTGTAATACCTCGTATTTTTATGAGTTTTAAATTTAGGGATTTATTAAATTTAATTGGGATAAATCAATTGAATATTAATCCAGAAATTGGTTTTAAATATATACTAGCGTAACTGGAGTTAGTAATTATTGGAAAATTGTTGATTTGTTAAATATTACTTATTGAGTGGTGTAATATGTAGAATTGAATTTATAAAGAATTGTCATGAGTGTATAATTGGACAATTATGGAAATTAAGTCAGGACGCGCATGTGTCGTATCGAAATTAAATTATTATTATTGAAAGTGAATAAATTATATGTCACTCGTATGGTCGTTTTGAGTGCGCCAATGTGTCCGAAAGTGTCGAGATAGTCAAAATAATGTATCTGGGGGTTTAGTTTGGGTCTCGGGGCGTTTTTATGCCTAATTGGCATCCCGGGAGGGTATTATAGACATTTTACATTTTTGGGCAATTAAACCCACGACTTTCCATAGGATAAATCAGCCTTTAGGAGTTGCCTTCTAGGTTTAACAAATACAAAATCAAATAACGTCCATTAGAGAAGGGGTTGGAGAGCTGTCCAAGCAACTACAGTCCAAGGACTCAATTGTTTACACCGCCACCACCACCAAATCGTAGATCGTGCGACAAGGAACGCAACCATACCTCTTTCGTCCACAAAGCAGAAATGAAAATTCCAGGAAACTATCTATATTACTTTATTTTTAGTTAATGTCTCAATCATGTTAGTTTAGGGTTGATTAGAACTTGTTTCGTGAAATAAAGTATAGTTTTGAGACTTAAAATCACATGTTGTAGAAGAAGTAATCATATTTTGGTAAATCGCCTGTATAGGATAAACCACAAATTTGTATGGATTTAGAAGTAGGAAATCTGGAAAATAATTGGAAGATTTGAAATAAAAAGAAAAATTAGGGTTCTTGAAGTTTAGGTAAATTTTACCCATTAAATTGTTATAATTGATGAATTGGGACATATTTTACGTAGAAAAATCATGTGTTTAGGTATATAGTACTTGTAGTAATGTTGGTTGGGTGTTTGGGAATGATATATGAAGATTTGTTTGAGGTTGGAGAGGCAAACCCATAACTGGGTTAATGCAATTTTCGTCATAACTTCTTGATCGATCAATCGGCCCAAGGACATCGATCGATCGATGATCGATCGATCCCCATTTCCTCGACCGATCGACCCCTCCTGAAAAACTGCACATTCCTCTCATTTTGGTTTAATCCGATTAAAATGCATAGTAACCCTTGATTTTTATGGTTAGAGAATAATGGGATATAAATAGGAGCAGTAGGGTCTAGGTAAACTCTGTTGAGTGAGAATTTAATGTAAGATGAAATTAAGGGTTAACGGGGAGTTATTGACACATATGAAGTCATGCGTACGTTTAATAAAAGATCAAGACTTATAAGGAAGTTAGACTACAAGGTAAGTGAGAGTGCCTACTGAAATTATACCTACGGAGATAAAATACATCGAGAGTCGAGAAGTAGGTATGGAGTAACTTATATATATGAGAATAAAAGTGAAAAATACGTTATGTGAGATAATCAAGTAAAAATGTGCAAAGAACGGATAATTATAATTATGGGTCGTGAGCGCACCTAATTTAAGAATGTGGATATATATATATATATATGACTATGTGATTGTGCATATATTATATATCTGTATAAAAATCTTGCTATCACGGGGGTTTTCGCACCGAGACGATTTTATCTCGATTGGGGCTTAATGGGGGATATTGACTCGTACCCTAGAACATAGGATTCCTTGGTACAAGCTATCTGATTGATAGTCAGACGGTACTAAGAGACGTGAGGGTGTGTGCTTACCTCTTAGTGACTTGGAACTATGCTTCGCCTCCATTTGTATGTACGAACTAGTATTTCCCTTAATATGTGTAATACGGGGACTTGATAGCAGAGTATGCCAACACCATAGATTTTATGCGGGGTGCTGATAGTGTGTGTGTATATATATATATATATATATATATATATATATATATATATATATATATATATATATATACTTAAGTATGAAAACTTTCTACTGTGCATAAAAGTAGTTAAGTAATGAATAATTACTCCAATTTTATTACAAGTGTTTGGAAATTTTGTGACATCACTGAGTTATTTCAAATAACATAAGATATATGAGAGAGATTGATTTTCAGAAATTAATTATAGTAGCCATAGTATATGGCGGAATGAAACCTTATGGGGGAAGTTATGTTAAAATAAACTTATAGGATTAATAATGCGGTAGGCGTGCACACTAGTTGAGAGGTGAGAATTTCTCAAGAGAGTGTCGCATACTAACATGGTTGTTACATTAGCCAGTAAGCATTGTAAATGCTTGCTAAACTAATTCTAAATTGTTTTACACTCAGGCTCTGACACGTTTCATGTTATTTATTCTCTCTTGTATATATATGTATATAATACAGGTGCCCAGCCACAGGGGCGTCATGCTTAGGTTCTTTGGACCAGACGCGCTGCAGCTTATGTGGGAGTTGCAGCCCATTGCTTAGACGACCTCGTTGTTGATTCTACTCTTATCTTAGTTCTATTTAGTTAGGGCATGTGTCACCCATTTCCTTATTCAGTTTGATTTGTCAGAGATTTATGTTCATTTATTATCAGTACTTAGTACTCTTTGGGTTTTGACTACTGTCAGGACGATTTCAATTGTAGTCCTTAAACTTGGTATTGGTTTATCTGAATGGTTAAATTCTTGGGTGTCTATTACCAGCCCTAATATTTGAGTGATTCTTAAACTGTTATTTATTAAAGGTTTTCATATTTGGATTACATAAAATGGAAATAATATTTTAAATGGTTTTGACACTTAGCTTAATTATTTAGGATGTTTAAATCAAAAAATTTATTTTGCGACAATGACGCTAAGAATGAGCCAAACGTTCACCTTTATTTTAATTTAATAAAGGACTGTTCACTTGGTATTTAATTAGGCGGGGTGTCACATGTAATACCCCGTATTTTTATGGCTTTTAATTTGGGGGATTTATTAAATTTAATTAGAGATATTAATTTAATATTAATCCAAAAAATTATTTAAATACTTATTAGCGTGATGAGAGTGACTAATTATTGAAATTTTTTTGTAAGTTACTTTATGGGTAAATTAAGTGGTGTAATTGAATTTAGTAAAATTATCATGAGAATCTAATTTGATAATTTTGGAAATTTCTCGGGACGCGCTTATGTCGTGTCGGGATTAAATTTGAATTATTATTAGTGAATAAATTATAAGTCACCCGTATGGTTATTTTGAGTGCGTCAATGTGTCCAGAAGGGTCGAGATAGTCAAAATAATGTACCCGGGGGTTTAGTTTGGGTCTCGGAGCGTTTTAAGGCCTAATTAACATCCCGAGAGGGCGTTTTAGAAACTTTATATTTTTGGGAATGGAAACCCACGATTTTTATAAGGTTATATCAGATGGTAGGAGTCATATTCTAGGGTTAGAATAACCATAAACCAAATACGACCATTGGAGAGGAAGAGGATAAGCTATCGAAGGAGTTCTAGGCCAAGAACTCCACCGTTTACACCGTCCTCGCTACCAAACTTTAGATCGCGCAACGAGGATCACAACCACAACAATATTCTCCACAAATCTGAGCCAAATATTTCCAGGAAAGTATCTGTCTTGCTCTATTTCAGTTAATGCTTCAATGATATTAGTCTAGAGTTGATTAGGACTAGTTTGTGAAATAAAAACCTATTTTGGAGACTCGAATTTGCATGATGTATAGGTAAAAGACAGATTCTGGAAATTAAATTCACATGTAGAGGTTGAACCATGAATTTTCATTAAGTTAGGAGTATAAAATCTAGGAAAGGAATGGGAAGAAACTAAAAAAAGAAAATATTAGGGTTCTTGTAACTTTTCTGGATTTTAACCCTTTTAATTCGTTATAACTGATGAAAACTCACATGTCTTACGTAGAATATTCATTATTTGGGGATATGACACTTGTGGTATAATTTGTTGGATGTTTTGAAATCAAATATGATGATTTGAATAATTTTGGAATAGCATTCTCGTAACTGGAAATTCTGCAGTTTCGCCATACCTGCTTGATCGATCGATCGACCCAAGAGCATCGATCGATCGAGCACCAGCCATCGATCGATTGACCCCTCCTGAAAAACTCAAATTCCCCATTTTTTAAATAGGTTGTTCCAACTTAATTGGATAGAAATTATTGGACATTATTGTTAGAACATTTTGGGATATAAAGAAGACCAGTAGGACTTTATAAAAATGGAACCTTTAATGTAAGACGAGATTGACATTTAACGGAAGTGCTTTACACTTAAGGAACAATGGGAACGTGTGTCTAAAGGGTGAGATTCGTAAGGAAGTTACGTCATAAAGTAAAAAGTACCTACTGAAATTACAATTAGGGAGATATGATTTCACTACTGTTACGAAGAAGGTTTGGAATAATCCCATAAATAAGAATAAGAGACAAACCGTCATACGAGATAATCTGGTAATGTGAAATAAGAATAAATGTCATAAGTATGGGTCATGGGTGTACCTAAATTTGAATGGGAACGGTAGTAAACATATATGACTGTGTTTATGCATATACTATATACATGTAAAAATCATGCCTGCGTTACTTCCTATCACTGAGGTTACCACACTAGGACAGTCTTATCTCGATGGGACCTTTATGGGAGATATTGACTTATACACTAGAACATAGGAATCCTTGGTACAGGCTATTAGATCGATAGTCATATGGTCCTAAGAGATGTGAGGATATGTGCTGACATCTTAGTGACTTGGAACTATGCTTCGCCTCAATTTTTATGTGTTTTGTGTTAATACAGTTCGAGAGTGATTCCAAACTAGTATTTCCACTAGTACGAGTGATATGGGGACTTGATAGCAGAGTATGCCAGCACCATAAATTTTATGTGGGGTGCCGATAGTATATATATATATATATATATATATATATATATATATAATTGAAATTGGGGAATTATCTACTGTGACTAAAGGTAGGTAAGTAATGAATAATTATTTCAACTTGGATATAAGTGTTTGAAAAGTTTGAGGCAATATTGAGAAACTATATAATCAAATGAGGTTTATGTGAGAACTTTGGTTTTAAAAATTAATTTTCTTAATACTAGAAATTATCGGCATGAAACCTTGTGAGTAACTTAAGATAAGCTAAATTATTGGGAGTAGTAGTGCGGTAGGTGTGCACATTAGAAGAGAGGTGAGAATTTCTCAAGAGAGTGTCGCACACTAATATGATTGTTGCATTGGCCGATAAGCATTTTAAATACTTGGTAAACTAAATTTGAAACTGTTTTACAATCGGGATCTAACCTGTTTCCTATTTTCTCTTCTCTGTTATATATATATGTATATATTACAGGTTCCCAGCCCCAGGGGCATCTTGCATAGGATCCTTTGGAAGGAATGTGTTGCAGCTTAGGTGGGAGTTGCAGGCCTTTTGCTTAGACGACCTCATTATTGATTCCACTTCTAGTTCTATTTCATCCAGTTGAGTATGTGTCGCCCTTTTTCCATTATTCATTTGGTTTTATCAGAGATTGTAATTCGTTTACTTCCAGTATTTATACTTTGTGATTGTTACTGTCAGTATGTTTTTCCTTTGAAGTTTCAAAGTTGGAATTATTTAGTTGAATGCTGAAATTTCTTGGATTATCTTTTCTAATCTAGTTGTTATGTGAATTTTAAAACTGTGGATTATGAAAGGTTTTAAATATTGGTTTTAAATTAAATTTGAAAATTGATGTCTTAAAATGGTTTTGTCACTTAGCTTAATTATTTAGGGTGTTTAATTTGAAAAGTTATTTTTGCGACAGTGATGCTAAGAATGAACCAATCGTTCACCTTGGTTATAATTTAATAAAGGACTAATCACCCAGTATTTAATTAGGTGGGGTGTCACAGGTGGTATTAGAGCATCAGGTTGTAGTGTCCTTTAGGATCTGTACAGCTTATTTCGCTTTCAGCTTAGCGTTCTTGCTATAGAGCCCTATTTTTAGGATTGTTGTATTCTTGTATTTACGATTACGTCTTCAGCTATTCAAGATTTGATAATAACTGTAGACTAATAAAATTTCTTTACGTTTCATATGCCTCCGAGACGTGCACCCAAGGATAGGCGTGCCCAAGCTGAGCAACCAGCAGCTCCGGCTCAGGGAACGATGAACGCAACCGAGGTATCCGCTATCGTTGCTCATGCGGTGAATGTCATGCTAGCGATAGTGAAGCAGGCTCCACCCCAGGTTCAGGCAGTGGCTCCAGTACCAGTACAACTTCCATATACATGGGAGCGAGTTAGGGATGCCTTCCAGAAGGCGCATCCCCCTGAGTTTGCGGGTAGTTAGGATATCATTGTAGCTAGCCAATGGAAGAAGGATATCCAAAGGCATCTGTGCATGTACAAGTGCACGAACATGCAGAAACAGCTGTTGGCTTCCTTCAAGCTAGTGGGGTCTGCTTTGCATTGGTGGGAATCCACCACCACCTTAGAGGAAAGAAATATTATCACTATTCAGTCATTTTGGGCGCGGTTTGACAGCAAATACTTTTCATCCACCATGCAGACTACGATGAGGCAGAAGTTACTAGATTTGAAATAGTAGAAGTCAGCTGTTGCTGTGTACGAAGAGGAGTTCATAAGACTTCTCACTATAGTGCCAGATGAGGCACCCACTGAGGGGAAGAAGATACTGTTGTTTGTGGACGGGTTGGCTTGGAGGATTCGTTAACACCTCATAGCTAATCTGTCACTGAGTACCTACACAGACGTACTCAATGTTTCTTTGTTACACTGCCAGAATCACCGCTTCTACCTACAGGGAAGCAAGCGAGCAGGAGAGTATATCCAGTAGGGAAGGACAGGGGGTAGTGGTGCTAGTGGAGCACCGACATCTCACGGGCAGACTCGTCAGCATAAGCAGAGTTCCCATCAGGGGGACCCTGCCAAGCGGTTCCGATCAGGTGACCGCAGGCAGGGATTTAGGCATGGCCAGTCTAATCAGTAGGGCCAACAGGGCCAACATTGTCAGCCATAGGGTCAGCAGCAGGGCCATCAGGGCCAACAACATTTTCAGCAGGTCCAACAGGGCCAATGGCGGGGCGGTAACAGCCAGCAAGGTCGTAATCAGTAGGGACAGAGGGGAGGGAATTTTAGGGGCCGATGCTTCGGGTGTAGTAAAAATGGCCACAGGCGCCATGATTGACCAGAGGGAGATAGATCCCCATAGCAGCAGGGTGCCCGTAATGAGCGGTAGAGTCCACTTTTTCCAGTCGCCCTCCCAGCACCAGCTCAGGCACAACCTTACCAGCCATCCTAGTAGCTCCAGTGTAGCAGTGGCAGTTACAGTACATATTTGTCTATAACGTCCACCAGGCAGCAGCTCCTCAGGCGCCACCCACGATTGAGGGTATATTTCCTATCCATGGTACTATGGGTCGGGTTTTATTTGATACTTGCGCGACACACTGTTTTATAGCTACTCATTTTGCGAAGGCCTTAGGGTTATTAGCCACAACAGAGAGCGCTGTGACATGCGTAGACTCACCACTGGGAAATGGATCGTTAATTTTCTTTATATGCCGGGGTGTGGGAGTAGAAATTGGTAGCTTAATCTTACCAGAAAACATGTTAGTCTTAGATATGCATGAGCATGACATTATTATTGGCATGGATTGGCTCGCAGCATACAGAGCCATGATAGATTGTTTCGGTGGGAGTATTGTCTTTGCCATTCTGGGGCAGGAGATGTTTGTAGTGGCGATGCCTCGCCCAGAGGGAGGCTCTACCGTTCATTTGTATTACATAAAGGAAGATACCTCTAAGTAGGTCATGAATCCCTTAGACTTGATCCCAGTCGTTCGTGAGTATTCTGATTTATTTTAGGAAATACCAGTCCTACCCCCCAGTAGAGAGATATATCTTGTCATAGATTTGTTACTCGACCGATAGCACACGCTCCATACAGTATGGCTCCGACAGAAATGCTAGAGTTATGAGATTAAATAGAGCAGCTGTTAGGTCAGGGCTTCATTCGTAGGAGTACCTCACCTTAGGGATCTCCAGTGTCGTTTGTGAAAAAGAGAGAGAGTTCACTGAGACTATGTGTTGACTACCGGGATGTGAACAAGGTCACGATACAGAACAAATATCCGTTGCCTCGAATCGATGATCTGTTCGACCAGCTGAGGGGAGCAACTTTCTTTTCGAGGTCAGGATACCATTAGCTACGTATTAGGGAGAAGGATATTTTAAAGACTGTTTTCTTGACGAGATATGGGTCCTATAAGTTCAGAGTGATGCCATTTGGACTCACAAATGCTCCAGTCATATTCATAGACTTGATGAACTGAGTATTCAGAGATTTCTTGGATCAGTTTGTTATCGTCTTCATAGATGACATCCTGAGGAAGAGCATGCTGAGCACTTGAGGCAGGTTCTTCAGACTCTACGAGAGCATCAGCTGTATTCTAAGTATGAGAAGTGCGGATTCGGGTTACAGGAAGTGCAATTGTTGGGAAATGTTATTTCTGAACTAGGGATAGCGATTGACCCGAGTAAAGTGTCAGCAGTGAGGGAGTGGGGACAACCCATGGCACTGACAGAAGTGTGTAGTTTCTTGGGGTTAGCCAGGTACTACAGGAGATTCATTCGAGGGTTCTCCAAGATAGCAGGTCCATTGACGAACTTGATTTTCAAGGGGGTACCATATGTTTGGGACGATACTTATCAATTGGCTTTCGATGAGATGAAATCCAAGCTGACTTCAGCACTAGTTCTTGCTTTACCCAAGCCGGGCATGAAGTATCTAGTTTACACCGATGCCTACTTATGGGGAATCGGTGGATTACTTCAACTGGAAGACAAGGCTATAGCTTTTTCTTCCCGCAAGCTTAAGCCGTACGAGAGGAATTACCCCACTCACGACCTAGAGTTAGCAGCGGTCGTCTTTGCATTAAGGATATGGAGACACTATTTATTGGGGGAGAAATTCCGCTTGTTCACAGACCACAAGTCACTGCAGTACTTGTTCACTCAGTGAGAACTGGATATGCGTCAGCGCAGGTGGTTAGAATTTTTGAAAGACTATCAATTCGACATATAGTACCATCCGGAGAAGGCCAACATAGTTGTTGAACCGTTGAGTCGTAGACCGGTAGATGATGTAATGAACGTCTGGAAAGAAAAATGGAAAGAGTTGGGTCACTAAGATGAGGTAGCCCATTCCTTCATATTTGTCATGACAGTGACACTCGAGATTGTTACGAGGGTAATACAGACTCATTTGCCATGAGAAAATTGTACGACTTTTAACCGAGGGTGATGAGTCCTATTCAATTAGTTCTGATGGAGGTTTAAGGTTTAATAGGATATTGGTGGTCCCATAAGGAGCAGACTTACGTCATGCAGTGATAACCCAGTCTCACGGCCCCCGATTTATGGTGCATCTCGGGGGAGATAAGATGTACCAGGATATGAGACAACAATACTAGTGGAGTGGGATGAAGAAGGATATTACTGAGTTAGTGTCCAAGTGGTCTACTTGCCAGATGGTAAAGGTGGACCACCAAAAACCGTCGGGGTTTCTTCATCTGTTAGAAATACCCACGTGGAAGTGGGATAGTATTTCCATGGATTTTATTACTGGGTTGCCTACATCACAACGGGGCCACGACTCCATCTGGGTGATTGTGGACCATTTGACCAAGGTGGCTCATTTTCTTCCAGTAAGGAAAAACTATACCACGATCCAATACGCTCATTTGTTCATTGCTGAGATTGTTAGACTACATAGGGTGCCCCTGGATATTGTGTCAGACAGAGACAAGATTTTTGTGTCACGTTTCTGCGAGAGTTTCCAGGAGGCCATGGGTACATAGTTAAGGTTCAGTTCAGCTTATCACCCACAAACAGATGGACAAACAGAGCGTACTAATCAGATGTTGGAAGATATGCTATGCATGTGTGTCCTTGATTTGGGGGAGGTTGGGAGCCACATCTCCCACTGGTAGAGTTTGCTTATAATAACTCTTATCAGTTCACGATTGGCATGGATCCATTTGAGGCATTATATGGGAGGCCTTGTCATTCTGCCACTTGTTGGTTAGAGGTGGGGGACAACAAGTTGTTCAGACTAGAGGTAATTCAGGAACCCTCCGCTAGGATTGAGCTTATTAGGAGTCGCATTCGGGTAGCCCAGGATAGGCAGAAAAGCTACGCCGATGCAATACGGTTCTTTCGAGAATTTAATGTGAGAGACCAAGTATTAATACGTGTATCTCCTATGAAAGGAGTGATGAGGTTTGGGAAGAAAGGGAAACTGGCCCCTAGATACGTGGGACCATTTCCCATTATCCAGAGGATTGGACCGGTAGCATACCAATTGGGACAGCCAGAACATTTACACTGCATTCACGATGTATTCCATATCTCATCTTTGAGATGATACCTTTGGGATGACATGGCCCACACCCACATCGCGATTGAGGAGATTGACTTACAGCCCTATAGCTCTTACGAGGAGAGACCAGTGTCTATTCTAGAGCATAGCGAAAGGAGATGGAGGTCAAAAGTAGTTCCACTTGTACGGGTCCAGTGGGAGCATCATAATGTGGAGGAATCCATTTGGGAGCGTGAGGAAGACATGCGTGAGAAGTACCCAGAGTTATTCTTACAAGGTATACCTTAAATTTTTTTCAAATTTCGGTAGGAAATTCCGTTATTAGGGGGAAGTATGTAATACCCCGTATTTTTATGAATTTAAATTTGGGGATTTATTAAATTTAATTAGAGATATTAATTTAATATTAATTCGAAAAATTATTTAAATACTTACTAGCGTGAGGAGAGTTAGTAAGTATTAGAAGTTTATTGAAAGTTACATTATGGGTAAAGTAAGTAGTGTAATTGAATTTAGTAAAATTATCACGAGAATCTAGTTTGATAATTTTGGAAATTTATCAGGACGCGCTTGTGTCGTGTCGGGATTAAATTCGAATTATTAAAAGTGAATAAATTATAAGTCATCCGTATCGTCATTTTGAGTGATTCAATGTGTTCGGAAGGGTCGAGATACTCAAAATAATGTACCCGGGGGTTTATTTTGGGTCTCGGAGCGTTTTAAGGCCTAATTAACATTCCGGGAGGGCGTTTTAGACATTTTATATTTTTGGGCATGGAAACCCATGATTTTTCTAAGGTTATATCAGATGGTAGGAGTCATCTTATAGGGTTAGAAGAACCATAAACCAAACACGACCATTTTAGAGGAAGAGGAGAAGCTTTCCAATGAGTTCTGGGCCAAGAACTCCACCGTTTACACTGCCGTTGCCGCGAAACTTTAGATCGCGCAACGAGGATCACAACCACACCAATATTCTCCACAAATCTAAGCCAAATTTTTCCAGGCAAGTATCTATCTTGCTCTATTTCAGTTAACGCTTCAATGGTATTAGTCTAGGGTTGATTAGGACTAGTTTGTGAAATAAAAACCTATTTTAGAGACTCGAATTTATATGATGTATAGGTAAAAGACGGATTCTAGAAATCAAATTCACATGTAGAGGTTGAACCACGAATTTGCATTAAGTTAGGAATATAAAATTTTGGAAAGGAATGGGAAGAAACTAAACAAAGAATATATTAGGGTTCTTGCAATTGTTCTTGATTTTAAACCTTTTAATTCATTATAATTGATGAAAACTCGCACGTCTTACGTATAATAGTCATTATTTGGGGATATAACGCTTGTGGTATAATTTGTTTGAAGTTTGGAAATCAAATATGATGATTTGAATAATTTTGGAAAAGCATTGTCATAACCGGAAATTCTGCAGTTTCTCCATGCCTGTTTGATCAATCGACCCAAGATCATCGATCGATCGTGGCATCGATCGATCGAGCACCTGCCATCGATCGATCGACCCCTCTTGGAAAAATCAAATTACCCTTTTTTTAAATAAGTTGTTCCAACTTAAATGAATAGAAATTCTTGGACATTATTGTTAGAACATTTTGGGATATAAAGAAGACGAGTAGGGCCTTATAAAAATGGAACCTTTAATGCAAGACGAGATTAACATTAAACGGAAGTGTTTTACACTTAAGGAACAATGGGAACGTGTGTCTAAAGGGTGAGATTCGTAAGGAAGTTACGTCGTAAAGTAAAAGAGTACCTACTGAAATTATACTTAAGGAGATAGGATTTCACTAGTGTTACGAAGAAGGTTTGGAATAATCCCATAAATAAGAATAAGAGATGAACCGTTATACGGGATAATCTAGTAATGTGCAATAAGAATAAATATCATAAGTATGGGTCGTGAGTGTACCTAAATTTGAAATGGGAATAGTAGTATACATATATGAATGTGTTTATGTATATACTTTATACATGTAAAAATCATGCCCGTGCTACTTGCTATCACTGAGGTTACCGCGCTGGGACAGTCTTATCTCGATGGGACCTTTATGGGGGATATTGACTTGTACACTAGAACATAGGAATCCTTGGTACAGGCTATCAGATCGATAGTCATATGGTCCTAAGAGATGTGAGGATATGTGCTGACCTCTTAGTGACTTGGAACTATGCTTCGCCTCAATTTGTATGTGTCTTGTGTTAATACATTTCGAGAGTGATTCCGAAATAGTATTTCCATTAATACGAGTGATACGGGGACTTGATAGCAGAGTATGCCAGCACAATAAATTTTATGTGGGGTGCCGATAGTATATATATTATATGAGCCATTAATATATATATATATATATATATATATATATATATATATATATAAACTTGTTATTGGGGAACTATCTACTATGACTAAAGGTAGGTAAGTAATGAATAATTATTTCAACTTGGATATAAGTGTTTGAAAAGTTTGAGGCAATACTGAGAAACTTTATAATCAAATGAGGTTTATGTGAGAACTTTACTTTTAAAAATTAATTTTTTTAATACTAGAAATTGTTGGCAAGAAACCTTGTGAATAAGCTAAACTATTGGGAGTAGTAGTGCGGTAGGTGTGCACATTAGAAGAGAGGTGAGAATTTCTCAAGAGAGTGTCGCACACTAATATGATTGTTGCATTAGCCGGTATGCATTTTAAATACTTGCTAAACTAAATTTTAAACTATTTTACAATTGGGCTCTGACCCGTTTCCTATTTTCTCTTCTCTCTTGTATATATATGTATATATTACAGGTACCCTACCACAGGGCCGTATTGCATAGGATCCTTTGGAAGGAACGTGCTGCAGCTTAGGTGGGAGTTGCAAGCCTTTTGCTTAGATGACCTCATTATTGATTCCACTTCTAGGTCTATTTCATCCAGTTAGGCATGTGTCGCCCTTTTTTCGTTATTTAGTTGGTTTTATCAGAAATTTTAATTCATTCACTTCCAGTATTTATACTTTGGGATTATTATTGTCAGGATGTTTTTCCTTTGAAGTTTTAAAGTTGGAATTATTTAGTTGAATGCTTAAATTGCTTGGATTATCTTTTCCAGTCTAGTTGTTATGTGATTTTTAAACCATGGATTATGAAAGGTTTTAAATATTGGTTTTAAATTAAATTTGGAAATTGATGTTTTAAAATGATTTTGTCACTTAGCTTAATTATTTAGGGTGTTTAATTTGAAAAGTTATTTTTGCGACAGTGATGCTAAGAATGAACAAACAGTTCACCTTAGTTATAATTTAATAAAGGTCTGATCACCCGATTTTTAATTTGGAGGGGTGTCAGATCACATAGTTCCGACAGTTTGAAGGGGTCAGAGGACGATTTATGTCGTGTCGTGTGTGAAACCTTGTCATATTGCAAGGATCGCAGGATAAAAATGGATCTGACGTGGACTTGACAAGGGGATGTGTATGTGTGTGGAACCTTGTCATATCATGATGATCACAGGATAAAAATGGATCAGACGGCGGACTTGACAAGGGGACGTGTGTTGGTAATTTTTTCATCCCGGTTAAATTAAATAAATTTAAAATTGTTGGGAAGGTGGGTTAATTAAGAAAATATTGGTGGGGATTTTATAGAAACCTTGTGGGTAGTTAGTAATTGATTTATGGTGATTAATAATCTCGTAATAAAAAAATTATATTGTTATAGTCGACATATAGCACTATTGTCTGGGTTCAAGGACCCTATTTGAGAGGAGTGGGCGGTTTACACGCTCGGGGCTTTGGCTCTGACACATGCGTTGACTAATATTTTTCAGAATTTATTTGGAAGGTGCTGCATAGGATTCTTTGGAGATCGTTTGGAGGTGCAGCTGGATTTATGTTATTGTTTTAGTAGTTGTATTTTCTCTTTCCATTCCGTCGTTATATTTATGAGAGTACTTTCGGAGTTATTGGCCCTTTTCAGTTCCAAAGTTATTTTAAGATTTCAGTTGGATTTATTTATTTAATTATTGAGATATTTGGAGTTCATGTGATGGATTTTAATCGAATATTTGAGATTTATCAGTTGGATGTCATTTCATATTTGGATTTGATTAAAATAATTTATCTCGTGGATTAAAAATTTTATGTCTCATATCTGTCACATGCTAAGGATGATATCTAATTTACTCGCACCCGGCTTAGTTTTGGTGGCGGACGATGCCATAATTTAGCGGGGTGTGATAGGTTACTCAAAAGAAAAGAGTTGTTTATAAAATGATTTTAAAGGAGACGACCCTATAGGCCCCTCTCAAGAAAAATGATTTTAGAAGGGGGTCCTCAAGACCCCCCTCAAGCTGACAAAAATTTTAAAGGAGGTGGTCCTTGAGACCCCCCTCAAGTTTACAAAGTTGGTACCAAAAGTTACCGTTCTAAAAGATATTTACCAAATCAGATATTTTGTCATCTAATGTAGACATATTTTCTTTTTAACTTTAGTTTGCACTAGGTGGCACCTACCTGAGGGGAAAGGTTTCTACACACAGGTAGGGACAAATAGTACACTGCAGACATTATCCCTCACCAACCATCTAAGTTTTGGTGCCAAAAGTTCCAACCCATCCCTAATGCCCAAGTATAAATAGGACCCCTGGGCAAGGTCAAGAGGGATAGGGAAAATCAATAGCATTGTTACTCTGTCAAAATCACACCAGAATCTGTCTAGTATTCTCTCCCTACTCTCTCTCTCTAAGTGCTAAGTGCCTTGTTCTTTCACTCACCACTAACATCCATCATTCTCAGGAGATCCTCTTGAGAAAGTTACTATTATTGTTGTGGAAGTTCATCTTCATGCAGGGAGGGAGTTCCATCTTGAGCTTCATTTTTACCAAAAGGATAAAGTTTTACTAGAAGCTGCTCCAGAAGTTCTTGAGAACCTTGCAGACAACGTCCATTGGAATGGGTCACACCTCACCCTTTCCAGTTATTCATAGAGCCCAGTCTCACTACCCTCCTACACATGCAATAAACATATTTTCATGTAATAAGATAACAAGGCTACACCCGCGCTATAAATAGATATACACACAACATCTCGTAGAATATACATATTTATCACTCACTATATATGCATAACTGCATCCCTAGTGTTGGGACCTCATAGATGCATCCCTCATGTGCTATCAAGGTCCAAGAATATCATGCATCACACTGAGCCACCGAGTCAGTCCGTTAATCAGTGTATATGGGATGATATCGTTTGAACATCTGCTATGAGAGATCAATAAAGTTGTTGAATAACTCGAGATATATGAAGAAATGGTGTTTCTGTTCTTCCCCTCTTCTGTGAACCATTTGATAAGATCCGAGGCACTACTAGAGTTCAAATTCTCCATCAGCAACGACAAACACAGGGTATTGCCAAAAAACTCCCCATGTAGAAAGTGACCATCGAGGAAAATAATATCATCTTAAAGAAAACTCTGAATAACATCACCTTACGGTTACTCTTCACGTCTTTGCAACTACACCGAAAAGACTTGATAAAATTGATTACCAAGCCCACAGTCCTTCCTTCCAGCATTCTAAAAGAATCCATGAGACTGGTTGGGTCCTTAACCTCTACTAGAATGATTTCCTTCTCTGAAGAAGAAATCCCAAAAAATTTCCTAATCAGAACTATGCTCTCAATATCTCTGTTGAAGTAACGGGGAAGACGGTCTGACTCTCACTTCTCGACAACAAATCAACACTCAATGTTTTCCCACTAACAGCCTTAAACTGTTTGGGTTTGAAAGTAAGCGACCTTGCTCCAAATTTCTTCACAGTGAGTGCTTATGATAACACTCGCTAAGGGGTGATGGGATCTATAAAGCTTACAAGATGGCCTAGTCTTATAAATCATTTTATCGAGTTCCAAGTCATTGACATGCCGACTTATTTCAACATATTTCTCGATCAACTGTGGCTTCATAGCATCAAGGGGTATCTTTCTCTCTCCATCAGAAATTGAAGTTCTTTGCCAAGGTACAGGTCATCACCATCTTGGGTTATGATGATAATACCGAGAATAAAATTACTAGTAACGCGGTACTAGAGATACAACATGGGGCGAATGACATGTTTGTGTCTATATTCTGAGTCGAACCACTTCCACTCCTAGGAGGGGATGATTTCAAACATATAGTCTATTTAGAGCATAGTCCTAACATAAATGTTAAAATGTGATACATATGTTCAGGAATATGCACTTCATGCCCAGACTGGGGCTGAAACGATGATAACAAGGGATACTGGAACCTATATTACAACCTTTCCTCTATGTCACCTGGGTTATCAAATATCATCAGAGGAACTCAGAATGCTCTGACAACCTCAGTTGAAGAGAAGGTTAGAAAGTTCCAAGACTATTTGAGGAGATTCCTCGAAGGAGAGATTCGTCACAGAAGGTGATGATTTTTCCTTTTGTGGCTTTCTTGAATTGTGGTATAATCATGTGGACAAGAAGATGAATGTAATACCCCGTAATTTTATTGATTTCATTTAATGGATTAATTGAATTAAACGAGAATTAATTTGGAAATTAATCCGGAGGTAAATACTAGTGATATGTGAGTTGGTATTTGATTGTAATGTTAAAATAAAGTATTACTGAGAATATATGGTAATATATGAGTATTGAAAATGTTAAAATTGTCACGGGGCAGAAATATGACAATTTGGAAAATTTAGTTGGGACGAACGTGTCAGTCGCGTCAGGAATGAAATTTATTTGATTGAAAATTAAATTATATTTTTATCAATCGAATGGTCATTTTGAGTGCGCCAACGTGTCCGGAAGGGTCAAAATAGTCCAAAAACACAAGCCGGGAGTTTAGTTTGGGTCCCGGGACACTTTTAGGCCAAACCGACAACCTAGAAGGGTATTTTGGTAATTTTAAAAATTGAGGGATTAAAACCCACGAATTTTAGAGTTAAATTAGATATTATTAGAGAGGCCACTAGGGCCATTACCATCCAAAATCAAGAGAGTGGGCTACGGGAGTTTTGAGAGAAGTTAGAGAGAAGTTAAAAGAGGTTCCAAACCATACCATCTCCCATCACCATCATTTTGGAAGGAATTGCAACCAGAAAGAGGAGAGAATCATCCTATAATCATCGATAACAAATCTGAAGAACAAACCTAAGGAAAGTGATTTGATGTTATTAATTTCAATGAATATTTCCTCCATGTTTAGTGTAGAAACTTTATATACCTTTAAAGTTTTGATGAAAACCCAATGTAATTGTCATGGAACTCATAAGTTTGGATAGGGATTGCATGTAGAATGATTATGGACAAAATTGGTACCCAAAACTTAACTTTGATGATTTTAAAAATGGATTAATGATGAGTATTTAGGTGAAATAAAATTATGGGTTCATGATCACAGGGTTTGGGGTAAGACTTGGGAATTTATAGCAATTACATGTTAATTAATAAGATTTTACCCCAAAAATATGTTAAGAAATGACTTAGGGTGACCTAGAGTAGTTTATCAACACAAAAACGTAGTTAGTATGAACTTAGTATGGATTTGGAGAAATGAATTTGGTGAAAAAATGAAGTTCGAAAAATGCCAGGCGTTTTCTGCCATCTCGTTAGAAGACTAACCCAGGTCGTTCGAACGACCTCGTTTGAACGAGCTTCTAAAGAGATTCCAGTACACCTTCTAATGATTTCAAAGTTCATACAAAACCATTCATTCGAACGAACTCATTCGAACGAACTCATTCGAACGAGATTTCAGTGACTTCTAACGAGTTCGCATAATGGTCTTTTTAGGCCCGATTTTGGTTTCGAACTTCCCGTAAACTTATTTAATTGAGTGTTATTCTTCCCTTGTTGATTAGTGGGTATAGTTGTAAGATTGGAGTATGTTGAGGATTAAAACTTAGAGTTATATAATAGACCGGGTGACTTCTAGGGGTTAGGACATAAGTACTTGAATTTGCAACGTGGGAAGAGTTGATAATCTATAATGTATATTTTTCAAAAACTTGCAAGTGTACTACATTAATGACGGTATAGGAATGTAAAATACATCTATTAATATTATAAGATATCTAAGATGTGTGAATGCTTAGTATATGTGTTTATCTGTGTATAAAATACCTACCATACTTGTTATCACTGGAGGTCGGCGTTCGATCAGGGCCATCTAATCTTTGTGTGCCTACGGGGGGATTTAGATTGGTACCTCGAGGACATAGGTCAGAGAATGACTTAGTGGGGAGTTAATAAGTCTGCTGATCATGGGAGCGTAGGTATGTGCGTGACCCATGTGATGTGAACTATGTTTGCCTCCATAATGTGTGATTGTCACTTATCGAAACGGTTCCTGAGAGATTCAGAATACGTGGTCCTTATTAGGGGTGGTAATTCGGGTTGGTCGTGTCATTTTCAGGTCGCGTTGATTTTTGTTCTAGTATAAGTTTTGGGTACTCTTAAATGTATACATGCTAATCGAGTCATGTTAGGGCTATTACCATATACAGGTTTTCGGGTAAAAAATTGACAGCTCTAGTCCTTATGTACGTGATGAAATGAGATTTGATAGCAGAGTATGTGTGCACCATAGCTTAGTCGAGGGGTGCCGTTATTGTATATTTTTGATGATATTGATATATTGAAAAATTGAAATGGACTGTTCATATAAGTGTAAGTGTGAATAATTTGTATCATCTTTGTAGAGTTAAAATGGGAAAAACTCTTAGTAATTCTTGTAACTATTTCTGAGGAATGAAAGTAAAACTCTCAATTTATATTAAGATGTCGGGAATTAAACCATGAATAGTATAGTAAAGTCAGGTTATGAATTGGACTAGTTAGTGGAATAACTAGAACGGGTACGGGTACGATAGGCGTGCACAATTAGTTGAGAGGTGAGAAACTCATGTGAGAGCACGCACTATCATGTATTTTTTATTCACTGTTTAATGACATTAAACACTTGGTATATTTTAAACTGTTTTCACAATCGGGCTCTGACCCGTTTGCTTTCAAATCTATTTTTTTGTAAAAACCTTTTTGGTGCCCAGCCACAAGGACACCAAGCTTAGAAGTTCCATTCCAGTGACGTGCTGTAGCTATTGTGGAAGTTACAGGACCTCGATTATAGATGCCTCCACTTTCCACCTTAATTCCATTTCAGACTTATTTATCTATAGGGCATGTCGCCCATTTTCTCTTAGAGACAGTTTATTTATTCAGTTTATTTCAGTTTTGGATTTAATTAATTTGTGATTTAGACTTTGTATTTGGTTGTATTCAGTATTCAGATTATTTAGAGGAGTATTCCTCCAGATTCATTATTATTCCATTGTTATTATATTGTGACTGTGTTGTGGTTTTGGTATTAGTATTTCATAATTTAAATGGATTGTATGTTAATCTTAATTAATTAAAATTGACAACTCACTTTTTAAATATTAGGTGGCTACTAATTGTTAAAATGTTTGTTGACAATGATGCTATGAACTGATCCAATTTGACATTTTGTATTAATTTGAATAAAGGAGTAGCTACCCGGTATTTAATTAGTCGGGGTGTCACCGGTGGTATCAGAGCATTAGGTTCTAATGTCCTTAGGATCTGTACGGATTATTATGTTTCCGCATAGCATTCTTTAATATACATCCCTATATTTCAGGATTGTTGTACTCTATTGTGTATGTTTCGCTCTTTAGCTATTTTGAGATAATAAGTGAGAACTTATAAGACTTTACTCTCATTTTAGATGCCTCCACGACGTGCACAATGAGTTCCCAGGAATGCTCAGCCCGAGCCACAGCCTTCACCAGTTCAGGGCTCCATGAATGCCATAGAGGTTGCCGCTATAGTAGCCTAAGCGTTAAATGCCGCTCTAGAAGTTCTACATCAGGCATCGCCTCAGGCGTCGATAGTAGCGCCAGTACAGGCTCATGCATTCCCGTCTACTTGGGAACGCGTTCGTGATGCTTTTCAGAAAGCACACCCTCCGAAGTTTACAGGTAGCTCCGACGTCGTTGTGTCCAATCAGTGGAATAAGGACATCCAAAGGCACTTGAGGATGTACAAGTGTACGGATGTAAAGAGACAATAGTGGCTAATTTTAAGCTAGTATGGCCAGCATTACAGTGGTGGGAGTCCATTACCACTGCGGAGGAGAGAGATGTCCTTTCTATTCAGGAGTTCTGGGTGAGGTTTGACCGCAAGTATTTTCCCTCGGTCATTCACACCGATATGAGGAGGAAGTTGATGAACCTTAAGCAGGAGGGGAAGACAGTGGCAGAATATGATTTCGAGTTCACCAATCTTCTAAATATCGTTCCCGATGAGATTCCGACAGAGGAGAAGAAGATACAAAAATTCATGGATGGGTTGACTTGGAGAATCCGTCAGCATTTACTGGGAAATCTCTCATTGGCCACTTATTCTGATGTGGTTAATGCAGCACTGCTTCACTGCCAGGGCCACCGCTTTCACTTGTCAGAGAGTAAGCGATCAGGAGAGTCCATCCATTAGGACAGGACAGGGGAAATGGTGCCACCTGGGCACAATCAGTTTAGGGTCAGCACCGACAGGGTGATCAGGGTTCCTAGCAGGGGGATTCTAAGAGATTTAGATATGGGGGTTTTAGAAATGTTCAGAGAGGTTTTCGTCACGGCCACCAGGGTCAGCAGGTCCAACAGCAGCAGTTTCAGCAGGGTCAGCCTGGTCAGGGGAGGAATGGCAACGACCACCAGGGCCGTGGGCAGCAGGGTCAGAGAGGGGGAAATTTTTTGGGGAAATATTTTACTTGTGAAAAGATTGGCCACAAGAACCAGGAGTGTCCTGATAGGGGTATATCCCCATAGCAGCAACAACAGGGTGCTCGACATGAGCCCTAGAGACCCATATATCCCGCTGCCCTCCCAGCATCACCACAGATGCCAGCTTTGCCACCCATCCCAGCAGTCCCAGTCTAGCAGTGACAACTTCAGTACGGGCAGGTTTATTAGCTCTAGTAGGCCGCAGTCCCACAAGATCCACCTGCTATTGAGGGCATGTTCTCTAATCAGGGGATTATGGGGCGTATTTTATCTGATATGGGGGCCACAAACTTTTTCATTGCCACGAGATTTGCACGCACTATGGGGTTGTTAGACACTGCAGAGAGCACAATTACTTGCGTAGATTCACCGTTAAGTAGGGTTTCTGTGATTTCTCTTATTTGTAGAGGTGTGGGTATAGAGATCGGGAAGTTTACTTTACCTGCTGATATGTTAGTATTATAGATGACTGATTACGATGCGACCGTTGGTATGGATTAGCTAGTTGCATATCGAGCCATGATTGACTGTTTCAACAGGAGTATTGTTTTTTCCATACTCGGGCAGGAGATTTTCTTAGTGGTGATGCCTCGCCCTGAGGGAGGGTCGTCCACTCACTTGTACTATATAGAGGAGGAGACCTCTAAGGAAGTGGTATTACAACTCGATTCGATTTGATTCCATTTGTTAGGGAGTTTGCTGATGTATTTCGGGATATACCTGGATTACCCCCTAGTAGAGATTTTGATTTTGTTATTGATTTGATGCCGAGCACTAGGACAATTCCCCGCACACCTTACCGTATGGCTCCAGCGGAGATGAGAGAGCTAAAGGATCATATGGAGCAGTTGTTGGGCCAGGGGTTCATCCGTAGGAGTACTTCGTCGTGGGGTGCCCCTGTACTATTCATAAAGAAGAGGTATGTATTATTGAGGTTGTGTGTAGATTACCGGGAGTTGAATAAAGTCACGATATGGAATAAGTATCCGTTTCCCCGAATCGATCACTTATTCGACCAGTTGAGAGGAGCTTCCTTCTTCTCAAAGATTGACTTGCGATCGGGATACCATCACAAGAGTATTAGGGAACATGATGTCTCAAAGACCGCTTTCTTGATGAGATATGGTTCCTATGAGTTTCGGGTTATGCCTTTTGGTCTAACCAACTCTATAACCGTGTTTATGGACTTGTTGAATTAGGTATTCAGGGAGTTCCTAGACCAGTTTGTCATCGTCTTTATTGATGACATTCTGGTTTACTCCCAGACAGAGGTGGAGCATACCGAGCACTTGAGATAGGTTTTGCAGATGCTGCGTCAGAACGAGCTATATGCGAAGTACGAGAAGTGTGGGTTTTGGATGAAGGAGGTACAATTTTTGGGGTTTATCATTTCAGATCGGGGGATATTTGTTGATCCGAGGAAAGTATCCGCAGTAAGGGAGTGGGGACAGCCCACGACATCGACTGAGATTCGTAGTTTCTTGGGCTTAGCAGGATACTACAGGAGGTTTATTCGTGGTTTCTTTAAAATACCGGGTCCTTTGACACATCTGACTTGCAAGGGTGTGCCATTCATTTGGAGCGATGCCTATCAATTGGCTTTCGATGAGTTAAAAGACAAGTTGACTTCAGCGCCTGTGTTAGCATTGCCCAGATCAAGAATTGAGTATAGTCTACACCGATGCGTCCTTACAAGGACTTAGAGGTGTACTACAATAGGAGAGTGAAGCTATAGCTTATGCTTCCCGTAAGCTTAAGCCTCACGAGAAGAATTACCCCACCCACGACTTGGAGTTAGCGACAGTCATATTTGCTCTTAGAATTTGGAGACACTATCTCATGGGGGAGAAATTTTGGATGTTCACAGACCACAAGTCTCTACAATACCTCTTCACGCAGAAGGAATTGAATATGCGTCAGCGTCGGTGGATTGAGTTTGTGAAGGATTATCAGTTCGATATCCAATAACACCCAGGGAAGGCTAATATGGTAGCAGACGCATTGATCTATAGGCCAGTAGATGAGGTGGCCGAAGTGTGGAAAGCAAAGTGGAAGGAGTTGGGACATCAGGATGTAGTGGCCCGATCATTCATGTTCGTGATGATAGTTACGCCTCAGATTGTTGTCAGAGTGATACAGTCCCAGGCAAAGGACTCGTTCTGTCAGGAGCAGATAGTTCGATTACTAGCAGAGGGAGCCAAGTCCTCTACCATTAGTTCGGACGGGGGATTACGCTTCAATAGGAGGCTGGTCATTTCGGAAAGCGAAGACTTGCATCACGAGGTAATGATAAAGTCGCACGGTTTCGCGGTTCGCGGTACACCCTGGTGGGGATAAGATGTACCAAGACATGAGACAAAAGTACTGGTGGAGCGGGATAAAGAGAGATATTGCAGAGTTTCTTGTTAAATGCGCCACTTGTCATCTGGTAAAGATGGACCATCAGAGACCGAAAGGACTTCTACAGCCGTTAGAGGTTCCAATGTGGAAATGGGAGAGCATTTCTATGGACTTTATCATGGGGTTACCTACTTTGCAAAGGGGTCACGACTCTATATGGGTAATCGTGGATAGGATAACCAAAGTTGTTCAGTTTCTTCCAGCCCGGACAGACTACACTACGGGATATTATGCCTAGATTTTCATAGAGTATATAGTGAGACTTCACGGGGTGCCTCTCATTATTGTGTGTGACCGAGACAAGATATTTGTTTCAAGATTTTGGGAGAGTTTACAGGAGGCCATGGGTACGTAGTTGCGGATGAATACGACCTATCACCCGCAGACAGATGGGCAAAACCGAGAGGACAAATCAGAGGTTGGAGGACATGTTGCGTATGTGCATCATAGATTTTGGAGGTGGTTGGGATCAGTACCTTTCACTGATGGATTTCTTTTATAATAACTCCTATCAGTTCACCATTGGCATGGCTACATTCGAGGCATTGTATGATAGGCATTGTCGTTCCCGAGTATGTTGGTTAGAGGTGGGGGACAACAAACTCCTTGGGCCGAAAGTGATTTAGGATACTTCGGCAAGGATAGAAATGATACGGAATCGTATTCGGGTAGCTCAGGACCGACAAAAGAGTTATGCTGATGACAAGAGGTTCTTTAGAGAGTTCAAGGTCGGGGACCAGGTGTTACCTAGAGTATCTCTGATGAAGGGGGTTATGCATTTTGGGCAGAAAGGGAAACTGGATCCTAGATATGTGGGACCATTCCCTATCATCGAGCGGATTGGGCCAGTAGCGTATAGACTTGGGTTACCGGAGCACTTTCATAGGATTCATGATGTGTTTCATATTTTCTCTCTAAGGAGATATCTTAGGGATGATTTGGCCCATAATCATATTGCTTTAGAGAACATCGATCTACAGCCCGATAGTTCCTACGAGGAGGGACCAATGTCTATTCTGGACCACAGCGAGAGGAAACTGAGGTCGAAGGTAGTACTGTTAGTACGCGTTCAATGGAGGCATCATAATGCCGAGGAGTCCACATGGGAGCGCGAGGATGAGATGCACGACCGTTATCCAGAGTTATTTGTACCAAGTATTCTTTCGTTCCAAATTTCAAGATGAAATTTTGTTATTAGGGGGAAAGTATGTAATAACCGTAATTTTATTGATGTTATTTAATGGATTAATTGAATTAAATGAGAATTAATTTGGAAATTAATCCGGAGGTAAATAATAGAGAGATGTTAGTTGGTATTTTATTATGATGTTAAAATAAAGTATTACTGAGAATATATGGTAATATATGAATATTGAAAATGTTAAAATTGTAACGGGGCAGAAATATGACAATTTGGGAAATTTAGTTGGGACGCGCGTGTCAGTCGCGTTAGGAATGAAATTGATTTGATTAAAAAGTAAATTATATTTTTATCAACCGAATGGTTATTTTGAGTGCGCCAACGTGTCCGAAAGGGTCGAAATAGTCAGAAAACACTAGCTGGGAGTTTAGTTTGGGTCCCGGGACACTTTTAGGCCAAACCGGCAACCCAGAAGGGTATTTTGGTAATTTTAAAAATTGATGGATTAAAACCCAAAAATTTTAGAGTTAAATTAGATATTATTAGAGAGGCCACTAGGGCCATTACCATCCAAAAGCAAGAGAGTGGGTTACGGGAGTTTTGAGAGAAGTTAGAGAGAGGTTAAAAGAGGTTCCAAACCAAACCATCTCCCATCACCATCATTTTGGAAGGAATTGCAACCAGAAAGAGGAAAGAATCAGCCTATAATCACCAACAACAATTCTGAAGAACAAACCTAAGGCAAGTGATTTGATGTTATTAATTTCAATAAATATTTCCTCCAAGTTTAGTGTAGAAACTTTATATACCTTGAAAGTTTTGATGAAAACCCAATGTAATTATCATGGAACTCATAAGTTTGGATACGGATTGCATGTAGAATGATTATGGACGAAATTGGTACCCAAAACTTAACTTTGAGGATTTTAAAAACTGAATAATGATGAGTATTTAGGTGAAATAAAATTTTGGGTTCATGTTCATAGGGTTTGGGGCAAGATTTGGGAATTTATGGAGATTAAATGTTAATTAATGAGATTTGACCCCAAAAATATGTTAAGAAATGACTTAGGGTGACATAGAGTAGTTTATCAACACAAAAACGTAGTTAGTATGAACTTAGGATGGATTTGGAGAAAGGAATTTGGTGAAAAAATGAAGTTCAGAAAATTCTGGGGGTTTTCAGCCATCTCGTTAGAAGAACAACCCAGGTCGTTCGAACGACCTCGTTCGAACGAGCTTCTAACGAGATTCCAGTACCCCTTCTAACGAGTTCATAGTTCGTTCGAAACCATTCGTTTGAACGAACTCGTTCGAACGAGATTTTAGTGACTTCTAGCGAGTTCACAGAATGGTCTTTTTAGGCTCGATTTTAGTTTCGAACTTCCAGTAAACTTATTTAATTGAGTCTTATTCTTCCTTTGTTGATTAGTGGGTATAGTTGTGATATTGGAGTACGTTGAGGATTAAAACTCATAATTATATAATAGACCGGGTGACTTCTAGGGGTTAGGAGATAAGTACTTGAATTTGTGACGTGAGAAGAGTTGATAATCTATAATGTATATTTTTCGGAAACTTGTAAGTGTACTACATTAATGACAGTATAGGAATGTAAAATATACCTCTATTAATATTATAAGCTATCTAAGATGTGTGAATGCTTAGTATATGTGTTTATCTTTGTATAACATACCTACCATAATTGCTATCACGGGAGGTCGGCGTTCGATTTAGGTCATCTGATCTTTGTGTGCCTACGGGGGGATTTAGATTGGTACCTCGAGGACATAGGTCAGAGAATGACTTATTGGGGAGTTATTAAGTCTTTTGATCATGGGAGTGTAGGTATGTGCGTGACCCATGTGATGTGAACTATGTTCGCCTCCATTATATGTGATTGTTACTTATCAAAACGGTTCCTAAGAGATTCGAAATACGTGGTCCTTATGTACGTGATGTACCGGGATTTGATAGATGAGTATATGTGCACCGCAGCTTAGTCTAGAGGTTCCATTATTGTATATTTATGATGAGATTGATATATTTAAAAATTGAAATGGATTGTTCATATAAGTGAAAGTGTTAATAATTTGTATCATCTTTGTAGAGTTAAAAATAGGAAAAACTCTTAGTAATTCTTGTAACTATTTCTGAGGAATGAAAGTAAAACTCTCAGTTTATATTAAGATGTCGGGAATTAAACCATGAATACTATAGTAATGTCAAGTTATGGATTGGACTAGTTAGATAGTGGAATAACTAGAACGGGCACGAGTACGATATGCATGCACAATTAGTTGAGAGGTGAGGAACTCATGTGAGAGCAGGCACTATCATGTATTTTATATTCACTATTTAATGACATTAAACACTTGTTATATTTTAAACTGTTTTCGCAATTGGGCTATGACCCGTTTTCTTTCAAATCTATTTTTTTGTAAAAACCTTTTAGGTGCCCAACCACAAGGACACCAAGCTTAGAAATTCCATTCCAGTGACGTATTGTAGCTGTTGTGGAAGTTACAGGACCTCGATTATAGACACCTCCACTTTCTACCTTGATTCCATTTTAGACTTAATTATATATAGGGTATGTCGCCCCTTTTCTCTTAGAGACGGTTTATTTATTCAGTTTATTTTGGATTTAATTAGTTTGTGATTCAGACTTTGTATTTGGTTGTATTCAGTATTCGGATTATTTAGAGGAGTATTCCTCCAGATTCATTGTTATTCCATTTTTATTCTATTATGACTGTGTTGTGGTTGTGGCATTAGTATTTCATAATTTAAATGTATTGTATGTTAATCTTATTTAATTAAAATTGACAACTCACTTTTTAAATATTAGGTGGCTAGTAATTGTTAAAATGTTTTTCAAAAATGATGCTATGAACTGAACCAACTTGATATTTTGTATTAATTTGAATAAAGGAGTAGCTACCCGGTATTTAATTAGTCGGGGTGTCTCAATGAAGTGAGTGATGGAGATATTCTTCTAAGACAACTACTAATGGAATAATATTTCCCAACATCATGTGCAATCACTCGTTGATAAAGCCATAAATGTTGTCGATAATTTTGATGGAAGTGACTATTAGGATTCATTCGATGTTTAGACACTAGGACTAACACTCTGCATGATCCACTCAGGCATTACATCACCATATCCTTCCATCCTGATCAAGACAACTGATGTACCCCTCCTCAACTGGAATGTTATATCAGTTCCACCTGCTGAGATGCAACCCAACCCATACGTTTATCCTATTTCTTCCTCTTTTATTGTTCCTCCTTGTTCTGATCATAATTTAATTGAGACATCCTTCGATGAGGTTCTCAACGTTGTTCTGCCCAATAATGAAATAAACAAAGATTTTGAATATCTTCCTATGCCTTACATTAATTATCTTGATTCTAATGAAACTCTTGATGATGATATTTTGCAAATGAACATTTCTTAACTGATCTTAATAAGGTTAATAAAAAAACATAACCACGTTTAAATTAATGAAGATGAACTGTTGTTATCAATCTTGGTTCTAGTAGCCAATATAGCAAGATTACAATGGGGTCCACCCTTAATGAGCACTACCGCACGTACTGGAAGAACTGCTGAAGGAATTTGTGAAAGTATTCGCATGGTACTATAACATCATGCTCGATATCAATCCCGAGATCACCTAACACAATATTCTAACTCTCCCATAATGTAAATCGGTCAAAAAGAAATGGAAAAAGCTCCACACTGAATAGTCGCTCAAGGTTAAGTATGAGGTGGTCGAAAAGTTGAATGTAGGTTTCATCTGGGTGATTGAATATCCCACATGGTTGGCTAATATTGTATTTGTGCCAAAATCAAGAGGAAAGGTCTGCATGTGTGTTGATACCAAAGTTAATCTGCTGACATGGACCAATCATATGAAGACACGTGGCTAACAACAAGCACTTCCTAGATGAGCACACGCTCCGAGGAACCATGTTACTCCGAGGAACTCATACGCTCCGAGGAACAGACCTCTCCGAGGAACTCTTTAGCACCGAGAAGATCAAGCGGTCCGAGCTGCACCTCGAAGCAGGATACCAACAGTTTAACTCCTCATTAAATGCTTATAATTTGGACTCACACGCAAAAAGGGCATTAAATGCATTACCCTTTCATATGTATATCATTTAATGTATTACCCTTTCACATTACAACCTCAGGGCTATACATACATTGTACAATCCTCATTGTAAGGGATCTGAATCCAAACCCTAGAATCGAGAGAGGAATTTCTTGAGAGAATTTGTAATCAAGAATTCCTAACACTCATCAATAAAGCAGCAGTGGACGTAGGCCATTCTTATAAGGCTGAACCAATTTAAAATTCTTTGTCTCATTTATTTATCTGTGATTGAATAATTAGAGTAATCTAATTTTTTACATCAACAGATTGGCTTCGTCTGTGGGAAACGACTGATAATATCATTTTTCATCAAAAACAATCCATTACTAATGGCGTATATTCCTGAATCCAGCAATCGAAACGATGGAACCCCTCCAAATCCATCTGCTCCACCAATTATTCCAGATCTGACTGGAATAATGGCAAATCTGGCTTAGTGCCAGACCGTCATGCAAGAAACAATGCGACAACTCATCCAAACCCTCCATGGCGGTGCATCAGCCCATTTCGGACCACAAAGCATTCAAAGAAATACTCGTGCACCATCCTCACGTACTAGGCGTACCGATTCACATCGCAATGAGGAATCTGATGATTTCTCTTATCAACCTCATCGAACTTCGTCGGTGCGAGCCACAGATACTGAACAACGTATCACCCTGTCCCCAGAAAGGGCCAGCGCATTGGAAAGATTAAGTAGGGTTTCTCCTTTCGAACGATTAGGCCCTAGGAGGAACAAAATTCCTCTTAATGCAGCGTCGAGGAGCTTTCGACGACCATCAGATTTAAGGGAAGGATTTGCCCAGTCGCGACCAGCTGCTTGTCAAGATAAATCCCAGGAACAAGCACACAATAATTTGTCAGAATTTTAAAAAATTAGTTTAGGATTAAAGTTATTCGATTCAGTATTTACTTTCAGATTTGTAATCCAGTCAATTTTTGTGACGAATTTGGGACGCATGTTCATGCACAGTTGACACAAGAAATTAATGTGTATTGTACCTCTTTCTTTTCTCTTTAATTTCTTGTTTGTTGATTGTGTTGGTGCTAAAATTCTAATTATGTCTGGCTAAACCACCAATTCAAGGGGTGGGATGAAACGCGTGTGTTGACTTATTTAATGAACTAATTTTTTATTGATGTGTTCTAGGCTAATTAAATTAGAAAAAAACAAATCACACAATAATTTATGTGACAAGAGTTAATAAATTAATGATGAAAATTAATATTTGATTTTTGGATTTTACATAAAGATAGGTTTTATTCTTAATTCAAATATTAATTCTTTGTGTGCAAATTCAAAGATCTGTATGAATTTTTATGAATTGATCTTAGCAGACAATTTGTAAAAAAATAAGTATGAATAAAAAAAAAATTGTAGTGACAATTCCAGATTTAATTGCTAAAAAAAATTAATGTTGAAGTTAGGATTGTAACGAGAGTTAAATTTTAAATTCAATATTACTTCGGACGTATTAAATGAATAATTAAGTCATTAAACTAAATTGACTAGGCCGTGTAATCCCACCTCTTGTTTCTTCTCATAAAATTCTAAACTAGATTATCTTTTTAATTTTTCCTAGTCGTTTTAATTGCAAAAAAAAAAATGTTTCCTCCCTTTAAAGTTGTTTTCAAATATAAAACTAAAAAAAAGAAAAAATTTAAAAACACAAAAAGATTATTTTTATAAAAATTGGAGTGTCAAGTTTTCACGATAACTATTTCAACACTTGAAATTGGATTGATATCCGAGTTTACGATGATATTGAATTTTTAATAAGATTTGTAGGAGATTTCAGGAAATTTCGATCTCAAAGTTTGTTGGAAATTACATTCTAAATCCATATCCAAGGAAGACACAAACAAAATTGCAAGTTATCAGTTATGTATTCATTACATTTGGATGGGTTTGAGGATGTTGGCTTTGCTGGAGTTGGAGCCTTGGGCCTTACTATGTGGATTTTTGCTAGTGACAGGGACATGATGATGGATCCCCAAGTGGCTGTGATAACGACATGGATGTCTTACCGCCATAATTTTGTAATGATGTGGTTGACTGAGACCCTGAACCATCTGTGTGCTTGGAAAGTGGGTCATTATGACATCCTAAGGGTGAGCTCGACAAGGTTGTTCATGTGTCTTCCATAGATGTTTCATCGGTAAGCCCCTCCAGAGTATCCCTTGGTGGGTGTGCCTAATTTCTTTGTCCGACCTTTCTTTAGTTTTGGCTCGTCGATAGAGAACTGGGTCAACTAGTCTGTGAAGCACAGAGTCCGGTGTCTTCGTTGTTTAGTTCCATGCTGGGGAGATTTGTAACCTATTTTGAAGCTGGAAGAGTACCTATATGTGTGGTTGGTTGGCCTTCACCAGACTTCCTTCTATTTCCCTTGGAAACTTTTGTGCCAAGTCGAATGGGAAAAAATTATTTCCCTCATATAACAAATTTCTTCTTAGTGGATGATATAACTGAATCAATGAGAAAAAAAATTATGTCCCTGGTATAATGAATTATTTCCCGGTGGATGATATAACTGAATCAGTGAGGATGATTCTGGTATCCTTGTGAAAGCATCGTTAACCATCTAGTTGTCCATCGCAATCTGTAAGAGGGTCTTGGCATGTGTCTAGGGCCTACCTGAAGTGGTTTTGGAATCAAGTAATAGATAAAATCATGGAGGAAGAGACTGATCAAAGGTGGTTTATTGCCTTTAACACCATGGAGGAAGGTGTTACGGTATTGTCCAGGCTTGTCAGGGCATACTGCTCCATGGATCGCATACAGAGTGTTAACCAGGAGTAGGAGACCTGGGGACCTCCAAGGTCTAGGAATGATGACGAAATGGATTGTCGAGTAGTTGAAGGCAATGTCTGGTGACGCTTGGGTGATATTTTGGTGCACCCAGTGTAATTTTGGTGTTTTGTGTTTTCGGATTTTGGAATGATTTTTGTGTAGCTTGGTAAATATTATGTCTATTGAAGAATGGTTCAGTCAGTGGAAGGGGGTGGTCTGCTTATCTCCCGTCGTTGATACTTCATGTAATAGTGTTTTATTCCTTATTTAGAAATAAAAGTTTAATGTGATTATATTTTATTGTGCCTATTGATAATTTTTTTTCATTTGAATTATCTATACGAATCGCTAAGGCATACATAATCCTTTGTTTATGTAAATGATGAAATAAACTTTCGTTCTTGAAAATTAGAATAAAATATCATCCTGGGAAAAATAATGGAACTGGGCCCCTGTATGGCATATGGACTTCCTATGTACCTCTGGGGTTTTGAAATTTTTCATGAGATTCATTTTGAAAAGAAAGTGTTTATGAAATGATCATGTCCCACGTAGTTATGGTAAATGAAGATTTTTTTTTTGCAATAGAAGGCGGATGAGATGAGTCATAGCATGTCGAGATTTCTGAGTAAAGGTAAAAAAATTGAGACGTTCCAAGTTGACTAGATGTGCAATATCTTCTCTAGTGAGGTTTGTGAGCATGGTGGCAAAGCCATAGAGAATTTTTTTCATAAATGTAGGGTCGCTTCAATTCAGTTTAAATTTCCCTCGGGGTCCCAAACAGGTTCAATATTTTACCTGAGGGTAAGGTCTCCTTCCTCAACACTAAGGTCCTTGAACTTTCAATTGAAGGATTGTGCTATCCAACAATGGTACCCATGTATATGTTATAGATCCTTTAGCCTTTTTTCATCCAAAAGTGTTAGTCCATCAAAGTTTCTCTGATGCCATTCTTCTTCGTCAACTTTTCTTTCGATCATAATGCATAGGGATGGAATTTCTAGCTCAACGAGTTGGACTATTTCCATATCGTACACTAGAGAATAATGAGTAACCCTAGTAGGCATTTTGACTCAAGTACGGTAGCTCTAAAAGGCATAAGGATCCGGTCAGCCCAATCTTTGCAATTCCGAGTCATCTTTTTTATTATGGTTTTAAGGATTTTGTTGGTTGCTTCAACAACACCGTTGGTATCGGGTCAGTAGGGATAAGATTTATGTCTATGAATCATGTATTCATTGACTAGTTCTATGACCTAAACTTTAAAGTGGATCCCATTATCTAATACTAACTCATAGGGAACTCCGTATTGGCAGATTGTGTTCTTTGTGATAAACTTGGCCACTTTCTTGGCATTCAACACTACGTATAACTCGTCTTGGACCCATTTGGTGAAGCAGTCAATAGCGACCCGAATGAATTTGTGACTGTTTGAAGCTTTGGGAGTAACCTTCCCTATCATGTCAATGCCCTAAGTGGAGAAATGCTAAGGATAGGTCATGTTGTATAGTTCTCGATGAGGCAAGTGTTCGATATTGGCAAACTATTGACATTTGAGGCATCTTTGAACATAGGCAGTGAAATTTTGAACCATGGTGGTCCAATAGTACCCTTGACGGATGATTTATTTGGCAAGCATGTGACTGTTCATACGGGGATCATATTTTCTACTCTTAATCCTCTACAACATGATTTCAACATTAGCCTCTGTTATGTAGTGCGAATTGGTTCCATCGAAGTTTATCTTGAACATCACGTTATCGTAAATTATGTACTAGGTTGCCACTTTCTGAATGGTTGCACGGTTTTTCATATCGATATATTGGGGATTTTTACCATGTTTTAGGAAGAGTTAAATGTCATAGTACCATAACCCACACATATCAAAATCTTTTTCAGTACCAAGTTCAATGTGGTAGCAGTCAGTGGGTATAACCTATTTTTTAACCACAAAAAGGGGACATGGTTATTTCCTTAGGCATGTCAACCATAGAGTCAAGGGTATCAGGGATGTTGAATAAACTATTCTTTACATGCGGCAGGTAAAGGTAGGTGACATATTTGAATCGGGAGGCAAGCTCTTAAAGGTTGGAATGGAAGAGGTGGATCTTCTCATATTTAACTTTCCATTATCTGAGGATTTGACCAACAATAATGGTAGAGTCTCTATATACATCTAGGTGTTAGATTCCTTTCATGAGGGAGAACTTGAGCCCGATATGGCATGCCTCATACTCATTCATTTTCTTGGTGAAAGGGAAGTCTAGTTTGTTGGAAATGGGGTGTAAGAGTCATCAGGTGCAATCCAGAGTATCCCAACAATGTATCCTTTCTTGTTTGCATATCCATTAAAGAAAATTTTCCATCTAAGGTCCCCTCAAGAGGTGCATAGAATATCTTCATCAAGGAATTAAGACACACAAACATCAGTTCCTTGCATGGGGTAATCAATAAGGTAATCAGAGATGGCTCCCCCTTTCATATATTTCTGTGCGACGTAGACAATATTGAATTTGTCTAGTATCATCAACCAAGGGGACATTCATCTAGATAGAGTAGTCTTTTCTGGAAGATATTAATTGGGTCCATACAGGATACTAGTCTGATGGGTAAGGTAAGCATGTAGTGCCATAACGTCTCTGTGACCCAGACCAGGGCAACACACGATTTCTCCAAAGCAGTGTAATTGACCTTGTACCCAACCAATTTTTTACTGTCATAATAAATGGATCTTTCCTTGTGGTATTATTTAGTGTATTGGGCTATTAAATTCCCTGTTACAGTATCAATTACGAGCAAGTATAGGAGAAGGGGGAGACCAAGTTGCGGAGGCATTAGCAAGGAAGGTCGGGTGAGATATCACTTTATTCAATTAAAGTCTTCTTGTAAAACCTCATTACAGACTTTAGTTGAATCCTTTCAGAGAAGTTTGAAACATATAGAAGTTAATTAGTTGATGAATCAATTGATGTACTGTAGTTTACCAGGAATCGTCGGACTTCTTTCTTCGTTTTTGGTGGTGGCATCTCAAGTACGGATTTTAGCTTGGCATGGTTTTCTTCAATTTCTTTCTCACTGACCATGAATCCTAAGAGTTTTCCTTTTATGACGTCGATAACACAATTATGTGGATTTAACCTCATCTAGTATTTTTTTTTGCAGTTGTTTGAAGAAGTTTCAGAGGGAAGGAATGTGAACTTCTTGAGTCTTAGACTTAATGATCATATCGTCTATGTTGACCTTAACCTCCTTGTGAATAAGGTCATGCAGGATAGTTGTGGAATCTCTTTGGTAAGTTTCTCCAACATTCTTATGTTTGAATATCATGACAGTATTGAAAAAGGTTCCCCATGGGGTGATGAAAGAAGATTTCTCCTGATGGTCAGTGTGCATCTTGATCTAGTTAGATCCGACAAATCCGTTAATAAACAACTTAAGGGTGTGGATAGACGTGTTATTCACGATCATGTTGATGTTGAGTACTGGGAAATCATCTTTTTGGAATGCTTTATTCAAATCCTGACAGTCGATGCACATGCAGACGTTTACTCCTGATTTTAGCACGGGGACAATATTGGCAAGCCATGTAGGATATTCGATTGCACGAATGAAACCTATATTCAATTGCTTGAGTACTTCCTATTTGACTTTGAGAGACTATTTGGTGTAGAGTTTCCTTAGCTTCTGTTTGACTAGCTTGCCTTTTGGGAATGTCGAGATCTCATGTTGAGTTATTTCTAGGACAATGTTCATCAAGTCATCATAGGAAGATGGGAAGATGTACATGAGTTCTTTCTTTAGTACTTCAAGTTGCACATGATCATGCTCATTAAGGGTGGACCATATCCTAATCTCATGTTGATGGCTAATAGAACTGAGATTAATAACAACAGTCTCATCATTATTAATTTGAATGCGGTTATGTTGTTTATTATTCTCATTAAGATTAGTTAAGAATAATTCCTTTGCAAAATCATAATCATGACATGTTTGATTAGAATCATGACAATAAATGTACGACACTACAAGATACTCAAAATACTTTTTGATTTCATTCTTGCAAAAAATAGAATTCAAAACCTCGTCCAAAGAGGACTCAATTACAATGATATAAAAAAGGAACAATAATATCTAGTGAAGAGACTTGAATAGGGTAAACAGCAGGGTCAGGTTGAATATGAGGAGGTTGGATAGGCACGAAATTCTAATTTAGGAGAGGCGTGTCAGTATCTTTGATTTAAGTGGACAGCTTTGATGGCACAAAATCTGAGCGAATAATGTAGAGACTCAATCGCAATATATTCAGGTCGAATAAGTCTTCAAAAACACTCTCCACTAAGTCCTTAGTAATTGTCACGAATTTTTGGATTAGTAATTATACTTCATGTTTGTAGTCTTTGGCCTAAGAGTTACTATCGTGAAAGAATATTTCCATCACAAGTTTCATCTTCTTGTCAACATGGTTATAGCAAGATTTAAGGAAGCCACAGAAGGGGAAATCTTCAACCTCCTTGACAAATCATCCATTTAAAGAGTCTCCTAAAATAGTATTTTTATATTCAAATCTTCTTTTTGGTGGTTGTCACCATGGTTCTTTGATTTTCTCTAATGAAGACTGGTAACCCAGGTCGTATGGGTCGAAGGCCACCTTTAGGACTATTGATGCAAGGATACTTTATTGACTTCACCCTAGCCCCATTATGGGAATGAAGTGCATGTTCTTGAGCATCTGAATCACATTGACGTTTCCATGAGGGTTGTATTCTGGACAGACTTGGTCTTTGAAGTTATCTCAAACTAGAAGGGTAAGTGGATCAACTCTAAAGCCAGAGAGGAGCATGTCATTCATCCAATGCTAGATTTCCAATATTGGATTGCTAGTGATGACATTGTCTGTATGTTATCCCATAAAATGGTGCTAATTTGAACTTTGGTGAATAATTTCAGTTTCTGATGAAGAGATGAAGATACCCCTTGGATGCAGTGGAGCCATGGATGTCCAAGGAGTAGATTGGATCATGCAAGTATGTCAATGACTTGTAACTCGATGACAAGATTAATAGGGCCAGCCAATATTATGAGTTTTATAGACCCCATTACTTCTCATTGGGTATTGTCATAATCATGCATGATGATGGAAGTTGGGGTGTGATCCCTGACTTTTAATCCTAAAAAATTAAAGGTTTTGAGAGGACAAACATTGAAAGAAGATATGTTGTCAAGAAGTGAAAGTGGAACTGTCTTTCCCAAGACTTCAATGGAAATAATGAGGGAATAATTACAATAAAGGTCGATATTCAGAATCTCTTCTTAAAAAAAAGAGAATTATAAAAGAGTTTAAGGACCCAACTATGTTTACGTCTTCTTTTGGAGTGGTGGAAGGAGGGACTGTGGGATCGGTGAGGAGGTTTATCAAAGCATTATGATGCAATTTAGAGGACATGAAAAGTCCCTATAGGGTGATATGCTTGGGTTTTCTTGATCTATTCAAAGACTTTTCTCCCTTCAATAGTTATTTCTGGCATGGGATGTTATTTGACAACGCTTTGTCCCTTATCTGTTATGGTTGTATGAGGAACCGAATCTTTACAATGTCTTCAAGACTTGGTCATGTGACTCACTGAGGTAGGGAAGAACATGAATCATGTGGCCTCATTTACCTAAGACTGAATGGCCATCTTATTGATTTCCCCTAACAGATATTTAAAGGAGATTCAGGTTGGGTTCACCATCTAAACTGTCAAAATCATCCCCCATTCGATAGCGACTATGTCCTCTAGCTAAGAGAAATAATACACTCAATAAACTCAACATCTCTATTGTACAAATTTTCCTACTCAATGAGGAGGTGCAAGAGTGAAGGGATCAATGATCACTGAAGTTTTAGATAAATAAGTAACTTAGACATGCTGCAAAAATCCTTCATTTATTGAAATATATCGGTCATGGTCTGTACCACATAATCTAGACTGAATTTTTCAATAGGACCAATTCATCTCATTCCTAAGACCACATTCGAGCTTCCATGAACAATCCAATGAATTTTGGACAATCAATAATCATCTCGAGGGCAATTTTAGCCCAAACTCTAAGAGTTGGTTCAATATAGATAGAAAGAGTGGATTTATTAATGGACGGGAGTCCAAAGGTTTGATGAGATTTCAGTTTAACAGGGTCTGGTATACTTTGGATAAAGGAGCATGGAGCTCACTGTATTCTTTCTTGGCAAGATTAGGTCCACTTTCAAGTGCCTAAGAGGTAACAGGTTAGGAAATGTTATTGATGGTTAAGACTGAAACACTTGCAGGCTTCTCATACTTCAGGGAGTGAACTGTTCGATCATTTCCTATAGTTCAGATTCCACTTAGTAATGCCTTCCTTAATTTTTACACATGCGTCTCAAAGGGATTGAAAGTGTGGTTAATATTGTCCTCCCATTAACACCAGTCTGTTAGTCATGATAACAACTTTATCTTTCCAACTTCCTATAAAGATACTGATTGTTTCCCTAGGGTTTTTCTTAAAAAGATCTAGATATCACGTGACCTCTATCTCTTTATTATACTTATACTGATACATGAATTTTCGGGCGATATCCTCCCAACTATAAATTTGGATTCTTTAAGGGACAGAAACCACCAGAGGTCACTTTTTTTCAAGTTATACTGGAACATCTGTGACATTATCTCTTTGAAGGCACCAAGGAGGATCATGGATTAGTGATAGCTTCGAAGGTGAATTATTAGGGGTATGCTTCCCCTGAACTTCTCGATATCTGGCATCTTCAAATTCATTGGTAGTCTAGTTTTAGGATAAGGAGACATATGGGTGTAGTCCATGTAGTTCCTGAATATCTTGACTTGGTCGAACTTCTTTGATAATAGTTTGAGTTCTTCCTTGACCTTATCTAGTTCCTCCTCCTTAGAACCCATGGGTACTGGCAGATTATCCCTCGGTTAGTCAAGGTTTGAAATCAGGAGTTGAGTAGGAGGTGGTCCATTGGTAGGCGGTGCATGCAGAGCATGGTGATACTCTTATATGACCCAAAAAGGATCGAGAGCTTGTGGACCTATGAAAAGAGTAAAGAGAACCTCGTGTTCTTTAGGAATTTGTGCCCGACATAGCTATATTTTATGAACCTCGATTTGAAGGTTGTCAATCTTGACATTAAGTTGGGCTAAGACGGTAATTAGATCGAGCTGCGCATTCGATTCTTGGTTAGTGTTCTACATGAGGAGCTTGTGAAGGTAAATCCTAAACTCATATGAAGTAGAAGAAGAATTGGTGGGTCTTCGGGCCAGTTTGATGGAAAACATACGCCAATACGGAGTCAAGACAAATTTAGGTATGTGATTGACCTAAGAGGGAAGACGACTCAAATTTATTTTTTGAAGAAGAAGGGAGAAATTTTTTAGTATTTTGGAAGGAGTAGAAATTTTATTTTATTTTTATTTTTAAGAAAGAAGGTAAAAAGGAGAGTAATCTTAGTATGATAATTATTAATGTTAATATTAGGTTCTCACATGTAGTAGGTTTGCCTAAATGCAGAAAAAATGTTGGAAAGGACCCAAGCCTTGAAAAACAGGCTTAGAAAGTATATGAGTCGCGATTTTACTTGTTTCCAAGCTCATGGACGGGGTGTTATTTTTAAAAATGGTGAAATAGCTCAAAAATTCAGGTGGTATGCCGACCCATAATTTTGGCAGATTTCGCATGGTAACTGGCAAACTAAATATGAGTGTCGTAGTTTTGATACATATATGAGGTTTATGAACTTTTTGGGTTAGTGTAAGGGTTCCCCCCTTTGTCATGACTTCCACGATATACCTTTTGCCTATAAAGGCAATAATTTATTGGTACGTGTGGATAAGACATTTGATATACCTGAGTGTACATGAATTGCCTCACTATATACCTTATGGGTACAGTACGTGTGAGAGAGAATTTGATATACTCAATCTATGTGAAAGATTTATCTACTATATACCTCCCGTCGTGAGTTTGGTTAAGTGGCTCGATGCGACGGAACCGTTCAATACACGTCGAAGGTATGAGGCCAATGTAAGGTGAGAGTCATATCGCTTAGGCTAAATGCGACCCGCAGGACTAGCACCCATCACAAAGTAACTCCTCAATATAGGAAATTGTTTTAGTCAATATGGCCATGCTCTTGGTGATGTTGTGTGAAAAAATGCACGTCTTAATTAACATATTATGGATAGAGAGTATTTATTTTATCATTTTTATGATGAGCAAAGGGAGTACTATACTAATGAGGGAGCATATACAAGTAAAAGTAAATATGGCATGAAGCATGGAGACTACACTACGTATACACATGTGAGTGTGTGACATGTGAATATTCATAAGTGAGTGTGTGGGGAAGTGGCCCTATTCATGGATCAACTAAAAGTGGTGTTTGGTATGTGTAGGTGGTCATGGATATATACAAAAGTGTGGGAAGCTTGGGTGTGTGCTAATAGAGCCTAAACATGGATATTCTAAGTTGTGTGTATGGCATGTGAGTATAAAATGAAGATACGAGTAAGTTCTTAAAGTGTACTTGGATAGTATATACAAGTGTGCGGAGTGTATAAGTGAGTGAAAAGTGATACATACATGAGAGAGATATACATGAAAAGGTAAATATATGAGAAAAGGTAACATACAAATAGGGGCATGTGCACACATGCAGAAAAGAATAACACCCATGCAAAAATAGAGTGTAGTCCTCTCAAAATCCACCGCATAGTCACCATTGTGGCTATCTCAAGGGGCTGTCTTCGAGGAGGGCCTCCCCCCTTCATTTAATTCTCGCATGTGTGCAGGATTGTGACCTTTATCGAGGCACTCAACCATCATCGATGTGGGGTAATATGTAGAGATAAAGTCTCCAGCCTATTTTTCACAAAATAGGCAAAAAAAATATTGTTGCCTCGAGAGATCAACAACAAGGACAATACTAATGTTTGCGAAATCAATTAGTTTAAGGGTCCATGGACTATGTTACGAAATGGGAAGGTGTTAAGAACCCATCCCACCCTTTTGGTCTCTCATCGGTATGTATTAATCTTCTCCTATTCAACTCCGTAAATGGTGCTTATGTTCATAATATAAATAAAGAATGGAATCACTTGACTCGCATCATGGACAAAGGCGGAGTGAGTTCATCCTTAGGAGTGTTTCTAAAATAGTAATTCAATGTATAATCTAAATGTTTGTCGATTCACAAGTTTTTATAGAATAAAGAATGCATACACCGGACAAGACACAAGTATGCGAGCATATAAAATCCATTAAGAATATATTATAACAAAGGGAGTATAAGGATCGTTCGTTATATTCATAAGCTAATTTATGCATGGGGAAGACCTTTGGAAAGGGATTCACAGCCCTTCAAAGCTTCCTTGAGTTTCCTCTCAGGAGAGAAAGTTTATCGGGGTCAAGCAGGGCCTAAGAGCTCCCGGTGCCCTCCAAATTAGTTTTCGATAGTAAAATGGACCATTCGTCCTAACACTAAGGCGAATTCACGCACGTAGTGGTCCATTGGAAAGGGGTTTTAGATCCCTTCAAAGAATCATTTAGATTCTTCTTAGATTAGGGTTTATGGTGAACTATTGAGTGATAGGGACCTAAGGAAGTTCTTAGGGGGTCCTAGGATAGGGTGTCTATAAAAAACCCTCGATGGGAGAGCTTGGAACAAGTTAAAGTCGTCGAATGATACACACAACATCAATGCAAAATAACTTTGGGGGTTAATTTTGAGGATTAACGACTTAGTGGGTCGAATAGGTGGTAAGATTGTCTCAATAAAGCTATGGATATCAATGCAATGACCAATTCGAAGGTTGAGGTCAATTCTGAAGACCTAATATTAAGATGACCAATTGTGAGGACCTAAAGTTGTGATGACCAATTCTGAAGGTCGAGGTCAATTTTGAGGACCTGAAGTTGTGATGACCACTTATACAGTCGAGGTCAAGAGGACCTTTAGTTGGGATGACTAATTCTGTGGGTTGAGGTCATATCTGAGGGGCTAAAGTTATGATGACTTATTCTTAGGGTCAAGGTTAATTATTAGGACCTCTAAGTTAGGGCAACCAATTCTGTAGGTCAAGGTCAATTCTGAGGACACTTAAGTTGTGACGGCTAATTCTGAGGTCGAAGTCAATTCTGAGAACCATTAAGTTGCATAACCAATTATGCGGGTCGAGCTTAATTCTTAGTACCTTTAAGTTGGGGAACTTAAGCTTGGACGACTAATTTTTAGGGGCGGGGTCAATTATTAGTACCTTTAAGTTGTGATAACCAATTTTGAGGACCTAAAATTATGATGATCGATTTTGAGGGCCAAGGTCAATTCTGAGAACATTAAGTTATAGCACGGGAAATAGCTCTCCTGGGAAAATTTAAATTATTTTTGGAGTGCAAGTGCACTTGTGGTTCTACTGGGATTGTGTTGTCTTAAAACTCCAGTAGAGGATGTTTAGTTTTGAGGTTCCTGCATCCATCATTGGTTATGATGTGGAGTATGTTAAGGATAAGAGTGTAAAATTAATCATGTTGGGTATTTTGAGAGTTTACAAGTAACTTGGTTCTCTAAAAATGATTTTCTTGAGGGAAAATATTGGTCCTCATTTTTTTGGGAGATTTTTAGGAATTTTAGGGCAATTTTTGGATTTTTTTGGAATTTTCTGACATTTTTTGTACAAGATCTAAAACGGGCTTCTACTAGCCAGGATTAAGGGAGTTCCAATTAGTAATGGTACAGACTCCTAGGCCTCCTTGGGAAGAGGAAAAGGCATATACTGATTGACTGGCCATTTAACCTTCTATAAGAAGTGGGAAACCCTTCCCCATTTTTCACACCTTCAAGCATCTGAATCTTTTGCTTTCTCTCTCTAAAAACTGTTCCTAATTTCTTTTTTCTTCAAGACTTCAAATGGTTAGTTCTTCAAGTGAGGAATATAATAATAAGTGGTTGGTCGTTGATGACTGGGTCATCCCGGAGTGTTAGTTTAGGGTACCCCTTGCATTAGGTAATAAAAATGCCTTTGATTTTTATAAGCATGTAGCCGATGAGCATATCCTGTTATGCGAACCTGGATACCAATCTTTTTCTAGGGTGAAGAACTTAGTGGATACATAAGTATGTTAACCTTTGGTATTCCAATTTATTTTTTTCTTTGTCATTTGGGCTAATGAAGGGTTTTTCTTCTTCTTCTTCTTCTTTATAGACTGACATATCTCCTTTAAGCATTCGGTCTCGAGGGATGATGGGGATGAAGGAGGTTTGGGAGAATCTCTCTGCTGTGATGCACTTTGTGATTTCATACGCCGGTTTTGGCCCCTTGGTGTAAGCTTTGGGTGAGACACCACATTCTAGTGAAGTATTGTGTGCTCTGGGTGAGAGGTGGCGGGATACTACCCATACTTTTTATTTTGGCTTCGAGGAGATGACTATTCAACAAATGATGGGGGTGGATTACGAGGGTTTCTAAATAATAGTGGACCACACATTGAGGGTGGCACCGGATGCGGTGCATTCATCTTTGGGGGACATAGGTAAGATCATACTTGGGGATTCTATATGCAATTTTTCTTTGAGGGAGACGCTCCTAAAGAGGAGGATGGATGTGATCGATGGGAGGCAGGTGAGACCGATGACATGTCTATTTATTTTAATTTTTTTGATAGATTTTTGGTGGCGATGAGTGGTGACATCATCCATCTTTGGTTATTTTCGTATCGGAGGATGATTTTCTACGTCCAACTGTACGAGTGGGGGATATTGACTTTAACGTCCCTTTATTCTCCTTTGGATGCTTTTTGCCGGTGCTGTCAGCATACTTTTGCAGGGGTCATGTATCTTTTAGAGGTTATATTGGAATTATTTTCCTTTTCATGAATTTCCATGTATTCTCTTTTTTTGTTCGTTTTACTAATTCATATCTTTTCCATACGTGGTTCTATGAAGTTATCGGGCATCATGCAGGTTTGATTTCCTTGAATGATGATGTCTTGAGTGACATCTGCCTAATGTTTCGGTGGTGGAAGTCCAACTAGAAGTCGAATTAGTCTTTATCTTTGGCGAACGCGTGACAAGGTTATCTTTCATATTTTGTGATTTTTTTCCTGGCATCTTTATTTCTTGGGTAGATATTGATTCGCTGTTAGGGATTGTCGATGACCTTCAACCCTAGGTGGCGACTCGGTGGGCTATAAGGGTGAAAAGCCTATACGCATAGATGCGTAGATTAATTACGCATGGTTTTGGGTACATTTTGTACTTAGGTAGAGGCTGGTGAAGCATATTATAAACGAGGAGGTGGTGGTCCCATCTCCGGCTCCCCTATGTAAATGAGGCGGGTGAGAGAAATGTACGATGATGCCTAGGTGGTAATAATGATCGGTGACCCCTATATGTTCTACACGAACATGCTGGAAAGCTAAGGTTATATAAATATTTTGACGAGCTCGTTGATGCCCTCCCGTATATACTACGTGGAAAACATGCCTCCACCCGTTATGGCTTCGGGTAGGGGTACTTTCGAATCAGTGGAATTGTCCCATGGCACATGTGGTGGAACATCAACGGCAATGGCAGAGTAGGATTCAATCATTCAAATTTCTCCCCACTCCTATAATTTTCTACTGAGTAGGGATGAGTCACTGAGAATCCCACACTCTCCTCATGCATCGTTTTCTAGGTTAACGGGGTTACGGATGAGCCCCTCCAACCTGAGGTATATCATTTCTATTTCTCTTGTTATGTTGATTATCATTTGCTTCTTTACTAAATTATTTGTCTTTTGCTATTATTTATTTTCTTGCATTAAGTTTGGTGCCAACCAATTGGTTGTCGGATATCAAGGATTTTATGGCTTCCAAGTCTGATTATATCAAGAAATTGGCTCCTTCATGCTTTGTGTCGCTTGCCACCTCACAGGGTTCTGGTTTTATGATTGGAGGATCCACCGCTCGTCGCCAGGGGACAGCATGTGTGTCGTGGAGGTTAAGCGTTTGAGAGGAAAGGCTGAGGGGTCGGGCAGAGTCGTGCTTGTAGTTTTTGTTTTTCTTTTGTATCTGCAAAATATAACCATGTGAAGAAAAAATTTATCTAAAAATGTGAAATTTCTTTTTTGTATTTTTCTTGATTTAGTGACTTATCCTCTATGCGCTATTAGTGTTCTGCTGATATTGCTTATTTTCACAAAGGTAGCGACAACTATGGAAATGATAATGAAAGGAAAAATGTATATTATTATTATTATCATAGAAAAAGGAGTAAACATAATTAACTAAAGGAAAAGATTTTTTGAGTAGAATGAAAATGATTTTTCGAGGGGAAGATAGAGAAAACTAGTAATTGAAAAGGAATGGCTCGGGCGCAAATTTTCAAAATAGGGATTTTTTTTAAGAAATTGATTTTGGTAAAAGTGGAAAGATCTAATTTTCTAAAATAAGATGGTTGTCGATCGGCATACCCCTTGACTTGCCTATTGGTATGGGGGTTAAGTCAAATCATCCCTATGATTTTATTGCACTAATGGGCTCATCAGTGTAATCACGTAGGGCTAAGAATTAATCGGGTTTCCAGAGTTTTTATTTTTTTAAGGATTTAGAGTATAAAAGGAGGGGTATGGGATGTGCTTTCTCCACCAATACCCGCATTTCTCTTCTTGGTTCTCATTTCTGATTCCCAAATGGCTCTTCCTATATATGAAGAATTTTTATTTTACCTTGATGGTCTAGAGTCCATGTGCCTTATCATTCTTTTAACCTACACTGGGTTTTTTTGTGGTGTAATCTCTCCATATACAGGAACTTTCTAGCATCGGTGATATATTTTTAGTACATTGAGGACCATGTCTTTCGTTTTGTCTGGGGCGAGAAATGTCTTACCTATGACTAATTATCAAAAATGTTGGGGGTTAACCCCAGCATGGCGGTGGCTATGCCCAATTTTTTTCGTTCTCCTCGATCATTTCTAGCGGAGTGTCTCATACTTTTCCTTCAGCAGGCCGATCGTTGGTTACTTGAGGGATTATTTCTCTTCGGGTGGTTATGCATTTAGTGCGCCTGAGGGGTTTTGATTATGTTGGATTTGCTGGAGATGTTGACTTGGTACTTACAACGTGAATTTTTCTAGAGCCAAGGAACTTGACGGCGGATCCCCAAGTGGCTACTATAGCGGCATCGATGTCATACCCCCACAATCCTGGGGTGGTGGTGTTGGCTGACTCTGAACGATCTTGATGCTTTGAAACAAATTTTTTTTACTTTCTGAGGGGGATCTCAACTATGTGATTCATGTGTCTTGCAAAGAGGTTTCCTCTTGTAACCCCTCTTGAGTATCCCTTGGTGGGTGTGCTTAATTTCTTTAGCAGACCTCTCTTCAATGTTGTCCCATCATTAGAGAGCTGGGTCAACTAGTTGGTAGATCATGGAGCTCGGTGTCTTCGTTGGTCAATGCCATGGTGGGAAGACTTGTAGACTATTTTGTAGCTTGGAGAGTGTCGATATATGTGGTTCGTTATCTTTTTCTAGACTTCCTTCTACTTCGCCTGGCATCTTCTACGCCAAGTCGGGTGGGAATAAATTATTCCCCTTTGCATAATGAACTTCTTCCTAATGGAGGACCTGAATTAATTGTAGCGGAGTATGCTGGACTCCTTCAGGAAGCGCTGACGACCATCTACCAACTAGTTGTGGAATTTACAATAGCGATGTGGAATTTACCTAGGGACTACCTGAAGTGGTTATGGAAGTGGTTTGTGGAGAAGATCATGGAGGAAGAGACTGATCAAAGGTGGTTTGTTGCCTTCAACACCACAAAGGAAGTTGTTGTAGCTTTGGCCAAGATTGTCAGGGAATACCACTCCATGAAGCGCTTAAGGAGTGGTAACCATGAGTGGGAGACTTAGGGAGCTCCGGGGGATAGAAATGATGACAAAACGAAGCCATCAGGTAGTTGAAGGAAATGTCTTGTCAGTACACCAAAATGAAAAAATTGTCACCTTTCAGCCGGCCACCCTTGTCAAGGTCATTGACCGTGACAAAAAACACGCATTTTGTGTCACAGTCATTGACCTTGACATGACCGTGACAAAGAATTATCACGATCACTGACCGTGATAAGTCCGTGACAAATTTACTTGTCACGGACTTGTCACGGTTAGTGAACCTGACAATTCTTTAAATAATTATCACGGTCAAGGACCTTGACACGACCGTGACAACTTCTTCAGCATAAACCCTTACCCCTTCTTTTTTCCCCCCGTCGTTCCCTCTTTTTTCCAACTCTCTCTCTCTCAATGATGCTCTCTCTCTCTCTGTCTCTCTCTACTCTCAGGTTAATTTTTTTTTCTCTCTCTCTCTCTCTCTTCCATTTATGTATATGTTTGTGTGTGTATATATATATATATATATATATATATATATATATATATATATATATATGTGTGTGTGTGTGTGTGTGTGGGCGTGTATATATGTGCGTGTGGGGGGGGGGGGGCAGGGGGGGGTAGGGGGCAGGGGGATGTTGTATGTGTGTGTGTGTATATGTGTGGTGGGTGGAGGTGTGGAGGGGGGTGGGGCAGGGTGGGGGGTTGTTGTGTGTGTGTGTGTATGTGGTGGGTGGGGGTGGGGGTGGGTAGGGGTTATTGTGTGTGTGTGTATATGTGTGGTTGGTGGGGGGTGGGGAGGGAGGGTAAGGCAAGGTACCATTGTAATTCTCATTGTAGATAAAAACATTCACATAATAAGATTAAATTGAATCCATCGATAGATTCTATAATTACATCCACTAAAATATAATTAATAAATGAATCAGTTTTAGATGAAAGTAAATTAATAATTAGTGCCCATTTCATATGAAAGTAGGATTGCCCCTCAGTGTAAATTAGTAAATTAATAATTGTATACGTTAATTGTTAGTTTAATTGATGAAATGAATTAATTGAGTAGATGAATTAGAAGGAGTACGGGATACACATTTGTTGTTGACATTACTGTTGGATTATTTTGTTTAGTAAATGTTTGGTTGGTTAGTTTTAAAAGTGGCATGATCACTGGATTATTGTCCATATGGGGGTGGGATTTTTCAACTTTTTTTGAAAATTACTTTGTATATCGAACAATATATATATATATATATATATATATATATAGTATGATAATTAAATGAAACATACTTGAAATTAAATATAGTTGTGGTAGCTGTGATGGGATATCCGAAATACAAAGAGTGGATGGGTGAGACTAATAGAATGGGGGATGTGTTTCGCAGATGTGACAAATATATTATTCATTATTGGATTATTTGTGTGTGGTGGAGGCGGGGGGTGGTGTGTGTACGTGTACGTGTACGTGTATGTGTGCGTGTATGTGAGGTGTGAGGGGGTGGGAGTGGTGGTAGGGATGGGGGGTGGGGGTGGGGGTGGGGTAGGGGTAGGGGTGGGGGGTTGTGTGTGTGTCTATGTGTGTGTGTGCGTAGTGTCACTCGTAAAAAATTGATTAATTATTAATTTTTTGAGTAAATTAATATATGATTGCCCCTTATTGTAAATTAGTAAATTAATATATACTATATATAATTTTTAATAATTGAATTTGAATCTAAATAAGACATAATTAAATAAGACATACTACATATAATTATTAATAATTGAATTTGAATATACACATTTGTTGTAGACATTGTTGTTAGATTATTTTGTTTAGTTAATGTTTGGTTGGTTAGTTTTAAAAGTGGCATGACCACTGGATTATTGTCCATATGGGGGTGGGATTTTTCAACTTTTGAATAATTGAATTTGAATATAAATAAGACATAATTAAATGAAACATAGTATATATAATTATTAATCATTATTGGATTATTGTGTGTGTGGTGGGTGGCAGGGGGTGGTGTGTGTACGTGTACGTGTACGTCTACGTGTGTGTGTGCGTGTGTGATGGGGGTGGGGTGGGGGGAGGGGGTGGGGGTGTGGGCATGGATGGGGAGGTGGGGTAGGGGTGGGGGGCTGCGTGTGTGTCCATGTGTACTAATAACATTTTTTTACAACAAATGTCTCCTTCAGGTATTAAGGAGAGGATGATGATGGTTATGATGATGTCGTCTGGGCCCGGTGGTAGAGGAGGCGAAGAGGGATCCTCGGGCCCTAGGCTCCCCAAATATGGCAAATTTGGAATTACCATCGAGAACAAGTCGGAGCTATTAGCGAGATCCCTCGAGCTGCTAAAGATGGCCATCGGCCCGGGGTTTATGAGTTGGAAGGAGGTGCCATATGAGCTCAAGTTAACTATTTGTGCAGCACTACAGGTAATATATTTATATTTATATGAATATTTCAATTTCAATTTCATTTTATATTTATATTTATATTTATTTGCAACTAACATTGTATTTGTTGGATATGAACAATTCAACTTGGATCCAAAGCTACGCGATTCCGTCTTTGAGTAGTTGAGGGAGCAACACGAGACGTGGAAGAAAAATATGCGGATACGGTACTTTGGGAAAACACGAGAGGCCATTATCCAATGGCGTGGATCCGTCCCGGCCAAGGAGCCGATCTCATTGGCACAATGGCAAAAGTTTATTGACAATGAGATCGAGGATCGACAATTGGCATCTCACCAATCGGGGAGGGAAAATCGGGCAAAAAAGACGGACGTGCATTACTCCAACCGGACGTCTTACGCCGAGGTGGAGCATAGGATGAAGGTAAAATTTAATTTTCTATAACTACAGAAATATATTATTCTTCATTATTTTACTTTGCGGGGCCGATACTAATTTAACTTTATTTTATTTCAGTGGTAGGGAGTGGCCTAGGGGGTAAGCCACATAGGCTTGATACTTATGTGGCTCTTCGGACGAAGAAGGGGAAGGACAAGGAGGTGTCCCGAGCGTCGTGGCCACTATTGTAAGTAATTCGACAGTTTAATTTTTGTTAATTATGTTATAATTTATTAGTTTACTTATTTTACTAATCATGTGCTTTTTGTCGTTTCAGGCAAAGCTTAAGGAAGTGCATGAGTCGCAGTCTGATGCCGACAAGGCATCTTTGTCCACAGACGCACTCAGCCAAGTGCTTGGCTCTGATCGCAAGGGGAGAACAAGGGGGTGAGCTCGCAGGTGGCCAAATCTAGGATCATCGGATTGGAGACAAGCAACACCGGGTTGGCTCGAACGGTGGATTCACATGACGCGAAGCTATTCGGTTTGGAGGCGATGGTCCAAGATATGTACTCATTCATGAAGCGTACGTTGGGGGAGACCGTACGGGGAAAGGGAAGGAGAATGCGGTGGAGGAGGATGAGGTGCGGGAGAACGAGGCGCAGGATGACGAGGATGTGGACCTTACTGCTTCATCACCGACACGTGCGTACTTCGATGATCCACTTCCTTATTTGGCTACCTTTCCCAGACCAATGTCGATAATTGGTTGGAAGAGCATGTTCATATTGGACGTATTTGATGTCAAGCGGATAGGGCGTGGGTTGAGGGACCCGAATATCGTCTAGGGTGGAATAGTTCATGGACGTACGCTTCAAGAGATCGAGTCCAAAGTGCTCGTCACGCATGCGATACCCGGGAAGGAGAACTCCCTATTGTGGTTGCACGAATAATGCGGCACGATGTATATTAGTGGATGTGTCAATTCTTATATCGTGTGGCCTACTTACCTCCTCACATTTACCCCAAACACGTAGTGACATTATTTTTAAGTTGGTACATTTGAATTATATTTGGATTATATCGTCATGTATATTGTTCATATTTTGAATATATATTTTCATTATATTTAGTTTGTTTGGATATATGATGTTTGAACAGGTACAACGTTGCTATAACAGGTACAAATATACTGTTAGATAGTGGAAGTGGCCATACTGCCCAGCAGGTTTTTTTTAAATTCTGCCCAGAGTTATCACGGTCATTGACCGTGATAAGTTCTTGACAAATAAGGTTGTCACAGACTTGTCACAGTCAATGACAGTGATAATTTTTTTAAAAGGGGTCAAGTCTTTGTCACGGTTATTAACCGTGACTAAACTTGTTACGGTCATCGCCCGTGACACGACCGTGACAATTCTAACGAATTTGTCACGGTCAATGACCGTGACACGTCAATGACAAAAAAAGTTGTCTCTCCCCGAATTGTCACGATCATTGACCTTGACAAGTTGAACTTGTCAAGGTCAATGACCGTGACAATTAGGCAGATTTGGTGTAGTGTGTGATGCTTCAATGTATTTTGAAGCTAGGGTAATTTTGACTGTTTTGTATTTTTGGGGTTTGGAATAATTTTAGTGTAGCTTGGTTTATGTTTTTGAAGTATGGTTTAATTAGTGGAATGGTGTTTTTGTTTAACTCCCTTCACTGATACTTTATGTAAAAATTTTATATTCCTTAAATAAAAATTAATTTTGATCATATTTTGTTTTGAGTCTTGATGAGTTTTGCATTTGATTTATACCGGTCGCTAAGGCATACATAATCCGTTTTCATGTAAATGATAAAATGGACCGCCATTATCAGACGTTAGAAAGAAATAGCATTTGTGAAAAATAAGGGGATCGAGACCATGTATTGTGTATCGGCTGCCTATGTGTGAAATTTTCACGAGTCTCATTTTGAAAAGAAAATGGTTTTGAAAGGACTAGGTCCCACGTAGTTTTGGGTAGTGGAAATGAAGATTTTTTTTTCTTTTTTCATAATAAAAGGGGATGAGAAGAGTCATAATGCTTCGGGATTTCAGACTAAAGGTAAAATTTCTTGAGGTGGTCCATGTTAGCTGGACGTGCCATCTCTTCTCCATCGATGTTTATGAATATAATGGCGCCTCCTAAGAGAATTCTCTTCCTAATTTAGGGTTTTATCTAATTTGGTTTGAATTTCCCTCTTGGGTCCAAAATGGGTTTTATGATCTACTTGAGGGAAATGTCTTCTTCATAGACATCATGGTCCTTGACTTTTTGGTTGAATGATCTCAGTATTTGATGATGATACCCTTATACATGGTATAAGGACTTATGTCTCTTTTCATCCAAGTGCGATATTTTATCAAAGCGGATATGATATCAGTCTTCTTTGCTAACTTTTCTCTCGATCATGACGTGGAGGGAACGTATTTCTAGATCAACGAATATGATTGATTCCATGTCGTACACTAGAGAATAAGGGGTAGCCCCAATTAACATCGTGATTGAAGTGCGGTATCCTTAGAGGTCTTAATGGATCTAGTCTTCCCAATGTCTATAAATATTAGTCATCTTGCTGATTATGGTTTTGACGCTTTTATTAGCGGCTTTGACAACACCATTAGTTTGGGGTCAATAGGGAGAATTTATGTGTCTCTGAATGCCATATTCATCTACTAGTTCTATGACCTCAGCTTCTAAGGGGAGTCCATTATCTGAAACTAACTTGTGGGGAACACCATATTAATAGATGATGTTCTTTTTTATGAACTTGGCAGCTTTCTTGGCATTCAGCAGTGCGTATGGCTCAGCTTTGACCCATTTGGTGAAGTAATTAATGGCGACCAGGATGAATTCATGATTGTTTGAAGTTTTAGGAATAACCGTCCCTATGATGTCAATATCCCAAGTGGAGAAAGGCCAGGGAGAGGTCATGTTATATAGTTCTCGAGGACGCAAGTGCTAGAGATTGGCAAACTTTTGGCACTTGAGGCATCTTCGAACATAGGCAGTGCAATCTTAAACCATGGCGGTCCAATAATACCCTTAATGGATTATATTCTTAAAAAGCATATGACCATTCATATGGGGACCACATTCCCCATTGTGGATCTTTTGCATCATTTCTTAAATATCATTTCTTGATATGCAGTGCAAATGGGTTTTATCGAAGTTTCTCTTAAACAGTGCTTTATCGCAGATGATATATTGGGTAGGAAATTTATGAATGGTCTCACGACCTTTCTTATCCACTTCTTAGGGATAGATACCATGTTTAAGGAGAAGAAAAATGTCATAGTAACATAACCCATCCATATCATAATCCTCCTTAGTGATGAGTTCAATGTGGTAGCAGTGGGTGGACATAACTTTTTTTCTTAACTAGGAAAGGTACCATCGTTATTCCCTGAGTCATGTCGATCATGGAGGCCTAGGTAGCAAGGGCATCGTCTAGGTTGTTCTTTGCATGAGGGAGGTAGTGGAAGGTTACATATTTGAACTGGAAGGCTAGCCCTTCTAGGTGGGTGTGGAAGGGTAGGAGCTTCTCATTTTTAACGTACCATTATTTGAGGATTTGGGTAACGATGAGGTCAGAGTCTTCGTAGACATGTAGGTGTCAGATTCCTTTCTTAAGGGTGATCTTGAGGCATACAGTGCATGCCTCATACTCGGTCATGTTATTGGTGCAAGGGAGGTTTAGTTTGATGATAATGGGGGTCTGAGAATCATCAGGTGTGATCATGAGTATCCCAGTGGCATATCATTTTTGTTGGCCACTCTATCAAACAACAATTTCCATCTAAGGTATTTCGAAGAGTTGTAGATAATGTCTTCATCCAAAAATTCATAGGCCCAAACAGAGGTCCCTACCATGGGGTAATTAACAAGGTAGTCAGAGACGGGTCTCCATTTTATAGCTTTCTTTATGAGATACAAAATATCTAATTTGGCTAATAACATCAACCAACAGGACATTCGACGGGATAGAGTAGGATTTTATAGCATGTACTTAATAGGGTCCATATCGTATACTAGTCTGGTAGGGGAAGGAAAGCATATAGTTCCATAACTTCCGTGTGACTCAGACCAGGGCGACACATGATTTATCCAAAGCATGGTAGTTCACTTCATAACCAACCAATATTTACTAGCATAATAGATGGATTTTTACTTGTGGGATTGTTCAGTGTATTGGGCTAACAAGTCCCATGCTACAGTATCTGTTATGGTCAAGTATGGGAGGGGGGGGGGGGGGAGACCTAGCAACAGAGGCACCAGCACCGAAGGTTGGGTGAGATATCATTTTATTCATTCAAAGGCTTCTTGGAGGCCTCATTCTAGACTTTAGATGAATCCTTTCAGAGAATTTTGAAAATGGATTTGTAGATAGATGTCTGTTGGATGATGAACCGACTGATATACTATAGTTTACCCAAGAATCCTCGAACTTCCTTCCATCCATAGTGGTGGCTTCTCAAATATGGATTTCATCTTGTTAGTATATCTTCTTTTATTCCCTTCTCACTACTATGAATCCCAAAAGTTTTCCTTTCATGGTGTTAAAAATGCACTTCTATGGATTTGGCCGCATTTGGTATTGTCACAGTCGTTCGAAGAACTTTTGGAGGGCGGGAATATGACCTTCCCAAGTCTTAGACTTAATGATCATGTTTTCTACGTATACTTTGACCTCCTTGTGAATAATGTTATGGAGGATGGTTTTATCATCCCTTTGGTAGGTAGCTTAGGCATTCTTGAGTCTGAATGGCATGATAGTATAGCAAAAGGTACCCCATGGGGAGATGAAAGAGGTTTTATCTTAATGGTAGGGGTAGATCTCAATCTTGTTATATCTGAAGAGTCCATCAACAAACTAATTGAGGGCGTGGTTAGCCATGTTGTCCACAATCATGTCGATATTGGGTAATGGATAATCATATTTTAGGGACGCTTTATTCAAATCTTGATAGTTGGCGCTCATGCGGACATTTCCTCTGGATTTCATCACAGGGACGACATTAATGAGTCATGTAGGATATTCAACTATGCAAATGAAACTCACGTTTAATTGGTTATCAACTTCCTCTTTCACTTTGAGCAACCATTCGATGCGGAGCTTTATTAGCTTCTGTTTGACTAGCTCGCATTTTAGGAAGGTTGGGATCTCATATTGATCTATTTTTGGGCCAATACCGAGCATGTAATCATAAAACTATGCAAAGACATCCACAAATTCTTTCAGTAGTTCTTCAAATTATGCATGGTTATGATCATTAAGGGTAGACTCTATCCTAATCTCGCGCTGATGGATACTAGAATCGAGATTAATATCAATAGTCTCATCATCAATAATTTGAATATGTCCATGTAATTAATTATTATCCTTATTAAGATGAGTTCAGAATTATTCATTTTCAAAATCACCCTCACCAAAGGTTTTATTAGAATAAAAATAATTAATATAAGGCACAATAAGATGCTAAAACTCCTTGTTTATTTCATTTTCGAGAAAAACAACATTGAGAACGTCATCAAAAGAGGTCTCAGTTACATTGATATCAGGAAAAAAGGAAAAACGACATCAGGTGAAGAGGCATGGATATAATAAAGAGAAGGGTTAGGTTAAATCTGAGCAGGTTGGACTAGTATGACATTTCAGTTAAGGAGAGGCATGTCCGTAGCTTTAATTTGAGCAGATGGGCCTAACGGTGCGACACTGAGCGGACCATACAGAGACTCAGCCTAGTGTCTATGGGTCAAATGAGTCTTCAAAATCATTTTCCTCAGAATCCCGGAGACTTATCACAACTTTCTCAATGAGAGGTTGCACTTCATGTTTGTAGTCTTTGACCCAAGGTTTACTTTTTTGAAAGAATATTTCCATCCTTGGTTTCCTCTTCTTGTTAACAGGGTTATACCATAATTAATGGAAGACATATAAGGGGAAGTCTTCACCCTCATTTATATATCTTTCATTCAAAGAGTCTCTTGAAATAGTCTTTTCATCTTCTAAGAATCTTTTCTATCTTTGTCGCCCGATCACTTTGAGTTCATATGGTGAAGGATGACAACTCAGGACACATGAGGGGTAAGGCCTCTTTCATGACTATGGTCTCAAGGATCCTTTACTGGCATTGCACTGGCCCCATTCCAAGCATTAGGTGCATGTTTTTAAACATATAAATCACATTGACATTGCTATGAGGGTTTTGCTCTGGATAGACTTGGTCTTTGAAATTATCTTCTGCTAAAAGTGGAAATGGATCAATTGTGAAACCATAGAGGATATTTCCATTCATCCCATGTTCAATTTCCATTACTGGATTGCTAGTACTGGCATTGTCTGTACTATTGTTGTCCCCCAAAATGGTGATAACTTGACCCTTGGCGTCGAACATCATATTCTTTTAAAGAGAAGAATATACTCCTTAGATGTTGTGGAGCTATGGAGGGTCAAGTACTAGATCGAAACATAAAGGTATATAAATAATTTAGAACTTGGTGACGATATTGATAGGGCCAGCACCTAGGGTGACTTTTATGGACACCATTACTTCTTGAAGGGGATTGTCATAAGCACACACGGCGGAGGAAGTGGGAGTTGTATCACTGACTTTCTATCCCAAATAGTTGAAGGTTCTAAGAGGACAAGCTTTGATGGCATATTGATTGTAAATAAGTGTTACTGGGATAGTCTTTCCCAAGACTTCAACAAAAATATTGAGGGCATAATTGTGATTAGGGAGGAACTTCGGTATCTCTTCTTTGGAAAAGGAGAGAAGTCTCGAAGAGGTCATGAAAATCTCCTATAGGGTGATATTGTATTGGTTCTTATTAACCTAGTTAAGGACTTTTTCTCTCTTCAATGGTCATTTTTAGGGTTGAAATTCGTCCCACGACTCCCCTTCCTTTATATGTTTCAGTTGTATGGGGAATTGGCTCTTTGTAATGTCTCCTTGATCGGGTCATGTGATTTACTGAGGCGAGGAATAACATGAATCCTATGTCTTCATTTACCTCTAGACGAATGCCCACATTATTGATTTCTTCCAATAGATCTTCAAAGGATATCATTCCAAATAGTCTAGCTACTGGACTGACTTCTTCCTATCTAGGTTTGACCTATATCAAAATCATCCCCCATCCAGTGGAGACTATGTCCTTTTTATAAGAGTAATCAATAAATTCAACGACCTCGACGGCTTCATTGTACAAATCCTCCCACTCAATGGGAAGGTATGGGAGTGAAAGGACTAACCTTTCCTTAATCTTAAAAGCGATAAGTAACTCAGAAACATTGGATACACTACACCAAATCCAGCGAATAGTCACGCTCAGTGGGTCACGGCCCAAGTCCGCGACCAGCTGGTCGCGGACTTGGGCCGTGGCCCACTCAATATTTGGCATGTCCATATTTATTATCACACTAAATTATCGATGCTCTAGAAGTGGTCACGGACCAAGTCCGTGACCACAGTGGTCACGGACTTGGGCCGTGACAAGGTTGTGACCAACTTGGCGCCAAACTCGCGCCAAAATTCCCTCCAAGGTTGGTCGCGGAGGGGTCACGGCCCAAGTCCGTGACCCATGGAATGAAGAAGAAGATAGTACACATTTTGGGGGTCACGGCTTAGGGCCGTGACAATTTCTTGGAGTGGGTCACGGCTATGGTCCGTGACCATACCTCATTCAAGCAATAGGGTTGATGAAAAAAGGTTGCGCATCACTGATTAAGGGTCACGGCTCTGGGCCGTGACCATTTCTTGGTGTGGGTCACGGCTATGGGTCGTGACCATGCTTCAATTCAAGGTCTGAAACTAGTCGCGCATGGGGGTCACGGCTATGGGCCGTGACCATCCTTCAATTCAAGGTATGATATTGGTCGCCCATGGGGGTCATGGCTGTAGGCCGTGACCATTGGCCATTCATATAGCAGCAGCAAGGAGGTTATGGGTTGCGAGGTGGGTCGCGGTTGATGGTCGTGACCATGTAATTCCTAAAAAAAATGCACTTTAACATTTGACCCCTTTCATTTTCATTTACCCGCTTCTCTCTCTCTCTCTCGTCAAAAACAAAGCTGTGGCTTCTCTCTCTCGTCAAACACTGGTGGATTTTCTCTCTCTCTGCTGCCGACCCCTGCTGCCACCGGTAAGGTTAGCTTACTTTAATTTCTATTTTGATTTGTTTGATGAGATACATATATTTGAATGAGGGTTATTGGTTTTTTGATTTCGATTTCATGAGATACAATCATACATATCTGTTTTGATTTTTGTTTGATGAGATACAAATACAGATACTTTAATTTCTATTTTTTTCTTTTAGGTGTGTAATTGTATGTGTATGTATGTATAGATTTATGTCAAAAAAATATTAGGGTTTAAGTAAACCCTAGATTGTATGTGTGTATGTATAGGTTATGTCAATAAACCCTAGATTGTATGTATGTATTTTTTTTGGCAAAATATTATTCAAAACTCTAGACATTATATTTTTTTGACAAAATATAATTAAATGGATTTATAATAAGTAAAAATAAATTACATCCGCCTTTTTGTGGGTTATATATATGCATAGATTTATGTCAAAAAATATTAGGGTTTAAGTAAACCCTAGATTGTATGTGTGTATGTATAGGTTATGTAAATAAACCCTAGATTATATATATGTATTTTTTTTGGCAAAATATTATTCAAAACTCAGACATTATATTTTTTTTGACAAAATATAATTAAATGGATTTATAATAAGTAAAAAAAATTACATCCGCCTTTTTGTGGGTTATATATATGCATAGATTTATTTCAAAAAAATATTAGGGTTTAAGTAAACCCTAGATTGTATGTGTATGTATTTTTTTTTGACAAAATATGCTTGTCTTTTTTTTGACAAAATATAATTAAATGATTATTTTGGCATACGAGTCGCAAACACTTGTGCACATTACTATAGTGAGATATTTTTGGCTTGGCTGTTGGATACTATAGTTCTCTTGATTTGCCTATGAAAAAGTATATCACTTATCTTGCGATTAATGTGCATTTTTTTACGTTTACGTCAAGAAATTAAGAGGCTACAACTTGACATGGAACAAATACAACTTGATTCCGTCCATTCATATTTTAACTTGACATGTATGTCATAATTTTGTTGATTTCATACAGTTCTGTTTTAGTTTGAGATTTGTTGTGGTCAACTTGATTGGATATGTATTTTAAAACATTAAAATGGCAGCGTAATAATCACAACTACATTGATATTAAGGCGAGTCAATTTCTCTGTAATGGTCCACATTAAACTACTTGGTAACCGAAGGGTGAAACGTAAAACAACTACAAAACGGTCCGATAAGAGTCACGAACACCTCACACGGGACCAATGTGATTCGTAAGAACTGACCGGGTAGTCACACGGATCCCGGATTGAGTGTACGATATAAATTTGCAAAAAGTTAGACTTGAGAATAAAAAAGATGCCATCGAAGGGTGAAAATGTCAAACAAACACCAAACGGTCCCGTAAGAGTCACGAACACCTCGACCGTGACCAATGTAACTCGTAGGAACCGACCGGATAGTCACGAGGCTCCCGGTTGGAGTGTACGACGTTAATTTGAAAAAAATTAAAAATACGCCATCGAAGGGTGAAAACGTAAAACAAGCACAAAACAATCCCGTAAGAGTCACGAACACCTCGCATGGGACCAATGTGACTCGTAGGAACCGACTGCGTAGTCACGAGGCGCCCGGTAGGAGTGTACGGTGTAAATTTGAAAAAAATAGACTTAAGCATGAAAACATACCATCGAAGGGTGAAAATGTAAAACAGCCTTAAAACGGTCCCGTAAGAGTCACAAACCCCTCGCACGGGACCAATGTGACTCGTAGGAACTGACCGCGTAGTCACGGGGCTCCCGATTTGAGTGTACGACAGAAATTTGATAAAAAATAGACTTAAGCATGAAAACATGCCATCGAAGGGTGAAAACGTAAAACATCCTTAAAACGGTCCCGTATGAATCACAAACCCCTCGCACGGGACCAATGTGACTCGTAGGAACCAACCGCGTAGTCATGGGGCTTCCGTTTTGTATGTACGACGTGAATTTGCAAAAAATTATACTTAAGCATAAAAACATGCCATCGAAGGGTGAAAATATAAAACATCCTTAAAAACAGTCCCGTAAGAGTCACGAGCACCTCGCATGGGATCAATGTAACTCATAGGAACAGACGGCGTAGTCACGGGGCTACCGGTTTGAGTGTACGACGTAAATTTTTAAAAAGTTAGACTTAAGCATAAAACAATGCCATCGAAGGGTAAAAACATAAAACAGCCACAAAACGTTCCCGTAAGAGTCACGAACATCTCGCACGGGACCAATGTAAGTCATAGGAACCGGTCGTGTGGTCATGGCGCTCCCGGTTTGAGTGTAGGACATAAATTTATGAAAAGTTAAACTTAAGAATCAAAACTTTTCATCGAAGGGTGAAAACATAAAACAAGCACAAAACGGTCCCGTAAGAGTCACGAACACCTCGCACGGGACCGATGTGTCTCGTAGGAACCGACCGCGTAGTCACGAGGCGCCCGGTTGGAGTGTACGACACAAATTTGAAAAAAATTAGACTTAAGCATGAAAACATGCCATCGAAAGGTGAAAACGTAAAACAACCTTAAAACGGTCTTGTAAGAGTCACAAACCCCTCGCACGGGACCAATGTGACTCGTAGGAACCGACCGCGTAGTCACGGGGCTCCCGGTTTGAGTGTACGATAGAAATTTGATAAAAAAAATAATGAAGCATGAAAACATGCCATCGAAAGGGTGAAAACATAAAACAACCTTAAAACGGTCCTGTAAGAGTCACAAACCCCTCGCACGGGACCAATGTGACTCGTAGGAACCGACCGCGTAGTCACAGGGCGCCCGATTTGAGTGTACGATGTGAATTTGCAAACAAATAGACTTAATCATAAAAACATGACATCGAAGGGTGAAAATATAAAACAGCCTTAAAAACAGTCCCGTAAGAGTCACAAACCCCTCGCACGGGACCAATGTGGCTCGTAGGAACCGACCGCATAGTCACGGGGCTCCCGGTTTGAGTGTACGACGGAAATTTGATAAAAAATAGACTTAAGCATGAAAACATGCCGTCGAAGGGTGAAAACGTAAAACAGCCTTAAAATGGTCCCGTAAGAGTCATGAACACCTGCCGTGTAGTCACAGCGCTCCCGGTTTGAGTGTAGGACATATATTTGTGAAAAGTTAGACTTAAGCATCAAAACTTGCAATCAAAGAGTGAAAACATAAACAAGCATAAAACGGTCCCGTAAGAGTCACGAACACCTGGCACGGAACCAATGTGACTCATAGGAACCGACCGTGTAGTCGCGAGGCGCCCGGTTGGAGTGTACGACGTGAATTTGAAAAAAAATAGACTTAAGCATGAAAATATGCCATAGAAGGGTGAAAATGTAAAACAACCTTAAAACGGTGCCGTAAGAGTCACAAACCCCTCGCACGGGACCATTGTGACTCGTAGGAACCGATCGCGTAGTCACGGGGCTCCTGGTTTGAGTGTACGACGGAAATTTGATAAAAAATAGACTTAAGCATGAAAGCATGCCATCAAATGGTGAAAACGTAAAACAGTCTTAAAACGGTCCCGTAAGAGTCACATACCTCTCGCACGGGACCAATGTGACTCATAGGGACCGACCGCGTAGTCACGGGGCTCCCAGTTTGAGTGTACGACGTGAATTTGCAAAAAATTAGACTTAAGCATAAAAACATGCCATCGAAGGGTGAAAATATAAAACAGCCTTAAAAACAGTCCGTAAGAGTCACAAACACCTCGCACGGGACCAATGTAACTAATAGGAATAGACGGCGTAGTCACGGGGCTTCCAGTTTGAGTGTACGACGTAAATTTTTAAAAAGTTAGACTTAAGCATTAAAAACATGCCATCGAAGGGTAAAAATGAAAAACAGCCACAAAACGGTCCCGAAGAGTCACGAACATCTCACACGGGACCAATGTAAGTCATAGGAACCGGCCGTGTAGTCACGGCGCTCCCGGTTTGAGGGTAGGACATAAATTTGTGAAAAGTTAGACTTAAGCATCAAAACTTGCCATCGAAGGGTGAAAACATAAAACAAGCACAAAACGGTCCCGTAAGAGTCACGAACACCTCGCACGGGACCAATGTGACTCGTAGGAACCGACCGCGTAGTCACGAGGCGCCCGGTTGGAGTGTACGACGTAAATTTGAAAAAAAATTTGACTTAAGCATAAAAACATGCCATCGAAGGGTAAAAACATAAAACAGCCTTAAAACGGTCCCGTAAAAGTCACAAACCCCTCGCACAGGACCAATGTGGCTCGTAGGAACCGACCGTGTAGTCACGGGGCTCCCGGTTTGAGTGTACGATAGAAATTTGATAAAAAATAGACTTAAGCATGAAAACATACCATCGAAGGGTGAAAACGTAAAACAACCTTAAAACGGTCCCGTAAGAGTCACAAACCCCTCGCACAGGAACAATGTGACTCGTAGGAACCGACCGCGTAGTCATGGGGCACTCGATTTGAGTGTACGACGTGAATTTGAAAAAAATTAGACTTAAGCATAAAAACATGCCATCGAAGGGTGAAAATATAAAACAGCCTTAAAAACAGTCCCGTAAGAGTCACAAACCCCTCGTTGGCTCGTAGGAACCAACCGCATAGTCACGGGGATGCCGATTTGAGTGTACGACGTAAATTTATAAAAAGTTAGACTTAAGCATAAAAAACATGCCATCGAACGGTCCCGTAAGAGTCACAAACATCTCGCACGGGACCAATGTAAGTCATAGGAACCGGCCGTGTAGTCACGGCGCTCCTGGTTTGAGTGTAGGACATAAATTTGCGAAAAGTTAGACTTAAGCATCAAAACTTGCTATCGAAGGGTGAAAACCTAAAACAAGCACAAAACGGTCCCGTAAGAGTCACGAACACCTCGCACGGGACGAATGTGACTCGTTGGAACCGACCGCGTAGTCACGAGACGCCCGGTTGGAGTGTACGACGTAAATTTGAAAAAATTAGACTTAAGCATGAAAACATGCCATCGAAGGGTGAAAATGTAAAACAGCATTAAAACGGTCCCGTAAGAGTCACAAACCCCTCGCACGGGACCAATGTGACTCGTAGGAACCGACCGCGTAGTCACGGGGCTCCCGGTTTGAGTGTATGATGAAAATTTGATAAACAATAAACTTAAGCATGGAAACATGCCATCGAAGGGTGAAAACGTAAAAACAACCTTAAAATGGTCCTGTAAGAGTCATAAACCCTTCGCACGGGACCAATGTGACTCGTAGGAACCTACCGCGTAGTCAAGGGACTTCCGGTTTGAGTGTACGACGTGAATTTGCAAAAAATTAGACTTAAGCATAAAAACATGCCATTGAAGGGTGAAAATATAAAACAGCCTTAAAAACAGTCCCGTAAGAGTCACGAACACGTCGCACGGGACCAATGTAACTCATAGGAACAGACGGCGTAGTCACGGGGCTGCTGGTTTGAGTGTACGACGTAAATTTTTAAAAAGTTAGACTTAAGCATAAAAAACATGTCATCGAAGGGTAAAAACATTTAACAGCCACAAAACGCTCCCGTAAGATTCACGAACATCTCGCACGGGACCAATGTAAGTCATAGGAACCGGCCGTGTAATCACGGCGCTCCCGATTTGAGTGTAAGACATAAATTTGCAAAAAGTTAGACTTAAGCATCAAAACTTTCTATCGAAGGGTGAAAACATAAAACAAGCACAAAATGGTCCCGTAAGAGTCATGAACACCTCGTACGGGACCAATGTGACTCGTAGAAACCGACCGCGGGTTGGAGTGTACGACGTAAATTTGAAAAAAATAGACTTAAGCATGAAAACATGCCATCGAAGGGTGAAAACGTAAAATAGCCTTAAAACGGTCCCGTAAGAGTCACAAACCCCTCGCACGGGACCAATGTGACTCGTAGGAATCGACCGGGTAGTCATAGGGATCCCGATTTGAGTGTATGACACAAATTTGTAATATCGATCGGAGATTGGGTTTTTTGTGTCGGCTTGCTGCGTCGGCCAGAGCTTGCTATGGTAAGATCTATTTTGAAAACCATCTAATACCTAATAATAATCTAGTTTTAATATGTAGCTTGTTTGATTTTGAATATTTCTATAGATTGTTGTGAATAACGCTATTGAATGGATTGATAAATGTAGTACACACTCAAATATTGTTCCTGAACTCCACTTTATTCCTTTTTCTTTCAATTACTTCTAGTTACGTATTTCATTTATGGGAAATATGGATCGAAGGTAAGAACATGAAGTTAGGGTTTTAGGTATTATTTGTGTGGAACTCCAATTTAATTGATGGATTTGGATTTGGATTAGTAAAGATTTTCTGTGAGAATTCACCTCTATTATGTTTATTATAGTTTTTGAGATTTAATTGTGGAGAATTGATGATTTCAATTAAGTGTGGCCACTAGACTGTTATTATAATTGCACTTTAATTTATTGTTCATTCCGAGTATAATCCAATTAAGTGTGGCCACTAGACTGTTATTATGATTACAGCTACGAATCTATGAGTCAAATTAGCTATAATCAGTTTGATATCTTATCCCTGTACAACCATGTTCATATTGTTTTGGTTCTAAACTATATTTGTTTTCTTTCTTTCAAGGCAAATCAGGAGCCTTCGGGGCTTTTAATATGGTTCCGGTTTAAGCCTCGGGCCTGTGATCAATAGTTATTGTGTAGATTACATATGAACCTTTTTTCTTTGTACTTTAAATGGTCTAGATCACGTGTTTTTGGAACAAGACCAACTGTGACTTGTATTATGGTTACTACCCTATTTATAGGCTAAGAAATCCTAATTTTGATTAAAAGACCACTTCTAATAGATCACTGCCTAATTCTGATTTGCTAGAAAAGAAGAACTGGGGATCTGATGTAATAGTGTGACCTATTAGCAGGGATGGCTGTGCGGAAATGAATGACATCATATAGGCTCAGGAGATGCTTCATCAATTGGATAGAAAAGTTATTGGAAGCTCCATGAGCAGCATATATGCAGCCTGCATATATGTCTATATGCTTCATATATGCGTCTGTATATATGCTGCATATATGCGCATATATACTGAATATATGCAGCATATATGCGCATATATGCAGCTGAATATATGCAGCATATATGCATCTTCATATATGCAGCATATATGCACATATATGCAGGCTGCATATATGCAAACATATATGCATCAGCATATATACATTCTTTATGGATTGGTTTACATATTGAAAGCAAGCGGATAGAGGTTTACATATTTCCTACTTGGATTGGTTTTCATTTATTTTTCAATTTTACATTTTGTATTCATGGAATGATGTTATCAAATTGTTGTTGATGACTCATTTCACACTATTCAGGTAATTCCTACTGAGTTAATTCCCATTGAGGTCTCTGTATTCTTTGGTAATGTAGGTAAAAAGCTTGGAGTTCTCTTTTAGGATAGCAGTTGGCAGAAAGAGACACTATAGTGGCATGCATTGATTACAGGAGAACGTCATTTCACATTCTAAATATACTTTCTTAGACAAAATAAATACAGTTGCTTTAATACTCAGAGAAATTCCTGACCACTAACTTCCTTATTAACCATTGCCAAAAATTTAAATAATATAATTTGTCAAATGATATCTTTTGGGTACAAGTTAAATGATATATTTTGGGTACAGGTTAAACAAGACCAGTATTTCCAACGAGTATAGTGGCTCAGCCGAGGGACTCTCAGTTTGAGAATACGACGATAATTTGCATAGTTCTAGACTTAGGCTTAAAAACATGGCATTAGAGGGTGAAAACTCAAAACAGCACCCGAACCTCCCCGAGGGTGGCACCAACACCTCCCATGGGACCAATGTAACTCGTAGGAACTAACCTCGCAGCTACGGGTCTCTTGGTTTGAGAATACGCCGGTAATTTGCATATTTCTAGACTCAGGCTTAAAAACATGGAGTTAGAGGCTGAAAACTCGAAATAGACCCCGAACGTCCCCGTGGGTGGCACCAACACCTCCCACGGGACCAATGTAACTCGTAGGAATTGACCCCACAGCCGCAGGTCTCCCGTTTGAGAATAATACGGTAATATGCATATTTCTAGACTTAGGCTTAAAAACATGGCCTTAGAGGGTGAAAACTTCAAACATCCACCGAACGTCCCCGGGAGTGGCACAAACACCTCCCACGGGACCAATGTAATTCGTAGGAATTGACCACGTAGCCGCGGGTCTCTTGATTTGAGAATACGACGATAATTTTCATATTTCTAGACTTAGGTTTAAAAACTTGGCTTTAGAGGGTGAAAACTCGAAACAGCCCCCGAATCTCCCCGTGGGTGGCACCAACACCTCCCACGGGACCAATGTAACTCATAGGAATTGACCTCGCAGCCGCAGGTCTCCCGGTTTGAGAGTACGATGATAATTTGCATATTTCTAGACTTAGGCTTAAAAATATGGCGTTAGAGGATGAAAACTCGAAACAGCCACCGAGCGTCCCCGTGGGTGGCACAAACACCTCCCACGGGACCAATGTAACTCATAGGAACTGACCTCGCAGCCGCGGGTCTCCCGGTTTGAGAATATGACGGTATTTGCATATTTCTAGACTTAGGCTTAAAAACATGGCGTTAGAGGCTGAAAACTCAAAACCGCACCCGAACGTCCCCGTGGGTGGCAGAAACACCTCCCACGGAATCAATGTAACTCGTAGGAACTGACCACGCAGCCGTGCGTCTCTCGGTTTGAAAATACGATGGTAATTTGCATATTTCTAGGCTTAGGTTTAAAAACATTGCGTTAGAGGGTGAAAACTCGAAACAGCCCCCGAACGTCCCCGTGGGTGGCACCAACACCTCCCATGAGACCAATGTAACACGTAGGAACTGGCCTCGCAGTCGCGGGACACCCAGTTTGAGAATACGACAGTAATTTGCATATTTCTAGACTTAGGCTTCAAAACATGGCGTTAGAGGGTGAAAACTCGAAATAGCCCCTGAACGTCCTAGTGGATGGCACAAACACCTCCTACGGGACCAATGTAACTCGTAGGAACCGACCCCGCAGCTGCGGGTCTCCCGATTTGAGAATAATAGGGTAATTTGCCTATTTCTAGACTTAGGCTTAAAAACATGGCATTTGAGGGTGAAAACTCGAAACAGCCACCGAACGTCCCCGTGGGTGGCACCAACACCTCCCATGGGACCAATGTAACTCGTAGGAACTGACCTCACAGCCGCGGGTCTCCCAGTTTGAGAATACGATGGTAATTTACATATTTCTAGACTTAGGCTTAAAAACATGGCGTTAGAGGGTGAAAACTCGAAACAGCCCCCGAACGTCCCAGTGGGTGGCACAAACACCTCCCATGGGACCAATGTAACTCGTAGGAACTGACCACCCAGCCGCGAGACTCCCGGTTTGAGAATACGATGGTAATTTGCATATTTCTAGACTTAGGCCTGAAAACATGGCAGTAGAGGGTGAAAACTCGAAACATCCAACGAACGTCCCCGTGGGTGTCATAAACACCTCCCACGGGACCAATGTAACTCGTTGGAACTGACCTGGCAGCGACGGGTGAGAACGTGTGTGCTCGCGTTCAAATGATCAAATTATATATAAAACCCTTTTAATCCAAACAAACCCTAAGCATGCAGCAGTATGTGATTGAATAAATTGATAATCTACGCAAGAACATTCAATCACATGCAATTAAGGAAAAATCCCCCTCAGGGGCAAAACCATTTATTTTCACTATAATTTGTAAGAGAACGACTTACAATCGGATTACAATGAAAATACAAGTTGACTAAGAATTACCCTCGGGTATCGGATTCTGTAGTCGCGGCTGGAATTATTCCTTTCCAGTAGGGCTGCAATGAAGAAGAAGAACAGTCTCCTCCACAAGGGTTGAACAAACCAAAGTTGTGTTCTTGGGTTGCAAAAGGATTCACAAAGGTTTGGCAATGATGTGTGAATCAAAACATGAGTCTTGGGACTCAAAAATATGAAGACTAGATGTATTTGGACTCTCAAATTCGTCTCCTAAAGTCTTGCAAAACAACTCCCCCGAAGTTGGTATTTATAGGAAAAAATATGAAGAGTCCCACGTTCTTAAAACTCTAAAATTCTGTCCAACGTACAAAAAAAACAGCATTCTTTAAGGAATTTTCTCTATCTTCAAAAGGTCATAACTCCTTCACCGTAGCTCGGATTGAGGTGACGTTTTTTCCAGTATCTTCGTTGCGGCGAGATATTCAACTTTCTAGTTGACCAGACCTCCGGACTATGGATGTGAAATTACGAAAATGCCCTTGAACTCTCCTATTGTGCCTTTTTTTCACTGTTTTGACTTCCCTTGCGTACCACTTGCATTAAGTCCCTAAAATCTTGGAACGTGAAGTCATTGAGGCAGATGTGGGACATATTAGTGGAGATAATGCATGCTTGATTCCCAGAATTCGGATAGAGGCCGTCATGTGAGATCGTGAGGAGACGTGCCAAATGTAGCGGCGTACGACATAAATAAATGAAACATTTCGGACATGTGAAAAATGTCCTTACAAATCTCCCCCTATGTCTATGCCGGTACATACATAAAAAATCTGAATTATCACATATGAAATTTCCTATACAAATCTACCCTCCCATGAACCCAAAACTGGAAAAGGTACAAATGAATAGTCTTCATCGTTTGTTCTTTAATTCTTCAGGAATCTCAAAACTTTTCTCATCAGGGTGTGCAACATATAGATCTGCAATCTTCATACCTACACACATGAGACAAAGCAAATACCACGTGACATATCGAGTTTGAAATGAGATAACATGGATATCAATATATGATAAAAATATAAGCAACATCTCAAAAACTCCCCCAGAATTCAAACTCCCCCAGAATATGATAATTCTTTCTCCCCCTTTTTATGACGTCCCCAAATGGACAAATTAGAGAAATAAATCAAATAAGCAAGTGCGGGGTGTCACTAGGATAAAAACACACCATGAATAAACAGAAAGCAACCAAGTCAATGATAGCGTAAATGAAGTGGTGTGATCAAATTCGATAGGAAAATCAATGCATACAAACATGACATATGTGCACGATGAATATTGGATATTCCTAGCGAATGAACTCAAATGCTTCCTTTGGTGTAAAAGAGTGACACTATAAGATATTGACTCAATCAAATCAACAAATTAAAGCTCAAAATGATTTTCACACCAATCACGTCCAAAATGATTTTATGCTTTTTCAGGACTTTCAAGGAAGTGCAAACCCGTTTAGATTCTCCAACCAAATTCCCTCAGATATTGTATTGAATAGAGGCATTCTAAATTCTCAAACTTTGGAGAATTGATGGTGAAACCTAAGTGGCCCATATTTGGCATGAATTGCTTTTTATTGCCTTTAAATTTTTCCGGGCTCTTTTAACCTCTTTGGACCTCGGATATTAAAATTCCTCCATTTTTTAGGTCCTTTTTAACGGTGGATTTTGCGCAAAGGATAGATGATTACCTTTCGCAGCCCATCCCCATTATACAAAAACACACAGTCTCACCAAAACGGTTTTTACATGCATTCCAATCTTGTCAAGTTTTATCGCATATTGTACATTGTATAGACATGATTGAGATGAAAACACGCAAGACAACATGAGATAGACAAGTGCAATAATCAAATATAGCCGTGCATGTGTGCAATAAAGGATATAGGAGTCAAACATGTAAGAAGATATCACTAATTACATCTCAAAGACTCCAATCAATGTAAAGCACATGGATGAAATGATGTAGCCTCTCAAATCTCTATCAAGCAGTCACATGGATAAATGGAATGAAGTTGTGACTTGGCTATCTTACATGCTCATCCATAAAAGAAGCAAAATACAAAAATCTTTTTGGATTTTTTCAAAAATTTGGAAAAAAAAGAAATAAAATCTTTTTGTGCTTTTCTCAAAATTTTTCTTAAAGGAAAATCTTTTTGTATTTTTTTTAAAAGAAATATAAAAAGAAAAAGGAATAAAACAAAGCTGTACAACAAAGTAATGGTACATATAAAACAGACTAGCAATAGGAAGCATATGATATGAACATGAAGAAGCATCCTATTCTATACATAGACCAACCCCTCAGTCAACTGTGCAAATCCCTAAAGATTTCCTAAGACTCTCAAATCTAAGGGAATCTAAAGGTTTCGTGAAAATATCGGCTAACTGACGGTCGGTAGGAACAAAACTCAGGGATACGACTTTCTCTTCAACTAACTGACGAATAAAGTGCTCACGTATCCTGATGTGTTTTGTGCGTGAATGCTGAACTGGATTGCGGGATATGTGTATCGCGCTCGTGTTATCACAGGAAATGGTCATGGTGTCCTGTGATATCCCATAATCCTCCAGCATTTGCTTCATCCACAAGAGTTGTGTGCAACAACTCCCGGCGGCTATGTACTCAGCCTCCGCAGTGGACAAAGAGATGGAATTTTACTTCTTGCTCAGCCAGGAGACAAGAGCAGAACCAAAATAGAAACACCCACCAGAAGTGCTCCTACATCCATCTACATCCCCAGCCCAATCGGCATCCGAGTAGGCGGATAGACGGTCATCGGTATCAAAGGAATACCAAATCCCGTATGAGAGAGTCCCACTTACGTATTTAATAATACGTTTTAGAGCAAGTAAATGTGACTCTTTTGGGGATGCCTGATAACGCACACAGACTCCAACACTAAAGGCGATGTTGGGACAACTGGCAGTCAAGTAGAGGAGACTACCTATCATACTCCGATATAAGGTTTGCTCTACGTCCTTGCCTGAAGTGTTCTTACTAAGCTTGGTAGTGGTACTCATAGGTGTACGTGCATGCTTAGCGGAGTCTAAACCAAATTTCTTCACTAGGTCTCTAGCATACTTGGATTGGGAGATGAACATCCCATCCTCTAGATGACGAACCTGGAGACCAAGGAAGAATGTAAGCTCACTAACCATGATCATCTCAAACTCACTTTTCATCTCCTCCTCAAAGTGGTGAGCATGCTGGGAGCATGTGGATCCAAAGACTATGTCGTCCACATAGACCTGGGCAACCAAAATAGCATCGTCATCTCTCCTGACAAACAACGTCATATCTACTCCCCCTCTCTTGAAGCCACGAGCTAAGAGATAAGAAGTAAGCCTCTCGTACCAAGCACGGGGTGCTTGATTCAAACCATACAAGGCTTTCCTCAGATAGTAGACGTGCTCAGGGTGCTGAGGGTCTTCAAACCCTTTTGGTTGTTCCACATAAACCTCCTCCTGTAGAATGCCATTCAAAAAGGCACTCTTGACATCCATCTGATACACCTTGAAGCGCAGATGACATGCGATGGCGAGCAGAAGATGGACGGACTCAAGCCTCACAACAGGAGCAAATGTCTCCCCAAAGTCTACACCCTCTATCTGTGTGTAGCCTTGAGCGACCAACCTAGCCTTATTTCGGATTATGGTGCCATTTTCATCCATTTTGTTCTTAAAAATCCACCGGGTACCTATCACATTAATCTCACTAGGTCGGGGGACAAGTTCCCAGACATCATTCTTTTTAAACTGAAGCAACTCATCCTGCATAGCAGATATCCAGTGTTCATCCTTGAGTGCTTCTTTATGGTTCTTGGGCTCGACTTTGGACGTGTAGCAAAGATGGCTAACAACGTTCTCTAGCTGAGCACGAGTCTTGACCCCTAGAGTGGGATCACCAACAATGGCAGAAGGGTCATGACTCTTGCGAACCCAAGCAGGTGTGTCCCCTAACACAGGAGCAGGGTCCACAGAGTGTGAGAGAGGAACAGGTAAATCACTGTCAGAACAATCCTCATCCTCACACTGAAGGTTAGGATCAATAACTGTCGGAGGTTCGTCATCTTACACGGTGACATTTATTGATTCCATAATCTTAGAGCTCTTCAGGTTAAAAACCCGGTACGCTCTGCTATTCGATGAATATCCTAGAAATATTCCCTCGTCGCTTCGGGAGTCAAACTTTCCTAATTGCTCTTTATCCCGTAGGATGTAGCATTTACTCCCAAAGACACGAAAATATGCCAGGTTGGGCTTCTTGCCAGTCCACAACTCATAAGGAGTGTGAAGTGTGTGTGGACGCAGATACATCCTATTCACCGTGTGGCATGCAGTAGACACTGCCTCTGCCCAAAATCTCCTAGAAACTTTATGACCTAGAAGCATAGATCTAGCCATCTCTTGGATCGTTCTATTCTTTCTCTCAACAATCCCATTTTGCTGAGGAGTTCTCACAGCAGAAAACTCATGTTTGATCCCAAGGCTATCACAGTACAAATCAACCTTTGCTTCCTTGAATTCAGTGCCGTTGTCACTACATATTCTGTTAATAGTGACACCGTGTTGATTTTGCAGGACACGGTACTTGGTCGTTAAGAAATCTACAGCATCGGATTTCTCTCTTAGAAAACCTACAATGGAGTATCTGGAGAAATCATCTACCATCACGAGGATGTACCTCTTACCACCTAGACTCTCAGTACGAGTGGGACCCATAAGATCCATGTGAATCAACTCCAGAACACGAGAGGTGGTAATGGAATGTAACTTCCTATGAGGACTACGAATTTGTTTTCCCAACTGACAGGGTCCACAAACGGTCGAAGTTGACTTTCCAAGAGATGGTAAGCCACGTACTAGGTCCTTTTTAGATAAACGATTGAGATCTCTAACGTTCACGTGACCTAGACGTTGGTGCCACAGATCCATAGGAGTGATCGTGGCGCTGTTGCAGACAAGTGAGGATGTGGGCTCAGTCCCATAGCAATTATCCTCGGTCCTCACCCCTTGCATCAAAAGTTTACCGGCTTGATTGTAGACTTTACACGCGTCCCGGTCAAACTTTACTGCAAAGTTAGTGTCGCACAGCTGGCTAATGCTGAGAAGGTTTGCTTTCAAACCTTTGACGTACAAAACATTTTCTAGCTTAGGAAAACCAGGTAACTCGATAATACCTCGTCCTATAATGCTAGACTTACTCCCATCTCCAAAGGTGACTCTGCCATCTTGATAATCCTCAAGAGTAGTAAAAAATGAGGCATCACCTGTCATGTGTCTGGAGCACCCACTATCAAAATACCACTGTGAGGTATTATGTGCTTTGAGAGCAACATGAACAACAAAGGCCTTTTTATCTTTCTTAGGCACCCAAGCAGAGATGACCTTTTGTTTGCCTTTGTTGGTTTTAGCTGGAATGTAAGAAGCATTCACTAACGGCGAAGACATCCGTCGGAATTCTTTCATCAAACTCTGAGTCGTGGCAGCTAAGAACTCAACTCGCTCTCTCAGACTAGAAAACTCATCAGTATGTCGTGGTGGAGCAGTAGTACGTCGTGTCCGACCCATGCTATAGCAATTTTCCCTAAGGTGGACTTTTCTTTTGCAATAAGTATAAAAGAGCTCAGTCAAAGGCGGACCTTGGTTTGCTTTTCTTGGTCGAACTCTCCTTCGAGGTTTTTTACGGTGACCATAAGGAGTTGCAGTAAACTCAGGAACTGGTCCAGATGCAATTTGGGACGTGGAGGCACCATCATATCCAATTCCTTGACGATCACCAAAACCTAAAGCGGGGCTGAGGAGCATCTTTCCCATCTTCCCAGATCTGTCCTCGATTTGTACCTTGACTTCCCGTGCTTTCTTAAGATCATGAGTCAGCTGGGCAACAAGGGCTTCAAGTTTCTTCCGAGTCTCCACGGAGGAATGGAGCTGACTCGTAAGACTAACCACTTACTTGATCAAGTCCCCTCTCTCTTTCTCTAGAGTACTCTCTCTCTCTAAACAAATTCTCATTCTCGACACAAGTAGATTCTCTCTCTCTCAGGGCGGTGCAGGTGGAGAACTCTCTTTCTCTCGCTTTCCTTAAATCTTCCTCTAGGCAAGTGATCTTAAGAACTAACGCTTTGTTACGCTTTTTAGTTTTAAAAGACTCAGAATATAACTCAGCGTAGGCGCGTTGTATATCACTCTCTCTCTCACTTGTGTCATCCTCCCCCTCACTCACATCGATCTCACTGTCGAGGTGTCCCTGTGAAGCATCATCCTCATCGTCGTGAGGAAAACTAGGAGTGCTCACTTGGCTATCCATGAATGCGGTGAAGTTACACTCATGCGGTGACTCATCTCCAGAATCCACCGTCTCGACCTCACTGTCGTCACTAAGGGTAGCATTAAGGACAGCTTTCCCTTTCTCTCTATTCAGACGATTGGCACACTCAAAAGCCCTATGACCCCTACCATCACACTCAAAACATCTCTCACTTTCTTTCAGAGAAGGATTTTTGGAAACTTTTTCATTTTTATTTTCAAACTTATTTTTCTCAAATTTCTTTTTATCTTTAAAATTGCCATTTTTCTTAAATTTGAGAATCCTCTTGAAATTTTTTGCGAAAAGAGCCAAATCATCTAAGTCAAAATCGCACTCAGAATCTGACGTGTTAGTCTCTCTCTTTCTAGATGACTCTACCCTCTTTCTAGCTGACCCCTCACTCCTTCTCTCTTGGGCTTTAAGAGCAATTCCCTTATCTTTAGATTTAGCATTTTTAGGTAACATATCAATTTCATAAGTTTGCAAATCTCCTACAAGTTCTTCCAATTTTAGCGTATTTAAATTACCCATAGAATTTAGCACAGTGACTTTAGGGATAAAACGCTTAGGTAAAGAACGAAGAATCTTTTTAACAACTCTAGTATTCGGAATTTGTTCACCAAGATTAAAACTAGTATTCACAATGTCAGAAAGTCTAGCATAAAATTCATCAAAGCATTCAGAATCATTTATGGTGATTGTTTCAAATTGAGTTGTCAAGTTTTGCAACTTAGACTCTTTCACAGCATTAGTTCCTTCATGGGTGAGTTGTAAAACATCCCATGCCTCTTTTGACGTGGTACACGTCATTATGCGTTTGAACTCATTAGGTGTGATAGACCCAGAAATAGCACTTAGACCCTTAGAATTAAAAGATGACCATTTAATTTCTTCATCAGACCAAGAAATGTCAGGTTTCAAGTTGGTCACATTATCAACAGTCACGGTGGGAGGAGTCCACCCTCGTTCAACCAAAATCCAGACACGTTCGTCAATGGCTTTTAAAGCTGACCTCATACGGGCTTTCCAATAAGCATAATTTGTCCCGTCAAAAATAGGCATTTTATAATATGACTTCTCCATTTGAACACGCACTTTTTCAAAAATCAATTTTTTTAGAAAATTGATATCTTAGAAAAATTTTGCGGAAAAAAAAAAGGAATACGCGATAGATTAGCGTAACCTGCTCTGATACCAATTTGAGAACGTGTGTGCTCGCGTTCAAATGATCAAATTATATATAAAACCCTTTTAATCCAAAAAAACCCTAAACATGCAGCAGTATGTGATTGAATAAATTGATAATCTACGCAAGAACATTCAAACACATGCAATTAAGGAAAATCCCCCTCAGGGGCAAAACCATTTATTTTCACTATAATTTGTAAGAGAACGGCTTACAATCGGATTACAATGAAAAGACAAGTTGACTAAGAATTACCCTCGGGTATCGGATTCTATAGTCGCGGCTGGAATTATCCCTTTCCAGTAGGGCTGCAATGAAGAAGAAGAACAGTCTCCTCCACAAGGGTTAAACAAACCAAAGTTGTGTTCTTGGGTTGCAAAAGGATTCACAAAGGTTTGGCAATGATGTGTGAATCAAAACATGAGTCTTGGGACTCAAAAATATGAAGACTAGATGTATTTGGACACTCAAATTTGTCTCCTAAAGTCTTGCAAAACAGCTCCCCCGAAGTTGGTATTTATAGGAAAAAATATGAAGAGTCCCACGTTCTTAAAACTCTAAAATTCTATCCAGCGTACAAAAAAAATAGCATTCTTTAAGGAATTTTCTCTATCTTCAAAAGGTCATAACTCCTTCACCGTAGCTCGGATTGAGGTACCGTTTTTTTCAGTATCTTCGTTGCGGAGAGATATACAACTTTATAGTTGACCAGACCTCTGAACTATGGATGTGAAATTACGAAAATGCCCTTGAACTCTCCTATTGTGCCTTTTTTTCACTGTTTTGACTTCCCTAGCGTACCACTTGCATTAAGTCCCTAAAATCTTGGAACGTGAAGTCATTGAGGCAGATGTGGGACATATTAGTGGAGATAATGCATGCTTGATTTCCGGAATTCGGATAGAGGCCGTCATGTGAGATCGTGAGGAGACGTGCCAAATGTAGCGGCGTACGACATAAATAAATGAAACATTTCGGACATGTGAAAATGTCCTTACAACGGGTCTCTCGGTTAGAGAATACGATGGTAATTTGCATATTTCTAGACTTAGGCTTAAAAACATGGCGTTAGAGGGTGAAAACTCGAAACCGCACCCGAACGTCCTCGTGGGTGCACAAACACCTCCCACGGGACCAATGTAACTCGTAGGAACTGACCACGCAGCCGCGGGTATCCCGGTTTGAGAATACGGCGGTAATTTGCATATTTCTAGACTTAGGTCTAAAAACATGGCGTTTGAGGGTGAAAACTCGAAATAATCAACGAACGTCCCCGTGGGTGGCACAAACACCTCCCTTGGGACCAATGTAACTCGTAGGAACTGACCTCGCAGCCGCGGGTCACCCAGTTTGAGAATACGATGGTAATTTACATATTTCTAGACTTAGGCTTAAAAACATGGCGTTAGAGGTTAAAACTCGAAACAACCCCCGAACGTCTCAGTGGGTGGCATAAACACCTCCCATGGGACCAATATAACTCGTAGGAACTGACCACGTAGACACAAAACTCCCAGTTTGAGAATACAATGGTAATTTGCATATTTCTAGATTTAAGCTTAAAAACATGGCGTTAGAGGGTGAAAACTCGAAATTGCCACCGAACATCCCCGTGGGTGGAACAAACACCTCCCACAGGACCAATGTAACTGGTAGGAACTGACCGCGCAACCGCGGGTCTCTCAGTTTATAGAATACGATGGTAATTTGCATATTTCTAAACTTAGGCTTAAAAACATGGAGTTAGAGGGTGAAAAATCGAAACCTCAATCGAATGTTCCCGTGGGTGGCACAAACACCTCCCACGGGACCAATGTAACTTGTAAGAACTGACCACGCAGCCGCGGGACTCCCGGTTTAAGAATACGAAGGTAATTTGCATATTTCTAGACTTAGGCTTAAAAACATGGCGTTAGAGGGTGAAAACTCGAAACAGCCCCCGAACGACCCCGTGGGTGGCACGAACACCTCCCACGTGATTAATGTGACTCATAGGAACTGACCCAGCTACCGCGGGACTTTTGGTTTGAGAATACAATGGTAATTTGCATATTTTTAGACTTAGGCTTAAAAATATGGCGTTAGAGGTTGAAAACTCGAAACAGCCCCTGAACGTCCCCGTGGGTGGCACAAACACCTCCCGCGGGACCAATATAACTCGTACGAACTCACCACGCAGTCGCGGGTCTCCAGGTTTGACAATATGATGACAATTTGCATACTTCTAGACTTAGGCTTAAAAACATGGCGTTAGAGGCTTTAAACTCGAAACAGCGCCCGAACCTCCCCGTGGATGGCACAAACACCTCCTGCGGGACCAATGTAACTCGTAGGAACTGACCCCGCAGCCGCGGGTCTCCCGATTTGAGAATAATAGGGTAATTTACCTATTTCTAGACTTAGGCTTAAAAACATGGCGTTTGAGGGTGAAAACTCGAAACAGCCACCGAACGTCCCCGTGTGGGGCACCAACACCTCCCATGGGACCAATGTAACTCATAGGAACTGACCTTGCAGCCGCGGGTCTCCCTGTTTGAGAATACGATGGTAATTTACATAGTTCTAGACTTAGGCGTAAGAACATGGCGTTAGAGGGTGAAAACTCGAAACAGCCCCCGAACGTCCCGGTGGGTGGCACAAACACCTCCCACGGGACCAATGTAACTCGTAAGAACTGACCACGGAGCCGCGAGACTCCCGATTTGAGAATACGATGGTAATTTGCGTATTTCTAGACTTAGACTTAAAAACATGGCAGTAGAGGGTGAAAACTCGAATCATCAAACGAACGTCCCCGTGGGTGTCACAAACACCTCCCACGGGACTAATGTAACTCGTAGGAACTGACCTCGCAGCGGCGGGTCTCCCGATTTGAGAATACGGCGTTAATTTGCATATTTCTAGACTTAGGCATAAAAACGTGGCGTTAGAGGGTGAAAACTCAAAACCACATCCGAACGTCCTCGTGGGTGCACAAACACCTCCCACGGGACCAATGTAACTCGTAGGAACTGACCACGCAGCCGCGGGTTTCCCGGTTTGAGAATACGATGGTAATTTGTATATTTTTAGACTTAGGCTTAAAAACATGGCGTTAGAGGGTGAAAACTCGAAACAGCCCCTGAACGTCCCCGTGGGTGACACGAACATCTCTCACGAGACCAATGTAACTCGTAGGAACAGGCCACACAGCCGTGGGACTCTCGATTTTAGAATACGACGATAATTTGAATATTTGTAAAATTAGGTTAAAAAGATGGTGTTAGAGGGTGAAAACCCAAAATAGCCCCTGAACGGCCCCGTGGGTGGCACTAACACCTCCCACGAGACCAATGTAACTCATAGGAACTGACTGCCCAATCGCGAGACTCCCGGTTTGAGAATACGACGATAATTTGCATATTTCTAGACTTAGGCTTAAAAACATGGGGTTAGAGGGTGAAAACTAGAAACAGCCCCCGAACGTCCCCGTGGGTGGCACCAACACCTCCCACAGGACCATTGTAACTCGTAGTAACTGACCCCGCAGCCGCGGGTCTCCCTGTTTGAGAATAATATGGTAATTTGCATATTTCTAGACTTAGGTTTAAAAACATGGCGTTTGAGGGTGAAAACTCGAAATAGCCACCGAACGTCCCCGTGGGTGGCACCAACACCTCCCTTGGGACCAATGTGACTCGTAGGAACTGACCTCGCATCCGCGAGTCACCCAGTTTGAGAATACGACGGTAATTTGCATATTTCTAGACTTAGGCTTAAAAACATGGCGTTAGAGGGCGAAAACTCAAAACAACCCCCGAACGTCTCAGTGGGTGGCACAAACACCTCCCACGGGACCAATATAACTCATAGGAAGTGACCAAGTAGCCACAAAACTCCCGGTTTGAGAATACAATGGTAATTTACATATTTCTAGATTTAGGCTTAAAAACATGGCGTTAGAGGGTGAAAACTCGAAATAGCCACCGAACGTCCCCGTGGGTGGCACAAACACCTCCCACGGGACCAATGTAACTGGTAGGACCTGACCTCGCAGCCGCAGGTCTCTCTGTTTTTAGAATACGACGGTAATTTGCATATTTCTAGACTTAGGCTTAAAAACATGGAGTTAGAGGGTGAAAGATCGAAACCGCAACCGAATGTCCCTGTGGGTGGCACAAACACCTCCCACGGGACCAATGTAACTCGTAGGAACTGACCACGTAGCCGCGGGACTCCCGGTTTGAGAATACGATGGTAATTTGCATATTTCTAGACTTAGGCTTAAAAACATGGCGAAACAGCCCCCGAACGACCTCGTGGGTGGCACGAACACCTCCCACGTGATTAATGTGACTCGTAAGAACTGACCCAGCTACCGCGGGAGTCCCGGTTTGAGAATACGATGGTAATTTGCATATTTCTAGACTTACGCTTAAAAATATGGCGTTAGAGGGTGAAAACTCGAAACAGCCCCTGAACGTCTCCGTGGGTGGCACAAACACCTCCCACGGAACCAATATAACTCGTACGAACTCACCACGCATTCGCGGGTCTCCAGGTTTGACAATACGACGACAATTTACATATTTCTAGACTTAGACTTCAAACATGGCGTTAGAGGGTTAAAACTCGAAATAGCCCCCGAACCTCCCCGTGGGTGGCACCACCACCTCCCACAGGACCAATGTAACTCGTAGTGATGGACATCGCAGCCGTGGGTCTCCCGGTTTGAGAATACAATGGTAATTTGTATATTTCGAGACTTAGGCTTAAAAACATGGCGTTAGAGGGTGAAAACTCGTAACTGCCCCCGAACGTCCCCGTGGGTGGCACCAACACCTCCCATGAGACCAATGTAACTCGTGGGAACTGACTTCGCAGTCGCGGGACTCCCAGTTTGAGAATACGACATTAATTTGCATATTTCCAGACTTATGCTTAAAAACATGGCGTGAGATGGTGAAAACTCGAAATAGAACCCGAACGTCCTAGTGGGTGTCATAAACACCTCCTACGGGACTAATGTAACTCGTTTGAACCGACCCCGCAGCCGCGGGTCTCCCGATTTGAGAATAATAGAGTAATTTCCCTATTTCTAGACTTAGGCTTAAAAACATGGCGTTTGAGGATGAACACTCGAAATAGCCACCGAACGTCATCGTGGGTGGCACCAACATCTCCCATGGGACCAATGTAACTCGTAGGAACTGACCTCGCATCCGCGGGTCTCCCAGTTTAAGAATACGACGGTAATTTACATATTTCTAGACTTAAGCATAGAAACATGGCGTTAGAGGGTGAAAACTCGAAACAGCACCCGAACGTCCCAGTGGGTGGCACAAACACCTCCCACGGGACCAATGTAACTCGTAGGAACTGACCACACAGCCGCGGGACTCCCGGTTTGAGAATACGACGGTAATTTGCATATTTCTAGACTTAGGCTTAAAAACATGGCGTTAGAGGGTGAAAATTCGAAACAGCCCCCGAAAGTCCCCGTGGGTGGCACGAACACCTCCCACGGGACAAATGTAACTAGTAGGAACAGGCCACACAGCCGCGGGACTCCCGATTTTAGAATACGACGATAATTTGCATATTTGTAAAATTAGGTTAAAAAGATGGCGTTAGAGGGTGAAAACCCAAAATAGCCCCTGAACGGCCCCGTGGGTGGCACCAACACCTCCCACGAGACCAATGTAACTCGTAGGAACTGACCGCCCATCCGCGAGACTCCCGGTTTGAGAATACGACGATAATTTGCATATTTCTAGACTTAAGCTTAAAAACATGGGTTTAGAGGTTGAAAACTCAAAATAGCCCCCGAACGTCCCTGTGGGTGGCACCAACACCTCCCACATGACCAATTTAACTCGTAGGAACTGACCCCGCAGCCGCGGGTCTCCCTGTTTGAGAATAATATGGTAATTTGCATATTTCTAGTCTTAGGATTAAAAACATGGCGTTTGAGGGTGAAAACTCGAAATAGCCACTGAACGTCCCTATGGGTGGCACTAACACCTCCCATGGGACCATTGTAACTCGTAGGAACTGACCTCGCAGCCACGGGTCACCCGGTTTGAGAATACGATGATAATTTGCATATTTCTAGACTTAGGCTTAAAAATATGGCGTTAGAGGTTGAAAACTCGAAACAACCCCCGAACGTCTCAGTGGGTGGCACAAGCACCTCCCACGGGACCAATGTAACTCGTAGGAACAGACCACGTAGCCACAAAACTCCCGGTTTGAGAATACGGTGGTAATTTGCATATTTCTAGATTTAGGCTTAAAAACATGGCGTTAGAGGGTGAAAACTCGAAAAAGCTACCGAACGTCCCCGTGGGTGGCACAAACACCTCCCACGGGACCAATGTAACTCATAGGAACTGACCTCGTAGCCGCGGGTCTCTCAGTTTTTAGAATACGACGGTAATTTGCATATTTCTATACTTAGGCTTAAAAATATGGAGTTAGAGGGTGAAAAATCGAAACCGCACCCGAATGTCCCCGTGGGTGGCACAAACACCTCCCACGGGACCAATGTAACTCGTAGGAACTGACCACGTAGCTGTAGGTCTCCCGATTTGAGAATACGACGGCAATTTGCATATTTCTAGACCTAGGCTTAAAAACATGGCGTTAGAGGGTGAAAGCTCGAAACAGCCCCCGAACGACCCCATGGGTGGCACGTACACCTCCCACGTGATTAATGTAACTCGCAGGAACTGACCCATCTACCGCTGGACTCCCGGTTTGAGAATACGATGGTAATTTTCATATATCTAGACTTAGGCTTAAAAATATGGTGTTATAGGGTAAAAACTCAAAACATCCCCCTAACGTCCCCGTGGGTGGCACAAACACCTCACACGGGACCAATATAACTTGTAGGAACTCACCACCCAGTCGTGGATCTCCAGGTTTGAGAATACGATGACAATTTGCATATTTCAAGACTTAGGCTTAAAAACATGGCGTTAGAGGGTGAAAACTCGAAACAGTCCCCGAACCTCCCCGTGGGTGGCACCAACACCTCCCACGGGACCAATGTAACTCGTAGCAATGGACCTCGCAGCCGCGGGTCTCCTAGTTTGAAAATACGACGGTAATTTGCATATTTCTAGACTTTGGCTAAAAAACATGGCGTTAGAGGGTGAAAACTCGTAAAAACCCACGAATGTCCCCGTGGGTGGCACCAACCCCTCCCATGAGACCAATGTAACTCGTAGGAACTGACCATGCAGCCGCGGGACTCCCGGTTTGAGAATACGATAGTAATTTGCATATTTCTAGACATAGGCTTAAAAACATAGCGTTAGAGGAAGAAATCTCGAAACAGCCCCCGAACATCCCCGTGGGTGGCACCGACACCTCCCATGGGACCAATGTAACTCGTAAGAACTGACCTCGCAGCTGCGGGTCTCCCGGTTTGAGAATACGATGGTAATTTGCATATTTCTAGACTTAGGCTTAAAAACATGGCGTTAGAGGATGAAAACTCGAGACAACCACCGAACGTCCCTGTGGGTGGCACAAACACCTCTCACGGAACCAATGTAACTCGTAGGAACTAACATCGCAGCCGCGGGTCTCCCGGTTTGAGAATACGATGGTAATTTGCATATTTCTAGACTTAGGCTTAAAAACATGGCGTTAGAGGGTGAAAACTCGAAAACGCACCCGAATGTCCCCGTGGGTGGCACAAACACCTCCCACGGGACCAATATAACTCGTAGGAACTGACCACGCAGCCACGGGTCTCTCGGTTTGAGAATACGACGGTAATTTGCATATTTCTAGGCTTAGGTTTAAAACATGACGTTAGCGGGTGAAAACTCGAAACAGCACTGAACGTCCCCATGGGTGGCACCAATACCTCCCACGGGACCAATGTAACTCGTAGGAACGGACCCCGCAGCCGCGGGTCTCCCGATTTGAGAAGAATACGGTAATTTGTATATTTCTAGACTTACGATTAAAAACATGGCCTTAGAGAGTGAAAACTAGAAACAGCCACCGAACGTCCCCGTGAGTGGCACAAACACCTCCCACGTGACCAATGTAACTTGTAGGAATTGGCCACACAGCCGCGGGTGTCCCGATTTGAGAATACGACGATAATTTTCATATTTCTAGACTTAGGCTTAAAAACATGGCGTTAGAGGGCAAAAACTCGAAACAGCCCCCGAATCTCCTCGTGGGTTGCACCAACACCAACCACAAGACCAATGTAACTCATAGGAACTGACCTCGCCGACGCAGGTCTCCCTGTTTGAGAGTACGTCGATAATTTGTATATTTCTAAACTTAGGCTTAAAAACATGGCGTTAGAGGGTGAAAACTCGAAATAGCCCCCGAACGTCCCCGTGGGTGGCACAAACTCCTCCCACGGGAGAAATATAACTCGTAGGAACTCACGACGCACTCGCGGGTCTCCAGGTTTGAGAATACGATGACAATTTGCATATTTCTAAACTTAGGCTTAAAAACATGGCGTTAGAGGGTGAAAACTCGAAACAGCCCCCGAACTTCCCCATGGATGGCACCAACACCTCCCACGGGACCAAGGTAACTCGTAGGAACGGACCTTGCCATCGTGGATCTCCCGATTTGAGAATACGAAGGTAATTTACATATTTCTAGACTTAGGCTTAAAAACATGGCGGTAGAGGGTGAAAACTCGAAACAGCAATCGAACGTCCCCGTGGGTGGCACAAACACCTCCCACAGGACCAATGTAACTCGTAGGAACTGACCTCGCAATGGCGGGTCTCCCGGTTTGAGAATACGATGGTAATTTGCATATTTCTAGAATTAGGCTTAAAAACATGGCGTTAGAGGGTGAAAACTCAAAACAGCCCCCGAACCTTCCCGTGGGTGGCACCAACACCTCCCACGGGACCAATGTAACTCGTAGAAATGGAGCTCGCAGCCATGGGTCTCCCAGTTTGAGAATACATAGGTAATTTGCATATTTCTAGATTAAGGCTAGGGGTGGCAATTTTAGAAACGACACGAAAAAACGACACGGAACGACACGAAATTGACCCGAAATTGACACGATATTTCGTGTTCATGTCGTGTTCGTGTCGTGTTTTTTTGACACGAAGTCGTGTCGTGTCGTGTTCGTGTCTTAATATGAGTCGTGTCGTGTCGTGTTATCGTGTTATCGTGTTTTTTAGGCCTAAAATTTAAGAAATTATGGTTGTCGTGTCGTGTTATTTTTTATTCGGGTCGTGTTCGTGTCAGCTAAAAAAAATACGAAGTCGTGTCGTGTCGTGTTCGTGTCCGAAAAAACCTTGTCGTGTCGTGTCGTGTTGGGCCAAAACACGACCCACTGACCCGATTTGCCACCCCTAATTAAGGCTTAAAAACATGGTGTTAGAGGGATAAAACTCGAAACAACCCCCGAACGTCCCCGTGGGTGGCACGAACACCTCTCACAAGACCAATGTAACTCCAAGGAACTGTCCACACAGCCGCGGGACTCCCGGTTTTAGAATACGACGATAATTTGCATATTTGTAAAATTAGGTTAAAAAGATGGAGTTAGAGGGTGAAAACCCAAAATAGCCTCTGAACGGTCCCGTGGGTGGCACCAACACCTCCCACGAGACCAATGTAACTCGTAGGAACTGACCACCCAGCCGCGATACTCCCGGTTTGAGAATACGACGATAATTTGCATATTTCTAGACTTAGGCTTAAAAACATGGGGTTAGAGGGTGAAAACTCGAAACAGCCCCCGAACGTCCCCGTGGGTGGCACAAATACCTCTCACGGGACCAATGTAACTCGTAGGAACTGACCACGCAGCCGCGGGCCTCCCGGTTTTATAATACGACGGTAATTTGCATATTTCTAGACTTAGTCTTAAAAACATGGCGTTAGAGGGTGAAAACTCGAAACAGCTCCCGAACATCTCAGTGGGTGGCACGAACACCTCTAACGAGACCAATGTAACTCGTAGGAACTGGCCACACAGCCGCGGGACTCCCGGTTTTAGAATACGACGATAATGTGCATATTTGTAAAATTAGGTTAAAAAGATGGCGTTAGAGGGTGAAAACCCATAATAGCCCCTGAACGGCCCCGTGGGTGGCACCAACACCTCCCACGAGACCCATGTAACTCGTAAGAACTGACCACCCAGTCGCGATACTCTCGGTTTGAGAATACGACGATAATTTGCATATTTCTAGACTTAAGCTTAAAAACATGGGGTTAGAGGGTGAAAACTCGAAAAAGCCCCCGAACGCCCCCGTGGGTGGCACCAATACCTCCCATAGGACCAATGTAACTCGTAGGAACTGACCCCGCAGCCGCGGGTCTCCCGGTTTTAGAATAATATGGTTATTTGCGTATTTCTAGACTTAGGTTTAAAAACATGGCGTTTGAGGGTGAGAACTCAAACTAGCCACCGAGCGTCCCCGTGGGTGGCACCAACACCTCCCATGGGACCAATGTAACTCGTAGGAACTGACCTCGCAGCCCCGGGTCATCCGGTTTGAGAATACGATGGTAATTTGCATATTTCTAGACTTAGGCTTAAAAACATGGCGTTAGAGGGTGAAAACTTGAAACAATCCCCGAACGTCCCAATGGGTGGCACAAACACCTCCCACAGGACCAATGTAACTCGTAGGAACTGGCCACGTAGCCAAAAAACTCCCGGTTTGAGAATACGACGATAATTTGCATATTTCTAGACTTAGGCTTAAAAACATGGCGTTAGAGGGTGAAAACTCAAAACAGCCATCGAACGTTCCTGTGGGAGGCACAAACACCTTCCACGGGACCAATGTAACTCGTAGGAACTGACCTCGCAGCCGCGGGTCTCTCGGTTTTTAGAATGTGACCGTAATTTGCATATTTCTAAACTTAGGCTTAAAAACATGGCGTTAGAAGGTGAAAAATCGAAACCGCACCCGAATGACCCCGTGGGTGGCACAAACACCTCCCACGGGACCAATGTAACTCGTAGGAACTGGCCACGCAGCCGCGGGTCTCCTAGTTTGAGAATACGACGGTAATTTGCATATTTCTAGACTTAGGCTTAAAAACATGGCGTTAGAGGGTGAAAACTCGAAACAGCCCCCGAAAGTTCCCATGGGTGGCACAAACACCTCACACGGGATTAATGTAACTCGTAGGAACTGACCCCGCTACCGCGGGACTCCCGGTTTGAGAATACTATTGTAATTTTCATATTTCTAGACTTAGGCTTAAAAATATGGCGTTAGAGGGTGAAAACTCGAAACAGCCCCCGAACGTCCCTGTGGGTGGCACAAACACCTCCCACGGGACCAATATAACTCGTAGGAACTAACCGTGCAGCCGCGCGTCTCCCGGTTTGAGAATACGATGATAATTTGCATATTTCTAGACTTAGGCTTAAAAACATGGTGTTAGAGGGTGAAAACTCGAAACAGCCCACGAATTTCCTCGTGGGTTGCACCAACACCTCCCACGGGACCAATGTAACTTATAGGAACTGACCTCGCAGCCGCAGGTCTCCCGTTTTGAGAGTACAACGGTAATTTGCATATTTCTAGACTTAGTCTTAAAAACATGGCGTTAGAGGGTGAAAACTCGAAATAGCCCCCGAACGTCCCCGTGGGTGGCACAAACACCTGCCACGGGACAAATATAACTCGTAGGAACTCACGACACACTCGCGGGTCTCCAGGTTTGAGAATACGACGACAATTTGCATATTTCTAGACTTATGCTTAAAAACATGGCGTTAGAGGGTGAAAACTCGAAACAGCCCCCGAACCTCCCCGTGGGTGGTACCAACACCTCCCACGGGACCAATGTAACTCGCAGGAATGGACCTTGCAGACGTGGGTCTCCCGGTTTGAGAATACGAAGGTAATTTGCATATTTCTAGACTTACGCTTAAAAACATGGCTGTAGAGGGTGAAAACTCAAAACAGCCACCGAACGTCCCCGTGGGTGGCGCAAGCACCTCCCACGGGACCAATGTAACTCGTAGGAACTGACCTCGCAGTGGCGGGTCTCCCGATTTGAGAATACGACGATAAATTCCATATTTCTAGACTTAGGCCTAAAAACATGGCGTTAGAGGGTAAAAACTTCAAACCGCACCCGAACGTCCTCATGGGTGCACAAACACCTCCCATGGGACCAATGTAACTCGTAGGAACTGACCACACAGTCGCGGGTCTCCTGGTTTGAGAATACGACAATAATTTGTCTATTTCTAGACTGAGGCTTAAAAACATGGCGTTAGAGTGTGAAAACTCGAAACAGCTCCCGAACATCCTCGTGGGTGGCACGAACACCTCTCACGAGACCAATGTAACTCATAGGAACTGGCCACACAGCCGCGGGACTCCCGATTTTAGAATACGACGATAATTTGTATAATTGTAAAATTAGGTTAAAAAGATGGCGTTAGAGGGTGAAAACCCAAAATAGCCCCTGAACGGCCCCGTGGGTGGCATCAACACCTCCCACGAGACCAATGTAACTCGTAGGAACCGACCACCCAGTCGCGATACTCTCGATTTGAGAATACGACGATAATTTGCATATTTCTAGACTTAGGCTTAAAAACATGGGGTTAAAGGGTGAAAACTCGAAACATCCCCCGAACTTCCCCGTGGGTGGCACCAATACCTCCCATAGGACCAATGTAACTCGTAGGAACTGACCCCGCAGCCGCGGGTCTCCTGGTTTTAGAATAATATGGTAATTTGCGTATTTCTAGACTTAGGTTTAAAAACATGGCGTTTGAGGGTGAGAACTCAAAATAGCCACCGAGTGTCCCCGTGGGTGGCACCTACACCTACCATGGGACCAATGTAACTAGTAGGAACTGACCTCGCAGCCGCCGGTCATCCGGTTTGAGAATACGACGGTAATTTACATATTTCTAGACTTAGGCTTAAAAACATGGCGTTAGAGGGTGAAACTCGAAACAATACCCCAACGTCCCAGTGGGTGGCACAAACACCTCCCACGGGACCAATGTAACTCGTAGGAACTGACCACATAGCCAAAAAACTCCCGGTTTGAGAATACGACGGTAATTTGCATATTTCTAGACTTAGGCTTAAAAACATGGCGTTAGAGGGTGAAAACTCAAAACAGCCACCGAACGTTCCCGTGGGTGGCACAAACACCTTCCACGGGACCAATGTAACTCGTAGAAACTGACCTCGCAGCCGCGGGTCTCTCGGTTTTTACAATACGAGGGTAATTTGCATATTTCTAGACTTAGGCTTAAAAACATGGCGTTAGAGGGTGAAAAATCTAACCCGCACCCGAATGTCCACGTGGGTGGCACAAACACCTCCCACGGGACTAATGTAACTCGTAGGAACTGGCCACGCAGCCGCGGGTCTCCCAGTTTGAGAATACGACGTTAATTTGCATATTTCTAGACTTAGGCTTCAAAACATGGCGTTAGAGGGTGAAAACTCGAAACAGCCCCCAAAAGTTCCCATGGGTGGCACGAACACCTCACACGGGATTAATGTAACTCGTAGGAACTGACCCCGCTACCGCGGGACTCCCGGTTTGAGAATTCTATTGTAATTTTCATATTTCTAGACTTAGGCTTAAAAATATGGCGTTAGAGGGTGAAAACTCGAAACAGCCCCCGAACGTCCCCGTGGGTGGCACAAACACCTCCCACGGGACCAATATAACTCGTAGGAACTAACCGCGCAGCCGCGGGTCTCCCGATTTGAGAATACGATGATAATTTGCATATTTCTAGACTTAGGCTTAAAAATATGGCGTTATAGGGTGAAAACTCGAAACTATTCTCGAGCGTCCCTTTGGGTGGGACCAACACCTCCCACGGGACCAATGAAACTCGTTGGAACTTACCCCGCAGCCGCGGGACTCCCGGTTTGAGAATACGATGGTAATTTGCATATTTCTAGACTTAGGCTTAAAAACATGGGGTTAGAGGGTGAAAACTCGAAAAAAAAAACCGAACGGCCCGATGGGTGGCACCAACACCTCCCACTGGACCAATGTAACTCGTAGGAACTGACCCTATAGCCACGTGTGTCCGGATTTGAGAATATGACGATAATTTGCATATTTCTAGGTTTAGGCTTAAAAATACGGCACTAGAACTGTCCCCGTGGGTGGCACCAACACCCCCCGAATGGCTCCGTGGGTGGGACCAACACCTCCCACGAGACAAATGTAACTCGTAGGAATTGTCCACGCAGCCGCGGGACTCCCGGTTTTAGAATACGACGATAATTTACATATTTATAAACCTAGGTTAAAAACATGGCGTTAGAGGGTGAAAACCCAAAATATCCCCCGAACGGCCCTGTGGGTGGCACCAACACCTCCCACGGGACCAATGTAACTCGTAGGAACTGACCGCCCAGCCACGAGACTCCCGGTTTGAGAATAAGACTATAATTTTTATATTTCTAGACTTAAGCAAAACATGGCGTTAGAGGGTGAAAACTCAAAACAATCCCCAAACGGCCCCGTGTGTGGCACCAACCCCACCCACCGAACCAATGTAACTTTTAGGAACTGACCCCATAGCCGGGGGTCTCCCGATTTGAGAACACGATTTTAATTTGCATATTTCTAGACATAGGTTTAAAAATATGGCGATAGAGGGTGAAAACCCAAAATAACCCCCGAACGGCCCCGTGGGTGGCACCAACACCTCCCACGAGACCAATGTAATTTGTAGGAACTGATCGCGTAGACTTGGGACTCCCGGTTTGAGAATATGACGGTAATTTTCATATTTCTAGACTTAGGCTTAAAAACATGGCGTTAGAGGGTGTAAACCCAAAACAGTTCCCGAACGGTCCCGTTGTTGGCACCAACACCTCCCACGGGACCAATGTAACTCGTAGGAACTGACCGCCCAGTCGCGAGACTCCCGGTTTGAGAATACGATGATAATTTGCATATTTTTATACATAAGCAAAACATGGCATTAGAAGGTGAAAACTCGAAACAACCCCCGAACGGCCCCGTGGGTGGCACTAACACCTCCCACGTGACTAATGTAACTCGTAGGAACTAACCCCGCAGCCACGGGTCTCCCGGTTTGAGAATACGATGATAAAATGGCGTTAGAGGGTGAAAACCCAAAACAGCCCCCGAACGGCCCCGTGGGTGACACCAACGCCTCCCACGGGACCAATGTAACTCGTACGAACTGACCACGCTACCGCGGGACTCCCAGTTTGAGAATACGACGGTAATTTGCATATTTCTAGACTTAGGCATAAAAATATTGATATGTTGATAATTTTAACTCATATATGCAATTTTTCAGCTTGATTTAATTTTTTGTAAAACTACTTGGTTACTGATATTTTTTCTTATGTATACTATCATTTGTAGGATTTTTGCACGCGGAACAAATGGAGGAGGCAATGGTTCACAACATGAAGATTTTTTATATGTTGTGGACATTCAGGATTTTTTTTTTTATGTGTTATGGTCGTGCATGCTTTTATTGTTTAGTTTTATGGCCATGCGGGCTTTTATAAATTGATTGTTGAATTTTATGGCCGTGCGGGCTTTATAATAAGCAGATTCTACATTTACAGGATTTAGAATGTCAAGAAAATAGAGGAAACTCTGCCCAATTTTTTTTTGGTCTTTGAATTATTAAGACGTGTAGTATTTTTTAGTTTGTATTTATATTTGTTTATTAACAACGTTCTCGATTCGCAATTTATGATTTTTTTTATTGTTTTGTCAATAATAAATATTTGTAACACCTCGTACGCGTCCAACGTTACACGTAGCAACCGACGGTTCACTCACAGGAACCCCAATGTTAGGATTGGACCAAAAAAATACATTTTTTTTGAAATTATAGTTAAATATGGTCATGGACTTTGTCCATGATCATTTTTATTTTTTTTTGTCACGGTTGTCGGTCGCGGACTTTGACCGCGATCAATTTGTCACGGTTGTGGGTCACGGATGAGTGTTGCGACCAATTTTTATTTTTATTTTTTTGTCACAGTCGTGGGTCGCGGACTATGGCCGCGACCAATTTGTCACGGTAGGAATGGTCACGGATGAGGGCCACTACCATTTTTTTTTAATTTTGTTGTCGCGGACGTGGGTCGCGGACTTTGACTGTGACCAATTTATCACGGCTGTGGGTCACGGATGAGGTCCGTGACTCGTCATGGTATGGGTCACGGCCCAAATCCGCGACCCACAGTTTTGGTCAGGGATTTTGGCCGTGACCAATCGCCAGTTTTGGTGTAGTGATATTTCATTTCTTTGTTAAAACATGTCTGGAATGGTCTGTACCACATCATCTAGACTGAATTCTTCAATGGGCACTACCCATCCATCAGATTCCTGAGCTCACTTCTGGGATTTTATGAATAAGACATTAAATTTGTAATGACCAACATTCATCCGAGTGAGCCATTGCATCCCAAACTCTAAGAGTTAATTCAACACATTCGGTAACTCCATGTCTTTCGGTTGTGTTGGAAGAGCGTTATGAGTGGTATTGGGTTTAGGATTAGCCAGTCGGGTGATGATACCCCGATCAATTAGGCCATTGATCACATTCCTAAGGTGGAAGAAATGGTCAGTGGAATGACCAATGAATTGGTGGAAATCGTAACAGGCATCGAGTTTAAAGTTTGAAGGGAGTGGATTTGGTAATGGATGTGGGTCCAAGGGTTTAATGAGATTTCAGTTTAATAGGGCTTAGTAAACTTTGTACAAGGGAGCATAGAGCTCGGTGTACACATTATTAGTAGGATTAGGGTGACTTTCTGGTGTCCAAGATGATGTATACTGGGAAATGATGTTAGACATTGAGACTGTAACACTGGTGGGCCTTTAATACTTTTTGGGAGTGAACTATTCGATCACTTTCTTTCTTTCAAATTCGATGTCGATAACACCTTCCTTAGACTCTACACTATCCTCGTGAATAAATTCGATAACACCTTCCTTAGGCTCCAAAGTTTTCTCAGTATTGTACTTACATGGACGCTCGAATATGAGGTAATAAGTTTTTTTTCACAATATGAGTTATTCCTCCTCAGAGGGTTGGTTGGCATTAGTAGAAGCTTTCTCTCTCCACCTTCCTATAAAGTTACAAACGGTTTCCCCTGGGTTTTGATTAATAAGTGATAAGACTTTAAAAGTGTCTTTATTACATGCTTATATCGACTCAAGTGTAAGCTAGTCGCTCAAGTAATAATCCGGTACAAATGGGTATCGAACAGATGGACTAAGATGAATAATCGTGACGATGAGGGAAGATGATTAACCTCACAGTCGACTCCAAAAAATGTAAAAGATGATTGACTTATGATTGGTTAATTAACTAAAACAAGTAAAATAAACTAATGGCTTAACTAATTGGTTTTAAACTATGTACGAAAATGGGATTAAAGTACACTCCCACGCACCGTCTGTGAATTCGTTGGATATGAAAGGTTCAAAAAATTATATTAATAGCTCAAAGAAAACATTAAATCTTCTCAAAGCATTAACTATATAAGGACTTAACTTCTCACAATAATTAATCAATAATAAATCTAATGTGGATGATTAGATTGCCCATACACATATTACACTCTCAAATACCACGATTACCTAGGGCAAACAAGGCTAAGATATCTATAATATGACTTTCGATAAAATATCAAACCGTCAAATTATCTCCATAATTTTATTCAATTTTAAGCCCACCTCATCACCTAGGTGGGGCTCATGTACCCCAATCCTCTATAAAAGTAGTCGGACATGGTGTAACTACAACTAAACATGATATCTTTGTTACATGAAATCAGTCTTACGTGAAAAGTGTAATCAAACATGTGGAAAAGAATTCTAGCAAGGAAAAATATAACTGGATTGATAAAGAAACCCTTGAAAAAAAATAGAAGATGAACAATTGTTGAAGAAGATTAATTCTAGGGTTTTTTCCTTCAAATTCTCTCAAAACTATGAAATAACTTCCTACCTATGTTTCCTATCAAAATTGAATATAACTCTCACGTTTTATTAACTTTTTACACCTTTAACAACTCGAATTTTTAAGAAATAAAATTCAGAATTCATCTTGCCTAACTCGTTTGAATTTTTCCTTCTTTGATGGGTGAACTGGTTCACTTCTTATCCATTGGTTCGGTTCTATTTTCAAGTTTGTAGAACCGGTTCGCCTTAAATAGAAGTGGTTCATTTCTAAATTTTTCTTCCTTTCTTCTTTGACTACTTCTTAACTTTGAATCTTCATATCGTTTCAATCGGTACATGGATTTAGATGTCGTTTCTTCCTAAGCACTTGTGAACTCGATGTGTTTGACTTCTCTTTAGGTTCCACGTCCAAATATCGGGAGTAAAATTACTCTTTTTCCATTGACTTTTCTTTTTTTCTTTGTTTCTTGATTTTGTCCTATCTCTTTTTATTCAAGTCCATCAAATACCTTTAAAACATAAGAGAAATACACGAAACTCGATGTACTAGATAGCAGATGTCAATAGAAATGATATGAGATAAATCAACTCAAACTACACAGCACGGGGTGACAAAAGCCTCCAAATTACGGTGATAAATGTGAAGAATTTATGCCTAATCAAACACCCCTAACTTGGAACTTTTATCGTCCCGAGCAACGTAAAAGAATCAAATGAATGTCAAAACACTTTGCAAACATGTTGCTATCATATAATACCCTTTTTTGGGCAATTGATTGCATTTACCGTAAGCAATAAGCCGTTAAACCACTAGGTTATCCTAGTAGGACGAGTGGTGTCTCGTGAGGGTTTGCAGTGAATATACCCACAAAATTCGTTTTCCGACTCAAATAAAAATGAAAATATTTAAAATTATATAATTTAAATTCCCAAAAATAGTCACCTTCAAATCAAATTCAATAGTCTCAAATTGTAGTGTGTGTGTGTGTGTGTGTGTGTGTGTGTGCGAAGTCAAAAATTAAACCGCTAATTTCCACTGATTAATCATTATGTTACTTTACGAAAATTCATTTTTATTCAAATGCTCACGATTGCCATCAGAAACAAATCACGAGGAATGTGGCTATTTCTCTCGATATGCGTGATTTTTAAGAGTAAATCTAATGGAACACATATTCACACACACAATTTTGAAAGATGGAATTATTTTTAAATAAATAGATCTCATCGTCGAATTATAGTCCTTGGAAAATGGGAAACATTATCTCTTAGCTTGCACTAATTAATCTCTCTAATTATTTTTTCGTGTCTTTTCTCTCCACGCGATAATTAATTTCGTTATTCGGACTCGTTTAGTACTTTCTCGGGTTGTAAAGGTGTATTGGGTAATAAATGGGTGGTTGGAAAATTTGGAGTTGGAAAAGTTTACTTACGATTGATATCCCATGGTGTCTTTTCGGGCTTTTGATATCTTTTTTTCTTTTTTTTTCTTCAATTTTCTTTTCTTGTAATTTTTGTTGAGCATTTTATTCATTTATTTATTTATTTTGTTGTTGCACTATTTGGACTTAATTGATGGACTTTTATTTTCATAAAACCGGGCTTCATGGGTTTTATTCGAGTTAATGAAATGAAGAGGGAATTTTATTCGGCTTAATTGGGTTTGCAAAAGAGAAAAAATTTCACTACTTTTTATGGCTAATATTTTTGGGGTTACAAACGATGGCCTAACTTCATTTATCTGAATTACTCATTATTTCACTATATGAATCTACATTTAGTTTTGAGATATTTTTAGTGCGTTTTCAAGACAACATCACACTCGCTTCCTGTAACCGATCAAAACAAAGGAATTGAGATCCTCAACGACTTTTTTACAGCTAAATTGATCTCTGAGTTAACGATTAACTCGTATTGATTTAATTACTCGCAAAAGATGATAGGCTTGAAATCTCATCGGGCTAACAATCTCTACACTTATTCGTTAAGTCGTCAATTCTTGCTCAATTTCCATCTTTCGTCAATTTCAGCTTAATGCTCTTGATTTTCTTACAAATTGGCACTTTAAACAAATTTTTGTGACATTTTTTACAAACTTGAATTCCAGTTTTTATTTATTTAAAAAAAAAAAAAATTTCTTTTTTTCTTTTTTGAATTTTCATTTTTTTGGGGGCATTTTAAAATTTATGAAATTTTTTAAAGTCATAATTGTTAACCCCCCCCCCCCCCCCCCGGACTTAGGCTTTCTCAATGTCCACGTTCTAAAAGGACTAAAATCAAATCAAAAGGAGAGTGCGTAACAATAAACAAAGGCCGTACTGAAATTTTTGTATTAATATCAAACAAGTGCAAGATAAAGGAGAGATAGTACATAGTTCCTTGTAACAAGATACACAATAAAGACTGAAGAGAACAAAGAACTATATAAGTAAAACTCAAAACAACCAACACCAAGTGAGGGGCCTACTATGGGGGTTGGATGGGATGTGCCGAGCATGCTAGGATCATATGGGTCATAAAAGTAGGTCAGAATAGACACGTCCAGACCCACTTGCAAGCGATACATTTCAGTTTGTAGCCGAATCATCATCCTAGTGTTGTGCTCGTAATTGTGCTCAAAGTTGCCAAAATGGGATTCCAAATAATCTATGTGTTGGGTAATCATTGTTGTGTTGAAATGGGCTTCATGAAATTCCCCTTCGGGATCATAGTCCTTATCTTCAACTTCCTTCTCCTCATCCTCCATATCAACATCCTCCTATGTCGAACGGGTGTGTAGAATGTTCATTTGTCTCTCACGCCTCGTTAGTGATTCCTGACCAATGGGTTTTGGAAGGCAAGGGAGCGCTCGGGGAGCTTGAATTCTGGCATCTCAAAGGATGGAAGTGATGAGACGAAGATAGGGGAGGGAATTTTTATTTTACGATCCATGGCTACATGGAGAATATTGGCATTAAAGGTATGAGCAAGGTGAATAGTGGGGCCTGGGTTGATGAGGTGGTATAAAAAGTTATCTTGGCAAAGTAACATCGTCGAGTCAGTTGAAGTTTGGAGGATATGACCATAAATAATAAGGAAGGCTAGGTGGGCCCTTTCATCGAGATTCCTTATGGGAAAGATGTTGTTTGCCGAAGAGTGGGCGGGGGTAGTGTGGTTGATGAAAATATTGATCCAGAGCGGCAAGTCCCTTGTGGGATAATCATAGTGGTGGCCCACATCTTTTTGACTAAAATCTCGAGCAAGAAAGGGATTCGATTCTCATTGGCATAAGATTTGGCAGTGAAGTCTCTTATGTAGACGAACGTGCCATAAAAAGGGTGCACCTTATCTTCCCATACCACCACTTCTTAAAAAAGAGGCACCACCCCCTTGGGCGGAAGAGATTTGTCACCTCTTAAGGGAGCTCGACCCACTGAACTTACCTCTTAATGTAAATAGAGCTCCCGACGGAAAATAAGGTCTCTCACCAAACTAGCTCTTGGCTTGAGTGGTAATCATGATTTCCATCATGGATGATGTTGGTTTCATTATATTTGGTGAGACGATCGACATTTTCCATTAGAAGGGAATTGGGATTTTCTGGAAAAATTTGAGATTAGAAGAAAATATGAGAGGGGTAAGGTGGATGGGGGAGATGAGATGTATTTATAGGTGAGGAAGGGGTGTGGAGGGGAATGGATTTGGAGGGAAATGGAATTGAAGGAAGAGGAGATGTATAATGTAGGGAAAACGGAATATAGATTGGATAGAAATCGAAATTGAAGGGAAGAATGTGAAGGTAAAAGAAATGTAGGGAAAAAGGGTGAACCAATGGAGGAAAATGAAAAGTCTGCAGAAAATCAAACCGCTTCGATTCTTGGGGAAATCGGTTCATCCCCATTTTTATATTAATCAATCGAGACCTTAGTGAAAAAAGGTCCAACTGGTTCGAATGACTGTTAAGCCCCTCAAATTTTTCATCCTAAAAAAACTAAGCATGGAATTATTCAAAGCTCAACTTTCCAAAAGTTTCCCAATATGTTACCACGTGCATATTTACTGACAAATTTGTGATAACTCTCCTCAAAATGCTCTACACTCTCTCGTGTTTTGCCTCAGCATTCCTATCTCAAAGAACTTTCATCCTATGGACCTCTAATGACCCTAACCTACTGAATTAACTAGTGTACACAAGAATCACCCCATATGCATCGGGGGTGTAAGGACCTCTCATATCAAGCTCAATCAACCCAATAAACAGGGTCTGACAACCAAATTGTGCTAGCTTCTTTAACCCATGCCTCCAAATGTGGCTTTAGGTTTTGTCCATTTACTTTGAATTTGACTCCCCATTTAGATCTTCTAATTCCACCGCTCCGTGGGGGAACACTTTTATCACAATGAATGGGCCCAGCCACTGCGAACGTAACTTGTAGAGAAACAAGTGTAAACATGAGTTGTAATGAAGCATTTCTTAACCCAAATGAAACTCTTTTTATCGGATCATTCTATCATATTCGAGTTTCATTATTTCTTTGGATATCCTTGCATTTTCATAAGCATCATTGCGCATTTCTTCCAACTCATTCAATTGAATCTTGCGTGCTTCACTAGTTTGGTACATATTGTAGTTCAACCTCTTGATTGCCTAATATGCCTTGTGCTCTATCTCCATAGGGAGATGGCAAGGCTTGCCATACACAAAGCAAAAAGGTGGCATCTCGAGGGGGTTCTTATATCTAGTTCTATAAACCCGTAGCAAATCGTTTAATCGTAGAGACCAATCCTTTCGATTATAATGGATGGTCTTTTCAAGAATGTGTTTGATTTCATAATTGGCTAATTCGGTTTGTCCATTCGATTGGGAGTGACAAGTAATCCCCACTTTGTGGATGACCTTATACTTTTTCATGACTTTTTCAAACCACCAATTGTAAAAGTGTTTTTCGTTATCACTAATAATTGCCTTTGGGGATCCGAAGTGAGAGATTATGTGTTTTTGTAAGAGCTTGATCACCACCTTATTGTCATTGGTCTTAGTAGTTATGGAATCTACCCATTTCAACACATAATCTACCGTGAAAGTATTGTATAGGGAACCAAAGGAGGGAGTAAAGGGACTCATAAAGTAAATGCCCCAACAATCGAATATCTCAATGATAATAATAGGGGTTAATGGCATCACATCTCTCCGTGTAATGGCTCTCGTCCTTTGACATCTATCATAAGATTTTTAATAAGAGCTAACATCCCAGAAAATTTTAGGCCAATAGAGTCCACTTTGAAAAACCTTAGAGGTCGTCCTATATGTCAAAAGTGGCCTCCACAAGCATTCGTATGACAAAAATGAATGACCCTATGTATATCATCATCCAGTAAACATCTTCGGATGATTTGGTCAACACAATATTTGAACAAATAAGCATCGTCCTAGAAGAACATCGGCGACCATGTTAGAAACATTTTTCTTTCTTGTGGTGTCCAAACGGAGGTAATGGCCCATGTGATAAGGTAATTCACGATATCTGCAAACCAAAGGAGAGAAGAAGCATCGAATAATTATTCATTCGGAAAATACTCGCCTACGGGTATGGGATTAGTAGGTACTGATATGACCAAGTATGACCTCGTCTTAGGACAAGGGCCTTTATCATCGATAGACGAGCTTCCACAAGGAACTCACAAGATTTTTTCGAGACTTGTCCAAACCAGGGTCGAACTCATACTCGTAACCTCGACCATCCAATAGGCCAAGACCTCATGGGATCATTTCATTAGCAATGAAATCTATTGTCCTCTACTCCAACCGACACTGGGAAATGACCTTCTTAGTCCACCTCGGCTTGAACCCTTAAGCCGATACCACACTTGTCAGTTATTAATGTAAGGTCATGTACTACATCAGTAACCTCATACTCGGACAGGCCGAGACCTCTACAGATGACACCAAATAGTATGAGAAGTAGAAGGTTCCAAGGTGGCATGTCCCATATGATCAATTTTGTTACAACTAAATTACCCCCTCGCATGAGGGGATACTGCATCATTATTAGTTACATGTGCTCTGGATAACTGTCATTATCCTATTGGAATCCGTCATCATCGCACACTTGTTTCATGTTTAGGGGGTGTATTACACCCCCTAAGAACTATAAATACTTATCATCTGCCTCTTTTAAAGGAATATATTAGAAGCCCTACTAAAACTCTATCTAACAGATTACAAGAGGGAGAAAGCTTGAGTGCTTGTATATTCAGGTCATTAGAGCCCCATTTAGTGGATTACACACACTGCACATTGGACGTAGGCCATAATTTGGCTCAACCACATTATTCTAGTGTCCAATCCCTATTTTCCTCGTCTCATTCTCAAACCATTATATTACTTATTTTATGCCATTATTATACCTATTTTACCTCATTATCATTGTGGCCTAGTGATACAATTTTTGGTATCATCAGGTTGGTCGGGCGATAGCCATGAAAAATGGTCGGCTACGACATTTTATAATCCTTTTTTTCTTTTATAGAGAGATTGAACTCTTGTAGGAGTAGAATCCACCTTATAAGGCGCGGTTTATCATCCTTTTTAGAAAGGAGATACTTAATATCCTCGTGGTTGGTAAATCAAGTAATCGACAAACCAATGAGGTAAGGGAAAATTTTGTCTAGGTCAAAAATTACGGCTACCAATTCTTTCTCCGTGGTTGAGTAATTGAGTTGCAGTCCAGTTAGCATTCGATTAGTGTAGTAGATGACATGAGCCTTTTTATCTTTTCTTTGGAACAAAAAAACCCTGTAGCATAATCACTTGCATCACACATGAGCTCGAATGGAAGGGAGAAATATGGAGCTTGCATAATGGGAGCGAACACGAGCATGCTTTTTAATTGTTTAAAAGCACTTTGGCATGCTTTATTCCACTCAAAGGGGTCATATTTCATAAGGAGGTTACTCAAGGGCCTAGCGATGGCCCTAAAGTCCTTAATAAACCTCCGATAGAAACCCGCATGGCCCATGGAAAAGAACACTTCCTTTAGTGACTTAGGAGGGGGAAGTTCGACTATGACTTCTACTTTCTCCCTATCTACCTCAATGCCTTTGGATGACACTATGTGTCCAAGAACTATTCCTTCGGTAACCATCAAATGTCACTTCTCCCAATTTAATATCAACTTCTTTTTAATACAACGGGCTCACACTTTTTCAAGAATAGCGAGACAAAAGTAAAAAGAGGGTACAAAGACACTAAAATCATCCATAAAACCATAATACCCCTTTCGACCATGTCTCTAAAGAAAATAAACATGAACCTTTAAAGGTCATGGGTGTATTACATAATCTAAAGGGCCTGCATTTTTAGGCAAACGTGCCAAAAGGACGTGAAAGTCATCTTCTCTTGATCAAGCATGTCTACTTCAATTTACTTACATCCGAAATAACCGTCAAGGAAGCAATATAATGGTTTTCCCTCTACTTGCTCTTGCATTAGGTCGATAAATGGTAAAGAGAAATGATATTTTCTCATATCGTCATTGAGCTTCTGAGAGTCAATGCAAATGGGACACCCACTGGTGGTGCATTCGGGAATTAGCTCACCCTTGGCATTCTCAGCCACAATCATTCCCGAGTTCTTCGAGACGACTTGGATAGGACTCACCCACTTACTATTCTAGATGGGGTAAATTATCCCGCATCCAATAGATTAATAATCTCCGCTCTCACTATATCTTTCATAGTGGGGGTTCAATCGCCTTTACATCTCTCTCGAAGTCTTCACATCCTCCTTGAGGTGGATTTTATGGGTACAAATCAAGGGACTTTTACATTTCAAATCTGTAATGCTCCAATCAAAACCCACAAGAATGCTTCCTCAAATTCTCTAGTACTTTACCCTCTTGATCTTTATCTAGGCTCGAGGAGACAAAAAGCGAAAATGTCTCATCCTCTTCCAAATAAGAATATTTTATGGTTAAGTGTAGTTTCTTTAATTTGAGGGTGGGGAATTTGTCATCAGAGGTAATCGTGTGCGACTCCCTCGAAGGTAGTTCCCCGAATCTAGAAACCCAATTAACAAGTCTCACGTCCTCGTCTGATGCTCTCTCGTCAAATATCGCTCTCAACTCCCCTACCTCCCTCTCGAAGTCGATGTACATCTCGTCACTCTCATTACCCGAATTGAGGCACGCTCCTAATGAATCCCCACCGGTATTTCCCTCTATGTTCTCTTTGACTAACTCCTCGATAAGATCTACCGCGTGTCATCCTCATCACCCACTTGCTTGATGATGTTGAAGATATTTTATCAAGGGTCATGTTCCTGAATGTGAGTTGCATTTTCCCATTTTTAGTATTAATAAAATCATTAGCTGTAGATAGGAATGGGAAGTCTTAGATGATGAAAACATGATGACTCGAGGGGATGGAGGGATCCGTGTCCCAAATGATAAAATCTATCGGGAAGTAGAAAGTGTCCACTTGGACTATCATGTCCTCACTAATCACTCAAGTTATCTTTTCGATACAATTCACGAGTTGACTAGTGATCTTAGTGGGCTTTAGGTTTCGAGATCTAATTTCCTATATATGGAATAAGGGAGAATGTTAACACTCATCCCTAAGTTGGTAAGGCTTTCTCGATGCGGTTCTCTCTAATGAGGAACGAAATGGTCGACTCACCCCGATCTTTAAACTTTTTTGAGAGGCCATTTAGTAGAACAGAGCTCACATTTTGTGGTAGGAAAATGTTCTTTTTCACCTTTAATCTACGTTTTACAGTCAATAAATCCTTAAGGAATTTAACATAGGCGGGAATATGCTTTATGGCCTCGAGAAAAGGTAAATTCATCTTTACCCGCTTAAGTACATCTTCAACATCTTGGTGGGATGCCTTTTTTGTCGATGGAACCAACCATTACGGGAAAGGCACATCAGTGGGTGGTTTCACTATGACTTGGGTCCCAATAGTGTCGTCGTTGTCACTCCGATTCAAAAGGGCATCTTTGGCCTCTTTTGTATTGGGCGAAACCTCCTTATCGTTAGGTTCATCATGTGGGGATGTGATAAATCAATGACTCTCCCACTACGTAGAATGGTAACGGATTTACATTGATATTTATGATCTTGGGATGTAGAGATAACACTAGGTTGACCTCGAGGAGATCTTTTGCCTTGGGATGGAAACTTAACCTTCTCTTAGATACTTAAGGAAGATTTCAATTTTGAAATTTTCAAATTTATTTCTGCAAAAAACTCGTGTATTTTGAGCATTGGTTGTCGTTAGGATTGCATAAATTGGTTCAAAGTATCCTCGAGATTTCTACGCGGTGGGATGATATACGATGTAGGAGGTGGTTCTTGCATATATGTAGCTTGTTAGAAATGTGAAGGTGGTGGTGGAGGAGGGCCAATGTGTGAATTGGGATTAAACATGGCATTTTGTTTACCATTGCTAAAACCAGAATGGTTCATCCACGAAGGGTTGTAAGAATTTCTGTCACGGGCATTGAAATTACCCTTAAATCCTCCTACCACTTCCACTTGCTAATGAAGCATGACTTTGTAGGCGGGTATTATCATGCATTCCTTCGTTTAATGGCTCGCATCACAAATTGCACACATCTTATGTTTCATTTCTCAAATAGATTCGATTGTTTGTCTTTCCCGTGACTCGATTACGTCTTTAAATCTTTTTTCTTGGCTTATTTAAAGTTTCATCTTAGCTTCTTTGTCCAAATCAAAGAGTCCGAATGTAGAAGAATCTGTGGACATTTGTCGGGTCTAGGTTTGGGCATTATAGTCGAATGTGTTCCACGCTTGAGTAGTCTTAACGACACACTTAAGGTGGGACTCTGCATCATTTGTATCTAACCCAAAAAATTCTCCTCACAAATAGTCTCAACGAGTTGGTTAGAAGCTATACTTATCCCATGGTGGAAGAAAGAGGTAAGACAATACTTCTCAAAACCATGATGGGGGCATGTGTTGACTAACTCGTTGAAATACCTCCAACATCGATCAAATGGCTCATTTTCTTCTTGTTTAAACGTTTGAATTTGAGATTTAATGGAATTTGTTCGATGTTGGGGAATGAATTTCAAAAGAAACTTCGCTTGCATATCCCTCCACAATCTAATTGATTTCACTGATAAAGACCATAACTAAGCCTTATCTTTATCCATCATAGATAAAGGAAACAATTTGAAGCGAATGACGTATTGAGTGCTTGCCTCATCAGACTCACGGATGTGGAGTTATGGTTTCTCTGAATCCATACCATGGAAAGTGGGATGAATCTAGATCATCCCATTCCGAAAACAAAATTTTCCCGCATTATACAGAAGTAGAATGCATCCTGGAGTGACGGTTCCCTCGGGATATAAGAGTTCTTTCATGGGACGATACAAAAAATTACCCTCATCCCTACCATAGCTAGCATGGTTTGACATCGCTCTCTCTCCAGTTAACTCAGTATCCTCACTCGACGCCCTAGAAGTGTGACTCATGATTAGTTAGTGTAGGAGGTGGAACTGAAACTGAGTATTGTTAGGAGTGTGTGGACTATGGGGGTCGTACTCTACTGTGGATTTTTCGTGAATGCGGGTAGGAGTGGATTGAGGAGTTTGTTGAGGATTTTGCATGTAAGGATTTGAGAGAGATTATATATTTTTTTTTCTTTTTATTTTTGTAGAAATTATTTTATTTGACTTTTTGATTTTATGATTTTTTTTGGCTTTTTAAGAATTAGAGTCAATTTTTTTTTATTAAAGCGACCTAACCTAAAAGTCTACCTAGTCCTCGGCAATGAACCATAAACATGATGTGAATTTAAAAGTCTCTCTAGTGCGTGCTTGTATTGACTGAACTGTAAGATGGTCGCTCAAGTAATAATTCGAATAAAAATGGTTATCGAACACATGGGCTAAGACGAAGAATCGGGAGGACGAATAGGGACGATGACTAACCTCACAATTGACTCTAAAAATGGAAAAGATGATTGATTCATGATCCATTAATTAACTATAACAAGTAAATTAAACTATTTACTTAACTATGCATGCGATGATAATGAAGTTATTTTAATTTATATACGAAAATGGAAATAGGATACACTCACTCGCGCTATCGGTAAATTCGTTAGATATAAAAGGTTCAAAAATTTATATTAATTGATCAAAGAAAACATTTAATCTTCTCAAATCGTTAACTATATGAGGACATAACTTCGCACAATAATTAATCATTAATAAATCTAATATGGATGATTAGATTGCTGATACACATATTATACTCTCAAATACCACGGCTACCTAGGGCAAACGAGGTTAAGATATCTATAATATATGTTCCGAAAAAATATCAAACCTTCGAATCATCTCCATAATTTTATTCAATATTATACCTAACTCATCACCTAAGTGGAGCTCATGTAACCTAACCTTCTTAAAATCTAGCCGGACATGGTTTAACTACAACTAAACATGATATCTACGTTGCATGAAATCATTATTATGTGAAAAATCTAATAAATCATGTGGAAATACTTCTAACAAGGAAATAATAAATCATAAACCAACGAGAGATATTGAAAGCATTAATTAAACTACACTTAGATTGATGAAAAAACCCTTTAAATAAATGTAAAAGATGAATAATTATTCAAGAAGATTAATATTAGGGTTCTTGCCTTCAAGATTATCTCAAAACTATGTAAAAACATCCTATCTAATGTCTCCTATCAAAATTTAATATAACTATCATGTTTTATTAAGTGTTTTCACCTTGCACAACTCTAATTTTTAAGAAATAAAATTTAGATATTAGTCTCGCCGAACTAGTTTCAATTTTTTCCATCTTTTAAGGGCGAACCAGTTCGTTTATTATACTTTATCGAATCAATTACACCTCTTGTCCATCCATTTGGTTCTGTTTTCCAATGTTTAAAATCGGTTCTCCTCAGATAGAACTGGTTAGCATCTAATTTTTTTCTTCTTTTCTTCTTTGATTACTTCTTAACTTTGAATCTTCATATCTTTTCAACCGGGACTCAGATTTGGATGTCGTTTAGTCCTACTCTCTTGTGAACTCTAGGCCTTCGACTTCTCTTAGGTTCTGCATCTGAGTTCTGAGTGTAAAATTACTCTTTTTCCACTGACTTTTCTTCTTTTTTTCTTCTTTGATTTTGGTTTCTCTCTTTTCTTCCCGTGCATCAAATACCTGTAAAACATAAGAGAAATATACGAAACCTGATGTACTAGATAGAATATATTAGTAGCAATGATATGAGATAAATAAACTCAAAATACACCACACGGCGTGACAAAAGCCTCCAAATTATAGTGGTAAATATGAAGAATTTATGCCTAATTAAACCCCTAACTTAGAACTTAGATCATCCCGAGCAATGTATAAGAATCAAAGAAAGGTCAAACACTTAGAAAACAGGTTATTAGGATATAATACCCTTTTGGTGGGCAATCGATTGTATTTAGAGTATGCAACAAGTCGCTAAACCTCTAGGTTACCCTAGTGGGACGAGTGGTGTCTCGTGAGGGTTTGCAGTGAATATACCCACAAAATTTATTTTTGACTCAAAGAAAAATCAAAATTTTAAAAAATTGTATGTATTAAATTACCCAAAAATATTCACCTTAAATTCATATTCAATAGTCTCAATTTGTGGTGTGTGTGTGTGTGTGTGTGTGCACACGAAGCTAAAAATTAAACCGGTAATTTCCACTTATTGATCATTATGTTACTTTTCAAAAATTTGTTTTGATTAAAATGCTGACAGCTTCTCTAATAAACGAATCACTCAGAATGTGGTTAATTCTCTCTTTATGTGTGATTTTTAAGAATAAATGTAATTCAACACCAATTCATGCACATAATTTTGAAGGACAAATTTTATTAGGTGAATAGATCTCATCATCAGATTACGATAATTGGAAAACTGGAAACATTATCTCTTAGCTCGCACCAATTAATATCTCTTATTATCGTGACTTAACTCTCCATTCGGTAATCAATTTCATTATTTGGACTCGGTTATGAGTTTCTCGGGTTGTAAGGTGTATTGGGTAAAAATTGAATGGTTGGAAAATTTAGGGCTGGAAAATATTTCTTATGATTGATGTCCCTTGGTGTCTTTTCAGTCTTTTGCTCTCTTTTTTTCTATTTTTCTTATTTTTTCTATTTTTCTTTTTCGGCCATTTTTGTTGAGAATTTTTATTTTTTATTTCTCATTTTTTTATTGTTGTACCATTTGGACTTAACTGATGGACTTTTATTTTCATAATTCCGGGCTTCATGGGTTTTATTCGGGTAAATGAAACGATTTGGGAATTTTATTCGGCTCAATTGGGTTTGCAAAAGGGAAAATTTTTCTCTACTTTTTATGGCTAATATTTTTTGGTAACAAACGATGGCCTAACTTCATTTATCCAAATTACTCATTATTTTACCAAATGCATCTCGAGAATATATTTAGTTTAGAGATATTTTTAGCACGTTTTCAAGATAACATCACACTCGCTTCCCGTAATCGATCAAAACGAAGGAATTGTGATCCTTAACAACTCTTTTAGAGAGAAATTGAGTTGTGAGTTAACGATAAACTCATATTGATTTAATTACTCTGAAAAGATGATAGGCTCGAAATCTCACTGGGTTAATAATCTCCACGCTTATTCGTTAAGTCATCAATTCTCGGTTCGGTCCCTCTAGTTTCGTCGTTGTCACTCTCATTCAAGGGGTATCTTCGGCCTCTTTCGTAAAGGGTGAAACCTCCTTTTATTTAGGTTTGTCGTGTGGGGGAGGTGATAAATCAATGACTCTCTCACTATATAGAGGGGTGACGTCTTGACATTGTTCTTTATGATCTTAGAATGTAGAGCGAACATAAGGTTAACCTTGAGGAGGTTTTTGGCCTCGGGCGGAAAACATACCATTCTCTTTGATACTTAAAGAAGATTACAATTTTGAAATGTTTGCATTTATTTTGGCAAACATTCAGGTATTTTGAGCATTGGTTGCCTCTTGAGATTGCATAAATTATTTTAAAGTATCCTCCAGTTTTCTCCGGGGTGGAGTGATATGCGATGCGGGAAGTGGTGCTTGCATATGTGGAGCTTGTTGGAAATGCGGAGATGGTGGTGAAGGAGGGGCAATATGTGAATTATGATTCAACATGGAATTTTATTGCCCATAGCTAAAACCAAGATGGCTCCTCCACGAAGGGTTGTAAGAATTATCCGTAGGGGCATTGAAATTACCCTAAAATCCTCCGACCGCTTCCACTTTCTCTTGAAGTATGACTTTATAGACTGGTATCGTAGGGAATTCCTTTATTGTATGGTTCGCCTCATAAATTGCACACACCTTCTCTTTCATTTATCGAGTGGATTCGGTTGTTTCTCTTTCTCGTGACTCGACTACATCTTCAAATCGTTTTTCAAGTTGGTTTTTTGAAGTATCATCTCAGCTTATTTGTCCAATTGATAGAGTCCGGACGCAGAAGGATCTGTGAACGTTTGTCGAGTTCGAGTTTGGGCATTAGGGTCAAATGTGTCCCATTCTTGAATAGTCTTGGTGACACACTTAAAGTGGTACTCTGCATCATTTTTTCCTAACCCAAAAAATTCTCTATCACACAAAGTCTCAACAAGTTGTTTGGAAGCTATACTTGGCCCGTGGTGGAATAAAGATATAAGACTATACTTCTCAAAACCATGATGGGGGAATGTGTTTACTAACTCGTTAAAATTCTCCCAACATCAATCAAATCGATCATTTTCTTGTTGATTAAATGTTTGAATTTGATCTTTAATGGAATTTGTTTGATGTTGGGGAAGGAATTTCAATAGAAACTTGGATTGTATATCCCTCCATGATCCAATTGATTTCGATGATAATGACTATAGCCAGGCTTGGATTTATCCTTCAGTGGTAAAGGAAAAAGTTTGAGGCGAATGACGTCTTCAGTGCACCTTTGATTGCTAAAATTTTCACACACGTCTTCAAACTCACGGATGTGGAGGTATGGTTTCTTAGAATCAATACCATGGAATATTGGAAGAATCTGGATCATCCCAGTCCGAAAATGAAATTATCCCGCATTATATGGAAGTAGAATGCATCCCGGAGTGACGACTCGCTCAGGATATAAGAGGTCTCTCATGGTATGATACGAAAACTCTCCCTTACCTGTAGCATAGCTAGCGTGGTCTGACATCACTCTCTCTCCCATTTACTCGGTATCCTCACTCGACGCCCTAAAAGTCTGACTTGTGATGGAGTTGGGTTGTGTAGGAGGTGGAACCCAAAACTGAGGAGCATTAGGAGTGTTTGGATTATCGGGGTCGTACTCTACTACATTATTTTTTTTAATTCGGGTAGGAGTGGATTGAGGAAGTTTGTTGAGGATTTTGCATGTAAGGATTTGAGAGATGCTATTTTTTTTTCTTTTTTTCTGAATTTTTTATTGTATGATTTTTTTGGCTTTTTAAGAATTAGAGTCATTTTTTTTATTAAATCGAAGTCTACCTAGTACCCGACAACGGTGCCAAAAACTTGACGCAACTTTAAAAGTGTCTCTAGTGCTTGATTGTATTGCCTCAAGTGTAAGTCGTTTGCTCAAGTATTAATCGGTAAAAATGGGTATCGAGCACAGACACTAATACGAAGAATCGTGACAACGAATAGGAAAGATGATTAACCTCACAATTTACTCTAAAAAAAGGAAAAGATGATTAATTTGTGATCTGTTAATTAACCCAAAAAAAGTAAATTAAACTAATTACTTAACTATGCAGGTGATGGTAATGAAGTGGTTTTAAGCTATGTACGAAAATAGGATTAGGGTACACTCCCCCGCACCATCGGTAAATTCATTGGATATAAAAGGTTAAAAAAATTATATTAATAAAGAAAACATTAAATCTTCTCAAATCATCAACTATATGATGACTTAACTCTACACAATAATTAATTAATAATAAATCTAATGTTGATGATTAGGTTGCCAATACGCATATTATACTCTCAAATACCACGGCTACCTAGGGAAAATGAGGTTAAGATATCTATAATACGTGTTATAAAAAAACATCAAACCTTCAAATTATCTCCATAACTTACTTCAAGTTTATACCCAACTCATCACCTAGGTAGGGCTCATGTACCCCCACCCTCTAAAAATCTAGCTTGATATAGTGTAACTACAACTAAACATCATATCTACGTGGAATGAAATTATTCTTACATGAAAAGTGTAATAAAACATGTGAAAAAGAATTCTAGTAGGGAAATAATAAATCATAAACCAAAAAGAAGAGAGAAATTGAAAGCCTTAATGAAACTATACTTGGATTGGTTAAAAAACCCTTGAAATAAATGTAGAAGATGAACAATTGTTAAAAAAGATTAATCCTAGGGTTCTTGCCTTCAAGATTCTCTCAAAACTATGTAAAAACTTCCTATCTAATGTCTCATATCTAAATTGAATATAACTCTCACGTTTTATTAAGTGTTTATACCTTGTACAACTCTGATTTTTAAGATATAAAAATAGGAAATTCGTCTCGTCGAACCATTTCAGATCTTTCTTTCTTTGATGGCTGAACCGATTCTCTTATTACAGTTTGTATAATCGATTCCACTTTTTAGCCATCGGTTCAATTATATTTTCCATTGTGTAGAACCGATTATCCAGAGATAGAATTGGTTCTCTTCTGAATTTTTCTTCCATTTCTAATTCCCCATGTTTTTAATGATTTAAATAATTATGTGATTAATTATTTTTGGTAGAAATAATTATGTGATTAATTATTGTTGTTGGATTAATTAAATTAAAAATGCGAGAAATTTATTTTATTAATCCGGATTGAAATAATTATTAATTAGCGTGACAAGGGTTAATACCTAATGTTGATAATTATTGAATATTACTGTGTGATATGTAATATGGAATTATGAAATTTGATAAATTTCCTAGAGTGAAATACACGACAGTTTGGTAATTTAAGTCTGACGCACATGTGAGTCATGTCGAGACTAATTGATTGGGATAAAAAGAGAAATTATGTTTATTAACTCGTATGGTCATTTCAAGTGCGCCGTTGAGTCCGAGAGGATTGAGATAGTCAGAAAACACTACCCGGTCATTCTATTTGGGCTTCGGGAGATTTTAGGCCAAACCGGCACCCCGTGGGGGTAGTTTTGTAATTTGAATTTTTGGGGAGATTAAATGGACGAAAATTAGAGTTTTATTATATCAGTTACATGGGAGAAATTAGGGCTCACATTCACATAACTCAAGAGAGAGTCACAGAGAGTGAGGGAGAGCAAATCCCAAGGAGCCAAAGATTTTAGGCATCATCTTCCACCACCATGACCACCAACGCGTAGATCGAGAAGAGAGAAATGCGTCTATACCGACATCACCAACGGATTCAGACCTTCAATTTAAGGCAAGTGTTTATTACATGCTTTCTTTTAGCAATAATCATACTCATGTTAGAGTAGGTCAAATTAATCATGATTTACATGTTATTTGGGTGAAAATTTGAGGTTAAATGACGATTAAAGGCTGGGTTAATTAGTTGTTGATATTCCTTCATGTATGTAGAGGATTAATCACAAAATTGAATCATATATTGGTGAACGAATCTGGGTTGATTAGATTCTTTAATTGAAATTTTGGAAACAAGGTTTCAAGTGAATTAATTTGGGGATTTTATATAATTATGATGATTGATGACGAATTAATGATCGTAGGATGTTAGGAATGATTTATAATTTGTTATGTGCTGATTGGGATTGATGGTGAGGTGTTGGGTGATGAACCTTAGAAGTTTTTAGGCTTAAAAATGGTAAAAACGTAACTGTTGCAGAACAGGTCTGATGTAACGGAACCGGTTCCATTTCTGGGGGATTCGATTCCATTTGGTAAAAATGTAACTGTTGCAGAACAGATCTGACGTAATGGAACCGATTCTATTTCTGGGGGATTCGGTTCCATTTCTGGGGATTTTTCAGTGCCGCTGCAAAACCTTGGAGAACCTGGGAATTTTTCTTAAAGTCCAGTTTTAAGTTTACCGATTTATTGGAGTGAGAGAAACTGCCAGATAGTAAACTTAAACAAGATAGAAGTTTTGGAAAGTAAGTGGAATTAATACTTTACTTATTTCGGTATAGAGAGAATGTACCCTGGAGATTTCGAGAGAGATAGTAATCTAAATATTTATACTATACGTAGTATTGAGATTAAAATACGTATGAGAAGTATATAAGTAGGTTGGGGAAATACATATAAATTTTAATAGGACGTGTGTATGCCTATTATATGATATTATTGCTAAGAGAACTAATGGGTGATAACCCGGGGGGTGCAAGAATCTTATAGTTAAGCGCACTAATGAGTGATAACTCGGGGGTGCAGAAACTCTACTGTTAAGTGTACTGATTGGGGATAACCCTGGGGTACAAGGATATTATTGTTAGGTGTACTAATAGGTGATAACCTGGGGGTACAAGGATGATTATTGTTAGGCGCACTAATGGGTGATAACCCGGAGGTGCTGGATTATTATTGATTGGTGCATTAATGGGTGCTAACCATGGCATGCAATATTCTCTTGATAAGTGCACTAATGGGTGATAACTCAGGGGTACTGGATTATTATTGATAGGTGCATTAATGGGTGCTAACCAGGGGATGCAGAATTTTCTTGATAAGTGCACTAATGGGTCTTAGCCCGGGAGTGCAGGATTAGTGTATATATATATATATATATATATATATATATATATATATATATATATATATATATATTCTCATCATCTCTATATATATACACTAATCATGCACCCTTAGGTCAAGACCACTCGACACAATGTAATGATTATTATTATTACCAAGTCTACTAATGTCACACAATAGAAATATCCACAATGTGTGTGTGTGTGTGTGTGTGTGTGAACTTGTGGATATTTCTATTGTGTGACATTAATAGGCTTGGTAATAATAATAATCATTACATTGTGCCGAGTGGTCTTAACCTAAGGGTGATATAGAGATGATGAGACTATATATATATATACGAGTGTACTTGGAGAAATTTCTACTTTGTGAAAATAGTAGATAAAGTGGAAATGAGAAATAAAATAATCTTAGTGGATAAAAGACTAACCATTCGAACGGTGAATAATGAAACTTAGTGTGTGGGATAAACTATCTGAATAGCGTATTGTATGGGTGATACGGGAATACTAATAGTGAGCATAGTTAGTATTAGTATGGTTTCTGACTAGTTAGCCTGGGTGGTACAACTAAGGGGAGATTAGATGTACGTTAGGCGTGCACAATAGATGAGAGGTGAGAAACTAATGTGAGAGTTCGATAATTAACATGCGTATAATACTTATTTTAAGAACCAATTTTAAATACTTGCTAAATCATTTTTAAACCTCGGGCTCTGACCCGTTTCTTGTATCTCTTCTCTCTTTTACAATATATATATTATACCAGGTGCTCAGCCATAGGGGTACTAGAATTAGAAATTGGAGTGTCAGACGTGCTGCAGCTGTTGTGGAAGCTGTGGGTCCTTGCAGTAGACGCATCCATTTTTTCCATTCAGTTTCATCTAGACCTCTCATTTAGGGCATGTGTCGCTCACTTCTAGTCTTTTATCTGAGATATTGTATTCAGTTTACTTTATGGTTTAGATTTTTGATCTGGGAGGTTTTACCCAATCTTATTTATTTCAGTAATTGATTCATGTTAGTATTTATTATATTCCTTTGTGTGGTGAATGGTTTATATTTTAAGACTGGCTGAAAATGGATTTACTTGGTTTTACTAAAGTTGGAAATGTTTTGACACCTAGCTTAATTTTATATTAGGTGATTAATATGTTAAAAAAAAAAAATCGACAGTGATGCTAAGAATGAACCAATCGAAAATTCTTTTTTAAATTGGTACAGGACTGATCACCCTATATTTAATTGAGTGGGGTGTCACACCATTCTTCTTTGATTACTTCTTAACTTTGAATCTTCATATCATTTCAATCGGGACTCGAATTGGGATGTCATTTCTTCCTACGCACTTATGAACTAAAGTTCTTCGACTTCTCTTAGTTTTTACATCCGAATTCTAGGTGTAATATTACTCTTTTGCCCTTGACTTTTCTTCTTTTCTTTCTTTCTTGATTTTGGTTTCTCTCTTTTCTCTACATGCATCAAATACCTGTAAGACATAATTATATGAGATAAATCAACTCAAATTACACCACACGGGGTGACAAAAGCCTCTAAATAATGGGGATAAATATGAATAATTTATGCCTAATCAACAAGCTCTAGATCTCAGCGTGTAACTTTAGCTACTCATTGTACTTATACTGAGACATGAATTTATGGGTGACATCATCTCAACTATAGATCCTTGATTTTTTGAGGTACAGAGACCACCGAAAGGATATTTCTTTCAAGATTTGTTAAAACATCTAGTAATTATCTCTTCGGAGGCACAAAGGAGGGTCATGGCTTGGTGATAGCTTCGAAGGTGAACAATTAGGGGCCCGCTTCCCCCGAATTTCTCGATGTCTGGCATCTTAAACTTCTCTGGTAGTTTGGCTTTTAGATAAGGAGACATATGGGTGTAATCCGTGTATTTCCTGAATATCTTCACTTGGTCGAACTTCTTTGACATCAGTTTAAGGTCTTCCTTGACCTTCTTCAGTTCCTCCCCTTTAGGATCAATGCGTACCGGCAGGTTAGCCCTTAGTTGGGTAAGGTTTGTCATAGGTAGTTGAGATTTCGATGCCGCGTTGGCAAGAGGGGACTGCGGAGCATGATGGTGCTCTTTTGGGATAAAACAGGATTGGGAGTGGGTGTACCCATGGCACGAGAAAAGAGAACCTTGGGTTCTTCAAGAATCTGGGCCCGGTGATGCTGCATTACATAGACATCAATTTAAAAATCATGACACTGTGTTGGGATAAAAATCGGATCAATCTACACATTCGATGCTTGGTCAATGTCCTTTCTGAAGAGACTGTGAAGTTAAATCCTAAATTTTGATTAAGTAGAAGAAAAATCAATGGAGCAAAGCATCTTGCGAAATATCGAAGCTAATAGGGATCCAAGCTAAAAATGGGTATATGATTGACCCGAGAGGGAAAATGGTTCGAATTGATTTTGGAAAGAATGAGGGATAACATTTTTTGGTATTTTTTATGCAGGAGAAAAAAAAATGGTATTTTTTAAAAGGGAGGGAAAAAGGAGAGTAATCTCAGAATGATTATTATTATTATTATTATTATTACCATTATTAGTTTCTCACTTGTATTAGGTTTGCCTCAATGAAGAAAAATGTTTAACAGGAGTCGAGCCTAGGAAAATAGGGTTTGAAAAAAATTCATGACATGGTTTGACATGTTTTCAGGCTCACAGATGGGAACTTGTTTCAAAAAAAGGAAATATAGTGCAAAAATCCGGGTGGTATTCCAATCCAGAATTTCGATAGAGTTTTGCATGGTAACCGACAAACTAAATATGAGTGCCCTAGGTTTGATACCTATTTGAGCTTTGTGAAGTTGTTGGGTTAGTGTAAGGGTTCCCCGCTTTGGCATAACTTCCATGATAAACTTTTTTCCTATAAGGACAATCATTCATCGGTACGTTCGGACAAGCCATTTGGTTTACCTGAGTATACATGAATTGCATCACTATATACCTCGTGGGGACAGTACGTGTGAGAGAGAATTTGATATACTTGACATACGTGAATGAGTTCCTTGCTATATATCTCTCGTCGTGAGTTCGGTCAAGTGGTACACTGCGGGGAGAATCGTTTAATTCACGTCGAAGGTACGAGGCCAATGGAAGAACTACGATCCATAGGATTATCACCCATCACAAAATGAACCCCAATACGGGACAAATTTTGGTCAATATTTTCATGCTCTTGGTGATGTAGTGTACAAAAATGCATGAGTCTTAATTAACATATTATGGAGAGAGAGTAATTTTCATTATTTTTTATTGGCATGATGAGTAAGGGGAGTACTACCCTAATGAGGGAGTATATGCAAGTATTAGGAAAAGTAAATCTAGCATGGAGACTATACTACGAATGGATATATATATGAGTGAGTAAGTGAGATGGGAACATATACAAGTGAGTGTGTGTGGTAGTGAGCCTATACATAGATCAACTATAAATTATTAGGAGTATTTGTAAAGGAGCATGGAGATATATACAACTGTGGGTGTATGCTAGTGAAGCCTAATCATAAATATTCTAAGCAGTGTGTGAAGCATGTGAGTAGAAAGTGAAGCTAAGTGTAAGAGTGTGAATTGTACATGGAAAGTATACACATGTCTGTAAAGTGTATAAGTGAGTGGAAAGTGATATATACATGAATGAGATATACTAAAAAGGTAAATAGAGGATATAAGGGAACATACAGGTAGGTGAATATGCATGCATACAGAAAATAATAACAACCACATAGAAAATAAAGTTTTTTTTTAAGGAAAAGGCCTAAGCCCTATTTATTAAATGAAGGAGAAATAGCCTTTGCACAAGGCTAAAAAATTAAATCAATCTTGAACATTCAAACTCAAAACCTTAAGACGCTCTAACATTAGAAAATAGAGTCAAGTCCTCTTAAACCAGTCCCCAACGGAGTGGACACTATGGCCATCCCAAGGGAATCCTAAGAGGGATCCCCCCTTTCTTTCAGCGTGCGCATGGGATTGCTCCCTTTCTGGGGGGACTCGGCCATCATCGATGTGGAGTACTATCTAGAGATAGATTCATCGGTCTATTTTGCACAAAATAGGCAAAATAAATGTTTTCACCTCAAGATAACGGCATCAAGGGAAATACTGATGCTTGCGAAACCAAGTAGTTCAAGGGTCCAGAGACTAAGTTATGGAATGGGAAGGTGTTAGTCTCCCATACCACGCTTTTGGACTCCATAAAGTGTGTGCTTATGTGTATAATATAAATGGATAATGGAATCACTCAACTCGCATCATTGAAAAGAAGGAGTGTTCCCAAAATAATAATTCAAAGTATTATGTTAGTGCTTGCAAATTCATAATTTGTTATAGAAGAACGAATGCATGCATCAGACAAGACACAAGCATGCAAGCATATAAAATCAATTAAGAATATTTGTATGATAAAAACGAGATAAAAAATGTGTATAAGGGAGGACTCGAGTCTAGGGATTTACCCAAGATGCCTGCATAGTCCAAGAGATATCAAAGCCACGTAGTTCGAAGATAATGTAGGGTGGGGTCTATCCCATAAATCCAAATGTCAGATTTCTCTTATATGCGTGTGTAGAGATAAATGTGCTTAAAGTTTGAGGATGTGTACTGAGAATCCCTCTTTTGGAATTTATAGGTAAGCCCTCTTTTCTTGTGTTTTGATTTTTTATGAAAATAGAGTATGTGCAAGTACTAATAATAAAGGTTAAAGATTAAGGTATGTGATGTACTGAAATAAAGTGGTCAAGTAAAAATAAAGTAACTAATGCTACAAATAAGAGAATTTAAATACAAGGGTGGAGAATTGGACCTCCTTATGAAGACTAGAAGTGGATCTTGATTCTAAATGCATCGATTTCATAATGAGGTGATGGTGGTATAAGGATATGGGTGAGAATTTACTAATCGGAGTATGAAAATGATGGAAGGAATGTGGGAAATGGACTTTTTAAGAGGGAAACAACTCTGAATTTGAGATAATGTTCTCTGAATTACTGAGAGAGTTGTTCAGAGGTTCTTTTAAAACTTAGGTTATGGAATTTATTTATAGGGCCAAGGGGGTTCCGATCAGCAGGTTCCTTGACTTGCCAATCGATGTAGAACCCGAGACACACTGCCGATACACAAGCTCCTGGGGGTGCCATTCGATAGTTTGAGACTGATTTTTCAGAAAAACAACCATAAAATGTGACCCATAAGTCAGAAACGCACACAGGGAAGATCGTTGAAAAGTTTATTTAGAGCCCTTTTAGAATCCATTGAGCCACTCTCGGGTTCAAGAATTAACCGAGGTCAAATGGGGCCGGGATGTGCCCGTTGGTCACTCGACAGGAAATTTTAGAAGGAAAACGGATCGATCGTTCGAGTCGGAAGGTCAATTCGTGCGCTGGATGGACCATTGGAAAGGGTATTCAATGCCCTTTGAGATTTCATTCAACTTCGTTTGGTGCAGAGAGTTGACGAATGTCAAACGGGTCTCGAACGTGCCCGATGACACTTCGAAGTAAAATGGGTCATTCATCCATACTGTAAGGCTAATTTGTGCATGGGAGGACCTTTGGAGAGGGTATTCAGAGGTATTTAAATATTCATTCATCTTCATTCAATATTAAGAGTTAACCGAGGTTGAATGGGGGTCGGGAGCGCTCGGTGGCCTCTAACTCAGCTTTCGATAGTAAAATGGATTGTTCGTTCGTATCTTAAGGCCAATTTGCACACGGGACAGATCATTGGATAGGGGATTCAGAGTCATTCGGACATTAATTGAGCCTTCACTTAGATGACAAAGTTGATTAGGGTCAAACGGAGCCGAGGAGTGCCCAGTGGCCTCTAGATCGGTACTCGGAGTATGACCTAGGGCTTATGGTGAACGAGTGAGTGCTATGGATCTAAGAAGGTTCTTAGGGGGTCCTAGGATGGGGTGTGTACAGTTTTGGATCATGCGTAGTCAAAATTGGGTGTAACACATGGATGGAAGTGAGTTTCTAGATTCAGTATTAGAGTTCGTAGCACCCGATATATAAAAATGGACTATAACTAATTGCCTTAGAGTGAACTGGTTCCGGGAACTTATTTACTCAGCTATGAGTTTTACAAATCCGAGTGTGATGTAATATATCCTCTACATATTTTCTCGCAAGCAAATCAGTGATTAACATTAATTGGAAAAAAGTTCCGTGTGGTCTCAAATAATGTGTGCAATTTTAATATCTTTACTGTTTCGTAATTTTTAGTTATGGTATTATCTTTCTCACTAAATTATATTACTATAATAAACAGGATGTTTACATTTGGCAAACTCTACCATTGGGATTTGAAACCTTCGGCGTGGTATATGGTGACATGGGAACGAGTCCTTTGGATGTGTGTTCTAATGTCTTCACCAAGATGCACATTAAGACGGACATTGGTGTTTTAGGGGCTTTATCAATATTAATATACACAACTGCTCCGATAACTTTAATAAAAATACGTTTTATAGTACTCGAAGCTAATGATAATGGAGAACGTATGATCATTCTAAATATATATATATATATATATATATATATATATATATATATATATATATATATATATATATATATATATATATATATATATATATATAAAGAGAGAGACAGGGAGAGAGACAGAGACAGATAGACAGACTCTTGTGCACACTAAAGTTTGCACACTAAGTTTGCACATCATTTTTTTAAAATGGCAAAAAAAATATTTTTGACCTGATTTTTTTATATGGTATTTAAATATTTCAAGGAACTCATATAAAAAAATCAGTTAAATTTTTTTTTTTGCTATTTTAAAAAAAATCACTCAAACTTTCGCTGTTTTTAAAGAGCTTAAAAGCTGTGAAAGTTACTGTTTTTTTTAATTGATTTTTTTTTTTGCGTGATATTTAAGCATTTCAAGGAAATCATATAGAAAAATCATATCTCTCTCTCTCTCTCTCTCTCTCTCTCTCTCTCTCTCTCTATATATATATATATATATATATATATATATATATATATATATATATATATACACACACACACACAGAGAAGTTGGAACGTAAATCCTCTTTGAAAACACTTATATTGTTGTTTGTCCTAATGGGAGCATTCTTCATAATAGGGGATGGTATTCTGACCCCAGCAATATCACGTATAATATTTTTTTTGTTTACAAATATAAGGTAACAAATAATATATATTCACGCTTAATAGTACCAACACTGCTTAAAAAGAAGTGTTAGCTTGCCTAAATTCCAAAACCAGAATGTAGTCTAATCATACAAAACCCACCAATTATCCAAGCAGTCCAAATATTTTTGTATAAAAAGTTAAGTTTACTAAAATTTCTTGGGATTATAGAAAGCCCTGTAGTACATTTAAGGCCTTAATCTAACTTGAAAGTCAAAATTTAAAATTCTAGATAAAAGTGCATAAACTACTCCATATTTGTGATATATACATTTATTTCATGTTCCCTTCTATCAATACTTCAGTTAATGCTAAGATTATATTTCTTGAAAAAAAGTCATAGGTTCTTAAAAATTGAGATTATGTTCTTATAAGATCCATAGGTGCACAGTGCATCACGTCAAGCTTTTGTTTGGCCATAATTATGGGTTCATTCTAAAAAATAATTCAGCATCAAGGAAATAATCTCAAAAATGCTTTTTTTATTATTGAAATATATTAGTCCTATTCAAATCTGGAAATCTATGTATTCAAGGATTAAAATTATTGTAGCCACTGAATTATGTTTATCTTCTACTTCTAAGATGGCCTGAAATCATAATCAAGTCTTATTCTTATCGAACAATATGATGAGAATTCCATTATGTATTTTTGGGTACACCATCACTTTGGTTTCGGTACTGGTCCATTTTTGACACTTTTGGTTACACAACCTGCTCTAACTCACAACAGCAATTTTGTGTTGCAGTCATGTCAGTTGTGAGTGTTCTGCAGGGTGAAATACCGGGATCTGATAGAGGTCGGTAACGTGATCCCATCCAAATTAAGTTACAAATTTTTATTAATTAAATTATTGAATTTTGTTTTAGTTTCAATGGATGCCCTGTTGACTGTCACTCTAGTGCTCTTTTGCCTGCAGTGGTAGTGGTCTATATCTGAATTGATGTAGATTACTAAGATGGCCGTCTCATAAGATGGTGTAGAGAACATTCTAAACTGTGATTTGACTGAATTTTTTGTGCACATTTTTGGTACCACAATCACCCACATTTATAAATGTTTATACGTTCAATTTCACGAAGTGAAAAACTTGTTTGTTTTTTTTGTTATAACTTAATTCGTATGGTGTATATCCAAATCCGTCTCACCCACCTAGTTCTATAATCGTATCTAGCGGGTCAACTTTTTAATGGCTCGAGCCCGATTCGTCTCACCCACTATTCGTTTGGTGTAAATGTTAGATTGTCTTCATAAACCTTTTTTTTTAAATTTAATTTTCCGTCTCGATTTTGAACACACGCTCCATTACTAGAAAAGGCCATTAGAGAGGCAGCTATAGAAAAAAATCCCAGTTTGCACAAGCTGATGCTTAACTAAAATGCAAACATCTCGTTACATTTTTAAAAAAAGTGTCTTAACTTCCACAAGCCATGCATTCTTTTCGATTCTGTAATGAACATACCACCTGAGCTATATCAATATCCTCTTCCAATTCGGTGGCATTTAACTATCTAGAATGGAAGTATCAATAGTGAACTTGATTGCATTGGTTACAGCGCATGTTCTTGTCAAAAGTAATGTGCAATTATATTACCAACTAGTGGATGAATAATGCATGTCTAAATGAAGGCATCGTTATCACTCAACTTAGGAGATAAATCTGAATGGATGTTTAGCTTTTATCTTAGTAGTATAGTGGAGAAATCCACCATGTTCTATCTTTTATCTTAGCGGTCTAAGTGGAAAATTCCACCAGAAGTTATATTCCCTATATAAGTAAGCTTTCATATTAGTTTGTAACAAGAGAAAAAAATATATATACAGTTCATCCAACATCTTCTTCATTTGTCTGCATACTTATTAAATTTCACATAATTATATTTCCAACCCCGACATATTTTTGGTATCAGACCCACCCATCACTCTTGTCTTAACTCTTCAAAAATTTAAATTCATTCCAAAAATCTAATCCATGACTTGATCCTCAAATTTCAATTTTTCAACGAGTCCAATACCTATATTTGATGGAGAAAGTTATGACTGCTGGAATATTCAAATGAAGACCCTCTTTATTTCTCATGATTTGTGGGAAATAATAGAGAAAGGTTTTAATTCGACACGAAATCTTGAAGAAATTGCAACATGAACACAAGCAAAGAAAAAGGAGTACAAAGAAAATAAGAGGAAGGATGTAAAAACACTGCTCTTTATTCACCAGGGGGTAAGAAAATCTATTTTTCTTAGAATCTTGGGCGCAAAAAATTCAAAGGACGCTTGAGAACCTTTAAAAATTGAGTTTCAAGGGTCAGAAAAGTTATTTCCATTAAACTTCAATCTCTTTGGCGAGAGTTTGATAATCTGGCAATGAAACAAAAAGAAAATATCAAAGCATTCTCTTCAAGAGTTGCAGAAATTAAGAATCAAATAAGAAGTTATGGAGACAAAAATTGAAGACAACAAAATTGTTCAAATTTTTTTAAGAAATTTGAGTGAAAAATATAATCATGTTGTTGCTGTAATTGAAGAATCAAAAAAGTTATCAACACTCAGCCTTGTTGAGTTGATGGGTTCACTTGAAGCCCATGAGAAAAGAATAACCAGATTTTCAAAACTTTCCAGTCAAAACTCAACATATCAGAAATAAGGACCTCACAAAATCAAGGCAGCAACTCATTTCAGCACGGGCAACAAGGAAGAGGACAACGAGGAAGAGGACACAAAAATTTCGCCAATCGTGGTCGAGGAAGAGGAAGAAATACTGTCACCAATCGAAATAATGGCGGTAATTTCAAAACTAGTTATGGTTCTACAAGCTTCAACCATCAAACTAATGGTGGAGATTTCAAATTTGATTCTGCATGCTTTGTTTGCCATAAATCTGGACATGAATCCAGATATTGCAAATATAAGTGTACAAGATGCAAAATTCCAAACCACTCAAATAGATTGTTGGTTTCAACAAAATGATGATAAAAAGGAAGCAAATTTTTCTGAAGAAAGTACTACTAAACATTTGTTCTATTCATGCATGAGTTCATAACATGACTCGCCGAACATGTGGTACTTGAATAGTGGGTGTAGTAATCACATGACCGAGAGCCAAAAGCATTTTGTCAAATTGAAAGACCATATTTCTTCTTAAGCAAAAATTGGGAGATGGAAAGCTACAACCCATTGAAAAAAAAGGAATTGTAGTTGTTCAGACAAGGGGAGGTAACACTAAATTCATTCACGATGTTTTATATGTTCCTCCTTTGACTCAGAATTTACTTAGTGTCGGTCAATTAATTCAAAATGGATACTCAGTAAATTTTGAAAGGGACGAATGCAAAATTAGTGACCATAATAAAACACTCATGATGAAAGTAAAAATGGCGCCAAATAAAGTTTTTCCCTTTGTCATGCCACTTGATGAAAAGATTGTCTTAAAAGCAGACTAAATTGATGACTCTCTACTACGCCATTTGAGATATAGACACTTGAACTATAAAGGACTGAAATTGCTAAAACAAAAAAAATATGGTCTTCGACCTCCCCAAAATTGAAGAAGATGATAAAATTTGTGAAGGGTGTATATATGGTAAAATGTATAGACTACCATTCCCTAAAACTTCCTAGAGATCAAAAGATCCTCTTGAACAGGAGCATGCAGACATATGTTGCCTACACGAACTCCATCATTTCAAAACAAAAAATATTTTCTTCTCTTTATTGATGATTTTAGCAGGATGATGTCGGTTTATTTCCTTGAGCAAAAGTCAGAAGATTTCTCAACCTTCCTCGAGTTCAAACAAATGGCAGAAAGGCAAAGAATCTACCCATTAAAGACTTTCTGAACTGACCGTGGTGGAGAATTCATATAAAAAGAATTCATGAATCATTGTAAAAATGAAGGGATAAAACGACAGCTGACAGTTCGTTATACTACTCAGCAAAAAGGTGTAGCAAAATGAAAAAATCGTACCATTGTTGAGATGGCATGAAGCATTTTGAAAGAAAAAGAACTCCCTAACAGTTTCTAGGCAGAAGCAGTCAACATTACGGTCTACATCCTCAATCGTTCTCCAACAAAAGCAGTTCTCAACAAAACTACTTATGAAGCTTGGCACAGGAAAAAACCAGATGTTAACTTCTTAAAAAAATTTGGATGCATCACCTATTTCTCATTCCCTCGCAAAAAGGGAAAAATTTGATGAAAAGTGAGAGAAATATATCTTCATTGGTTATAGTGAAGAATCAAAAGCCTACCGTCTTCTCGATCTAAAATCCAACCAATTGGTGATTTCAATAGACGTCCAATTTGATGAAATGAAAGGCTGGGAATGGGAAAATAAAATGTCTCAAGAGGAAAAATCTTTTGAAGCTAATTCAAAAGAAGAACTAGCCGAGCCAACTTCACCGCAACGTCGAGACTCACCACCATCAAATCAAAATTCTTTTGATGGAACTAATCTAGAAAGTAATTCTGATTTCGATTCATCATTTTGGAAGGTACATTCATTAAGAGATGTTTACGATTCATATAACGTTCATTTTTTATCTTGTGAGCCATAGAAATTTAAAGAAGAGGTTAAAAACCAAGTATGGAAAAAAGCAATGAACGAAGAAATTGAAACGATCGAGAAAAATCATACTTGGGAACTTGTAAATCAACCCAAATAAAAAGATGTTGTTGGAATAAAGTGGATCTATAAAACAAATTTCAAAGAAGATGGCTCAAAGCCCGTCTTGTAGCAAAAGGCTATTCACAACAGCCTCGAATAGACTTCAATTAAACCTTTGCACCAGTTTCTCGCATGAAAACAATTTGCACAGTTTTGGCATTAGCAGCACAACAAGAATTGCACGTCTTTCAGCTAGATGTAAAATCAGCTTTCCTAAATGGTGAACTTGAAGATGAAGTCTACATGTATCAACCTCAAGGCTACGTAGTGGAAGCAAAAGAAAATAAGGTGTACCAACTGAAAAAAGCACTGTATGGACTAAAGCAAGCACCACGAGCCTGGAATAGAAAAATTGACAAGTACTTTCTACAAAATGGCTTTCTAAGAAGCCCAAATGAACTGTCCTTATATGTCAAAACAAGAGAATTTAAAAAGTTCATGATGAACGAATATGAGATGATACATCTGGCTCTCATGAAATATTTTCTTAGCATCCAACTGCAATAGTCAAAAAGCGATATATTTATTTCACAAGAAAAATACACTGAAGGTTAAAAAAATTCAGCATGTCAAAGTGTAAGCCAGTAACAACTCCAATGGCGGTGAATGAAAAGCTCCAACAAAAAGATGGTGCACCAAAAGTCGAAGCATCATTGTATCGCTACTTAGTCGTCTCATTGATGTATCTCACCAACACAAGGCCTGATATTGTTCATCCAGTAAGCATGATCTCCTGATTCATGAATGAGCCAAGCCTAGTTCATTATTCCGCGGCAAAGCGATTACTACGGTATTTATAAGGTTCAAAATTTTTTGGAATTAAATATGTCAAAGAAATTAATTGCAATCTTGTTGGATATACCGACAGTGATTAAGCAGGATCCATTGATGATAGAAAAATCACATCGGGTTATTTATTCTGCATGGGCACAAAACCAATTGCTTGGTCCTCCAAAAAGCAAGGATTGTGGCCCTCTCTTTAGCTGAAGCAGAGTATATTACAGCTACTTATGCAGCTTGTGAAGCAGTCTCATTAAGAAGAATTTTTGCCGATCTCAAGAAAGAACAAAAGAAGCTCACAATTATCTACTGTGATAATATGTCTGCTAGTTCCATGCCAAACAATCCAGTTTTTCATGCTAGAACGAAACACATTGAACTCCTTCATTATTTTATCAGAATTTTAATTAACAAAGAAGAAATTCAAATAACTTTTCTCAACACCAAGGAGAAATTGGTAGATAGCTTCACGAAACTAGTCTCTTCCGAAAAATTGGAGCAATTCAAAAAGTTCACAAAAATTACAAATTAAGAAGGGGTGTCAAAATTAATGTGCAAATATATTACCAGCTAGTGGATGAATAATTCATGTCTAAATGGAGGCATCATCATCACTCAACTAAGGAGATAAATCTGAATGGATGTTAAGCTTTTGTTTTAGTGGTATAGTGGAGAAATCCACCATGTTCTATCTTTTGTCTTAGTGGTCTAAGTGGAAAATTACACCAGATGTTGTATTCCCTATATAAGTAAGCTTTCATATTAGTTTGTAAGCTTTCATATTAGTTTGTAACAAGAGAAAAAAATATATATGCAGTTCATCCGACATCTTCTTCATTTGTCTTCATACTTATTAAATTCCGCATAATTATATTTCCAACCCCAACACTTCTTAAATAATACATCCTTATTTCCAGGCCCTTAGAACAAGTATAGAATTGGAAGGAAGTAAGTTTATGAGCATGAGGTTAATCCATGTGAATGTTTGAGCTCTAACTCTAATCTATGCAGCACCCACGGTCAACAACCATATCCACCAGTGTCTTTTGCTTGATGTCCCACACAGTATTATAAATAGTTTTCTGTTCTTCAGGAATCTCAGATATTTACAAAACTGAGCTATTCTCATAGACAATTTTGTTCTTAAGAGTAGAAGACCAAAGCCCTATCTCAAATAAGTCATCAAGGAGTTAATTGTTTACCAGTAATTCTCTACTTAAGACTCTGTGACTGTAAATGTTAGATGTGTGGGGCTCAAAACACTCATTGTTGCCAAGAATCTGGTCTCTTGAAGCTGTGGGCACAGGTGCAACAAAAAAGGAATCATTACACCAAAAACAGCAATTTGGCACACTCTGATATTAAAAATTTGGCATTATTTTAAACTGTGCCAAATTCTGGCACAGTTTAATGACAATTTGGCACACTTTAAAACAATGTCAAATTTTGGCACTGTTTTAAAGTGTGCCAAAATTAAGAACACTTGACTATAATATAAAATGCCTTAAAATTTTGGCACACTTTAGTTTCCCTCTTCTCTCTCCTCCCTCGTCTTCTTCCCCGCTCCCCCCTCTCTCTCTCGACCAAAAGCCCTACCCTCTCAATCTCACTACCACTGTCGTCGCCCCTATTCATCCTCTCATTCTTCGAAGTCGCACTTGGTCCTGGCCTCTGTCAACAAAGCCAACTTTGACCTCTCCTCCCATCAAAATAAAATCTTCAAGGTCGACGATCACATCAGCGTCGCCATCACTGGTCTCACCGCCGACGGCCGTGCCCCCTCCTCGTCGGCCGACTCGTTGTTCAGAGTGGGGATTCGCGGAGAATCTTGCTGATGAGGTGGCTCTTAATGCCTTTGCGAGCTGCGGACCGTCGAATTCGTTGGCTGCCAGGATACTGGTGAGTTTTGATTTAAGGTTTTGGTTTAGTTGGTTTTGAATTTTTGTTGTGGTGTTTTATTTGTGACATGCAATGAAGCTAATTGGTAGTGAATCGTTAAGAAGGCCTTTTTTTTATTGACTAGTTTTATGATGTATTTGAAAATACGTTTGTGAACTAGGGCTGAAAAAGCTTATTGCATGGAATTAAATTGGGAGGCTCCCTAAAATATGCAATTATAGGTATGAGATGTTGTCATTGTGTTATTGGATGGGCAATTTTATTTTGTTATGAATTGGGTGTTTGAAAGTCAAGTATTGTTGGTTCATTATTTTTTTATCGTTTAGCGTTAGTAAGAAGATAAGGTTGAATGTCTCCATCACCCACGCCATAATGCCCTCTTGATCGTGATGTATATGAAACAATTAGAAGCAGAAACAAAGATGGTTCTCAAGATAAAACAAATTGGTCTGAGTTGATGGACTAGAATGAACATAATATAGGTTTATATGTGACCATGTAAGTAAATTGAATACACCCCAGAGCTTTTCATTGCATTCATTATAAAAAATAGCAGTGATGTACCTAAATAGTTTTTGGTAATACTTGGGGAAAAAACATCAGTCATTGTGTCTAGTTGGAAATACGTAATGGTATCAAAGATGGTTCATATGATAAAAGGAGAAAACCATATATACATATCGATTTCAATTCTTATGTTGATAGAAAGTTAAATATATTCGCAATAACATTTATGATTGTTAAGTAAATGAAAGTAGTTTTGGCATTTAATTTAAGCCACTTAAGAAATGAGACCTTCAATTTCAGTAATTGCACTCATTTCCCATGTTCTGGATTCTAAACTAGTTTAAAGGTTTACATTTCAGAAATGTGACATACATTTATTTAAGGTCTTTGTTGCTTTCTCTTCATACATTTATTTAAGGTTTTTGTTACTTTCTCTTCAATTGGGGTTTAGAGTACAAAGAAGGAGATATTGGGCCTTTAGACCATACATGTTTATTACTCTCTCAGTCCCAAATTAAGAGTCAGACCACTATTCGCTATTGGTTCATACTCCACTTTTCCTTTTTGAACATAATTAATGTACCAAATTTCATCGTAGTGAACGAATGTTGATCTTGGGAATTGATTTAGAGTATCCTTAATCTATGCGAATAAAAAGGATAAGGACTCTTAATTTGGGACGGAGGGAGTACTTAGGGTGTGTTTGGGAAACCCAATACCGTGCTTTGGAATTGGAATCGAAATTGGTAAATTTTTAAACTTGGACTGAATATTTTTCATCCATGGCATGGAATTTAAATTAGATCATGGTTGATTTTTGTGGATTCTTGTGTGTCGGATGATAAAGCTTCTTTGCTTAATTTGTCTTGTTTTAGAGGGTACGATGTGTTAGTGTCTATGTGTTAGGCAATGGTAATATACACACAAGCCCTACCCTCTTTTGACGCAACCTCTCCGTTTCCTCTAACCTCAAGCGCAGTAGCGCCAAGGTCCACCTTAAGGGTATTGGTCAGCCCTTAGCTCTGGCAGGTAAATCTCACCATTACATCGTCCTCTGGCTCAGGCAAGTTTCTCCATCTCGAGTAGGACCACTTCCGGGGGTTTGAGGAGCGTGGGGGAGTACGGCGGCGGTGTCGACTTTTCTTCTTCTATACAAAAAAAATCATATTCCAGTATATTTATTTATATAATCATTTTAGTTTAACTACTAGAGTACATGTATTCTTATTCTAGAGTAACATTGACCATATGCGTTTTTGCAGCCATAGGGAATGGCTAGATTTAATTACCTGATTCAGTATGCCCTTTCAATTTTAAGTAATTAATTCTATGAATATCATTAATTTATTTAGGTTTGATTATACATTTACCCCTCATCTTTTTATCTACTTTAGATTGCAGCTGAAAGTGTTAAAATGTATGTAGCAATTATCGACGGAACACTCAATTTGGTTGACAATGTAACATTTGATTTTATCTATTGACACAATTAAATTGGTCTCATTCGTATCATCTTATAAAAATAGCATTCACTTTGTGTTCTATAACAGTTTTTTGAGATGCAGCGCCATGATGCCGTTAAAGTACTTGAAATTTATAAGAAATCAGGAGATCCGGTATATATATCATATGTGTGTTATTTATGTCTTGTTAGAGCATTCATAATAGTTTTCCAAACAGAAGGAACCAAATAGCTTAAATGTGTCTTATCCCTATCGCAGCAGCACAATGGTGGAGGATAGGATAGATAATAAATGACCCCAGAATACACACAATCGTCCTGATATTAAGATGTTCAAGCAGATGAATGTTAACCATCCCAGGTTGGATAGTTCAAATTAGTGACACTCAATCGTCCCAACTTTTATCCACCACTCACCCATCCCACTTTGTTGTTTTACTCACTAGATGGTTAACACTTTGTTGGGGTGGGTGATATAGGAGGTGATTGTGTTTTCTTGGCAAGATCTGATTGCTGCAGTAGGATCTTGCACTCGACACCAATTTCAAAACGAAGTTGTTATGTCGAACTTGACTAGTCAAAAATTGTCTTCATAATCATACTCGTGTCTAATACTGCAACTGATTATTAATTTTTCATGCGATAATCCAGTTCCTAATCCCCCTAAATGGAAAAAAAAATCTTGTCGTTGATATCCACTTTTGAGTTCCCCCCACTCCCCCCCCCCCCCCCCCCCCCCTCGGGTATAACAATCTATGGTGCCTCTCTTATACTGAATTGTTTGCATAAGGCTTGTTTACCCTGTTAAGATGTTATATTGTCCTGTATTTAAAAGCATAGTACTGCTGAACATTATGGATTTGCATGGAGTATCAATGACATGCAAGTTGTATCCTTGTTTTGTTACAAGTCATGATATTTCTCAACTCCTTATCTCATTCAAAGAAGGCATTTATAAATTTATAAATGAAGACGCAACATGTATAATTTTCTGGTCGTAATTACATATTTTCTTTATCTTTATTGTATTTTCCTTGTTAGCGGAAGATTTCAGAATTTGTAGACATTGTTGGACTAAATGGGATACTTTCGAGAAGTTATGGCGCGAAGAGTTCATCGGGTGGCTATCAAAATACAAATGAAATCTCGTTAGTCTCAAATTCTCTTTGAATGTTGCAGCATTAAATAAAAAAATAGCCTGAAATAGCGGCGACAAGTAGCCAAATGTAAAATGGCTTACTTTATGAGCTTATTTAGTTAAATTGGTGGAAGGGATTTGCTGGTGGTTTAGTTTTGGAATTTGCTACTGCTGTTGAGTTTTTTTAAATGTTAAAACATGTTGGATTTAACGAATAAACAAATGAAACTATGTCAAAATTTTTTAAAATCAATAAACGTTCTAAATTGATTAAAAACATATCATTATAGGATGAAAAACTAATGTAACTTGTAGGAACTGACAGCGTAGTCCCGGGTCTCTCGGTTTGTGAATATGACAAATAATTTGCAAAAAACAACACTTAAACTTAAAAACAAGCCATTAAAGGGTGAAAACCTAAACCAACCCCCAAACGGACCCATAAGAGGCACGAACACCTCTCATAGGACCAATGTAACTTGTAGGAACTGATTGCGTAGTCCTTGGTCTCCCGATTTGAGAATATGATGATAATTTAGAAAAATAACACTTAGACTTAAAAACAAGTCATTAAAGGGTGAAAATCCAAACCAGCCTCCAAACGACCCTGTAAGAGGCACGGACACCTCGCACGGGACCAATGTAACTTGTAGGAACTGATCGCGTAGTCCCGGGTCTCCCGGTTTGTTAATATGATGATAATTTATAAAAATCAACACTTAAACTTAAAAACAAGCCGTTAAAGGGTGAAAACTCAAACCAGCCCCCAAACGACCCCGTAAGAGGCATGAACACCTCGCACTGGAACCATGTAACTTGTAGGAACTGACCGCGTAGTCCCGGGTCTCCCGATTTGTGAATATGATGATATTTTATAAAAATAAACAGTTAGACTTAAAAATAAGCCGTTAAAGGGTGAAAACCCAAACCATCCCCCAAACGACCCCGTAGGAGGCGCGAACACCTCGCACGGGACCAATGTAACTTGTAGGAACTGGTTGCGTAGTCTCAGGTCTCTCGATTTGGGAATATGCCACTAGTTTACAAAAATAAACACTTAGACTTAAAAACAAGCCGTTAAAGGGTGAAAACCCAAACCAGCCTCCAAACGATCCCGTAAGAGGCACGAACACTTCGCACGGGACCAATGTAACTTGTGGGAACTGACGGCGTAGTCCCGGGGGTCCTGGTTTGTTAATATGACGATAATTTACAAAAATCAACACTTAAACTTAAAAACAAGCTGTTAAAGGGTGAAAACTCAAACCAGCCCCCAAACGACCCCGCAAGAGGCATGAACACTTCGAACTGGAATCATGTAACTTGTAGGAACTAACCGTGTAGTCCTGGGTCTTCCAGTTTGTGAATATGATGATATTTTCTAAAAATAAACACTTAGACTTAAAAATAAGCCGTTAAAGGGTGAAAACCCAAACCATCCCCCAAACGACCCCATAGGAGGCACGAACACCTCGCACGGGACCAATGTAACTTGTAGGAATTGGCTGCCTAGTCTCGGGTCTCTCGATTTGGGAATATGCCGCTAGTTTGTAAAAATCAACACTTAGACTTAAAAACAAGTCGTTAGAGGGTGAAAACCCAAACCAGCCTCCAAACGACCCCGTAAGAGGCACGAATACCTTGCACGGGACCAATGTAACTTGTGGGAACTGACGGCGTAGTCCCGGGTCTCTCGATTTCTGAATATGATGATATTTTGCAAAAATTAACACTTAAACTAAAAAATAAATCGTTAAAAGGTGAAAACCCAAACCAGCCCCCAAACGACCCCGTAGGAGGCATGAACACCTCATACAGGACCAATGTAACTTATAGAAACTGATTGCGGAGTCCCGGGGTCTCCCGGTTTGTGAATATGATGATAATTTGAAAAATCAACACTTAAACTTAAAAACAAGGTGTTAAAGGTTGAAAACCCAAACGACCCCGTAGGAGGCACAAACACCTCGCACGGAACCAATGTAACTTATAGAAACTGACCGTGTAGTCCCGGATCTCCCGGTTTGAGAATATGATGATAATTTTCAAAAATAACACTTAGACTTAAAAATAAGACGTTAAAAGATGAAAACCCAAACCACCCCCCAAATGACCCCGTAAGAGGCACGAACACCTCGCACGGGACCAATGTAACTTATACGAATTGATCGCGTAGTCCCGGGTCTCTCGATTTGAGAATATGATGATAATTAGCAAAAATAATAATTAGACTTAAAAACAAGTCGTTAAAGGGTGAAAATCCAAACGAGCCCCCAAACGACCCCATAGGAGGCACGAACACCTCGCACGGGACCAATGTAACTTGTAGGAACTGGCTGCCTAGTCTCGGGTGTCTCGATTTGGGAATATGCCGCTAGTTTGTAAAAATCAACACTTAGACTTAAAAACAAGTCGTTAAAGGGTGAAAATCCAAACCAGCCTCCAAACGACCCCGTAAGAGGCACGAATACCTCGCACAGGACCAATGTAACTTGTGGGAACTGACCGCGTAGTCCCGGATCTCTCGGTTTGTGAATATGATGATAATTTGCAAAAATCAACACTTAGACTTAAAAAATAGCCGTTAAAGGGTGAAAATCCAAACCAACCCCCAAACGGACCCGTAAGAGACACGAATAGCTCACACGGGACCAATGTAACTTGTAGGAACTGACCGAGTAGTCCCGGGTCTCGCGGTTTGAGAATAAGATGATAATTTGCAAAAATAACACTAAGACTTAAAAACAAGCCGTTAAAGGGTGAAAACCCAAACCAGCCCCCAAACGCCCCTGTAAGAGGCATGAACACCTCGCACACGACCAATGTAACTTATAGGAACTGACCGCGTAGTCCCGTGTCTCTCAATTTTGTGAAAATGATGATAATTTACAAAAATTAACACTTACACTTAAAAGCAAGGCGTTCAAGGGTGAAAACCCAAACCAACTCCCAAACAACCCCGTAGGAGGTACGAACACCTCGCACGGAACCAATTTAACTTGTAGGAACTAACCGGGTAGTCTCGGGTCTCCCGGTTTGTGAATATGATGGTAATTTGTAAAAATCACACTTATACTTAAAAAAAAGCCGTTAAAGGGTGAAAATCTAAACCAACCCCCATACGACCCCGTAAGAGGCACGAACACCTCGAACGGGACCAATGTAACTTGTAGGAACTGATCGCATAGTTCGGGGTCTCCCGATTTGAGAATATGATGATAATTTACAAAAATCAAAACTTAAACTTAAAAGCAAGTCGTTAAAGGGTGAAAACCCAAACCAGCCCCCAAACGACCCCGTTGGAGGCACGAACACCTCGCACGGGACCAATGTAACTTGTAGTAACTGACCGCGTAGTTTCGGGTCTCCCAGTTTGTGAATATGATGATAATTTGCAAAAATAAACACTTAAACTTAAAAATAAGTCGTTAAAGGGTGAAAACTCAAACCCGCCTCCAAACGACCCCGTAGGAGGCACAAACACCTCGCACTGGACCAATGTAACTTGTAGGAACTGGCTGTGTAGTCCCGGGTCTCTCGATTTGGAAATATGCCGCTAGTTTGCAAAAATCAACACTTAATCTTAAAAACAAGCCGTTAAAGGGTGAAAACCCAAACCAGCCTCCAAACGACCCCATTGGAGGCACGAACACCTCGCACGGGACCAACGTAACTTGTAGGAACTGGCCGGGTAGTAATTTTTTAGTTTAAGTTTTTTTTTTTGTAAATTACTGGGTTACTAATATCGTATCTTTTTTGTATCCTATTTTTTTTTTGCAGGATAACAGTTTATCGTTGGCATTTATTCACGTGGAACACACAGAGAACTCAATGGTTTACAACTAGGTGTTTATTCATGATTCCATTTTTTTGTGTTATGGCCGTGCAGGCTTTTGTAGTTTTATTGTTAACTTTTATGGCCGTGCAGAATTTCATAAGTTAATTGTTATATTTTTTCTTCGTGCGGGCTTTATGTTAGGCAGGTTTTGGAATGTCCAGAAAATGGAGGAAGCTCTACCCAATTTTTTTTGGCCTCTGAACTATTAAAGACTTGTAATTATTTGAAGTTTGTATGTACATTAGTTTATCAACAACGTGAAATATTTTTAATTTATGTATTTTTGTGCTTTTAAATAATTAATTTTTTTTTCTTTTTATAAAAAATGTGGCACAGTTCAAAACCGTGGCAAAAGTGTATCATATTTTGGCACGGTTTTGAACTGTGCCAAATTTTTTTAAGTTGTGCTGAATCTGGCATAGTTAAAAACAATGCCAAAAGTGTACCAGAAATATCAAATTCTGGCACGGTTTAAAAGTGTGCTAGAAGTGTTCCTGTTTGGCCAAATCTGACACACTTTTGAGCCGTGCCAGAAAAAAATGGCCATTTTGGAATACCTAATTCTGACACAGTTCAAAACCGTGCTAGATTTGACCTGTCACAGTTTTAAACCGTGCCAGATTCCTATTTTTGGTGTAGTGAATTACTCACTCCGTTCTTTGAGATCATTTCCCTTAAAGCAACTCAATCCCAACGATCGGATGGTGTTACACTGTACATGTTAACTTGAAGAATTCCCTTACTCACCAGACATCCATAATATGACTGATAGGGTCTAGCTTTTGCAGCCAGCTAAGAACAAGCTTATAGGGCATGGTAGTATATAGTCTCAAATATGTCTTTGTTTAATTGTTAGCCACCTCTGGTAAATCAAATGCCATCCCTAGCATGATAAAAGTATGATCAAGACCCTGAACACCAATACCAATCGGCCTATGTTGTAAATTTGACCTTCTTGAATTTTTAACCGGGTAGTAATTTACATAAATAATTTTGTAGAGATTTGCAGTGACAATTTCAGTAACCTCATCTAGCTTGTCAAAATCAAAATATCGTTTCTTATAATATCTACTTCGAACTAGCTTCGTTAGATGTGACTCTATTGGGACCCCCTTCTCCTTGACATATCATGGTAAAGTGGTGGAGGCAAGATTACAGGCTGCAATTACAGTAGGACTTGAAAACTCTATAATCTCAGTGTAGAGATTTGAGGACTTAAAGGTGCCCAAGTTCCGTAGGTTGATTGTATGATTGTAAGTATCATTGAAAAGCATGTATGTAGTTCCAATTTTAATCTAGGAATTAAAGATCTCAAACTAGTGTTTCTTAGCAGAGACAACCTTCTTCCCTTACCCTCTGCCTCATATTGAGAGTACAGTTTTTTTTAATATTTCTCCCGAGCAATCAGCGAAACCGGGGGCCTCACTAGGGCAAAATTTGGAGTTTATGATCCAAAATCATCCTAATATCATCTCTAGTAGATTTTAGATGTATTTGGAGTTTAGGGTCCCAAATGAAAGACGCGACCTCTAAAATAATGAGATCACCTTCCAAACTTCTAAATCACTCAAAGTAACTCAAAATTAATACCATACTTTATGAACACTATCTTACGATGCTGAGTGTGAGTGACATGAGTAATGACTATCGAGAGTAACACTATAAAAATAAATGGAAAACGTGGAAAAAATAGAGGATATAACTTTTTGATTAGGGGCGGACGAACTACAATGTTCATACAATGTATGTTATAAAGTCACTTTTGTTGGACAATAACTAAAGTTCTCAAAACTCTGTTATCGGCGGATAAAATGGTGGATAAACTGTGTTGATTGAGTTTATGACTCTTTTTAAATATAATTATTGGTAATGCAATTGAACAGTACTTATTAGTTATTGAATTTTTAACTTCTTTTTAAACTGAATTTCACTATATGTACCTATCTGACATTTTGGTACTTATTTTCTTAGAATGATTGTTAGGGTGATGAAGGGTTTGAATGCAAAGAGTTATTTGGGAGACAATAAGTAAGTTTTAATGATAGTTAATTCTCAAATGGTTCTCAGTTTCTTCTTTGAATACGTCTTTGTTTCATGTTAATACACAGTCATGAAAATGCCATTGCAAGCAATGAACTTTATATTTGGTGTATTTCACCTAAGAATATTCTTATATAATGGTTGTGCATGATTATATTACATTTGAATGAGGGATAAAACATACAACTCCTGCTCTGAGTTGCTCTTTATATTTCATGTATGTCACCTAAGAATTTTTTCTTTTAGTTTCTTAAATTCGATTTATTTTTATGTCCTGAATAACAGCCACTACTCTTTAGTGCACAAAAAGGTAAAAGTTACAATTCAATCTAGGTAAACTAAATGTGTTAGTAGTAGGATCTAATACAAGTTGTATTTCATAGAGTCATTAAACTTTTAGGATATACTTTTGTAGAGTCATACAACTTTGTATGATCTAATATAAGTCACCATTTTCCAGCCTTCAGGCTGTATTGCAGTCAATGTAAGTCATTTTTTCCATTATTATATCAAAAAAAAATTCATATATGTGATATTTATAGGTATTCGAAGAGGAATTTTTCATTACTATATTGGAATTTTGTGCATATAGGAATATATTTGTTTATCAAACTTGATGTTCAACTCAGTAGTAGATTCCACTAGATTTAATTACTGATCCTCTTAGCTATTGGGAACTTGACAACCCCAAAGACAAGTACATGGACACATTTTTTATTAATGGGGTTGGTCGATTTGTTGATAAATTTTATTCAAAATGGGGTTTAACTATGTAAAGCACCATATTAATGGGGATGCCCATTTTTCGTGTCGTAATTATATCATAATTAGTGAGATTCTTTTTTATTTTGAATATGACTACTTAATACTTTGAATTCTACTCTATCCATTTTGATATGTTATTATTTACAATGAATCACAGGAAATGAGCATTCCTAATCGAAGCGAGGCCTATCATATAAGATCCAAAATGCAGCTATCAAGATGAGAGGTAAAAATGCTGAATAGTGATGAGAAATTGACAACATGTGTTGTCGTTACTCTGGCAATGTATAAAAATGGACTTTTCGGTCCTATTTCAACCTCTATTCAAGTAACCGAGTTCACCATCTAGGATTACAATTTGGCACTGATTTAAAAAAGCACGCTGGATCGAAGCCTATTATAACCCGATGCAGCCTCAACATCGCAGGCCCAATCAACACTTGCTACACATTTTTTGGTATCCCAACATCAACTTCTACAGCTCTAGGAACTACAAGTAGAAGTTCTGTTGCGCAGTCATCAATTAGTGGTCATTGGAAGGCGATATTCCATCCTAGCTGTAATTGGAAGCTTTGATTGGTATGCATTATGGATTAGGAATTGGTTAAAATGTTAAATATTTTTGGTTCGGTTTGTTGCCTATAGGGGCTTATAATACATTATGAAATGATTGATGCCAAGTTCAAAGCTTGGTGAAATCATAATTATATAAAGACTTTAGTTTTATTTTCGATTTGCAACTTTTATTTTTTTTATCAGTGGTCGATATGCTTCGAGGTGGAAGAATGTCAATGTTTGATAGTTTTATACATGTTTATCATATGAATATGAATACAAATTTTCATTTTTGGTATATGTACCATACCATTGCTTGATTAGGTAGACTGAATTGAAGTTTAAATGGTTGATGATATATGCGAGGTACAAGATGGACAATTATTATTATTGTTGTTGTGGTATTTTGTATTATCTAAACAAGGTGGAGAGTCGTATAAATAAATGAACCTATGCCCAATTTTTATAAAATATTTGTATTGTGAATGGAACTTGAGCAAAGTTTTATTATACACTTTAGAAAATTACCAATCACGAACACTACTATTTTGCAGGATAGGCCTATAAATAAAGGATATTATTACCATTTTTTTAAAATTACACTTTGTTTTGTCGGCAACGATTTTTTTTCCATTTTGCAGTTGTGTACTTTGAAATTTTTCATCGTTTTGTGGTTACGTACTTTGAAAATTTGCATCGTGCCTTCAGGCGCGGGCATACACTAGTGTGTGTGTGTGTGTGTGTATTTGTATATATATATATATATATATATATATATATATATATATATATATATATAGGGTGTGTATACCTATTGTTTGCTTTGTATGTGTAATCATACTTAAGCCACTTGAGGTTTCGCGTCGTGGACAGTCCTATTCTGATGAGCCCAATTGGGGGGGGGGGGGGTATTGACTTGTACCTCGGGACATAAAACTTAGGCATTGAGAACCAGTTGTGTGAATAAAGGTGTGAACGACCATTTTGGTATGTTAGGTATGAGCGTATTCCAAAGGCTTAGATCTATGTTCATCTCCAATGATGTGTGATTTGATTTATGGTTCAAGGGAGATTATTCGAACCAGTGTTCCGATATAGTACGTGATGTACCAGGACTTGATAGTAGAGTATGCCCGCACCGCAAGTCTCCACCTAGGGGTGCATTATATGTATGTATGATAAGAGTGATAAATGTGTATATACATGTAATCAATACTACTATGAGTGTATTAGTATATAAGATAGATAGTGATATCTAAATTAACCAATGTGTATGAGAACTAAATCATTTACTGATAATTCCTAATGAATATAAAGAATTAGATTATGTTGTATCATATTGTATGGGTAATATGTGTGGGCACTATAAAGGAATACATGCGAAGAGATGTAATCCATACTAGTTAGGCGGGTAGCATAACTAGGTGGGTTAGAGTAGTACATTAAGCATGAAAATTAGTTGAGGAGTAAGGATCTCAAGTGAGAGCACGTTGTACTAACATGTATATAATATCTTATCTTGTCACATTTTAAACACTTGGTAAAATTTTCAAACTGTTTTACTTGGGATCGGACCCGTTTCAAATCTTTTTTGTAAAAATAATATTATGTTCCCAGCCACAGGGACGCCAGGTATAGGAGTTCCTACATTTGGCGTGCTGCAGCTACTGTGGAAGTTGTAGGACTTGTCATATGACGCAAATACTGCGTATTTCACCCGTTAACCTACGCGTTATTATCCCCCTCGGGTATCTTAATCCCTATATTTATGCTCGTTAACCAGACAACCTTGTATTTCTATGATAACATGTTTTGCAGGGGTTAATTGAGCTTTTATAGGTATTTGGATGCTTAGTATGAAGTTCGGAAGCATTCCGGTGAAGTTCCGTACACAATCGCACGCGCAAGGGCATTTTAGTCTTTTCATATCTTGGGTACCTGGCCCGACATCTCACGTAAGTTGTAGCTCTCCTCGCTAGCTTTGCGTGACCACAAACAGTGCGCGATTCCGATGCATAACGAAGAAGTTACGGCGATTTCAGCGGAGGAAATACAAGAAAGCAAAAGAGGAGATGGAGAAGAGAAGAAGAAGAAGAAGAATGCAGTGGGCTGCTGCATTCTGCCCTGCTTGATCGATCGATCGGCGCTTCTGGTCGATCGGTCGACCATTCTAATTTGTCGAAGTTTTGCCTTGGTCGATCGATCAACTAAAGGGGTCGATCGATCGATGCTCTGTTTTCTGCAGATATTTTTGCCTTCTTTTCTTTCTTCTTTATTTTTATTCCAACTTACTATATAAGCCAATTTTTGTTGTAATAACATATAAATCAGTAGAGGCACGATTTTAGGTTAGTTTTAGTTAGGGTTTTGGGGTTTTGGATGGTTCTTCTTCCATTCTCTTTGGATTGACAACCCAATTGGTTTGTATGTTAACTATTCATCTCCCCTACCAATTAATCTAGTTGTATTTCATTCTTTCCTTGCTTTCTAATTACATTTTCATGCTTTCATAATTATTTTATTGTGTTTATTTATTGCTTTCTTAGTTAATTAGTTTAATCATGCTTAGTCCCTAGATAAATAGGGTCGGGATTGCATTTTCGCCATTTTCGGGTTCGGACCTCGAAATTTAGGGTTTCGTGTAAAATCGCATTTAATTGAAACCTCGCGTATTAAAGTCGGATCATTATGCGTTTAACTTTCTTTGTCATGCAACGTTAGTGTTTATAGCGATTATCCGAATTTAATCCGCGTGTGACCATTTTTAATTAAATGTTTAATCTCGCAATTTTGGCTTAAATTCCTTATTGCGTGATGTTTATGCTTAATAGAAAATGCTCGATTAAATGTTTTCGAACTGAAATTCTAATTAGTAGTTGTTTAGCCCGTGAATGCGTGTGTGGAATCCCGATCCTCGCTTTACTTTAATTTAGCGTTAACTTCTCTTTTGTTTTTCCACCATAACCAACCATCACCTTTTCTTATTTCTTTTACACCATTTTTATTCTTGAAGTTTTAAAACAATTAACATCTAAAATTCAATCACTCCCTGTGGATTTACGACACCCGACTTATCGCTGTACTTGCTTGTCAAGTATAGTAGTAGCTTAGGTTTTCTTTGTATCGCGGCGACGAAACACACGACGATTGTGTCCTCACACGAACACACCTTTTTCGCCCGGTCACAAAATGGCGCCGTTGCCGGGGAGTGTGTTTTAGATAGTAATTGTTTTATTATTTCGTAGTATTTTTCCTTTTGTATTTGTATTCTTTGTTTTAACCTTTTTTGCAGGATAGCATACTTGGGCGCTAAGAAACTTTGATTCGCGGTTGCTCACTTTCTTGCTCGGATTCTCCATCTACAAACAACGAGGTAATCATGTCCTATTATTATAGTTATTACGGTTATTCTAATGATTCATACTTTGGGGATAGTTTTCAAGTTTTTCATTTTCAAGATTTTCTTGAAAATGAAAGACTTGAAAACATTTATCGGAATGAAAATCGTTATTGGGAGCTTGAGTTGGATTCATTATTCGAATCCAATGACGATTCTTATTTCATTACTTTCGAAGACGAGTTTCAACCAAATGAGGAGTCCGAGGCTCTTGAGCCGAGGAAGCCTACTTTGGAAGAAACTTTGCTTCTTTACTCCCAAGGTTTGGAAAGCCTAAATGATGCTGGAATGAGACTTGGTGCACTTTGCGATGAGATGAATTCTTATGCACAAAACAACGAGGAGGTGGAAACTTGTGTTTCACCTCAATTTTTCAAAGAATTTCTCATCGAATGTGAATCTTTCTTCCCCGAAATTCAATCTCCTTCCGACGATGAGTCGATTGAGATTGAATTTGTTTCATCACCATATTCGTTTTCCGTGATCGAACCATTAGAATCACCGGTTGATTCCTATGAGTCGGTAGAAACTTTTAAAATTTCTACACTTTTTGCCGACGAGGACTCCTTACCGAATTTGTTTTCTATGGAACCTATCCCCGTGTGTGCACTATCTCCCATTCCACTTGAAAAACCTTTGGGAGATGAGTCGATTTTTCTTGGACCTCTAGTGTACCTTTCCCCCTTATTATCCAAATCCCCCATCGTCCGCCCAAAATTTCAAATTGGTGATGGTTCACTTTTTTCACCACCCACATGCCTTCCGTTGTTCAAACGGAATTCATATCTTCCGGGAGGCATGTTCTCTTTGGAGGGTCCACCGTTGATCTTTCAAAGTCAAATCCCTTTTTGGGTGGACCCTCAACTATTTAGACTTCTAGTGTATAGTTAGTGTGAAGCCTAAATAGTAGGTTGTAAATAGTTAGCTTTTTAATTTTCTTTCTTTCCTATTTTTCTTTCCTTTTAATTTAGTCTAGTGTAATTAGTAAACTTTTTGTTATTTGTTTTTTCTATGCTCGGTACTAACTTGTTTTGTAGATTCCTTTGGACTCGTGCTTATGGAGATCTCTCCAATTTTGGGTGATATCGTTATTTTCCTCTCTTTGTGTTGTGTTCTTAATGCGCATTGAGGACAATGCAACATTTAAGTTAGTGGGTGTAGGATATTCTATCCATTTCATGTGTAGTCCATGGATTTGCTCACATTTAGTTACTAAGTATGCCTTTTTGTGAAAAATTTAAAAATTTTCAAAAATATTTCATTCTTTTTTCTCCTTTGTTGGGCATTTTGCCTTGTTTTCCAGTGATAAATTTCAATAATTGCCCGATCCAATAGACAACTCAATGATGCATGTTCTCGATTTTAGAAGTTATTAGACTTTAGTCCTCAAATCATTGATATTGTGAATAACTTTATGAATTAAACTTTATCCCATGAGCATATGCACTTTCCTTGTTATATTGATTTGGTTTAAGATTTTTATAACTCGGTAATCTTTTGTTGCATTGTATATACTTACACCGAGTAAGCTTCGTACCTTTCGTCGTTTGTGAGTGTTATACACTATTCTTTTCTCATTAAAAACGTTGAATTCGTTGGTAATCTCACTATTCTTTCATTTGACCGTTCATTAATTGAGTTCATTCTTGAAATGTGTTACTTGATCATAATTTTCATATATTGTTTTGACTCGACAATTGCGTAAACTTTTTGAAATGATCATAGGCCCTCTGTGCTATATCACCCATATTAGCCTTGACATCACCCTTATATGTTTACCCTCGTTAACCCCTTGAGCCTAAATATAGCCTTTCGTTTCATAACCCCAATCCCATAACCAACTCTGAATTGGAGTTATAAACCATACATACACTTTCCATACCTTTGTTTGGAATGTTACTTGGGATTGAATGATGTTTTTGTGATGTCGGTTGCAATTTAGGCATATGAGAGTGATGTAAAGAAAAGAAAGTAGTGAAAAAAGTGAAGAAAAAGAGAAAGCAAAAAGCAAAAAGAAAACAAAAGAGAAAAGAGAAAATGAGAAAAAGAAGAAAAGAAAAAGAGAAGAGAAAGTTGTATATGTTGTGTATATAGTTCAATAAGCTTTGATTACTCTCCCCGATGATATATCTAATGCTCGTTTGGAAGTTACTTTCCATTTTTTATATTGCCCACATTCTTCCCATTATCCCGAGTTTTCATCCCGAACACGTTGAATCCGTATATACATTCCTTCATTTTGTACCCTAACTTAACCTACATTATAACCCTATATAAAGTCCTATGTGATCTTAGGGTGCATTTAATTTAAAAGTCATAATAGTTTTGACAATCTGTGAAAATGCATTTCGCCTCTTTTAGTGTGCGGTATCCTTTCATTGAGATTAGAGTTTTTCATTTTATATATAGCGTTCTTCATTTATGACATGTGTGCGGCCTAGTTTCCATTTACATTTACTCTTTATGCCCGCATGTTCCGTGTGTCACCTCCCGTTCCGAGTGAATTCATTTGTTGAGCGTAATGCCCGTGAGGATTGAATATATGCTTGCTTTGATTAGTATCCGGTTTATATAAGTTTTTCGCGAAATCACACTATGCATGTGCTCTCCCCACCTCCCATTTTTAAAGTTTCAATTCTATGAGGTGCATTCAACTTGTTAATAACAACGGACTTTAGCTTGAATTCGTTCAATGTGCTAATAACATGTTTAAAATCTTTTTCGTTGTTGTTGAGTTTGTCGCATGTTGTGTTGGGCATATTTTGAGGAAACCATGTGATGTTTGTGGGTACCATCTCTGAAAACCCCCACGAGGCGACACTCGTCCACTAGGGTAACCTAGGGGTTTAACGGCTTATTGCATACGCTAAATGCAATCGAATCGCCCACGAAAGTGGCCTTATGCTTTTGTACCATACTTTTGTTCTTTCTCCTGCTTTTGGTTTGCTTGTAGTTCTTGTTGTTTCCTATTTCATTGCTAGGGACTAGCAATGTGTAAGTTAGGGGGTGTGATACGACGCAAATACTGCGTATGTCACCCGTTAACCTATGCGTTATTAGCCCCCTCGGGTATCTTAATCCCTATATTTATTCTCGTTAACCAGACAACCTCGGATTTCTATGATAACATGTTTTGCAGGGGTTAATTGAGCTTTTGTAGGTATTTGGATGCTTAGTATGAAGTTCGGACGCATTCCGGTGAAGTTCCGTACACAATCGCACGCGCAAGGGCATTTTAGTCTTTTCAAAGCTTGGGTACCTGGCTCGACATCCACGAAAGTTGTAGCCCTCCTCGCTAGCTTCGCGTGGCCGCAAACGGTGCGCGATTCCGATGCATAACGAAGAAGTTACGGCGATTTCAGCGGAGGAAATACAAGAAAGCAAAAAAAGTGAGGGAGAAGAGAAGAAGAAGAAGAAGAATGCAGTGGGCTGCTGCATTCTGCCCTGCTTGATCGATCGATCGACGCTTCTGGTCGATCGATCAACCATTCTGATTTGTCAAAGTTTTGCCTTGGTCGATCGATCGACCAAAGGGGTCGATCGATCGATGCTCTGTTTTCTGCAAATATTTTGCCTTCTTTTCTTTCTTCTTTATTTTTATTCCAACTTACTATATAAGCCAATTTTTGTTGTAATAACATATAAATCAGTAGAGGCAAGATTTTAGGTTAGTTTTAGTTAGGGTTTTGGGGTTTTGGATGGTTCTTCTTCCATTCTCTTTGGATTGACAACCCAATTGGTTTGTATGTTAACTATTCATCTCCCCTACTAATTAATCTAGTTGTATTTCATTCTTTCCTTGCTTTCTAATTAGATTTTCATGCTTTCATAATTAGTTTATTGTGTTTATTTATTGCTTTCTTAGTTAATTAGTTTAATCATGCTTAGTCCCTAGATAAATAGGGTCGGGATTGCATTTTCGCCATTTTCGGGTTCGAACCTCGAAATTTAGGGTTTCGTGTAAAATCGCATTTAATTGAAACCTCGCGTATTAAAGTCGGATCATTATGCGTTTAACTTTCTTTGTCATGCAACGTTAGTGTTTATAGCGATTATCCGAATTTAATCCGCGTGTGACCATTTTTGATTAAATGTTTAATCTCGCAACTTTGGCTTAAATTCCTTATTGCGTGATGTTTATGCTTACTCGAAAATGCTCGATTAAATGTTTTCGAACCGAAATTCTAATTAGTAGTTGTTTAGCCCGTGAATGCGTGTGTGCGATCCCGATCCTCGCTTTACTTTAATTTAGCGTTAACTTCTCTTTTGTTTTTCCACCATAACCAACCATCACCTTTTCTTATTTATTTTACACCATTTTTATTCTTGAAGTTTTAAAACAATTAACATCTAAAATTCAATCACTCCCTATGGATTTACGACACCCGACTTACCGCTGTACTTGCTTGTCAAGTGTAGTAGTAGCTTAGGTTTTCTTTGTATCGCGGCGGCGAAACACACGACGATTGTGTCCTCACACGAACACACCTTTTCCGCCCGGTCAACTTGCTATTAGATTCCTCCACTTTTCTTTAGTTCTTAGTTCTCTTTACTTATCCCAGTCCGTCATGTTCCCCATTCTTAATTGGATACTATTTGCATATATTTTATATTTCTAGTTATTTTCGTTTATTTCCAGCATTAATTTAGACCTTACATATGGGTGACTATATTTTAATATTCTCTGGAGTGTTATTGAAAACTCGGCTATTTTCTTATGACGTTATATCATTATTCACTGTTGTGTGCATGGAAATGGTGAATGATATATTTATTCAAATTCTATTTACTGCATGTTAATAATTAAGATTAAAATTTTGACAACGAGCTATTAGGGTATTATTAATTAAATTGAATTCCAACAGTGATGCTAAGAATGACACCATGAATAATTCATATTTAATTTAATAATGGACAAATCACACAGGATATGTGTCACATAAATTTTTAAGGAACGTATAATTTTAATATGATTATTTGTAACACAAGAACTTATTTGGTTGTTGTAAAATTTGGTATTTACATGGCACTATGGTTTCCATTATGTCTTGTAATTGAGACTAGAGATTACTTTGGTTAGAAAAAGTTATTTCTAGACTTTTAAAAATGTGTGTGTGTGTGTGTGTGTGTGTGTGTATATATATATATATATATACAGAGAGAGAGAGAGAGAGAGAGAGAGAGAGAGAGAGATTCATAAGTGAACATAAAAGATGAACATTTTAATGAACCCTAACAAAAAATACCTAACACTCAATCAATTTTAAGTCATATATTGTAATTAGAGAGACACAGAGAGAGAGAGATTCATAAGTGAACATAAAACATGAACATTTTAATGAACCTTAACAAAAAATACCTAACACTCAATCAATTTTAAGTCCTATATTGTAATTGGTCTGCGCCAGAAGTAACGGACACGCGTGCTACAGGAGTGTATTAAAAAGTACGCGAACCTCCACATGGGTATCTAGGAGTATTAAAAAACACCCATATACCTTACATATGGGTGACTATATTTTTATATTGTTTGCATTGATCAAGTGAGAGTATTATCGAGACTCACTTTCTTTTTTTCTTTATTTTTGATAACCCTGAAACTCCACACGAACGAGCCCTTTGGACTCTCTGTGTAAGCTAAACAGGAAGGGTATTGGGTTGGACCCACCCTCCACACGCACCCCGCTTAAATACTGGCTTACCAGCGGAGAATCGAACCCAGCACCGTACCCCTAATCACACAGTCCCACCCCCACCTTTACCGCTGGAGCATACCAAGATTTATGTTCCTTATATATTGAAGCTATTGCAATTATAACTTATATATATATATTGGTATATAAGGAACATATATAGATAGATATTGATAGATTTTTTCGGGTGGGATGGTGGGGTTCCGTATGAAAGTGATTAGATTAATTTGAGACACAATGTTTATATAACCATGGCTGGATCAAATTGTTCCAAGAATCAACTTTATATATGGATTATTTCCCTTAGATACTGGTACTTTATACCAAGAAAATGCCCATTTTATTGGGGAATAATGGGCTAATGTTAGGAGATGAGACTATAAGGGATCCGATATTCTAAAGTTGTTAGCCTATATGCATCTCCATAGCTTTGTCTTTTTGGCCCTTATGCATACAGATGGCGCTTGTAGGTTTGTATAATTTGTCTCGTCCACTGTTTCTATCCGCTTTTTATCCGGTTTAACTATCATGTTTACCTGCATCTCTATTCCTAATAATATGATTAATTATGGTTTTGGGACATTTAAGGTTTTCTTTTATAAATATTGTTCCTATTTTTTGTTTCCTTATAGTATTTATAATATATCTTTAAATTCTAGTTCTATCCTTATATTCAAAATTCTCATAAAAACCTTCGATCACCAAGTCTTCTTGGTGTTTCTTGCCGACGAATCTCTGGATTTCCAGTCAGCGAATCTCAGGGACTCAGGTCACCGGACCTCCAATCGAGAAAAGCAAAAATGCAATATAAAAAACCAGTAGATTTTTTAGTTTCTCAGAACCAATCAGAGCACCACTTGCCACTGTACCTACCCGTTTGATTGCCGAAGGCGTTAGATGCAAACTCAAGTTTGGATTCTAATCACTGCAAAATTAATTCTCCAAACTCAATATTGCATACCTAACTTCAGGGTTTTACATTGCAAATTTTAGCTTGCAGTGTAAAATTTAATCAATCTACAATTAAAAACTTAATATTTGTAACGTACAAACTTAGTGCACATTTGATGTTAAGTAATTTATTCTCTTTTAGGAAATATTCTAAAATGTGAAAGAAAAACTGACCATTTATTTGGAATAAAATTATGTGATTTCAGTAACTAGTATTTACTATGATGAGCACATGGTAATCCAAACAAAATTTCTTAAGCAAGATTAAGGATTTGTCTAGGCCTACAACAAATTAGGCTAGACCAACTAAAACAAATACATAAGCTGGGATAAAAGCACCTTCATTTTTATATCCACCTCCATAAAAAAATATATTAAACACAATATATAATCATTTTAAAGCATATAGTGAGCACACAACCATACAAAAGAGGGGGTGTCCCCAACTAAGCAAAACTGAACCGCAAAAATAATAATCCAACAACCCATCACCAACAAATAATGCCTCCTTGCCACATCTTCAAAGTAATGGATCATTGTTAACTAAGGTTGCGTTTGTTTTTTCATCTGAATCTGAAATCTACCTCTTAATCATCTGAAGCATCTGAATCTGAATGTATTTAGACTCATTCAGATTTCAGATTCAGACTTCAGACCTAATTCTACCTCTTAATCATTAAGACAAATATAGCCGTTAGCCTCTTAATCATTTAAAAAAACAAATACTTTTTTGATACCTTTTAAGTCTGAATGGTTCAGATACCCGTAACACTGTCAAGTAGGATTTGGTCCTTCAGCAATTTGAAAGGAGTACTGAGATTTACGAAAACAAACATATATATTTATTAATTTGCTAATTAAGAGGGAAGTTTTGATTACATAAAATTTTTTGGAGACTAATTTTATAAAAACGATATTACGTATCCTAATTTTTTTAGCAAACTCCTTACGAAATCTTCTGTTTCAAAAAGTACTATGTTCATAAAGTAAAAAAGATCATATTAACAATGTAGAAATCCTATGTTTAATACTGTTGAATATATGAAACAAGTACTATTTTTTCTTTTTTTTTTTTGATATTTTGATTTTGCCAACCATTTAACTTTCATAATTAGACATTACCCACTATTTGTTCATTTAAGACTTTAGCATTGAAATGGATAAGAACCGTTGGTTGGTTAAATCATTATCTTTCTCACAAAAAATACCAAATTGTGCATTAAAAAATGCCCAATCTGCTCTTTTTTTTCTTTACACACCTAAGGCACTTTATTAAATTAATATATATATTATTAAAGTCCCACTTTTTAATCAGACAAAACAGTTAGCAAATGTCTTTTCTTGCTATTAAAGGCCCACTTTTTAATTAGACAAAACAGTTAGCAAATGTCTTATTTAATTCATATATTAATTTAATAAAGTTTGTTAAGTAAATAAAGAAACTAAAGAATGAACAAGGTATGTAATTATCAATAATTAAGGTTTTTTGTATGAAAGATAACAGTGCGTTCGTATTGATGTGCAAGTTAAAGCATAATAAAATAGCAAAAAAAATTCTAATTATGATAATCAAATGGTTAATAAAGTCAAAACACCCTTTTGAATTGGAAAACAACAAAAACTAACTATGCAGAATGTTTTTCTTGTAGTATCTGGTGACACTATTGGCGGTGGCAATAATTGTTGAAAATTAATATTCAGTGTCGAAATTAATTATTTAATTTCAATTATAATAAATTTTGAATTTATGAATTTTCGAATTATGTGGTCTTGATAAATATCATATAATTAATTAGGAACGTGATAAATACGAATATTAGAAGATTGAATCAATCTTATCCGTTAGTCACATGATGGTTAGTGACACTAGTGGGAGATTTGAAAAAGAGTTCTACCTTGACTAGGATTCCGGTCCTCTTCTCCTTATAAATAGAGGAGCCCTACACCATCTGGAGTTATCTCATAACACACTATTTCTGAAGTGGGAGAGAAACTCCGAGATTCCATTAGAGTGTATTTTTTTTCAAGAAGGTAGATTGATGGAGCAATTAATCAAGATTGATCCTTGATCAAGGTAAGTCTTATTTTCTATCTTTTAGACGTATTTTGTGAAAACATGAAGATCCAAGATCAGTTTATTAAGAACAATTGTATGCTAAAATTTAATCATATTAATGTGTTCGTGATTAATATTAGGGTGTTCTTAAGAATAATTTTATATGTGGTATCAGAGCTAAAGTTTAAGTTCTCATGATGAAAATAATTTAGTTTATATGCGATATTTAATGAAAATGAGTGAAAAATTTATTGACTTGTGTATGTAAGTCTTTACGTAATGTAATATTCATATTATGAAATGTTTGGTAGTCATTACAGTGACCCAACTAGAATGGCAATGAATATTAAATGTAAAGATGATGGTAGTAGTAACTCATGATGCTTATAATTGTAAAGATATTAACGGGGTATATTGAGTTTATTTCTTCAAGCAAGGTTATTCCTTACATGGAATCAATTTTGAGTGATTAAATGAACATCATAGGTCACATACATTATTATAGTATGTGAAAATAAGTTGTGCACAAATATCGTGTACAATATAATGAAATAACATTATACCCAATAAAGTAATCTACAAGCATCATATAATCGATATTTCACGGTTACTACTGAAGAAAACTCACGGTTATGCACTCAATTTATTATCATGTAATCGATGTGTGTGTTGTTAAATCAAAGCATTAATTAAGTGAGCAATTTATCTCATTATCTTATCACATATTATTGTATCCCATTTTGTTTCTCTAAAAATTTCATATTTAATTTGGTTAAACAAATTAAGTTTGTTTACATATTGCACACTCGGACTAATAATGATAAAGATAATATGTATCTTTTATGATTTGAAACGAGTTTTTCATCTCAATAGAGTTTGCAAGTTATACTTACTGTGTTATAGAAATCATTTACTTTTGATGCAAGGATTTCTTACAAAACAAACTAGAAATGCTAATAAGATTCTTTTCTTTTGTTCTTGGGGAATCAAATCACCATTTGTTTTCATAAACCCTCAAATTTTTTATTTTGAAAAATGTTTGTCTAGACTTGATCGTGAGGGTTATGTTCTAAAGAATCTTTTTATGTGTATTTTTTTCAAGGGTTATGATATTCATTTTGATGTTTTATACAAAATAAAGTTTGGACATAGTTCATTAAAGATTTATTTGATCCTGCATCGTAATCATAGCGTTTTTGATGAAACTCTTTAAATCTTATGCCAAATTAAATCTAGACTCTTTTTCATAATTTTCGTGGACAAGATTTTTGTAATGTCTCTTACAAATTTTGATAATCGAGTTGTGCTATTAAGGTATTACGATGTCTAATATAAGGATGACCTATGTGGCCCAAGTGGGAGATTATGAGAAACTTCCCTTAAAGTGAACCTGCATAGATCATATAATTATCATTGACACGTATTTATTGCATTAAAGTCAAATTCATTATGAAAGGTGAAATTAGTGGTAGTAGAAAATCATGAAATATGGTTATAAAGGAAGGTAGGGTACTTATCCCATTACCGATAACCTTCTTGAATCCTCGTTCTTTTAGTTGCTAGATTGTCTAAACAACAAAGAACAAATAAATGATCAACAACTAAATGATAGTATTGTCACTGTGAGAGAAATGTAGATAAAATAGTAAGGAATAGTATTAGGAAGATCCAAAAAGGTTTACTATCCTCGATGATTATGTGGTGTATCTGTATGAACATGAATTTGGCGTACGGATAAATAATGACATGGTTTTATTTTCAAAAGTCATAAGAATTGAAACTAATGGACTACAACTAAGGTTGAAATCTCGTTGAATTACATAATTGATGCACTAAAGTCGGGTATAAGGGAGTCATCAAGACCAAACGAGACACTAACGGTAGTTAAATGAGATAAAGCTAAATTGTAGTAAAATATTTCACTATTAATGAAGAAAAGGTTATAAATGAACCTTCTCAATTATATGTAAGGAAATGGAATTCCTATGACATTAGTAGCTCATTATGATTGAGAGTTACATGAAGCGGATGTGAAAATTACTTTTTAAAGTCTTATAAACCATGAGTATATGTTTAGGAGATCATTTTATAAACATAAGTTTCCCACATGACATATTTTAAGAAATAATATCATTATATTTTTTAATCGTTTTATATTTGTATACACCTTAAGATCAGTGGGAGTAAGTTTATATATTTTCTCTATATTCAAGCACATATTTAGAAAGTAGAGAATCAAAATAATCTTATGGGTTTAAAAGTTGTGTATGAAGTAATGAGATACTTAAAGGACTATATGCTCACATTTATGATGTATGTGTTCATTTAAATATGAACAATTATTGTGACTCAGATTTACTATTTGTACGGATGGTATGAAGTTCACTCTTGCTTAAGAATATTTATTTTGGTTTATCAACCAATATAATGAAGGAGTACACCATAACACATCCATTAACTATTGTGAAATCTGAGTTTGCAGCATGCTTGATGCTACAACTTATGTATTTTGGCAGTGTGGCTTCATTTCGGGACTTGGAGTTGTCGACACTATTATCAAGTCACTGAAATATTATGATAATATCGTTGCAATCTTCTTTATGAAGAAATGTTAGGTATTCTTAAAGTAACTAAGCACGTTGAATGAAATACCTATCAGTTAAAGAAGAAATTCAGAAACAAAGAGTGTCAATTGATCACATTAGTACAAGTGATAACATAGCGGATCCTATTATGAAAGGACTATCTCCAAAAGACCTTATGGAACGTGTCAAAGATATGGATCTCAATTAGTAAAATTATGATTGCTATTTGGCTTAGTTGTTTGACACTATTACTTGAATTCAATAAACGTGTTTCTGATTTCAATTATTTCTGTCTTTTGTGAATGCATGCATATGATTATGAATTATTATTGACAGAAATAGTCCTTATTCAAAAGGACATTATGAGGCCATTATGATACCCAATATTAAAGGCTTAGTTGAATGAAACATTGGTATTGTGGTACATAGAAGGAACCATGCTCTTGAATAGCATGGAACCACCATGACTCGCATCCGTGAATTGTTTGATTTAAGCAAACTATATTTATCAGTTATTGTGCACCTTGTGGTACCTAATTTAATTATGAGGATTATTAAGACCAAGTGGGAGACTGTTGGAAATTAATATTCAGTGTCAAAATTAATTATTTCATTTCAATTATATTAAATTTCGAATTTATGAATTTTCCAATTATGTGGTCTTGATAAATATCAGATAATTAATTATGAACGTGATAAATATGAATATTAGAAGATTGGATCAATATTATCCGTTAGTCACATGATGGTTAGTGTCATTAGTGGGAGACTTGAAAAAGAGTCCCACCTTGATTTGGATTCCGGCCCTCTTTCCCTTATAAATAGAGGAGCGCTATACCATCTGGGGCTATCTCATAACACACTATTTCTGAGGTGGGAGAGAAACTCCGAGATTCCATTAGAGTGTATTTTTTCCCAAGAAGGTAGATTGATGGAGCAATTAATCAAGATTGATCCTTGATCAAGGTAAGTCTTATTTTCTATCTTTTAGACGTATTTTGTGAAAACATGAAGATCCAAGATCCTTTTATTAAGAACAATTGTGTGATAAAATTTAATCATATGAATGTGTTTGTGATTAATATTAAGGTGTTCTTAAGAATAATTTTATAATAATGACTAGTTTTTTATTAACAAAATCAATAATTGCGTTGTGAAGGCATAAGTTGATGTAAATTACGGGTGGTTACATAATTGTTTTTTATGTACATCACTGTTTTGGTCCAAAAAAAGATTGTTCTTATTTACTACTTTTCATTAAGAAATTAGAATTATCAGAAACTTTGTGGTAGCCATTCATTTAGACATTTAAATATTTGGTTTATGAAAATGACCGTACAAAAATTAAAATATCAAAACTAGAGTCACAAACTACATATTTATTAACCTATAATTACAAAATTTATATTATATTTGTTAATTTCTTCTATAAATTGGACTCGACAATCACAATAGTGATCTCAATTATTAGTTTTCTCATCCATATAAGTGTTCTTTTTAATTAGTATATGAAGTAATTTTTCAAATTAAGTAAAATTGATGCCTTTTCATTTATGTGTTATTTGATAGTCTATGTGCTATTGTTGTTATTGAATCTGAAAATTAATAACAGCAAATATTGAACAATAAGAAAATATAAATGATGAGAAAATAAGAAAAATGAAACTGAAAATACCAAAAAAAATCGAAATCACCGAAAGTAAAAGTTATAAAAAATACCGCAAAAAAAAAAATTGATGTAAAGCACGGAAATGACACGATTAATCCGAATTGTCACCCCTAAGCACGGTTTGGTATTGCAAAGCATTTTTCAAAACAATAAAAACTGAATATACAAAAAAAAATTTCAATGGTGTTGGTATTGGTCAAATTCCAACCTAACCGACCGATGACCATCTCATTAGGATTATCATATACTTGTATTAGTACAATCTGGACTCTCCGAAATTATTGCTCCATGGAGTTGAGCTTTTGTTTCAGGGCTTCGCATATTTTCAAAAAAAATGTCTTTTTTTCTAAAGATAAATAAATACATAAATCTTAGTATTAATTACTGATTATACTAAAGTTGTACTAATTTTTTATTTTTAAATTATAATGAAGGAAGTATTATGTAACCTATTACTAACTTCGAAAAATCATGTGCAATGTATGTAGTCCATTACAGTCATTATCGTCAAGGTATATTGTGGAGACCTATGTATGGAGAGATGCGCAAGGAAAAAACAATATGCTTGAAGAGCATATTATATGCACGAGTCTATACGGATACAATTTTTAGGAATCAATATATTCCATGCAATGAAAAGAATGAGCTTAGTCGATAATGATACGTGTCTTTTTTCAAATAGGATTCCTCTATAGTATTTAGAAGCTAATCACAACTTAAAATTTTAAAATTGTTTTATGTAGAAATTAATGATTTATCACATCACGTTTTTCTTCTTTTAAATTAAGGGTTAATTTTATTTTGACACTCATTACTTATGCCTGTTTGAGGATTTATATACCCAAAGCTGTTATACCATTGACCTCATTTTTAACACATTTGTTCATTTACTATTTTGACGGTTGTTGAGTCAAAATTGGTCAATCAATAGTCCTTTTAATTTGGTGTTAGTGGTTCATTAGTTCTTTTAATCCCCAAAGGACAATAAGTAACTAGCCAAAATCCAAGTAAACCGAAAAGTACAATAATAGAGAGCATCCTACCAAGTATTTAGATCATTTTGTTAATAAATATTAAATTATTTTTATTATAGTAGCGGGAGATCGCCATGTAACGCTTATATTAGAGGATGTGATAATAATCCATTACAGCATTAAAGAAAACTAGATACCAACCATAAGTTCTTTCTTGATGCCACCTTAATACTCCCTCAATATCGACTCCCTCTTTCAAACTCGTGTCTAAACATCACCGCTCTTCAAACTTGGTATTGTTAAGTTTTTTGGTGAGAAAATCTGAAATCTGGTCGTTAGCTTTGATTGCTTTTATCTCTACTTCGCGTCAAAGTAACTTTTCTTTAATGGAGTGATTGTGTACCTGCGCATGCTTAGTCCTTAAATAAAACACTTGGTTAGTGTGCCATTACACAATTTATTAACTTGTGTTGATTTTAAGTTAATTGTGTCATCGACATGCTTTCTTGAGTTGTTTCTTATCGTCACTCTATGCTCAACTTTTGTTATTGATAATGACACATTAGTTTGCCTCTTAATTCACAAAAAGATTATTCCTTAACACATAGATTGTTGTCCAACGATGTGCATTGTGATATCTTACATAGGTGGGAGCAAAGTAACCGATCAATTTACACATTTTGTCTTTTAATATAATAGTACAAAGTGAGTTGTAATCCGTGCGTACCTCAATATTCTTGGGTTTCTTCCTTGTGATGTTTATTTGAACTTTGCATGATACGACTCATTACGCCAACCTCAAAGCTATATATAGGTGTGTGAGTGTTAGGTTGATTATAAATACTAACCTCATTTTTATGCATAGTTCCATCATTTGTATATATTTTCCTTTATGGAAGACTCTAATAATGTTGAGGTTGAAGGAATAAATCAAAAGAAAAAAGAGAAATGTGATTCATTTTCGTACTTTAGTTCTGAAGAGTAATCGGCTCTAAAATGCAATTTAAGGCTCTCCATTTCACGTTCTAGTCATAAATTTTCTTAAGTTTTCTTTGCTTTAACGCTTGTAAGTGCCCTAGGAGAGGCTTTTTCTCCTCCCAATAAATAAATTATTTTGTTTAATATATATATATATATATATATATATATATATATATATATATATATATATATATATATATATATATATGTGTGTGTGTGTGTGTGTGTGTGTGTGTGTGTGTGTGTGTGTGTGTGGTGGGGTGGGGGGTCAGTGTGTGTGTGCTCATAACTTAACATTCATCTCCATTGGTGCTGATATTAGATTACACTTGAACATCCCCTATGTGTTCAATAAGTGTCTCAGATAATTTTGTTATCACATTTCTCCATTGATTGATACAATTTCGACCCAAAGAAAGTTTTTTATCTTTTCAAGTTATTTGATCACAAAATGTACTAATATGTTCGCTCGCGTTATTTTGATCTCTCCCTTGTCATCACTTATGATGATAAAGTCATTTATGTGTACTAGTGCTATTGAGATCTCCCCGCCTTATACCTTGATGGATTGACTCAAATATGTGTGTGTAACAAAGTATCCACTTTGGAATATGAACCCTAATATCTTGCCATATAAGGTTCTTGGGGATTTCTTATCTCTCTATAATGCTTTCCAGAAATTTTAGATGAGGTTTGAGTCCCCTTATGAAGGCTCAGAATTTGTCTAGTTTAACCCCTCACCCCCAAGGTTCATTAACCATGAAGGACTCTCAAAGCATCTTAACTTCAGCCATAATAGGTCTTTAGGATCATATTTTCTTTCACAAGAAGCATATCACGATCTAAAAAAGTTGTTAAAAATTTTCCTACTATCACAAAGGACTAACTAAATGTTCTTTCATTTGGGAAGACTTTAGTAAAGGTTCAGCGAGACCATCCCATTTACGGATCTACCTGCACCAAGCCCCAAAATCCCTTGCACGATATGGGGCATTGCCCTTAGATATGGAATACCTTCATCACCTCAATCCCTCAGCTCAACGGTTAGTAATTATGGAAAAAAAGAAAAGAAAACATCACTAAGTCAATTTGACGGCTTAGGAGAGAGTACAATGACTATTTCACCAATCTACACTCTCTGTGCCTTCTTCCTTAATAGACTAAATTGGATTTAATGCTAATACCAACTTTCACTCATGACATGCAACCCTTCCCCTAACACTTAAGTAATTCACTGTGGCAGGTAAACCTTAAAAAAATTTGTCCATAATGTTCCTGTAAATTATTAAAAGATCTAAGGTGATGAATATACAAATGAGATTTGGGTAAGGTTAATGGAAAATATATCAAAGTCATTGTAGAGTAACTAATAACTACGAGTGTTATTACTGATAACATATCAAATATCTACAATCAAATGGAAAAGAGAAAATAAGGACTAAGGTTTCATATTAACATAAAACTAGAATACAATACAATGAAAAGAAGGAAGAGAGAATATATGTCCTACTACAATAAGGGAAAATACTAAAGTACCCTTAATGCTAAATAAAACTCTAATACCCCCCTCAAACTCATGATGCTGCAGCGAGAAGCATTGAGAGTTTCGTAACCCAAAAATGAAACCGCTAAGATGAATGAGACTTTGTAAACAAATTAGCTATCTGTGAGGAAGAAGAAATAAAAGGCAAAGTGATGACACCATGTGTAATATGGTGACGAGTGAAATGGTAATCAATTTCGATGTGCTTAGTCCTCTCATGAAAAAATGAATTGTGAAAAATCTTAATAACACTCTTATTATCACAGTACATAAGAGTGAGATGAGAGAGAGAGAGAGAGAGACACCCATATCTGCAAATAATCGACGTAGACAAACAACCTCACGAGTAGTAGAAGCCACAACACGATACTCGACTTTTGTGGAAAACTCCAAAATAACAACTTGCTTTTTTCTCTTCCAAGAAAATAAGAGAATCGCCCACAAATATACAAAATCCAGTAACCGACTTGCGATCTGTAGGATCACCGACGACCTAATCAGCATCAGAGCATGCATGCAACTCTAAAGAAGAAGATGAATGAAGTATAAGACTCTGAAAGTGATTGCCCCTCAGGTAGCGCAATATACGATGGACAGCTGCCTAATGTACCGTAGTAGGGGTACTAGCAAACTGACTAACAATATGGACCGCATGAGCTATATTTGGATGAGTAATAGTAAGATAAATCAAGATGCCCACAATAGTACACTATAAAGTAGTACTAAGAAAAATTACAGCATCATACGGGGAATGATGAATATCAAGTTCCAAAGGGGTATCAACAATCTTAGTACCAGTGAGGCGAGCATGCTCAAGAATGTCCCTGATGTACTTAGATTGCGAGAGAAGATTACCCTTTGAAGAATGAGCTACCTCAATACCCAAAAAGTAACATAGGGGACCTAAATCCTTCATATCAAAATAATGAGATAATTCATACTTCAATGGTTTAATTACACAAACATCATCCCATGTAATAATCATATTATTAACATACAAAGAGACCAGAATACGACCACCCGAGGTGCACCTGAGAAAGAGAGATGAATCATGCTCACTTGGAAGTAACCCAAGAGAGGTAATCATGGTAAAAACTTCTCAAACCAAGCCCGTGGTACCTGTTTAAGACTATATAAGGCTTTTTTAAGACTACAAAATTCACCAGGGCCATGAGGAACACCCGAAGGAGGAGTTATATAAACCTCATCATAAAGATCTTCGTTTAAGAATGGATTTTTAACATCAATTTACAATATATGCCAGTGACGGACATATGCAATAGGAATAAGAGTACGAATAATAGTCAATTTGGCAACATGAGCAAAGCCCTCGTCATAATCCAAACCATATTGCTAAGAAAACCCCTGAGCAACCAATCTTGCTTTGTACTGCTCAACTAACCTATCTGACATGGTTTTGATTTTATATAACTAACGAGATCTAATTTTCGGCCTACTAGCAGGTTAGGGGACCAAACTCTATGTATCTATCTAATGCAAAGTAAAGATTTCCTCAGCCATAGCCTACTGCCAAAGAGGATCAAGAGCTGCCTCATTATAAGACAAAGGCTCAGAGAGGCAATGAAAAAAATGATATAAATAAAGAAAAAGAATATGAATTACAAGAATAAACAAAATATGGTGACTGAGTGGACTTACGCGGATGTTTTGGATAGCGAGAAGGAGATTCCCCCATTTCAGCAGGTGCTTGGGTGGCCACACGAAAAGGGGGAGAATCAGGAACATCAGAGGGAAAAGTAACTGTATCAGTAGAAATAATAGGAGAAGGAGGAACATGGGGTGGCACACTGTTAGTAGTGCAAGGTGCTTGAGATTGAACACTCTCATTATTGTCTGAAAACGGTTCAATAGGAAAGAGATCAGATTTAGTGAGTTCATGAGGACTATCAGGAATAGAAAAGGAAAGGGATATGCTCAAGAAACACGACATGGAGAGAGACATATAGTTTTTTAGTAACTGGATCATAACAACGACATCCCTTTTGATCTTCACCACAGGCAAGAAAGACACAAATAACTAACTTTAGAGATAATATGGTACATTCCACATAAGGTCAAAGAACAGACAAGTACAACCAAATACCTTTAAGTAAGAATAAATAGGGACAGTCCCATACAACTTTTCAAAAGGTGACAAACCTAGGCAATTAGAGTTCGAAGTCCTATTAATTAGATTGATAGTAGTAAGGACACCCTCTCCCCAAAACTCACTAGGGACATATGCGAATAATAAAAGAGAGCGAGCAGTTTCGACATTTTACCTATGTTTCCTTTCAGCAACACCATTTTGATCAAGAGTGTCAGTACAAGATGATTGGTGAATAGTTCCACCTAAATCAAGAAACTCACCAATTTTTTGACAAGTATATTCCCTAAACAGATCGCATCTAAAACATTTGATAATATTAGATTTTTGAGTTTTGACAATGGCACGAAATTTATTATAAATATAAAAAATAATCCAAACGTTGTTTCATGAGAAAACCCCGATATTAATACATATAATCATCAATAAAGGAGACGTAATATTAATCCCTTCCTCTTATCATAAAAGAAGAGGGTCCCTACACATTTGAATGAATGAGATCAAAGGGTGAAAAAGTAGAGGAAATACTTTTATTAATGGATAAAGCTAAAAAATTTACAAGTTTACAACCGCTACAATCAGAGATATCATGACAATGAAAATCTCCAAAAATTCCTATAGAAGCTAAATATTTTAATCATGATCCTGAGTCATGACCAAGATGAGAGTGCCATAAATAAAAGCTAGACGAATTTGAACTCAAATGAAAGGATGACAAGTCAACACTAGAATCTGCAACCATTGATAATTTGAGTTTCTCCACCATGTACAATCCCCCCTACCTATAGCCTGTCTCAATCACCTTTTGAGACTATGGATCCTGCACATGATAAAAAGTAAAAGAAAATGAAACTAGGTAACCGACATCACATAGTAAATAAACAAAAATATGATTCATTATAAGATTAGGAATGCGTAAACATTTGAGAGAGACAAGTTGGGTGAGTCAATAGTCCCAACACTCGTTGAGGGCATGGGAGTACCATCAACTGACATAATGGAAAATGAATAAGTGGGAAAAAAAGAACCTGTGGCCATCTCCCCCGGATATCTTCCCTCGTGGTGGCGAGAGAGGATCCTTTTTAGGTCTCACGCGTCCCTCTCGGGAGCGCTTCGGTCGGTGTTGTTGATGAGGTAAAAAATATAGAGAGATAGAGTATCCAATATATTTTACTCAAAACATATAAAAGTAAAGGGAGCCATCCAAAAGAACAACATCCAAAGACATACTGATACATGCAAAACCAAGAATGATTCGAAAAGGGTCCAGGTGCAAAGTTACGAAATGGGAAGGTGTTAGGCACCCATTCCTCCCTTAGGGTCTCTAATGGGTTGTTGCTATTTTACTTTATTTACCCATTATATCATGGAAGAGATAAAGCGAGTCATTCATAGGAATGCTCTAAAAGTGATATTAGAAAATAGGATTTATGCGATTATCCTAGCGTCGATCATTATAAGGGAATGATAACGCATGTGGAATAATACGATATTGAAAACATATATATATATATGTGTGTGTGTGTGTGTGTGTGTGTGTGTGTGTGTGTGTGTGTGTGTGTAAATACATAGAATTTAAGAGAGTCAAGTTTAAAGAATATAGAAAAATAGGAAAAAAGTGGAAAAAGGACTCGAGTCTCGGGTTTTACCCCGAGACATCTACATAGCCTATAGAGGCATCAAAGTCCACGTAGTTCGTATGTAAAACGAGGGGTGGGATTTATCCCATAAATCCAATCGAGGACTTATCTTATATGTGTGTGTGTGTAAACAGGTGTTTTAGTTGTGAGAAAAGTGTGAGAATTCCAGTTTGAAATTTATGAGCAAATCCTATTTTTCTTCTTTTTTTTGGATTTTATTTATATGAAAATAAGATGTGTGAAATAATACTAGATAAAAATTAGATTAGGATCTGTGATATGAGAGAATAAAGGTATTATGTAATAAAACAAACTAATGCGAATTTAGGGGAATTTGAAGAGAGATTTGAAGTTGGACCTTCTTGAAGATCTTGAGCTTGATCTTGGATGTTGGAGAGAAACCCTTACACTTGGGTGATGATGGAGGATACTTAATTCACCAAGTTTGATGAATGAAGTGATGAAAGGTGAAGGTTGGAAAGGGTTTTGGATGTGGAAATCACGTTGACTTCGAGAGGGGTTTTCTGAGTTTGCTGAGAGTGATGGACCTCTAATCTTCCTCTCCCTTTGAATGAGGTTAGGACCTATTTTTTATAGGCCCAGGGAATTTCCATTCAACATAGCCCTAGTCCTGCCAATTGGCAGGTGTGTTTAGTCACACTACCGATAGACAGGGCTTGGAACCTGCCATTTGGCAGTGTCTTTCAGGTTCCTTCGAAAAATCGTTCGTAGAGCGCAAATCGTTGATCCGAATCGTGCACAGGGTGAACTGGTGGAAAGGTATTTTAGAGACCTTCGAAAGTACTTTAGACTACTACCGAGTTCGGGAGTTGACTTTGGGTCAAATGTGGCTCGAAAGCGTTTGTCGGTCCTTTGGACGAGGAAACTTTGGACGCAAACGGACCGTTCGTCCGCATGGTAAGTCCGAATCGCGCACGGGGTGGACCATTAGAACAGTTAGGGGATGTACTTCGACATTCCAAAGAGTTTGACCTGGTTCGGGGAGTTTAATTTGGTTAATCGGGGCCTAAAAGCGTTCGGTGACCCTTTGGAGTAAAACGGATCGTTCGTCCGTACTGTAAGTCAGAATTGCACACGAGGTGGACCGTCGGAAAGGGGTTTCAGTACCGTTCAAAGATTCATTCAGTCTCGGTAGAGCTGAAGAGTTGACTTTGGTCAAACGAAGCCTGGGAGCATCCGGTGACATCCTAATCGTGTTTCGTGGGAAAATGAGTCATTCGTCTGCATGGTAAGTCAGAATCGTGCACGGGATGGAGCGTTAGAAAGGGGATTCAGTGCCCTTTGAATATTTATTTACTCTCAATTGAGCTGAAGAGTTTGAACTTTGGTCAAACAGAGCCTGGGAGTTCCCGATGGCCTTTAGGTCAGTATTCGGGGTATGACTTGGGCTTGTAATAATGAAGGGAGGTGCTAGGGACCTTCGAAGAGGTTAGGGGTATTTGAATGGGGTGTCTACATAGCCCCTCGATGGGTGAGTTTGGAACAAATGATGGCCGTCGAATAGACACCATATGATGCCTTTGAAAGAGGATGGGTCGATGTCGATTCTGAGGACCTAACGATGAGGATGACCGATTCTGTGGGTTGAATCCAGTTCTATGGGCTTTAAGATGAGGGTGAATGATTCTGCGGGTCGAAGCCAACTCCGAGGGCTTAAGATGAGGGTGACCGATTCTGCGGGTCGAAGCCAATTCTCAGGGCTTGAAGATGAGGGTGACCGATTCTGCGGGTCGAAGCCAATTTTGCGGGCTTAAGGATGAGATAACCAATTCTGCGGGCTTTAGGTGAGATGACCAATTCTGCGGGTCGATGCCAATTCTGTGGGCTTAAGGATGAGATGACCAATTCTGCAGGTCAAAGCCAATTCTGCGGGCTTAAGTTGAGATTACCAATTCTATGGGTCAAAGTCAATTTTGCGAGCTTTAGGTGAGATGACAAATTATGCGGGTTGAAGCCAATTCTGAGGGATGTATTTTGAAATGACCAATTCTGTGGGTCGAAGCCAATTCTGCAGGCTTAAGGATGAGATGACCAATTCTGCGGGTCGAAGCCAATTCTACGGGCTTAAGTTGAAATGACCTCAGTTAACTCTACTGGGAAAATTATCTCGTGATTTTGGTTCGAGTTGGGGAGCCGATTACTGGGGAAATGATTAGGTGGTCCAGGTTTTGGACGTATTTCTCGGGGAAAATTGAGACTTTTGAGGAATATGAGATGATCCTGAAGTTTTGGATATTTTGGAGGTCCTCTTGGGACGTTATCGGGGAGATATTCACTTGTCTTTTGAGAGTTTCGCCAGAGAAATAGGGGTTCCACTTGAGGAGGTGCGAAATTTTCTTGGTGAAAGTATTCTAAATCTTTTTCGGGATTTTTAGGAATTTTTGAGGATTTTTGAGGATTTTTTGGTATTTTTTTGGGAATTTCTGTACAAAAATTTAAGGGAGGTGCCGGTCAGCATGGTATGGAGGGTGCCATTTAGCAGTGGCATGGACTTTTGGACTGCCTCGAGAAGGTAAAGGGTTAGTGCTGATTGGTACGTGGGGGGTCAATGCCGATCGGCATAACCCTTGGCATATTATATACAGGGGGCAGATTCCCCTCATTCTCACAGCTTCTTGCCTTCTCTCTTTCTGCAATTTTCTTCTGCGAATCATTTTAGCATTTCCATCTCTAAAAAATGGTAGCTTTTGTGAGCACTACAGTACACCGAGAATGGTTAACTGTTTATGACTAGGCAAACGTGGAGTGGAGGGCGAAGGCACCTCTTGCTTTGGGGAGAGAGAACTCTTTCAATGCATTCGAGACAGTTGCGAATGAGCGGACCTTGCTGCGGGAGCCGTCGCGTCATCGCTCTTTGAGGGTGGTGAACCTTGGCGGTTGTGTAAGTAAAATGACTTTTGGCATTCTTTTTTGGTGATTTTCCTTTTTTCTTGGATTTTGACAAGGATTTTCTCTTTTGGCAGTTTCATGTTTCTCTGTCGAATATGCGTGCCCGCGGGACGACGGGGCTTAAGGATGTCTGGGATAATATTCCACCTATGGTGCGTTGGGTGGTATCCTCAACGATTTTTTTATTACCTTCTATTAATGATGAATGAATGCATGCACATGCGCTTTTTACTTTGCCGCTGAGACCGTAAAAAGAAATAGTTTTTTGGGATTTTGAAAGAAATTTTTATTCAGAATGAGAATTTATATAAAGATGGAAGGGGATTTTGAGTTTTTTGAATATTGACAAAAGAGGAAAAAGGAAAATTTCCAAAAGTAGGGGGTTGACGATTGGAAAGCACCTTGTCCTGCCTATCGGCAGGTCAGTTTAGTCCCATCAAATTAAAAATTTCATTGGTACCCTCTTCAGCCTTTGGTACCTTATGGGGAAGGATTTCCTCTTATTTCTACAGGGGTTATGTCTTTTGTGGGGGATCTTTAAGTATAGAAGAGGGGGTAAGGATGGAGTGTTTTCCTCACACCTTCATATTCCTACTTTCTTGTTCTGTGAGATGGCTCTCCCTGGTAATGTTGAGTTTGCCAACTACCTCGAGACTTTAGAGGCTATGTGATCCAATAACATTGACAACGATGCTTACAACATGCGTCGTGTTTCTTTATGGCGTAATCGTCCCATAGAGTGAAACGTGCTGATGACGGTAATACAATTCTGGTACCCCGAAGACCATGTATTCTGCTTTGACTTGGAAGAAGTATGTCCGACTTATGATGAATTTTCTACCATGTTGGGGATAAATCCCGACGTTATTGCGGCTCTGCCTAAGTTTTTTCGTTCTTCTCTGGAGTTATTGGCTGGGTTTCTTTGTATTTCGTCCTCAGCGACCAGATCACTGGTGGCTGGAGGTATAATTTCTCTTTTGACGGTGTTGCGGTTCGTGCATTTGCAGGAGGTTGATGATGCTGGATATGCCGGAGCTGTCGTTCTAGGCTTGGTTTCAAAATTATTGCTAGTGACAGGGGAGTTGCTGGTTGATCCGTAACTTGCATCTATTACCTCATGGATGTCTTATCGTCATAATCCTGCAGCGGTGATACTGGCGGAGACTTTGAATGTCCTGGATGCCTGGAGAGAAGGTCGTTCTGACTTTCTGAGCGGTAGCCCTGTGATGATATTCATGCAGTTGTCTAAAAGATTTCGCCTGATGACTCCTCCGGAATACCCTTTGTCGGCTGTACCTAATTTTTTTCATGCCATTTTATCAATGTTGGCCTGGATATTGAGAGCTGGGAGAACTGGTTCGTGGATCATGGGGCTCTAAATCTGTACTGGTCAGTTCCTTAGTGGGGATAGGTGCTACCTACTCTGGAACTGGGAGAATACCCATATTTTCGGCTGGTTGGTCTCAGACAAACCTCTTTTTATTTCCCTTGGCATCTTCTGAATCAATTTAGCTGGGAGCATATCGTGCCACCTCGGACACTAGACTTCTTTTCGGTAGAAGATTTGACAGAACGTCTGCGCATGCAGCTTGTCTCCTTGTGGGAGAGTCGACATCCATCGACTCGTCATTCTCAGTCTGCTGGGAGAACTTGGCACATCCCTGGGGATTATATAAAGTGGTTGTGGAGGAAAGTAGTTAGCAAGATGTTAGAAGTGGAGACTGGATAAAGGTGGCTTGCCTTATCTAATACCATGGAAGGAGGTGTGGTATTTTTTTCGAGGCTGGTTCGAGCCTATCGATCCATGGAGAGTCTACGGCATTCTATTCAGGCGGGGGAAGCTTTGGGACCCCAGGATGTTGATGATAACGGTGGAGCAGGCTCCTCTGGTAGCTATGGGTAGGAATCTTGGAGATTATTTTTTGTAATGGGGAATAAATTTGGGGATTTTATTTGGCTTTCTAGGAAGGTAGGGGGAAGGGAGTTATCCGATCCTATTCTTAAGTAATTGTACCGTAATTTCTTATTAATGAAATGAACAAGCTTTTGATCATCTAGCTGTGACTTTTGATGAATTCTGTATTTTGAATTATCTATACTGATCGCTAAGGCATGCATAATCCTTTTGTTCAAGTATATGTTAAAGTGAACTGTCATTCTCGGAGATAAGAAAAGAATAGTTTTTGTGAAAAAGAAGGGGCCGTGCTCATATAAGATGTATGAGTTGTCTACGTACCTCTGGTTTTTTTTAATATATATATATATATATATATTATGAGAATGATTTTTGCAGAGGATCATGCCCACGTAGTTTTAGGTAGAGGGAAATGAAGAGATTTTTTATTTTTTTATTTTTTTTAGAATAGAAGGGACATGAGAGGAGTCGTAGCACGTCGAGATTTCGAACTAGGGGTAAAACTTCTTGAGACGATACAGGTTAACTGGACGAGCCATTTCTTCTCCGTCTAAGTCGATGAGCATGGCGGTGGCACGGTCGGATAAGATATTCTTCACAATGTATGGGCCTCTCCAATTGGGATTGAATTTCCCTCTGGGGTCCCAGTTCGGCTCTACTATTTCTTTGTGGGATAATTCCCCTTCTCAGAAATCGCAGTCCTTGACTCTCTTATTAAATGAACGCGCTATTCGACGATGGTACCCTTGTATGTGATATAACGATTTTAATCTCCTTTCGTCCAGAAGTGACAACTCTTCGAGGTGGATTTGATGCCAGTCCTCCTCACTGACCTTGCTTTTAATCATGACGCGTAACTAGGGTATTTCTAGCTCCACGGGTAGGACTTCTTCCATGTCGTATACTAGAGAGTAAGGGGTAGCCCCATTATAGGTTCGGATTGAGGTTCGGTAGCCCCAGAGGGTGTATGGGATTCGATCGACCCAATCTCGACAACTCTCGGTCATCCTACTGATGATGGATTTGAGGTTACTGTTGGAGGCTTCGACTGTACTATTGGTTTGAGGTCGGTAGGGAGGAGATTTGTGTCTCTGGATCCCATACTCATTGACCACTTCTGTGACTTCTGCCTCAAAATGTAACCCGTTATCTGACATTAGCTCGTGTGGGACCCCATATCAGCAGATGATTAAGGTGAAAAATTGAGCGTCCATGTAATACGCTAGTCGTTGTTATCGGCTTCCAACCTCAATACAAAAAATCTAAATTTGTAACTACACTCTTAAGGAGTATAGTGGTGAGTTTGGGTATCGAATCCACAGGGAGTTAGGACGTGTGAATGTGACGACAAAGGTAACGTAGTTTAATCCTAAAGTTGATGTTAAAAGAAAAGAAAAAGATGACTGATTTTTGGATTTTATCTATGAATTAACTAAATTCAATTAAATTAACGTATGCATGCAAAATTAACTAACTAAGAAGGAATTAATATGAATGAAGAAATGGGTTAAGAATACACTCCCCCAAACCCTAGTGTGTATGCCGTACAAAATTAGTCATAAATTAGATAATTGAACAGACCCAGTCTTTAGTACTCCAAAGATTTACATATATGAGGTTCAAGCCCGCATCATACATAATCAAAGAATGAGTAAAGCAGTGTTGCAATAGTTCACGTGTGTTGCATCCTTAATCACCCCGGTTACCTAGGGCAAACGAGGTCACAATGTCTACAATGGTTGTGAAACTATACAACACGATCAAATCACTTATTTAATTTAGAGGACAAATTTTATATCTATGCATACCACATCAGGTTGGTTTCATGCATTCCCACCCTTAAAAACTTAGCTTAACATGATTAAAATAAAAGCAAACTTAAAACTGAAAGTGCAGGAATTCATAACTAAATCTAGAAAATTCAGAACATGACTTGAATTGGGATTGGAAAACTAGAGACTAACAATTAATTAAAATAACTATTAAAGAAGTAAAAATAATAAATTAAAATTACTTGCAATGGATGAATGATGAATCTTGAATATATCTTTGAATCTTAAATAGTAGCCAAACTTCAAAACTAGGGTTCTTGGTTACAACAATCCTTTAAAAACTAACTACAAAGAAACCCTAACTACTAGCCTCCTACAACGTGAAGTAAAAAACCTCATTTTCTTCCTACTAGGGTTTGCCCTTTTATAACACCCAAGTATCGTTTTACGGATAATAAAAATTAATTATATAAGGATTTCCAAGAGTTGAAACTCTTCAGCCTCCACATTAAATGCAAGAATTTCGAACAGTCGGATCCCACCGGATCGGATCCCATCGGATCGGCTCTTTTTTTTTATCAACCGAACCTGTCTGGTATCAGAGCGATTTGTTTTTCATCGGTTCTGTAAAAATCTGGGGTCTACTATAATGGTGGCATTTCGGATCGGTCCGATCTCAACCGGATCGGTCCGGTAATCTTCAATTTTGACTTTTCCTTTCCAACTTTGACTTGTCATAACTTTTGATCCGGAGCTCTGATTTGACTTTTGTTTCTTCCTATGCACTTATGAGAAGAGGATCTTCAATTTTCATTAGGCTTCAAATTCGAACTCTGGGTGTAAAGTTACACTTTCTCCCTTTGGCTTATCTTCCTTTGTTCTATTCCTTTCTTCCGATTTCGTTCTTTCTTTTATTGCACTAAATATCTGTAAAAATGTAATACCCCGTATTTTTGAAGATTTAAATAATTATGTGATTTATTATTATAATGGGATTAATTAAATTAAAATGTGAGAATTAATTATTTAATTCAGATTTAAATTGAATACTTACTAGCGTGACGAGAAGTTAGTAACTATTAATATTTCTATGAGAATAAGTAATATGGAATGACGATTTTATATAACTTGTCGTAAGAAAGAAATATGATAGTTTGGTATAGTAAGTCGGGAAGCGCGTGTGAGTCATGCCAGGACTAATTAAGTGGAATAAAAAGGTAAATTATTTTTAAGTAACTCGTATGGTCATTTCGAGAGTGTTGTTGAGTCCGGAGGGGTCCAGATAGTCAGAAAACTCTACCCGGGTATTTTATTTGGACTCCGGGACATTTTTAGGCCAAGCCGGCACCCGATAGGGGTAGTTTTGTAATTTGGATTTTTAGAGGAATTAAATGGACGAAAATTAGAGATAAATTATTTCAGCTAATTGGGGACAATTAGGGCTAGGTTACACCAAAATGAAGAGAGAGCCACAGTGGTGAGGGAGAGCAATTTCCAAAGGTGGAGAAGCCATGTTCACCACCTTGCACCACCACCACCACCATCATGTAGATCGAAACGCGAGGAGCGCATCCATACCAACAACATCAACGGATCAGACCATCGAAATCGAGGCAAGTGTTTATTGCTTTCGTTCTTTAGCGATAACTATGTTCATGTTAGTCTAAGTTAATAAACCTTTGTTATGAAAATAATTTGGGTGAAATTGGAGAACTATATCATAAACTAGGGGTGATTTGATAAGAAATTGAATACCATATGTAGATAGCATGATGCCTACGAAATTTGGATAATATCCATAACCAAATATGAGTTTAATTTAAAAGTTATGCATATTAATTTAAGAACTTGGGTTCTTGACAATAAAATTGTGGATTTCGAATTTTATGAATGATTGGTGATGATTTAATGATTCTAGGTAGTTAGAATTTATTTACAAATGTTAGGATTCAATTTGGGAATAACTAATTGGAGTTTGGGATGATATTTTAGAGGTTTTAGGGTTGAAAAATGGTGAAAAACGAAGCTGCCTAAGATCTCGCTCGAAGTCGTTCGAGTGAGATTGGTTGTCGCGCGAAGTCGTTCGAACGACACGTGGAAGTCGTTCGAGCGAGATCCATTATGATTTGAGCGAGATTAATATTTTTCAGAGAATTTCTTATTTTGCAAAACAGTCAATTTGAGTGAGAAAAATTAGTGTTCGATGAATCCAAAATAGTGCAGAATTATTGGGAGTTGCTTAGGTATAATGGTTTAAAGATTAGGGATGGTGAGTCTACCTTGAAGATTACGAGAGAGATAATCGTAATTATAATGCGTCGAGAGTATTAAGTGATAAATACTTACGATATTAGTTCTGAAGAAATGGAACTTATAAGAATAAAGATTAGTTGTTAATTGTGGGAACTGATTATAATTTTGTATTAAAGATTTTTGGGTGACATATTGTGCTTAGAAATATATTACTAGAGAGGGAACACAGTAATTTAAAATACGCTGATAGTATTTAGTAATAATAATACTATGTATAGAATATGACATTTGGTTGTTTATACTGTTTGATTGATTGGGTTGTGTGAATACCTATTAGTTGCTAGTATTATGTGTATGACATACCTAGCTGCTTCCTATCACGGGAGGTGGTGTAGAGACAGTCTTATCCTGAGGGGATTATTGACTTGTATCTCAGAACATAGGACTGTGAAGTCTTATTGGTGAGTTGATAAGCCAACTGACTATGGGAGCGTAGGTATGTGCGTGACCCATAGGTATGTGTACTATGTTCCCCTCCAATATGTGTGATTTTTTATATGGTTCATGGGAGATTTCTGAACCGATAGTCCTTATTTGAGTACGAGATGTACCGGGACATGATAACAGAGTATGCAATGCACTACAGGTATAGCCTTGGGGTGCTGTGTTAGTATATATATATATATATATATATATATATATATATATATATATATATATAATAGTGGTGATAATTTATATATACTTGTGTTATACTTACAATGTGATGTTTGTAGGCTATTAAGATTGGGTTAATGTATATATATATATATATATATATATATATATATATATATATATATATATATATATATATATATATATATATATATATGTATGTTTTTGGTATATCTAAAATGAAAAAATATCGGATTATTAAGATAGTGAAATCTTCAGTAATGTAAATAGTGAATACTTGAGTTTAGTATGATAACACTTGTTTAAAATGATAAATGTTGAGATCTAAAATTGGAATAATACTACGAGGGATAGTTATATGGATAAGCCCTTCCCTAGTTAGAAGTGTGTCAGATGGCTAGGTTGGATTAGATGTACGTTAGGCGTGCGCACTAGTCTAGAGGTGAGAATCTCATGTGAGAGTTCGAACTAACATGCATACAATACTTGCTTTAATGCAGTTTTAAGTACTTGCTAAAATAAATATTTTTACACATCGGGCTCTGACCCGTTTCTTGCATCTCTTTTCTCTTTTACTATATATATATATATATATATATGTATTAGTACAGGTGCCAAGCCACAGGGACACTGGTTCTAGATACTTGGATGGTTTATCGAGCTGCAGCTGTTGTGGAAGTTGTGGGTTAATTGAGATTAGATGCTTCTCTCATTTCATTCAGTTCCTAGTTCAGATATATCAGTTAGGTCATGTGTCGTCCATTCTCATTAGTAGAGTTGTGCTCAGTTTACTTTGTAGTTCTTCCCAGTTGGTTTGAGTATTCATTTTGGTTCTGTTTGTTACTTTGAACTGGAAGGATTTTGTCCAGTATTAATTATTCAGTAATTTTTTCAGTCAGCATTCAATTCTTGTGTATGATATAATTGCATGTTCAGAAGTTTATTAAATGAATTAATTGGTTTCAAGTTTGATTGGAAAATGTTTTAACACTAGCTTAATTAAATGTTAGGTAATTAATTGGATTTAGTTTTCGACTGTGATGCAAAAATGAACCAACCGAACATACTGTTATAAATTTTATAAAGGACTGATCACCCGATATTCAATTGGGTGGGGTGTCACAGGTGGTATATAGAGCATCAGGTTCTAGTGTCCTTTAGGATTTGTACGGCTTATTACGTTTCAGCTTAGCATTCTTTGATGTAGCGCCTTATTCTAGATTTGTTGTATTCCATTGTGTATGCGATTTGCGCTCTCCTGCGATTTAGTTTAGTGAAGTCAATTCATATGCGATAGTGATTGGACTTCGTACTCTGAATAATATGGGACGACCAGCGAAGGCCATTAGCGGGACTGCTGGAGGAGGAAAGCGATTGAGAGTTATGAAGTATTCATGGAACGGTGATTGCGACAAAAGCCACCAATAGTAATATCTAAGTATGATGGGCCAATGGAGGGAGCTAATCCAAAGGCGATAATGTAAAGTAGAGTGTAGTGACACTCAGAATTTTAAATTCATAAGAAATATTTTTCTAGCTCTAAGAACAACAAAGAGTAAAAATAGTCAATCAAACCGAGATATTGGGTATGGGTTGACCATTTAAAATTTTCCATCTTCTGGTCAGATAGAGATATGGAAGAGATGTTGAACTTATCACCAGTAGGTCGGGTAGAGACCGACCGTAAAGGATGAGTTAATTATGTAAGCGAACTTCGTAATCGAAGTATGAGTCACGGTTGGTAAGTTGAAAATGGACTCGTGGATAGAATGCCATAGCATGAATTGGAGGTGCGACTGAGGTGACTAGTGTCAATGTCATCAAAGTATATGTTTACTACAATGTGTCAACGCCCCAGAACAAAGGGATCCAGTCGAGTTGTGATAGCTAGACGAAGGGCAAGGTTGAATTCAATAGTGTTAGTAGAACATCACCAGAAAGTATACCCAGTGAGGGGAAACCTATTTAAATGATATGATTAAAACTTAACGTAATGGTGATGGATTCAGTCAGGACCAGCGGGTCGATCATGTGTTCCATATGCCTTGTAGAGCGCAAGGAACAACAAAAATGACAACTAGGAGTTAAGACTGCCAGGTCCGAGAGAAGGACATCCCAACAAGGCCAGGAGGACCAGTGAAAAGGAAAGTACCATGTACATAGAGATAAGAGTTACCAGTATGGAATGTGAACACTTGAGAAGTGAAATTGATAAGTATCGGGAATAATAAATCGTGCCTGTAAGGCATACCAGTTGGAAAAGTAAAATATCCAGTGTGAGAATCGGGTCAAGAGAATTGGACACAGTAACTAATAAACGGAGAGTAGTAGGTCTAGGCAGGACCACGTAGTACGCAATAGCTATAGCATATCGTATTTCAGAGTCGACGGGGCCAAGGGAATACAGGGAACGCCAGTAAGGACATATTTGAGTTCTGGAGATATGGGGCCAATGTATCAATGTCGGGCGGGTAAGCCGTGAAACAGAATAATGTACCCACATGAGGAAGGGAAAGACTAGTGAGTGGGATTCGAAAGGTATAATGATTATAAATAATTATGGGTCGCAAAATGTGCGTACGAGGACCCTACGATCAGGATAAAATGATGGAGTTTTATTTCATCCTTGTGAATAAATGATGAGTTCAAGTGACGTGGGTGTGTCACAGCATATGTGAATAGTTAACACTAAGAATTTGAGTGTACGTTCGGTTTAGTGGGTATGCTGGTGACATCAGCCTTATTATGCAAATGACTACCATTGGGTAGCGAGATTTTTGTGCCACCTGCGGGGAGGAGCAAGTGTGGACACTAAGAGAAATTTGTATATGGTATTATGTAACGATTCGTGCTCTTTTGAGCGTTATGATAGTAGAGAACATTATTATTATTATTATATTTTATGGTTACTGGTTACCGAGGGTTTTAACAATAGTAAATTGTGTGATAAGACTATGGTACTAAAAATTTCAAATTTCAAATATATGTTTTTAGAAAGGCATCACCTGAAAGACGGTTGAGCCTGCACATGTGTTGTAATTGTATTGTAGACTTCAGTGAGTATGTTGTCTTACTATGTTGATCCTGGTGAGCAGGGATGTTCTACTGATGTGATTCAAGGTATATTGACTTATTGTTGAGCGGAGATAAATATGTCATAAATTATATAGCTCTAATAACTCGTGATAGTGAGAGCCCTGCATTGTATATTGTCTTTAGTAACATGAGAGTGGACGAATAGACTTCTTATGTCACAAATGGGAATTCAGGGATGTATGTTATGGACTAAGGACTTAGCAGATCTCGACAACCAACAGTGTTAGGTAGTAGTGTATCAGGGGGGGGGGGGTTCCTTGTTTGGATTTCTCTTTGCGAGACATCCCACGCATGAAACTTAGCAAACATTGGAAGTTGGGAAAGGTTTGCCTTAGTACATGGATTTAGTATCGTAATGATTACTCGTATACATAGCTATAACTGCGAGAAAATGGTTATATTACAGATTAAGGCCGAGGGATCCGTATAAGAATAAAGTGTGTTAATGTTACCAGTCGATGACAGCACAAGCAGATCGGTGGGACAACCTAAGATATTATTAGGTGGAAAGGGTAGGGTGACTGAGTAGGACCTTACCATATAGTCATGCCAAGTACGTGGGGCATAATTTGTTATTTATATAAAACGTCTAGTACGGTGTTGCGGCAATGCACAAAACATAGGGTGTATGGGCATCCTAGATAGTTGAATTATAGTTTTATCCATAATGAGGATTGTGGCCCAATGCGTATTTTGGAGATAACTGAATGTAGAAGAGTGTGACTTCAGGATTTAGCTATTTGATGGGTTAGGGCAATTAGGACCGTTAATTCTCAGATTTTTCGTGAGGATGGTATAGGAGGAATCCGATAAAGTTTAACTTTGGAAAGTTGAGACTTACTTGATAGGACGTGGAGAGAACATGTTTCACGAGAATCTGAAGTTTAAAGAGAGGGGGAAGGACTTGCGACATGCAGTGATGACATTGTCGCCTGAGCCATAGATATGGATGTGGTTAGGATAAAGGTAAAATGCATAATGATACAAAGCCGTAGTAGTGATGGCATAAGCAAAGCAAGATATTTTTGAGCTCCAATTGGAAGTGGACCATCAGGAAATAATAGAGTTCCTTTAGCATTAGGAATTCCTTGGTAGTAATGGGAGAGTAAATCCACGCACAATTATAGAGTTAATTACTTCGCAATGGGATCTCGACCCTATGTGGGTGAAAGTGGGTCGGGTAATTAAAGTAGCTCACGTTATGCAAAGTTAGGAAAAATCTTAAGGTGTAACAGTAAACCCCAACCATTATTCCTGGGATAGTAAGGTTATATGGGGTACAAATAGAGTTCTTGTCCGAAAGAGTCAAGAGAGTTATGACTCGATTATTGGGAAGAGTTTTCGGGAGTCCATGAATATCAAGATGCGAACATATTCAGCCTAACACACTCGTAGGCGGACAGTAAGTCTAAGAGTTTTAGTTTCACATTGCGAGGTATGTTGTATATCCAATTATGGGAAGGTTTAGTGTAATATCTTCCACTGGTGGAGTTAGTGTAAGACTACTCCCCTTAGCTCATTATCGATAGTATTCCATTCGAGGCGTTATATATATCAATATTTGTTATCCTTGTTCTTATTGGATATAGGGGAGGACAATAATCTACTAGGTCCAGAGGAATTTTAGGGCCCGTCAACCAGGGTGGAAATGACTGCGAGTTGCATTATTGCATGTTGGAATGAGGAAATTAGTACCGAGTGACGTGGGATCTTTTTATATTATTGTTATGTTTGATCCAGTAGCGTACATGCTTAGGTTCTATAGTCCTTTGCGGAGACAGTAAGGCAAAAATGTGTAACATTTATAGTATGTATAGTGTGTAAGACAAATTTGTATATATCTACAAATCAATTAACCTACTAGTACGAGCAGTATGAGGCTAGATAGTGACTATATATAAGTTAAGTGGGGAAACTTAAATGATAAGGCTTGGAGAGTAATTAATCAATGAGGTGTTCATTATTAAGGGTATGCGGTAATGTACTCTATGGGCGGTACTACGTAAATTCAAGAAATGTGAGGTAAATACCTGGAGTTTTCCTTACCAGAAATGCCTTATTTTCTCAATTTTGGGATGGAATTCCGTTATTAAGGGGGAAGTATGTAATACCCCGTATTTTCGAAGACTTAAATAATTATGTGATTTATTATTATAATGGGATTAATTAAAGTAAAATGTGAGAATTAATTATTTAATCCGGATTTAAATTGAATATTTACTAGCATGACGACAAGTTAGTAACTATTAATATTTCTATGAGGATAAGTAATATGGAATGAAGATTTTATATAACTTATCGTAAGAAAGAAATACGACAGTTTGGTATAGTAAGTCGGGACGCATGTGTGAGTCGTGTCAGGACTAATTAGGTGAAATAAAAAGGTAAATTATTTTTAAGTAACTCATATGATCATTTCGAGTATGCCGTTGACTTCGGAGGGGTCGAGATAGTCTAAAAACTCTACTCGAGTATTTTATTTGGACTCCGGGACGTTTTTAGGCCAAGCCGGCACCCGGTAGGGTTAGTTTTGTAATTTGGATTTTTGGAGGAATTAAATGGACGAAAATTAATGATAAATTATATCAGCTAATTGGGGACAATTAAGGTTATGTTAGACCAAAATGAAGAGAGATCTACAGCGAGTGAGGGAGAGCAATTTCCAAAAGAGGAGAAGCCATGTTCACCACCTTGCACAACCAGCACCACCATCGTGTAGATCGAAATGCGAGGAACGTAGCCATACCAACAACATCAACGGATCATAACGTTAAAATTGAGCAAAGTCTTTATTGCTTGCTTTCTTTAGCGATAATTATGTTCATGTTAGTCTAGGTTAATAAACCTTTGTTATGGAAATTAATATGGGTGAAATTGTAGAACTATATCATAAACTAGGGCTGATTTGATAAGAAATTGAATGCCATATGTAGATAGGATGATGCCTACGAAATTTGGATAATATCCATGAACAAATCTGAGTTTAATTTAGAAGTTATGCATATTAATTTAAGAACTAGGGTTCCTGAAAATAAAATTGGGGATTTCGAATTATATGAATGATTGATGATGATTTAATGATTCTAGGTTGTTAGAATTCATTTACAAATGTTAGGATTTGATTTGGGAATAATTAAATGGAGTTTGGGATGATATTTTAGAGGTTTTAGGGTTGAAAAATGGTAAAAAAACGAAGCTGCCTAAGGTTGAAGACGAAATTATCCAAGTCGCTAGATCTCGCTCGAAGTCGTTCGAGCGAGATTGGCTGTCGCGCGATGTCGTTCGAGCGAGATTAATAATTTTCGGAGAATTTTCTATTTTGCCCCTATTTGTGTAAACAACCAATTTGAGTGAGAAAAATTAGTGTTCGATGAATCCAAAATAGTGCAGAATTATTTGGAGTTGCTTAGGTATAATGATTTAAACATTAGGGATGGTGAGTTTACCTTGAAGATTACGAGAGAGATAATCGTAATTATAATGCGTCGAGAGTATTAAGTGATAAATACTTACGATATTAGTTCTGAATAAATGAAACTTATAAGAATAAAGATTAGTGGTTAATTGTGGGAACTGATTATGATTTTGTATTAAGGATTTTTGGGTGACATATTATGCTTAGAAATATATTACGAGAGAGGGAATACCGTAATTTAAAATATGTTGATAGTATTTAGTAATAATAATACTATGTATTGAATATGACATTTGGTTGTGTATACCGTTTGATTGGATGGGTTGTGTGAATACCTATTACTTGTTAGTATTATGTGTATGACATACCTAGCTGCTTTCTATCACGGGAGGTGGTGTAGAGACAGTCTTATCCTGAGGGGATTATTGACTTGTATCTCAGAATATATGACTGTGAAGGCTTATTGGTGAATTGATAAGCCAGCTGACTATGGGAGCGTAGGTATGTGCGTGACCCATAGGTTTGTGTACTATGTCCCCCTCCAATATGTGTGATTTTTTATATGGTTCGTGTTAGATTTCTGAACTGATAGTCCTTATTTGAGTACGATATGTACCGGGACATGATAACAGAGTATGCAATGCACTACAGGTATAGCCTTGGGGTGCTGTGTTAGTATATATATAAATAGTGGTGATAATTTATATATACTTGTGTTATACTTACAATGTGATGTTTCTAGGCTATTAAGATTGGGTTAATGCATATATATAATAGTGAAAGATATATATATATATATGTATGCTTTTGGTATATCTAAAATAAAAAAATATCGGATTATTAAGATAGTGAAATCTTCAGTAATGTAAATAGTGAATAATTGACTTTAGTGTGATAACACTTGTTTAAAATGATAAATGTTGAGATCTAAAATCGGAATAATACTACGAGGGGTAGTTAGATGGATAAGCCTTTCCCTAGTTAGAAGTGTGTCAGATGGCTAGGTTGGATTAGATGTACGTTAGGAGTGCACACTAGTCGAGAGGTGAGAATCTCATGTGAGAGTTCGAACTAACATGCATATAATACTTCCTTTAATGTAGTTTTAAATACCTGCTAAAATAAATATTTTTACACATCGGGCTCTGGCCTGTATCTTACATCTCTTTTCTCTTTTGCTATATATATATGTATTATTACAGGTGCCCAGCCACAGTGACACTGGTGCTAGATACTTGGATGGTTTTTTTAGATGCAGCTGTTGTGGAAGTTACGGGTTAATTGAGATTAGACGCTTCTCTCATTTAATTCAGTTCCTAGTTCAGATATCTCAGTTAGGGCATGTGTCTCCCATTCTCATTAGTAGTGTTGTGATCAGTTTACTTTGTAGTTCTTCTCAGTTAGTTTGAGTATTCATTTTGGTTTGGTTTGTTACTTTGAAGTGGAAGGATTTTGTCGAGTCTTAATTATTCAGTAATTGTTTCAGTCAGCATTCAATTCTTGTGTATGATATAATTGCATGTTCAGAAGTTTATTAAATGAATTAATTGGTTTCAAGTTTGATTGGAAAATGTTTTGACACTAGCTTAATTAAATGTTAGGTAATTAATTGGATTTAGTTTTCGATAGTGATGCAAGAATGAATCAACCGAACATTCTGTTATAAATTTTATAAAGGACTGATCACCCGATATTTAATTGGACGGGGTGTCACAAAAAATAGTAAGAAATACACAAAACTCGGGGTACTCGTTAGAAATAGTCAGTAGCAACGATATGGGATAAAGTTATGTTAATTACTTTGTTCGAGATATTAAAATTACTAAATTAAGGGGCCAAATTCAGAAGAATTTATGCTTAGTCAAATCCCCCTAACTTAGAACTTTGCACGTCCCGAGCAATGTAAATGAATCTAACCAAAATTCCATTCTTGAGAATTCCTTTATTAAAATAAAGTTCCACTTTCGCAGGCAAGCGATTGCATTGAACTTATGCAACAAGCCTTTAAACCCCTAGGATACCCTAGTAGGATGAGTTTTGTCTCATGAGGGTTTGCTGTGAATACACCAACAAAATTCTTTATTGACTCAAATAAATATCAAAATACTTAAAAATTGAACAATTTAAAATTTTTGAAAAAATAATCACCATAATTTCACATTCCAATGTTTAAAACCATAGTGTGTGTGTGCAAAGCCAGAAATTAAACCTCAAATTTCCATCGATTGAGCAATACGTTACTTTCCGAAAATTCGTTTTGATTCAAATTCTTACAGATGTACTCACAAACGAATCACTCGGATTGTGGTTGTTTTCTCTCGGTATGCATGATATAAAGAGTAAATATAATGGACACAAATTCACGCATACAAAATTGAAAAGAAGAAAATATATGGTGAAAAGATCTCATCATCGGAATACAGTTATTAGGAAATGGGAAACATCATCTCTTAATCACACCATTTTAATCTCTTTTATTATCTTTTCATGTTTTAGCTCTCCATGAAGTAATTAATTTCTCCATTCGGACTCGGTTAGGACTTTTCAAGTTAAAAAGTGTAAAGGGTAAAAATGGAAATGGACGGAATGTTTGGAATTAGAAAATGTCCTTATGACGTCCATTGGTGATTTTTCAGGCATTTGCTCATTTTTCTCTTTCTTTTTATATTTTTCATTTTTTTCTTGCCATTTTTCTTTTCTTGCCTTTTTTTTATTACACACTTTGGACTTACTTGATGAATTTCCAATTTTTCACAATTCCGGGCTATTTGGTTTTGTCGAGTTATCAAACGAAAGGGAAATATTTTATTAGGCTCAAAGTGGGTTGCAAAGGGATAATTTTTTTTCATAACTTTATTATGGATAATATTTTTGGGTTAAACAAAATATGGCCTACTTCATTGTCCAAATTACTAATCACATGACCATATGCATCTCGAGATTAATTAAGTTTAGAAATATATTTAGCACGAATTTTGAGACAACATTTCACACATTTCCCAGAACCGATCAAAATAAAGGATTGAGATCATCAACGACTTATTAAAATGATGTAAAGGACTTTGAGTTAATCATAAACTCGGATTGACTTAAAAACTCATAAAAAATTGAAAGGCTCGAAATCTCACCGGGTTTGATCAATCTCCACACTTATTCGTTAAGACATCAATTTTCTTTCAATTTTCATCTTCGGTTAATTTTGGCTTAGTGAATTTTGATTGTTAACAATTTGAGACTTTAAATAGAATAAAGGTGATATTTTTGAAAAATTTAAATTCCAATTTTTATTTATTTTGAACAAAAATATTTTTGGCTTTTTTCATAATTTTTCATTTTTTTTTGAAATTTTCTTAAAAAAAAACACGCTTGGAAAGAACATGTGATCGAATCAATGAATCTAAACAATAAACGGAAAGAATATACCACACCCCTAACTCAAATGTTGCATTGTCCTCAATACAAATCAAGAACACAACACAAATAGAGGAAAAGAAAGATATTGCCCAAAATGGAGCGATCCCCGAAAAGTATGATTCCATTGAATCTACAAAACATGTTAGAACCAAGCATAACATAAAGAATAACTAAAACTCTACCATCGAAACTAGAATATATATATAAAAAAGAAAAGGTAGTGATAAAAAAATTAATTATTTACAACCTAAAATTTGAACGGCTAATAGATCATACACTAAAAGTCGAAAAATTTGAGGGTCCACCCAAAATAAAATTTTACTTTGAGGGATTAATGGTGTACTCTCACTAGAAAGCATGGCTCCTGAAAAATAAGAAATCCGTTTGAACAATGGAAGGCATGTACAAAGCGGAAGAAATGAACCATCACCAATTAAAAATTTTAGGGGGATAATGAGGAATTTGAGTGCACAAGGGGACAAGTACCATTGGGATCCAAGAAAATAGAATCACGTCCGAAAGATTTTTCATGTAGTATGGGAAGCAGAGCACACAAACAGAAAGAGTCCATCTTGGAAAACAATTCAAGCATTGAATCCTTGTCCTCAAAATTTTCTCCCCCAAAATTTTCAATCGGATCTAGTGGAGTGACACGTCTAAGTGTATGGCCCGTAAGATGAAGCATCTAAAAAAAATATTCCCATACAAGAATTTGATCAGCATCCTTAAAACATTCATCCAGTTCTTGTGATGGATTTAATGGTTCGATAATAGTGGGTACACAAGGAGACAAATGATCTTCAACCTCAGTAGATTTTGCAATATTCATAAGAGGTTGATCTTCAAAAGAACTTGGATCACTCTCAATGATTTCATCCTCAAAAAGGTTAGGTGAAGCGCAAGTCTCGACCTTCTCTAAGTTGTCCAAATAATCATTAAACACCTTGCAAGTTGCTCTAATTTTAAACTCTATAGCAGCAAGGTCATCAGATTGCTTTTTGATAATAATGAAGAGTTCTTTCAAAGTAGGATTCCTTGGTTCTAGCACCTCAGATTCCTTATTTGGTTGAAAACATTCTTGAACTTCAAAAATATCAGAAGAAAAATCCCCATTGGGTTCAAATAATGCATCTAACTCTTGCTCCCAATTACAATTTTTTTCCTAATATTCTTTTTCAAGTCTTTATTCTTCAAGAAATTCATTTTGATAAATTTGGATGGCCTTAGCACTGGGCTTGTATTTATGAGACTCATCTTTAGTGATATTGATCCATTGTTCATAAGTCTTGAGCGCCTCCTCCTCACTATTATCATAACCATTAAATCCACCAAAAGAGTTAAAGTAAGACATTTCAAATTGGGCAATTCAAGAACGTGACACCCATATTATTTTTTTAATGTCAAATTAGGGATTAACCAACCTAACCTATAGTCTACCTAATTCCCCGGCAACGGAACCATTTTGATCGAGGTGAAAAACCGAATGTCCGTGTAATACGCTAGTCATTGTTATCGGCTTCCAACCTCAATAAAAAAGACCTAAACTTGTAACTACACTCTTAAGGACTATAGTGGTGAGTCTGAGTATTGAATCCACAGGGAGTTAGGATGTGTGAACATAACGATAAAGGTAAGGTAGTTAAATCCTAAAGTTGATGTTAAAAGAAAAGAAAAGAAAAAGATGATTGATTTTTGGATTTTATCTATGAATTAACTAAATTCAATTAAATTAACCTATGCATACAAAATTAACTAACTAAGAAGGAATTAATATGAATGAAGAAATGGGTTAAGAATACACTCCCCCAAACCCTAGTGTATATGCAAGTACAAAATTACTCATAAATTACGTAATTGATCAGACGCAGTCTTTAATACTCCAAAGCATTACATATATGAGGTTCAAGCCCGCATCATACATAATCAAAGAATGAGTAAAGAAGTGTTACAATAGTTCATGCACGTTGCATCCTTAAGCACCCCGATTACCTAGGGAAAATGAGGTCAAAAGGTCTACAATGGTGGTGAAAGTATACAACACGATCTAATCACTTATTTAATTTAGAGGACAAATTTTATATTTATGCATACAACATCGAGTTGGGTTCATGCATCCCCACCCATAAAAACTTAGCTTAACATGATTAAAATAAAAGAAAACTTAAAACTGAAAGTGCAGGGATTCATAACTAAATCTAGAAAATTGAGAACAAGACTTGAATTGGGATTGGAAAACTAGAGAGCAATAATTAATTAAACTAACTATGAAAGCAGTAAAAACAATAAATTAAAATTACTTGCAATGGATGAATGATGAATCTTGAATATATCTTTGAATCTTAAATAGTAGCCAAACTTCAAAACTAGGGTTCTTGGATACAAGAATCCTTTAAAAACTAACTACAAAGAAACCCTAACTACTAGCCTTCTACAACGTGAAGTAAAAAACTCATTTTCTTCCTACTAGGGTTTACCCTTTTATAACACCCAAGTATCATTTTTACAACTAGTAAAAATTAATGATACAAGGATTTCCAAGAGTTAAAACTCTTCAGCCTCCATAATAAATGCCAGAATTTTGAACAGTCGAATCGGTCCGGATCGCATCGGATCGGTTCATTTTTCCATTAGGCAGATCAGTTATTTTTTTATCTACCGGACCGGTCCGATATCGGATCGATTTTTTTTTCATCAGTTCTGTATCGATCCAGGGTCTATTGGAATGGTGGCCTTTCGGATTGGTCTGATCTCAACCGGATCGGTCCGGTAATCTTCAATTTTGACTTTTCCTTTCCAAATTTGACTTGTCATAACTTTTTATCCAGATCTTCGATTTGACTTCTGTTTCTTCCTATGCACTTATGAGATGAGGATCTTTAATTTTCATTCAGGCTTCAAATCCGAACTCTGAGTGTAAAGTTATGCTTTTGCTCTTTAACTTATCTTCCTTTGTTCTCTTCCTTTCTTCTGGTTTCTTTCTTTCTTTTCTTTCACTAAATATCTATAAAAATAGTAAAAAATACACAAAACTCGGGGTACTCGTTAGAAATATTCAGTAGCAATGATATGGGATAAAGTCAATTTAATTACTTTGTTCGAGATATTATAATTACTAAATTAAAGGGCTAAATTCAGAAGAATTTACGCTTAGTCTGCAGATGATGTTTTTCTTGATGAATTTGGCCACTTTCTTGGTGTTGAGAACTGCATATGACTCAGCCTCCACCCTTTTGGTGAAGTAATCAATGGCACACAAGATGAACTCCTGCCTGTTAGAGGCCTTGGGTGTAACCTTCCCTACGATGTCGACGCCCGAGGTGAAGAACAGCTAGGGAGAAGTCATGTTGTATAATTCTCACGGAGGCAAGTGTTGAAGGTTGGAGAACTGTTGGCATTTGAGGTATGTCTGGGCAAAGGCGGTGCAATGTTGGATCATGGTGGTTCAGTAGTAGCCTTATCGTACGATCTTCTTAGCAAGCATGTGACCGTTCATGTGGGGTCCGCATTCCCAGCTTTGGATTCTCTGCATTACCTCTTTAATGTCCGACCTTACGATGCAGTGTAGATGTGTTCCATCGAAGTTTATCTTAAATAGTGCTTTGTGACAGATGATGTACTGGGCGGCCAGTATTCGCAGGGTTGCCCAGTCTTTCTTGTTGGAACCCTCGGGATACTTACCATGCTTGAGAAGGTGCCATATATCATAATACAGTAGTTGGCTAGATCGGGGTCTTCTTTAGTGATGAGCTCAAAGTGGTAGCAATGGGTTAGTTTATCTTTTTTTTGAACTTGGAAGGGGGCCATTGTTATTCCTTCAGGCATGTCGATCATGGAGGCTAGGGCAGCAAGGGCATCGGCTAGGTTATTTTTTTCTCGAGGTAGGTAATGAAAGGTGATGTCTTGGAATTGGGAGGCTAGTTCTTCTAAGTGGGCATGAAAGGGTTGGAGTTTCCTTTCCTTTACTTTCCATTTTATGATCACCTGACCGATGATGAGGGCGGAATCCCCGTAGACATCTAGGCATTGAATTACTTTCTTGAGAGCAACTTTAAGGCCTACCGTACATGCCTCATGTTTACTCATGTTATTGGTGCAGGGGAAATCTAAATTGATGACGATGGGAGTATGGGAGTCATCTGGGGCGATTATAAGTATCCCAATTCCATATCCCTTTTTGTTGGCAACTCCGTCAAAGACAATTTTCCATTGAAGGTTGTCTTGAGCGGTGGAGAGGATGTTTTCATCTAGAAATTCAGAGATCCGTTTGCCAGCTTCTTCCACGGGGTAGCCAACGAGGTAGTAAGAGATGGCCCTTCCTTTCATGGATTTTTGCGTGACGTATACGATATCAAACTCGATTAAGAGCATCAATAATCGAGCCATTCGGCTGAATAAGGTGAATTTCTCAAGAAGGTACTTGATGGGGTCCATTCGAGATACAAGTTTAATGAGGAAGGCGAGCATGTAGTGTCGCAACTTTTGGGTGACCCAAATAAGTGCGACGCATGCTTTTTCCAAAGAAGTGTAGTTGACTTCGTACCCGACCAATTTGCGACTGGCGTAATAGATGGTTCTTTATTTACAAGAATCTTCAAGGTATTGAGATAGCAAAGCAACAACTGCAGTGTCCGTTATGGTTAGGTATTGGAGCAAGGGGAGACCAGGCTATGGTGGCATGAGTACCGGAGGTTGAGTTAGGTATTGTTTTATTCGATCGAAGGCTTCTTGGCAGGCCTCGTTCCAAACTTTGGTTGAATCCTTTCGAAGGAGTTTGAAAATTGGTTCACAAATGGAAGTGAGCTGGATGATGAACCAGCTGATGTATTATAATTTCCCAAGGAAACCTCGAACCTCTTTCTCCATTCGGGGAAAGGGAATATCAAGTATGGATTTTACCTTGGGAGGATCTACTTCTATCCCTTTTTCACTGACCATGAATCCCAATAGTTTTCCCTTTGTAACGCTGAAGACACGTTTATGTGGATTGAGTCTCATCTGATACTGTCACAGTCATTCGAAGAACTTTCGGAGAGCGGGAACATGACCTTCTCTAGTTTTGGATTTGATAATCATACCAACCACACAGACCTCGACTTCTTTATGAATCAGATCATGCAGGATGGTTGTGGCAGCCCTCTGGTACATAGCCCCAACATTCTTGAGACCAAATGGCATAATAGTATAGCAAAAAGTTTCCCATGGGGTGATGAATGCAGTTTTTTCTTGATTATTTTTGATTTGGTTGTATCCGTCAAACCCGTCGATGAATGACTTGAGAGCATGACTGGTCGTATTATCCACGATCATGTCGATATTGGGTAGCGAGTAATCATCCTTTGGAGAGGCTTTGTTTAAGTCCCGATAGTCTACACACATCCGAACTTTCCCCCCTGATTTTGGCACATGCACTATATTGGCTAGCCATGTGGGATATTTGATCACTCGAATAAAACCCATGTTCACCTGTTTGACCACCTCTTCTTTCACTTTGAACGACCATTCGGTGTGGAGCTTTCTCAGCTTTTGTTTAACCGGCTTGTAATCTGGAAGAGTGAGGATCTCATGTTGAGAAATTTTAGGATCAATGCCGGGCATATTGTCATAGGACCATGTGAAGACATCCATGAATTCCTTCAATCATTCTTCGAGTTATGCGCGCTCATGATTGTCGAGGGTAGCCCCTATCCTAATCTCGTATAGTTGGCTACTAGAACCAAGGTTGATAATAACACTCTATTCTTCATTAACTTGAACGTGGTTATGTTATTTGTTATTAACCTTATTTAATTATTCATTTGTAAAATCATCATCAACAAAAGTTTGATTATAGTCTAAACAATTAATGTAAGGCACAACAAGATACTCAAAATCTTTATTTATTTCATTAATAGGAAAAACAACATTGAGAACATCATCAAAGAAGGTCTCGATTACATTTGAACAAGGATAGACAATAAAAGAAGAAATGGGGTAAATATTGGGAATAGGTGTGAGTTCAACAGGTAGAGCCGGCGCAACATGCCAGTTGAGGAGAGGTGTAACTGTAATACCCCGTATTTTCATGGCTTTTAAATTTAGGTATTAATTAAATTTAATTGAGATAATTAAGTTAATTTTAATCCGGAATGTTGTTTTAAATATTTACTAGCGTGACGAGAGTTAGTAATTATTAGAAATTTGTTATTTGTTGAATATTACTGGATGAGTATAGTAATATATGAGATTTATTTTTATAATATTGTAACGTGTGAATAAAATGACAATTATGGAAATTTAAGTCGGGACGCGCCTGTGTCGTGTCGGGAATAAATGTTGATTAATAAAAGTGAATATTTTATAAGTTGTTCGTATGGTCATTTTGAGTGCGCCAACGTGTCCGGAAAGGTCGAGATAGTCAGAAAAGTGTACTCGGGGGTTTAGTTTGGGTCTCAGGGCGTTTTTAGGCCCAATTAGTACCCCGGGAGGGCGTTTTGGACATTTCGCAATTATGGATAATTAAACCTACGAAAATTATAAGGGTTATATAAGATATCTAGGTTGTCTTCTAGGGTTAGAACAACCAAAGACAAATGACGGCCATTGGAGAGGAAGAGGAGAAGCTCTCCAAGGAGTTCTAGGCCAAGAACACCTCCGATTGAACCGCCTCCACCACCAACGCGTAGATCGCGAGACGGGGAACGCAACCACACCAAATTCGGCACCAAACCAGAACGTCGAAAATCCCAGGCAAGTGTTTATCTTGCTTATTTTCGTTGGTGCATCACTCATATTAGTGTAGGAATGATTAGGGTGAGATTTATGGAATTAAAACCCAATTTTAGATAGGAAATTGCATGTAGTGATGACTTATATGATATTCTGGACACCCTTTGTCATGTAGAGGATTAAACCACGAAATTTTGATGTTTTATGAGAAGGAAATTCTGGAAAAGATTTGTTAGAACCATGTTTAAGAGAAATCTAGGGTTCTTGATAATTATAATAATTTTGGGCTGATTAATCCCTGTTTAGTGATAGAAATCTACATGCTTTACGTTGGAAATATCTACTATGATGATATAATGTTAGTAGTATAAATTTTGGGATGATTAGGATTGAAAAATATGGATTTGGTGAAGGTTAGAAGAAGAAAACCGTAACTGCAAAGCTACAAGAATCGCAATACCTGTTTGATCGATCGATCGAGCCCAGAGCTTTGATCGATCGAAGGTTCGATCGATCGAGCCCCAGACCTCGATCGATCGACCCCTCCTGGAAGACTTAAGTTTCCCCTTTTAAAATTTTGGAATTTATTCAAGATGAAGAAAACTCCTTAGATATCCTTGTTGAAATAATTTGGGATTTAATGATGACCGGTAGGATTCATTAATGAATAAGAGACCTTTGATGTAAGGCGAAATCTATATTTTTGGGATATTTTACATGAGGGACAATGTAAGTATATGTTAAAGGGGAGAGATACGTAAGAGAGAGAGTTACGTTGGAACATAAATGGATACCTACTGAATTGGACATTTGGGAGAATAGAGTCCATGAGGGTTACGTAGTAAGTTGGAGAAACCCTTCGAATTAAAGTGAGAAACGAACCATTATACGTGATAACTAATAATGGGAAAATAAGGATAAATGTTATGAATATGGGTTATGAGATAAACCTAAATTGATATAATTAAAAGTGGTATGTTTATATGATTGTGTTTGCATATATTATATACTTGTGAAAATCATGCCCGCGCTACTTGCTATTTCGGAGGTTACCGCGCTGGGACGATCTTATCCTGTGTTGCCTTATGGGGGATATTGACTCGTACCCTAGAAGATAGGAATCCTAGGTACGGGCTATCGGATCGATAGTCGGACGGTCCTAAGAGACGTGAGGTATGTACTGACCTCTTGGACTTGGATACTATGCTTCGCCTCAATGTTGTTTGTGTATGTATTTGTACAGTTCGAGAGTGATTCCGAACTTTTATTCCCTTTAGTGTGATTGATACGGGGATTGGATAGCAGAGTATGCCCGCACCATAGTTTTTATGTGGGGTGCCGTTATGATATATATACTATACGAGTAGATAATATATATATGAAATTCTGAAATCTGGAATTGCCTACTGTGATTTGATATGTAGGACATGGTTGATGACTCAAATTATAAATACTTGTGTTGAGAAAGTATAATATGACACTGGAAAAACTTTAGTGATTAATAAAGTTAAACGGAGAATTTTGGTTACAAATTGAAATCTTACGTTTTAAATACTTGTGTTGTTCAGTTGTAAATCCTGCGAATAACCTAAGATAAGTTAAATCATTTGGGTAAAGATAGTGTGGTATATACGAGATAGACCAGTGGGAAGGTTAGTGCGATTGGTGTGCACATTAGAAGAGAGGTGAGAATTTCTCAAGAGAGTGTCGCACTAATATGTTGTTGCATTGACCTGTAATCAATTTAAATACTTGCTAAACTATTTTTAAAACGGTTCTACATTCGGGCTCTGACCCGTTTACTGTTACTTCTTCTCTCTTGTGTCTATATATATATGTATTACATGTGCCCAGCCACAGGAGTGTTTTGCTTAGGATTCTTTGGATGGAACGCGTTGTAGCTTTTGTGGGAGTTGCAGGCCATTGCTTAGACGACCTCATTGTTGACTCTACTTCTAGTTCAGCTTTATCCAGCAGGGGCATGTGTCGCTCTTTTCCCATTATTTTGTTGGTATTGTCAGAGATCGTAATTCTTTTATATTTCAGTATCTTTATTTCGGGATTGTAAATGTCAGGATGTTTTCCTTAGTATTTTGACTGTTGGGATTTATCATTGTTGGGTAAATTCTTGAATGTTCATTTTATTCTTCTACTTATTGTGTGACTCTTTAGATGTTAATGGTTTAAAGTTTTATAATCGAATTTAATAAAATGAGAATAAGGTTTTAAATGGTTTTGATACTTAGCTTAATTATTTAGGGTGTTTAAATTGGAAAAGTACTTTTACGACAGTGATGCTAAGAATGAACCAACTGTTCACCTTTATTTTAATTTAATAAAGGAGTGATCGCCCGGTATTTAATTAGGCGGGGTGTCACAGGTGGTATCAGAGAATCAAGTTCTAGTGTCCTTAGGATCTGTACAGCTTATTATGCTTTCTGCGTTGCTTTGTTTGTTATAGAGCCCTATGTTTAGGATTATCGATTTCTTTGACGAGATTTCGTTCTCCTTCTAAAATGTGTATACATTAGTGAATTCTAATTTCGTTCGGATGTGTGCGTGTGCCGAGCGATGAAGAATGTCAGAAGAGGACCGTTAAGCGTACATCAGGAGGCAGGGCTCAGTTGAAATTATAAAATATAACCTAGGATGGTGACCGTAGTTGAGGTCACCTTCATTATGGCATGAGAAGCCACGACTAGAAAGGCGACTAAGGCGCAACAGTGATTTCCAAATGCTGTTATAATCAGATGAGGTACGGGAGTAAACTTACCCAACGTATTACAAAAACGTGTAGAGACTGTCAATGGGAAATTTTAGAAACACGAAAATTATATGTGTTTACCAAAGGAGGTAAAGTATCCAAAGGCTTAAAAAATAGGACGGAATGTGACAAACTGAAAGTGAAAATTTAGAGAAAATTTTCTTGGCATGGTTGGAGTCAACCACCAATTTTAGAAGTGGAATGCTATGCCTATAGGAGAACCTTAGGTACAGTGTTGACCGTATGTTCCTTCCTCAACTCTTCAGGGTGAGAAGCAAACATGGTTCTGAACTCATCGCGGGAGGGCATGGCAGAAGTCCGATTGTGGATATGAACCCTAATTATTAGCAAATTTTGTATCGAAATATGTAGATACGAGTGGAGGAAACGACTCCAAGTGGGAGACCAACTCGTAATAATAATTGATAATACTCGAGGAGGAAATTCTGATGGACGGATGATTCAGAGGTTGACAATGTCATATTTTGTCAATATAGATGATAACGCTTCTTTGTGGGGGAAGTTAAAGAAATTGAAGAATTTAGTCGAGAATAAGACTGAATACAACGGTGGTGATATAGCACCACAAAGGGATGTGGATATACATCAGGGGACCCATTTAAATGATTCAGACAATGGAATTCTTACCAAGTGATGGTAAATTCAGTAAGTACTATTATAGATAGTAACATGATCTTTATGGCCTAAAAAGCTAAGGGAACAACCGGGATGATTAACAGGAATCGAGTTTACTAAAGTCCAAGAGGAGGACAAATCCTAACCTGGTTAGTAGGACAGGTGGTAGTGGATTATGTGTTGAGGTATTTTGTGTGGAGTGAGATCGCTCGCGATAATATGTTCCAAAGTGAGAAAAAGGATAAGAATACGGTGCCTAGTAAAAGGTAACGATTAAAGTAATTTTGTTTGGTTTGAGTAGACGTGTTACGTTCGGAAACCATTTGCGTAGTCAAGACGATTGACAAGGTAGAAGTGTAAGTTGTATCCTCAGAGGATGAGGCGTGTTTATGTGACACGAGAGATTCACTATATTTTGCTCCTTGCTAGATTAGCATGTGAGACGAGATTAATGCATATCATTTTAAACGTTACTATTATTATGTGAATATCTTTTCCCTAGTGTAGCGGGATTTTTCTTTAGTTCTATCCACGGAGGATGAATGAGTATATTAACAACGTTTTATACTTTATTGAGGTTACTCGTTGTAGTGATACGATACACGAGTATGATATTATCTTTGTTAAAACATTATAGAAATGGTTAGTACGATAGTGGGCATTTATTGTTAGACTATCGGAGTGGTTGCATTAGCGCAACATGTTTTACGTTTTGTTTTGGCAAGGCTTTACCTGTAAGAAGGTTGGACTCGCACTTATATTATCTATCCTAGAGACTTCGGAGGAGATAGTGGGCTCGAGATATTCGATGCCAAAGTATGTATAGACTTTGTCAGTATAATTCCGTATGTATCGGGATTTACCGTTGAGCGAAAAGATTTGACTCAGTATTATGTTTAGCACTCCAGACTTAGTGATAGGAAGAGTGCATTGTTATATTTATCCTTTAGAGATGTGGGAGTTAATATTTATACCCCTATTATTAGGGAAAGGAATTTCGAGAATTCCGATTGTATGTATTCGAGGTTTATGGAATGCGATTACCACCAACCTATGCTGAACAATAGTGCAATTAGTGAAACGTTCTTTGTTAAGCATAATTACGGGAAAAATTGTAACTTTTCTGTCAAGGGACGGAATAAAGGGGTATATGTTATGGACGGAGGACCTAACGGATTTCGATAACCAACAATGCTAGGTAGTAGTGTATCGGGGGGGGGGGGTCCTTGTTTGGATTTCTCTTTGCGAGACATCCCACGCATGAAACTTAGTGTAAGGTTGGAAATAGGGAGACGTTTGGTCACTATTACCTTGGTCGAAATGGGATCAATTAATTATGTATGTAAGTTGGAAGTTGAATTTTGATTTAAAGCCATTGGAGCCGGTTGTGTGGTAAGAAAGCATTGAAAGTTACCCCACGAGTTGAGGGGTGGAACGATGATAAGGAAGATTTGAAATCTTGATTTTTAGTGTGATTAAAGTGTTGAAATCACACTGCAAGCACCGGGGAAAAACAAAGAATTTGTTTATTAGTATGGAGCGTATGTGATGCTTACGCTAGTATGCCCGGTTTATAGGGTGTGTAGACATCCTGGTTAACTGATGTTAAAACCCGTCCGAGATGAAGGGACGTGGCAATGGACGTGTGGAAAATGTGTTTGTGGGGCTAACAGAACGAAGTGGAAGTGATAGAGTGGATTAAACGTCTCTTTAAGGGCGATAATCCATCCATAGGTGTGTAATTAGAATATCACACCCAAATTTGAATTGGAAGACTGTGGGAAGTCATTTAAGAAGAGTATTCCTTGAATGGAGCAGAATTAAATGATTATGAAGAACACTCGGAGCGGAGTTGTTAGTAGGCAAATGTGAGAGCGAATCACACATATAAAGGGTGTTGATGTTAGTATAGTATAAGAGATTCAGAAGTGGGCTTCGTGGAGAGAAGATCACGGGTCAGAACTTTCGGCATACTCCAAGGAAGGAAGGGGAGTATTACGTGTCACTTAATGTGAGACATTTCAAGGAAGAATCGATGTTTAGCAGGACATAGTGAGTAGTCTCTACATGCACCGCCCATAGGTAAGGTTTGGTTGAAAGAGGAGAATCAACCAAAGAATTTTGTGTTTATCGACAATTCCTGAAATTGGAAGAGGTAGGTAAAGTCGGTACAGTCCTTGGATGGTTTCCATCGTCAAAACAAGATCGAGGGTTCATCCCGAACATGTGAATTAAGCCGCTGAGAAGGAAGTGATTGATATTCCTTTGGGCTAGCTTACAATATTAACTAGTATGCCCCAGACTTCATTTGAAAGGAAGGATCGCGCCAGTGCATGATCCGGCGCAGTATAAATTTCTGAATCAGGATGAGATTGGTGAATCCCACCTTTGATATGGGATTTTAGAAACCAATGGAGATAAGGTTTCGTTTCGAGTAGGATGTATCACCCGTCGCCAGGGAATAGGCTCACGGTGATTAAAGATTAGTGGAGCCACGTGAAGGAGATTTTGGAATCTTGGTACGATGATTTCAGGAATGCTCTGTAGAAGCACTCATACCTGTTTGTCGCGTGCAAGGTGCTTATTAAGGTTTTGTTATGGAAGAACCTCGACTATTCTCCTCTCGTATGTTCAGTCGAGAGTAGATAATCAGAATTTTTGGATCGGTCGAGAGAACATCCGATAACTGTGGTTGAATTCCACGACTGTGTTAGACGAGCAAGAGTGATCAAATGTTCGTATAATTTTCTCAGAATGGGAGTTTTGTATATGAATAAATCCGAGTATTTGTCATGTAGTGAGGTGAGACCTCCTAATGATAGTGAGATAAGAAAATTATAACGTATAGGCATGACCTATGCGAATGTTCTCGGTTGGGAGCACAATGTGAAGTGTCTCCAATGAGAATGTAAAACAATGTTGCTGTGCAGAAAGGGCTATAGTGATTGAGCGCCGTAATGTGTAGTTAGTTTGTGTACGAAAAAGGATATCCAGAATTGTGCTACCGGATAGGCCTTACTTTCCAAATTTTGGGACGAAATTCCGTTATTAGGGGGTAAGTATGTAATACCCCGTATTTTCATGGCTTTTAAATTTGGGGATTAATTAAATTTAATTGAGATAATTAAGTTAATTTTAATCCAGAATGTTGTTTTAAATATTTACTAGCGTGACGAGAGTTAGTAATTATTGGAAATTTGTTATTTGTTGAATATTACTGGATGAGTATAGTAATATATGAGATTTATTTTTATAATATTGCCACGTGTGAATAAAATGACAATTATGGAAATTTAACTCGGGACGCGCCTGTGTCGTGTTGGGACTAAATATTGATTAATAAAAGTGAATATTTTATAAGTTGTTCGTATGGGAGTTTTGAGTGCGCCAACGTGTCCAGAAAGGTTGAGATAGTCAGAAAAGTGTACCCGGGGGTTTATTTTGGGTCTCGGGGCGTTTTTAGGCCCAATTAGTACCTCAGGAGGGCGTTTTGGACATTTCGCAATTATGGGTAATTAAACCTACGAAAATTATAAGGGTTACATAAGATATCTAGGTTGTCTTCTAGGGTTAGAACAACCAAAGACAAATGACGGCCATTGGAGAGGAAGAGGAGAAGCTCTCCAAGGAGTTCTAGGCCAAGAACACCTCTGATTGCACCGCCTCCACCACCAACGCGTAGATCGCGAGACGGGGAATGCAACCACACCAAATTCGGCACCAAACCAGAACGTCGAAAATCCCAGGCAAGTGTTTATCTTGCTTATTTTCTTTGGTGCATCACTCATATTAGTGTAGGAATGATTAGGGTGAGATTTATGGAATTAAAACCTAATTTGAGATAGGAAATTGCATGTAGTGATGACTTATATGATATTCTAGAAATCCTTTGTCATGTAGAGGATTAAACCACAAAATTTTGATGTTTTATGAGAAGGAAATTCTGGAAAAGATTTGTTAGAACCATGTTTAAGAGAAATCTAGGGTTCTTGATAATTATAATAATTTTGGGCTGATTAATCCATGTTTAGTGATAGAAATCTACATGCTTTACGTTGGAAATATCTGGTATGATGATATAATGTTAGTAGTATAAATTTTGGGACGATTAGGATTGAAAAATATGGATTTGGTGAAGGTTAGAATAAGAAAACCGTAACTGCAAAGTTGCAGGAATCGCAATACCTGTTTGATCGATCGATCGAGCCCTAGACCTCGATCGATCGACCCCTCCAGGTAGACTTAAGTTTCCCCTTTTAAAATTGTGGAATTGATTCGAGATGAAGAAAACCCCTTAGACATCCTTGCTAAAATAATTTGGGATTTAATGATGACCGGTAGGATTCATTAATGAATAAGAGACCTTTGATGTAAGGCAAAATCTATATTTTTGGGATATTTTACATGAGGGACAATGTAAGCATATGTTAAAGGGGAGAGAGACGTAAGAGAGAGAGTTACGTTGGAACATAAATGGATACCTACTGAATTGGACATTAGGGAGAATAGAGTCCATGAGGGTTACGTAGTAAGTTGGATAAACCCTTCGAATTAAAGTGAGAAACGAACCATTATACGTGATAACTAATAATGGGAAAATAAGGATAAATGTTGTGAATATGGGTTATGACATAAACCTAAATTGATATAATTAAAAGTGGTATATTTATATGATTGTGTATGCATATATTATATACTTGTGAAAATCATGCCCACGCTACTTGCTATCCCGGAGGTTACCGCGCTGGGACGATCTTATCTTGTGTTGCCTTATTGGGGATATTGACTCGTACCCTAGAAGATAGGAATCCTAGGTACGGGATATCGGATCGATAGTCGGACGGTCCTAAGAGACGTGAGGGTAAGTACTGACCTCTTGGACTTGGATACTATGCTTCACCTCAATGTTGTTTGTGTATGTATTTGTACAGTTCGAGAGTGATTCCGAACTTGTATTCCCTTTAGTGTGATTGATACGGGGATTGGATAGCAGAGTATGCCCGCACCATAGTTTTTATGTGGGGTGCCGTTATGATATATATATTATACGAGTAGATAATATATATATGAAATTCTGAAATCTGGAACTGCCTACTGTGATTTGATATGTAGGACATGGTTGATGACTCAAATTATAAATACTTGTGTTGAGAAAGTATAATATGACACTAGAAAAACTTTAGTGATTAATAAAGTTAAAAGGAGAACTTTGGTTACAAATTGAAATCTTACGTTTTAAATACTTGTGTTGTTCAGTTGTAAATCCTGCTAATAACCTAAGATAAGTTAAATCATTTGGGGAAAGATAGTGTGGTATATACGAGATAGACCAGTGGGAAGGTTAGTGCGATAGGTGTGCACATTAGAAGAGAGGTGAGAAATTCTCAAGAGAGTGTCGCACTAATATGTTGTTGCATTGGCCTGTAATCAATTTAAATACTTGCTAAACTATTTTTAAAACGGTTCTACATTCGGGCTCTGACCCATTTGCTGTTACTTCTTCTCTCTTGTGTCTATATATATATGTATTACATGTGCCCAGCCACAGGGGTGTCTTGCTTAGAATTCTTTGGATGGAACGCGCTATAGCTTTTGTGGGAGTTGCAGGCCATTACTTAGACGACCTCATTGTTTACTCTACTTCTAGTTCAGCTTTATCCAACAGGGGCATGTGTCGCCCTTTTCCCATTATTTTGTTGGTATTGTCAGAGATCGTAATTATTTTATATTTCAGTATCTTTATTTCGGGATTGTAAATGTCAGGATGTTTTCCTTAGTATTTTAACTGTTGGGATTTATCATTGTTGGGTAAATTCTTGAATGTTCATTTTATTCTTCTACTTACTGTGTGACTCTTTAGATGTTAATGGTTTAAAGTTTTATAAGCGGATTTAATAAAGTTAGAATAAGGTTTTAAATGGTTTTGACACTTAGCTTAATTATTTAGGGTGTTTAAATTGGAAAAGTACTTTTACGACAGTGATTCTAAGAATGAACCAACTGTTCACCTTGATTTTAATTTAATAAAGGTGTGATCGCCCGGTATTTAATTAGGCGGGGTGTCACAGTAACAACAACTTTAATCAAGTGGGATGGATCCAAGGATGTAGTGTTTGAATAAACCATGTATAGTTTCATCCCTAGTGTCTGCATGTTGAACGAGTCTTCGGATTCACTTTCCTCAGTCTCTTCGATATCTTTGATGAGCGGTTGTACATGGTGTTGGTAACTTTTGGCCCATTGGTAGCTATCTTGGAAAAAGATCTCCATTATGGGCTTCATCTTCTTGTCTGTATGGCCATACCATGGTTCCGAAAAGCCGCAAAAGGGGAAGTCCTCCCCCTCTTTGATGAATCATCCATTTAAGGAGTCAACTGAGATGGTTTGGAGGAAGTCTAATCTTTTCTTTGGTTGAGACTGGAAGATCATTTTGAGTTCTTGTTTTGATGATTGATACCCCAAGCCGCAATGAGGTAAACATTTATTCAGTTCAATGGGATCAAGTATCCCTTGTTGTCTTTTTCCTAGCCCCAGTTCGGGCATGAAGTGCTTTTTTTTGAACATCTGAATTACTTGATATTTCTATAGGGGTCGTAATCCGAATAAACACTTTCTTTGAAATCATCCCCTACCGAGAGTAGGAGTGGTTCAACTCGAAATCCTGATAGGAGCATATCATTTGACCTGTGATGTATCTCAAGGATCGAATTGCTGGTACTTGCACTCTCGGTATTATTATCGTCACCCAAAATGGTAATGACTCATCCGTCGGTGAAGAAGTTCAATTTTTGATGGAGTGTGGAAGATATAGCTTTGATACTATAGAGCCAAGGTCGTCCGAGTATCAGGTTGAAACAAGTTGGGATGTCAATAACTTGGAATTCAATAACTGGGTTTATAGGGCCAACCCATATTACAATTTTTATAGATCCTATCACCTCCTGATGGGTATTGTTCATAGGCATGTACAGCAGCAGAAGTTAGAGCGAGATCACTTTCTTTCTGTCATAAGCATTTTAAGGTTCTTAATGGACAGACATTTAAGGCGGATCCATTATCGATAAGAGAGAGTGGTACGATTTCCCCATAACTTTGACAGAGATATTGAGTGCATGATTGTGGTTTGGCCCAATTCTGGGGATTTCTTCTTCAGAAAAGGATAGCATTCGAGTAGAGGTCAAGGATCCGACCAAATTTATCGCTTCTTCTGGTGTAGTAGAAGGAGGAACTATGGGTCTAATGAGCAACTTGATCAAAGCATTTATGTGCAGCTGGGAAGACATGAAAAGCCCCCCATCGAGTGATGTTAAATTGAGTTTTCTTCGGTTGATCGAGGATCTTGCTTTCCTCGAGGGTTATTTCTAGCATAGGAAGGTTTTCAACGCCCTTCCCATTGTCATTGGCTGGTAGTGATATTAGGATCTGGTAATGCCTCCCTGATCTGGTCATGTGATTTACTGAAGAAGGGAAAAACATGACCCCTGTTTCTTCATCAATCTCAGGTTGTTCTTCCACTTTATTTATTTCTCTAAGGAGCTCCTCAAATGATATCATCCCACACATATCGGCTACTGGGCCAATTTTCTCAAAAACTTGTTCTTCATTCAGATCTTCGAATTCTTCCCCCCATTTGGTGGAAACAATTGTGTCTTTCCATGTAAAGTCAATGCATTCCACAACTTCAATGGCTTCTTTATACAGGTCTTCCCATTCTATGGGGATATGTAAGGGTGAAGGTACTAGGCGACCTTATAATTTCAGAGTATCAAGTAACTTGGTCATTCTCCAAATGTCGTCGGTTTGCATGAATAACTCTTACATGATTTGAACGATGTCATCCAAGATGACTTCATCGGTGGGCACCACCCAACTGTCTGACTCTCGGGCCCATTTTTGTGCTTCCAAGAATAGCGTACTGAACCTATGGTACTGAGTGATCTGTGAGGGCAATTTCAGCTCGAACTCTAAGAGTTGGTCTAACACTTTTGATAATTCCATAATTCCATCTTCAAAATGGGTACGGATAATAATGCATGCTCTGGCGAGGAGTGACAGTTCCTGGTTAGCGAGGCTAACAGGGTGTAGGAGAAAATATGGGCAAGTTTGGAGAGGTTTAGGAAAATTTATGGGTGTGATTTGAGTTGAGGGATCAAATTATGGATTTATTTCTTGGAAGATAGCATTGGTATCATTTGGGAGTGGCTTGTGAGTGGTGTTTGTCTTCAGATTGGCTGGTGGGGCAATGGTACCCTCGTCAATTAGACCTTGGATTACGTTTCGAAGGTGAAATCATTGGTCACTTGTATAACCAGCAGTTTGGTGAAAGGCACAATGGGAATCTTCCTTGAAGTTTCTCGGAAGTGGACTGGGCAATGGACGGGGGTCCAAGGGTTTGATGAGGTTTCTGCTTAATAGGGCTTGATAAACTTTGGAGAGGGGGCATGGAGTTTGGTGTATTCCTTTTGGACTGGGACAAGGCAATTTTTTGGTGCCCATGAAGTGGTTGGTTGAGAGATGTTATTGATGGTTGAGACTGCGACATTGACAGGTTTGTCATATTTTCTGAGGGTGAACTGTCCAGACACTTTCTTTGGTTCAACCTCTGTTTTAGGAAGACCTTCCTCGATTTCCACTCTTGCTTCTCTAAGATCTCATAAGTGGGGATATTATTGTCCTCCCATGGCTGATCGAATATGGGGTAAGAAGTTCTTATTCATTATAGTGACTTGTTCTTCCTCGGAAGGCCAATTGGTCATAGTGGCTGCCTTTTCCCTCCATCGGGCTATGAAATTACTGACTAATTCCCCAGAGTTCTATTTGAGCAGCTCTAAATCGTGACGGGTAACCTCAAGCTCTTCGTTATATTTGTACTGCGACATTAATTCTCGGGCTACATCCTCCCAGCTACGGATTCTGGACTCTTCGAGAGACAAAAACCATCAGAGGGCGCTATCCTTTAAAGTTTGCTGAAATAATTGGGCCATCACTTCTTCAGAATCCCCTAGGAGAGTCATAGCACCATGATAACTACAAAAATGAACAATCGAGGGTCCACTTCCTCCGAATTTCTTGATATTCAGCATCTTGAACTTCTAGGGTAACCCTGCCTTGGGATAAGGGGACATGTGAGTGTAGTCCATGTAATTTCGAGAGATTCTGACTTGGTTGAACTTCTTAGTCAGCATCTTGAGATCTTCATTGACCTTTCTGAACTCTTCCTCTTTCGGATCAACGATCATAGGAAAGTTAGCCCCAGGCTGGGCAAGGTTTGATATAGGAAGCTCGGCAGGCGGTGGCCCATTAATAGGAGGGACACAGAGATCGTACTGATATTCTTCGAGAACCCAGATAGGCTCGGGTGGACCCATAGCGTGAAGGAATAGGGCCTAGGGGTCTTGAGGAACATGAACCTGGTTTCGTTTCATCTCTCGGATCTCAGTCTGAAGGTTGTCAATCTTGGACACGAGCTGAGCTAAAACTACTGTCAGATCTGGTTGTGCAACTGGTGCTAGATCTATGTTTTCCATGGAAAGTGGATGGATTCTGGACTCGAAAGAGGTAGCATGGGAACAGACAAAATTTCAGGGTGATTTGACTGAAGACCGAAGCCAATAAGGAGCCAGGCCATGGATGTGAGATTGACCTGAGAGGGCATGAAATGGGATTTATTTTTTAAAAGAAAGAAGGAAAATATTTTTAACATTTTTTTAGATTGAAAGAAAAATATTTTTGAATTTTTGGTAAAGAAAGGAGAAATGTTTATGGATTTTTGATAAAGAAGGGAGAAATATTCTGGATATAGATCTAAGTATGATTATTATTATTATTATTATTATTATTATTATTATTATTATTATTATTATTATTATTGATGATGCTAAGATTTAGCACCACCGGATAAGTGATAATGAGCTCAAACAGCAGTAACCATGGCAGCCATAGATGTGTATAAGTCTATAAGTATGTAGAAGGGGATGAGTCTAAGGGGAAATAAGACAATGATGTATAGTGGTTCAGCCAATTTGGCCTACATCCACTGTGAGTGTGTGATCCACTAAGTATGGGCACTAATGGCCTTGGATACAATGAACATAAGCTCACTTTCTCTCTCTACCATGCGTTCCAGTAGAGTTTTAGCTAGGGTTACAGTAAATTGATCGATCCCCTGTAGGGTTGTAGGTGACAAGTATATATAGGTCTTGGGGGGTGTAGTGTACCCCCCCAAGTATGCATAGTGCATGTGAATGATGATCTAGCCAATCCCCTGTTGACACCTGTAGATGCCAAATGATGACATAATATTCCCTCACGTGAGGGTGTGATTTTGTTATAACGGTCTCTCATGTGCCATGTGAGCCTCACGCGCATTGTTCCACACGTCTCCCAAACCACGCGCTGTGATGATGTCACCCTCGGCCTATGAGCCGAGGCCGAGGGCAAAGTTCCTTCAGGTGGTGAGTCTGGCCTAATTCTGGCCTCGTACTGTCGTACCGTCGGAGGGTCGTCCGGAGCCTGCCGAAGGGTCGCCCCCCTGAGGGGTCGTCCGGAGCCTGCTGGAGGGTCGGCCTTCCGAGGGGTCGTCTAGAGCCTGATGAAGGGTAGGCCCCTCGAGGGGTCGTCCGGAGCCTGATGAAAGGTCGGTCCCCTTAGGGGTCGTCCGGAACCCGATGAAGGGTCGGCCCCCTCAGGGGTCATCCGGAGCCTGATGAAGGGTCGGCCCTTCGAGGGGTCGTCCGGAGCCTGATGAAGGGTCGTTCCCTCGAGGGGTCGTCCGGAGCCTGATGAAGGGTCGGCCCCTTGAGGTGTCGTCCGGAGCCTAATGAAGGGTCGACCTCCCGCGGGGTCGTCCGGAGCATGATGAAGTGCAGGGCGCCCTCGGCATGACCGAGGATATATACGGGTATATCAATTATTATTATTATTATTATTATTATTATTATTATTATTATTATTATTATTATTATTATTATTATTATTATTATTATTATGTTCTCACTTGTATTAAATTCTCCTAAATGCAAAATGAAATGCCGGAAGGGACCCGAGCCTGGAAAAATTGGGTTTGTAACACAAGCAAAGCTATGGTTGAAATTCTAACCAGGCTCATGGGAAGGGTCCCGTTTTAAAAATGCCCAAAAAGTTTGGGCTGTAGGCTGACCCAGAATGTCGACAGAGTTTCGGGTTGAAACCGAAAATCTAACATGTGTGTTGTAGGCTTGACACCTATATGTGGGTATGCAGTTTGGTTGGGTGAATCGAAAAGGGTTCCCCCTTTTGCCGTGGCTTCCACGATATACGTCTTGCTTTTGAGGGCAATTGGTACGTGTGGACAAGCCATTTGATATACCTGAGTGTATGTGAATTGCCTCACTATATACCTCGTGGGGACGGTACATGGGAGAGTGAATTCGATATACTCGGCATACGTGAATGAGTTCCCTATGATATACTTCCTGTCATGACTTCGGTCAAGCGGTACGATACGTGGGAACCGTTCGATATACGTCAAAGGTACTGGGCCAATGGAAGATAAGAGTCATATCTCTTAGGCTAACTGCACCCTGCTGGACCAGCGCCCATCACGAAGTGAGCCTCCAGTTAATGGACAAAATTTGGTCAATCACAATGCTCTTTGGTGATATCGTGTGAATCATGCATGATTCTCTTATTAGTATCTTATGATGAGAGTATCTTTCTTGATCATGCCCAACAGGGAGAAAATTATGAGTACCAATGGTATACCATGTATGGGTGATGCATGAAACATGAGGATATATGTGATCCAAGGTGCACGTGGTGTGAAGTGTAAATGGAGAATTTTCTATACGTGTGTGAATAAAAACATAAGCATGAGGTACACATGAATAGTAAAAAGGGGAACATGCAAAATAGGGGAAAATAAAAATAAATATAACACCCATGTAAATAGAGTCTATCCCTTAAAATGAAAATTCCCCAATGAAGTCGCAACTATGGTCATCCCCCCCCCCCCCCCCGGATATCTCCCCTCGTGGTGGCAAGAGAGGATCCCTTTTAGGTATCGCGCGTCCCTCTTGGGAGCGCTTCGGTCGGTGTCGTTGATGAGGTAAAAAATATAGAGAGATAGAGTCTCCAGCCTATTTTACTCAAAACGGACAAAATAAAAGGGAGCCATCCCAAAAGACAGCATCTAAAGACATAATGATACATGCGAAACCAAGAGTGATTCAAAAAGGGTCCGGAGGCTAAGTTACTAAATGGGAGGTGTTAGGCACCCATTTCGCCCTTAGGATCTCTCATGGGTTGTTGCTATTTTCCTTTATTTCCCCGTGATATGTGTGCATGTGTATACGTAGTAGAGATAGGAATCATCGACTTGTATCATGGAAGAGATAAAGCGAGTCATCCATAGGAATGTCCTAAAAGTGATATTAGAAAATAGCATTTATGCGATTATCCTAGCGTCGATCATTATAAGGGAATGATAACACATGTGGAATAATACGACATTGAGAACACACACACACACACACACACACACACACACACACACACACACACACACACACATATATATATATATATATATATAATTGAAGAGAGTTAAGTTTAAAGAATATAGAAAAATAGGAAAAAAGTGGAAAAAGAACTCGAGTCTCGGGTTTCACCCCGAGATACCTACGTAGCCTATAGAGGCATCAAAGTCCTTGTAGTTCGTATGCAAAACAAGGGGTAGTATTTATCCCATAAATCCAATAGGTTACTTCTCTTATATGTGTGTGTGTAAAAAGGTGTTTTAGTTCTGAGAAAAGTATGAAAAAAATGCGAGAATTCTCGTTTGAAATTTATGAGCAAATCCTCTTTTTCTTATTTTTTTTGATTTTATTTATATGAAAATAAGAGGTTTGCAATAATACTAGATAAAAATTAGATTATGATATGTGAGATGAGAGAATAAAAGTATTAAGTAATAAAACAAACTAATGCGAATTTAGGGGAATTTAAAGAGAGTTGAGAAAGTTGGACCTTCTTAAAGATCTTGAGCTTGATCTTGGATATTGGAGAGTAGCCCTTTCAGTTAGGTGATGATGGAGGATACTTAATTCACCAAGTTTGATGAAGAAAGTGATGAAAGGTGAAGGTTGGAAAGGGTTTTGGATGTGAAAATCACGCTGACTTCGAGAGGGGTTTTCTAAGTTTGCTGAGACTGATGGACCTCTGATCTTCCTCTCCATTTGAATGAGGTTAGGACCTAATTTTTATAGGACTAGAGCATTACCGATCGGCATAGCCCTGTTCCTTCCAATTGACAGGTGCGTTTAGGCACACTGTCGATAGGCAGGGCTTGGAACCTGCCATTTGGTAGTGTCTTTCAGGTTCCTTTGAAAAATCGTTCGTAAAGCACAAATCATTGATCTGAATCACGTAAGGGATGAAACACTGGAAAGATATTTTAGAGACCTTAGAAAGTAATTTGCACTACTCCTGGGTTCGGGAGTTGACTTTGGGTCTAATGTAGCCCGGAAGCGTTTGTCGGTCCTTTGGATGAGGAAACTTCAGACACAAATGGACCGTTCATCTGTATGGTAAATAAAAATTGTGCATGGGGATGACCATTAGAACGGTTAGGATATGTACTTCGACATTCCTAAGAGTTTGACCTGGTTCGGGGAGTTGACTTTGGTCAACTGGGGCCTGTAAGCGTTCGATCACCCTTTGGAGTAAAATGAATATTTCGTCCGTACCGTAAGTCAGAATCGTGCACGGGGTAGACCGTTGGAAAGGGGGTTCAGTGCCCTTTGAAGATTCATTTAGTATTGGTCAAGCTGAAGAGCTGACTTTGGTCAAACGGAGTCTGGGACCGTCCGGTGACCTCCTGATCGAGTTTCGGGGGAAAATGGGTCGTACATCCGCATGGTAAGTATGAATTGTGCACAGGACAGACCGTTGGAAAGGGAATTCAGTGCCCTTTGAAGATTCATTCAGTCTCAATAGAGCTGAAGAGCTTTACTTTTTGTCAAATAGATCCTTGGAGTGCCCGATGGCCTTTAGGTCAGTACCCGGGGTATGACTTGGGTTTGCAATAATGAAGGGAGGTTCTTGGGACCTTAGAAGAGGTTAGGGGGTATTATAATGGGGTGTCTACAGAACCAAAAGTGGAAAAATTTAGTGACATGTGATTAGAAGTGCCGGAGTCTATAATCCAAATACCCAAGGACTTACTTAGTGAAGAGTTGGACATAGCATGTGGATGTGTGGCCAGAAACTTTTGAAACTGCTTAGATAGAGAAGACATGAATGGATTTGATGATGAAGAACCTAATCCAAATGTGTCTACTGGTAGTACAACTGCTGTAGTATTAGACTGTGAAGGCATATATGAGCACTATTGAGATTGGTTGTTAGATTTCCAATTAAAAATTATTGTTAAGGTGGTCAACTATTTTATTGTTGTTGTTATTGTTGTAGTGCTTGTAACTTAGGGTGCTGAGACTTCCAATGACCTTTCTACTTATAGTAACTACATTTATCACTAGAAAATCTCAAATAAGGCTTGTTATGATTACTAAAAATTGACTGAGAGGATGCTGTAAAAATAAGTGGATTAGGGTCCAAGTAAATTATCTTTCCTGACCGAGTCTTGAGATGAATCTTCCCTGCTAACAACTCGTGAACAACATAATCAAAAGTTGGAAGTGGGACACGAAGAAGAATCGACCCACGAAGACCCTCAAAATCATCATTCAATACCATCGGAAATTGAACCAGATGTTGTTCCTCCTAATTGGAAATATATCGTGCAAATGTTCGCAATTCAGCTGAGTGAGTGAGATCCAACTGATCCCAAATATCTGTCATAGTAAAATAGAACTCTTGGATACTCAATTTTTTTCTCAAGAGCCCAAATATTGCACTATAACTAGTACTCTTTTGTGAAATTAGATTTTGTTTACAATCTGCCCAAACGATCCCAAACATCCTTTGCATAATCATACTTAGCCAACTGCATACCTATGGAAGGTGCAACGAAGTTATTGATTCAAGTGATGATTTTTGAATTTTTTGCTTACAAAACATCTAACAAATCTGCATACGTTTCAATGTTTGTCTTATCGTTAGGCTTACTCAAATCACCATTAATGTAACCCCAAAGCTTTTTCCCTTTCAAAAAATTCTTCATAACATAACTCCAATACATATAATTTTTCCCATCTAATTTTACACTAATAGATTGCAGCGAATTATCTCTTTCACCATCCATTGCAAAAATAAATAATCAAACAGTATCCAAACAGAACCAAATCGAATGAACTAAATAATTAATCGAATAAATGGGAGGGAAAACGATCATCAATACCTTCAAAACGGTCAACCAAATAGAAAAAATAGCTCCGCGGACTATGTTTATGAGATTAATCTTTGATCCCACTCCGATACTATGATAACATATCAAAGATCTACAATATAATGGAAAAAGTATACAAGAGACTAGGGTTTTATATTAGCATAAAACATAAATACAATACAATGAAAAGAGGGAAGAGAGAATATATGTCCTACTACAGTACGGGAAAATACTAAAGTACCCTTAATGCTAAATAAAACTCTAATAATTACTTATAATTGTTAAAGGGAAATAACCACTTACTCCCATTATATTATATTACAAGTCAAATAAATAATGCACATGGGTCTCCTTATGTGTCGATAAAATATATTAATCTTAAACTCATTATTTTCAATTTTAATCCCGAATAATTATTTATCTTAGGTCAATATATTAATTCAAATTCGAATTGGATGTAAATATGTTAAAAATTTGATAACCAGTTTAATTTTCTCATAACCAAATTAATTATGTGGATTTTATACTTTATCAATTAATTAATTATGTCAAAATTCTATACAAGGTGATCGAAATTAATGATGGAGGAATATAAAAGCAATCATACAAATATGAACATACTCATTTAAAGTAACAATCATTTAGAGAAAAATCACACGCACCCACCCCTTACACAAGTCCATTAGTATAAAAAATTCCACGATTACAAAAGAATGGACATGACACAGAACCTTTAATTTGACAGCAGCCAGAAATAGTCATCATTATTAACTTTAAACCTTCACAGTACAAGTTTTGTCAATCTCCACTGCAGCTTTGACTTGACATCCACAAGCCTCGGGTCTTAGTATCTGTTGAATTATGAAATAGATGCGCCTGCTCAAATCTCCACCGTAACTTTGATTCTTGGCTCACTAGTCTTACAAAAAAGGCTTGGATTAAAACCTAAGGTAATACGATCACCAATCTTCAAAACATCGAAAATCTTTGATAACGACCAAAGCCAAACCTCCATATATTTTTATAATGAAATTATGGGAATTATTGTTTGATAAAAACACTATTAAAATATATTACTTTATCTGAAAAATGGTTTTTCTAAAACACTAAAAAGGAGCAAAAAATATCAAACAGTGTGCTTGAAAGTTCTTGGGGTTAATATAAGAAAAAGGTTCGCTCTAAAATAAAAGATGATTTCTCTATAAATATAAAATATCAATTGAAAAAGAATCCTAATTAGTTTACACAACTTTAACCACCCAATTAAAAGAAATTTTTGAGAGCTTATTGATTATGAGAACAAATTGCTACCTACCCGCTACCCTCTCTCTGGAGTGCCCTCCATCCACTATAAAGGTGGAGGAAGATGTTATAGCAGCAAAACATCTATCATGGTCACGACTTTTGATGCACGGTCATGGGTTTATTTTTCTCGAGGCAAAGCCGTGTTTGGTCCTCGAGATGAACTAGGTGCAAAATCCTTTTTCTCGTTTTTGAATTTTCAAGGGACCCTTGTAGGTTATAAATCTTTTGGGGATGTTCTAAAAATCCACTAAAGGCGTGTCACTGAAAATACCGGGAACTAAAAACATTGAAAATATCCATTTAAAAAATTCAAAAAATAATTTAAAAATCTTTTCAAAATTCAAAAAAGAAAAATTAATTTTTATTTCAAAAATTTATTTTTTTCCCACGTGTACTACCTATTTGTGTGGCTTGTACTTTGGTTCGATGGATTTATGTGCCACGTTGATGTTGTTATGTCGTTGGAATATCATTCATTTATGTAAACGATGCTCAATAAAAAAGACACAAACCTACACTATGTTTTGGATTCAAAATTTAGACACCAAGGAGAATTGTGTTCTTACAAATCCCCTCCCCCCCCCCCCCCCCCCAAGTTAAATTTCGGGACAAAACTTAAAAAATGACACCACATATAATAAAAACATCATTATATACATCAATTGCTACCCAGTCGCCAAACCCTTGATACTCAACATGATAGGCTTAATCCATTTTCAAATTATAATCTCGAAACCTCTCACCTACTACACACATGTAATACATGCCACGTGAAGTGCAAAAGATACAACATATATGTTAAATAATCAGGTCTCACCCTCAAATAATATAAGAATATACCCCTAAATCCAAACACTTTGAGGATTTTTTTTATATCACAATTGTCAACATAAAACAAACCTAAAGGGAGGTGAGTAGGTTTGATTGCATAACATGGCCAATATTTTACTTTAAAATTATTTTTCTTGCAAATTCGATTATCTTAGCATATGATTCAACTAAGCGATGTAAAGTATGTTTTGAATTAATCACACAATAAGATAATTAGGTGAGTCTACAAGAAATAACTGGATTTAAACATTTAACTCATATTTTAAGCCATTGCACTAGGTTTAAGAATGATCTACGTGTGGTGTGAGATCAAAGTGTCAAATTTAACACATAAAAAGCACAAACATCCAAAAGACATATTTTATGATGAAAAACCCCCACCGAGGTGTAAAAAACCTCAAAACACTCCAATCTATTGTGGGTACCTCGATTAACCATTTCGGCCGAGATGAGTAGCCCAATTAAGTCCGACCCAAACTCTAAAGGCCTCGTGCATAACTAATGCAATTATGACCCATTCAACCCCTAAAATCTCTCAAGAGATATTTTAGGAGTTATGGGCTAATGTGGAGGATCCCAATACCCCCACTCTTCGAGAAATGACATGTATATATTAAACCCTCAACCGGGGAAAATGGCACGATTTTGTAAACACTCCCCCAGAGTAAACATAAATAAAAATCAAAGAGTACCACCGTGGACGTAGGCCATTTTGCCGAACAACGTATATCTTGTGTTGGGTGTGATTGTAGTTATTTTATGTTCTTTTATTTATTCTGATGACCACATTTGCATATCATTTGTGTTGAGATTTATTGTCACCATAAATGGCTTCATATGTGGGAAATGATTGTTTTCCTTTAAAAACCCCTTCACCCAAAAGAACCTAGAATGTCTGGTCATAGCACAATGCCCCTCAAGCAGTGGATATTCAAGAGAAACTAGCCCCTCGTAGGGTTAGATCTGAAGTTCGACGCTCGAATCCTAGGTCTCGCCCAGAATGACAAGATTCAGAAGAAAGTCAGGGATCAACCAGGTCCACGCAAGTCTCCAGGTTGATCGACGCCTATGAGGATAGGATCCAAGAGTAAGAGGAATCCACTCGCAAGAAGGAGGTCGATAACGCTCGCCTCAAGAGAAGACAAGGGAAGATATAAAGAGAACACCATCGCATCACGAGGCAACGTCACTACCGTACTCTTAACCCTCAGGCAAGCAGGTCTCGCAGTCGAGAAAGGAGCCCTAGACATGGATCTCAAAGATTTGAGGGACACATGTCAGATGACGACTTTCCCGAGCAATAATAATCAGCTCACCATTATAAGAGACCAGGATGAGGAAATGACGACATACGAAATCTGGTCCGGAGAGCAATGAACCAATACCTCGCACATCAGGGTGCCAGGTCGACCAAAAAGCTAGCCAGGTGAGCTCTTAGGACCCAGATGAAATCCTCTTTGTCAAGGGGGATAATAGAAGAAGAATCCCCCAAGAAATTTGCGATGCCCCAATTTAAAATCTATGATGGAAAGACTGATCCTATTGACCACATTAAGTAGTACAGGCAGGCCATGACCCTCTTGAACCATAAGGATGCGTTGATGTGTCAGATTTTTTCGTCGATCTTGCATGACGTAACTCAAAATTGGTTTAAAAAACTCCCTCACAGGTCCATCAGAAGATTCGAGTACCTGGAAGAACTCCTCACAGTTGGCTTCATTACCAGAAACTCCCATCCGAAGAGGATGGATGCTTTGTTAACAATGAAGAAAATGCCCCAGAAAAGCCTCAGAGACTACGTGGAGAGATATTAGGAGTTATTCAATGAGGTCGAGGACTTCTCGGAGTAGGTATCCATTGCATCATTTAAGATTGGTCTACCTAGCTCCTGCCTCTTGCACTTGTCCCTCACTAAGAAGGAGGCCACAACCATTGATGACTTAATGGCTCGTATTAAAAAATATGCCAAAGTTGAAGATGTGACCCATCTCAGTGCAGGGGAGAATGGTCGCTCCAAGTTCTCCGGTAAGGGAAGCGACAAAACTAAGAACCAAAAGAAAGGAAGTAAAAATGGGGGAAAGAGGGGCCCCAAGAATGGGAACAAAAGTGATGCCTCAAAAGCATTTCAGGCAGTGAACATAATTTTTAATGAACTAATCTACAAGATTCTAGCAAAAATCAAGGACGAGCTATTCGTTAAGTGGCCTAGGAATATGGGAGGAGACCCCTCAAAAAGGAACAACGCACTGAGATGTGCTTTCCATAAAGAGGGTGGGAACAAAACTTAGCACTACAAAGCCCTCAAGTATCACCTTAAAGAGTTAGCTCAATCTGGACACTTGAACGAATTTGTGGAAAAGAAGACAGGGAAGGTTGATTCCAATGGAAATTAAAGGACTGAAACTGTGCTCGAGGAGGACGTCAGCCATGAGTTAACAGTGATTCATAGGGCATCTGATCTAAATCAGATTCCAGGAAACTCATCTCGGATGGAAGTCAAAAATCGTAGGGAAGTAATGCAATCTTTTCAAATCGATCCAGATAAAAAATAAGCAGGAAAGCGTCGGTGAGTAGAGGACGTCGACTACAGCAAGCATATTGTGTTCACGGATGAAGACCTAGTGGGAGTAAGGATCCCACATCATGATTCCTTGATCTTTACTCTCAGGATAGTTAACTATGACGTCAACAAGTTACTCATCGACCAAGGTAGCTCATCCAAAGAAATGTATCTAGACCTATTCAGAAAGTTGAAGTTAAGCATCGTCGACTTAAAGGAATCTATCGTTACTCTATTTGGCTTCGCTGGAAAAGTAACCATCCATTTTGGGAAGATTATCCTACTAGTAAGGGTAGTAAACATATCCAAAATGATCGAGTTTCTGGTGGTCGATATTGACTCACCCTACTAGGAGATCCTTGGCAGAGGGTGGCTACATGTAATGAAGGCATCCTCTCTACCTACTATCATAAACTCAAATATGTGACTGAGTGAGGAGTTGTGGAGATCCATAGAAATCAGGCAATGGCAAGAAAGTGCTTTATAGCAACCATCCGCCCTAAACCAAAGAAGAAGGTCGAGAAAGCCAAGGAGAGGGTTAAAGAACAAGAAGGTTTGATTCCTTCCAAATAGAAGTTAAAATATGGAAGACCTAGAGTGGAAGAGACCACGCTCCTCCCCTCTGAACGGGTCATTGAGAATCTGGAGGAAATCGCAGCCGGTGGGGATAAGAAAGATATGATATTCTTGATCGGAGTCTCTCTCACATATTGAGAGAAGAAAGAACTGACAGTAATTTTACAGAATAACTTGGATGTTTTTGCATGAGAATCCTATGAGCTGCCTATGATTAATCCCAATGTGGTTTGTCATCGGATGGACGTTGACCCGACTTTCAAGATGATCGCACACAAGGCACGGCAAACTGCACCCGAGAAGGCCGGATGCCGGATCCATAAGGTAGTGGAAAAGCTGCTGGATGCCGGATCCATATGGGAAGTTTAATTACCTAAGTGGCTTTCCAACCCAGTAGTAGTCCCTAAAAGCAACGAAAAGTGGAGAGTCTGCATTGACTTCACCGATCTTAATCGAGCTTTCCCTAAATACAGTTTCCCCCTCCTAAAAATTGACCAGTTGGTGGATGCCACAGCGGCTCATGAAATAATGAGTTTCCTAGATGCATACTCTGAGTATCACTAAATCCCTCCACACGATCCAGATCAAGAGAAGAAAACATTCATCACCACAGTTCGATTCTATTGCTACAAGGTCATGCCCTTTGGGCTCAAAAATGCAGGAGCAACTTACCGGCAGTTGGTCACCAAAATGTTCAAAGACCAAATAGGGAGGACCGTAGAGGTATACATCGATGATATGCTCGTCAAGAGCAAGCTTAAAGAAGACCACCTATCTAACCTATCAAGGACCTTTATAATTCTCAGGAAATATCGAATGAAGCTCAACGTAAGTAAGTGTTCCTTCTGTGTCTGGTCAGAAAAATTTCTCGGGTACTTGGTCAGCAAGAGAGGTATCAAAGACAACCCCGACCAGATTGACACCATCAATAGGGTCCAGTCCCCTGTATGATAAGAGATGTGCATAATCTCACGGGGATGTCGCCGCCCAAAATCGATTCATCTCGAAGTCATCCAAAAGGTGCCAGCCATTCGTCGAGTTGTTGAAGAAAAGAAAAAATGTGGAGTGGAACGAGCATTGCACGAAGGCATTAGAGGGGCTCAATGCTTACCTGAGCACACCACCTTTACGCTAGTGGTAGCCTCAAGGAAATTAAAACATTACTTCAAATCCTACTCCATCATTGTACTTACATTCCACCCTCTCAGAGCAGTACTAAGAAAAGAGGACCTGTCAGGCAGATTATCAAAATGGTCAGTCGAGCTGGGGTTTTTCGACATTCAGCTCCAGCCAAGGAATTCCATCAAAGGAAAGGTCCTCGCCAACTTCATCGCAAAATTTATTGGAGGACATCCTTGTGACCAACCTCAAACATTCATCAGCAGGAAGTTCCCTCGGCATCAGGGATTTGGAGAGTATTCGTTGACGGTGCCTCTAATTCCTAGGAGGAGGAGTAGGCATTGTGCTAATTACCCCTGAAGATGCAATCCTCGTGCAAAGGATCAGGCTTGGATTTTAAGCCTCCAATAATGAAGTAGAATATTAAGCACTAATAGAAGGCTATAGAAGGCACATGCGCTGGGAGCAGAGCAGATCCAACTGTTCGGCGACTCACAGTTGGTCTCCAACAATATAAGTAGTGATTTTAATAATATGGATGAAAGGATAGCAACCTACCTCGCCATAGACAAAAAATTGATGGCCAACTTCAAAAAAGTCACACTCCAACAGTTTCCCAGAGGATAGAACACACATGCTGATGCCCTAGCAACCTTAAGCTCAGCGATTAATTCTGACTTAAAGAGAACAATTCTGATTGACTTCCTTTCCCAACCAAGTATCAACCAGATCGATGAACTGTGAAACGTGGTACATGTTCTCCAGATTGAGATAACCCCCATTTAGATTGACTCCTTAAGGGATTATTTTAATCATGGTGCGCTACCAGACGATAAAAATACCTCTCATTAGATAAGAGTCAAAGATGCTCGCTTTCACTTATCTTCTGAGGGCAAACTGTACAAGAGATCTTTCACTGGTCCTTAACTCCAGTGCATTCACCCTAAGGAGGTCGAGCAAGTTCTTCACGAACTCCATGAGAGAATATGCAGGAGTCACATTGGGGGCAGGTTGCTAGCTTTCCAAGCAATGAAAGAAGGCTACTGGTGGCCATATATGCAGACAAACGCTGGAGTTTATGCTTGCAAATGTAAAAAATGCTAACTTCACTTTCCTATGGTTCACCATCCAGCCAGCGACTTGAAGTTACTTACTATCACATGGCCTTTCTCCCAATGGGGAATGGACATCATGGGCCCTCTTCCAACCGTAGCCGGTAATCGCAAGTATCTGCTAGTCGAAACAGACTATTTCACCAAATGGATAGAGGTAGAGCCATTGGAAAACATTAGACACACGGACATGGTAAGATTCATTTGGGGGAACATTATCACCCACTTTGGGATCCATATGACCATCATCACTGACTATGGAACCTAGTTTGAAAGTGGCCTCTTCCAAGGTTTTTGCAATGACCACGGGATCAGGCACTATTTTAGCTTTATGGAATATCCTCAAAGCAATGGACAAACTGAAGCTTCCAATAAAATAGTGATCGATGGATTGAAGAAGAGCTTAGAGAGAGCCAAGGGGGCATGGGAAAACAAACTACCCCACATCCTATGGGATTAATACACTATCCCATGGAGAGCGACTAGAGAAACACCATTCGTACTAACATATGGAGTGGAGGAAATTAACCCCTTGGAAATCGACCTTCCTACCATGAGAACCACCCCGGCCGACCAAGTCCAAAATGATGTAGCTCTGCTCGCTGAAGTTGACCTAGATGAAGAATGAAGGGAGCTGACTCTAGTGAAACTAGCAGCTTATTAGCAGCAGCTAGCAAGGCACTATAACAAAAAGTTCAATCAAAGAGCATTCCAGTTCCAGAACTATGTCCTTAGGAAAGTTCTTGGCAGCAGTTAAAACCCATCGGATGGTAAGCTAGAACCAAACTAGGAGGGTCCATTCAAGGTGGTAAGAGCCGACCTATAAGGAACTTGTCACTTAGAAACGCTGGAGGGTAGGGAGATACCTCGACCTTGGAATGCATCCAATTTGAAGAAATTCTACTTCTAGTTTTTCTTTTTTCTTTTTGAACTCACTATTGAAATTTCCAATTCATTTGTGATTAATAAAGAATGTCATTTTATGAAGTATTGAAATACATTATGATTCATGCACCTTTTCCAAGGTATAGGCTCCCCCCTTAACGCACAAAACTAAGATCACTAGATGCGTATTAAAGCAGGGCCAATATGTAATAACCCTCCTCATGCCTTCGTCATTTAGCACAATCGACCTCGTATCATTACCCATGGTAATATATGAAGCCCTACAAGGGACCCTTAAGCAACATGACCAACCCAGGTTGGTCGCCAACTTAGTTTGGCTAAAAAATCTTACTTGAATGGAACATCCAATGCCAAGTGTATCCTCGCCATTGCTAGACTTAGGCCTAAGGAAGTGTAACAACATAACCTAAAAGGTAAGGTAAGACAGAATGGTCTAATGAAATCATACTGGACTGGGGGGATACTCACTCAAAAAACCAACTTCACCTATATCAAGTCTAGTCGGCTCGAAAGGCCCAAGATAGATGAACAAGAAATCAATTAAGTAAAAAATACGCAAAACATATAGTCGGAAAATTTCCCAAAGCATAACTATTTTATTGCATCATTACATATACAAGGAGTTACATATGCTGAGTAAATTAAATCCTAATGGGAATTAGGTCGCTAAACAAGATAGTCAATCACTTGGGCCCTTCGGCCATCATCTAGGCGAGGAGTTAATTCCTCATCGACTTAGTTTGAGTTTGGCTCCATGAGCTGCCTTGGTATCGCATCTATGGTAACCTATTGATCATACCTCCTTAATGGGTTTGGAATCAAAGTTGAGGGGGAGATCTCATGACAATACCATAGGACGGAGTTCCTAGGAACCTGCAACTCTCTAAAAGCACTCAACCATCCTCTAATGAAGGATAACTCTTCAACCTCCTTCAACTTCGTCGGAGCATCAATCCAACCCTGGTTATAGCCATCAGCCCACACGTGCCGAGGACTATTCTTGAACAAGTTCCTCAATAGGGTAACATCTCTTTGGAGACCTTCAACTATCATGTATGCCCTGCGAGCATCACCTCGAAGCTCAGCATTCTCCCTAACTGAACCACTATTATCAGTACCATCTCTCGAACCAACCGATGAAGAGGAACCATGCAAAACTCGAGGGGCAGTGCTCGGTGCATTTTACCTAAGACGCGAGACTTCTCTCCTTATAGCATCATTCTCTTGTTAAAGTACCTCTCCAACTTGATTAACCTCAGAGGCATCCAGAAGCTTGGCCTTCATAGCATCTACTTTTTCTTGAACGGAAGCGCCGACCTCCTCCATCTCTTGGAGCCTGTCCTTCAGCTTGGCAAGAAGCTTCGACTGATCATTATACTCTTAGTTCCAAGACCTAAGTGACTTGAAAATTCTCACAAAAGCACGACGAACTCGATTGCTCGCCTCAAGAATAAGAATTTGTCCTAGTTGAGAGGAAGAAGGAATATATTCCTCAACACCAATGAGATATAAACCATATAAGCAATCAAGAACAAATGAATTAGTACGCGGGAGTGAGAAGAATTTGATTTCATTAAAACAAAGTTCGAGTACATCAGCGAAAAGAAAGAACAACTGAAATACAAAAGTCTCCCTAAGGAAGACTATCTTTTCACGTCAGTCTTCTCTGATGATGTTGGTTTCTTCCCCTTATCTATAGCAGTCCCGAGTGTGCCCCCTCAAGCGGAGTAGTCATTATCCCCCGATCAAGGGGAGCATCAGCAAAAGTGTTCTGAACAATTGGAGCATTGACAGTAGGAGAGGGCATCTCATTCATAACAGGCTTAGGGCCAGGGTTGTGCTCATCAAAGAGGGGGGAATCAATATCCAACTCGGTAGAGACCAAGGCTTTATCCCAACCCTTCTTAAAGTTGAGACGACTAATGTATCCAATTTGAGTATCAGCATCCTCATACGCTACCACCGACATTGTATGAACTCTATTTAAGGGTGGTAGCCCCAGATTCCACCTTTTCACCTTATCGACAAGAACTTTATTCTCCTCAACCACCGCTATTTTGCTCGTGTAGACCAAGTCATAAGACTACCTCATGTCCTCGATCTCCTTGGACGTCGTCTCCTTTGCCTGGTTAGCTTTAGATAGGGCAAGGTCAGAAGCCTTCTGAGCGACATTGGAAGCCTTCAAACTCACCTCCAACTTGGCATTCTTCCTCACAAACTCATCGCGGCTGCGATAGAAGATAATGAAATCACATACGAACTACAGAAAGAAAAAATAACATTAACAAAAGAGAAATTAAAAGAAGAGCTACAAAAATAGAGAAGAAAAAGATAGATATACCAAGGCTAGCCCCTGACTTGCCTTCAAGGCTAACTGGTCATTCCCCATCGACCTCTGGCAATCAGCTGGTAGAACTGCTCTCTTAAGCACCGCCAGAGCCAATTAGGTGAAGAGGGAAACATATGCCCCCTCATCTAAGGCAGATAAGAGCACCAAAGACTGCCCTTCCTTGGTCCTCACTTAATCTCTTCTTCTATCTTCTTCTCTCTCCTTCTTCTTCCTCTCTTCTTCTTTCTTTATCACACTCTCTTTTACCAATGCCTCCTCTTTCGTCTTCCTCTCCTGCTCATGAGCAGCAGTCTGAGAGCCAGTGGTAGTCTCCCCACTCCCAAATTTCTGCTTCTTTAACCTATGAGCAAGTATCACATTATCTTCATCATCATCCCGAATTAAATTTTTCCTGGGGGGAGCCATGTCTTCCTCGCTCGAGCTTTTTGAGTCCTCTAAACCCTCAGACCCTCCTCCAAACTGGAAGATTCCTTGCCGCAGTAACTCTCCTCACTATAACCACCCTCAGCTCCGCCCCTGTCATCTCCCTCAATATGTTCACTAGAACTGCTTTCCTCCTCGTCCAATTAAATAGGGTCAACAATAACCTCTTCTATAATATCTAGCTGAGGAATACTATCCACAGGACGAGAAATGAAGATGGACCCAATGTTCTTATACTCCAAGAGGAATGCGATTGATCGTGGATGCTCACCGTCAGCTAAGTATTCCCTGATCTTCCAAGCCTTGACTAGCTCAGCAGCTCAAATCTCTCGAAGAGCAGGCTCTATGTTCTTTATCTTTGCTAAAAAAGTTAAAAAGGGAAATATGAGAAGGATAGTACAATAACAGAAAATCCATGAGAAGAACAAGGTCTATGCTTACCTATATACTCCTCCCCATAAAAGGGAATCTCAAGTCCCCTGTACCTCGCCCCTTCAGTTTGGGGAGGCAACTGCCAGTTTCTGGAAATACACCCCTCGTGCCAGTAGCCCTTGTGGGAATCAGGTAAATTTACTACCAATACCTATCAGGACTCCTACTTTTAGATAAAGGAGACAAGACCTTGTTCGGGAAAAATAATAGTAATAGAAAACTTCAACAAGACCTAAATTGGTGCCATAGATCTGAATAATTCTATGTACACCATTGAAAATTTTCCAAATATTTGGCGAGAATTGTGTATGAACTATATGGAAATAACAGAAAAATGCAAAAACAAGCGATTTGGGGGAAAAGTAAGACCCCCTGAGATAACAGAAGAACATGCATCCAGTGACCATCCTCAATGTCCCTGACATTACGAGGAATATGGACACATTCAATATCTACCCAGTTTGGAATATTATAGAACTTCTTAAACTCAGTTATCGACCTATTGCCTATTTTTTCCATTAGAAAAGAGAAACCCTAGTATCGATAATGAAGAAATTCCAACAGAAAACAAAGGAGAAGAATTTTAAAGAACTTATGAAGTAAGAATCTTCTTGAGACGATGCTAAGCCACAAGAAGAAAATATGAGAAGATGAGAAAGTTTTAGTTAAATTACCCCTCATCTAAAGGCGCGCACCTATTCGCGTCCTCAAGTTTTAGTTAAATTACCCCCAATGTTATTAGGACAACCTAACTTATCATAGGCCTAGCCTATACCCACGAGAGCTACTTTCCCGACATAATCTAAGGATCCACCCTTTCTAATCCTACTGGATTATGATAACAACAATTATGCCATAATAGGCGTAATGGATTCCGATTTGTAATTATAATGAATTATAATACTTAATACGTTACCCCTATATATATATATACATATAAATATATACATATATATAGGCTAAAATATAATAATTTATTTTCTTAATATCATGCACATGGAATATTGGCAAAACCTCTCTCTAATCTCAAAATTGTGCTACGTTTCGTACGTGGGGAGTCTCGCAAAGCGAAATCCAAACAAGGAACCGCCCCGTTACACTACTCCTGACAAGGTCAAGACCAGAGATCCGAGATGCCACAGATAGAATTACTTCTCTCAAATCTCGACGTGGCACTGCGTTTCGTGCGTGAGGTGTCTCGCAAAGCAAAATCCAAACAAGGAGCCACCTCGTTACACTACTCCTGGGCAATGTCGATCCTAGAGATCCATAATCCTTAACATACAATTTAATACTACCATTACTGCTAAACTTTTAAACTACAATGTGAAAACAACTAAAAATCTCCAATAATATCCTTGGGATGATGTAACCTAAGTATTCCTTAAATGCGATACATCAACCCCCAAATAACCTGGTACACCATAATCATCCAAGATGCACCCCATAGAAATACCATATCCTTTCATCTAGGATATATAAATATATATATAGGTATTTTATTCTCACCATATATATATACATGCCATCATCCATACCCATGACCAAGTGTACATACCATATATGATATACAAAGGCCATGCACATATAATACCCGGCTGAATATATAGCGCCGATAAAATTGCATCAATGCTATCATCTTCCCAGAGTCCGGCTCACGTAACAACTGGGGACCACCTGGTGGGGATCAACGACACCCACCTCGTGGTAACTCACACACACGACGTCCCGGGAAGCGGTCATAGTTCCAACAGGCAATGAGACGAAACATACCCACCACATCTCATCCCAAAATATATATCTGTATCGTATAATAACACAAAGGACGACTATGACCTGGGGAATATCCACACCCTGCTCTATATGCCAGGATGCTCACCCTCTGTGCGAAAACTTCCCAATGATAGCATGAGCGGGGTATGCTTAACCACATAAGTATATATATCGCTCACATACGCAATATACATACATCCATATGATCCCATCATATGATCCAATATAATAAACCATCATATACGGTTTAAATATCCATACCATGTATGTCCACAACATAAATATATCCATATTTTCACATTCATACATAGATATATGTACATATATTCACACATCGCTATATCAATATATATACAAACTAATTCTCGTTCATATGTATAAGATATATAAACCCGGCTATAAGTATACATAATCCTCAATATACAAGCCGTTACAAATATTTCCATTAAATGTACCTCGATATGTGAATACAATCCCTCACTTGAAACATATTCAATCATGTTTCCTATGATGAATAGTCGCCCAAAACCATATGTATATATCTATACATATATATTCAACATTTGGGTTTTCACCCAAGAGTATGTGTAGGAATCCATCACTACACACTTCATCCATATTCAACAGTACCTAATTACTTTAGTACTATTTAACCATAGGCACACACATGACTTAATAGTCTAAAACCTCAATTTATTCCAACCTCATCTCTAGTATTGGAATCTCAGTGGTCATATCCCCATGATTACGTGTAAACTAATCCTACTAGAATTTATGCTACCGCTTATTCTAGTCGATAGTACGATCCCAAAGCGTTCTCAATGTCACCTATGGTTCGAATAAATCTCGGTAACCCTTACTCCTATTGAGTTATCAATTGTTCCTTAGACTAAACATTTCTATCTAAGGATATGAGACCCCTTACTCTTAAAGAGTATGCAACCACTCTCTTCAATTTGGCCCCAAATTATATCTTAACCATATCCTATCCTTATAAGGATTTGACATAAATGTCGGCCTAGAAATTTCACAACATACATGGATATTTCTTATCCAATGATTCCAAGAAGTTCCCACTATCGGATACTAAGTGAGAGACCCCCTATAAGTCACCAAAAGATATCTCTTACTTTATAAGAGAGAACCCCAAATCAACAAACCCAACCAAAAAGGGCTAGAAGTCATCTTAGGAAACCCATAAAACAGCCCATTAAGGAAGCCCCTAAGAATAAACTCCAAAAGAAAAGGGGGAGGAGAAATCCAAGTTTTGGGCTAAAAACAGGGGGCCGGTCGACCGGTCCCAGCCCCCCGGTCGACCGCGGGTCCATATTTTGCCTACGAAGAAATGCAGTAGGCTTTTCCCTTATGGCGCGGTCGACCGGTCCCCAGACCGCGGTCGACCGGCCATACCTGTTAAGCTGGCCGATTTCCCTTTCTCAGCAAACCCACGAAATTAATACCCAAATATCATCACCAAGCCCCCAAATCTTTAAGCCAATAATGTTATTAACAAGAAAAGCCATCCTACATCTCATCCAAACCATTTATATGGGATTAAACCATAGAATAACATTGATTTCAAGATTTAAACCCAAAAATCTAGGTTTTGGTATTTATACCCAAAAATCCATTTCTTTACCCCACAAATTATGAAATGAAATACACAATAGCTATTTAGCAAGATTAAACACTTGCCTCAGATTTGTAGAGGTTGGATCGTCCTCGATGACGCGATTGGGCTGGAAATCCCCAAGCTTTTCTTCCTCTCTCTCTTCCTTTCTTCTTCTTTCCTTTCTTCCTCTCTCTCTAGGGCTTTTTCCCTTTTCTCTCAAATGAGAAATGGCTTAATCCGTAAGCCTCCAAATCCTTTAAAACAAAATCCCAATTTTAAATGTTAATACACACTTTAAATGACTCGTTTACTCTAATTCAAGTCAAAATAGCTTAAAAACATTCCGGAGCCGAAATAAGACCCAATGACAGTCATTTTGACTCTCTCGACCCTTCCGGGATCGATGGTACCCGCAAAAATATCATCCGGAATACTTTAAAATATTCTCTATTTTTGGGCCTCAATTCCCAAATTTTGAAATTCTCCAATTTAATTAAATTTTATTTTCCCAAAATTTAATTTCTCAGTCTCCAAAAATCGAGGGTTGTTACACACTTCCCCCCTTATAAAAATTCGTCCGCAAAATTTAAGACATGCCTAGGACCTCAATATCATCTAGTCCTCACATCAATCCTTAGGATCACTATACCGATCCTTCCTGGTTCTCATATCGAACCATATAGTTTTAAAGCAATTACTACCCAGGGCGCCCACACACCCCGCATTCGAGTTTCCACTCGTAAAATCATGATCAGGCTCCATTAGCCTCAAATCATAACATAACCCTCAGCAATATGATCTATTACAACATACTAAATATATAAAAGTTTAAAATTTCCCAATGGTAGAACTCTCCTCAATTCCTGACACTAGCCACCTTCGTGCGGGGGAGGTCTCGCAAGCGAAATCCAAACAAGGAACCCTCCCAATACACTACTGTGTAGCTAGGTCGGGGATTGAGATTAGTTGAACCAGGGTTAAGGTTTTATAAAAAGAAAGATTTCCATATTTTTAGATATCGCCCGAAGGCCTATACAATAATACGATATAAATATATTCCGCGTCTTTCGACACGCCAAACAAACACCTTATGTTTAAAACACAAGGCCTCAACAAATACAATACTCTAGCCAATACCTAGTTCTCAAAACTAGCACAACTATGAGCTAAACTATCCGCTCCACATAAGTCTACCAAACTCTGAACCTCTCAGTTATGAAATTCCTATACACCATATCAACACTTATATGTAAAAATAAATTCTTCCCTCAATGGGATACTTCCCTAAGATTTCGTTATAAAAAGGTGTATCATCACCAAATATGCCATATAAAGGCCACTCTTGCTCACTTCCTCCTCTAGGAAAATTCCATACACCCTAGCGGTATAGCGGCTAGCTACTCATCACATCTCACACGCGACGTTACCAATATCGCACAAAGCGTAACTTAAACCCAAAGAAAGGTATTTTACCTTTTTTTTCCGTAACTCAATGGTTTTCCCCTCGTCCTAGAATCTCAACTCAGGGTCCTCAACTTCTTCCAGGAAAAATCATTATCCCTAAGCCTATTTCTTCACAAAAGAAACATCTTCCTCAAAATCCTTCCTAACCATATCGAAGGGCAAAGCGCGATTGCAACTGCCGAAAACTCCCTCAGTCCTACACAACTAAATTGAGTCTCCAAAGGCATTCTCCCTCATCCTAGAAAGCGATACTCCTAATATTGGGACAACTCCACCTACCTCACCTCGGTAAGAGTCACCAACATTAGATTTCCTAACGAAGGTTAAAAGATTCTCAATCTAAACCTCCCAAGGACTACGTAGTGCCTCTCCTCGGATTTACCTTACTAAGACCAAGATTCTCCATTCGAGTAAATTTCCTTTCTTACTCAATTGCTGATAAATCACTTCACACCACTACGAGAAATCTCCTCAATATCTCCTCCGGAACCGGGGAAAACAAATACCCCCGATTACAGCGTACCCAAATATACTATGGGTAATGTACTTCTAATCATATCCTTTCCTAGATGACCAAATCTAGGCGACGTCTGAAACGAAACAAGAGCAACTATTATCAGAACGCCAATAAAGTGAATATACTTCACAGAAGAAAACAACGCAGTGAACACAACAGTCCTATTTGTAGGGCTTTATGTCAAGGACGTTAACGGAAGAACGCAGAAACTCGCACAGATCCTAAAGATTCCAGAACCTGATGCTCTGATACCATCTGTCACAACCCGCCTAAAATAATAATGGGTGGCCAGCCCTATACTATATTAAATCAGGAGTTTCAAATGGTCCAGTCTCAACATCAACTGTCGGTACTATACAATATAGAACTAACTACCCGAAATCACATAAGCAGGATATGAAAATTTAAATAGAATGTACAACAACCAACCAACTAACACTACTAATGAAGAAAAGTAAGATTCATACAAGAACTATGGTAAATAAAATGCTAGAAAGAAAATGAAATAAATAACTACAACAGGATGTACTAAACAAGTAGACCCGAATAAGCTGTCGGATCACAGCCAATACAATTACTGAAATGGAATAAATATAAACATGTATATAAATATCCCTTGGGTACAAACCCGATATACAACTTGAATCCTACCTAGAATTTTAACGAAGTAGGAAGCGGCTACATGAAACATCCCGCAACAGTCCGCACCTGTCACGGCTCCCAAGACTCTAGATAGAAAGTCATCCGACATCCATGCGGTAGGATACCTGTGGTAACATATATATATACAAGGAGGAGAGAAAAGTAAACGGGTCAGAGTCCCGAATGTGAAAAATATTTAGCAAGTGTGTTAACCGTTCATAATAATTATCGGTGCACCTATTTCATAATTAAAGTGAGACCGCACTCTCGTGAAACCTCAACTCACCCCTCATCTAAAGGCGCGCACCTATTCGCGTCCTCAAGTTTTAGTTAAATTACCCCCAATGTTATTAGGACAACCTAACTTATCATAGGCCTAGCCTATACCCACGAGAGCTACTTTCCTGACATAATCTAAGGATCCACCCTTTCTAATCCTACTGGATTATGATAACAACAATTATGCCATAATAGGCCTAATGGATTCCGATTTATAATTATAATGAATTATAATACTTAATACGTTACCCCTATATATATATATATATATATATATATATATATATATATATATACATATATATTGGCTAAAATATAAGAATTTATTTTCTTAATATCATGCACATGGAATATTGGCAAAACCTCTTTCTAATCTCAAAATTGTGCTCCGTTTCGTGCGTGGGGAGTCTCGCAAAGCGAAATCCAAACAAGGAACCGGCCCGTTACACTACTCCTAACAAGGTCAAGACCAGAGATCCGAGATGCCACAGATAGAATTACTTCTCTCAAATCTCGACGTGGCACTGCGTTTCGTGTGTGAGGTGTCTCGCAAAGCGAAATCCAAACAAGGAACCACCTCGTTACACTACTCCTGGTCAATGTCGATCCTAGAGATCCATAATCCTTAACATACAATTTAATACTACCATTACTGCTAAACTTTTAAACTACAATGTGAAAACAACTAAAAAACTCCAATAATATCCTTGGGATGATGTAACCGAAGTATTCCTTAAATGCGATACATCAACCCCCAAATAACCTGGTACACCATAATCATCCAAGATGCACCCCATAGAAATACCATATCCTTTCATCTAGGATATATAAATATATATATAGGTATTTTATTCTCACCATATATATATACATGCCATCATCCATACCCATGACCAAGTGTACATACCATATATGATGTACAAAGGCCATGCACATATAATACTCGGCTAAATATATAGCGCCGATAAAACTGCATCAATGCTATCATCTTCCCAGAGTCCGGCTCACATTACAACTGGGGACCACCTGGTGGGGATCAACGACACCCACCTCGTGGTAACTCACACACGCGACGTCCCGGGAAGCGGTCATAGTTCCAACCGGCAATGAGACGAAACATACCCACCACGTCTCATCCCAAAATATATATCTATATCGTATAATAACACAAGGGACGACTATGACCTGGGGAATATCCACACCCTGCTCTATATGCCAGGATGCTCACCCTCTGCGCGGAAACTTCCCAATGATAGCATGAGCGGGGTATGCTTAACCACATAAGTATATATATCGCTCACATACGCAATATACATACATCCATATGATCCCATCATATGATCCAATATAATAAACCATCATATACGGTTTAAATATCCATACCATGTATGTCCACAACATAAATATATCCATATTTTCACATTCATACATAGAAATATGTACATATATTCACACATCGCTATATCAATATATATACAAACTAATTCTCGTTCATATGTATAAGATATATAAACCCGGCTATAAGTATACATAATCCTCAATATACAAGCCGTTACAAATATTTCCATTAAATGTACCTCGATATGTGAATACAATCCCTCACTTGAAACATATTCAATCATGTTTCCTATGATGAATAGTCTCCCAAAACCATATGTATATATCTATACATATATATTCAACATTTGGGTTTTCACCTAAGAGTATGTGTAGGAATATATCACTACACACTTCATCCATATTCAACAGTACCTAATTACTTTAGTACTATTTAACCATAGGCACACACATGACTTAATAGTCTAAAACCTCAATTTATTCCATCCTCATCTCAAGTATTGGAATCTCAGTGGTCATATCCCCATGATTACGTGTAAACTAATCCTATTAGAATTTATGCTACCACTTATTCTAGTCGATAATACGATCCCAAAGCGTTCTCAATGTCACCTATGGTTCGAATAAGTCTCGGTAACCCTTACTCCTATTGAGTTATCAATTGTTCCTTAGACTAAACATTTCTATCTAAGGATATGAGACCCCTTACTCTTAAAGAGTATGCAACCACTCTCTTCAATTTGGCCCCAAATTATATCTTAACCATATCCTATCCTTATAAGGATTTGACATAAATGTCGGCCTAGAAATTTCACAACATACATGGATATTTCTTATCCAATGATTCCAAGAAGTTCCCACTATCGGATACTAAGTGAGAGACCCCCTATAAGTCACCAAAAGATATCTCTTACTTTATAAGAGAGAACCCCAAATCAACAAACCCAACCAAAAAGGGCTAGAAGTCATCTTAGGAAACCCATAAAACAGCCCATTAAGGAAGCCCCTAAGAATAAACTCCAAAAGAAAAGGGGGAGGAGAAATCCAAGTTCCGGTTGACCGCGGGTCCATATTTTTCCTACGAAGAAATGCAGTAGGCTTTTCCCTTAAGGCGCGGTCGACCGGTCCCCAGACCGCGGTCGACCGGCCATACCAGTTAAGCTGGCCGATTTCCCTTTCTCAGCAAACCCACGAAATTAATACCCAAATATCATCACCAAGCCCCCAAATCTTTAAGCCAATAATGTTATTAACAAGAAAAGCCATCCTACATCTCATCCCAACCATTTATATGGGATTAAACCATAGAATAACATTGATTTCAAGATTTAAACCCAAAAATCTAGGTTTTGGTATTTATACCCAAAAATCCATTTCTTTACCCCACAAATTATGAAACGAAATACACAATAGCTATTTAGCAATATTAAACACTTGCCTCAGATTTGTAGAGGTTGGATCGTCCTCGATGACGCGGTTGGGTCGGAAATCCCCAAGCTTTTCTTCCTCTCTCTCTTCATTTCTTCTTCTTTCCTTTCTTCCTCTCTCTAGGGCTTTTTCCCTTTTCTCTCAAATGAGAAATGGCTTAATCCGTAAGCCTCCAAATCCTTTAAAACAAAATTCCAATTTTAAATGTTAATACACATTTTAAATGACTCGTTTACTCTAATTCAAGTCAAAATAGCTTAAAAACATTCCGGAGCCGAAATAAGACCCAATGACAGTCATTTTGACTCTCTCGACCCTTCCGGGATCGATGGTACCAGCAAAAATATCATCCGGAATACTTTAAAATATTCTCTATTTTTGGGCCTCAATTTCCAAATTTTGAAATTCTCCAATTTAATTAAATTTTATTTTCCCAAAATTTAATTTCTCAGTCTCCAAAAATCGAGGGTTGTTACAATCACATTTTCTTATCATTTGTGTTGTGATTTATTGTCACCACATCTATATTTCTACTTTATAAGAGTTTTACACAAACCAAGGAGGTACCTCTCACTCATGAACTAAGGAGTAGTTACACATGGACTTCGATATTTCCCTCCATAGATGAATAGAAATACACTTCAATCTCCACAAAGAAAATGAGAAATTCTAACATGCTCTTTTGGATAACTCCTTGCTCCAATTCCTGCAATGAATCAAACCACAAGTAATCTTAAATCTAAGAGTGATAGATCATGAAATTCAAAAATTACTTTTTTAAATTGAATTAACCAGTAGATCTAATAAAAAAGCTCATTGAATTGTCTAAAAAAATCAAAGGTCAAGACATATGTCTAAGTTTGAATAAATTTGGAGGGAACATGTGAATTTTGAAAAAAGATAATCAATTATAGCTCTTAACCTCGAAAATAAACTCAGAGAAGTGTTTTCAATTGTAAGGTTTTCAAATGTTTTCAAATGGAAGGGAAAATGACCTATATATAGGGAATTTTTAAATACTGTTTTGCCTTGAGCACGATTGATTTTTGTGGTGTGCAACGGTTTCATACAGTACTAAAATCAAAATGTAGTTGCGAGCACGGGGTAAATGTTTGTCGTGTGAACAGCCCCTACGCACTGATCAAATAATGAATGCGTGAACGGTCAAAGGTTATTTTTTCACAATATTCCATTAACTTTCACAAAAACCACTAGGTTAACTCCTAAAATATTTTCATAATAACTCTGAGTAAAATAAACACTTGTCCACCCAATTTTAAAACACTCATTTTGAAAAACATCATGCACGTGTGTGAAGCCATATGTCTATTCAAAAAACTACCAAAAATGATATAATCCTCAAACTGTATGGAAATAGAAGTCTTACGATTGTTGAGAAACTTTCTTGATTTTCAACTTCAAAAGTCCATATAAACAAATGAACATGACTTACTCAAATAATTCAAGTCTATGTGACTTGAATGAGTCAAATGAATAAGATGTTTTGTCACATAATGTAATTAACTTTAATATAAAATATATACGATACAAAATTTTACATTTTCAATCTCCCCATATGGCTATTCCTTTGAAAAACCACCAAGACCCAAAATAAGCAAGATTACTTCGACTAAACTCTATCCACATTAGCCATATAATGAGAGTAATGGAAAGTAATACATATATGAATCCAAATAACAATTGACACATCAAAGTCGAGTCTGAAACTGTGTGTCAGAGTCGTAATCATTATGGCAATACCTAAAATCGCGTGAAATAGCAAATAGAATCACGTATGTAAGTATGCACAAAGAGACCCCCCTTACTTGGGAATCCTATGATAAATCAAACTAATATCAAAGAGATGTAGATGATATAAAGGATATGAACATGTGAGATATAAAAAATGATATAATATCATTGGGTAACATAATAGTATAACTCCTCCTACAAGTCATCTGCCCTTATGGATCATGTCACCCTATCTTAGACATTTGTCCTCATTTTGACAAATGAAAAGAAAACATATCCCCCTTTTTGACACAATGGATAAGGGAAATAAAATTATCTCCCCCTTTTTTACACCTAAAGGTCAGGAAGAAGAAAAGAATATAGACAGCAAGTATACTATGGTAAATAAAAATACAATCACATTGACAAAGAGAACTAGACAAGAAAAATCTTGTAAAGCATGTGAACTACCAAGGCTATAATGGAAATAAGCAATGAGAATTTAAATGTGTATCATTATACGAATATCAAAAATAAGAACGAGGAGATGAATGATATAAATCAATAAGAAAAAAAGTAGGATATGTGGTATATAATAAATCTAACTAGAAAAATGAGATCATGTATCAAATATGGATATCATAATATGAGCATAAGAATATGGATAAAATAAGATAATTCATAAAACCAACTAAAAGCATCCATACAATCATCAACAAATAGCCAAAGTACCAATAAAATGACACAAATACTGAAATACATACAAAATATATCAAAGTACCATAGACAGTACTTTCAAATAAGATCAAAATGAAATAGAAATGGGAAGAAAACCTTTAATCATCGTCTCACACATCATCATCTTACTCAACATCATTGGTATCATCGTCTTCATCAACGAGGTCCTCATAATCATTAACATTTAAATGTGGTACATGTTAAGGATGAGGAAGGAAAACTAGTGGTGAAACACTAGTAGCAAAATAATGTATAATATTCTATATCCTAATATAATCTGCAATAAATGCAACATCGGTGCGTAATATTGTCATCTCAATGTCTATCGTGTCAAACCATTGTCCACAGTATGCGAGAATCCTCTATCTCAACGCTAATCACTCTAAATTATACTCTAACATATGCGAACTGAGCCTCCATGAACTATCTTTAACCCTGATGTTCTTGTGTCTTAGGAACTGGTGCAAGCTGGGGAAGTGCAGTAGGAGTAGGTGCTGGTGTCCATGTGTAACACCCCTTATTTATGAGTATTTAAATTTGAATTAATTAGATTAATCTTAAATTACATATTTGACATAATTTAATGGGATTAAATATTATGTGTGGATTAAAATATTAATCGGAGAGAAAATGATTCATATTTATTGAATATAATTATGAAGTGAATAGTAAATAATTATTTTTATGTCATACCAAGGGACATCGACGTAATAATGTTATATCTCAACCGGGTGTAATAGGTAGATTATATGAGGTCGAGATAGAAAATTATTTTAGAATGACTTTTATGGTGAATTTGAGGTCATGGTTGATTCGGAAAGGGTTGAAATAGTCAGGATAGTGTACCTGGGGGAGGAATTTGGGTCTCGAAGCGATTTTAGACCAAACCGACACCACAAGAGGGCATTTCGGTCATTCGGGAATTTATGATTGACTATTTTAGAGTATTACAACTATAAATGGACAACTCACACAACACACTATCTTACTAACCACTCTTTTACACCATATCTTTCGTAAAAGGTGACAATACCGGAGTATGCTACACAATCGCATCTAATATTTTTCTTGATCAATGTCTTCAAATATTTTCCACGAAATCAAAACGTCCTTTTAGATGTTGAAGATGAACTTTATTGAGAAGACACCCAATTATTGGATAAAACATTCTAGAATGTGAGTTTTTCGAAAGGTTTTGAATGTATTAAAAAGTACTTTGGCTTAATTAAACCTCACAATGTATTTTTCAAATAGTTATACAAGTCTCTGAATAACCAATATATAAATATGTCTTCTCAAGAATAAAGGTAGAGTTTTTTTCAGTTCCAATAGGAGTTATGATCAAACCTTAATAACTAATATCTCAAAAATGAAAAGAGATAAATGAAGAATAAAACTATGGTTTTGATCTCTAAAATATTAAACTCATAAAAATCTATCTCCTTAAATATCCTCTTAATGGATTGTATTTTTAACTATAAGAAAATCTCCTAATATTTTTGTTCTATAGATTTTTTTGACAAAGATTATGTGAATGAGGTAAGTCTCTCAACATATATGAAGTTTTTCACATGTGTGATGAACCACAATGATTTTGTGAAATCTCGATAGAAACTACCCTAATAAAATTAATAACCTAATTTTAAAACATAATTACTTTATTCTTACAAAGGGTAAAGAAATCCTAAAGTAAAGGGATAAAAATGGTTCATGATGAGTGCATTATTTTGTATATTTTATACCCAAATTTATACCTTTTTATTCCCACTATATGTTATTTAATTAGTTCTTAGGACTATTTTATTAAAAAGAGAAAAAAAAATGCAAGAATGATTGAATTTGGATTCAAAATGGCAATTTTAAGCCAAAAATGGGAACTTAGATAATTTTATAATATTCTTGTGCTAATTTGTGAAAAATGTTGCCTAGTAAAATTTTTACAAGTAATGAAGAAATTTGGTGCAAATTGATGGTCAACTCGAAAAAGGCACGAAAAAGCTGATTTTTACGGTCGTTCGAAAAAAACTATTTTTTAATCGTAAATAAGTCGAAAAATTTTATTCTTCGATTTAGATGAAACTTGGCAATCGTGTTCAGCAAGAAAAGATAAGAATTTTTGAGTGGGGAAAAATTTGGTCACTTATCCCAATCCAAAGATTAAAGAGGTGGAGATATAGCTTCCAACACTATTCGGCCAATCAGGAAGATTCCCACCACAACTCAAATACCTCACCACTTGTCCTATAAAAAGGACCTTTCGGCTCATAGTTTAGGGGACGATTTTTCGAGAGTGATTTTTGAGAGATTGTATTCAATTTGAGGGCTAAGTTTTTATCAATTTTTAGAGGATTGAAGATTGTTATGAGAGAACTATATGTAAGTTTGATTTATTAATGAAAATATCCACTCGTTCTTGTATTTTCTCTTTCATTATGATAACTTGATGTAATACCCCGCACTTTTATGGGAAATCGAATTCAATAATTCATTGTAATTTGAGAATTTAAGAATTATTTTGAATAGTAAATTTTGGAGTTTTCAAGGAATAGATGATTTTCGTTGGGTGTTATATTTACTTTTGGGATTAAGTAAATAAGTCGGAGTATTTTAATTATACGACACAGTTGGGTAAAGTGACAGAGGATAATATTTTAATGGGAATACCGCATTAAGTTGTGTGGGGTTAAATTAGTGATTTGCGGTCAAGTACCTCGGATGGACATTTCGAGTATGCGGTTAGTCTCGGAATGGCCGAGATAGTGAGAATAGAGTATCGGGGGGTCGTAATTGAGTTTCGGGAATTTTTGGATTAAAAGGACTCGTAATTGAGTAAACGAGTCATTTTTGGGTTTTTAAGGGATAAACCATATTTTCTTTCTCTATAAGACACGAGAGAGTGGGAGAAAGAAAGAAAAAGATAGAAAGAAGAAAGGAATAAGGGAGAAAGAAGCGAGAAAAAGGATTTTCGGGCCAAACTCCGCGGGATTTGACTCAGGGTCGTCGGATTTTATCCTCCAGGCAAGTGTTTACTTACTTTATTTATTTTGAGCATAAATCTCATATCATAATTGGTAATAATAAACCCTAAATATTTTTGGGATGGGTTTTCGTGAATCAAATGGAATTTTCGGAAGTTTACGGTTGAAAATAAAAAAATGTCAAATTGGAGAAATTTAGAAAATTATAGAAATTAATGGTTGATTCTTGATTCTAAGATGATTAGAACTTATTTTCTTTGCGTATATATAGTTAGGTGTGGTTATATGTTGGTGGGATAAAAGGAAACAAAGCTTGGAGGTTTGTTAATGGCCAAAACAGGGGCCGGAGAAGAAGCTTCCCGGCTCGGCTTGATCGATCGATCGATGACCAAGGGTCGATCGGTCGATCGTGCAGAAATTTTGACAATTTGTGTTGGTTCAATTTATATGGGATAAATTCTGAAATTAAGGAATTCTATCCTACTTAATTGTGGAAATAAATAGACTTAACTAAGGAAAACATATTCATCCAATTGAGGAAATTTATGGGGCTAACAGAGTGTCTTAAGTGTGTGACACTAGAAATTATATTTTTGAGGAAATAGAGGAATTGAGGAATTTGAGAGTTAGGGTTTCCAAAAAATAGAGTGGGGACCTCTAAATTATCAATTGGACAAAATTTATTCCTTGGGTTCGAGAAAATGGAATCCGCGACCTATTTAAATTAAGGGTGATTGGTGACGAATATTTCTTGGAATAATTTCATTGGGTATTTAGGCTTATATAATTGTGCATGTGGAAAACATAATTATATCGATTGTGGTTGAGTATATCATGCGAGACTAATAGGATGAATTTGGGAAGATACGTATTTACTTAGTGTGAATTGGTATAGTTGGAGAAATTATATAAATCCTTAAACGCGAATAAGGTACATGATATTTATAAAGTGAGAGAATACTTTTCGGGTTTAGTATCGTGAGTGTACGAATACTCGAATATTATTATTTATGAGAATATTTGGGATTATTGGCCATCGTTATGTGTGATTGGCAATTATGGCCATATATATATGTACCTGAGGAACAATGTGGAATGTATATATACGATGTAATTAAAGTATATATAATATGATACGGATATGTATATATATCTATGTGTGGATGGTGTATATATATATATATATATATATATATATATATATATATATATATATATATATATATATATATATATATATATATATATATATATATATATATATATGTGAAGCATACCCCCTCTAATGCTATCATGGGAACTTGCGCGATGTGGGTGAGGCCCCTGGCTTGAGGAGCATGGAGCATATAGTCCCCAGGTCATAGCGTCCATTTTTATATTGTGTGATATTTATTAGGGGTGAGACGTGGTGGGTATGTTTTGTCTCACTTTCGAGGAGGAACTATGACCTCTTCCGAGATGATGTGACTTATAGTCGTGATGTCGGTGATATTGAGTCCGATCGTTGGTCCCTAGGATGGTATTTGAGTGATTCCCTGGAAGATGATAGCATTGAGAGACCGTCTCCTCGAGTTATAGCTTGTTGGGATGGTTATTATACTGGTGTGTATAGTATATTACTTGTGCATGAGAACACGATATTATATATCTCTATTAGAGTAAAGAGATAAGGAAAAAGATTTAATTCTCATTCTGGGAGATCGTATCCGGACTTAAATTGTGATATGTATTATGAATGAGGAGGTTATGTATATCTTTTTATATGAGTATATATATATAAGTTGAGTACTGAGGGTCTAATGGATCTCAACGATCGACCTTGCCAAGTAGTAGTGTATCGGGGGGTTCCTTGTTTGGATTTAGCTTCGCGAGACACCCCACGCACGAACATGGCTTAGTGATGAGATTGGGGAGAAGTTTAACCTTTAGTGCTCTAGTTTTTGGTTTTTCTTATATGTGTGTGTGTGTGTGTGTGTGTGTGTGTGTGTGTATATATATATATATATATATATATATATATATATAATAATAATAATAATAATAATAATAATAATAATAATAATAATAATAATAAGGAGTAGAATGTTGGTTACTATTCCATAACAGGATAAGCTAAGTAGAGGTTGAGATTAAAACACCAATGCAAGAAATGGAGGGTGAGATCACAATTCACACCATAAACCCTACAACTCACCACACTTCATTATATACTCTATACTGTATTTACAATTTTGACTCCCTAAAACATTTTCCCCCCTCATTTTCTTCATAGATTTTCTGTTCTGATTCAAATAAAGAGGATATTTTTGTAATACACCGAAAAGTACTTTGGTTCTCACAAACACACAATGACTCTCTCTCTCTCCCATTCACTTCCCCCAAACACAACCCTCTCAGCTCTTTCACGATGTGTCTACTCCCTCTCTCAGCCACCCGTCCCCCTCATCCACCAGTCTCTCTCTCTCTCTCTCTCTCTCTCTCTCTCTCTCTCTCTCTCTCTCTCTCTCTCTCTCTCTCTCTCTCTCTCTCTCAGTCTCACTCACACACACACACTTCTAAGGTAATATCCACTGCTCTCTTACACATTCGCGCGCACACCCACCTTAATTAGATAAAAAAAAATATGGATCGATCTATAAATATATGGTGCGATTTTGTAATTTTCTTATGTAGATTTGATTTGTTAGGGTTTTCTGAGTATGGATTTGAGGCTTTTGTTATTTTCGTATGTATTTTCGCAGATCTGTTTTCTTAGGGCTTTTGGAATGGAGTTTTCATGTTGTTGATGGTTTGTTAATGCTTAGAGGTTTGTGGTTTATGCTTATACACCCTTTTCTAATGTCCAACACTTTACATTATTAGGACAACCTCAGGGACCTATTGCTGGCACGACCACTGCATACGTGTTTTGTGGTGACTTATTTAATTGCTAGTGTTTTCATATCTATTATAGAGTTAAGGTACTAATTTTTCTTTTCTATGATTGTACTACGGGATTATTATAGAAAGTAGAGGAACAAGCTTTTTTGTCTGAGGAAAGACATGATCTCAACTTCTCTTTAGCTCATGTTTGGTTTGTGTTAAACTACTTTTCTATTATTACTTAGTGTAAAAAGTATAATGGTGGAGAGAATTTGATGATCTCATTAAATGATAAATAACCCCTAAATTATGCAGTTTGTGGTAAACTACTTTTGTATTATTACTTTTGATTTCTTGCATTACAAAATCTAGGGAGTTTCTAGCATTATTTTTAGGTCCTTTCTTATAAATCGTGGTTCTATAAAAACAAAATAATATTTGGGGTTTCGAAGTTTCTATAAATTCATATTTTTTAAAAATTATTAGACGTTCAAATTTATTTAAACATCTATTTGTTTACAGTATGTTTTAACTTTGTTTGCATTTGTATACGAAGATGATATAATTTGTGTGTTATGACTTTTTGTTATGTTTGGACAGTGTAAAACATATATATGAATTCAAACTTAAATAATCTAGACTATTTTACCATGAAACTACTCATTTGTTTTTAATTACTCATTGTCAACTAATACATTTAAGGCCATTATTTTGCTCTCCTTCTTGCCCTACTATATGCTCTATTTTTATTGAAGACCTTCCTCAGATTAGATTTTTTATTTATTTAGTTTTTTTGTGGATTTCATTTTGTAAAGTTTTGTTTCATTTAACTTTGCATGATTGACCTTCTTTTCTGTGTTTATAGGCCAAAGAAGTCAGAAAAGAAAGTCCAAACATTTCTTGCAACAGGACCATCTACAAACAGGTAATTGAATCCGAAGGTTTGGCTATGACAACACCTACATATAGATGCAATGAATATACCCTTAAACTAAATGAGTTCTGTAATTGGAACATTGCTATAGATGCATTTCCATAGGAAAATTGTTCTGGACTTCTTAGAGGCCTGCCAAGCGGAGTCTTTGAACGACATCATTCTTTGCAAACTTTTTATATTACTGTCATTATGAGAAGACGAGTACCTGAAATTTAAAAAAGTAGACCATAAACTGTTTCCCATCTCACTCCATCAGATCATTAACATAAGCACATTCCATTATTGAAAAGTTTGGGGCTTATATGTTATGAAGGGGTGTGATGATTTTTATTTTATTTTGGGTAAAAAAACTTGGCTCCTTATATTTTTCTCATTGCTGGTGTGTGGTTTATAAATTGACTTACTTGGCTTCAAAATCCTTTTAATGTGAATGTCTATCAATTTTTTAAATGTACTTATTATATTTGATTGTACGCATGGGGATTCTGTGGCATGTGTGAGACATTTCGAAGATTGAGGGTAATAGTATAACCATTTGGAACTTGAGGAGGCATTAGGCTTTTACAAAATCATATACAGATATTAGAATGAGCAGGTCGACATTTTAGTGCATTTATTAGAACTAGGCGACAATACTAGGTGACAACAGCTTCATTTAAGGATCAAACTTGAAAGTGATCAAAAATAAATATTTTCAAATGATCATTTATTAGAACTAAGTGACAACAACTTCATTTTTACATAATAAGCTAGGTGAATAGTTATTATATTAGTTGGTTGGGGATTATTATTTTCATTAAAGCTAAAGCATTATTGATTATTACTTTATAATTGTGCATTGTAAATAATATAATAGAACACTATTTAAACGTTAGTGTAACAGGTATTTCCTTTGTTGTTAGGGAGAGATAACAGTTCCGTAAAAGAGGGAAAGACTGTTTTGGTTTTGGCACGTTATTCATTGTCGACCCTACTTTGTAGGAATTTGCATTTTGCTGTTAGACAAGACATTGAATCATTTTCATTCTTATTTTATTTTTAACTTAAATCCGCAAGTAAGTAATTCGATCATTTTACCAGGAAGAACTGTTGCTTTAACAACTCAGGCATCGACTTCTATCTTGAATACGAACCTCATCTTTTTCCAGAGTACACTTTTTGAACGTTGTATATAATCCTTTATTAATTTATCTTTTTGAACTTACTTTGTTTCGCATCATTAAATGGGTTGGAGAATCGGATTAACGGGATCATGCTTCAACTTTTATTAAATCAGGTAACTTGATTTTGCTTACTTTTAAATTCATTTCTCATCATTTTATAAACTATATATGAATATTTCTCTCTTAATTTTTTTCCTTTTTGGATGTTTTCCCGTTTAATATTTGGGTTTGAAAGAGTTTTTTTTAATTTAGATTCAACGGCATGGTTTTGTGAACAATTCGAGTCTCCATCATTGTTCAACATCATGGTTTTGTTGAACTTTTGGGCTGTGCATATGTCAATCTTTATATTTTTTAGAGTTCAATTTTGATTTATCTGTAGATACAATGAAAATTGATGTCGATGTTATGGAGTCATTGAAGGCAATGGAGGATGATTATGGTTGATTGTGATTTTGCACACGGTAACTAATTTCTTAAATTATTTGTAATCAACTAATTTGTTACTGCACTTAATTATGTTATTAATATAAAAACGTAAGCCATACTGATTCGATAATTTGGCTACGAATGTTCAAATAGGAGGCGATGAACAATCAGTTTTAGAATTTTAAGTTCTTATATTTTTTAAATGTAAAGGAAACATCCTTTATTGAATTGTCTTTTAGTTAATGATCATTCAACAACCTTATGGTTAGATATGAATTCTTATAGTTGTATTCAATAGCCTTGGTTTCTCAACTATCGACTTGCACTCCAGCAGCCCCAATCTGGATCAAACTCCTCGGATTTAGAGATGTTAAATGATCACTTTCCAGTTGTTGCTGAAAATCCACCTGAAAATTGTGCATTGACCGAGCCAATTGAGGATGAACCTAAAACGAAAATAGTTTCAGAATATCCAAGCCATTTGTGGTGACCCCAAACCTCTTAAAGTCGCTAAAGGCCTGAACTGAGTTGATGCAACTAATGTGCATATTGCAGAAACGTGTGCAGGTTTTGTTTCCTCTCACGTCAGCAATGATATGTCCATTCCCCCCTCCACTCTTCTTCATTGGGATTACATGGGATAGTCACGGTCGTGAGTCTCTACTTGATCGATTCACATTCACATTGAGGTATACAACTCGAGATTTCTATGATAATTATGATAATTAATTGCATTTGGATAGTTTTTAGTCAGTGGTTTATTTCCTTTATTAGTAATGGTTTTCCATATAGGTTTTTCTTACTTTCTTAGGTTTATTTATTTAGCAGGTCATGAAGCATGCCATATGTGTACTAAATATACGAGGTTAGCCAAAAAATAAATGAGTACCATGTCGACTCTACTTGACACAGTGAGCGAGTGTGGCTCGGGACGTTCGAGACTACGGAAGAGGCTGCTTTGCCTTAAAACAGAGAAGATTTAAAGATGAGATGCGTTAAGTCTCTGCTTAACTTTCAAGGTGAAATTGTTTCCGCAATGTCCACATGCCAAAAGCTTAGTCCAAGTTTGATATCATGACTTTATGTTTATCTTTTTGCATTATTTGTATGGTATCTACATGGAGGTCACTTTTTGTTATTATTTTGATGTGGTTTCTTGATATACATGTTGCAGAAGTTAGAACTTTTAGTCGTGACTGTTCCGGAATCACATGATCCTACGGTACCTATTCATTTATTTCATTTTCGATCTTCAAAGGCTGATGCTTTCAACCCGGTTATCATCTCAACGCGATTACCATCAACGATGGGAATAAATGTATAAAGAGTATATGAAACCAATTCGGTTACCATCTCAACGCGGTTCTGTCATCCTTTTAACCACATGGATAAGGATGTTGTGATGTTAATATGTTGTGTTGGTGTATTTAATGTTATTACATTTATTGAAACAAAAAAAAAGTATATGATTTTTTCTAATGGATTTCAATTTTTATTTCAATTACTGCAGTGTTAAACTACACAAGGACTTTGGTGTAATGATTAGGGATGGATGCATTTTTGACAACGTTAGTGACTGATCGGACATGGCTGCATTTGTGACTGATCAGACATGGCTGCGTTTCTTCCAGGTATGATTTTTTCTGCTCTCACCACATGTGCTTGGTATACAAAGTCTAGAATGTTTTTTGCCTTTTTAGTTCTATTTCGAGTAGTCATTTGAGGTTGAAATTTTGAAATCCTTTTTATTTGAGTTTCATTATTCTACTTGCGTGGTTCAGATTCATTTTTATTCTTTTCTTTTGGCTTCAAAATTGTATTTGGGTTTAATAGTATTTTCTTAACAGGTGTTTAACTTAGAATTTTCACTTTGTTTCTGTATTTTATTGTGTTAACATGCCGCAAGGTGTTATGGTACCTTTTGAATGCGAGCTCATATTATTGTTGAATCTTAATCTTTTAGCACTTGGTTTGACAAAAGGGTTGTTGAATCTTTTATAACAGTTTGGAAGAGAACCAATCTTTTCTAACTAAGGGGTCGAACCTGCTGCAGCTCTTATCAAGGCTGAGCAAAAGTGGAGAACATGCTAAACACACACATCTTATTTATTAAATTATTGCATTCAGACTGCAAGCATCAATTGCAATTTTATACTTTTAAAATAATTATATAACAATAATAACTTGCAGATGTGAAATGCAAGTTTTACATTATTATAATTAAAAAAATAGAAACCAAAGTTGGCAAATGCAACAAGGACTTAAAAGCGCAAATTGACCTATGATTTTTTTGATATTGTGTTTATCAATATGGCAGCTGAAAACAAAGAAGCTATGGCATCTGAAAACATTTTGCAAATGAACGTAGGAACATGGGAATTTAGCTATGCCAATAATTCAATTCTTCATGTTTCTCTCTCTCACCCTTTTTAGATGAGAATACAATTCAATCTAAAGTTACATTTTGGTATAAAAACAAAAAAAAATGATATTTGACAACCACCAAAGTAAGACCTTTAAGTTACATTGTTCATTATTAAGAAACTACGGTGGTCTATATATCGTGTTTTATCTTCTGACAGGAAATGGTGACAAAGAAATATCAAAACTTTAAGTTCCAACAATTGCATCAGCAGTCCACGTACTAATGCTCATTAATATTACATGAGTTATCATCATCTTGGCATGGTGAGCTTGAACTTCCTCCTCATCTTAAAACTGATAATCTTACTAAATTCTACCGTTTGGTGCTATTAAGGGTCTTCATCGAGTCAAATTCTACATCTAATATATATATAACAAGTTTCATTTATACCTATACTATAGTAAGTTCAATTTTTTTTTATCTTTGTTTGAATAAATTGGTCACATCATTTCCTAAGGTCTTTGTATAGTTTTGTAAGGTCATGTCATTTTTTTTTATCTTTGTTTACACTTTTTTTTGTCTTTGTTTGAACAAATTGATGCTATTGCCTTTAAAAAATTGTTGTTGTTTACCCTTATTCTTAGATTTTATCAAATTTAAATATAATCTAGATGTTCAGATTATGTAGTGTCATATGGTTGTACCTGTGGTTTAAGGCATTCGTGAATCCCAACAGTTATGTGTTATGGGATTTAAAATGAAGCATAGTTTTCTATCTTTATAACTGCTCGAGTCCTAAGAGTTGTGTTACTGGAATACCATAACTTTGTGAGTCCAATTGGTTGTCAAATTTCAAAAATTGTGTTCCAATAATTGTCCAATTTCAATAACTGCTTTAATGTTTGAATATATCTCAAATTGTTATAGCAATTCCTTCTTTGAAATAAACGATGTTCAACTTTACTTTGGGACATCAAAGTTGATGGCACATACCAATGCATAATTATTCTTTGTGTTCATAGTAGATTCATATGCTTTACTTAGCTCTATTTATACACTTTACATTATATTTTTCCTAATCTTATGCAGAGTAAAAGTCTCTGATGACCTAATGTGTTGAAGCATCAGTGTAAACAAATGTTTTGAGTACAGCTTGATGGTAAGAAAAATTAGTAGCATGTCAATGGCACAAGCAAATACTAATGCCACTGTATATAGCTACAATTTTTATATTTCTATTCTTATTATTATTTTAAGTTATTTTGACCGAGTTTTTGTTGTTTTACATTTGGCCAGGTTCTCTGTTCTTTAATCTATTCCGAGGAGTTTCCAAGTTAGTAAGTTGGGACTAAGCATTTATGTAGGGAAGTTTTTATATTTCTTAAGAGAGATTTTAAATTTGTTCTATAATCGTGTAGTTGTAATTTGTTTTAGTAGATTTTTTCTCTGTTTATTTTACTTTCTATTTACACTTTAGTTGTGTAATTTATTGTACAACTTAGGTATGCTCATTGAAGTAGTTGTGTAATTTTTTTCGTTCAAGTATTTGTTAGATGAATTTATTTTTCTTTTAATATTATTGGATTGGTTGTTAACCCTTACGAAGGGTGGATAATTCAATAAACAAAGGAAACTATGTCCATTTTTTAAATTAACGTTGTTTATTTGAGACACAATGTGAATTCGATTAATGAATATTGTATATTTTACGTGATGTGAATTTGTTTGATCAACATGGACTTTTGAATATGGTTGTAATATTTATTATTTGTTAAATAGGGCAGATAGTCATAAATAAACAATATTATGGTGATTTGTTTTTTAAATTACACTTTGTTTAGTTGGCAAAACGAATTTTTTTGCTGTTTTTCATTTACACACTTACACTTTGTTAAGTTGGGAAATGAATTTTTTGTTGTTTCGCATTTACATGCTTTATAAAATTTTGTTCTGTCGCAATTACGTATTTTGAAAATTTTTGTCGTGCCTTCAGGCACGGGTATTCCGCTACTATATATATATATAAATGTTGTGTACTGAGGGTCTAATGGATCTCGACGATCGACCTTGCCAAGTAGTAGTGTATCGGGTGGTTCCTTGTTTGGATTTCACTTCGCGAGACACCTCACGCATGAACATGGCATAGTGTTGAGACTGGGGAGAAGTTTATCCCTTAGTATTTGATTTGCTTAGGATTTTTTTTAGAGTTTGGGGGTGACGGATTAGTTAGGTAGCGTAGCTTGACTAGGATGTTTAGAGGGATGTGCTAAGTGTGCACTATTAGAAGAGAGGTGAGGAGTATCTCATGGGAGTGCGATACCAATTTAAATATGAGATAAAATATACTTTAAAAAAATAAAGCATTTATGCACTTCCTAAATATTTTCACAACTCGGGCTCGACCCGTTTATCTACTTTTCCTCTCTTTTGCTATATATATATATATATATATATATATATATATATATATATATATACAGGAATGCCTAGATGATGATCCTTTCGAGTCAGATGTCTGCTGCAGCAGCTGTGGATGCATGCAAGTTTATTTTTAGATGCTTCTATTCTTGTGATCTAGATAGGAATCATTGTAGTAACTTTCGAGCCTAAAGCCCAATTGTATTTATTTATTTTTTTACTTCCTTTTAGTGCGGCATTCGATTTAGTTGTATTATTGTTGAACCGAGTGTTCAGTTATTTGATTTTCTTTCCATTTCATTTATTTGTAAACTGTGTGAATGTTTCAATTGTATAGTTTTTTTAAAAAGATTACTTAAATAAATTTTTGATGCCAGCCTAATAGGTTATTAGTAATTGATTTGGTTTTCGACAGTAATGATAAGAATGATCCATATGCGACTCCTATTTTAATTTGGTACATGAGTGATCGCCCAGTATTTTATTAGGCGGAGTGTCTCACTTGATTATTCTATTAGGATTAGAGTGAAGTTTATCATAGTTAGCTAATAATATCATGTTAATTTAATTGTTGTATATTCCCTACTTGTTTTAATTGTTATTAAAGATTCGATATTCATTTTAAAATGACACGAGAGTGTTTTTTATAATCTTCAAAAAAAATTGTCAAATCAAGTTTTGAGATTTAAAAATAGTAATTTTTAAGGGATTATGCTTGCACTTTGATTATTTTGATAGTCCATGCTTAAATACATTTTATAATTTTAAAACTTGTATTTTCTAAGGGAATAAGGATTTTAGTCCTCTATTAGAGACATTAAAAATATTTCGAACATAACTTTCATATTTTTCGAATTAAACGCGACGAGAGCCGATTTAATTTGAGTTATAAAAGGGAATGACAATATCAAGTTAGTGTGCAATGTTAGTTACGTCATAAATGGACCCCGAATCCTAATTATTTCCTAATTGTTTGCAAATATCTTGTGTTACCCTCATTTATCGTAGTTGTTTTTATTTAGTGTAGCTCATAATCATTTTCTATCCCATTTAGTCTAGTTGGACAGTCACAATTATTTTGAACAAAAAAGTTGACAAATCTATGAGGGTTCGACCCATACTTACAATCGCTATTCTATAATAGCCCGTGCACTTGCGGTATTTTATAAAACTGACAAATAAGTTTTTGGTGCCATTGTCGGGAATTTGTTCGATTTTTTTTATAATAATTGTGACTTTCAGACTAGTTCTTTCTTTACGTTTTGCACTAGTTTATCCTAAAAGAGAAAAAAATTGGAAAAAAACTCAAAAAAAAAATCTTTTTCAAGAAATTTCAAATTCGTTTTTTTAGTCAGTAGTCCAAAAAGAACCCGAAAATTCAAATTTTTTTTCCAGTAGTAATTTCCAAAATAAAAGAAAAAAAAAATTATTTCATAAGTGTACTTAGTCATTTTTGTTTGTGTTGAATACACTATTAGTGCATGTGTCGTGTTAATTTTTTTCTTTCCTTTTCCTTATTATGTTTTTATGTGTCGCACTTTACGTTTGGTATAGTTTCTTTTGTGTTTTTTTTTTCAGAAGCACATTCGAAAAAAAAAGTGTGCAACAGTGATAGAACGTGAAGAAAACTTGTGCAATCTTGCCACGAGCAAAAGAAAATCTCGGGGATGACAGAAACATAGACGAATTTTTTTCCTCATCGACGCCAACTTAAACTTCTACCCGGCATAATCAAGTACTCAAAAAGTCCTCGTCGGAGGTATATTTTTGTGTTCTACTACGTGGTTTAATTTCGCACTTAATATAGCATGTTGCATAAATTGAGTTCAGGGCAAAACTCTCAACGAGGCTAGAATTAAAAGCTACTCCAACGCGAACTTATCAAATTGATTTTGTTTTACCTTGTCTATGATTGGTGATTTTTAATGAGTCTTCATACCGACCGCCTACCTGCAGGAAAAAGTGGGATTTGAGGCGATAACCGTAGTTGGTAGTCTTTCAAATTCTCCCTTATCAAAGAGTATGGGTTGTCTAATTAGATTCTGAGTCAATTATAATTGCTTTTTCATTCTAAAAAAATTATAAAAAAAAAGTTTCATGCGTTGTAAATTACAGTGGGTGATCCTCCTATTGTTATCCTGTCATCTTTCTCACATTCCTCAATTGATCATGTGGACGTGTTTTTACAAAATACTGAAAATTTAGATGACAACGTATTTCAATTTGAGTTAGATGGGTCAACAGTCATTTTAAAAGTTAAAGAATGTATGGATGATAATTCAATCCCTGTAATTACTATTTGTCCACCAAAGTGTAGCAATTAGAAAGAGGTAAACAAATGGTATAATGATGCTATTTAAAAAAAATAATCATGAAATAAATGGGGATACTCAATTTTGTGAGGCCAAAAAATTTGACAATCTTGATACATGTCATACTTGTGATTATTTGGATGTTAATTTATGTCGATATTTTTCTCTTATGTAATACTCCAAGTAATTATGACGATCCTCCCATTTTTAATGAAGAAAGTGTATCGTCCCACGATATCTCTTCTTCTCGGGATTTTCGTAAAGTCTCACATTTAGGAGTGGAGTATGCATCCCCAATTTTAAGTGACTATTTTCGAAAAAGGAAAAGTAAATATTTGGATCCTTATTGTAATTTTCTACCTCGTTGTGATACACCAACATATGATTCGTGTGATTCAAATGTGTTTATTATTGATGATGTCGGTGAACACCATTATAACCATGGATTTATGGTTGAAATTTATCTTGTGCGGTTATACTCTCAAATTTATGATGTTTTGGAAATTTGTGATATAAAGTTTATTAATTGGAATGACCCGCAGCTCTTTCGATTATTAATTTATGGTGATGATCGTAATTTTCATGGGTTTGTATAATATTGGTATAGTTTTTCACCTTTTTTGTTTTTTTTTTGTGTTTGTTAACATACACTTATTACTTTGGATGTTGGTAGCAGTTTGAATTTCACATGTAATACCGTCATTTTACTTCTTTACTTTATTTTCTTTGTCTATACCGCTACACCAAAATGCTAATTTTGTGACTGCCCTTTTGTGACTGCTAATGGGGGTGACAAACTTATCACTCCCAGGAGCAGTCACGAAACCATTTGTAACTCCCATTAGGGGTGATAAAATCAATGGATAATAAACAATTTGAGTCAATTAGTTTGTCACCGCTAATGAGAGTCACAAATGTTACCATATAATTAATTTCTGACTCCTATAAGCAGTCACAAATTTATAACTGTCACAAGCAGTCACAAATTTATCAGTAGGCCTAAGTTATGACTCTTATAAGCAGTCACAAATTTTGGTATAATACTAAGTTTATGACTGCTATCGACAGTCATAAATTTGTAACCGCTCTCATCAGTCACAACTTTTAGTCTAATACTAAATTTGTGACTTCTATTGGCAGTCATAAATTTGTAACCGCTCCCGACACTCACAAATTTTGCCTAATACTTAATTTATAACCGCTATTGGCGGTCACAAATTAACTTTAATTTCCCTCTTCTCTCTCATCTCTCTCTTTTACCACTCCCGCCCCTTTCACAAAACGTTTCACTCCCGCCCCCACCCCTTTCTCTTTCAATCTCTCTTCACTGGTAAGTCCTAAATGCTATTCTTCATTTCCATTTCGTTAAGCCCTAAATATGCTTATAAGCCCTAAAGTTTGACTTATTTTTGCAGATTAAGTTGATGTATTTTTCTTATACATTTGGGTTTCAGTCTGTTATTATCTGTATCTATTGCGTTGCAGATACTATTATCATAATGAATGGGGTAGTAGCTTCATATTAAGAATTATCAGGTTTGATTTTTCTTCTTACATGTTGAATGTGTGGTTATGGTTTCATAAATTCAAAATCTGGGTGGACTTAGGTTATGGTTTTGATATACATGCGTAATGTTTTCCTTATGGTAGAAGTCCAACTAATTTATAATACTTTTTCAGTATAATACTCTAATTTTGATGAGAGTTTTGATTTCTTGTCTAAATTATAGCCTCGCCGAGTTGATTTCCAACAATTTGAAGAGTTGTATTTCTTATAGGTTGTAAGATTAAATTTATTTTATTTTTTGTTTGACATCAAATTTTAGTACTCTGACGGGAGAGTGGGTATTCTTTGCATCATTGTTGTTGGTAATTTTAATACTCGAGTTCTTATTTAACTAAAAGCTCTTATTGTTGGTAATTGTTGATAACCAAATAGAAAATAATTGTTGTTGGTAATTTTAATACTCCAATAGTTCTTATTGTGTGTTGTGGTGGATTGGTATTTTTTTTATTTGATTTTGGTTTAAATTTGCTATACTCTTTGTTTTGTTATAGAGGAACTTTTGTTTTTGGACGTACACATGCCAAAAAAACCCTAGATCTGAAGACTTTTGGGGGTTTTTACAATTTTGATTGATTTTTGGTTATAAACATAGTTGTTTGTGGGTTTTGATACATGAATGTTTTTATGATACATGACTTTGATACATGAATGTTTGATGTTATTGTTTGATATGAAATTGTTTGATTTGAAATTGTTTGATATCAAATATTACTATTTGTTTTAAAGCCTACATCATGTTTCCTAAAACATTATTTTCATTGGTGGTGATGTTGAGGCAATCTCTCTAATGTTTATCTATCGAGCCTCCCGTATCCCAGGTACTCAATCCGTATCTTAGGAGGTATCTGAAATGTTTTTGTATATTTTTGGATAAATGTTTGAATGGTATATGTTTGGATAAATGTCTGAATGGTATATGTTTGAATTTGTTGGGTTGGGGGTTATAGTAACTTAGTACTCTCATATTTTTTTCCATTTCCGTGTCGTAAATCTGCCCAAATGTACTGAATGGGAATATGCATCCATGATGTTTTAATGTATATTTGTGTTGATTGACGTATCATGATATTTCATCCGTACATAATGTGTGTTGATTGACGTATCATGATATTTCGATCGAGAATCGAAATTGCAAAATTGATGTTGTTGAGGGTTAGTTTCTCATATAAATTTGTTTTTTTGGCTTTGGAATTTGGCGTTCAAATATTTTTTTTTTCCTTTTATTGGTAATGAAAGAATGTCCCTATTGGGGAGCTACCAAGGGACATGCTTTTATTCGTTGATTTCATTTTCGCCATTTGTTTTTGTTTTGTATTTTAAATTTATTTCATCTTTTTTATAAATTCTGATCGGTATATATTGAAATGCAACAGATTTAGTTGGACACTTTTAACAGTGCGTTTGTCTTTAGTTGTTGTAATGACCTATTTTAAATCATTTATTAATCTTCACCTTTTCCTTAAAGCATGGACCTATAAAAATATTGATTAGTAGTTATATTTTAAAACCACATGTTTGGAGTGTTCCCAAGGGGTGATCTATTTGTAGGCTTGCTTCTATTTGTAGTGGAGTTTCAAATATACAAAAAATTAAGTAATTTGAATATTGGAGTTCATGTTTTTGGTTTTTAAATTAGCATATAACTCTTTCAAACTTTCATATAACTCTTTCAAACTCTTTCAAACTTTAAATCCTCAATTCATATATATATTTTATAGGCTGAACTCACTCACTAGACCTGTAATAATACGCAACAAGATTCAATTCCATTACAGAGAAGGGGTGTGCATAAATGATGAATCAGGGATCATAATTTTTCATCTTTATTACTTTTTGGTACTTTTACTATCTAAGGGATCATAATTATAACTATGATTGATCATAGTGTCGAGAAATGTATCTAATACATGTTCCAACTTCAATTTTTAACATAAAAAATACTATGATTGGTACTTTTTCATTCATAGTGTCGAGAAATTTATCTAATACATGTTCCAAGTTCAATTTTTAACATAAAAAGGATACAATCATAGTATTTTTTAAAAAAACTGATAGGGTCTTACTAAATAAATGAAAAATCCTTCTTTTGTAGGTTACTTAGGTTGATCTCCATCGTCATTTCCATGGTTTTGGTACGTGAGGGTACAAACTAATAAAGGTTTCGATTTTGTAAGTTTCAACAACCATTTTGAAACAACTCGGGCAATTCAGATGGGTAATGCCCAATTTCTATTCGTCAAACCACTTAAGGTAAATTCATGTTATGATATTTATATATACATGTATTTAATATTAAGTTCAAAAAGTTCAATATGTTTGCCTAAAAAATGTCTTGGAACCCCTGCTTAAGTGATGAAATATTTTTGAAGTATTTAGATTTGGTACATAAATTGAATAATTGAAGGGGTTTGGGATTTTTTTTTAGATTTACCCAAGTTTTTCTTGCAGATGGACATCATGTATTGTAAACCTTTTTTTTATTTGCAATTTTTTATTTTTGGAATGACTATGACACATACGCACTCAAAGCTCCTTATATCAATGTTTGTGGAATACTGATGGACTTGGACATTGTGGTGATATTTGGGGTTACTGGACTGATTATGGACTTGGCCATTTTGAGTTTCTCATGCTGGCAAAAGATTTGGGTGCATTATCGATATGGGTATTCAACATGGAATCAGTCATAATGATCAAGTGGTTACTTTCAACATGTTACCTTTTGTGCAAGAATCTCTCGATGGAACTGAGTTTACAAGAGGCGCCTCTGATTCGAAATGGGGGTCTGTTCGAGCTACAATGGGATACCCAGTGTGTTTTCAATGGCTAATACTTTTGATTGTACATCACGTAATGGTCCGAAGGCTTTTTTAAGCGAGTATGCTGTGATTGGAAAAGATGCGGGCACCGGAAGTCTGTTGGCAGCCCTGGCTGAAGCTGGATTCCTCATTGGGCTTGAAAAGAATAGTGATATTTTTGAAATGGCAAACTACGCACCTCTTTTAGTGAATGCCAATGACAGGAGGTGGAACCCAGATGCAATTGTATTTAACTCCTCACAATATTACGGAACTCCAAGTTACTGGATGCAACAGTTTTTCATAGAATCGAACGCTGCAACTCTTCTCAATTCGACACTCAAATCCAATTTGACTTCTCTTATTCCTTCAGCCTTCACTTGGCAAAACTAGGAGGATAACAGGAGTTACTTTAGACTAAAAGGTTGTCAACTTTGAGCGCAACACTATGAATCTGAAGATTTCTATTGATGGATTGGAACTTAATTCGAAGTCATTCGTGCTGAAATCTACTAATTCGATGGATGAGAATTCTTTCAACGATTCGAAAAAGGTGTCGCCAATTAAAAACCTACTCAACGATGCAGTCAAGGACATGGAAATCGTAATCGCCCCACATTCTTTCACTTATTTGGATTTGTTGACAACATCAAACAATTTCAGTGGCTTATGCAAACGGGATGTACAACTCACAAAGGAAGTAGTAAAATTAATTAATGTCTCAAAAATCCCATTTTTTGTTGGAAATCGAGGTTGTGCTAGATTCTTTGCACTCCATGGACAGAGAGAACCACCATTAGAGTTTTGTGTTGTAAGTTGGTGATGAGTAAGAACGAACCAAGCTTCCAATGGTTCATCGGCTCCCCCTTCTTCCCTCCACTCACAATCGTATCCACCTTCAAATGCATCCACACTCCATATCACTTCAAAAAATCAGATACTCATGTCTTCATTATCTATTTACAACACTGCTCAACTTTTTGTTGATTTCACCTGAGCAGATGATATTCGGACACTTCTATTGAAAGGATTTGATGTAATTGGAGCATTAATTGTGGTAAACAACCCTGATTTAGAGCGAACAGTGTGTGAGGCAACTGAGGCCACACGTGAATTACAGAAGTTTGAAATATATCAAGTTTGGGATTAATCTCATTCTCTTATATCAAAAGCTCCTTTATCTCTATTTACCATATTTATGGAGAGTTCTTCTTTCTCTTTATTTTTATTAGTATTTATGATTTCTAGATTAACTAACTTAAATTCATTTTTATTCATTGGAAACTTAACTTCACTTTTGTTATATTTTAATGTCTCTCTCTCACGGTGGGTCTTCAATGGGTCTCAGATCTGATTGACAAAGGTACGTGTGTGTAGGATGTTAAACACATGCTTTTAATTTTCCCATTTTTCTACATATAATACATAACAAATATCAATCACTGGCAACTGATGTGTTTCTTGGGAATTTTCCATTTTTTGAGTCTTATGGGGATGAGGCGCAGCCCATCTCATGGTGGGGGCGCAGAATGGGGATGCGACGCAGCTCATTGCGGCGGCACATATAGGTTTTGCTCTAGGAAGCCCGCCTATTTTTAAACCAAGAATGAAGGCAGTGTATCTTCATGTCTTTGTACTTTTTATCTTCATATATGTAGCATATATGCATATATCTGCAGATATCTGCATATATGCAAGATGCATTTATGCAGATATCTGCATATATACTGCATATATGCAATCATATATGCATATATCTGCAAGCATATATGCAGATTTTCAAGACATCGTTGGTGCTCGGAGCCTCATTAAACACTTCCACCCCAAACATTAACCCATCCACCTTAATAGTCCCCAATCATCCCAAACCGAGGATGAGTACGCACTCACACTTTTAAACATCACCCCTATACATGTCATCACCTGCCATGAAAATCATCGCTGAAACTATGACCACCATTGATGACTTAACATTATTCGTCCTGGACATACACTTCTTATCTGCATATATGCACATATATGCATATATGTGAATATATATATATATATATATATATATATATATATATATGCACATATATGCATATATCTGCATATATGCTTGCATATATGCTGCATATATCTGCATATATGAACATTCTGACCCATTAGACACACTAACACATATGGGTAACTCGGACTTGTTATATATAGAAAAATACATGATTTGAATGCGAAAAGGACTCGATACGACATGAACTGAACTATCCATGACATTTTAACATAATTATATGGATTGAGCAATGTTTGATACTGGCCCGTTGATCTTATTCTGTTGATGTATGCACCTGAAGTAAATATTTTGTCTAAGTTGTGTAGAATCAGTAGGTAGGGTGTGTGAACAATTGAAGAATATTACATTTTTCTTTTGAGTCCATAATCCTGGCAAGTTATAATTATTTACCGAAGCAGCGTCCATGTACTTTTCTTATTCCCTTTGGTTCTTGTGGCTTTTTGTTTGTTCTGTAGATACTTTGGTTCTATTGGACAACTATATATCTAGGATTACTCTGCATTTTATCACATGCAAGGAACCAGATTACCAGCGAAGTCTTTGGAATATGATTTCAACTGTGAGTTACATTTATCGTAATTGAAATTTTTTATGGACAAGTATCTGCCACTTCAAGAACAGATCATGGGAGATAAAAATATGGAGGATAATGATATCGAACATGCGCCTAAGCTCATCGAAGTAGTGTTCCAAAACTACAAGGGACAAGTAGATCATTGGGTTGAGCCATATATTCGAATCACAATTGAGTGGCTGCGAATAACTATTTGGCACTTGTTCTTGCCATGTTTTGATTTTACGTTCATATTTTCCTAACATTAACAGAAGTTGTAAAGGAAGAAGACGCTGATGATTATGATGATATTATTGGTTTTCAAACTAATGATGATGTTGATGTATGACAAAAAAAATGGGAGTTGATGCAAAGGATGGAGATTAAGATGACAACTTAAAGACTTCAAAAGTTGGTTGCACAGGTAACACTTCTTCCCAATGCTTGAGTTTTGACTCTTGAGATAACTATTACCTCAATCTAGAGAGGAATGACAGAAGAGACAGAAGACGGGAAAGAAAAATGGAATGATATCAATGCATGTCATAGTTCACTTGGATATAAGATTGGTGTATTAAATATGCTATCTTTTTTGCACATTTACTGTGTTATCTTTAAAACAGCTTCTGCTGGAGTGGCGTTTGAAGGCATCTTTATAACAACATGTCTGAATCATTTGATCATTTATAAAAAAAAAAAACTCAAATTCAGAATGTATAGGTAGATTTTATATTTTGACTTTACCTTAAAAAGGTTTTGATGCACTTACCCGAAGGCGTAATATAACCGGGGGTTCCATCACTAATGCACAATTGTAAGAGTTTGGGGAACAAATAGCAAATCAAAGCTTTTATTCTCGGCTTCAAACTTGTTTTGACTTGTGATAAATTCAGTAGAGTCATCATTAATACATTACTAAGATTATAATTATTGTTATTTTACCGCAGGATGAATTTAATGCAGGGTCGATAAAGATGCAGGCGGTAGAATCACAGAAGCAGAAGTTAGAGAGGTATCCTCATATAATTGAAAATTTATCTTTGTCACTTTCATATTTTATTTATATTGTGGACATCACAAGGACAGACATTAAGAATTAAGATTCCATATGAGTTACACCAAAGTTGACTTTGATATACGCCTATCTTTTACGGGTGGTTTTCTATTGGAATTTTGTTTCTGTTTCTAATGAATCAATAATTGTGTTTGTAGATTATCAGCCTCAGTGCTTCTGCCAACAAGCTGTTCAATATTCAAAAACAATCCGACGAATATGCAGCACTGATCATGTAGAAAGGAAGTAAGCATTTTGAGATGCGCACTTCATTAATTTTTAGTTAAGTTTATTTTGTGTGCATATAGTTAGGTGTAAACAAATTATTTGACTTCTGGGATGGTTGTAGAGGAGGTTCGATGGGGGCTGGCAGGTTCGTACAAGGGTGTGGTTGTGGGTGACAATGGGAGGGGAAACAAGGCTATACGGGTTTGGGGTTGTAGGGTATGGGTTTTCTGGTTGGGCAACTGGGGTAGGGAGTTTGGATATTTTGTTGTAGGTGATGAGAGTGTAAATGATATATGGGGATATAAGCGGGGGAAACTGGTATATGGGGTGTGTGCATTTTGGTAAGAGGGTGTCAGCAGGTAGGTAGGGAGTGTGTGCATGTCGTAATAGTTTTGTATGAACTGGTTTTATGTTTCTTTTCTCTGAGATGCAGTTCTGATTGTAGTTAGAAAGAAATTTTTGTTGGAGATGTTTGCGCGACTTGGTTGATTCAGAGTTTGAAGGCCGGAGAAAGCAATCCTTTCTAGAAGTTCCTATTTTTGTTCTTTATATTTGCGCTTCTTCTCTGTTCTGGGTTGTGATTTTTTTTTTCATTTTTGGACTATATAGGCTTTATGATTGGACACATGAGAAAGTTCTTGATGGATAACGGTGCCTCTATGCCTAATTCCATGTTAGGAACACTTGCGGACAACACTATGAATTTCGATCTTATGGACGAGCTCTTGTATGAATTTCGATCTTATGGACGAGCTCTCGTTCATTTGGAGACCTTAACACCATTGAAGCAGGTTGGCAGGTATATAAAAATAGGTTTTTACATATACATTCACACACACACACACACACACACACACACATATATATACATATATTGAATACCATTTTTATGTAATACAGTATTAAGTTTGAATAATCCTAGGACACTTATAATTAGAAACTTAACCTTTTTATACACTTTAGCTTCTTATAAAAAAAAAGACCATTAAATTTTTAATTCGCGAGCTTTCCTTATTAATCCCTGGTCAATAATACTTTTTAATTTCTATAGCTGCTCTTAAACCTCTATATACCACAGTGGCTCTATATAGCATAACTGATCTTCTATTCTTATGTCTACCATAGTTTCTCTTCTATTCCTCTTTTACTGAACTTTTGGTCTATTATTTACCATTGACTACGGTTACTACTAGTGTAACTAACACAGTTACATTTTATTATTTGCAGACATACGCATGGCATATTCGACATACGTAGTATTCAAAGGCCTAAATCCAAGTGTTTACACTTCGTGGAAAGCAACACAAGCACAAGTCAATGGATACCGAGGTGCCGTATTAAAAAAAATTGAGTCCAATGAACTTCCTCAACATGCATACTCCGAGTACATGTGGGAGGATGTCACCGCATCAATACCCTCTACGGTTGATATACCTATACTTCACGAAGCGTATTAACCCGTGGTGACCCCTAGTCTAGGTTTAGAATGATTTGTTACATGTTCATTGATAGTACAAGTATAGCACCCTGCCGTGGCAGTACTTCTACAATCGCGTTCAGGCTACAGGCTGCGGTCGGTACCTCACTCAAGGCGCTGCCAGAACACCTGTAGGGCGCGGTCAGAACTCCTATAGGGTGCGACCCTCTCCATCAGAGGCCGCGACACCCCATCTTAGGGTTCGCGGTCCCCCTCCAACAGCTCAGCGCTGCTACTCTGTGGGCCGCACGCCCTCATCCACATCTACTGCAGACTTGGTATACGCCATTTGCTCAGGGCACGTGACTCAACTCACTTCCTCATAAATAGAGGACCACACCTGGAAAAGAGGGGGGGGGGGGTTCAGACACACCTGAGGTGCTACAACACAGATTCTCTCTACATCACCCCAACATAAGCTTTGGAGACCTAGAATCTGCATCACAGCCACCTCACGGGCTCACCGGAATCTCCAATACTGTCATGTACTCTCCTTTATTCTCATACTTGTACGCCTCTATAGGCACGATCTTATTGTACAATGCAATGCACATAATGAGAACGGAGCAACACAGTGGAAGTAGGCCTATTTTAAAGGTTGAACCACTCTATATCTTGTCTTCTCTCTGTTTACTTGCTTTACTTGTTCATTACGTATTTGACACTTTGACTTGCTGATATGAGAACGAAATGTGGGCTATTTCTCGAATCATCAGTTTGGCGCCGTCTGTGGGAACGAGATATTTCAACCTTGTTTCTCTGCATATATGAGTTCTTCAAACACCTTATTCGATCCCTGGGGGTCTTTTGGATCATCTCCTCACGGGTCGGTTACTGGTTATTGGACTCCGCATCATATTCACACCCTTAAGTGGGTATTTCTTATATCCAGATATACTCCATCTTATGGCTTTAGATCTATTTTGCATACCCCTGTGATATCATTCTATCTAGCTAGTATTGAAAAGCATGACGGGCTTTTGCCTCAAAAAGATGAATGATAAGGGAGGGATTGTATCTACTCCTTTTTTGCTGTTCTTGGCCTATGATCTAGGGTTTATCATTGAAACTGTGCCGTGTTGTGCACCGAGAGGTTATTTACTCATGGACAAACCCTAGTAAGTGTGCTCTCCATAAGTTTCGGGAGAGAAACTCAGTTCCCGAGCTTCAGGTTTGGGATTGCTCCTTGCTGCCTAGGAGGGGATGCGGCCAGATAGTAAATATGTCTTATGGCCGTGGCCTCCATTAGGGTAGCTGTTACAAAAGCTTCAAATGTTAAGGAGCATAATCATTTGGGCTCTAGCTCTGCCATGGTGTATCATATGAGGCCGCGGCAGTGCATCTTACTACGTGCCTTATGGCACGGCCGCGGTGCCCCGTAGCAGTGAAAATGCTGCATCCCCATTTCCTACTTGATTACTTTAGTATCTCTCAGATTGCTCACTTCTGTTAGTTTGTTCTCAGATTATATATATTCTTTGTAAAGACTAACAAAAGCAGAGATGGGAGGAGAATCCATCCAGAGTGCAGAAGTCAAGGATGAGATTGTGCAAGTGTACAATCACCTTAATCACCTCTATGACAGCCACGCCTCACTTCAGACCCAGGTAAATTTTCTCACTCAGAGGGTGCTAATGCTGAGGCCGCGGCATCTAAAAACATAGGCACAAAAGTGGAGGAAATAGCAAAGCCAGCCATACCTGCCGCGGCAGTAAATGAAACCGCAGAATCAACCGTCAGAGGTCAAAAAAGGCAGAAAAAGTCGGGTGTCTATACTCAGTTGAGCCTCCTGATTGAAGAGATCTTGGAATTCATCAAAGGGGACAAGATTTTGAGGTGGCTAGAAAAATTAAGAGCTCCACCCCACAAGAGGAACAAAGCTACCTGGTGCAAATTCCATCAGGACCATGTTAATGACACAGAGCAATTTTGTGCTTTGAAGGATGAAGTTGAAAGGCTAATTGGGCAAGGGATGCTGCAGCGATTCTTGAAGAATGCATAAGAGATTCAGCCAGACCTGGCAGAGGCTGCATGCCACATCTCATCCTTAGTCTTTCTAATTTCAACTATTTCTGTTTATGTTTTATGAAGCTGACTGTAGCCTTAATACTCAAGACTTTATGTTTTGTTAACAAAGTCATTAGCTGCAGCATACATATATAAATATATGAACTAGCAAGTTTAGCTATATCTGATATTTCTCTTGGTTTCATAACCTGTTATCTCCCAAAAAGACTTTTTATCTCAAACAGATTTCAGAGGAAATATAACAAAATTATCTCGAAGGATTATTCTACATCGGGATGCACTTATGGATGGGTTACGACCTTCATTAGCTCAGAAGTTCCCCTCGCAATGTGAAACTACATCTTATCATATGATGACCATATTCGCAAAAGCATCTGAGGATTCAAGGAGCTTTTATTAGCCACCAGGGGCCTACAACGCCAATTCTCTGCTCTCGGAGTGCGACATTAGCCACGGGGGCTTATAATGCCCGTTCTTAGCTTTTAGGATGCGTCATCGAGCCGGGAGGCTTACAATATCTAGCCAGGGATGGCTTTATATATATCATTAGCTGTGGGTGGCTTAATAACATAACCCAGCCCGGAGAGTCTTGATAGTGTCTCGCATGTTAGCTGTGGGTGGCTTAATAATATAACCCAGCCTGGAGAGGTTTGATAGTGTCTCGCATGTTAGCTGTGGGTGGCTTAATAACATAACCCAGCCTGGAGAGGCTTTATAGTGTCTCGTATATTAGCTGTGGGTGGCTTAATAACATTACCCAGCCTAGAGAGGCTTGATAGCGTCTCGCATATTAGGTCTTGGTGACAGGACCCAGCTCGAGAAGACTTGGAAACACCAACATATGTCTACGGAGGAACCTTGTTCAGGAACCTGAAGTGCACCGCAGACCACCGATACGGTTGCAGAGCTCCGGGAACCATTCATTCGTGAAAGTGCTACGGCACTAATATCTTGAAGCTCGCTACATGTTCCATGTGAGTTATGGGATGACAAAAGATAAACGGTTCAAAAAATCGGGTGCAATGAAGGCAGCCTGACCCCATGCAATCAGGAAGTCCCAGCCTTGAAATCAAGGCCGCGGCAGTCAAGTGAAGATATTTGCACGACACGGCATAATGAAGGGCCGCGGCTTGTACGCAGCTGCCTTGATGATTCAACATAATTTGTGTGGGTGCAGACATTAACAATAAATCAAACGACAAAGTCAACCTCTCTCCGCGGACTTGAAATGTGATGTCCATCGAGACGCGGGCGCATCTTCAATAATGAGGCAGTAACGTGCAACCATTCCTTATAGCAGGCAATGTAAAACATGCAATATAAAAAAGCAAGGAATATTAAGCAGTTAATCAGTGATAAAAATATGGCCGCAGCCTTTGTATTAATAGCCATAGATTACAGAATGGAGGCCGCAGCCACAACAAAAGTTTAAGATTATAAAAAGGAGGGACGCAGCCCTATATTGATGCAATAGAAATTAAGAATTTAGGAGGCTGCGTCATCATCATCATCAACCTCTTCTCCGCCCGCGGTAGTATCTGTCTCTCCATCCTCAGCTGCTGCCTCTGCCTCTGCCCTAAGCCTTTCTCTTTCTTCTATCGCGGCCTTAAGTTCAGAAATGCTCTCTTGATGCTCGAAATCACTTACCTTCCAGGCAAGGACCTCCTCCTTGGCCTCAGGGAACCTCCTGATAAACCTTTGTCGCAGCTCCTGGTAGCCGCGGAGGTATGCCCTGTTGTTAATGAGGAAGAAATCCTTGGAGCCTTTGAATGACTCCACGACATGATCTATGGCTAGCTGGAGGGCGTCGCCATGATCAACTTCCAACTTTTGTATTGCCGCGGCATGAGCTTCATCCTTCTGAGCACACTTGGCTTCTAACTCTTGATATTTCTACTAGAAGAGGGCGAGTTTGGTATTTGAAATCTCTACAACACGGGCGGCTTAGGCTGTCTGGGCCTGTGAGGATTTTAGAGATTTCGCAGCTTGATTAAAATTCTCCTCCGCTTCCTCTCTGGCCTTGTTGGCCTTCTCCAAGTCCATATGGGCTGCCTGGAGGGCCGCGGCAGCGAACTTTTTACCTGCCTCAAAAGAAGAGGTCCGTGCAGACTGCAAGTCCGCGGCATGAGCACGTTTCTCGGCGTCTTTCAGCCTGTACAAAGCTTCATACTTCCTCTTCTGGACCACAATCACATCAGCGGCCTGTATGAAATAAAAGGCGTTAGCAAAAGTACAGAAAAATATGAGATACAAAGTTAAATGACTAGTACGTACCCTCAGAAGGCTGTGGAGGCCACAGTCCTCCAGATATTCATGATCTTCTCCAACCAGCCTGTCAAGGTCCACGGCATCCAAGGCTTGCTTCATTCTCCGCGCAGCCTTCGCAGTAGTGTCCCAGGAAGAATTGGGGTCAGGCTGCCTTAATTGAGGCCTTGGTCTACCATCTGGCCCGGACTCTCCGCGGAATTGGGGAGCTGGCAAGTTCGCGTTAACCGTCACTACAGTTGGTGGTGGAGGAGATGACGATCGAAGGGGGACTTCAGCTGACATCAGGCCAGCCACGGCTAAATTTTCCCCTATGTCATCATCGAAGTGTTCATTCTGCGTAGGGTTTTCATCATTAACCACCTGATCTGCGACAGGATCAGTGGCCTTATCTCCATAGGGGGCCGCGACAGATCCCTTGGCTTTAGACCTCTTCCTCTTTCTGCTTCGCGCAGTATTAGTCAGGACGACCGTGTCCTCATCCATCTCTTCCAGCTGCGCAGCCAACAGCTCCCTATCAACTTCCTCACCTAAAAAAGAGAAGCAACTGTAAACACAAGTATTTGAATAAAAATTGCAGAAACATTTTATACTCCGCGGAATATTAGTATTACCTTTCGCGACCATTTGCTGGGGAATTAACTTATTGGGGAAGAAACCTGCTTCGAATATGCTCGCTGATGTAACTAGTGTGCTGAACTTCTTGTGTTCAGCAGGTACTGCCGATGCCTCAGCAACCCTCTTTTCTTGCCTTTTGTTTAAAGTCAAGTTATCAAGGACTAAAGAAGAATAAATCCAAATGTTAGCAGATATTTAACAAAATATGTGGAAGGGACACGGGCATTTAAAAATTACCTAGTTTGGAGGGAGTTCCCCATTGCCGCGGCATTTGAAACGACTTTTCCCTCTCATTCTCTTCAGGGTGGAACTCCCACCCTTTTCCAGAAATCTAGAAGTACTTTCCTTTCCAATTTTTTACATTGGTCGGCCTCCCAGTGTAAAGGGTTTCATTCCTGTCGCGGAGTGAAAAGTAGTAGTATCCTGCGAACTTTACAGAGTTCTCTTTTGGGCGGTAGAAATGAAAGAACTTCGCGGGAGTAATCTCCTTTTTGAACAAGTTCTCCCAAAGCACGACCGCGGCAAGAACAACTCTCCAACCATTGGGATCTAACTGGGCTGGGGCCAGTTTCATTGTCTAGAAAAGACGACGGATAGGAACTGGGATAGGTAGCCGTAGTCCGTAAATGAACGCGTGCAGGGGGGAGAAAATTCCGTCATCAGATAGAATCGTGCACGGTCTTTGGTTCGCGGCAGGGGCTGAACACGTCAAATCTTCTGGAAATTCGAAGGCCTCAGCCACCTGCTCAACCCAATTTTGGGTCATTAAGCTGCGGATACCAAGCGGGGCCAAGGGTCTCTCAGCCCTCCCTGATGTACCTCCAGGCTTATTTCTAGCATCCACGGCAATATCTCCTTCACCCATGGGATGGGTACTTGAGTTGGCTTCCTCTTCCATTAGCAGAGATTGGAAGGCCTTCCCAGATGCGGAGTCCGCGGAGTCTAGTCGAGTCTGATGCAGTTCAGGCAATCTTTTAATTTGCAAGGGCCTATTGACCTTAGAGGATGCACGAAAGAAATTTCAGGAGGAGAGGCCCCAAAATTCTTCTCCCAAAATCCTCTCAAAAACTCGTCTGGGTCAAAGTTCATATGGCTGCAGCGGTACCTGAAAAGCAGAGTCCGCAGTTAGGCGCCGCAGCCATGATGGTTTGGAAAAGACCAAGAAGCCGTGGAAAGATTATTTACATGAATTGCCAACTATTGATTGAACCTAAAAGGGTGACCATCTAACCCTCCATATCAAAGGGCGCAGCCCTCATCTAACCAAGGAGGATAAATCAGCCTAAAGGTCTTAAGCCAGCCTACTGAACGCCGCAATTTGGTTCCAGAATGGGGTTCAACATTACTGGTATTTTTTATAAATTCGCGGCCTCTACCTCCAATAAATAAATGTCCACTGTCATTTTTAAGATGTCTGCAGTTATCTACTCTTATTTTGAAAAGGGAAATCTAAGATTTTAAGAGACCGCGACCGACGACCACAGTATGCCACAAGGACCAAAATGGGAATAGATTAAAGTTGGGCATCATGCCGCGACTTTACTCTTAAAACAGTTGATGTATATAACATTTAATAGTTTTAAAGATCAAAATTCGCAAAATATGAAGAACTTGGTGAAAAGCATCAAGAACAGAAAGAACAGTTATATGATTTTCATGGCATCTCGAGGATCCTAACAATTATCAAACTTAGGTCTCAGTTCAGCATATGAAGATTTATCCTAGCAATTATTGAGGTACTCAACATTCATGTGTTCAATTCTGAGGGAATAAGAAGATTTTAAATTGAAGCCCTAGATTCCTATCAAACAGCTAGGTCTGGTGTACGATTCAGATGTTCGATTATTAAAAAACTGGAAAGAAATGCAAACTACGAAGTCTATTGATCGAAAGATTACCTGGAAATGAAGAAATCTGCAATGCTCAGCCTCACACCACCTTGGAAACAACACACGCAACTTTAAACCACCTTGGAAGGCTGCCGGAAAATGCTTGAGAAAGGAAGAACAAGATTTTCCCTCAATTTGCTCTCAAAAGTTTTAGAAACGTAATGAAGTCCACGGCCAGAAACAATTTATATAAGGGAGCGCAGAAGACAAATTATCGCTTTGGAAGCACCGCGGCACCTAGGCTACTTAGCCGCAGTCCCAATATATCTCCCTTGGCACTACGTCTTGGGGGCTTATTGATAGTACAAGTATAGCACCCTGCCTTGGCAGTACTTCTACAATCGCATTTAGGCCATACAGACCGCGGCCGGTACCTCACTCAAGGCGCTGCCAGAACACCTATAGGGCGCGGTCAGAACTCCTATAGGGTGCGTCCCTCTCCATCAGAGGCCGCAGCACCCCAGCTTAGGGTCCGCGGTCCCCCTCCAACAGCTCAGCACTGCTACTTTGTGGATCGCACGCCCTCATCCACATCTACTACAGACTTGGTATACGCCATGTGCTCAGGGCACGTGACTCAACTCACTTCCTCATAAATAGAGGACCACACCTGGAAAAGAGGGGGGGGGGGGTTTCCAGATACACCTGAGGCACTACAACACGGATTCTCTCTACATCACCCAACATAAGCTTTGGAGGCCTAGAATCTGCATCACAGCCACCTCACGGGCTCATCGGAATCTCCAATACTGTCATGTACTCTCCTTTATTCTCATACTCTTACGCCTCTATAGGCACGATCTTATTGTATAATGCAATGCACATAATGAGAACGGAGCAACACAGTGGATGTAGGCCTATTTTAAAGGCTGAACCACTCTATATCTTGTCTTCTCTCTATTTACTTGCTTTACTTGTTCATTACGTATTTGACACTTTGACTTGCTGATATGAGAATGAAATGTTTACACTTCGTGGAAAGCAACACAAGCACAAGTCAATGGATACCGAGGTGCCGTATTAAAAAAAATTGAGTCCAATGAACTTCCTCAACATGCATACTCCGAGTACATGTGGGAGGATGTCACCGCATCAATACCCTCTACGGTTGATATACCTAGACTTCACGAAGCGTATCCACCGCGTGGTGACCCCTAGTCTAGGTTTAGAATGATTTGTTACATGTTCATGACATTTCATGTTGTCGAAATGTTGTGTCATTATTTTTTTTAGTTTTTTTATTCTATGTTCATTTTGTACTTGGCGCCCACGAAGGGGTTGTTTGATGTTAAATTAAGTTTAAACAATTTTTATGTGTACTGGATATTTGGAATATGAGAAATATAAATGAAATGTTGTCAAAATTTTTAGACTTGTTATCATGATATTTATTTTACTTTCATTATTTCATCATTTTGTGAATATATAAAGATATTTATAATAGGTTTTATCATATTTAACAAATTCAATTTTGTAACTGCTAATAGCAGTCATAAATTTGTCACTACTATCAATTTTGTAACTGCTAACAGCAGTCACAAATATAAGATTCGTAACTACTGTCAGCAGTCACAAATATAACATTCGTAACTGTTGTGAGCAGTTACTAATCTAATATTCGTGACTGCTGTCAGCAGTTACGAATGCTATATTTGTGACTGCTGAGAGCAGTTATGAATAGAAGTTATAAATTGGGGTCACCAGTCATAACCCCATAGGGGTTATAAAAATTCGTGACTGTTGTTAGGAGTTACAAATTTTCTTTTGTCACCCCCTAAATTATGACGGTAAATAGCAGTTATAAAGGTCATTTGTGAGTGCTAACAGCACTCACAAATCTCCCATTTTGGTGTAGTGTACTTTTATTTTGAGCACACATTGAGGACAATATAAAATTTAGGTTTGGGCGCAAGGATGATATTTTTGAAAAGAAAAAAAATAAAAAAAAATAAAAAATATTTTCAATATAATTGATTTTTGAAACGATTTCTTAATATAGAATTAATTCATGGATCTCTCAACTTATGAAATTTTTACAATTTAGCCATATAATATGATTGAAAATGGATATTGAGGCGAAAGTTAATATGCTTAACGAATAAATGTGGAGATTTTAACCCGATGAGATATTATGCCATTCATCGTTTCCGAGATATTTAAATCAATCTGAGTTTAAATAACTCAAACTTTCCTTCAGTGATAAATTCGTTGACGATCTCAAACTTTTTGTTTTGTTCGATTACTGAAAACAAAAGGTCAAAATGTGAATATTAAGCACTAGAAGTCTTAGTAAGTCATCTTGAGACATAAATAGACTTAACGAAACTTGAGAAATGAGATTAGGCCATTGTCTAAGCCTAACTCCAACCTTTTTACATTATTACAATGCAATCCCATTTTAGCCAAAAAGAAAATCGGCCTTGTGTTCAAAACTCATTATCCTACCCAACTCCAACTAGGAGTTTAAAACCCATAAAAATAAGCCACACCAATTTTTTGAGAATAATAGGGTAAAATTACTGTAGGAAAAAGTCCAAAAGAAAAGGAGATTGCAAAAATAATGGGTTAAAAGAAAAAAAAAGAAAGAAAAAAAAGAATAAAAAAAGGAGCACGTGAAAAAAAAAGGAAAATGAAACTTGGAAGAAAAAGTGCCTAAAACTCAAAATACCGAAAAACCTCTGTATTCTCAGAAATTTTGAACTCCAAAAATCCTTTTTTTCTATCTAAATCCGAGCCTACAATACAACCAAATAAAGTTCTAATCGATCTCAAGTGAAGTTAGTTATAGTGTGGAGAGAAGATGAATATGATCTATGGTGTGATTAAATGTTTTCAAAAAGTAATCGATTTTTCATTCATGAGATCATATTCATCCGTTATAAAAAAAGGTCCGTTTTTTATCATGTATATGTGAAAAACGTAAATTTACTCTTTTATTCACATATACCGAGAGAAAATTACCCATTTTCGAGTGTTCGATTGAGAGTGCATCCCATTAGATTTTGAAATTAAAACGAACTTTTGGATAGTAAATTTAACGATCAAATCTTTTGAAATGAACGGTTATATTGGCTATGGACACACACGCACACGAAAAGTTCTACTATATTTATGAAGTTTGCATTCAAACTTGATTATATTACTTTTGAGTCTTTTGTATTGAATCAAGATTTTGAATTTCGTGGGTACATTCACTACAAACCCTCATGAGACAAAACTCGTCCACTAGGGTAACCTAGGTTTTTAACGGCTTGTTGCACATTCTAAGTGCAATCGTGATTCCTACGAAAGTGAGTTAGATTTTAAAATTTTATTCTTGCTTGAGGACTAGCAAAGTTTAGGTTTGGGGGTATTTGATGAGTAAATTATTTTGTATATTTTATACCCAAATTTATACCTTTTTAGTCCCACTTTATGTTATTTAATTAGTTCTTATGACTATTTTATTAAAAAGAGAAAAAAAATGCAAGAATGATTGAATTTGGATTCAAAATGGCAATTTTAAGCCAAAAATGGGCACTTCGATAATTTTATAATATTCTAGTGCTAGTTTGTGAAAAACTTTGCATGGTGAAAATTTGACAGGTAATGATGGAATTTGGTGCAAATTGATTTTCAACTTGAAAAAGGCGCGTAAAAGGTCGTTCGAAAAAAGTTGTTTTTTACACGTAAAAAAGTCGGGAATTTTTATTCTTCGATTTGGATGAAACTCGGCAACCGTGTTCAGCAAGAAAAGATAAGAGTTTTCGAGTGGGGGGAAATTTGGTCACTTATCCCGATCCAAAGATTGAAGAGGTGGAGAGATAACTTCCAACACTATTCGGCCAATCAGTAAGAGTCCCAGCACAACTCAAATACCTCACAACTTGTCTTATAAAAAGGACCTTTCGGCTCATAGTTTAGGGGATGATTTTCAGGGAGGGATTTTTGAGAGATTGTATTCAATTTGAGGGCCAAGTTTTTATCAATTTTTAGAGGATTGAAGATTGTTGTGAGAAAACTATTTGTAAGTTTGATTTATTAATGAAAATCTCCACTCATTCTTGCAATTTCTCTTTAATTATGATAGCTTGATTATTCTATTAGGATTAGGGTGAAGTTTATCATAGTTAGCTAATATTTTCACGTTAATTTGATTGTTGTATATTCCCTGCTTGTTTTAATTGTTATTAAAGATTCTGTATTCATTTTAAAATGACACGAGAGTGTGTTTTAAAACCTTCAAAATTATTTTGTCAAATCAAGTTTTGAGATTTAAAAATAGTATTTTTTTTATGAATTATGCTTGTGTTGTGATTGTTTTGATAGTACATGCTTAAATACATTTTAGAATTTTAAAACTTTTATTTTCTAAGGGAATAGGAATTTTAGTCGTCTATTGGAGACATTAAAAATATTTCGAACATAACTTTCATATTTTTCGAATTAAAAGTGACGAGAGTCGATTTAATTTGAGTTATAAAAGGGAATGACAATATTAAATTAGTGTGCAATGTTAGTTAGGCGATAAATGGACCCCGAATTCCAATTATTTCCTAATTGTTTAGAAATATCTTGTGTTACCCTCATTTATCGTAGTTGCTTTTATTTAGTGTAGTTCATAATCATTCTCTGTCCCATTTAGTGTAGTTGGACAGTCACAATTATTTTGAATAAAATTTCTTACAAATCTCTATGGGTTCGACCTATACTTACACTCGATATTCTATAATAGCTCGTGCACTTGCGGTATTTTATAAAATTGACAAACAAATTTTTAGCACCATTGCCGGGAATTTGTTTGATTTTTTTATAAGAATTGTGACTTTTGGACTAGTTTTTTTTTACGTTTTGCACTAGTTTATCCTAAAATACAAAAAAATTGACAAAAAAATCTTTTTCTAGAAATTCCAGATTCGTTTTTTTAGTCAGTGGTCCAAAAAAATTCTGAAAATTAAAAAAAAAATTCCAGTACTAATTTCCAAAATAAAAGAAATAAAAAAAATCATTTCATAAGTGTGCTTAGTCATTTTTGTTTGTGTGTTGAATACACCATTAGTGCGCGTGTCGTGTTAATTTTTTTTCTTTCCTTTTTCTTATTATTTTTTTTGTGTGTCGCACTTTACGTTTGGTGTTTTGTGTTTTTTTTCTGAAGCACGTTCGAAAAAAAAGTGAAGAAAAAAAGTGTGCAACAGTGGTCGAACGTGAAGAAAACTTCCGCAACCTTGCCACGAGTAAATGGAACTCTCAGGGACGACTGAAACATTGACGATTTTTTTCCCTGATCGACGTCAACTTAAACTTCCGTTCGGCGTAAGCAAGTGCCGTAAAAATTCCATGTTGGAGGTACGTTTTTGTGTGCTACTACATGGTTTAATTTCGCACTTAATTTACCATGTTGCATAAATTGACTTCAGGGAAAAACTCTTAACAAGGCTAGAATTAAAAGCTACTCCAATGCAAACTTATCAAATCGATTCCGTTTTACCTTGTCTAGGATTGGTGTTTTTTAATGAGTCTTCGTACCAACCACCTACCTGGAGGAAAAAGAGGGATTTGAGGCGATAACCGTAGTTGGTAGTCTCTTAAATTCTTTCTTGTCAAAGAGTATGGGCTGTCTAATCAGATTTTGAGTCAATTATAATTGCTTTTGCATTCTCAAAAAACATATATATATATATATATATATATATATATATATAAAGTTTCATACGTTGTAAATTATAATGGATAATTCTCATATTGTTATCCTGTCATCTTTGCCATAATTCTCAATTGATCCTGTGGACGTGTTTTTACAAAATACTGAAAATTTAGATGACTGCATAATTCAATTTGAGTCAGATTGGTCATTAGTCATTTTAAAAATTAAAGAATGTATGGATGAGAATCCAACCCCTGTAATTACTATTTGTCCACCAAAGTGTATCAATTGGAAAGAGGTAAACAAACGGTATATTGATGTTATTTCGAAAAATAATCATGAATTAAATAGGGATACTCAAGTTTGTGAGGACAAAAAAATTGACAATCTTAACACATGTAATACTTGTGATGATTTGGATGTTAATTTATGTCGAGATTTTTCTCTTAATTTAATTGATAAAAATGCTAATTCTTCTTATATGTGGGAAAATTTATTTGAGGATTCGTCATTTGATTTTAATGATACTTAAAGTAATGATCACGGTCCTCCCATTTTTTACGAAGAAAGTGTATCATCCCATGATACCTCTTCTTCTCGGGCTTTTCGTAAAGTGTCATATTTAGGAGTGGAGTATGCATCCCCAATTTTACATGACTATTTTTTAAAAAGGGATAGTAAATATTTGGATCCTTATTGTAATTTTCTACCCCCATGTGATGCATCGACATATGATTCGTGTGATTCAAATGTGTTTATAATTGATGATGTCGGTGAACACCATTATGACCATGGATTTATGGTTGAAATTTATGTTGTGCAGTTATACTCTCAAATTTATGATGTTTTGAAACTTTGTGCTATAAAGTTTATTATTTGGAACGACCCACAACTCTTTAGATTATTAATTTACGTTAATTATCGTAATTTTTATGGGTTTGTATATTATTAGTATAGTTTTTTCCCCTATTTTTGTTATTTTTTGTGTGTGTTTGTTAATATACACTTGTTACTTTGGATGTTGGTAGCAAAGTGAAGTTCACAGGTAATATCGTCATTTCACTTCTTTACTTTATTTTCTTTGTCCATATTTTTATTTGACCACAAATTGAGGACAATGTAAAATTTAGGTTTGAGGGTAAGGATGATATTTTTGAAAATAAAAAAAATAAAAAAAATCCAGAAAATATTTTCAATATAATTTAGTTTGACAATGATTTCTTAACACATAATTAATTTATCGATCTCTCAAGTTATGAAAATTTTACACATTATCCATATAATATGATCGAAAATGAATATTGAGGTGAAAGTTATTATGCTTAACGAATAAATGTGGAGATTTTAACTCGGTGAGATATTATGCCATTCATCGTTTTCGAGATATTTAAATCAATCCGAGTTAAAATAACTCAAACTTTCCTTCGGTGATAAATTCATTGATGATCTCAAATTTTTTGTTTTCTTCGATCACTGAAAACAAAATGTCAATATTAAGCACTAAAAGTCTCCGTAAGCCATCTTGAGACACAAATAGACTTAACGAAACTTGAGAAATGAGATTATGCCATCGTTTGAAACCCCAAAATTAAGCCTAACTCCAACCTTTTTACACTATTACATTGTAAGCCCATTTGAGCCAAAAAGAAAATAAGCCTTGTGTTCAAAACCCATTATCCTACCCAACTCCAACTAGGAGTTTTAAAAAAAAAAAAAAGCCATACCCATTTTGTGAGAATACTTGGGTAAAATTACGGTAGGAAAATGGACAAAAGAAAAGGAGCTTGCAAAAATAATGTGTGAAAAGAAAAGAAAAAATGAAAAAAAGGAGAACGTGAAACAAAAAAGGAAAAAAAATAGGGAAAATGAAAGTTGGAAGAAAAGTGCCTAAAACTCAAAATACCGAAAAACCCCTATATTCTCAAAAATTTTGAACACCAAAAATCATTTTTTTTTCTATCCAAATCCGAGTCTACAATACAACAAAAGAAAGTCCTAATCGATCTCAAGTGAAGTTAGTTATAGTGTGGAGAGAATATGAATAGGATCTATGGTGTGATTCAATATTTTCAAAAAAGTAATCGATTTTCCATTCATGAGATCATATATATCCATTATAAAAAAAAAGTTTCTTTTTTATCATATATATGTTAAAGTGGTTCACGTAAATTTACTCTTTTATTCACATATACCGAGAAACAATTTCCCATTTTCGAGTGTTCGATTTAGAGTGCATCCTGTGAGATTTTGAAATCAAAAAGAACTTTTGGATAAAAAATGTAACAATCAAATCTTTTGAAATGGACGATTATATTGGCTATGCACACACACACACACGCACACGATAAGTTGAGATTGAAAAATGAAGTTCTGCTATTTTTATAAAGTTTGCATTCAAACTTGGTTATGTTACTTTTGAGTCTTTTGTATTGAGTCGAGATTTTGAATTTTGTGGGTATATTAAGTGAAAACCCTCACAAGACAAAACTCGTCCACTAGGGTAACCTAGGGATTTAACGTCTTATTACACATACTAAGTTCAATCGTGATTCCTACGAAAGTGAGTTAGATTAAAAAGTCTTAGTTTTGCTTAGGGACTAGCAAAGTTTAGGTTTGGGCGTATTTGATGAGTGCATTATTTTGTATATTTTATACCCAAATTTATACCTTGTTAGTCCCACTTTATCTTATTTTATTAGTTCTTAGGACTATTTTATTAAAAAGAGAAAAAAATGCAAGAATGATTGAATTTGGATTCAAAATGGCAATTTTAAGCCAAAACAGGGCACTTCAATAAATTTATAATACTCTTGTGCTAATTTGTGAAAAAATTTACCTACTCAAATTTTTACAGGTAATGATGAAATTTGGTGCAAATTGATGGTCAACTCGAAAAAGGCGCGAAAAAGCTAATTTTTACGATCATTCGAAAAAAGTTTTTACACGTATAAAAGCCGGTAATTTTTATTATCTGATTTGGATGAAACTCGGCAACCGTGTTCAACAAGAAAATATAAGAGTTTTCGAGTGGGGGGAAATTCGGTCACTTATCCCGATCCAAAGATTAAAGAAGTGGACAGATAGCTTCCAACACTATTCGGCCAATCAGGAAGAGACTCACCACAACTCAAATACCTCACACTTGTCCGATAAAAAGGACCTTTCGGCTAATAGTTTAGGGGATGATTTTCAGGGAGTGATTTTTGAGAGATTGTATTCAATTTGAGGTCCAAGTTTTTATCAATTTTTAGAGGATTGAAGATTATTGTGAGAGAACTATTTGTAACTTTGATTTATTAATGAAAATCTCCACTCATTCCTGCAATTTCTCTTTCATTATGATACCTTGATTATTCTATTAGAATTATGTTGAAGTTTATCATAGTTAGATAATATTGCCACGTTAATTTGATTGTTGTCTATTCCCTGCTTCTTTTAATTGTTATTAAAGATTCAGTATTCATTTTAAAATGATATGAGAGTGTGTTTTAAAACATCCAAAATTATTTTGTCAAATCAAGTTTTGAGATTTAAAAATAGTAATTTTTGATGGATTATACATGCACTTTGATTGTTTTGATAGTCCATGCTTAAATATATTATAAAATTTTAAAACTTATATTTTCTAAGGGAATAGGGGATTTTAGTCCTCTATTCGAGAAATTAAAAATATTTCAAACATCACTTTCATATTTTTTGAATTAAATGTGATGAGAGTCAGTTTAATTTGGGTTATAAAAGGGAATGACAATGTCAAATTAGTGTGCAATGTTAGTTACGTGAGAAATGAACCCCGAATCCTAATTATTTCCTAATTGTTTACAAATATCTTGTGTTACCCTCATTTATCGTAGTTTCTTTTATTTAGTGTAGTTCATAATCATTATTTATTCCATTTAGTCTAGTTGGATAGTCACAATTATTTTGAACAAAAATGTTGACAAATCTCTCTGGGTTCGACCCATACTTACACTCGCTATTTTATAATAGCCCCTGCACTTGCGGTATTTTAAAAAATTGACAAACAGTTTAATAAATTTAGAATCCAAATTTTATATTATTTCATTAAGATGATGATTCTAAAATTTTGTCTTGGTAAAAAAAATATCAAAAGACGGGATATAGGATGATAAAACTCATTAATAGGAAAAATCTCAGGCCGATAAGATTGAAAAAATTAATATGAAATATCTTTTCAAAAGGAAATTGTGAAACACTTACAAAACTTTCACTATAAACTTTTTCCCTTCACAGCTTCCGAGGAATGAGTCAACAAATCAAGCACGCTACCTAAGGATGACCACATTTTTTTATTGTAAACAGTTGTATTGTATACTCCATTTATCCATTAGCAGCTTGTTTTAATGCAACATTTGTATATAAAAAAGAATAAGTATCTATCATTGTTATATGTAGAAATTATGTGCCTACGTGGTCCAATGAATAAAGTACACCTATTATCTAAGATAGCCGACTAACCTACTTGATCGGCCTCAGAAACACTTAGTCGGCAGGAAGGTCCACCAACTTTAGAAGGCCAACCAATTGTAACATCAATAATTACTTGGGTGGAATACCAACCAGTTATGAATTCCAAGAGTTTTACTTATTGTACACATATATAAACGCCGGTAAATATAAAGGCGCTTAATCTTTAGGATTTTACACCCCTATAAACACAAATCAATCTCTCAACTCAAGGGACAACTCGAATTACACATGTTCTTATCTAATTAAGCTACTATAAATATGATTGAATAATAACTATAGTGGATGTGGCCTATTTTATAGCTGAACCACTATGAAATATCTATCTTTTGTGTATGTTATTTGAGTTATTTCCATAATCTTTATTTGTTATTATGAAAGTGGAATCAATCCATTTTTAGACATCAACAGATTGGCACCATCTGTGGGAACATTTGTTTGTCATCGTTCTCTACCAAACCTGTTTTCTTAGTCTTCCTAAAGGACTGCACAAGATGAATGAAATTCCTGAAAGCAGTAATGTTGTTTGAGGCAGTGGTCTTCCTGGTGCGGTAGATCTAAATGGAATTCTGATTAACCTTACCAAGGGGCAAGAAGTGGTTTAGGAAACTATGAGGAAATAAGATCAATCCTTACAAACCTGTCCTACTGCTCCATCTAAGCATACTACTAATCCGTCTCATAGACGAAAAATGTCACTCGCTCCTCCTAGGATTAATCAAAATCGTTATTATAGATCTTCACATGACATATCCTATCGCCCATGGGATAGCTCATCAATTAGATCTACAGATTACTGTCACGGTCTCTCTCTTACCCATGAATGTCCAAGCGTCTTAGAAATGTCAAGTAGGACTTTGGATTTTGATCACCTGGGTATGCGAGAAAATAGAGGTCATTACAAATAACCATCAAGATTGCGATAACATGGTGTCGACCACTATGAGGGATCATTCAGGTCTAGAACAAGAACCCAAGGATCTGTGCATGTCGAGCAGAATTTTTAGGAAGAGATCTTAGCACAGACGCACGAAAGAGATGGTCGAGTTTCTTCCAGTAGATCTAAAGCTGAAAACCCTTTTTGTAAAGGGTCAATCCAACGATTAGAAAATCGGGTGGGGGATATGTCCAAAGCAAGGAATTCATTATAGTGAAATTTTGTCAAGGGATCTCCTTTCATCCAAGCAAATATTTATTTCCTTACTCCGTCTAAGTTTAAAACACCTGTGGTTACACCCAAATATGATGATAAGACTAACCCAGTTTTACACATTGAGCAATATAAGGTTGTATATTATATATACTATGTTCCTAAAGAAATCAGATGCAGATCTTTTTCAAGCACTATCAACGGTTGCCCAAATATGGTACAACAACTTGCCCTGAGGACAAATCTCCACTTTTATTCAGATCGCCGAGCTATTGATTAGTAATTTTTTCTTTGGATCTAAGCCATTTAGAAGAGTATTTCATCTTCTAAGTGGTTGGAAACAATAAAGGGACACCACCTAGCAATACATCACCCGTTTCAGTAATGTGAAGTTAGAACTGGTTGATTATGAGGAAAAGACATCCATCACAGCCTTGATGAGTGGGCTACTTCCAAAAAAATTGTATTATGTAGTAGCAAAAGATCCCCCTACAACCATGACAGATATCATGCTAAGGATGGGAAAATTATTAATGCTGAGGAAGTGATGGCTGTGAAGTTAACCCTAACCACCAAACCTATAAAAAAGAAGGAGCAGAAGTACACGAAGGAAGATAAGCCCAAAATATATGAAGCTTATACTCAACTGACAGTTAGTATCCATCATTTCCTGGAGAAAATCAGAAAAAACAAATATGCCACTCAACATGAGAGACAAGTGCAAATATTGCAAACTCCATAAAGATCATGGGAACACAAATGAAAATTGTATTGCATTGAAGAATGATATTGAATGACTCATTCATCAAGGAAAACTGAACAATTTTAATAATTGGCATAAAGGTCGAGAAACTAGAGGAAGGTTGAACTCCCCTCCAAGCCTAGAGATGACAACAAGTGGGGACACAAGGAGGATTACGAAGATTATCCAAACCTGCCAAAGAAACCCAAACAACCAGAAATTGAGGTTGTTATAATAAGCTTTGGTTCTGTTTATTGTCATGTCATTACAGGTGGGGATGATGGAGGAGGAGATAATGTCACTGAGACGAAAGTTTATCGGAATGAAGCTTAAGCTTGCTCCTACGTGCTATGCATCAATTTGAATGATGGTGAGGATCATCTCATAAACGTAAATAAAGAAAAACTTGTTATCTATTTCTCAAAAAATGACCTGTTCAAAGTACTATATCCCCATGACAACCCTATAGTCATTAAATTCAAAATTCGGTAAGCCATAATTGCTAGAGTTTTGATAGATAATGAAAGTTTTGTGGATATTATGTTCTATAATTACTTCAAAAGTCCAGGATTAATGGAAAGTCAGTTAGAACCATACTAGAGACCCCCGATTGGTTTCTCGAGGGAAAAGTCTATCCACTAGGAACTATCAAGCTGGAAGAATTGTTCATCATTTGTCTAGAAAGCCGAACAAAGAGATATGGTTTTTCATTCTTAATCAGAATGTCCAATCAACCTACAATGTGATTCTCGACAGAGTGTGTTTGAAAAAATTTGAATCTATGTTGTCCACTGTCCACCAATGTATGAAGTTCCTTACTCATTTCGAAGTCGGCATAGAAAAGAGTGACCAAAAAAGGGGCAGGGAATGATATTACACTTCAGCTAAGTAGGAAGACTTGATCGATCTGAAGAAAAAGACCACCACCTACCAAGTTGACACCATGGGTCCTAATGAAGAAATAAAAGTTGACACTTTGGATCCCAGAGATGAAACAGAGTTGGTCAAAGGGTAGATATGAAACTAATGAGAGTCCTCTACAAGAAAAAGCTAAAAAGGACCACTCAAATAGGCTCCACCTTAGCACCATCCCTCAAACAGGAATTAATTGCATTTTATAGGGAACATAAAAGCATATTCTCTTGGAGTCATGAGGATGTGCCACAGATCGATCCTAATTTCCTCTTCCATGAGCTCAATATTAACAAGGGTGCAAGATGGTGAAATAAAAGCGGAGGGTGTTTAGTCCAGGAACGAAAATGTCCATCCAATAGGAGGTAGAGAAATTGAAAAAAGCCTAGTTCATTGAGGATGTCAAGTAACCAGAGTGGTTGGAAAATGTGGTAATGGTAAAAAAGAAGAACGATAAATGGTGTATGTGTGTAGACTTCATTGATCTCAATAAGTCATGCCCGAAGGACCATTTTCCTTTGCCCAAAATTTACCAATTAGTGCATACTATTGTGCGACATGAATTATTGAGTTTTATGGATGCTTACTCTAGCCAGAACTAGATAAAAATGAAACCAGAAGATAAAGATATCACTCTTTTATCACCAACCGAGGTACCTACTGTTACGACGTTATGCCTTTTGAGCTTAAAAACGATGGACCAAAGTACCAAAGATTAGTGAATAAAGTGTTTTAAGAACAAATTGGGAAGAATATGGAGTTATACGTCGATGATATTCTGAACAAAAGAAAAAAATCTTCAACTCACTTCAAAGATCTCAGTCAAACATTTGACCAACTGGAAAAGCATCAAATGAAATTGAACCTAACCAAGTGCATGTTTGGTGTGCAAGAAGGTATTTTCCTCGACTTTATAGTAAATCAAAGAGGAATATAATATAATATTTCTAAAATCAAATATCTGATCGATATGCAATCTCCAACCTGCAAAAAAGATATTCAAAAACTTGCTGGTAGAGTGGCAACACTGAACCGGTTTGTTTCTCGAGCAACAGATAAATTCTAACCATTTTTTAAGGTACTCAGAAAGACCTTTGAATGGAATAAAGAGTGTGAAAAAGCATTTCAGGAGCTGAAGAAGTATTTTTATCTCCACCATTACTGTCCCGACAAATTTTGGGAGAGAAATTACATCTGTATTTAACTATTTCTGAATTTGCAGTTAGCTCGACGTTAGTTTGACTAGAAAATGAAGTCCAAAAACAGGCCTACTAGACAAGTAAGGCATTCAGACGAGTAAAAATATGGTATTCGTGCTTAGAAAAATTGGCACTGGCTCTTATTGAAGCCTCGGGATGAATGAAGCCTTACTTTCAAGATCATACTGTAGTTGTATACACTGATTTACCTCTTCAGCAAGCACTTCACAAGCCAAAAAAATCAGACAGGCTGATGTGTTGGGTAGTAGAGCTTGGAGAATACGATATCATCTATGAGATAATATAATCATTAAAGGGGAAAGTTATATCAGATTTTATTGAAAAATTTACGTATCCAAAGGTTATCGGTCAACCAAACTTGCCTACCGAACAAACTTCTCCAGATGAGAGATCAGCTCCAAAATAAACCAAGGTCATAGTCGATCAACTCGAATCATCCATTGTCCAATATATAGATTTGAAATATGCAGAAGAGAGCAAGAAGATATTTCGAAAAAGAGTTTAATCTGTAGTAAACTTTAATAATGAGATTCCATTATGGAACTTATATGTGGATGGATCCTAATGTGAAATCGGCAGCGAGGCTGGTCTTATATTTAACACTCCTGACATCATTGATGTACAATATACCCTCAGGTTTTAATTTCAAGCATTGAATAATGATGTCAATTACGAGGAATTAATCACCAACCTTGAATTAGCTTTGTCATTAGGTGCCAATTAAGTAATGGCATGCAATGGTTCTCAGTTAATTGCCAACTAAGTGCTTCAGATATATGGAGTCAAATGGGATTTAATGGTAAGATATTTGGCTAAAGCTATGACGACTGTTGATACCAAATTTAATCTGCTGACATGGCTCAATTAAGTGGAGATACATGGCAATCTGCGTGGCAATAACAAATACTTCTGAACAACACCTTGACTTCTAGGAACTCAATTTCCCCGACCAACTCATACACTCCGAGCAGTATGTGCTCTCTGAGGACCTTACCTGCATCGAGCAACTCATGCATACCGAGATACTTAGGCGGTCCGAGCAGCTTAGGCGGTCCGAGCTGCACCTCGATCAGAGCATTTATTATTAGAAAATTAAGAGGATTAAATGCGCATTAAATGCTAATTATTATCATACGGATGTATACGCTTATTGGATAGCTATGTATGATCCTTTCTCATGTACATCCTCAAGGCTATAAATACATTGTATCATCTTCATTGTAGAGGGAACGGAATTTCAGGAGATAAATCTTACCTCGAGAATTCCCAAACAGTCAATAATAACATAAATAATGGACGTAGGCCATTCGTTCCAGGCTGAACCACTTTAAAATCTCTTGTCTTATTTATTTTTTATCTGTGATTAAACAATTAGAGATAATCTAATTTTTTACATCAACAGATTGGCGTCGTCTGTGGGAAACGACTGTAATTTTCATTTTTCACCAAAAAAAATTCATCACCAATGGCTGACAATCCTGAATCCAGCAATTGAAATGCTGGAAACCCCCCAAATCAATCCGCTCCTCCAAATGTCCAAGATCTGGCTGGAATTAAGGCCAATCTGGCTGAAGGTCAGACAGCTATGCAAGAGACTATGAGACAACTCATACAAACTATCCAGGGTGGAGTACCGACCTATTCAGGACAACGAAGTGTTAAAAAAAACACCCATTTATTTTCTTCGCGTACTAGGCAAACCAATTCATATCGTATTGAGAGATCTGATGATTTTTCTTATCAACCAGCTAGAACTTCGTCAGTACGAGCCACAGATACTGAATAAATGGTCACTCTCTCTCCAGAAAGGATTAGTGCACTAGAGAGATTAAGTAGATCATCTCCTTTTGATCGTTTGGGCCCAAGGAGGAATAGAAGTCCTCCCAAAGCTGTGTCGAGGAACTTTCGATAACCATCCGATCTAAGGGAGGGTTCTGCCCAATCACAATCAGTTGCTCGACAAGATAGATCCCAGGAAGCGATTTCATCATGATCAATTGCTCGAACCAATAGGCCCGAGGAGGGAATTGATGCGTGGAAAGGCTCTATTCAGAGGCTAGAGAATAGACTAGGGGAAATGGCTAAGTCCAAGAATCCTCTTTAAAGAACTTTTGTCCAAGGGACACCTTTCATATAAGCAATTGTGGACTTTCCCACACCGTAGAAGTTCAAAGCACCTGTTGTGACTCCTAAATATGATGGAAAAACTGACCCTGTCCTTCATATAGAGTAATACCAAGCTGTTGCCGACATCTATGCCGTGCTAGATGAAATGAGATGCAGGGCATTCTCGGGAACTCTTACAGGATCTGCTCAAATATGGTACAATAATCTTCCTCGGGGTAGGATTTTAACTTTCTTTCAACTGACCAAGATCTTCATTGGAAACTTCTATTTTGGAGAAAAACCTGTTAAACGAGTAGCACACTTGTTAAGTGTTAGACAAAAGGCAGGTGAGAGCACTAGGGATTATATAACTCATTTCAATAATGAGAAACTCGAAGTTATTGATTATGAGGAAAAGACAACGATTACTTCTCTAATGAGTGGGCTATTGCCCAACAAGTTGTACTACACTTTGGCTAAAGATCCACCTAGAACCATGTCAGAACTGATGGAAAAAGCGGCCAAGATCATGAATGCCGAGGAGGCTATGGCTGCAATGAAGAATATGGATACCAAAGAGACCAAGGTGGAGGTTGATAAGGCCAAAAAGAAAGAGCATAAAAACAATGGTGGTGACAAACACTCAAAAACAAAGCCATCATGGGAGGTATTGAAAAAATTTGAAAATTATACTCCTTTGAAGGTAGACATCAACCATGTTCTAGAAGAAATCAAGAATATCGAGGAGTTAAATTGGACGGAGAAAATGAAGTCAGACCCTGATAAGAGGAATAAGGCCAAATATTGCGAGTTCCATAAAGATCATGGCCACACGACCAAAAATTGCATAGCTCTTCAGAATGAGATCGAAGCACTCATCAGACGAGAAAAACTGGCAAAGTATGTTGATCGTAGAAATGAAAGAAGAAACAACGACCGAGCAAGAGAGAGGTCTAGATCTCCTCGTCGAGCAGAGGAGAATACGAAAATAGACCATGAAGATGATCCAAAAGACGACCCTGATCTTCCCAAAAGACCAAGGCATCCAGAACATGAGGTATTTTCAATACGTTTTGGATCATTTGATTGCAGTGTGATTACAGGTGGAGATGCAGGAGGTGGAGACCTTACTGCAGAAAGAAAAGCTTACCTCAATGAGTCTCAAGCCTGTTCATATATTCAACGAATAAACTTGGCTGAAGATGATCGCCCGAGGAAGGTCAACAAAGAAAAATTGGTCATCTATTTCTCAAAAAATGACCTCGCAGGTGTACTGTATCCTCATGATGACCCATTGGTGATCAAAATGAGAATAAAGGAACTGATGATCTCGAGAGTATTAGCTGATAATGGTAGCTCGGCTGATATTATGTTCTACTCGTGCTTCGACAACTTAAATCTAAAGTTATCTCAGTTGGAGCCTTATCACAGGCCCCTCCTCGGTTTTGCTGGCGATAAAGTTTTTCCACTTCGGACGATCAAATTGGATATGTTCATTGGTAGATGGCATGATTGTCAAACAGAAAGAGTACGCTTCTTCGTGATGGATAATAATGTTCAATCAGCCTATAATATCATCATGGGAAGGGTAGGATTGAAGAAGTTCGAAGCAATACCATCTATAGTACATCAATGCCTAAAATTTCCAACTAATTTTAGAGTAGGAGTTATGAAGGGTGATCAAAAAGTAGCTCGGGAATGCTACTATTCATCTGCCGAGCAGGAGGAACTGGAGGAATATAGAAAAGAGACTACTACCTATCAGGTGGATGAAGATGCAAAAATTGAAACATTGGATCCTAGAGACGAGTCGCAACTTGTGAAAGGTCAGGTGGTAGAAGCTACTCAAAACATCATTCTGGACGACGAGCACCCTGATCAAACAACTCAGATAGGGTCGTCGCTAGATGCCTCACTAAAACAGGAGTTGATAGTTTTCTTAAAAAGTAAAAAACAAACTTTTGCTTGGAGTCATGAAGATATGCCCAGAATAGACCCGAATTTCTTATGTCACGAGGTCAATGTGAATAAGGAGATCAAGCTAGTGAAGCAAAGAAGAAGAGTGTTCAGCCCCGAGAAGAACCAAGCTATACAGGAGGAGGTCGAGAAGCCCCAGAAAGCTTGCTTTATTGAAGATGTTAAATACCCAGACTGGTTAGCAAATGTAGTGATGGTGAAAAAGAAGAACAATAAATGGAGGATGTGTGTAGACTTCACCGACCTTAACAAGGCATGTCCAAAGGATCATGTTCCCTTGCCCCGAATTGATCAATTAGTGGATGCTACCTCAGGACACGAGTTTTTGAGCTTCATGGATGCTTATTCTGGTTACAACCAGATTAAAATGAAACCTGAATACAGGGAGAGTACTTTACCCGTAGGGGGACTTATTGTTATAATGTTATGCCTTTTGGTTTGAAAAATTCAGGTGCAACATATCAGCGGCTGATGAACAAGGTGTTTGCAGAAAAAATCAGTTGCAATATGGCGGTTTATGTTGATGATATGCTGACGAAGAGCAAGAAAGTTGTTGACCATCTAGTTGACTTGGGCCAGACCTTTGATCAATTAGACAAATATCAAATGAAGTTGAACCCGACTAAGTGCATATTTGGAGTACGAGAAGGCTTATTTCTCGGGTATATTGTCAATCAATGAGGCATTAAAGCAAACCCTAAAAAGATTAAAGCTCTATTGGGAATACGATCTCCAACGACGAAGAAAGAAGTGCAAAGTCTTACAGGGCGAGTAGCAACACTTAACAGATTTGTATCGCGAGCAACTGATAGATGCCTCCCATTCTTCAAAACGCTCCGAAAGACTTTTGAATGGAATGAAAAATGCGAGAAATCTTTTCAAGAATTGAAGAAAAATTTGGGAGCACCTCCACTGTTGTCCAGACCGGTGACAGGAGAAAGGTTGTACTTATATCTGGCAGTTTCGGAAAATGCAGTTAGCTCGACATTAATAAGAGTAGAGGATGGAGTACAAAAAATAATTTATTACACTAGTAAAGCCTTCCGAGGAGCAGATATCAGATATCCAAAACTGAAAAAGTTGGTATTGGCGCTGATCGAAGCGAGTAGAAGAATGAAGCCATACTTCCAGGCTCATACCATAGTCGTATATACCGATATGCCGTTGAGGCAAGCTCTTTATAAACTAGAAAAATTAAGGAGATTGATGTATTGGGCAATAGAACTGGGTGAATATGATATAATTTATGAGCCTAGATTGTCACTAAAAGGGCAAGCAGTAGCAGATTTTATAGCAGAGTTCACTTATCCTGATATCCCCGAGGAGCAAAAGTTGAACACCGACCAACCTGTGGATGTTACAGGATCATCAAATTTAAACCCCGATCAACTTAAGTTGGTCGGAGAGAAATAGGAGAAGGTCGACGAGCAGCGAGGTGTAGTATAAATGGAGATAAATGAGCAACAAATATTCCATCGAGGAACTTTGTCCAATAAGACGTTTGAGGACGAGATACCTATATGGAACCTGTATGTGGATGGCTCATCGTGCACTGCAGGAAGTGGAGCCGGGATTGTATTGAAAAGTCCAGACGAGGTTGATATAAAATATGCTCTGCGCTTTCAATTTCAAGATTCTAATAATGAGGCCTAATATGAAGTGATGATTGTAGGTCTTAGTCTGGCAAAAACCATGAATGTAGAGCAAGTAATCGTATGTAGTGACTCACAGTTGATTGTAAACCAAATGCTCGGTGTATATGCAGCAAAAGGAGAGTTTATGATTAAGTACCATGCAAAGGAGATGGAGTTGGTATCGAAATTTGTTACTGTTCAACTGGTCAGAATACCAAGAATGGAGAATGCAAGAGCTGACGCTTTAGCTCGATTAGCATCGGCTACTCGTACCGAGCTACGAAGAACAATCCCAATTGAAGTTCTAGCTGGCCGGAGCATAGAAGAAGATCTGACGATAAACTTTATTACCCTTGATTTAGGGCCATCTTGGATGGATCCCATCAGGGTATATATTGAGGAGGGAGAATTACCGATTGATAAACTCGCGGCCAAGAAATTGAAGTTTAAAGCTGCTCGTTATGTACTCACTAATGGTATTCTATACAAACGAGGAATTATGGCAGTTTTGCAAAGATATGTGCATCCCTTCGAGGTGAAAGACTTGATTGAAGAGGTCCATGAAGGGTCCTATGGAGCCCATGTAGCAGGTCAGACGCTTTTGCAAAGAATAATGACGCAGGGATACTACTGGCCAACGATGAGGGCTGATTGTATTGCCTATGCCAAGAAATGTGACAAGTGTCAGCGTTTTTCCTCCATCCGAAGAACTCCCCAAGCATTTTTGACACCCATTACCTCCCTTTAGCCATTTTCCATATGGGGAATTGACTTGGTTAGGCCACTTCCAACTACCAGAGGATGATTTAAATATCTCGTCATCGTAGTGGATTACTTTACTAAGTGGGTAGAAGTCGAGCCTCTTGTCGACATGACATACGAAAAAGTGTATCAATTTATTTGGAAAAATATCATTTGTAGATATGGTCTTCCCCATGCATTCATCACCGACCATGGAACACAATTTGACAACGAGGAGTTCTCTGCCTATTGTCATCAGTCAAATATCTTGAAGATCCACTCGGCACCAGGACATCCCCAAAGCAATTGACAAACTGAAGTAACAAACAGAACGATGATAAATGGCTTGAAGAAAATACTAAATGACGCGAAAGCAAACTAGATCAACGAGCTACATTCAGTACTATGGGCTTATCGTACTACTCCTCGAGCAGCAACTGGAGAATCTCCATATATGATGGCATTTGGAAGTGAAGCTGTTATACCTGCCGAGTTGGGCCTTCCAACACACCGAGTGTTGAACTTCAACTCCCCTGTCTGCAATTTAATGAGAAGGTTAGACTTGGACATGCTCGAGGAAGTTAGAGAAGAAGCAGCCATCAGGAATGCTGCTTACCAGCAACGAACAACTTTGTTCTACAACAAAAGAGTGAAGAAGTACGACCTGAAAGAAAGAGACTATGTGCTAAAGAAAGTGATTCAAAAGCACAACAAACTGGAAGTGAACTGGCATGGACCTTACCGAGTTACAGAAGTTGTTCGACCAGGAACCTACAGAATAGAAAATTTAGAAGGGGAGGAGTTTAAGAATGCATGGAATGCAGAGCACCTGCGCAAATATTATCAGTAATGTAAACCCTCATGTAATGCAATTTCATCACTATGAATAAAATATGAATATTCTACGCAATTCTCTCCTTTTGTTGAAATTTTTTCGCGGAATACTAGTGCTATACACTACTCAGCAAAATCCACTAACTCCGGTTGGTCGAAAATAAAAATATTTCCCAGAAATACCAACTCCGGTTGGTTGGGAAGAAAATCCACCAAGTCCGATTGATCGGGAAGAAAAATATTTCCCAGAAATACCAACTCCGATTAATTGAGAAGAAATTCCACCAACTCCAGTTGGTCGGGAATAAAAATATTTCCCAAAAATACAAATTTCGATTGGTTGGGATGAAAATCCACCAACTCCGATTGGTCGGGAAGAAAAATATTTCCCAGAAATACCAACTCCGGTTGGTTGGGAAGAAAATCCACCAACTCCGATTGGTCGGGAAGAAAAATATTTCCCAGAAATACCAACTCCGGTTGTTTGGGAAGAAAATCCACCAAATCCTGTTGGTCGGGAATAAAAATATTTCCCAGAAATATCAACTCCGATTGGTTGGGAAGAAAATCCACCAACTCCGGTTGGTCAGGAAGAAAAATATTTCCAAGAGATACCAACTCCGGTTGGTTGGGAAGAAAACCCACCAACTCCTGTTGGTCGAGAAGAAAATATTTCTTAGAAATACCAACTCCGGTTGGTTGGGAAGAAGATTCACCCACTATAATTGGTCGGGAATACAAAATTTTTACCAACTAAGGTTGGTCGAGAATTAAAAACACCAACTCTCTTTGGTCGGAAATAGTTGGTTAAACAAATAATGGCTTAGAATTAAAAAGTTATCAAGTACAATTTTAATACTTGAAACATTTCAAATTACCACCAAGTTGGTCGAGAAACAAAATATCATCAACTCTGGTTGGTCGACAAATGATTATCATCAATTTAAGATAGTCAACAATAAATTTCACAACTTTAGTTGATCGGCAAATAACACAATGTTGTTATCTTTTTAACAGATATACATGCACATTCATTAGTAAATAAGTAAAGTGTTTTACAAAATATTTACAAGACAATGGCAATCAAGATGGCAAAGAAAAATGTAAGTTTTTCATTAAATCCAAAATAAAATACATCGAGAATGAAATACATATTAATTATTACATCAAGATTCCTACTCTATTGGTTTCTTCCCCTATGCTTTTGAAACAAGTTCCTCGCCAGCAGGAGGATCGTCTAAGGCATAAGGGGAATTTATGAAATTAAGGTCCTTGAGCATCCTGATGTTCATCACAAATGGACGATCGAGTAGGTGCTCTGGGTGAGATATCTCGACATTGGAATGGAGACTATAATCGCCAAGATGTTTGGAAATCAAACACTGAGGGATTGCCCGAGCAGGAATCCAGCTTATGTCGAGTTTGAATGGTGGCACTGGCATGTCGAGCAACCCAGGATTATAGTAATCCCACAAATAGTGACCTTGTTCCAATTGTAAAACACCCAAGGCATTTAACCATCCTTGCTTATACCCCTCGTTGTTCGACTGCTGAATCTGGTCATCGAGGTGATAGAGGGCTTCATTATAGCCAGCCATCCAAAATTCTCTAGGTTTCTTGTGGAATTGATAAGTCAACCTTTCCAACTGCTCGTGGAGATTTTTTACAAAAAGTTATTTATTCTCCAAGGTAGACTTTTGTGTAGAGAGTTGCTCATCCAACTTCATAATTTTCTTGGACATCTCTGCTAATGCTTGATTCTTCGCCTTTAGCTGAAAGGCCTGATTCTCCAAAGCTGATTGAGTTCTTTGCTCTTCAATAGTAAGCTGAACAGCTCTTGCTCATCCCCGAGAACCTCTTTCTCGACCGCAAGAAGAATTAGAGGTTCTAGTTCTCTTCAAAGTCTCCAATTCGTCTCTCAAATTGGCATTTTCGACCTCTAAGAAAGAAAAACCCTCGTCGTTGACAGGGACTAAGGTGTTCGAGGAAGATGCTGCAGACTTCAACTGCGATACCTCTCCTCGCAGGTTATTATTTTCCTGCTCCAGCAACTTAGCTATCTGCCTGTGCTCTTCGACCTCGGTCTTCAAAGTTCTCTCCCTCGCATCATAGGCAACAATCAATCTATCATATCCTTTATCAGCACTTAGTTGTTGATACTTCTTCTCATATCCCTGGTGCAAAAGGGCTGTAGACTCCTTGTATTGTTGTTGAAGCTCCTCGAGAGTACCCTGGAGGTCTTCAATCATTTCATAATACACTACATTATTAGCCACTGCCCAGTCGAGCAGACACTTTAAATACTGGTAGGCTTCAACTGCTTGCTCTGAAGCATCTTGACCAAGGATATCAACGATCTGAGCTTCAGTCATAAATGAATGACCAGCTTTGAAGTAATCATTGCATTGTCTCAATAATTTTGTATCATGAGCAGATAACAATTCCATTATGGCCATAAACTAGTAAAAAGAAGAGATAGCAAGAATTAATAAGGAGCAAGAGGAAGAGAATCAACAGTATGAATAGTCGAAATTTCAAATTTTATTACATCATAAAAGAGAAGTACATAGTTCAGAGATATAACTGGCAAAAATAAACAGAGATAAAAATCCGAACAACTCTACACCTTCTCCTTGTCTCGCAAAACTTTCTCGGGAGGCTGGGACGATGAGGTAGGTTGCTCTAATGACACAAATGGTTACTCGATGGGTGCTGGAAGATGCTCGGGTGAAATAATGGATGGTTGAAGTTGCTCGCAGGAGGAATGGACAACTGGGGGATGAGAAATTTGATCTCCCATCACCATAGAGGATTCCTCAGAGGCAGCTCCGTCCTCTTCCTCTTCTTCAGGAGTTGGAGGGGGGCCAGGGACGTGTCGCTGAAATAGGTCAGAATTATCATCAACATTCATCTCTTTCAGAGCAGCGACCCAGCCATCCCTAAAGTACTTAAGGCTACCATATTCCACTTGTGACATCATGGCAGCCAGACCCTTATTCCACCCTTTGTCCCAGCCAGCACTGAAGGAATTTTTTACAGCCAACATCCTTTTCACCTTCTCCGAGGAAAGCTTCTCGGACAGAAGTACCTCGGCATCTTTCAACTTCTTTTCTGCCTCCTCCTTCTGATGACCAACGTCACGAAGTCTACCCAGCTCTTCCTCAGCAGATTTGAGCTTACTTTCAAGCTCCCCAGCATTTTGGAGCTTCCCTTCGAGCTCTTTATTCTTACTTTCCAATTCTTTTATTTTCTTCTCCAATCCCATGGAGACCTCAACAACCTGATCCCTCTCCTGCTCCGTGGAGCTAAGCTTCTTCTCCCAAGCAGCTTTATTATCAACATACTTCTTATGAGAATCTTTCAAAGACTGCGTCAGACCCACCAAAGCTTCCTCTACACCTGACGAGGAACTTGAAGCTTTAATAGCTTCATCCTTCTTTAAAATTGTATTGAAACAGGTTACCAACTGGGAAAAGAAAACAATAGCAAGTCAGTGCAAATATATAACAGCTGAAAAATGAAAGTTTATGACAATAATACTTACAGAAGAAATATGACGAGCAGCCAATGTGGTAACCATATCCCGAGAAAGATTTTCTTTAATATCTTGGATCTCGGGGATGATCCAAGATTTCACCGAGCTCATGGCAGAGCTCGGACCAATAAAAGTGGGAACACCACTTCCAGTAGTTGGAGGCTGAGAGATGGATTCAGCCAAATTGACCGAGGAGCTTTTCTTCAGCCTCCTCGGAGGAACATCAACAGTCTCGACCAAGGATGCACTCTTAGTCGGGGATATGACAATAACCTCACTTGGAGCAGCCACTTTGCTCAAAGCCACTGGGGGCTTCTAGAACCTTCACAGTAGCAACCGGAGGAGGTGCATCGATTTTTCTTATCCCTTCTTCTGGGACATCATATTTGATTTTCTTTGCCTCTCCAGTAATAGAGGCAGATTTCTCGAAGAGGGCAGGAGCTCTTCTTTTCTTCATTCTTTCACTCAGAGGAATATGTGACTCAGGTGAAGAACTTGCAGAAGCTGGTACCGGTTCTACGCCACTTATCACAGGACGAGCAGTAAAAGACGAGGTGTAACTCTTATACTGCAGTAAATATGAAGCTGATCTGATATGCTCGTCGACAACAGTCTGATGCAAACCCCAGATAAGTTTCAGATGTTTTAAATTAACTTCTGTCGCTTTTGGAGAATTTATATTGCTGTCAACCGCAAATAAATCAAAATTAAAATATCAGTGACACATTTTATCAAACACAAAGGAAGCATAATTTCAAAAATAAAATAAAATAAAAACAACCTATCACATTGCCATAGGGAGGGCATCTAGGACCCTGGTACACATTATTTTTAGTTAGTGAAGGGTGCTGCCATTTTTTCATAGCAACATCGTGCTCGAAGTAATCCCTATTGGCATCTGGGAGATTGACTACTAGAGCCCTATTTAAAAACCTAGTTTTTAAATAAAAAGGGTTGTCACCAATAGCCCATCTATAACAAAACATAATTTCTGGAATTCCTATACGAGATCCGTGAATATGATTTAATCTATGAACTCCATTAACTATTCTCCATGTGTTGGGGGCTATTTTTGCAGGAACCACGTCAAAATATTGACAGAATTACAAACACTAAGGGTTTAGGGGAAAAGAAAAGCCGCATTCAACTACAAAGATATTGGGGAACCAATGTACCTTAGCCAAATGAAAATAATTTGAAGGTTCAGAAAGTTTCTCCAAAACAACCTATGAAGGAATAGAGAAATCAGAGCGAAACTTATCAAGCGACTCCACAAGGTAAACCATGGTGAATAAAGGAAATGAAATAGAAGGAAGAAGATCTTACAGAAAAAGGATGGATCTGTTGACAACGAACGATGAAAGGGATGAACGCACAAGAGAGAGAGAAAATGGAAAACTCAAAGATACTGATTTGAAAAAGTAGAAGACGATATGATTTTCTGCAACGCTTAAATACCTTACCTTGGGAAAAAGTAAAAATAATGATTATAAAAGGAGACGTTTATGTTATCGGCGGCTAAAAGGACAAAAAGGATGCGGAGATCGAGGCAGTTAAGAAAATTTGAAAACTCTGATTCTATGAATTCGAAAAGAAAAAATAAATGCAAAGAAAACGTTCCTAAAATTCAGGATGACCATTTAATCCCGTTATATTTCGAGAAGAATATTCCACACTCCTCAGTCTCGAACTGTGAAACATTGGGGGTTTCTGTTGATACCAAATTTAATCTGCTGACATGGCTCAATTAAGTGGAGACACATGGCAATCTGCGTGGCAATAATAAATACTTCTGAACAACACCTTGACTTCGTGGAACTCAATTTCCCCGACCAACTCAGACACTCCGAGCAGTATGTGCTCTCCGAGGAACTTATCTGCACCGAGCAACTCATGGATACCGAGATACTTAGGCGGTCCGAGTAGCTTAGGCGGTCCGATCTGCACCTCGATCAGAGCATTTATTATCAGACAATTAAGAGGATTAAATGCGCATTAAATGCTGATTATTATCATACGGATATATACGCTTATTGGACAGCTATGTATGATCTTTTCTCATGTACAACCTCATGACTATAAATACATTGTATCATCCCCATTGTAGAGGGACCGGAATTTCTAGAGATAAATCTTACCTCGAGAATTCCCAAACAGTCAATAATAACATAAATAGTGGACGTAGGCCATTCGTTCAAGACTGAACCACTTTAAAATTTCTTGTCTTATTTATTTTTTATCTGTGATTAAACAATTAGAGATAATCTAATTTTTTATATCAACAGTGATCATGAAATTTCCAGCAATCCATATATTTAGAATACCAAGGATAGAGAAAACTCGAGCCTATGCACTTACTCAGCTGGCCTCGACAACCAGGATAGAACTTAGGAGAAGCATCCATGTGGAGATCTTACTATTCAAGAGCATAGAGGAGGATCTAATTAAAAATTACATTGAAAAAATATTCCTACCAACTAATCCAAAAGATACAAGGAAACTCAAACACAAAGAAGTTGGTTATGTATTAGAGAAAGTAATTATATACAAAGGAGATATATTATTTCCTTACTATGGTGTGCCCATCCACTAGAAGTTACAAAATTAGTCAAGGAGGTGCATAAAGGTTCTTGTGAGGCTCATTCAGCTAGTCATTCATTAGTCGAATGAATTACTATGCAAGGGTATTATTGTCCTACTGTGAAGGCAGATTAAAGATCCTTCGCTAGGAAATGTGATAAGTGTCAGAGATTTGCAACAATACATAGGGCACTGGAGGCTGCCTTAACACCAATCACTTATCCTTGGCCTTTTGCCATTTTAGGGGATTGATTTGGTCGATCCATTGATGACCACTAATGCCGGGGTCAAATACTTTCTGGTAGCAGTGGATCATTTCATGAAATGGGTGGAAGTATAACCATTAATAGAGATTGCCTATGAGAAGGTATTTCAGTTCATATGGAAGAACATCATATGCATGTATGGCATGTCTTATGACTTCATTACTGACCATGACACCCAGCTCAACATCGCTGAGTTTTAAGCATATTGTTTTCAATTCAAAATCCAAAAACTTCACTCTACTCCAGGACATTTATAAAGCAACGACCGAATAGAAGTAATGAATAAAACTTTGCTTAATGGATTAAAAAGGAGACTTGATGCTTCCAAAAGCAAATGGATCAATGAATTGCACTCTCTTCTTTTGACTTATAGAACCATGTCGAGAATGACTACTAGAGAAACACCTTATATTCTTACTTTGGGGATAGATACCATGGTACCACCCGAGATAGGCCAACCAACTCATAGAGTGTTGAATTTTAATTCTCCCAAAAGTAATCTAATGAGAAGATTGGACTTTGATCTGGTGGAAGAAGTTAGAGAAGATGCTGCCCTCAGAGTTGCGGTGTAGCAATAAAGAACTTCCCATTTTTATAACAAAATGGTCAAGCCAACCAACTTGAAAGAAGGAGATTAGGTTCTCAAGAGTGTCATTCATAAATAAAACAAGCTTGAGTCAAACTGACACGGTCCTTATCGCATTTCAGCAGTCATCCGACTAGGAAATTTTAGATTAGAGAGTTTTGATGGGGAAGAATTAAATTCGAGATACACCAACACCAGGTTGAACTTATTGAATTCGAGATGCATTAACAACTTAATAAACATTCGTATTTTTCGATTAAGTGAAATATTGGAATACACACACACACGCACACACACACACACACACACACACACACACACATATATATATATATATATATATATATATACATTCTTAATACACTTAATCACCAAGGAATATTACTTTTTGTATGACTTCGTCTTAACAAGTCACGAACAAGAAGTCCTTAAACCTTGATGTGTAAACACAAGAAGTTTTACCCGACTATGTTAAAGGACAGGAATATACATATACATTCCTAAACACACTTGGTCGCCACTGATAACTAATGTCAACACTTAGTTTAAAACTACTTGTAGTTGTACCTAAGTGCATTAGAAGAATCTAAGGCCTTACAATCTTAGTTTAAATATTAAATACATTACTTGTTGAATAAGCATAATACCTAGTCGGTCTCACTATTAACCCATCATAAGATTAAAATAAGTATAGTAGTTAAATGCATCGACAAAATATGTATTTAACATAAAGTATTGTCATTTTCAAATCACAGGGTGTTACAATCAAAGTTGAGCAAGTACAAACACCAAAATTATTTTGTTGGATGTTTCTCCTGGGCTTTGTCCATTCCAGATGGATGATCGTCAAGGGTATATAGAGAGTTTATTTAGTTTAAGTCTCTTAAAATCTTTTTATTACTATTGGTCGGCCTGTCAATCAAATGAGGAGGACATACAATTTCTGCTCACCATGAAGACCATAATCCCATATATACTTAGTTATCAGGCATTGAGCGGTGGCATCAGGGGTAATCTATGTTGTATCCAATTTGAATGGAGGCTTGTCACAATCTAATAAGCCTGGATCACTCTAATGCCACAAGGTACTATTCTGAACATACTTCAGTAATGCCAGCATATTAGTTCATCCCCATTTTTAGCCCTGCTGATTACTCTGAGCAAAGTTCTCATCCATGTGGGATAAGGCCTCATTATAACCCTCTATCGATACCACCCTATGTTGTTTGTGGAATTGAAATGCTAACCTCTCTACCTGTCTTTGAAGCTTCTTAATGACATTATCTTTGGCAGTCAACTGAGCTGTATGGCCAGCAATAGTAGTATCTTTGGCTCCCAATTGGGTTGAGGAGTCTTCAATAGCAGTATTTTTTTTATTTTAACTGGGCAGCCTGGTCGTCCAATGCTTTCTTAGTTATTTCTACATCAACTGTTGGTCGGACAACCGCCCTCTTCTTGGAAGTTTGCTCCGATTTGGTTTTCTGCTACAGTGCTTCAAGTTCCTCTAACAATATTACATTTTTAGTCTCCAAAAAGGAAGCACCTTCATCAGGACCGCTGGTAGATGATTTCTTCAAACTATCAAGCTCATTCCTCAAGGCATTATTTTCCTTCTCTAATATAGTAACAATTCCTCGGGAATTCTCCATATCCTGCTTTAAAGATATTACCTTCTTGTTTAACGTAGAAGTGATGTCTTACAACTTTTTCTCAAAACCTCGTTCTTCACCTAAAGCTTTATATTTAGCTTCATAATCAGTATAAAGTAATGCTTTGGCCCGATTATGATCATCTTGCAATTGCTTTATCACTTCATATTATGTAATAATATTAGTGACAACCATATCCCACAAGCAATGGATATGTACATATGACTCTTTGACTTGGTCAGATACATCTGGGTCGAGCAACCCAATTAAGTCTTCTTTAGTCAGCGTAACATGACCAACTTCTATAAGATTCCAACTTTTCCTAAGCAGGTCGAACTCAGCTAAAATTATAGAGTTTTTTCTAGCATCAAACTAGAAGATAACAAATAATAATATATATATATGAGTTGGGGAAACAATTGAAGAGTGTCAAACAAAGCAGTAAATAAACTTCGTGGTGACTAAGCAATGAGAAACAAGTACAGTCAACAACATGCATTAAACCAAAAGGACATCTTTTCATTGATTAAATAAAGGTGTTATAAAAGGATGTTCCAAGTATAAAGCATAAAAAGAAAAGTCCAATAAGTTAGAAGACTAAAGAAAAACTAGACCTTATCTTTGTTTTGAGGATTAACTTGGCTTGGAGGCAGATCATATTGGATAGTTGGAATCAAGATAGACTCAACAGTTACCATAGAAGATTCCCCTGAGCCTTCGTCATCATCAAACTCTTTCTCTATGTTGGAGGAGTGCCTGGGTCATACATCTGAAACAACTTTGAATTATCAGTTGTGTCGAATTATTTGAGAGCTTTCGACTACTCATCCTTTAAATACTTCTTCTTGACATACTCAATTTGAATTCAATCATCCAATAGTGCTTTTTTCCAGCCCTTATCAATGGAGGTTTCCTTTATTTTCTAATTTTTAGCCTTATATGTAGTTTGAAGAGCAGTCAAACCTACTACCTTTTCCTCGACAGTTGTAAAAAGGGTCTAATTCGCCAATAGTTTATTCTCAGCCACATTGGTCCTATCCTCGATAACTTTTAAATTGTCCTCAATAGTCTTAACTTTGTGCTCAATAATATTGGCTCTTTCATTGGCTTTCCTTAACTCATCTTCCCAAGATGTTTTCTTTTTCTCCAAAGCTTATCGAGAACTTACAAAGATTTACTTAGACCTTCAAAGGCCTCTTTATCTTCACCTGAAGAAGAGCACAATTGATTATCCCTCTCCATCAGTTGGTTAAAATCCACTAAAAACTGCAAAAGGAAAAATATCACGTTAAAAGGGGAGCAAATAAGAGAGTAGAGATAAGTAATGAAAGGAAAAAGGGTTACCAAAGACAGCTCCGAAAAGATCTTTTCGATAATCTTGATTGGGGAATGGGAATAATAGCTGCACTATCAACTGGAAGAGTCATATATTTTATGAACCCGTTGGCCTGTCCAGAATTGATAGCCACTGAGGATGGACCAACAGTCTTTAAATCAGCCTAAATCTACTTGACCAACTCCTATTTATCGACAACAGTTTTTTAGGCCTATTTTTCAAGAAAACATTTTTTCAACCTCTTTTATTGAGGTGCAACAACTTTAATTTCCTCAGTACCAATAACCCGAGGCATCTTATCAACAACTTTAGATGCCTTCTTATCCACCTTGGACTTCAGGGCATCAACAACTTTGATAGTTTTCTCTATAGTCTTCTTGGTGGTGGGGACAAATCTCTAGACATCAAATCGGGTAACTTTCACTTACCCGTCACAACTTGGGAAAGTAGGAACAGTAGAAATGTCCAAAGATTCAAAAGAAAAAGTACTCAAATCCTTCTCAACTCCAGCAGATTCTTCAATCGAAAAAGTGGGAATGGGTTCTTCCTACAAATTGACAGGAACTGAAGGTACTATAACAGTGGGCGAAGCAACGAAAGAAGTAACCGAACTCCTGTAATTAAGTAAATATAAGGCAGCTCTTGGGTGTGCTTAAAAAATTCTCTGATGAATGCTCAACAAAAAATTAAACTCCTGAAGTCTGATGTCCCCTACCTTTGGACACTTTTTCTTACTCTCCACTGCATAAAAAGGAGACAAGAAGGTTAGTTAACATATCATCAAAAAGGTAATCTGTAGAAAAAGGAAGAAATTTTTATAACCTATTTCTTACCCTGTTTGGGTACACCTGGGTCCATCATACTCCTCCACATTTCAAAGATGGGCATGTTGCCAATTCTTGAACACTACACTATACTCAAAGTAGTCCTTATTAAAATCTAGTGAATTTACTATTAAGGCCCTATTAGCAAATCTCGTCTTCAAGTAATAAGTATTGTCACTGGTAACCCATTTACAACAAAACATTAACTCATGAATACCAATATGGGTCCCATGAGTTTGGTTAAGCCTATGAATCCCATTTACTATTCTCCACGTGTTGGGTCTACCCTAGCAAGGACAACATCAAAGTTTTGAAAAAATTCAAGAAAAAAGCGATTTGGGGAAAAAATAATGCCACATTCAACTATAAATAGAGAAGGGATCCAATGACCTTCCGCCAACGACAAAACGCCTACTGGAGGAATAGGAATCTCTAAATCTACCCAATCAGGGACTCCTCTTTCCCTCCTGAACTCTTCTAAAGAATCTCCAAGAATAATGTAAACCATGGTTAAACAAATACAAAAATCAAAGAAGAGGGAAGAAGGCTTATAAATGAAACGATTGCAGAAGCAAGAACGGTGGAAATGGAAGCCAAAAAAAATCTTGGAAACACATAAAAGTTTAAAATTTGAAAGAGTTGCGGTAAAATAATCGGCACAAGTTTCATTTTTATAACTTACTTCAAAAAAGGCGAAAACAATGATTAGTTGTACCAACAATTGACATTCTTACGGCTGCATATTTCTAAAGGCGAGAAAACACCATATTACCCATTGGCAGTTCGCTACACTTTAAACTTATAAAAATGCCATCGTCAAACAGTGCAGGATTTTTTTTTTTACAAGTGTGGAAAGTCGGTTGCCAAACAAACACTCAAAACAGTACATCGAGCAACTTATGAAAATATCAAGCATGAAGCGTTGGGGGCTTTTATTATAGGTAAAAATTATGTGCCTACGTAGACCAATGAAGAAAGTACACCTGTCATCCAACGTGACCGACTAACATACTTGATCGACCTCAGAAAAACTTAGTCAGCAGGAAGGCCGACCAACTTTAGAAGGTAAACCAATTAGAACATCAATAGTTACTCGGGTGGAATACCAAAAAAAATTAGGTTTATTTTTACTTTTTTACAAATATTTAATTGATAATTTATATTTTTAAGACATAAATAAATTTATCTCACCAAACATTAAATTAAAAAAATATATAAATTGCAAGTTTAAATACATTTGCAAATCCCTAAAAACAAACAAATGATAACGCAAAAACAAATCATATGTTTTGTTCAACAAAGATGTTAAGGGTCGGAGCCTTACATAATACCACTGTTAGTTATAAGAAAGAAATACGAGATCTCTAATAGATTAAGTTAATGGACATATATATTATTTTAGTTTTGAACTTTTGACCCCTGTTTTCTACTATATTTCACATTTATCCCAAAGATATATATATATATATATATATATATATATATATATATATATATATATATATATTAGAGAGAGAGAGAGAGAGAGAGAGAGAGAGACTCACCTACATCATGCTCTATACATCACCCATGCATCACGCCTAATTCTAAGCCCTAATTTTTTTTTTCAAATTTTATATTTTTTCCATGAAATTAACCTTCCAATCAACCCATATGCAAAAAATTAGGTCAAAATACATTTTGTAACTATTTTTAAAAAATCCACAAAGAACTGCTAGAAATACCTTATTTTTAAGGGTCTGCGCTAACAGTTTTTTGTGAATTTTTTAAAAATAGTTACAAAATGTATTTTGACCTAATGTTTTGCATATGGGTTGATTGAAAGATTAATTTCAAGGAAAAAATATAAAATTTGGAAAAAAAGTTTTCTAGGCCTTAGAATTAGGTGTGATGTATAGTACATGATGTAAGTGAGTCTCTCTCTCTCTCTCTCTCTTTCTCTCTCTCTCTCTCTCTCTCTCTCTCTCTCAGAGAGAGAGAGAGAGAGAGGGGATCAAGTGAAGTCTCTCTATTTGAGGTTTCTAAATGAGGTCCATTTTTTTAAAATAGTAAAAAAAATATTTTGTAGCTGATTTTTTTTATGATTTTTAAATATTTCACTAGGACCATAAAAAAATAATCAGCTCAAAACGATTTTTTTTACTATTTTAAAAAAATCGGTTGAACTTTGTCAGTTTTTAACAACTTAAAAACCGACACGGTTTGACCGATTTTTTTTAAAATAGCAAAACAAATCATTTTGAGTTGATTATTTTTTTATGGTCCTACAGAAATGTTTAAAAACCATAAAAAAAAATCAGTCCAATTTTTTTTTTTACTATTTTAAAAAAATAGACCTCATTCAGGGTCCTCAAACTAAGACTTCACTTGATCATTTATATATATGTTTTTTTTCCAAAATTCCTTACCTCGGCACTTGGCCACCAAGCCTACAAAGTAGCTCCGTCTCTCAAGGGTTGTATCTAACTATCCTTGATTTCAAATAATAATTAATGCAAGCACGACAAGTAAGTGTATCGTATAAAATGGGTATAAAATGGGTCAGAATTTTGAGTTGGTGTAGGAGTACTCATTGGTTGAAGTCTCTCTCCTCTGTGAGTCTATTATATACAAACAATCACACTTCAACATCTGTTAGAGAAATAAAAGAAGAAAGAAAAGAGTAGGGGTGGAAGCGGTACGAATTTTTACCATACCATACCGTTTTAGTCCAAAAACAAAATGATTTTGGTTTCATATATTAAAATACCAGAAATCGGTCTTATCGAAACCGAAATTACCGCAAAAAAGTGGGTTGATTTCGGTTTTAATATTTAAAAAACCGATTTACCGAAATTATCGTACCGAATTTATCGAAACCAGAAAAAATCGTACTGAAATTACCATACCGTACCGTACCAAATTTACCGAAACCAGAAAAAACTATACCGAGATTATCGTACCGTACTGAATTTACTGAAACCAAACAAAAGTTGGTTTTGATTTTGGTTTTGGTTTTAATATTTGAAAAAGTTGTTTGGTTTTGTTTTTGGTTTTTTGGAGCTTTTAGTGTTGTTTACCAAAACCAGAAAAAATCGAAACTAGAAACCAGAATTTACCGCAACCAGAAAAACCAAGAAAAAATCTGAATTTACCGAAACCAGAAAAAATCGAAATTACCGAAAAAACATAAATAACCGTCAGTTTGATTTTGGTATTAATTTTGGTGTACCGAGTGATAAACTGATACGATTTAATTTTACCATCCAGAGTTTAATTTTAATATTAATATTTACTATTTACCGATCAAATCGTATCGCTTACACCCTTAAAAAAAAAAAAAAAAAAAAAAAAAAAAAAAAAAAGGGGGAGAAGAATAAAGACTTTCATGTTCCTGTCGTCCATTGTTACTTTGGCATCTACTGAATAACAAAACAGTGGAAAATGACTATGAGGAGCATCATCAACGGTTCACTAAAGTGAGACAAAATGATGTCCTTGTTACGAATAATTATGTTAATATTTGTCATTGTTATGAACAACCATGGTAATATGTAGCTTATGACATATTTGTAGTATGAATTCCACTGGACTTAGTTTCTCTACGTAATTGAGTACAGTGTAGCAGAGTATAAATCATATATTGAGAACGAGAGATTCCGGGGGAACCGCCTAATTACCCGCTTGGGGACTGCATCTTATCTTTTTCTTTTTCTTTTTCTTTTTTTTTCTTTTTCTTTTTTTTTTTTCTTTTGTTGATATAAAAACAGTTTTTTATTTACAAAACACAGTTTTTTATATTTGAAAAAAATACTGTTTTCTTATTAATATAAAAAAAGTTTTATTTATTAATTTTAAACATCTTTTAATTAAAATTAAAAAAATATATAAAAAAAATTATGTTTATTAATAAAATAAATCTATAAAACAGTTTTTTTAATTATTGAAAAAATATCGCGATTAATTAGTGTCGCTAGCGCGGATCCACATTCCTGGACTCACATCATTTGTTGAATGTGGGTCCGCGTCAGCGGCACTAATTAATCGCGATATTTTTTCAATAAAATATTGTGATTAATTAGTGCCGCTGGCGCGGACCCACATTCAACAAATGATGTGGGTCCGGGAATTTAGGTTCGCGCCAGCGGCACTAATTAATCGCGATATTTTTTAGTGAAAAAATATCGCGATTAATTAGTGCCGCTGGCGCGTACCCACCTTCAACAAATGATGTGGGTCTGAAATATGGGTTCGCGCTAGTGATAATATTTAATCGCGATATTTTTTATTGAAAAAATATCGTGATTAATTAGTGCCGATAGCGCTGACCCACATTCAACAAATGATATGGGACCTGGAATGCGGATTCGTGCCAGCGGCAGTAATCAATCACGATATCACCATGTCAATAAACATAGCTTATTTTTATTTATGAAAAAAAAAATTAATAAAAAACTGTTAAGTTTGAATTAAAAAAAAAACTGTTTTTTTTTTAATTTGATAGAAAAACTATTTCTTTTTAATTAAAAAAACTTTTTTTTATAATAATAAAAAAATTGTTTGTTTTTTTTTTTATATAAAAACAAAAGTATATGAAATTTTAAAAAAAAAAAAAAAGAATGCGGTCCCAAGGCCGTTCAAATTGACGGTTCATTTAGACTTAGTCTTTGAGAATGTAGTTAGGACTGCTAATATTACATAAACAAAAAGATAAAAAAATGATGAAAATTTAATAATTAAAAGATATGACAAAGATCTTAGACACTTCAACAAATGTTTAATGTGCCTTATGCCAAACTTATATGAAGATGTGCCGAACTTATACGAGTATGTGTACTGTAACCACATGGTTGAACAACTGTAGTTTATGGGAGCTGTTTGTGGGTTATCGCTGATGGTTAAACAAGAATCCCTTAATGGAAATGAACGATTTGTGCAAATTTGAGTTGAAATGAATAATGTAACTCTTATCGTTCAGTTGTGTACTTTGACAAATGAGCCCAAATTACCGAAAAGTTTTTTTTTCCTTATCTTGGTAAAGCGCCTAAATTGGTTGGTCAAAACCATTAAATTATAAATACTTCTACAATTTAGTTTCGGGTAAGTAATTTTTGGACTTTAAAATAAAAACAACAATTTTTTAAACATACAAGTTCCTGGAACATCTATTTATCAAATAATTTCTTATATTTAAATAAGCATGCTAGGCAATTGGGGAAAGTTGGGTAGGTTTTGTAATGATTAAGAGAGAAATGAGTAAATGGTTTTGTGTGTTCTTGAATTTTTAAAAATTGTTTTGAGTGTGATTTAATGTTTAAAAATTGTTTATCAAAGACTAAATTGATGAAACCCTTAAAATAAATTGTACCTATCAGATTAAAGACAAATTGACTAAGGCCAGCTAACTGATATCGTCATTCCGGTTAGGACTCGGGTCAACCTTGGAGGATCTCGATCATATAACTAAGAAGTGTTTAAAGTTGTTGACCCACTTAGAAATGGCAAAATTCGTTCAAAAATTTACTGTGCCAAAATTCATTTTTTAAACAAATTCTCAGTTATAAATGAGCTAAAAATTACAAAATTGTACCGAAATTTGCAATATAACAAACATCATTTTATTTTATTTTTAAAAAGAAGCTTTTCAAGACGGCCCCAGGTGAAAGACTTCGCTTAAAATTTGATTGGACCAAATTTTAAATGAGGGCCCCAGGTGAAATTGTTAAAATTTGACAAAGGAATACGAAAATTCATACTGCGAAAACGTCCTTCCAAAAAACACCTATAGTAGTTCCACTTGAGTTGTGGATGAATCTGGGATATATATGGACTCAAACCATTTTCCTTTTTGTTTTAAATATTTCTCCTGCTAGCGCATAAATCACGCACATAAACAAAACACGTTTGCCATTTCCCACTTTGTACCGGCCTATTGATAAGATTCTCTCTTAGCAACTGGAGAAACTTCTCATGCCAAACAATACTTGGTGACCTATTTTTTTCTCAAGTTTTCAATTCTCTTGATTTGGTTCTATATAAAGGATCTCTTCAAACCCTTCATACACATCAAACCATTGTTCCATTCCTCTCTTTATCTATCTCTCTCAGTAGTAATTTGAGATATAGGAAAATTCTTACATAATTGAAGATGAAGGTTGAAGGAGAAAAGAGATATGCATTACTACAAGCAGCAAGGGACTCTGAGTATGTGAAAAAGGTTTATGGTGGGTACTTTAATGTGTTTGTTGCAGCCTTTGGAGAAGAGGGAGAGAGATGGGATTTGTTTAGGGTTGTTGAAGGGGAGTTTCCAAACATGAATGAGCTTCTAGACTATGATGGGTTTGTTATTAGTGGCAGCCCTTATGATGCTTATGGCAATGAATGTTGGATTATTCAGCTTTGCTTCCTTTTGCAAACTTTGGATCTCATGCAGACGAAAGTCCTTGGGATTTGCTTTGGTCACCAGGTTTGTTATAATGTTCAGAAATGATAAAATTTATTTTTTAGTTATTTTGACTTTTCCTTAGCATATTTAGACATTCTAAAATGTTAAATAGGTTAGACATGACTCCCCAGACCTGGGAGGGAATATTGCATTATTATCTGAGGATAATAGGAATATATGTCAACTGAAATAAAGGCATGTCCAGACATGCTATTACAGAGTAGTATAATATAACACTTCTTTTTATGCTAAGAGTCGATTGTTTTTATTGGGGAATCTGTAATGTATACCCTCATTTCGGTTTATCGAATATTTAATATGTCTTGCCATTGAATACTGTATCATTAATAAAGACGAAAGTCAAATACGTACTCTTTATCTTATGTTGGGACTGAAGGGAGTATAATATATATTGCCACACTTTTTTTTCCCGTTTTAATATGGGTTTGTGCTTTTTGGTATACTTTGCAAGTATAATGCAGCCTATTTTTATTTTATAGGTGTTGTGTAGATCGTTGGGAGGAACAGTTGGTAGATCTTATAGTGGTTGGGATATTGGACTTAGAAATGTGAGAATTGTGAAAGATTTTTCTCCACATAGCTTCCTTGATGGCTTGGATGAGCTCCCACCTTCCCTTTCCATCATTGAATGTCACCAAGATGAGGTATCTCTCTCTTGCAAAAAAGGAAAAAAAAAAAACTGGAAGTTAATACTGAGTGCATTACGTGTGGGTGTGCACAAACAACTGGGAGTATTTGTAACAAAAGAACATATGTAACAGGTGCGGGAGCTTCCTATGGGAGCTGAAGTAGTTGCATTCTCAGACAAAACTGGAGTGGAGATCTTCACAATTGGAGACCATATTCTAGGCATTCAAGGCCATCCTGAATACACCAATGATATTCTTAACGATCTCATTGACCGTCTTTTCAATAACGGCTGCATAGAGGTATATATATTATTTAATTTTAAAAAACGGATAATTTACTTATTTCTTTTCCTCCTGTTGTTTATAAAATAAATTACTTATTTCTTCACCAGTATTATAAATATTTTTATTTCATTCCGAGTTTTATTCTTATTTAATGAATACGTAAATAATTTACAGAGTGGTTTTGCTGAAGATGCAAGGTCAAAGTTGAAGTTAGCTGAACCAGATAGGAAGAGTTGGGAAAGGATTTGCAAACGATTTCTTAAGGACAGATAAAGAAAAAAAGAAAAAAAAAGTGTAGTTTCTATTTATATTGGGCCTCTTTTCCCCTTTCTAATTTTATGGTCACGTGCGTATGTATAAATATATTAAATAATGATATGAGTAAAAAAATACTGTCTCAAATTGTCTCCAAGTGAGTACCATTGGTCCAGCCATTTTTCATGCCTAATAGGTGGTGTGTGAAAAGTACTTAGCCTTATTCTTACAGTTTCTAACTTTAAAAAGTGCTGACAGAAACATGCACGTTGCAAATGAAAGATACAAAATGAAAGATAATCCTTCTATATTTTTCTACATATAGATACCATTTAAAAAGAGTAGCTGTAGTGCCTCCAGACATGGACCCAAAAGAATTTATCTACAAAGAATATAATCCTTCTATATTTTTCTACATATAGATACAAAAAGCATTGAATCCCACATGAGATGCGAGCGGGTTAATAAATTTTAATAATAGACAAATTAAAAAATAGAGATCGTAATTTTATGATAAACATAAGATTAGGTTGATATATTAGTAAGTACATAAGCAATATGTAGTCAAATTCTATTGGTGAAACATGAAAAAAAAAATGCTTCGCACAAAACACTCCACAAAAATTGGTTTCAAACATTTACTCAGAATATTGCGGTTGTTGAAACAATGAATTACACCCACCTACAACCTCATTTTAACCGAATAGAATCCTTATTTATGATGTTTTTATGTGTGAATTATTTTATTGAGACACATATAACATTCATATTGATTGTGTAAGTTATGCTCCTATCGAGTTTTACATGTAAACTTATGTTCGGGACTGTGAATCAATGAGTGATTTTTAGTGTCCAAATGTTATTATCAATTATCATAACTAGGTTTACAGCCCGTGCACGGTGAGATGCACTGAAATTCTATAATTTATAATATTACATTATATTATATAATGCTCATTTAGATTCCTGCTGTAAATTGGTACCTTTATTGATGTGCAACATTTTTTTTTATAAAAAGGGCCTAAGTGAAAAATTCAATAATTCAGGGGTGTGATGTAATTTACTATTTTTTTATTATTTATAAATAAAAAGTTCACAATTATAACTTATCACTCAAAAATAAATATTTGTGATACTCTATGAACTGATTTTGTGACACTTGTGTAACTATTTGCAATACTTGTGAAATTTAATATTATAAAAATTGAGGATGTGTTTGGTTTGCAACTATAATTCTGCTTTCCGTGTTTAAATACAATTTTGGTAAAAAAATTTGTTTGGCAACCTGCTTTTAAACATAGAATCATAATATTTATGTGTTATAATCAAGATTTTCAGAGAAAACAGGTGTTAACGCAAAAATTCTCCATCTACGCGGACCAGTCAGAAAAGGACACCTGTCATCCTACGTGGAAATATTTATACTTGCTCGGCACCCTAGGAGAGTTGGTCGGCACCCGATGAGAGTTGGTCGGAATACCAACCAACGCACGGCATACCAACCAACTCAAGGAAGACCAACCACCCAAAAAGACCAACAGTTATATGCATTGTCATTTTAGTAGCGTCAACAACAGGTTTAGGGTGTTTTATAACTTCTGTTTTTAATTTTTCAACTCAGAATTATTCATTCTTAATAATTTTATGCAGTTATATAATATACATACATAATACATTAATATGTGTGTAGTTCTTATAAATAAAAAAATATATATGTACATGTACGCAAAATTATGTATGGAATAACATAAAGTTAAATAATATTATCAATAGATACATGATACTTATATATAGTTTTATACATGTATTATTAATGTATGGAATAATAAAAAAATATACATATAATATATATGTATTAAAAAAATATTATCAATTCGTGTATGTATATAATTTTATAGTGAATTATACGTGCAATATCATTATATATATATAGTGAGAGTCTCATGTACATACCAAATGGTACATACTAACCGTGCAGACCAATTTTTTAAAATAGTAAAAAAATTATTTTTCAGACAAATTGTTTTATATGAAGTTTAAACATTTCAATAGACCCATATAAAAAATGAACTCAAAAAAACGTTTTTTGCTATTTTAAAAAAATCAGTCAAACTTTTGCAACTTATACACACACACACACACACACACACACACGCAGACACACACGTGTATAATATAAATACGCATGTTTGCCAATTTTGGCCAATTTTGTCAAATTTTCAAAAAAATGTATTTAAAAACAAGTTTACTAGACGTACACCAATAATTATAAATACAAAAAAACAGAATTTTAAAATTGTATTTAAAAACAACGTTTTAATCGAGTTTTCTGAATAGAGAATCAAACGGGTCCGGAGTGCTAATAGTTGTACGTTAGGATAAAAGAACTAGAAAAAAGTATATTAATGTTAGTTTGTTGTGGTTTGTGTCAAAAAAAATTATAGTTTGTTAATTTTGACAAATTCTTATGAATTTGAGCAAGTTAAGCAAAAAAAAATGATGTTTTAAAATTATATTTTGGTTATGAATGAAATAATATTACAATTGTATTTTGTCATTGAAAGACCAATTTTTATGATATTTTATGAAATGCTTTTGTGACACTTGTATAACCATTTGAACACTTGTAAAATTGACAAGCGGGTGTGGCGTTTGGTTCCTCGATGCATTTTGTGGATGATGTGGAAGGAGAGGAATGCGCGTTGTTTCGAAGGTATTGAGATGGCGCCTTCGAGACTTCGTTATCTTTTTTTAAGCACCTTACTCAGCTGGTTTAGAGGGAAGATATCTGTCACAATTCAGGATGTGGTCGAGTTTATGGAGGAGATCCGTTCGGTGATGTAGTTTGGGTGTCTGTATGGTAGATGTTTGCTAGTTTTCTGGTTACCTTGTTTTGCTTGTACTTTGATATGCTTGTACTATGTATACTCCCTGTATACGGGTTCACTCCCTTAGCATTTGGTATTTAATGAATTCATTTAATTATCAAAAAAAATAAAAATTGAAACCATTGATTTTATCAATTTAGAAAAAAAAATAGTTTAACTAAAAGAAAGTTATGCAAATTTAGGGTGGCCAAATTCTCTTTAGATCCGAGGTGAGAAAATATTAACACCAAAAGATGAAAAATCATGAGCGAGCATAAAAAGTATTTAAAAGGTTTCTTCCAAGCTATTACTCTTGTCAACTATGGATAAATGTGAATATCTTGGTATCCACTCAATTATAAATGATATAAGGAGTGGGGTTCATATTGAAAATTACAACTGAGGTTTTTCCTTTTCAGATTAAAGGAAACCAACATCCAAACAATTCATATACCAAGCAAGCTCTAACCTCACCATATAGGGTTTTTATTTCACTCCCCATTAACAACTTGAACAATCTGAGAAATGTTTTTAATATAATTGCTACAAAATGCACACAGTCATGGGACTGATATATATAGGAAACATAGATAGCAGTTGGTAGCAGTTAACTTGAGTTGGTTTGAGAAGTAGTGGAAGCCGTGAGTTGTGGAGCAGTTGCTTGGTTTGTGGCTGACTGGGTCAATACTCCCCCGCAAGTTGATGGGGGTGGAGAACAAGCCATTAACTTGTCTCAGAGAAACTAAAAATAAGTTGAAAAAAGACCCATTTCAGATAATAAGGATCGTAACCATGGGATTTCAGCAGTGGCATCCACCAATGATAGTAGATTTGCGATCGGTAAAGAGAAGAGAGTGTAAAGGCCATGACTACTCGGGTCGTGAAGAAGCGACTGCTGGGTGAGATAATCCATGACCAATATGATCCATTAACTGATCTTGTTGGCTCCATAAGGTAGCAGCGGATGCATTAAGCGGTTGTGAGAAGTCGCCGTCAACAAAGTACATGATTTGTTTTGTGTGTTTTTTTTGCCACATAAGAAGGGTTCCAGCTGTGTCTTCCAGAACAAGAAATTTTGAGAGAAAAGAGTTTTGAGATGTGATAGTAGAGGGGAACCATTATTGGTCAAAGGCTTTGTTGAATCTTCCATGAAGATGATTGTTGTGTCACAACTTCATACGAACACAAACAAACATATGACGAGGAGAGAAAATAAAATATAGTGGATCCATGGAGCAGCTAATGAGGGATCTTTATTTGAGTGATCCAATGAAGGCAGTTGGTGTCACATAATTTGATGGTGACATTTGAGAAGAGAGACTGAGATTGTTAGTGGGGAGAGGAACAAAAATATCACTAGTAGAGGTTGAGACACAGAGGGTTGGGTCGATAAAAAAAATAATTCATATATCTATAAGAAAAAGATAAAAATAATTGAAGGTGTTGCTAAAAATGAACTAAAGATACTGAATACTGCTGAGTGGCAAGTGTTTGTTAACTAAAGGCAACAAAAACATTTTTTTTTCAAATACTATGGTCCCTTTGATGTAACAACTTGAATAATCTGATAAATGTTTTTAATATAATTGCTACACAATGAACATAGTCGTGTGACTGATATATATAGGAAACATATATAACAGTTGGTAGCAGTTAAATTGAGATGGATTCAGAAGTAGTGGAAGCTGTGAGTTGTGGAGCAGTTGCTTGGTTTGTGGCTGACTGGGTCAATACCCACAATCTATCTTGATAACTTATTTATGTATATCGTTGTTGCAAAGCCTCGTTATTCGAAAATTTCTTTTTATCTACAAAGTTCACTAAAACATGTATATGACAAGTAAGGGGTATCAATCAGTGTTTCTTAATGTGGACAAAAGCAAAGTGAAGACTTAATATGATTTGTGAAATAAAGAGTTAAGAAATATTTATTTAAGGTAACGATGTGATACTATTAAAACTAAACTAAATGAATAAAAACTAAGATAAGAAATGACTGAGGTGAGTAAATGTAAGAACAAACAAGCGATAGGAATACACTTTCATGACTTAATTATTTATTTTAATTAAGTGACTTTTAATTTTAGAATACTTCAAGGTTTATTTAAATTACAAATTAATCTCGTCATTAATGTGATAAAAATACAATCTTCTTTAGAAAATTAATTTTAAACTTTCACAAAATTCTCAAGAATAAAACTTAAACTTTTCTAATAAATTGCTTGGTAGGGATCATTTATTAAAATTATTTAAAGTCTTTAAAAATTAGTTTTAGAGTTAGAAACTTCTACAATAATATTTAACTTAAGAAAAGCCTATATCTAGTTTGCTTTTAAATAAAAAAATGTAATAAAAATTTTAGGTTATTTCTCAATGACAAGATCACCTATCTCTCAAGGGAGGAAAATTTTCAGATTCATTAAAAATAAATTAACTTATCTCAAAACATGACTAGAACCTAATGCTTTCTCTCAAAATTCATTTTACTATGTAAAAGACCAATATTTATTTTCAAAGGAGAATAAAAAGTTAGAAATTACAAAAAAAAATTAAATAAAAACATAGAAGTTTCATCTCTTCTCTTGAATGAGGTATTTAACCTAACATGTGAATTATTTTTACATATAAAATGTAAAAATAATTCATTAGATGCATAAAAAGAATAATAAAAAATAAAGATAACAATATATAAACCAAATCTCCTTGCATTTCCATTGAACCTCCAAGTTTAGGCATTGAAGAACACCCATAAATATGAGTTTACATTTATATTTGAGTCTAAATTTTACCTCACAACTCATAATTAGTATCTCGGAATGTAAATTCCTTCACACAATCTCTTTAAAAAAAGAAATAACAAATAAAAAAATTACACTAAACTAACCTAAATTAAACCTACAAAGATGAACTAGAAGAGCGTTGTAACAACCCTCGATTCTGGGAGGCTCCATTTATATTAATTTTACCGCATAAGGTAATTATATAAAATGTGGGGTCTGGGGTAAATATTAATTAAATGAATTGAAAGTTAATATTTACTAAATTGATGCATATTTACTGTATGTGAAAGTAAATATCATCAGGTTGCATGTTTTATAGTGTCATGTATTTTAAATGACACGATAGTTCAAATGAAATTGGAACTCACAAAATAATTTATAAAATTTCCGGATGCCAGTTTAGAGGGTGTAGTTAGTCTCGGATGGTGCGAGACAGTCAAAATAAGTGTCCTATTGTATTTTTGCATTTCAAGCACTTTTACATGGTTTTAGCTTATATGCGTATTTGGGAGTCATCTTAATGTGGTGTTAACCATTTAAGTTGGGAGTTTTAAGTCTTCTAAAATCCCTTATTTTTCCCCATTTTTATGTCTTGAACATAGAGAGAGAAAGAAAGAAAGAAAGAAGAAGAGAAAAGAGGAGATAGAAGAGAAAAATGAAGGTGGAAGATGGATTGTTGCTGCTACTCAAGGAAATCTGAATTTGCAACCCTAAGGCAAGTTTTCTACTTGCTAATAGGTGATTTAAGATGAATAATTTGTATGATAATTATGTATATTCATTTGGAGATCATAATGGAATTTATGGGAATTAAACCCTAATCATTATTTTGATGAAATTGGTGGATTATAATGGTTATAAATCATGTAGGAAAATCTTTGGGTAGATAAAGATTGTTGGTTGAGTTCAAAATAAAAGAGATTTAGGATTTGGAAAAAGTGAAATTTTCACTTGGGTTAAATTTTGGAAGAAGGAAGAACCCTAGGTCTGCCAAGACCGGTCGACCGCAGTCTCGGGACCGGTCGACCGGGCCTTCGTGGGAGGGCTTACTGCTTTCCTACAAAGGCATAAATTTTTAGCGCGGTCGACAGCGATTCCTTTACCGGTCGACCGACCCCTCTATTTTAAGCTTTCTACTTTTCTCCGTAGGCAAAAACCTTGAGATGCGGTCGACCGCGGTCTTGGGACCGGTCGACCGGTCCCCTGTTTTTCACCTTTAAAATCTTATTTTGTTTTCTAGATTTATTTTCTTCAATAGGGACTAGGATCCTTCTTGAATGAAGTAAATTTAGAGTTTTAGAGTCCTAGATGAATTAGTTATCCACCCTACATTAGAAATAGGACAAGAGGGAACTTTTTCGGGGTTATGCCAATTAATGTTAGGGCATTCTTTTCTTCTAGTTGACTAATATAAGACTAGGAGATATAGTATTACGTTTGAGAGACCATAGAAGCTCAATAGAGCTATGATCCGTCTTGATGGTTTATAATAACTTCACAAGTAAATCTTGGGAGAATAAATTGATATTTCATTTATTCATTGAGGTTGTAATACCGTTATGATATACGTATGGCTCCGGATAATAAGTTATATAATTTACAAATAAAGTAACTGGAAAGGTTTCGGATAAAAATGAAACATGTACGTGGTAATGGTATTGATTTTAGTAAATGATAATTTACTTAATTATGAACTCGGTAAATGATAATTTACTTGATTCTTGAAAATGGTAAATAAAATGGTTGATACACACCTCTCTAAATGACATCATAAGGGAAGTTCGCGCACTTGGTGATGCCCCCTGGCTAGTGAATGCAGGGTGGATATAGTCCATAGGCCATATGAGCGATTATGCTATATTTTCTACGTTGGTGAGGAGATTCCGGGTGTGGTCTTGACTCTCCCGCAGGCATATGGCCGCTTCCCGACGTTTGCGTTATGAGCCCAGGTTGTCTTGTATAGATAGGCCCTGGAAGATGATGGTCATTTAGGGGCGCGCCCAGTGGGGAAACTCGGAGGGGCGGTCTTAGAATCGTTTTATGCATAAGAATATAACCATTCTAAATCAAGTGGGACTTGATGTATGATAAATGCCATAAAGAGCATTTAATGTTGATTATATTCCTACTAAGGAATGGTAATGCTAGGATGGGCATGTAATTAAAATAAAAGCCACAAAGAGCTTAAAATTGAGATAAAAGCCATAAAGAGCTTATAGTTATTCATATAGAACCGGGCCCTGACCCGTTTACACTTATTGTCATACACTTTATTCATCTGGTAATCATATAGAACCGGGCCCTGACCCGTTTACACTTATTGTTGCATATGCATCTTGTCTCTGCTCAGGTACTCCTCCGCAGGGACGCCTGATTTGAATTCCTATTCCGATGTCCTCGGCGAGCCCTGATGCATTGCGGGTATTACGGGACAAAATTGGTATAGACGTTTTTATTTTTGCATTCTAGTTAAGATCAAGTCTTTTATTCGGGCGAGGTGCCCAAGCTTTTGTAAATGTCTAATGAAATGTAATAAGTAACTTATTGAACTTGTGTATTATTGGTGTATTTGTTTGGTGACCGGAAGCATACTCGGTCTTTTCATTGTGTTCTTGTTGTATTATTTATATTAGTCTTGGGGTTTTCCTTATCTTTCAGGAATTGGGTTGTTTGTTTTCATTTCTTTACTTTCAAATCAAAATTTTGGCAACCCGTTTTCTGAAATATTGGGTGGTTATCCTCGATACTCTATATTTTTATTGTGATGCTGAAAATGATTACATCTATGATTCCGTTATATTGGAGTATTGGGCTAGCCACCCCCTATTTTGGTGAGCGGGTTGTCACAGATGGTATCAGAGCATCAGGTTCTAGAGTCCTTAGGAATCTGTGTGGACGCCTTAAGTTTCAGTGTTGCTCTTGATTTGACATAAAGCCTTAGGATTAAGATCGTTGGTTTCTCTTGTGAGATTTCATTCTTCTGCCATGAGGTAGAAGCTATAGAATCTTCTGCGCATTCGTGTGAGAACAGTAGGTTGATTGGAGAAGGGAGTCATGGGGAGGACTTTTGAGAACTGTAAATTGTAGTCGGGGATGAGGACCGCTTTAGAGGTCGCTCCTTTTTTGTAGCATTTTTTTGTCTTGCTACTACGGCTACTAATTTCAGTTGATGTAGTTTTCCCATGTACCGCGAGAAGTAGAAAGTGGTACTGAGCTTGAGATTTCAAGCGATGTTAAATCGAAGTGGAGAAGTGCCCTGAAGTAGGATTGAGGATAATCCTTCACCCATAGGAGTAGTGTTGGGATGGTGAAAATGTGGTCACCATATTCGTGGGTGCCGGAAGTTTGGCCCATAGAGAAGCTCGGTGGATAGTTGCAATGGCGAGTTTCTCTGGAATAAATGGACTGAGGAGAAGGTGGACTCTCGAAGGTTCGCAAAATGTTCGGTTAAAGACCGATGAGGAATAAGGTGTTGTACGGTTAGGGAGACCGTGCACCAGGAAATGATAGGCTCCAGAATAGGTGTCGTTAACACTTCTAATGGAGTAAGATTCATGAAACCCCGTTGGTGGACATCCGCCTGGGGAGATTTCATTGAACTGAGGAAGAGGAGGCCGAGAGCGTGTCCTCTTTTACTGAGGAAGTAAGAGGGACTGCGTGGGAAATTGTTGTCGACCAGAGTCGGACTAATGGCTAGGATGCGGAGTGGTTGGTAAGTATGTGGATGGGAATTCCCCCTTATTAGTGGGTGGTGTATTACTTATTATAATACTTAGTAGTATTATATCTACTGTAGATTCAGGTGTGTAGTTTGAGCTCGTTGTAGTTTTGATGCGATTATAGAAGAGTAATTATATGACTTCCGTAGTAGGGAAGTTTTATGATTTCTTCACTCGTTATGAAACGAGTGATGATATTTTAAAGGTATATGTGTTATATGTAATGTGTGGTATGAGTGTTATATTGCTTGTTGCATTGTATGTGGTTGTTATGACTTATCTCCACGACCAACAAAGTTAAGTAGTAATACATAGGAGGGGTTACTTGTTTGGATTCCTCTTTTGCGGGACGCTCCACGCGTGAACCTTAACGATGTTGTGAGTGGAGAGATGTTACTTTTCCTTTCTCTTATCTTATGTATAGTATGCGAGTAGAGATAACTTGGTTGGTTTGGGGTGATAGCAAGCAAATAAAATTGTGAGGCTATCTTACTTCTAGTTCAAAATGGAACTAGTTGTTCTATGATTTCTCCCCTGGATACAGGTTGAGACTTTATAGAGGTGAATCGAGGTAGGTAGGAGATTTTGTTATTCGTTTAGTTATCTTGTGTGAGTGTTTGATTGTTTGTTTGTTTTGTTTATGCATGTTACGCCTATCTCCAGGATCAACTAGTTAAGTAGGCATGTGTCGGAGGGGTTCCTTGTTTGGATTTCGCTTCGGCGAGACACTCCGCCGCATGAACACTTAACGATGTTGTGAGTGGAGAGGCGCTACTCTTTTCTTTTATTTATTTATTTTGTTGTTTCAAGTGGAATTGGAAGTTTAGCCGAGAATCACGTAGAAGAGTGATTTAGGGCTATTAAAGTGCGAGATAGAAGCATTGTATATAGTTCTCTCTTCTGATCGATGTGAGGGAGACTGTGATACGAAGTCGAATTGAGACTTCGGGATTGTGCCTTGATAAGAAGGCCATGTTTATATAAGGAGATATGTATTTGAAAGGCTTCACAGGAAGTGAATATCTGATCAGTTAAAATCTTTAATAATGCTATGGTAAGACGTAGAAGTAGAATTTTGTTGAAATGATTGCAAGTTAAAATTTATTTGATCCCGATTATGTGTTTTAGACCGTCACATCTTAATGACCGACGATGCGAGGTAGTAGTTTAACGGGAGGGTTCCTTTTCTGGATTTCGCCTCGGCGAGGCATCCCACGCATGAAATCGAGCAAACGTTGGGAGTTGAGATAGGTCTTGGATAATAGGGATATACTTAGTAATTCATATATATACGACTTAGATAGGATATCTATAGATAGACCTTAGAATTCATTAGAACTTTAGGGCTATTAGGGTATGTGATGTTAATTCAGGAAGGTAGTGAGGAGTGGACCACGAGTAAGTCGTGGGTTGGGATTAGATCCCGTCTCGAGAGGTTTGGTAGGTTTGGCCGCAATAGATGAGGCCTTTCTTAGAAATAGTGTTACATTGGAACTTCTCTTCAGGGGAGTTAAATGGACGGGTGGACCCTCAGTCCTGAGCCCATGATAGTGAGCTCGAGAGTGGTTGTAATGGAGAAGCTTCTTCCAGATCGGGGAATAATGATACTGGAGCATAGACCCATTGTTTGTGCATCTCACAAGCTTAAACTTGTGGGAAGTATTAGTCCATGCTTGAATTAAAATTTCATCGTGGTAGTGATCACCTTAAATAGATAAGGCACTACTTCCTGGGCAGGAAATCTAGTCTTTCTCGCTAGCAGCGAGTTGTTGCAATATGTCGTGGGAGAAATCGAGTTGGTGCTCGGAGTTCAAAAGGACTAGTGATTGGATATTTTCTCATTCGCTAAGGAAATGCGATTTGGGGTAGTAGATGCATCGAGTAAGAGAATCGTCAGAGATATTTGTGTTGGCTTGGAAAGCCAAATGAAACGAGCATGACTCGGAAGACTCTGTAGCAAGGGCATTCCGGTCTGTGATCGACCATTTCACCTACTCATGCGAAGAAGAGTATCGGTGGAATGAAGAAGGGTATATTCATAAACATTTGCATTGAATTGTCGGTAGCGTTCTGGTCATGATCCTATTCGAGAAAATTGTAAATCGTTCGACCAGACTGTTGCATTTCCGGCCATTATGGACGAACTTCATGTGGATGAGTACGGCCCGCTCTTTATGGAGGAATGGTCGAACCGTGGGAGGTGCCTATTAAAATTGGGTAGACCGAGACTAGATATTCGTGTCGGAAGTTTGGTACAAATTTCCATGAAGTAATGGGAACCGTATGGAAATGGAGTATAGCTTACCCCTAACACGGATGAATGAATGGAGGAGGCCGGATTAATGTCGAAAGGCGTATCTTCATTGTACGCCTTAGAATACATGACTGACGGAGCAGTAGTGTGTATGGATGGAAATCCCTGTACAACCTTTAGGCTTTTGAATGGCCATATGGATCATTTCCTAAGGCATTGGCATTGTGAGTGGCCTAGCGAGGTCGGGTGAGTAATTCGTATACTCGTTGGAAGGAACCAACGAGTTATATGTTCCTTGGACTTGGAGTGGTCTCGGGACATTCATTTAAAGATTTGGCTTTTAAGCCATACACCTTAATGAGATACGTCAATGCGAGGGAAAGTTGGGTAGCTTGGGGTTAAGCCACTTAGAGTCGGTATGGGAGCCCCGAGGGGAGATGTAACATGATTCTGGAGGTTGGGCGATTTGTGCTGAGTCATGTGGGCATCGTCTTCCGCCGTAGGAAGCTAGAATCGATAGTTAGTGAGGAACGCTTTGTGCTATACTAGAGCACAATTGCTGTAGGCTGAGATCGATAGGGTCGATCTTGGTCCGGGTCCATTTGGGACGTTGCGATAACCAGGGGTTTGTTTATGATGGTAGAATCCTAGTTTAGAGTAGTATACCCTTTATGAGAGTTGGGTATGCCCGAATTTTGTGGGCAAAATTCCCTCTTAAGGGGGGGAGTATGTAACAACCCTCGATTCTGGGAGGCTCCTTTTATATTAATTTTACCGCATAAGGTAATTATATAAAATCTGGGGTCTGGGGTAAATATTAATTAAATGAATTGAAAGTTAATATTTACTAAATTGATGCATATTTACTGTATGTGAAAGTAAATATCATCAAGTTGCATGTTTTATAGTGTCATGTATTTTAAATGACACGATAGTTCAAATGAATTGGAACTCGCAAAACAATTTATAAAATTTCCCGATGCCAGTTTCGAGGGTGTAGTTAGTCTCAGATGGTGCGAGATAGTCAAAATAAGTGTCCTATTGTATTTTTTCATTTCGGGCACTTTTTCCTGGTTTTAGCTTATATGCGTATTTGGGAGTCATCTTAATGTGGTGTTAACCATTTAAGTTGGGAGTTTTAACTTAAGCCACGATTTAAGTCTTCTAAAATCCCTTATTTTTCCCCATTTTTATGTCTTGAACATAAAGAGATAAAGAGAGAAAGAAAGAAGAAGAGAAAAGAGGAGATAGAAGAGAAAAATGAAGGTGGAAGATGGATTGTTGCTGCTACTCAAGGAAATCTGAATTTGCAACCCTAAGGCAAGTTTTCTACTTGCTAATATGTGATTTAAGATGAATAATTTGTATGATAATTATGTATATTCATTTGTAGATCATAATAGAATTTATGGGAACTAAACCCTAATCTTTATTTTGATGAAATTGGTGGATTATAATGGTTATAAATCATGTAGGAAAATCTTTGGGTAGATAAAGATTGTTGGTTGAGTTCAAAATAAAAGAGATTTAGGATTTGGGAAAAGTGAAATTTTCACTTGGGTTAAATTTTGGAAGAAGGAAGAACCCTAGGTCTGCTACGACCGGTCGACCGCGGTCTCGGGACCAGGCCTTCGTGGGAGGGCTTACTGCTTTCCTACAAAGGCATAAATTTTGAGCGTAGTGGACCGCGATTCCTTTACTGGTCGATCGGCCCCTCTATTTTAAGCTTTCTACTTTTCTCCGTAGTCAAAAACCTTGAGACGCGGTCGACCGCGATCTTGGGACCGGTCGACCGGTCCCCTGTTTTTCACCTTTAAAATCTTATTTTGTTTCCTAGATTTATTTTCTTCAATAGGGACTAGGATCCTTCTTGAATGAAATAAATTTAGAGTTTTAGAGTCCTAGATGAATTAGTTATCCACCCTACATTAGAAATAGGACAAGAGGGAACTTTTCCGGGGTTATGCCAATTAATGTTAGGGCATTCTTTTCTTCTAGTTGACTAATATAAGACTAGGAGATGTAGTATTACGTTTGAGAGACCTTAGAAGCTCAATAGAGCAATGATCCGTCTTGATGGTTTATAATAACTTCACAAGTAAATCTTGAGAGAATAAATTGATATTTCATTTATTCATTGAGGTTGTAATACCGTTATGATATACGTATGGCTCCGGATAATAAGTTATATCATTTACAAATAAAGTAACTGGAAAGGTTTCGGATAAAAATGAAACATGTACGTGGTAATGGTATTGATTTTAGTAAATGATAATTTACTTAATTATGAACTCGGTAAATGATAATTTACTTGATTCTTGAAAATGGTAAATAAAATGGTTGATACACACCTCTCTAAATGACATCATAAGGGAAGTTCGCGCGCTTGGTGATGCCCCCTGGCTAGTGAATGTAGGGTGGATATAGTCCATAAGCCATATGAGCGATTATGCTATATTTTCTGCGCTGGTGAGGAGATTCCGGGTGTGGTCTTGACTCTCCCGTAGGCATATGGCCGCTTCCCGACGTTTGCCTTATGAGCCCAGGTTGTCTTGTATAGATAGGCCCTGGAAGATGATGGTCATTTAGGGGCGCGCCCAGTGGGGAAACTCGGAGGGGCGGTCTTAGAATCGTTGTATGCATAAGAATATTTTAAAATTCTAAATCAAGTGGGACTTGATGTATGATAAATGCCATAAAGAGCATTTAATGTTGATTATATTCCTACTAAGGAATGGTAATGCTGGGATGGGCATGTAATTAAAATAAAAGCCACAAAGAGCTTAAAATTGAGATAAAAGCCATAAAGAGCTTATAGTTATAGATTTATTTTCCTGTTGAGGAATAAACTATGACATGAATCGGGGTATATGATAGAAGTTTTCTTTATGTTAATCTTTCCTTTCTCCTGCTTAGTTAAAATTAAACTCATGCTTTTCTTTACTGTCTTAGCCTATGCTTTAGAACTGTGTAGATAGACTATATTCTTCCTAGCATGATGATATTCATAAATGTCATACACTTTATTCATCTGGTAATCATATAGAACCGGGACCTGACCAGTTTACACTTATTATTGCATATGCATCTTGTCTCTTCTCAAGTACTCCTCTACAGGGACGCCTGATTTGAATTCCTATTCCGACGTCCTCGGCGAGCCGTGATGCATTGCGGGTATTACGGGACAAAATTGGTATAGACTTTTTCATTTTTGCATTCTAGTTAAGAACAAGTCTTTTATTCGGGCGAGGTGCCCAAGCTTTTGTAAATGTCTAATGAAATGTAATAAGTAACTTATTGAACTTGTGTATTATTGGTGTATTTGTATGGTGACCGGAAGCATACTCAGTCTTTTCATTGTGTTCTTGTTGTATTATTTATATTAGTCTTGGGGTTTCCCTTATCTTTCAGGAATTGGGTTGTTTGTTTTCATTTCTTTACTTTCAAATCAAAATTTTGGCAACCCGTTTTCTGGAATATTGGCTGGTTATCCTCGATACTCTATATTTTTATTGTGATGCTGAAAACGATTACATATATGATTCCGTTATATTGGAGTATTGGGCTGGCCACCCCCTATTTTGGTGAGCGGTTTGTCACAGATGGTATCAGAGCATCAGGTTCTAGAGTCCTTAGGAATTTGTGTGGACGCCTTAAGTTTCAGCGTTGCTCTTGATTTGACATAAAGCCTTAGGATTAAGATCGTTGGTTTCTCTTGTGAGATTTCGTTCTTCTGCCATGATGTAGAAGCTATAGAATCTTCTGCGCATTCGTGTGAGAACAGTAGGTTGATTGGAGAAGGGAGTCATGGGGAGGACTTTTGAGAACTGTAAATTGTAGTCGGGGATGAGGACCGCTTTGGAGGTCGCTCCCTTTTTGTAGCATTTTCTTATCTTGCTACTACGGCTACTAATTTCAGTTGATGTAGTTTTCCCATGTACCGCCAGAAGTAGAGAGTGGTACTGAGCTTGAGATTTCAAGCGATGTTAAATTGAAGTGGAGAAGTGTCCTGAAGTAGGATTGAGGATAATCCTTCACCCGTAGGAGTAGTGTTGGGATGGTGAAAATGTGGTCCCCATATTCGTGGGTGCCGGAAGTTTGGCCCATAGAGAAGCCCGGTGGATACTTGCAATGGCGAGTTTCTCTGGGATAACTGGACTGAGGAGAAGGTGGACTCTCGAAGGTTCACAAAATGTTCGGTTAAAGATCGGTGGGGAATAAGGTGTTGTACGGTTAGGGAGACCGTGCACCAGGAAATGATAGGCTCCAGAATAGGTGTCGTTAACACTTCTAATGGAGTAAGATTCATGAAACCCCGTTGGTGGACATCCGCCTGGGGAGATTTCATTGAACTGAGGAAGAGGAGGCCGAGTGCGTGTCCTCTTTTACTGATGAAGTAAGAGGGACTGCGTGGGAAATTGTTGTCGACCAGAGTCGGACTAATGGCTAGGATGTGGAGTGGTTGGTAAGTATGTGGATGGGAATTCCCCCTTATTAGTGGGTGGTATATTCCTTATTATAAGACTTAGTAGTATTATATGTACTGTAGATTCGGGTGTGTAGTCTGAGATCGTTGTAGTTTTGATGCGATTATAGAAGAGTAATTATATGACTTCCGTAGTAGGGAAGTTTTATGATTTCTTCACTCGTTATGAAACGAGTGATGATATTTTAAAGGTATATGTGTTATATGTAATGTGTGGTATGAGTGTTACATTGCTTGTTGCATTGTATGTGGTTGTTATGACTTATCTCCACGACCAACAAAGTTAAGTAGTAATGCATAGGAGGGGTTCCTTGTTTGGATTCTGCTTTTGCGGGACGCTTCACGCGTGAACCTTAACGATGTTGTGAGTAGAGAGATGTTACTTTTCCTTTTTCTTATCTTATGTATAGTATGCGAGTAGAGATACCTTGGTTGGTTTGGGGTGATAGCAAGCAAATAAAATTGTGAGGCTATCTTACTTCTAGTTTAAAATGGAACTAGTTGTTCTATGATTTCTCCCCTGGATACAGGTTGAGACTTTATAGAGGTGAATCGAGGTAGGTAGGAGATTTTGTTATTCATTTAGTTATCTTGTGTGAGTGTTTGATTATTTGTTTGTTTTGTTTATGCATGTTACGCCTATCTCCAGGATCAACTAGTTAAGTAGGCATGTGTCGGAGGGGTTCCTTATTTGGATTTCGCTTCGACGAGACACTCCGCCGCATGAACACTTAACGATGTTGTGAGTGGAGAGGCGCTACTTTTTTCTTTCTTTTATTTATTTTGTTGTTACAAGTGGAATTGGAAGTTTAGCCGAGAATCACGTAGAAGAGTGATTTAGGGCTATTAAAGTGCGAGATAGAAGCACTGTATACAGTTCTCTCTTCTGATCGATGTAAGGGAGACTCTTATACGAAGTCGAATTGAGACTTCAGGATTGTGCCTTGATAAGAAGGCCATGTTTATATAAGGAGATATGTATTTGAAAGGATTCACAGGAAGTGAATGTCTGATCAATTAAAATCTTTAATAATGCTATGGTAAGACGTAGAAGTAGAATTTTGTTGAAATGATTGCAAGTTAAAATTTATTTGATCCCGATTATATGTTTTAGACCGTCACATCTTAATGATCGACGATGCGAGGTAGTAGTGTAACAGGTGGGTTCTTTGTCTGGATTTCACCTCGGCGAGACGTCCCACGCTTGAAATCGAGCGAACGTTGGGAGTTGAGATAGGTCTTGGACACTAAGGATATACTTAGTAATTCATATATATACGACTTAGATAGGATATCTATAGATAGACCTTAGAATTCATTAGAACTTTAGGGCTGTTAGGGTATGTGATGTTAATTCAGGAAGGTAGTGAGGAGTGGACCACGAGTAAGTCGTGGGTTGGGATTAGATCCCTAGGAACGAGATTTATGGGGTCTCGAGAGGTTTGGTAGGTTTGGCAGCAATAGATGAGGCCTTTCTTAGAAATAGTGTTATGTTGGAACTTCTCTTCCGGGGAGTTAAAAGGACGGGTGGACCCTCACTCCTGAACCCATGATAGTGAGCTCGAGAGTGGTTGTAATGGAGAAGCTTCTGCCAGGTCGGGGAATAATGATACTGGAGCATAGACCCGTTGTTTATGCATCTCACAAGCTTAAACTTGTGGGAAGTATTAGTCCATGCTTGTATTAAAATTTCATCGTGGTAGTGATCACCTTAAATAGATAAGACACTACTTCCTGGGCAGGAAATCTAGTCTTTCTCGCTAGCAGCGAGTTGTTGCAATATGTCGTGGGAGAAATCGAGTTGGTGCTCGGAGTTCAGAAGGACTAGTGATTTGATATTTTCTCATTCGCTAAGGAAATGCGATTTGGGGTAGTAGATGCATCGAGTAAGAGGATCGTCAAAAATATTTGTGTTGGCTTGGAAAGCCAAATGAAACGAGCATGACTCGGAAGACTCTGTAGCAAGGGCATTCCGGTCTGTGATCGACCATTTCACCTACTCGTGCGAAGAAGAGTATCGGTGGAATGAAGAAGGGTATATTCATAGACGTTTGCATTGAATTGTCGGCAGCGTTCTGGTCATGATCCTATTCGAGAAAATTGTAAATCGTTTGACCAGACTGTTGCATTTTCGTCCATTATGGACGAACTTCATGTGGATGAGTACGGCCCGCTCTTTATGGAGGAATGGTTGAACCGTGGGAGGTGCCTATTAAAATAGGGTAGACCGAGACTAGATATTTGTGTCGAAAGTTTGGTACAAATTTCCATGAAGTAATGGGAACCGTATGGAAATGGAGTATACCTTACCCCTAACACGGATGAATGAATGGAGGAGGCCGGATTAATGTCGAAAGGCGTATCTTCATTGTACGCCTTAGAATACATGACTGACGGAGCAGTAGTGTGTATGGATGGAAATCCCTGTACAACCTTTAGGCTTTTGAATAGCCATATGGATCATTTCCTAAGGCATTGGCATTGTGAGTGGCCTAGCGAGGTCAGGTGAGCATTTCGTATACTCATTGGAAGGAACCAACGGGTAATATGTTCCTTGGTCTTGGAGTGGTCTCGGGACATTCCTTTAAAGATTTGTCTTTTAAGCCATACACCTTGATGGGATACGTCAATGCGAGGGAAAGTTGGGTAGCTTGGGGTTAAGCCACTTAGAGTCGGAAAGTTTTCTACTTGCTAATATGTGATTTAAGATGAATAATTTGTATGATAATTATGTATATTCATTTGGAGATCATAATGGAATTTATGGGAATTAAACCCTAATCTTTATTTTGATTAAATTGGTGGATTATAATGGTTATAAATCATGTAGGGAAATCTTTGGGTAGATAAAGATTGTTGGTTGAGTTCAAAATAAAATAGATTTAGGATTTGGGAAAAGTGAAATTTTCACTTGGGTTAAATTTTGGAAGAAGGAAGAACCCTAGGTCTGCCACGACCGGTCGACCGCGGTCTCGGGACCGGTCGACCGGGCCTTCGTGGGAGGGCTTACTGCTTTCCTACAAAGGCATAAATTTTGAGCGCGGTCGACCGCGATTCCTTTACCGATCGACCGGCCCCTCTATTTTAAGCTTTCTACTTTTCTCCGTAGGCAAAAACCTTGAGACGCGGTCGACCGCGGTCTTGGGACCGGTCGATCGGTCCCCTGTTTTTCACCTTTAAAATCTTATTTTGTTTCCTAGATTTATTTTCTTCAATAGGGACTGGGATCCTTCTTGAATGAAGTAAATTTAGAGTTTTAGAGTCCTAGATGAATTAGTTATCCACCGTACATTAGAAATAGGACAAGAGGGAACTTTTCCGGGGTTATGCCAATTAATGTTAGGGCATTCTTTTCTTCTAGTTGACTAATATAAGAGTAGGAGATTTAGTATTACATTTGAGAGACCTTAGAAGCTCAATAGAGCTATGATCCATCTTGATGGTTTATATTAACTTCACAAGTAAATCTTGGGAGAATAAATTGATATTTCATTTATTCATTGAGTTTGTAATACCGTTATGATATACGTATGGCTCCGGATAATAAGTTATATCATTTACAAATAAAGTAACTGGAAAGGTTTCGGATAAAAATGAAACATGTACGTGGTAATGGTATTGATTTTAGTAAATGATAATTTACTTAATCTTGAACTCGGTAAATGATAATTTACTTGATTCTTGAAAATGGTAAATAAAATGGTTGATACACACCTCTCTAAATGACATCATAAGGGAAGTTCGCGCGCTTGGTGATGCCCCCTGGCTAGTGAATGCAGGGTGGATATAGTCCATAGGCCGTATGAGCGATTATGTTATATTTTCTGCGCTGGTGAGGAGATTCCGGGTGTGGTCTTGACTCTCCCGCAAGCATATGGCCGCTTCCCGACGTTTGCGTTATGAGCCCAGGTTGTCTTGTATAGATAGGCCCTGGAAGATGATGGTCATTTAGGGGCGCGCCCAGTGGGGAAACTCGGAGGGGCGGTCTTAGAATCGTTGTACGCATAAGAATATAACCATTCTAAATCAAGTGGGACTTGATGTAGAATAAATGCCATAAAGAGCATTTAATGTTGATTATATTCCTACTAAGGAATGGTAATGCCAGGATGGGCATGTAATTAAAATAAAAGCCACAAAGAGCTTAAAATTGAAATAAAAGCCATAAAGAGCTTATAGTTATAGATTTATTTTCCTGTTGAGGAATAAACTATGACATGAATCGGGGTATATGATAGAAGTTTTATTTATGTTAATCTTTCCTTTCTCCTGCTTAGTTAAGATTAAACTCATGCTTTTCTTTACTGTCTTAGCCTATGTTTTAGAACTGTGTAGATAGACTTTATTCTTCCTAGCATGATGATATTCATAACTGTCATACTCTTTATTCATCTGGTAATCATATAGAACCGGGCCCTGACCCGTTTACACTTCTTGTTGCATATGCATCTTGTCTCCGCTCAGGTACTCCTCCGTAGGGACGCCTGATTTGAATTCCTATTCCGATGTCCTCGGCGAGCCGTGATGCATTGCGGGTATTACGAGACAAAATTGGTATAGACGTTTTCATTTTTGCATTCTAGTTAAGATCAAGTCTTTTATTCGGGCGAGGTGCCCAAGCTTTTGTAAATGTCTAATGAAATGTAATAAGTAACTTATTGAACTTGTGTATTATTGGTGTATTTGTTTGGTGACCGAAAGCATACTCGGTCTTTTCATTGTGTTCTTGTTGTATTGTTTATATTAGTCTTGGGGTTTCCCTTATCTTTCAGGAATTGGGTTGTTTGTTTTCATTTCTTTACTTTCAAATCAAAATTTTGGCAATCCGTTTTCTGAAATATTGGGTGGTTATCCTCGATACTCTATATTTTTATTGTGATGCTGAGAATGATTACATCTATGATTCCGTTATATTGGAGTATTGGGCTGGCCAACCCTTATTTTGGTGAGCGGGTTGTCACAAGCGTGTACTCTCTACATATTGACTGCCAAATGTGAAAACCAAATGCCCCATTTATAAGTAGAAAGAAAGGATTGGGGGAATTTTTGTTATTTTACAAAGCGATGATTTAGTAATTTAAATAATAAAACGAGGGTATGGGTGAAGGATTAGTTTATTTAAAAATGTGGTCTACTAATAATAGAGCATGGGGAAAAAATAAAAATTGGTTTCTTTTTAAAAAAGAAATGAGGAATAATGGAGGTTTTCTTGAAGAATTATTAAAGAAATAAACTTTTGTAGTGGAAAATAAAAATAAAGGAAATGAATCTTCAGCTGAACATGTAGAAGTCAAACACCAGGCTAAGCATGCAGTTGAGTTACGGTTCAATGGTTGCTGGGCAACCACGTGGTCTGACTATATGGTGCCACGTGGAGCCTAGGATTTTTTGGCAAAAATGGGTGAACCCCCCTACTTGGATTCACACTTAAGTCATTTTTTTTATCCAAAACTTAACAAACCACTGAGCTACGTGTGTGGCTCAGCTAATATACTGTTGGAAAAATATGTTACCTCCAGTCTTTTCCTGATTTTCAATATTTAAACTTTAACCCCAATTTTCATAACTTTTTCATACGACCTCCAATTGACAAACCACAAGAACCGACCCGACTTTTATTTCAAGGTCGATAATATTTCAATTGTTCTTGGGTCACGGGATTTAACTTCGGGTATGACCCAGATCTTTGACTTTAATTTTCTTTCCTTTTCGAATATTATGCAGTCATAATTTCTTCATTTGAACTCAGATTGACATGTCGTTTGAACCCAGTTGTCTCTTGATTCAAGGCCTATAAGTTTTGTAATTTGTTCAAGTCCTAATTTAGTCATCTAAGTTTACCATTTTTCCTCTAAAAAAAGTATACGCTAGTGTTTCTTGTCCAAATTTCCTTGAATTAGCACGTTTGAATCCGTGAGTATTTTTTTGCCTATAAGACAAACAAATACCCACATAAGGCCAATTTTATCGAGAACTAGCAATTAAAATGCATCTATTTAAGATATAAATTTAATATTTTTTTATTCTTATCACATCACCACCAAACAGAAGATTGCTAGTCCTAGAACAAAAATAGAGGGAAAGAAAGATAAGAAACCAAAAGTGCAGTACTTTCCCGGGTACTTACGATTAACTTAGCATGTGAAACAAGCTATTAAACCTCTAGGTTAGCCTAGACGATGAGTATTGTCTCGTGAGGGTTTGTAGTGAATATACCAACAAAATTCAAAATATTTTATTTTAAAAATAATTTATTAATAGGGGTGTTAATCTATTCATTGACATTACAAAAATCACATAATCCATTATTTAAGGAATGCAGACAATGAATTTTGAAGTGTAAGAAAAGATAAATTTAATTAATACACAAGGCAATCCCTTCCTAGAACTCAACGTGTATGGTGTGAATTAAAAGAATTTTCAAGTATTATAGGAGTAATTATTAGCTTTCCTTTTAGAATCAATGCATTAACTTTAAATATCACTATATATGTCTCTCTCAAATGAACTCTCCAAAATCTGGTATAATGTTTATCTCTTATATGTGACAAGGGAAGTAAATATAGACAAGGTCAAACATACCACATACATATAAGAAAGAACAGTTACATGACAAAAATTGATCTCATGAAAGGAATACAAACCACTATACTAAGAATGTCGAGTTGGTCACCATGTAGACTTTTCGTTCTCCCAAGCAGTTCACCAAAGGTAAAACTAGGGTTAATGTAAATGATGAGGGGAAATTAGGTGGGTAACATTGATGAAATGATGATTTTGTGACTTTGAGAAAAGTGGATTACAACTTGAACTACTAATGTCTTCATTTCACACAATTTGATCGCTTGCATTTCTTGTGCTATTTTTTTCTATACTTTTCTCTTCCAGATGTTTGCCAAAGATGAAAAAACCAAGAGGTTATTTGTATTTCTCCAAAACCCCTGCCTACATCACCATTCAATATTTTTTTAGCCCACTCTTGGCCAAACCACCTAGGCACTTAGCCCAATGTGTCGTGCGATGCATTTTATTATTGAAACACTAATGAAGAAATTTTAACATTTATAATACAAACCATTTTTTTTCTCAAAACCAAGGGTGATGATATGAAAATGGTGTATGGATAGTGTAGGGGAATATATGTGGATATGTGGTAATATGAAAAAATGAATGTAGGAAAACAATAGGTGTATAGACGAAATGGGTGCATGTTTAGTACTCGGGATAAACTATAAGACACATGTTTCTCATAACTCGAGAGTGATGTCATTCTCAGTGGTTAAGCAAAGTGAAAAGAATAATGAGATCATGTAATGACTTTTATGCAATACTTAAAGGAAGTTGAGACAGCTTTTGACTCAAAGATATTTATAAAATCTCTTAAAACAGTGAAAATCTCAAATCTCACGGGTCTAAGTCCCCACTATCCTTAAGGTTCTATTGAGAATTTTTTCACTCTTCAACTTTAGGCTGTCATTACGTGATAAGTGTGCAAATAGCGTTGAGTATAGGAATTTATGTTGTAATATGCCTAATAAAGTATTACATAAGCTTTATGTTTAAAGATTGGATTTAAGTGCGATTTATAATATTCTAGACATCGTTGATAGATGATAGATAAATCACATCAAGAATGAGATAAAACCGCATAAAAAGAGAAAAAGTATGGCTTGTATCTGACAAAAAAAAAATCAAAAGAGGTACAATTTTGAAAAAAAACACCCCCACCCCCAAACAAAAGAAAATGTCGTCCTCGATGTTTAAAATCATATTTTTAACTTTTAAAGAACACGAGAGGAAAGGTTATATCGAAATTGATTGAAAATGAGTTTGCACCACATGAGGGATCAAATGGTACACTTGAAGAACAATGGTGACACAAAAATCAGTACAAGTCTATTACGCACATATAAAGCATAAGTGAATGAGTAAAACACTAGTCCCAAATAGGGTAAGGCTTATACTAAAAAAAAGGGCTATATATCAATAGCACTAAGTTTAACGTCTGTCGAAAGATGTAAACGTACTTAACCTTATAGATATGCACTACACCAAATCCTGCGAATGGTCACGCCCAGCCGGTCACGGACCAAGTCCGCGACCAACTCAATTTTTGGCATGACCATATGTATTACCACACTAAATCATGGATGCTCTGGAAGTGGTCACGGACCATATCCCTGACTACTATGGGTCACGGACTTAGGCTGTGACCAGGGCGTGACAACATTGGCACCAAATTCGTGCCAAAATTCCCACCAAACTGGTCGCGGATGGGTCAGGGACTTGGACTGTGACCATAGGCATGACGAAGCACAAAACACACAAAAATTGGGTCACGACTGGGGGTCGTGACCATTTCTGAGTCTGGGTCACGGCTATGGGCCGTGACTATACTCCATTTTAGTAGTGATTTTGATGGAGAAAGGGTTGTGCATGGTGGGTCACGACCTAGAACCGTGACCCGGTTCAATCCAGATGGTTACCCCTTCATTTATTGGTAGCGCATGGTAGGTCACAGTAATTGGTCGTGACTAGGTTTAGAACTTAAAAAAAAAGACACGCTCAAAACCATTTCTGTAGAAACGAATTCTCTCTCAAGGGTTGTGCGATTTCGTTTCGATTTGTGTGATTTCACAACATCAGGTGCGATTTCATCTCATTTCTATTTATAAATTTATGTTTGTATGTGTGTGTATGTGTATAGATTTATGTTTATATGTGTGTGGATGCATATATTTATGTGTATATGTGTGTTTAACTATGAACAAATAAATTATTTTTTATGTCAATAAACCCTAGATTTTATGTATGTGTATGTATAGACTGTATGTGTATGTATGTATAGATTTATGTCAAAAAAATATTAGGGTTTAAGTAAACCCTAGACTGTATGTGCGTATGTATAGATTATGTCAATAAACCCTAGATTGTATGTGTGTATTTTTTTGACAAAATATTATTCAAAACTCTAGGCATTATATTTTCTTTGACAAAATATAATTAAATGGATTTACAATAAGTAAAAAAAAATACAATCCCCTTGTGGTGGGTTATATGTATGCATAGATTTATGTCAAAAAAATATTAGGGTTTAAGTAAACCCTAGATTGTATGTGTGTGTATGTATAGATTATGTCAATAAACACTAGATTGTATATGTGTGTATTTTTTTTTGACAAAATATGCTTGTCTTGGTTTTTTTTGACAAAATATAATTAAATGATTTTCTTTGACATAAGAGTCGCAAATACGTGTGCACGTTACTATAATGAGATATTGTTGGCTTGGTTGTTGGATACTATGTTGAATTTATTGAATTGATACTAGTGTCGATAAATGTACATGTTATTAAATTTGTTGGGTGTGCTCTTGATTTGCCTATGAAAAAGTGTATCATATATCTTGCGATTAATGTGCATTTTTTGATGTTCACATCAAGATATTAGGAGGCTACAACTTGACATGGAACAAATACAACTTGATTCCGTTCATTCATATTTTAACTGGACATGTATGCCACGATTCCATTGATTTCATACAGTTATGTTTTAGTTTGGGATTTGTTGTGATCAACTTGATTGGATATGTATTTTAAAACCTTAAAATGGCGGCGTAATAATCACAACTACATTGATATTATAGGCACCAGGTTGATATTATAGATTTTTGTTCTCCTTTGCCTTTGTGTACTTTTCTTTACATATTATAGGCAGCAGGTTGCTCACGTTCGTTTGAATTACGGTGTTAAAATGGGGGAATAAATCTGCGTCATATGTAAATCTACGACATATTATAGGCAGCAGATCTAATTCTTCAGTGGTTTTGTGAGGTACTTTCTTTAATTTTACATACCCGTTCTTCATAACACATTCTTTACGTATTGGAGATCTAACCAATTAGATAGCAGTTCTTAATTTCATACCAGTTCTTCATTACACACCAGGTACTCTTTACTTTAACTAAAGTAGATAATTGATATACATTATCAATTAAATCTTTTAGATGATACAAGTAGTACGAGATAATTATTAGTTTTGTTTTGTTTGGTTGTTGGATAATTATTGGTTCTTGGCTTGTTGTTAGATAGTATATTAGAAGGAGTATGGGATAATTAGAAGGAATATGGGATAATTATTGGTTTGATTGTTGGATAATATGTCGAAAATATTTTAGACTCTCGGTTTCAAAATACAACGATAACTTGCTAATGTCTAGACATAAGCTTAAAAACATGGCTTTAGAGGGGAGAAACTCGAAACATCCCACAAACGAACCCGTGAGAGGGTGAAAACATGAAATATCCCTCGTACGGTCCTGTGAGAGGCACCAACACCTCTCACGGGACTAATGTAACTCGTAGAAGTGATCGCGTGATCACGGGACTCTCGATTTCAGAATACGACGATAATTCAAAAATATGAGGACTTAAGCTTGAAAACAAGGCGTTAGAGGGCGAAAACATGAAACAACCCCCGTACGGTCCCATGAGAAGCACCAACACCTCTCACGGGACCAATGTAGAATGTAGGAACTGACCATGCGATCATGGGACTCCAGATTTGAGAATACGATGATAATTTGAAAATACGAGGACTTAATCTTGAAAACAAGGCGTTAGAGGGTGAAAACTCAAAACAACCCACGTATGGTCCTGTGAGAGGCACCGATACCTCTCACGGCACCAATGTAACTCGTATGAACTGACCGCACGATCACGGGACTCCCGGTTTTAGAATACGACGATAATTTTAAAATATAAGGACTTAAGCTTGAAAACAAGGCGTTAGAGGGTGAAAACTCGAAACAACCCCTGTACGGTTCCGTGAGAGGCAGCAACGCCTCTCACAGGACCAATGTAACATGTAGGAATTGATCGCGCGATAATGGGTCTCCCAGTTTCAGAATACGACGATAATTTGAAAATAAGAGGATTAAGCTTGAAAATAATGTGTTAGAGGGTGAAAACTCGAAACAGCCCCCGTACAGTCCTGTGAAAGGCACCAACACCTCTCATGGGACCAATGTAACACGTAGGAACTGATTGCGTGATAACGGGATACCCGCTTTAAAAATATGATGATAATTTGAAAATGTGAAGACATAAGATTGAAAATAAGGCGTTAGAGGGTGAAAACTTGAAACAACCCCCGTACGGTCCCGTGAGAGGCACTAACACTTCTCACGGGACCAATGTAACTCGTAGGAACTGATTGCGTGATCACGGGACTCTCGATTTGAGAATACGATGATAATTTGAAAATATGAGGATTTAAGCTTAAAAATAAGGAGTTAGAGGGGGAAAATAGGAAATTGCCCCTGTACGGTCCCGTGAGAGGCACCAACATCTCTCACGGACCAATATAACACGTAGGAAGTGACCGTGTGATCACGGGACTCCCAGTTTCACAATACAATGATAATTTGAAAATACAAGGACTTAAACTTAAAAACAAGGCGTTAGAGGGTGAAAACTTGAAACAACCCTGGTACGGTCCCGTGACAGGCACCAACACCTCTCACGAGACCAATGTAACTCGTACAAACAATGAGTAGGATTATGGTATTTTGTTACGAGGGAAATGTTAGGAACATTCCCATATTTTGGAATGGTTACTCTTAAGAAAAAACTTTGAATGGCATTGATCATGTCCATTTTTATAATCTCCCAGAACTTTAGAAAGAAGTTCGCATTAAAACCATCTACACCAGCAGTACTATCCCCATTCATGGTTTTAATAGATAGTAAGATTTCTTCTTCACTAGGAATCTCAGTGAGAGTCTTATTAATTTAATTTGTCACCATTTTAGGAATTATATTCAAAAGAGCATTATCATTTGAAACGGATTCTTCTTAAAGAAGATTTTCAAAATGATTTATGAGTTCAGAGGAAATGTCAGCATGGGACTCTAGCCATTTTCCATCTTTGTCCTTCAGTCTATGGATCCGGAGATTTTTTCTCTTTTGCCTTACAACAGCATGATAAAATTTTGAATTTTTGTCTCCATCATGAATCCACTAATGTTTAACTTTCTGCTTCCAGAATTGTTCCTCTAAAGCCATTGAAAAATTGAGTTTTGCTTGGGTTGCTTGCATCTGTTCTCTAGAAAAATTAGAGGGATCATTCTTATACGGGTTTTCTTTATCCAACAACTCATTTTCCAGGTCTGCCACTTGTTGAAATATTTTCTTGAAAACATCTGTGTCCACTTCTTAAGCTCCTGTTTGAGTTTTTTTTAAATCATTCAGAATTTCATCATGAAAGACCCTTGGCATTCTTCTTCCCAAGAATGCTTTACTATTCTTTGAAAGTCCTCGTGCATAATCCATGTGTTATATGGATATATAGGTGCTATATATGCCCATATATAGCAGCTGTATATGCCCATATGTAGAAGCTATATATAGCTATATAACAACTATATATCCCATATATAGCAGCTATATATGGCTATATCTAGAAGCTATATATGGCCATATATAGCATCTATATATGATCCTATAAAGCTGCTATATACGGCCATATATAGATGCTATACACGTCCATATATAGTTGCTATATATGGCCACATATAGTTGCTATATAAGCCATATATAGCTGCTATAAAGCTTGAAAACAAAGCGTTAGAGGGCGAAAACACGAAACAGCCCCCGTACGGTCCCGTGAGAGGCACCAACACCTCTCACGAGACCAATGTAACACGTAGGAACTGATCTTGCGATAATGGGACTCCCGGTTTGAGATTATGATGATAATTTTAAAATATGAGGTCTTAAGCATGAAAATAAGACGTTAGAGGGTGAAAAGATAAAATAGCCCCCTTACGGTCCCGTAAGATGCACCAACACCTCTCATGTGACCAATTTAACTAGTACAAACTGATCGCGTGATCACGGGACCTCGGTTTGAGAATACAATAATAGTTTGAATATTTCTAAACTTAAGCTTAAAAACATGGCGTTAGTTGGTGAAAACTCGAAACAACCACCAAACGGCCCCATGAGTGGCACCAACACCTTGCACGAGACCAATGTAACTCGTAAAACTTACCATGAGATCACGAGACTCCCGATTTGAGAATACAATGATAAATTCAAAATATCAGGTCTTAGGAAAACATGGCGTCGGTGGGTGAAAACCCGAAATAACCCCCGAACGGCCCCATGAGTGGCACCAACACCACATATGAGACCAATGTAACTCGTAGGAACTGATCACGCGATCAAATGACACCCGTTTTGAGAATACGACAAGAATTTGAAAATATGAGGACTTAGGCTTAAAAACATGGAGTTAGAGGGTGAAAACCCAAAACAGCCCCTGAATGGCCCCGTGGGAGGCACCAACACATCCCACGGGACCAATGTAACTCGTCAGAACTGATCGCGCAGCCACGGAACTCCCGGTTTGAGATTACGATGGTAATTTGAATATTTCTAGACTTAGGCTTAAAAACATGATGTTTAAAGGTAAAAACTTGAAACATCTCCCGTTCGGCCCTGTGGGAGGCACTAACACCTCCCACGGGACAAATGTAACTCGTTGGAACTGCCGCACACCCACGGGACTCCCGATTTGAGAATACGATGATAAATTGAATATTTCTAGACTTAGGCTTAAAAACATGGCGTTAATGGGTGAAAACTATAAACAGCCCCGGAACGGCACCGTTAGTTGCACCAACACCACACACGGGACCAATGTAACAAGTAGGAACTGACTGCACGATCATGGGACACCTAGTTTGAGAATACGACGAGAATTAGAAAATATGAGGACTAGGGCCTAAAAACATGGCGTTAGATGCTGAAAACCCAAAAAAGGCCCCGAACGGCCCTGTGGTAGGCACCAACACATCCCACGTGACCAATGTAGCTCATAGGAACTGACTACATAGCCACGGGACTCCCGATTGGAGAAGACAACGATAATTTGAATATATCTAGACTTAGACTTAAAAACATGATGTTAAAAACTCGAAACAACCCACGTACGACCCCGTGGGAGGCACCAACACCTCCCACGGGACCAATGTAACTCGTTGGAACTGATCGCGCAACCACGGGACTCCCGATTTGATAATACAATGACAATTTGAATATTTTTAGACTTAAGCTTAAAAACATCGCGTTAGTGGGTAAAAACCCAAAACAGCCCCCGAACGGCCCCGTGAGTCGCACCAACACCACGCACGGGACCAATGTAACTTGTAGGAACTGACCTCGCGATCACGGGACACCCGATTTTAGAATACGATGATAATTTGAAAATATTATGGCTTAAGCTTGAAAACAAGGCGTTAGAGGGTGAAAACTCAAAACAACCCCCGTACGGTCCCGTGAGAGGCACTAACACCTCTCATGGGACCAATGCAATATGTAGGAACTGACCGAATGATAACGAGACTCCCGATTTGAGAATACGATGATAATTTGAAAATATGAGTACTTAAGCTAGAAAATAAGGTGTTGAGGGTGAAAACTCAAAACAACCCCCGTATAGTCCCGTGAGAGGCACCAACACCTCTCATGGGACCAACGTAACACATAGAAACTAATCACACAATAACGAGACATCCTATTTGAGAATACGTTGATAATTTAAAAATATGAGGACTTAATCTTGAAAACAATGCGTTAGAGAGTGAAAACTCAAAACATCCCCCGTACGGTCCCGTGAGAGGCACTTACACTTCTCACGGGACTAATGTAACTCGTAGGAACTGACCGCATGAT